>OZ014507.1:14977768-16356932 GCA_963966075.1 Aphodius sticticus
AAACGCCCACTCAGTTTCTTAATTTTGGTTTCAAAATTACTAGGGCCAAGTCATAGGCCTCGCATTTACAGGCTGTCCCACTATTTTGCCTGGAATTATTTAAAAAGTAAATGTCATTTCATTTAGAATTATTTATTTTTCAATTCAATAAACTGAAATATTATCACAACAGACTCATTTATAATAATTACTTAAAATAATACAAATAAATTGACTAAATGATGAAAAACAATAAGTTTTTCCAAATAAAATTTTTTTACTTCAAGGGTGGCGATGGTTCTTAACTAAATAAGCAAATTTTAAACTGTTGACAGCAACAAAAAATATTATAATTAGTAATACTAAATACATATTACCTACTATTTATTTTAGTTATTTTCACACTTAAAAGTCCCGCCTAATTGCTTTAAAGCATTACCTATTGCACGGAGCACGGTGCTTCCACAGCAATACTGGTAATAGAATTATAATTTTAATATTTTCAAAAAGATGGAGAAATTTTATACATAATGGCTATCTCAGTTTCAAATGTAAAATTTAGGACTTGTTCTGTGCTGCCATTCACCGATTCAATTGCAACACAGTGAGACGAAAGATAACGTTATACCAAATAAACAAAAAGAAGCAACCTACAATTCACTTCAATGTAAGCATTACAATTTTTTGTTCTCTAATTGACTAAAACGGTAGAATATAAATTTTATGGTCTGACATAAACCTAAATTAAAAATTGGCGAGAAAAATGTAATTGGAAATTAGGAAAATATTGATCACTCTGTGGAGTATGGATTTTGTGCATAGGAAACAAAAATAAGCAAAATTAGGTTATGGTATAAAACCGTAATTTTGTTATAAAAGGCTGAACCAAAAGTCCTCGAAATAGCCCCAGAGTAACCCTTAAAATTTGTATTTATCTGAAATCCTAAAAATTGATCCACAGAACGTCCACTTAGTATCCTTATTTTAGTTTCGAAATCGAATACCAGGGAATACCAAAAATGTACAGAATAAAATATCATCAGAGCCAACCTAATTATAATAATTACTTAAAATAATACAAATAAATTGACTAAATGATGAAAAACAATAAGTTTTTCCAAATAAAATTTTTTTACTTCAAGGGTGGCGATGGTTCTTAACTAAATAAGCAAATTTTAAACTGTTGACAGCAACAAAAAATATTATAATTAGTAATACTAAATACATATTACCTACTATTTATTTTAGTTATTTTCACACTTAAAAGTCCCGCCTAATTGCTTTAAAGCATTACCTATTGCACGGAGCACGGTGCTTCCACAGCAATACTGGTAATAGAATTATAATTTTAATATTTTCAAAAAGATGGAGAAATTTTATACATAATGGCTATCTCAGTTTCAAATGTAAAATTTAGGACTTGTTCTGTGCTGCCATTCACCGATTCAATTGCAACACAGTGAGACGAAAGATAACGTTATACCAAATAAACAAAAAGAAGCAACCTACAATTCACTTCAATGTAAGCATTACAATTTTTTGTTCTCTAATTGACTAAAACGGTAGAATATAAATTTTATGGTCTGACATAAACCTAAATTAAAAATTGGCGAGAAAAATGTAATTGGAAATTAGGAAAATATTGATCACTCTGTGGAGTATGGATTTTGTGCATAGGAAACAAAAATAAGCAAAATTAGGTTATGGTATAAAACCGTAATTTTGTTATAAAAGGCTGAACCAAAAGTCCTCGAAATAGCCCCAGAGTAACCCTTAAAATTTGTATTTATCTGAAATCCTAAAAATTGATCCACAGAACGTCCACTTAGTATCCTTATTTTAGTTTCGAAATCGAATACCAGGGAATACCAAAAATGTACAGAATAAAATATCATCAGAGCCAACCTAATTATAATAATTACTTAAAATAATACAAATAAGTTGAATAAATGATGAAGAAACAATAACTCCACATAAATATTTTACTGTAAGTAAGAAGGTTCATATGGTCTTATTGCCTACCTTCAATTCCTTAAGAAGACCTGTTTAAATTACGATTTTGTTACCATTGCACACGACTGTAACTTTATAAGCAATTGGAAAAGTCCATATAAAACTTGATCATGATTGGCTTTATGAAAAAAAAATAAAGCGGAAAAGATTGGAACTTTGGAGTGTCGTGCAAAAATTAAAAGCAAAATTAGTTACTCAACTACAATATGGACCTCAATCAGAGATATGGCCAGTTTCCAAACCGACTGCAACACTATGGGAAGCACAGAGAAGTATGGATGAAGATGTGCAGAATTGTCAAACACAGAGGAGGAATTTGTGCCATTTCAACCAGAAATGCCACACAATCCTATACAGGCAGATCTCTGTAACCTAATATTTAATTAATTTATTCTAAACCAGTGACGAATAGAAATCCACAGACCAATAGAAATATACCATCATAAGTAACGAAAAAAACAAAAACTTGAAATTTGTTGCACAGTGTAATCCAATCGCAGCGTAGAGCAATGCAGAGCATCATATGCCAAGCGCTGGTGGATCTATGCAAAGTATTTTATTCTGTATTTTATACGTATATATTTTATTGTCTAGTGAATGCTAAAACAAACCCTGAATATATGCATATTTTCCTGAAAGCCAAAGTCCATTTGAACGGAATAATTCCATTTTATTCACCCTAAAACCGCATAATAGATAACTGTCCTTTATACGTCCGTCAGCTTTTACCTAAATGGAAAATATAATAAAACGAAAATAAAATCACGAAAGCTTCGCACAGCGAACTTTCTGGTCAGCTCGGGGCGTATCGATGCCATTTTTCCAACTTTCGAATTAAACTGTGCAGTTGGCCAACAGTCACGCTGAATCATCCGGAGAGAGAAGAGAGCATATCGCAAGCGCGGAGACGTCCGTCGCTTCAAAGCTAGATGAAGTTGGCAGACAATGGACCACTACTGGCAGTAATTTAAATCGACAGCAGCATTGTACACAGAGAGGCACAAACAACTGGGTACTGGCCCACTCGCACCAATGGAAAATTCGATCGTCCGCGCGGCCTGAGCTGAAAAGAGAGAATTGTTGTTTGTCAGCGCGCGCCAGATACATTTCGGAAGCGTACATTATACTTCGAAGCGCGCAAAATTGGAACGAATTCCGTTCGGTTACGTGAATCAGAAATTTAGGTTGCTAAGTTAATCAACTGTGGGTAAGAAGCTTTATTTACTCCTTCCCTTGTGGTCGGCATCGCTGCTATACGGGCCGTTCTACGTAATTTATTCTTTTGAAGTGAAAAACATGTCCCTTTTGTAAGATTGGCAAAGGGTCGCATCCGTTGAAACGTGGCGGTTTCCGTAAACGTAAAATACCGCTCATTGAAATACCTAAAATATGTTTGAAAAGGACAACCAGTACCATTACTAATCGGTTGCAAAAGTATTGGACCTTGTGGGTTCATAATTCCGAAAAAAATCAAATTTCCATCGACTACAAACTCAAATCTTGTCGATAGATTGGCTTTCGTGTTGTCTTAAATTTGTATGTAATAGAGGCTGTAAACGATGTGTTTATGGAAGCGGGTATCTCAGTAACGAATGGCAGGCATAGTTTACATGCAAAAAGCCCGTATGAAGAGTTGGAGTACATAACGAACTAAGTGCCAAAAACTTTATTCCAAGATATTTAGAAAATAGTGTGCAGCAAGATAAATGTTTTATAGAAAGCCATCCCTAATTATTTGTGCATATTTAAACAGATTGTACATCACATGTTGGTGTTGTTTTTGCCGAGGTGTTGTATCGCAAGAACAAATCAAAAGCAAATTCAAAAATTCGTAGAGGGTGCTAAGTGCCATAATATTTATTTATACATAGTTTAAGCTAAATTGATATTTGTAATAATAGGAAGTAAAACTTAATAAAAATAAGTTGCTTGACCAAGTATACTTCATACAGAGTGTTCGTTGTTCGAGAAAATACATGGGGACCTCGTTTACTGAGAGCCATGCAAAATAGCTAAATTTGATAGTTCTGCTCAATTTTATAGTCATTAATTTTCTTTAAAAATGCGTATAATTGTTATTTTGCAAATGTACTGAAAAACTGGTGTTCTTTGTGCAATCTTTCTAATCTAAAGATGTTTATATAAAGTTTACATTGAAAATGACTTATTTTAGTAACTTCCTTCAGAAAAAGTAAGGACCAGAAATTAAAATCCACTCAACGTTTTCATTTTATTTTGAATTTTTAATAATAAAATTAAAAAATTTCAAAAAATATTTCAAACAAAACTTATATGGGCTTTAAAAAAGCTATCGTTTAAATATATTTTATTATGAAAATTTGGTAACTTTTCTTTTTTTTAAATAGACCCCGTATATTTTTACATTTTTTAATTCTAAGATTAATTCTAAGAATTGTTTATAGGAATCATTGTTTTTATAAAATGCATCATTTTTGAGTTAAATGTATACAAAATTTATATATCAAAATTACCGGAACACCTAAATAATTCCCCAACCGTAAATAGTTTAAAAAGATCCTTCAAATAAAAGTTTTTTGGGTTTAAACAAGCTCTTGTTTAATATATTATTCATTTTATTACGGAAATTTGCAAACTTTTTCTTTGTCTAATAGAACATCCTGCATATTTATTTTTTTTTATTTGTAAGAGTTTTTTGTAGGAATCATTTTTTTTATAAAATGCATAATTTTTTAATTATAAGCAACCACTGGCACTAACTCATGCGAGATCGAGCGGTCAAGTTTGTTCGGCATTTCACGACATATTATTACGTAGCCCGTTATTTACATTAAAGCCAGTGATATCCAGCCCACTTTAATGTAATAAAGCCAATTTTTGAATTTATGGCATTTAGTTCATTATTTACTTCAACTCTTCATATGTAGAACGTGATTTTGAGAAGTTGGTAACATATTACATTATACTACCAACTGCACTATCGACGGTGACCTTGAAACAATTTTTACTACTTTTAACCGTTCATTGTAATTGTTATTTCCAAATCTAACAAACGCCTTGTATATTTTGAGTATACATGATTTCTGTGTGGTCAGCCGATTCTTAAGCCCTCCGCGCCGCTCAGTGAATAAGAATACTTTTGCTGTAGAAGGGCCAGTTTTTCCGAGTTCGGGCCGGTGGCTGATACGAAAAGCCATAGGAAAAACCGTTTTCTTAATTCAAACTACGCGGTTTTTCTCTTTCGGAGCTGGTTGTCTTTCTTGTATTCGGATGCACTGTTGTCAGATTGGGCTATTTACGACAGCATATTTTGTAAAAAATGTAAATTGGTCTATTTAAATTCTGTCATAAGTAGGGATGGGCAAAACTTATATTTAAATAACAGTTGCTACTGTTATTACCTGTAAATAGCTTAAAATAACAAGTTGTAGTTATTTCTGTTATTTCTTACGTTACTGCTATATTTATCGTATCTTTGTAAACGTCACTTAAAAATAACAGTTTAAAATAACAAGTTGTAGTTATTTCGCTGCCAGATTGCAATGGTATATTGATGTGTACGATGTCAGTAGTGTAGTGTAGTTATTTCTGTTATTTCTTACGTTACTGCAATATTTATCGTATCTTTGTAAACGTCACTTAAAAATAACAGTTTAAAATAACAAGTTGTAGTTATTTCGCTGCCAGATTGCAATGGTATATTGATGTGTACGATGTCAGTAACTGTCTCCGTAGCGCTGCTCCACACAGTGCATAAGCATAACCACTCCCATATATCTGGTATTTCTTATCCCATCTGTTGTTTTTAGTACACTATGACGCACGGCTACCCAGCTGCTAGTATCAGTTGCTAGTTAAACTGATTGTACACTTGTGAACTGTTATTTTTAAACGAAGAAGCTGTGCGAAATTATATTAGAAAATAACAGTTATAAAATAGCAGATTGTTAAATAACGCCCCACCTCTAGTCATAAGTGTATATGTTACGGTTAAAGTGATAAATGTGGTTTGTATTAATAATTACCGGCTATTATTAATAATAACCGCATCATTTGGTCAATGTGATTAGAAACACTTAAATAATCACATGGACCGGCTATTATTAATAATTTCCTAACGGGCACGGTAAAAGTGATAAAAATGTTACTTTTTACAAAAGATCTTTTGTATACAGTCTTCAAAGAAGTTAGCTAAGTTATTTTGATTACTATGTAAGCTATTATATTTATTTATTCGACGCAAATCATTAGTACGGCTAGCCCAATGACCAAAATTACGAATAATACAAAACATTGATAATACAGAATGTTTTCTTTTGTTTCCCTTGTACTTTAGAAACTACTGGATATAATTGGTAATGATATTTGGTATACACCCAAGGACGGCTCAATGACGAAAACATAAAACGACCATTTTATACACAGTGTTTTTTTATATTTAATGCATGTGGATAGTTTTTTTTTGTAAATGTACAATTACAATTTATTAAGTAAATTCTCAAATACCAATTATCTTGAAATTTTGCGCATTTAATAATAAGTTTGTCAACATTGTATTTTCATAGAAATACATGCAAAAATGGGCGTGACTAGTTTACATAGATGTTTTTACATAAATTGCACCGCACAAATGACAACAATTTTGTATGGTGCTCTTCCTAACACGGTATTTTTACTTTTGGTGCTTGACAATAATGTACTATTTTATAAATAAATGATTAAACATTGTAACTACTTGCGCCAATCTTCCCTACATTAGGTTGTCCATTACCTATACCTACCGTAAGCGTATCTAATATCTGACGGATATAATCTGTTTTATAAGGCGGTTATTATAAAAGTGTTTATCACCAACAAAAAAAGACTTTTAAATACATTTTTTATTTAGATATATGAAAAAATATAATAATAACAAAAACACAAAATAATTCTCAAGTCCAGGAATCAGTTTAAAAATAAAATATATTTTTAATAAATAAAATTAACAGTAATAAAATCGGTATCACATTTGTGCACTTACAAATCAACAATAAACAATATTCATAGTAAATAATAAAATAAAATTAAAATACAGGTACAGTTAAAATTTGTGAACAAAACAAAAGAAGATGACGTCCTATTGTTACAAACTTTATCTTGCTTTATTTTTACAATATAAATGGTGTAATTGTTGTACTACCACAAAAAAAATAAAGCTCTAGACGGACTTTTGTATTCAAAATTAAACATAAAACATTTTTTAAAGTTTTGTATTAAAAAGATAATGAATAATAAGTTATAAATAAAAATAATTTTTCTTGCCACGAATTGCAAAATACAGAAGCACTATGTACGTATGCACTGGCAGAATAATACAAACCGAGTTTCTAATTTATTACTTACTTAGCTTTTAAGATTTGCGCAAATAAGCATGACCCAAGAGTTACACACTCGTGCATGCAATTAGTATGGATTGGCATCTTTTAGTCTCGTTTTGATAATCTTCCTTATTTTAGTCATGAGTAGTAACTAAATAAGTTAGTCAGGACTAACGTCACTAAAGGCCCAACACTGAAAACCCAGTGAATAGATTCGTTGTGTGGCGATTATGTAGATACTAACAGAATTCCAAATCTGAGGCTCTATTATATTGTAGCTTCACCTTAATGCAATATCTTATTGAAATATATCACATTGACCACAGCATGCTGGAAACTATTAATAATAGCCGGTTCATGTGATAAATTCTTCACTTTAACCTCGCCACTTGGCTATTATTAATAATAACCGGTAATTATTAATAATAACCTATTTATCACTATGACCGTAACAGTATTCTCATTCAATCTCATTTGGGGGATTGAGTTAATAAAAATATGATGAAACAGAAGAACATATTGAGGTATGTGCAAATATGGTCGATACCACTGAACGTCTCCAAAACTGCTGATAACACGGTTATAGAACTTAGTGGGTAAAATAGCGATGGTTTCACTATTGATGTAGCACGTTGCGCCGTCCTATTGACACCAAAGCACGTCCAAGTGAACCGCGGCCACAAAAATGCAGTTAACATGTCTCTGTATCACGCTACGGTCACCGTAACGTTGTTTCCATCTTTATTTTGATAGAAGTAATCCTACCGCTCTGTTTATCTACATAGTTTTCAAGATGAAAATGAGCTTTAAGTTGCTAAATATACCAAGCACTTCAAAAAGAAACCAGAAGATGGCCCACCGTAGAGACAAAATTTCTGTGTTATCGGCATTGAGCAGTGCTGATCCTAATCTTCTTATCCTTCATGGCATCTTTAATGAATTTGGGTTATCTTAGAATATTCAAAAAGCCGTATGCCTCCTAATTTAAAGATAAAGAACACATTTATAAAGTAATCTGTATGTCTGGCCTATATAGGATCCTGTTCCGTATTAATGACGTCATAAATGTCTTAATTATACTTCCGCTACCGTCTTCGCGACAATAAATCCCACCACGTTTGCGTAATACGTCAAATAAAAGCCCCAACAACAAGATGTCAGTTACTACTAATTTATATCAATATTCCGACACGGCAGCGGCGCTATAGAACACGTCTCTTCGTGTTTAGTATGCGAAAGTGGTTCTTTATTAATTGCAAATATAAATTCGCGTACACAAGGAGGGCGGCGGTTTTAGTGGCGCGGTGTGGTGGCGGTATACACTTCCACGACTGAGTTCAGTGTTGATATATCGCCGTAAATGCAAAGATATCTCTACCTACCGGTCGGGCTGGTAGTTACGGATTCAGGTGTTTGTGAATTCATGGCCTTATACTGCCGACCCAATAAATTACAATTTCGAATGACCTAACGACTCAGGACGTGTATAGTAAATGTAACCGCTGCCCTGTTCCCCCTCCGGTCACGTCCTGATTAGATAAGAATAATTACAGTAATGATTCTCTGTCATAACTACGTTGTGTCGGTGTACGCGAATTTCAAACACAGGGCTCACAAAAGAATACTAACAAGCCTTTTCACTGTTTATGCATCATCTGTTTTGTCAAATAACGGATGGTCTAACTTCACGTATTCTTGAGAAAATTAACAAAGAAAAACGTAGTCCGACCCTGTTCAGCGCAAGAAAATCGTCAACGTCCTACCGTAGTTTTGCTCCAATTTCAGTTTCTTGCTGACAGTGACATTAACCTATCTCTAATAATAATTTTTTGGATTGTAGAATCTCAATGTGGGTGTGTTTGTGTAGTGATTTGTGTCGTACCAGAGACGGACGGATGGGAATTGTATGCGGCGGATGACTCGTATGCGAAATAATAAATAAACCGCGGCGCGCAGTGTTTTGTCCGATTTGAATTACTTTGAAACAAATGTTCTAGAGTCTAGAAACAACAAACTCGTATCAAATTCAATACAAAAAAATTGAAACGGCAGACGTCAGCTATAGATTGAAAAAATTGACATTTTGACCTCGACTTTTTCGATAATCGTCTGAAAACGCCAATGTGCTTTCCCCAGAGTAGCCAATATTTCACAATTTACCCAAAAAGATTTGCTTTATTGACCATAGTGTATGAGACCAAGACAATTCACCAAACTGCTTTAGGGCAAAAATATGTCATAAATTCAGTGTTTAGACAAGTCAATAGTGAATTATTACACACAGAAAAGATTTCTTGTTTTCAAGAAATATATTATTTTGAATTTATTCTGTTGGATCAAAACATATTTCTTTAACGCCAACAACATATTTACTTTATTGGATACTCCAGTTTAATTGCTTCTAGAGATATTACCTTATTTATTTAGGTCAAATAAAAATATTTGTATATAAACAAAAATTACTTTGCTATTAAGTATAAAGTATTAACAAACACGTTTCCTTATACCAAAGGAATCTAATTTTGATTCAAACAAATATATTTGTATACAAGAAGAGATTTATTTCCTTTAAAGTAATGTTTTTGGGTTTGCTTAAAAATAGGTTTACTTCGGCGAAAGAAATCATATTTTAATTCAAATAATTATATTTTTAGTGTGAATACCTCATCCAACTATTTTGTTAGATGGCGCTGTAAACTCTCTCCTCGCAGTTCGGCCAAATGTTCAGTATAAATATAGGCTGGTGAATGCCTGCCAGTTGATGTCATGCGTCTGGCTAAATTGCTAAGAAGGCCGTGTGATCGGCAGTATAGAGTTGAGTGCACTCAGGTTCAAGTTCCGATCAGCGTACACTTTGCTACTCTTTAAAAAAAACCAGCTATTGCAAACTTAAAATATCGCATTTTAACTCAACCAACAATTTCGTTAGTTTAAGAAAAAATATAGGTATTTATTTCACTCAACACAATCATAATTATTTGAAGTAAATAAATCTCTTTCCTTATATAAATATAAATGGTAAATTTTAACTGAAAACATAAGTTGTTTGGCACAAATAAACGTTCTACCAACCAAATATTTGAAACAAATGCATTTTTATCTGCAAAGAAAAATTTCTTTGCATCTATTGAAACACCAAATTTATATGAGCCAGTGCATATTTATTTGAATTTTACAACACTTTCTATCTGTGTAAAGTACAGTTTTATAAAAAATATCTATTGCCGACCTTCAATTGTTTTTTTTTATGTCGACATTGGCATTTTTTTTTTAAATGGCAATGATGTTTTAAATGTCTTAATGGTGACATATCAATTTTATGCTGTTACACAAGACAATATTTCAACTAAAGACATTCAAAACCTACGAAAAATAAAAAATTAAATTTTCGGTATAATTCTTTGGGCTAAATGTTGTCTAATAGGGTATTTGACTATTTTTGGAAAACCATCTTAATGTGTTTATGCCTTCACTCTACATTGTAAATGCATTATTTTTTGTAATTATTTCCTGAATATTTCATAAAAATCAGCGTTAAAAATTGAATCACAAAAAGTCCCGCCAAAACGATACTTTCTGTTGTGTGACGTCACCGGTTAGTGATGTCAAGATTATGTGATGTCAAGATGTCAAATCGGCCCATATGGTCTGTCAGCATCGGCATCGTCGCCGTTTGGTAATTGTGTTGTATGATGTGTTGTTTTCACAATTTCTACATCAAAATGGGTTATAAATGGTGTATAAATCCACAATGCAGAGATACGTCAAGAAAAACTCCGGATAAACTATTTGTAGCTGTTCCGCAAGATTTGAAACTGCGAAGAAAGTGGTTGGCTCGTAGAAATCCAAATGAAATAAATAGCCGCCAATACAAGTGTTTTCTGTTGTGAAGATTACTTCGACATAAGTAAAACTGACTAGAATAAGTTATCTATCGTATTTTCGAAAGGTATTATCTGATCTGACAGCTGAAGGTTAGGGCTATCCTAACCTACAAAGCTAGCTTACATGACGCTTTCCTGCTATTAAATTCAAACGGGAGAAGCATAAAAGCGCGTTCGGATAACCCGGTATTTTACGGTGAGAGTGACGCGCTGCATAATAGGCGGACTAACGTCATACGGCGTTTATCTGCATATAAGAGAGAGACATCCGACCCAAGTTATCTGAGCATTGCTCTCCCCATACCATACCCTGACAAACCGAACGCGCTCTAAGGCGGACTAACGAATAACATCACTGGAGACTGACCCAATTACAGAGCGTTTTCAATCACGTGATAGGACGTGAATAAAATTCGATTTTAATTTTGGTTTTTCATAGAAATAAAGCATTTTTTTTTTGAAAAGTAATAACAAATAGTTTTCTTAAACTGTAATCTATTAGGATGACTATAATACATGCCATATTTTTAATACAGTCAAATACCCTATTATGTTATGGAATAATTTAGAATAAAAATGTCAAAAACTTAATTAGAAATGATTGCGAGTTTATAACGGATAAACCCAATGTTACATATCCTTCAGAAGTATCTCAAAGTAAACCGTAACCTTTGTACTTTTACATAATGTTCAGAAAATTTGACAATGTGTACATAACAACTGGCAGAGAGTTTTTAAGAATATTATAGACAAAGTTGGCCAAAATTGAGTCTGAATTAGTATATGTTGTAAATGTAGGTATGTTTAAAGCTTATATCAAATATTAATTTAATGTGCCAAAGAAACTGCGTTTAAAACTGAATCTGAATGAACATTCCAACATTGTGGTGTGACACGTGTTCATTTGATAACCATGACAACCATACCGACTGGGGCGTTTTTACCTCAGAACAATGACAGCTTAGACATTTTTATAGCTTCTACATCACCCACCATACTGTGGTAGGTTACATTGACTCTGTCACAACATTAGTAACACCCTTAAGGAAGCGTGGCAGGTATAGACTTGTATATATATATATATATATATATATATATATATATATATATTTTTGATTAGCATTGAAAACTGAATCGATTTTGCTATTGTGTATCTGTGTACACGACAACTGCCTTAATTTTGAATATACAAGCTTATCTCTTAAAAAGTAAGCACAAGTTCGTGATCGGGCAAAATCGGTTCACTCCATTTTTTTTAAATATTTTACGTTGGGGGTATTATTAACTTCGGCCCGGCTGAAGATAAGTTTCTTACTAGTTTAAATTAAAATAGAATCTGACAGATTTAAGAGCATCAACAAAGTTTCTAAATATCTGCTAAGGTACGGTGTAGTACCTACTTGTTTTTGTCAACATTTTGATACTAAAGGAGTCTTTCTCGAATCAAATGCATTTGTTGTTGTATATCTTTGTTTTGGGTATTAACGGGTATCCCCGTTAATAAATCCAAGCACTTCCCAGCACAAGAAAAAAATTATTAATGGAAAAAATATAATCGTTATTATCAATGAAAACACGCTGTTCGAAACGCTACCGACTATCATGTCCTGTTTCCTGAAAAACATATGAAATCCTGGTCAAAACACACAGTTCAAAAGTTAATTCGTAAAGATTTCCTTTGCAAATAAATCGATAGTTGTTCTTTGCGATTAATTGCAATTGGATAAATGGAAGTCGATCCCTTGAGGTTGTACGGCAAAAATTACAATTGCAAAACTTTCACCTGAATCGGCTATCTGGCGCATCTTGAAAGCTCTCGTGGGGCGCTCTCAGAGACGGCGAGAGAAAGTTGTTCGTTTTCGTTCGCAGCTTTTTCCTTATTAGTTTAATCCCGGAGCAAACGGCAGCCAGTTTGAACTAATAAATCCCAACGGGGAAGGATGGA
Organism: Aphodius sticticus; assembly: GCA_963966075.1. Lineage (NCBI taxonomy): Eukaryota > Metazoa > Arthropoda > Insecta > Coleoptera > Scarabaeidae > Aphodius > Aphodius sticticus. The sequence goes on from OZ014507.1 coordinate 14,990,926, forward strand.
AGGTTATCCGTACCGTCTATTTCGTGAACTGTCTCGGTCGCCCTTCCATCCTCTTTTTTCTTCTATCTCGCTTTTTCTCCGTCGAGATCCAATAAATCCATAGGAAGTCGTAGAGTATGTATTGACTCATCCGTTGTAAAATTTGCCCAAAACAAGACTAGCAGTCAAGTTGTGTATGTGTGTGTGTGTGTATGTGTGTGTTTGTGCTTGAGGCAGTTTCAAGTTTAGATAGCGGTATATTTATAGAAGCTTTCAGAAAGACAAATTCCCTGTAGTTTTCTTTACCAAATTGAGTAGCATATACTGTATTTATTAATGTCTTTCTTTAGGTCTCTTTGACGTTTATATGTAGTTTTACCATTCGGGTTATTGGTTTGAGATTTATTTTTTAATTCCTGAACTTGTACACAAAGTTATTCAAAAAGAAAGAGCAGAATGTAACCTCAGTATATTGAGAGGAATGTTATGAGTTATAACACACCTCGTACCATAACTAAGTCAGTGTAGATCAACTTTTGGTAAACAAAAAATGCCTGAAACTTACAGTTTGAAGCTGCGGCGGAAAGAAGGTAACAGAAAATAACTCGTTTAAAACCTCATTAGATTTATTTGAAATTGTATTTTAACGAAATGTTTCTTGTACGAAAAGGAAACTGTTGACAAAACAAGGTCAAGATAATTACTTTTTAAATTGAATGGCCAATATTTCTGTATATTTCTGAACTCTTGGCAACATTTTCGGGCAAAAATTACCCTTATCCTTACAGTTTTATTTGTATTTGTCAAAATATTTGTCAAAAACTACACTATTTTACCTATTTCTACTATTTGAAATTTATTCGGAGTGGTTTATTTATTGTATTTAGAATATAAGGTTTTATCAATTTCAAGACACAGGACAACTAGTTTGCATACACGTGTTCATAATTTTGAACTACATCTATCAAAATTTGTACGTTGTTGGAATGCAAGTATATTCCACATACAAAAAGTACTATTGTGCAAAATAGTTTACCAAAAAATTTCAATTTTTGTTTAGGGTGCATTATCAATAGATTGAAGGTTCTGTTTTCTTCAGTTTTTATGTAATAAAGGTTGTGAACAAGATTTTGATGGAAGCGGATATCTCAGTAACGAATTGTAGCAAGACAACGCATCCTTATTTAGGCGATACATTATTGTTACATACATTATTATTACTACCTACGTGATACATTATTATTATCACTTGAATTTAATAGCAGTCCGACAATTTGTTAATTTTGGAGACCGAAATAAGCATGTACAATATTTTGCGGAGATTATCTTCCCTCGCGTGTGTTTTGAACGTTTGGCGTTTTCACTGAATCCGTCTGTATCCTTTTTTGTGATAATTACGATTGACATAGTGCGCGCTGATCAAAATTTTTAACATTCTTATAAATAAAGCAAATAATTCAAAACTATACCAAAATATAGCCCATTCTATTAAAAATAACTGAAGTTGACCTCGTTTTTGCGTTAGCGCTATCTATAATAAAACCAATGTGTGCATTTCCGTCGAAAAAAAGGGGGGGGGGGTCACATATTGACCGATTACAATACCTGCCATATACACTTCTTCGTTAGTAAAAAAAGAAGTCATATGATAAAATCTCAGATTAAATTTCAGCCTACTTAAGCAATTCTTTTCAGTTTTAGTTCATTTTGACGTGACAGAGTTATTTAAATAGAATTTTTAAGTGCTGCGCTCCAAAAGTAACGCTAACACTATAAATTTAAATAAATTACAGCAGAAATGCGAAAAGAAGCATTCGCAATAATTTACCTGGGAAAACACTTCAATTTACATTCAGATGTACACAGTGATGTGAGCCGGGTAAATACCCGGCGGGTGGGAACTTATAAAATGGGTATTTTCCCGGGTATTTACCCTATTTAGGGTAAATACCTAAATTTTGGGTATTTATCTTTTTTATCCTTAAAACACCATTTAACAACATTTCAGAGATATTTATACAGGGTATAACACTTTTTCCCGCAAGAATTGTTTTTTATAGTAAATGTCATTCTAAGTATAACTTTTCATATGGACCTAATTGTTGTCTCAACGCCAAGTTACAGAAGTTACACAAAAATAAACAATAAACTATGTACATATCAAACAATGCTAAAATTAAGTAAGAGCACAATAAATACCCATAACAAAATTAAAAGTACATAAATTTAAGTAAAGAATTCAAAATGTTAAAACTAAACTAAATAAACAAATGAACGAAAACAACATTAATATGAAACTTTTTAGACATTTGCTTCTCTACAAGTAATTGTCATTCTGAGTATAAAGTTTCTTTCATGCCGACTTATTGGGTTTATCAATTCCTAAAGAAGTCGAGTCATTTAATATACAGTTTTGCAATTATTTTACAATTATTTCAAACGGGTGTAATTTTTTAAGGAATAAAGAAAACAAATGTGTCGATATGAAACGTTTTACTCAGTGTGGCATTAACTATCTGGAAAAAAGTTATGCGGGGAAACATGGGACACTCTGTAGATGTGTACCCTTGATTACAAATAATATAAAATATTTGAGTTAAATAAGAGAACATTCAGTACATTTAGTTGGATTCATAGCAAAATAAGAAAATGCTTAACAACGACAAAAGACTAAAAGTTGACATACTAAACATACAAACATAAGTTTCTGCTAAATCTTCTTCGATAACAGAATAAGGAAATATGGAAGATTCACACGATTGAACGGGCGATGATGACAAGAAAATGGCAGCTCTTGATATATCGTCAGATGAGACTGATATTTTTATTCATTGTTTTGAAAATGTTTTTATTTTTATAAGCATAACCTTTATTTTGTGATAAGAGAATACCTTTTGATTTTGTGATTAAGGAAAAGCCTTTATTTAGTAACTAACTATTTCCTTTTACTGCTATTTTTAATAACAATATTATGTTTATAAATACCCCTATAAATACCCACTTTGGGTAAATATCCGGGGTATTTACCTTTGATAATAAATACCCGGGTATTTAACATTACTGAATGTACATATTTTACCGTAAAATTATGGTGTTTTACAGGAGCATTGCCAGTTATTTGTTATTAGCGATATTGTTGTTACTTTTCTACAATACGTCTCTGTGATATTTTTGTGGAAGTAAGTAATTTTACACGATGTTTCTGCAATCTGACAGAAAAGTTACTGTAATTTAACATTAGAAACCACCTTTTGAGTAAAAATGCCTAAACATGTTGTTTATTATAGGTGTGAAATAAAACACTCTTGTTTCCGAAATCTTTTTTTTTTGTAAATTATTATTAAATGTTTAATAAGATATTAAACTCGAGCGCTTTTGGCTTGTGTAGCCATCTTCAGGAGTTAAACGTCAGACAGGATAAATTAATAGCACATATTATTATTAATCCAGCGGTGATACTATAACATTGAATTTGTACAACAATTTTCGTGCTCACGTGTCATCACTGCTCGCTATGTTTATTTATTTATTAATTTCACACCTACAATTGAAATACGGTAGACTAATAAATGGAGAACTTCATCAAAGTAATGTTGTTTATTGTTATTAAATTGACATTTGTGAGGACATACGTTCATATTTGTTAGCAAATAGACGCAGTGTATAAAACCATTATTTATCATTAGCATTATGTTCAAAATTGCTCCACTTCAGCGTAGTTATATGACTTTACACTAGAAGTTATAAATTACTCTAAGCAACAGAAATCTTACAAAACTCGTCGGCATAAACCAACATAGACGTAAAGTACTATAACTTGATTTTACTGCTGCCGGTGTGTATATACATACGATGCGTTCGAGAGATCTAATCAATTTCATCTAGAATGGGGAAGTTCCGCCCATGTAAAGCAGCACTTCCTGAAATATCGACGCCCTCTTGACGACGTTCACAACAAGCCGAAGTGCGCTCAACAAGGTGGCGGAAGTCGTTATATATACAAGGTATATTACCATGTTTAGATTATCCCAAGAGATCGCGGTCTAGAATCTCGGTGGCTGCAAATGCTACACCGATACCTGAAGCCACACACGTACACCAGATGAGGGTGTTTCACCCTCATCGCCCGTTACGATGCATAACTACCAAGTATAACTAGATTGGGCCATATACAGCCATAACTGGAACAAATCAGTTTACCGAGTCATAGCGCTGAGTAGTTTTGTAGCAAAATGCACCTAAATTTCCTGATAAACTACATATAGTAGGTAGTAGAAATACCCCCGAAAAAAAACGCCAATTCTAAAATATATTTCAATATTTGTCAAGAATGACATATATGTGTTTTTTATCAAGAGTGAAGCAACATTTCTTTTTATTATTACCGAAAATTAAATTGTTTTTTTTGTAATTATTATCACATAAAAAGGAAAAACAACCAATGAATGACGATAGTTTTAACCAAAGGCTTAACAGCCCGGTAAAATTAACAAAAGTAACTAAAACCTGGAGTTCAAGAACCCTATTTGTGCAGTTTTGTTTGCATTTTAATGTTCTCTCTTGTAGTGGACTGATCATACCCCCTTGTTGCTCCAACGATGAGCATACTCCACAAAGCATTTCCACTTCATATTCTCTGGCTATGATTGAATGCTCTCCCCAGCTTTTTCTTCCCCTGTCTTTAGTTGTTTCATTCTCATGATACTGATGTACACTCTTGGAATTAAGTAAGTTCTATAAATATTTAGCAGTGTGTCGATGATACATCCAAGTACATACAAGTTTTTTGTTATTCTGGTCGACCGCTCGGCCGCTAAGTGCAAAAAATTGTCCGTTTACGCTTCAACTCGTATATCGGAAATTTATTATTTGCGAAACCTTGTTCGAATGCTTTGAATTGGTTTATAATGATTTATATGTTTCTATTTATTAGCTTAATGTGTAATTAATTAATGTAATTCCTACATTGCAATGTATTTGTGTTTTTATTAAATATGACGTTAATTTTATATTAATAAACATAAAAGTTTTCGATTACATGAAATGAAAATCTCATTTCAAGATATTGCATACAACACAACAAATTATACTTACAACCTTATTGCATGTAATAGCTTTTTTTGTGTTAATAAATACAAAAATCAATTTGTAGTTCTCAATATTTTTACTTTTCAGGTTATTTCAGAACTGACATATGTATTAACATTTATTCACAAAATAGAAATAAATTAAAATTAAATTGCTTTAAATTTGTCTTTATGGCAATTTGTTAATTGTGATTTACTGGTGTTTTCGAGATATTTAGCTTCAACGATATTTTGCAGTGTTTAACTTAATAAACAGAAAGGAGTATGTATTTTGTATAGCATGAATGTATCATTACTATTTTTTTATATTATTATTTTGTATTTACTTTACAGCAATATGTTTCAGATATCTGACAACTGAAAATAATGACAATTAAGTATATCACTAATTTACAAAAAAATTTGGAAGCAAGCTCTAAATTTTTGACGAATTTTTATGGAATGTAAATATGTTATAATTATTATTAAAAAAAATAAACCAAAATATACGACTATCTAAAAGAACATTTATACAACATACAAATTATTTCATCAAATTTGAATTTCCCAAAAGGAGACGCTTCAGAAAGAAAAGTTGTTGGTTTCTCTTAGGTAGAGCTTTTATTTCATATTAATTATTCACAATCATATGCAATAAAAGCTATACGTAAGAGAAACCAACAACTTGACGATTTGAACCAAGGACCTTTGCGTCGCTAACACAATGCTCTCCCATCTGAGCTATTGACATTGTGCTAGCGACGCAAAAGACCTTGGTTCAAATCCAGGTTGTGGCTGTAATTTTTGATATATTTAAAATTTACATCCCGCCTGTATGTTATCATATTATTAACTTATAATATTACTTTGACAAAGTATGTCGTTAAACATTTTCAGTTATAGTTTATATTGTTTGGAAATTAAAAAGACCTTCATTTTTAATGTATATGCATTTTAGCTAACCTTACAGTACACAATTCATAAGTCAAAATGTTATTTTTAACTTATTATGGTTGTTAATGCACGCCTCTTAATTTATTTAGAAAACTAGAAATAAAATTTCCAATAATGTTCCAGCTAATATATGGTAAATAAAAAATGTGTGCTTATTGAACTGGAACTATATTACAATAAAACTTCTGTAGAGCTCTTTGACATATTAACAAAAACAGAAAAATAAAAATTAATTAGTTATCAAACAATGCAAAACCTAAAATGAAACACAATAAATACATATTACTGCAATAAAAAATTATTAATTATAAGTAAAATTTTAATAATTTGTCTTAACAAATGAACAAAAGAAAATACCAAAATGTTTTTTTTTTTTTCTAGAAAGTAGAAAGTAATATGTTTCATATGGTCTTATTGGTTTTCTCTGTTCCTTCTGAAGTTGGAGCCGTTTAAAATAAGATATTGTTAATAATTCAAACGGCTGTAACTTTTTAATGGATTGAAAAGGTAATTTACTTTCTGAAAAGAATTGTTTTGCGGAAGAAACGTGGGGCAGCCTGTATATATTGCTATAATTTAAATTATTTTGGTTGTCAAGCATGTATTAGATGTCATGAAAGATAATTGAACATTAACTGCTGTAAAGTAAATACAGATATAAAATTTCCATTGTCCTTCATACAAAATACATGCTCGTCCTAAATGTAAATTTAAATTAAATTTAAAGAATTTATTTACATTTAGTGAATATATTTTAATATTACAATTCTGAAATAGTCCTTATTTAGTGATAATCCTTGGCATCAAGTTGATTTGCGCATTTACTTACTTACTTACTTAAGCCCGTCATCCTACTGCTGGGCAAAGGCATTTACTTGCGTAATTAATATGTGTATTAGTTAACATAAATTTATATAATGTCATGATAATACGCAATATCTTAAAATGAGCTTTTCGTATCATATTATCAAATTTCATGTTTATTAATATTATTATAAAAGTAATTCTATATTTAATTAAATGCATTACCTACTCGTAAACTTAACTGTAGTGATCATATTTCATTTATTACATTGCATTGAAGATATCACATTAAGGAAAAGGTCGGACACGCTAAAAATAAACTAAATCCCGTTACATTACATCTATCGAAAAACCACCTCGTGACGGACAACTTTTTGCGAACCGGCCCGGTCGAGGTAGAACAGTACACGAATATATAACCGACATACTATTTTCAAATCCTGCGATAGCGATACGTACTTACTTATTTCCATGACTGTACACGTGGCTTTGTTGGTTCTTCTCCACAAGTATTGATTTGAATAGCCGTTGATCCAAAGATATTCCACAATCTGACGGAGACATTAGTTCACGAAAGGTGCTAAAAATTGACAAAGAAACTTGCATACTGTCCCATATATGACTCAAACGAATTTATGGGCATAATTCCCAGTAGATCAAAAATAAAGTGAAAAATATATCATTACATAAAAGGCTAAAGAATAGACTCCACACCAATATTTTTAATTTGTGACTCACGATGCGATAAAGGGGTTAAAATTCATTTTTTGGATTCCGATTTTGACATTGGTCCCCTGTACTTTGAATCGGTGAGTGACAAATAAATATCAACATTCAAGTACGATGATTTTCCATATTTTTACTTTATCATACGTAGTATTGTAACCGTGCCAAAAAAAAATTTGAGATTTTAGTGGAAATATGTCTTTTTGGGTCCCCTGAACAGTTTTGACCAAGGTACACAAAAATGTCTGTGTGTGTGTGTGTGTATGTCTGTGTGTGTACCCGTTTTTCTGGCGACGATTCCGGAGAAACTACTAAAGGTATCGGGACGAAACTTCATATTTAGAAGTTTCATAACCAAACTTAGAGCTGAAAAGCTTTGTGTTGAAAGGGGTTCAAAGGAACTGGAGGTTTAGTCTTAGCATTTCTAAAAGATTTTGCAAATATACTGCCATTTATGGAATTTCTTCGAAATAGTTAAATAATAAATTAAAGTAGAGGAAATTCTGAATAATTTATGGCTATGAATTTTTTTGGTACAAGCAATAGTTTAGCTGCAAGAGCAAATTCTATTTCATCGAGATCAGTCGTACTGCGTTAAAACTAGTAGCCAGGATATGTCAGATATTTCGATTCTAATGACAGTAGGTAGTGTCAAACACTAATGTTTTGACAAGACCTACTGTCAATATAAGCTGCGTTCGAATATTGTACACCGTTGCACTTTTTACACCCAATAGCAAGCAAGTGTCATTTGGACGGTGTACCCGGTGTCAACGGAGTACAATATCCGAACGCTGCTTTAATCAACATATCTGTCTAGTTCTACTAGTTTTATTTTAATGCAGACATGACCGATCTCGATTAAATAGAATCTCATGCAGCTAAACTATTAATTTTATATACAGTATGATAAAGTGTGTATGTGAGTTTTTTTTCTGTAAATTGTGAACAAATTCATCAAAATTATCACATACCATTATAATTTTCAAATAACGAAATTTTGCACTTGATTATATCGGGTAAACAAAGCGATGTTTTTGGTCTATATTCAAGGCATCCTGTGGAATAAGTAAGGACTTGGGCAAGTTCTAAAGTATTTTGTTACTAAGCCACATCAATTATCAACATTTTGTTTGTTGGAATTTCCAATTTCTGAATTTGTATAGAAGATACATAAGTTTACGGAAATTTGCAATTTGAAATGCGGTGAAATCGCAGCAAATATTACTTAACTGAGGGTATTAGACAATTGTTTTAATGCCAGCAATGATTTAACTTAAAGGTAATGCTATGAAGTTGTTCAAGAAAAGAGAAATTGACAATTATTCCTTCTTCCGTAATATCTACTGATCCATTCACAAATTTTAAAAAGCAAAATACTGTTCAGGTAAAAAGTAACAAACTTAAGGTTTACTTTGAGATATTTTTGAAGCTTCTAGGCCGAAAAGCTGACGTTTTAGCAAGATTTCAACCTTATTTTCATATATAGTAGATCGGTTTTAGGTCGGGTTTAGTAAAAAATAGTTATTTTGATCGGTAATAGAAATAATTTGGCGTAACTTGTAACACAGTACTGTGTAGTTTCACAAATACTAATAATTAACAAAAACTTGCAACTTTAGCTAAGTATTGACATTAATTATATTATATATCTTTTATTAGTATAAAATATTGTACAATTCCTGAAGAAACCAAAGATAATTGGTAAAATATTTAAAATTTGAAAATTTGATACTGGATTTTTTTCATATTTGTTGCCGAATACTCAACATTAAATTAACCTTTCTTGTGAACAGCATACGGTATCCAGGGTGCTTCTTAATATTTAAACAGGTTATTCTTGGGTCCATTTTGAGGAACAAATCATATGAAAATATGTCCTAAAGGTCTTTACTTTTGAACTACAGAGTGCTAAAGATTTAAGAAAAAATTCTTGTTTTATGATAACTTTGATACGACATTCAGTCCAAAAGGTTTTAGATTAGGTACCGTCAACTGGGGTGAAGCGAATATAGTGGGGCCAAGGGAATCACTGGGTAGTATTCGGAAATCATGCATTCACGTGATTACAGTTTTCTGTTTTTCTGTTGGCTAAAAATATATCTATATTACCGACACAGCACACATGGTTTGCGGAAAATTGTGAGACTATCGCTGCTCAAGGTAGGTGTTTAAAAAAATAAAGAATTTCTTGTAAGTACGTAGGCTTTCACGGCCAGAATCATTTAGAAAATAAACTGCTTCCGGGTTATGCCGTGTGTCAAGATTTGTTAATGCTGACGTTTCGCGAGCCATGTTGCTCGCTTCTTCAAAGCTAATTGAATACTGAAGACCTACCAAGAAAGTCTCCCTTATATACCAGAATTTACACCTCACTGCGCACATCTACCGCTCCATGTGTTTTTCCACCTGACCGCGTTAGGACCGATTTCCAGACCCTACTAATGTCAGTACCGTCCTCGCGATTGATGTTGTCAGGATGTTTGTAAATTTCGATGGCTTCTCTAATAAGCCTTCGATGATAATTACCCACCCTTGCCAACATCTTCGCGTCATCGAAATCCATTGTGTGTCCCGACTCGTGGCAGTGTTGAGCAACAGCGGACTGTTGGATCTTGCCTAGCCGGGTGTCCCTACTGTGCTTGATTCGACATTCGATGCTTCGTCCCGTCTGTCCTACATAGCATGTTCCGCACTCACATGTTATCTTGTATACCCCTTCGTTCTTCAGGAGTGGTGTGATATCCTTTGGGTTAGGCAAAAGATCCTTTACCTTAGCTGGTGCTCTGTACCTTACCGTGATACCCGATTTCTTCAGTACTCTACCGATTCTCTCTGATACCCCACTTACGTATGGTAAGCAAGCGAACCCCTTTGACTCTTGCGGTTCCTCTGAGACTTGCGGTTTTCTTTGTGTGACACCCCGTATGTCAGACTTGGTGTATCCATTCTGGCGTAGGGCCCACTCCAAGTGTTTCCGTTCGTCGTGCAAGGTGCTAGAGTAGCATACCTTCTCGGCTCTATTGAACAAAGTGTTAATAACACTTCTCTTCTGTTGGGGCTGGTGGAATTTACACCTCACTGCGCACATCTACCGCTCTATGTGTTTTTCCACCTGACCGCGTTAGGACCGATTTCCAGACCCTACTAATGTCAGTACCGTCCTCGCGATTGATGTTGTCAGGATGTTTGTAAATTTCGATGGCTTCTCTAATAAGCCTTCGATGATAATTACCCACCCTTGCCAACATCTTCGCGTCATCGAAATCCATTGTGTGTCCCGACTCGTGGCAGTGTTGAGCAACAGCGGACTGTTGTCTCTTGCCTAGCCGGGTGTCCCTACTGTGCTCCTTGATTCGACATTCGATGCTTCGTCCTGTCTGTCCTACATAGCATGTTCCGCACTCACATGTTATCTTGAATGCCCCTTCGTTCTTCAGGAGTGGTGTGATATCCTTTGGGTTAGGCAAAAGATCCTTTACCTTAGCTGGTGCTCTGTACCTTACCGTGATACCCGATTTCTTCAGTACTTAGTAGGATCTACGGTTTGCCAAAGATCCACAAGGATAACGTACCTTTAAGACCAATCGTTAGCGCAATAGGCTCCCCAACCTATTTGTTGGCAAAATACTTGGCGAAAACCATCCAACCGTTTATAGGACAAACTACATCTTTTGTCAAGAACTCTGAACATTTTATTCAGATTTTGAAGGAAGTTGTCATTGACCCTCAGGATATACTCGTAAGTTTCGACGTAACATCACTCTTTACGTGTGTTCCGGTTAAGGAGGCAGTCGAAGGCCTCCGGACAACACTTGTCCCCCTAGGTGTACCAACCGATGTTCCGGATCTTGTAGAGTATTGTCTCTCCACCACATACTTCAAGTGGGCGGGAGCGATGTATGAGCAGGTAGAGGGTGCAGCCATGGGATCACCTTTGTCACCGGTAATCGCCAATTTCTTCATGGAATTGTTTAAAGAAAAAGCCATTACATCAAGTCCCTTCAAACCCAAGCACTGGGTCAGATATGTCGACGATACCTTTGTGGTTTGGCCACACGGTAGAGATAGACTTACTAAGTTCCTTAACCACCTGAACAATGTTAGTCCTTCCATCAAATTCACGATGGAAATAGAAGAGGACAATCAGCTGCCTTTCTTGGATGTGCTGGTATACAGAACGTCAACGGGTAGACTTGGACATACAGTCTACCGTAAGAAGACACATACCGATCGGTACTTGAACGCCAAATCACACCACCAGCCCCAACAGAAGAGAAGTGTTATTAACACTTTGTTCAATAGAGCCGAGAAGGTATGCTACTCTAGCACCTTGCACGACGAACGGAAACACTTGGAGTGGGCCCTACGCCAGAATGGATACACCAAGTCTGACATACGGGGTGTCACACAAAGAAAACCGCAAGTCTCAGAGGAACCGCAAGAGTCAAAGGGGTTCGCTTGCTTACCATACGTAAGTGGGGTATCAGAGAGAATCGGTAGAGTACTGAAGAAATCGGGTATCACGGTAAGGTACAGAGCACCAGCTAAGGTAAAGGATCTTTTGCCTAACCCAAAGGATATCACACCACTCCTGAAGAACGAAGGGGTATACAAGATAACATGTGAGTGCGGAACATGCTATGTAGGACAGACGGGACGAAGCATCGAATGTCGAATCAAGCACAGTAGGGACACCCGGCTAGGCAAGATCCAACAGTCCGCTGTTGCTCAACACTGCCACGAGTCGGGACACACAATGGATTTCGATGACGCGAAGATGTTGGCAAGGGTGGGTAATTATCATCGAAGGCTTATTAGAGAAGCCATCGAAATTTACAAACATCCTGACAACATCAATCGCGAGGACGGTACTGACATTAGTAGGGTCTGGAAATCGGTCCTAACGCGGTCAGGTGGAAAAACACATGGAGCGGTAGCGCCAGATGTGCGCAGTGAGGTGAAAATTCAGGTATATAAGGGAGACTTTCTTGGTAGATCTTCAGTATTCAATTAGCTTTGAAGAAGCGAGCAACATAGCTCGCGAAACGTCAGCATTAACAAATCTTGACACACGGCATAACCCGGAAGCAGTTTATTTTCTAAAAGAATTTCGTAGTATAAACTTATTAGGATATTAATGTTCCAATTTTTTTATAAGTTAAATCTCATGCACGTTGCTTGGATAAATTACTTATTTAGCGTTTGCCGCCAACGTAATAATTTTAGGTTATATTGACCAAAAGTTAGGCGGGATTTTTAAACATTTTAACTTTTGGTAGGGTGAAGAGAATCACATTGCGACGGTCACTTCTTTCCGTATTTCCTCTGCTTTTCCGATACAAAATGCCTAGAAAGTACATTAAAAAGGTTGGGCCTGAAGGAAATCGCAATTATGACATGAAATATTTGGAAAAAGCCGTCCGCGCCAAATCTGCAATAATGTTTGCTCAACTTGCAATTTGGGGGATGGAAATGTTTATTTATTTTTTATATTAATGTATTTACGGCAAGGCCTATATCTGATTATGAGAGATGTGACTGATCTTCCAACTCTGCAATAATTTCTACTCACTTTGTGCCTTAAGAATTGAAATATTTATTTTCTTTATTATTTACGTTTTTTATTAATAAGTAGATAACATGTGAGACTTCTAAGCTAACCAGCACAGTATGTACAATTATTGTGGTATAAACTATGATCTTGTGATAAAGCATTCTACCGAGAATTTATTTTTTGTTGACTTAGCTTTAAGATAGTTGCAAACAATTAACATTTTGTTGCCGAAGAGTCAGTGGTAGGATCAAAACCACTCGCAATAAATTAAAATATGTAAAATCCCAGTATATCTGTTACTTTCTAAGATTTTTTGATGTTTTTTTAAAGCTATTATTTTTATTCGCTTCACCCTACAGCATGTGTAAAGTGGTTATTTCTGCGTTTTAAATATGTGATTCTCTTCACCCCACATTGCGGGGTGAAGCGAATCACACTTTGAAATTTTTTAAAAGCAAAAGTACCAAACTTAAATTTGTTGTTTGTTCACTAAAGCATAGAAAAAATATGCGAAAATATCATATATTCTTTTCAGCTCATTTACAAGTTTCATTAAGCAATGGCTTTAAAGAAACCTCAAAAATTGATTCTCTTCACCCCAGTTGCCGGTACTTTAATTTTATAATTTTACCGTTTAAAAATTATTCTCTTATAATAAATTTTTGTTTAAATGAATGAATTTTATTTTTTTATGCGAAAACCGTACGTTAAACAAAAAAAAATCAAGAGACCAGATTTGGTAAGAAAGGCTGAGGATTTCAAAAATATCTTTTACTTTAAGAAAAAGCAGTGGCGCATCACTTTTCTGTTTGAAATGATTCAGTACAAACCCCGCACGAACGCCACTGGCAAGAATAAAAAATATGTTGTACAACAGAAAACGTCTTTTGATGCATAGAAGATGCGTACTACGTTTCACAAAAATATCTAAAGTAGTACAAAAGTTATCACAAAAAAATTTTTTTTCTTAAAACTTTAGCGCCCTGTAGATCAAAAATTAAGACCTTTAGGACATATGTTCATATGAATTTTGTTCCTCAAAATGGACCAAAGAATAACCTCCTTAAATATTAGCAAGTTATTAAGAAACAGCCTGTATATTTTAATAATGTTGGTGATGAATAGTAAAATATTTGGAGAACATGTTTAGAAACACAAACAGTAAGTCAACTAATGTTCATGTTGTCAATAAGATAAATGGAGAACAGCAGAATTAAATTATGAACAAAATCCTAACTGTTCAAATGCAAATTCATGTGTAGAAGTAAAAATCGAAGCAATTGACACATTTACGTAGTCTATAATCTACGTAGTCTATAATATATATTAAACCAAGATGCAGGAAGTATAAATAATATAAAAACTTAATACACTACTCTAAACTAATTCTGCATGAATAGTACACCTAGCTGAAGACCGAACATCATCAATACCACCACAACTTTTACCACACTATGTGACGCCTTTGATCTCCAACTTGGCAGATATCTATTGCACATATCTACGGTGCAACACAGTACAACCCTTGTATATCTATCATACTGCTCTGCTAACACTTCATAGCATTCGCGTCGATCGCAACGACTGGTGAAGTGGTGTGCAATTAAACTACGGAATTCATACGATACACAAATGTTCGCTCCGGTGCAAACATTTTTCTCATCGGAACAGTCCTCTGCAGTCTCTTCTTCACACGCTGAACAGTTCAAAAATAATCCTTCAGTTTTTTGCCACAATGGACAAAGTAGCAAAATCCAAAGCGTAAGGATACCACACAAATTCTTCGAGAACCCCATTTAAACCATCGTTGAAAAAACTGTGATTTTAGAATGTCTGTATCCGAATTCTCTTGAATTTGATGGATTTATCTGTAGAGGTTGGACATGATGTCAGATGCACTCTTATCGCTTGTGTCTATGGCAACGACATTTTATCAATTTGAGGGCTCAGTTTATAATAGTGCCGTTGATTTGTCACCGTTTTTTAATGCAAATTATATTTTCTATGTGGTTTCGACCAATTTCGAGCATCTTCAAAAGTATTCAGAAAATATATAGCTTTTAATTTTCTTCCGGGTTACGCTGTGCGTCAAAATTTGAAAATGCTGACGTTTCACGAACCATGTCGTTCGCTCTTCAGAGGTAACCGAATACTAAGTGAACTTTTAGATAGGTAGAAACAACGTAGGTCAATGAGAGTAATGTAGGATGTCATTGGATAGTAGCAAAACAAGTTTTTTTTAAACAATTTTTGCCATTTGTTTTTGGAGTTGAAATATGGATAATTTCCTATTTTATGATGAATGAAATGTAGGCGCCAGGGGCAGTTATACACTCATACTACCCTTTTCGTTAACCGACCTTAAAACTCCCCCGAGAAAAAAAGATCTGATGTGGCCAGGCACATGACTTTATCATACTATATATAAAATTAATAGTTTAGCTGCATGAGATTCTATTTGATCGAGATCAGCTGTCTGCATTAAAATAAAACTAGTAAGACTAGACAGATATCTCGATTAAAGCTGCCTTCGGATATCGTACTCCGTTGACACCGGGTACACCGTCCAAATGACACTTACGTGTTATTGGGTGTAAAAAGTGTAACGGTGTTCAATATCCGAACGCAGCCTATATTGCCAGTAGTATTTTTAAAGCATTAGCGTTTGACACTAGCTACTGTCATTAGAATCAAAACATCTGACATATCCTGGCTACTAGTTTTAAAGCAGTACGACCGATCTCGATGAAATAGAATTTGCTCATGCAGCTAAACTATAAATTCTACCAAAAAATGTCATATACATAAATTATAGAAAATTTCCTCTCCTTTAATTTATTATTTAACTATTTTGACGACATTACACAAATAGCGCAAATAGCATTTGCAAAATCTTCGAAAAGTGCTATGAGTAAACCACCAGTTCCTTTGGACCCTTTTCAACAGAAAGCTTTTCAGCTCTAAGTTTGGTTATGAAACTTCTAAATATGTAGTTTCGGCATTTCGACATTATTTTGTACCTTGGTCAAAAATGTTCAGGGGACCCAAAAAGACATATTTCCGCTAAAATCTCAAAATTTTTTTTTGGCACGATTACAATAGGTACTTTACATACTGCGTATGATAAAGTAAAAAGGCATGTTGGAACAAATTTAACATCAAGGATGTAGTAAAGAACACATACTTTCAATAAATTGCAACATATTATGGAGCTGATTATCATGTCGCCAAACAACCAAGGTGTACGAGCTAAATAAAAGACAAATTTTAATTTTTCACGGTTGGAGAATTTATTAGGTATTCCGGTAATTTTGTCTAATTTTGATGCATTTTATAAAAAATATGCTTCCTAGAAAAGATTCTTAGAATTAATCTTAGAACTAAAAAATGTAAAATATACAGAGTGTTCTATTTAAAAAAGGAAAAGTTACCAAATATCCAGAATAAAATTAACACCCTGTATATTAAAAGTATATTTAAACGATAGCTTGCTTAAAGCAAAACAACTTTTATTTCAAACATTTGTTGAAATTGCTTACCGTTGGAAAATTATTTAGGTGTTCCGGTAATTTTGACTGACTCTGTATACTAATAAATATTAGGGCACGCCAGTAACATAACATGTGGAGAAATAGTTTTTCTTTTTGCATAATATGCAACAAGTCGAGAGACAATCTTAAATCATTGCCTTTATTTAGATCATAGATATCTTAATCTGTCATGATTAAAAGGAGACAGAAACCATAGTCACAATTTCTCCACCTTCTTAAATTTAAAAAAGGATTGGATTTAAATCCAATTGCACTACTATTGGATTTTACGACAATAAAACGTAAAATCAAATATTTTATTTCTTTAATATCATTTATTGTTGCTGCGGTTTTATATATCTCGAAATGTAAAACTGACAACCCTAGTTACAATAACACCACAGGTGGTAAAAAATGTATATTTTAGGATTCACAAAAATTTAGACGCCCGATTCGTTATAATAAAACCACAGGCGGGTAAGAATGTTATATTATTTATTGTTATATTATTGAATACACATGTCTATAAAATTCAGTCATATTGTGCTGAAATTACCAAATAGTCGAGTATGAAATGGATGAATTTAAGAAAAAAATGACTTATTAGGACTTATTAATCCTAAGCACATAACATCGAACCTATGCATTATTTCGTCTGTATTACTGATTATTATTTATTTCTGATCCGCAGGAAACTTGCTTAGCTACTATTTTTTTCCCTATTTTTTTCCTAAATTGTCATCGAAATGTTGCACGGAACACAATTATGTTTTGATGTGTCCATATTGTTATAATGGTAAACAATTAACGGAAATCTGTAAATAAAAACCTATTTTGCTCTAATAAATTAGTTCTATAACTTTTTTTAGATCGGTGAATTTTACTTTGATGTATTATAATTAATATCATGACCTGTGTGACCTACATATATGACATTACATTCTGAACATTTGACTGAGTAAACTCCAGACTATTCCATAATAGATTTAGGGTTGTTAAAATTCAGAGAATATTATAAGTACTACTATTACTTTTGAATGCAGGGTATATGATGAATGTAATAGGTATGCATATTCTATTAGTGTGCTTTTCAGTTGTGTAGAACGGGTCATTTGCTGTTATTGTTTGATGTAAAAGTTTAATAATATGTTTTTCAGGACAAGAGTTATTATGAGAAAGGTCAAAGATACGATTTCGTTCATTTATTCTGGAATTATAACTAAGTGGGTATTTTAAGCAGCGATTTAATTAATAGGAAATGAGTGGAATACATACGCGTGGAAAAAGTGCAACGAAAGGAATTATAGTTGGTAAAGTGGTTGGTTTTCTGTACTTATATGTTATATTCAATGTTATCATTAGATTTAGTCAAAGCTAAATATAAAAAGTTTAAAATCTTACTATTTTGAATTTCTAAAGTGAATTTTGTGTTTGCTGTTCTATGCGATCAAGGTAAATATCAGAAAGTATAGAAGAAAATCCCATTCCCATCGGAAAGCCGTCTTTCTTTTATTCAAATGATTTCCAATGATTTTTTGTTTATCAATAAAATGATTTACGAATACTTATAACACAAGTTTTAGGTCTCATATGCCGAGTGTCTTTTAAATTTATATCTTTAGTTTCGATTATAAACTGTAAAATGTTTTTTATTGAATATTTAGGCTGAAAATCGATTTTTTATAAAATATTTAACATTATTTTAGTTAAATTTATTACGATTATTATTTATTTCTTTCTGATCCATAGAAACGTTTGTAGCCGCTAATACATGATTTTCCTTTCTAAAATGTTAACAAAATGTTACACGATCCACAATTATGTATGGGCGACACCCCAGTTTGAGGTCCTGCTGTGTACAACTTCTTTTGAACTAGAATGCCCACAAAAGTCTTTGAAACTACCCACAACAATATATTGTGAGCGTGTAAAGTATGGAAACATGACAAAATGTTGGATTCAGTTTGTTATTTGATAAAATCTTCGACACGTTGATTTTTCATTATCAAAACATACATATTTACGTCAAATTTATTTTCCGACCTTCAATTGTTTTTGACTTATCACTGTTAGAGTACCTTCTATAATGCTTGATCATGTTTGTCAATGTTATTTTTGATTAAAAACTTTTGTAGTATGAATATGTCAGGAAACTATGTCTGTCATGTTATTGATCCATATAAGACCTACTTTAATATGGTAGCAGAGCGTGGTTCCAGTTGCTACAGTAGATGTTAAAATCATAACGACAAAACAGAATCTAGATAAGAAAATTAGTTCAAGAAAGTGATCAAGAAAACTTTATAGGAATGGATCCAAGTAAAGTTCATATAGGATTGCTAGAAGGAAAAACTAATTGGTCTACGTGGAAGTACAAGATGAATATTCTACTTAGAAGTATTCCGAATGCTGTTAATGTTCTCGAAGGAAAATACGCGCATCCTGTTTTAAAAGAAAATGCTACAGCAGAAGAAAAGGTCGCATATGAAAACAGTTTGGCTAATTTCAATACCGCAGACTGTAGTGCATTACTTACTCTTACAATTAACATGACTCAGGATACTCTTCAAAAGGTTATGAGGTTTACTACTGCCAGAGAAGTATGGGTTGAGTTGCATAGATTATTTGACGGAAACATTGAGGATAAAACTTATGATATATGTTTACAGTTTTTTAATTATAAGAAAGAAACTGAAGATGACATGGCGACTCATACATCTAAGCTAAAAAACCTTTGGAATGAATTACAAAAGGAGATATCCAAAGACAAAACTGTTGCAGGTAATAAATGTAATTGTGATTTGCCAGAATTACTTTTAGTTTGCAAAATATTAGGGACGCTACCCGAAGAATACTTCTCTTTTAAGTCAAGCTGGATGCTTATGTCAAAATGTGATCGCACAATTGATAATTTAACTAATCAGCTTTGTTCATATGAAAAAGCTTTATCATGCAAAAGTGATACAACTCGTCTGGAAGCTTTGTACGCAGAAAAGAAGAAAAATTCAACTGGTAAAAGGAAACTAATATGCAACTACTGTAAAAGGGAAGGTCATAAAGTAAAGCAATGTTCAAAGTGGATAGAAGACGGTAGACCTCCAAAACCAGAAAGCTCAAAAACTAATAAAACACATCAGAATAAGGCCACTAATATGACCTTAGTTGTATTGATCCATATAAGACCTACTTTAATATGGTAGCAGAGCGTGGTTAAGATAGTAGAGCAAATGACTGGAAAAATGCAATGAAAAAGGAAATGGAGTCCTTACGAGAGAATGATACTTGGAGTTTAACGAAATTGCCAATAGGGAAGAAAGCCATACCTTGCAAATGGGTGTACAAGCTAAAATCCAACCCAGATGGATCAATCGATAAATTCAAAGCAAGATTAGTCATTAAAGGTTATTCTCAAAAGAAAGGACAAGATTATGATCAGACATTTAGTCCAGTTGCCAAATTTGCTACTATAAGAGCTGTTCTAAGTTTATCTGCCAGTGAAAACCTGACTTTGACCCAATTTGATGTCTGTACAGCGTTTTTGTATGGGGACTTAAAAGAAGAAGTTTACATGCAACAACCAGAAGGATTTACAGATGGAACAGATAAAGTATGTAACCTGAAAAGAAGTTTATATGGGTTAAAGCAAGCACCAAGATGTTAGAATATAAAGATAAATGATTTCATAGTAAGTCTTGGCTTTAAACAGAGTGACAATGATCCATGTCTCTTTATTAAAAAGGGTGAAACTGGTATATTAGTACTGGTATTATACGTAGATGACGGACTTTTGGCATCAAGTTGTGAACGAATGAAACCTATTTTTTTACATGATTTGAGGAATAGATTTAAAGTTACAATTAAGCCAGCTACGTATTTCTTGGGTATGGAGTTACGGAAGTCGGAAGATGGTTCAGTTAGCATCAATCAGACTACATATGCAAAGAAATTATTACACAGATTTGGTATGACAAATTGCAGACCTGTCAAGACCCCAATTATCAAAAACAATTCAGAAAATGATGAAGAAGAAAGTATAAAATCAAGTTTTTCTTATAGAGAAGCGGTTGGCGCTCTTCTTTATTTAATGACTGGATCCCGTCCAGACATTGCCTATGCAGTTGGTGTAGTGTCTCGTAATTTGGAAAATCCGAGTCACAAAGACTTTGTACAAGTCAAGAGAATTTTTCGTTACATTCAAGGAACCATAAATTATGGCATCATCTATAAACCTAGAACTAGAGATCGTTATCTAGAAGGGTTTAGTGATGCTGATCACGGGGGAGACGTAACCACAGGACGTTCAACTACAGGAGTAGTGTGCCTTTATGCTGGAGGTGCTATATCATGGTTGAGCCAAAGCCAATCATCTGTTGCAATTTCAACCACTGAAGCAGAAATTATAGCTGCAAGTGAAGCTGCCAAGGAGCTCGTTTGGCTTAAAAGATTATTTGAAGAAATAATTAAACTAAAAGATGTTCCTGAGTTGTTGGTTGACAACGAAGCAGCTATTCGGTTGGCCCATAATCCAGAAAATCACAGACGAACCAAGCACATTCATACAAGACATTTCTACATACGAGAACTTGTTATGGAAGAAATTCTTAAAGTTCAGAAAACAGCCACTGAGACTCAAGTTGCTGATATAATGACGAAGCCGTTGTTTAAGCCAAGGCATCAAGTTTTATGTGATAGTATGGGAGTACGCAACATTTTCGAATGAGGGAAGGTGTTAGAGTACCTTCTATAATGCTTGATCATGTTTGTCAATGTTATTTTTGATTAAAAACTTTTGTAGTATGAATATGTCAGTAAACTATGTCTGTCATGTTAAGAATATTTTTTGTCTGTTATTGATCCATATAAGACCTACTTTAATAATCACGCCATCGACACTTACTTGAAATGGCAATCCCGTATTTTTTGTGCTGATATTGATAGATCTGTTAATTGTCTTAACACAAAATTTATCGCTGTACATAATTAGGGTAAATTAGGGTAATATTGATAATTTTGTTTGTTTATGGAAAGCGAATAGGCGTTTTCGATTGATTTATTTGCGCTGAATGCGAATCTAAGTTCAAAATTTGCATATCACGTCAGGTTATTGCGTTTTCTTACATTTATTTTATGGAGCCGTCCGCACCCCACTTAAAGACTCGCTGTAATTGCTTCAAAAACATTTGGCCACAACTTTTGGGATTTCAGCTAAAAGTGCAAAGATTAAGGTTTATTATGACACTATTTTGAAGTTTCTAGGACAATTCAGGGTACAGCTAATATAAATTTGTAGAAATTAAAAAAATAGAATAAATAAAAATAAAAACCTTGCGCGATAGAAAATTTTGGAGCCCAGATTCGCTATCAGGGCAATTACTTCTATGCAAAACGGAATTTCATATTCAATTTACAGAAGTTTTTTACCCTAAAATTATCAATAATTTACAATTTGCCATTTGCCATTGTTATTTGTTTCGAAAATTTCTCATGAAAGATTATAAAATATTTCCTGTACTATCAATTAAATGATCTACCAAAATCACGTCATTACTCAGTAACAATTGATAGTCGGAAATTGAACTATTCACAGAAGTGTGTACTTTAATAATTAAAAATCGACGTGTTCGAAAATTTTTTAAATGATCTAACCGTCTCGGGGATTTTCAGATGTTTCCATATACTTCACGCGCTCACTGTGCGTACAATCTCGGTACACATCCGCAATTTTGTATTCCCCTTTGGTACAGAGTTTTTGGTAATTTTATTCCGGTGGCAAATATAAATATCAACAACAAAGGTTGACAGGTGGCGCTGGCGGCGACCCTCGACCCTTCCTACAAAAGGCACGAACAACAGGGTCGCTGTACTGCTCGGCGCGTCCAGATAAAGTGACGCAAATAACGACGGTCATATTTAACGCGCAATACACTCTATTACCGGATTATTATCCCGCATAAATCACAGAGGGTCTCTCCCTCTCGTCTAACGTAAATATTTATTTTAAAAATGTGGGTCGGGGAAGAGCGACGTCCAACATCCGGAAAATGCCTCCCCACCCCCTAGTAGTCGTGAAAAATGTTACTATAAAATATTTTTATAGTAGCACCATTTCATCCTTGGGCAATACTTCTTAAAAATTATATATTTTCTGTATGTATGTTTACCTGCTTGTAGTAGCTTTTTTTTTTATTTCTATCAACATAATTAGTCAAGACATGCATCAGGCTGTGTTTAAATTCAACCTTTAAATAAATGGAAAGATTGTATCTTAATCGATTTTAAACGAGCCAAAATGAAAATTTAAATATAAATGTAATGGGTTGTATTACGAAGATATTGAAAAACGATTACCTTCAACCTCCGAGTAGAATAAGGACCTTTGCTGAACTCACCTGTAACAAAAAGAAAAAATGATTAGTATTTCTCTGTCTAATTGAATCCATTTGTAAGTACTGGATGTTATCGTAATGTAGATAATGGTTTTCTAAAACTGATGTACTTTTAATAATCTTTGATCGTAGTTAGCTAACAATGAGTTTTTATGATTATTTAGTACAATCAAATAAACATTAAATATTAATTTAGTTCATGTAGGTAAGTAAATTTTATCTGTAAGGTAGAAAAATTAATTGTTGAAATAGAGGTCGCTTAAAAGTATGTATTAAGGAAATACGTTGTCTCAAATAAAGCGAGCATTAAATAAACAATTTTGAGTCAATGTCAATAAATATGTATAAAAAAAGGATACCTATGTTTGTTACAAGTCTTGTGTAGTGGCAAAGATTTTCTTATGTCAACAAATGAACATTCTTTGTCTGTTTTTACCTTTATTGAAACAACGATTTATGTTCACCGCTCATTATGTGCACTGTAATCTAATCTTACATAAAAAGCTTCAGAGCCCACAATTTTTAGCTATCAAGTTCAACGCTACTTAAATCAACAAATAGATACGATTGTTTTGATCCTTAGTACGTGCCATGAGCAGAGGCTGTAATACCGCGCCGCACAGTGGCGAGAAATCCCGAAAACATTGCCAAAACTCGTAATAAGCTTGGGCTTTTGAAACACCTCTGTTAAACATGCTCATAAGAGGTTTTTGGGATCTCTGATTCCAAATATGATATCAGATTGTCAAAATTCAAAATGGCGGAACCAAGATGGCGACAAAAAATGATAAAATTTATCCAATTTGCAAGAAACTTATTTCCTGCGATATTGCTAGACTCCACATTCCTAATCTGATGACAGAATTTTTAAATTCATAATGGCGGAGTCAATATGACGACCACAAATGTATTATTATTTTATTGAAATAAAAATATAAAAAAATATATGTTGTATGTAACAGTGTATACAGTATGTAATAACAGTATACAAAAAATAATATGAAAGTAAATAAAAACAAATTAAAAATAAAGTTCTTCATGCGCAATCAAATCTCATCAAATGTCCGAGTCTGCCTCGCTGTCGCCCTCGCTCTCCTCCGACTCTTCGGATGAGCCTGTGTTAACAGTAAATACAAACTCATCTAATGCTATGTCAAGTAGTCCTTCTTTGACCATAAGCTCTTTCTTTTGTTTAATTACGTGCTCATTTATATTTTTCCAGTGATCAGACTTTGCTTCGGACAACATGTCACATCTTTTCTCGGTTATCATGAAACTCACTTAAACTACAATTTTTTATTGATCGCTCTAAATTCTACTGTTGGTCGAACCATTACGACATCATTGTTACAACTTACAGTAGTTTAAACTTTAGAATATCTACCATAAATGAGATTTCTCTTATTTTAAACCCCTCTTGGAACGAGACGCCACTGTATTTCCTTTTATGGAGCTGTCGACGTCAATTTTGTTTCCCGCCACGCGCTTTTACCTAACGGGATGTATTCTTCTGAGTTGGAAACCACTCTACTATTGTGCTATTGTGACATTTTCCGAAGTTTTTCTAAATGCTTATAAAAGTAAATTCAATTCAATTTATCAGCCTGTGAATACTGTTGAAAATTTGACATCAGATTTGAAACCGACAGCTTAAACATCATAGGAAATAACTTTCAGTAGGGTATTTGACTGTATTAAAAATATGGCATGTATTATAGTCATCCTAATAGATTACACTTTAAGAAAACTATTTGTTATTACTTTTCAAAAAAAATATGCTTTATTTCTATGAAAAACCAAAATTAAAATTGAATTTTATTCACGTCCTATCACGTGATTGAAAACGCTCTGCAATTGGCTCAGCCTCCAGTGATGTCATTCGTTAGTCCGCCTTAGAGCGCGTTCGGTTTGTCAGGGTAGGGTATGGGGAGAGCAATGCTCAGATAACTTGGGTCGGCTATCTCTCTCTTATATGCAGATAAACGCCGTATGACGTTAGTCCGCCTATTATGCAGCGCGTCACTCTCACCGTGAAATACCGGGTTATCCGAACGCGCTCTTATGCTTCACCCGTTTGAATTTAATAGCACGAAAGCGTCATGTAAGCATAACTTTGTAGGTTAGGATAGCCCTAACCTTCAGCTGTCAGATCAGATAATACCTTTCGAAAATACGATAGATAACTTATTCTAGTCAGTTTTACTTATGTCGAAGTAATCTTCACAACAGAAAATACTTGTATTGGCTTGTATTGTTTTGGATTTCTACGAGCCAACCACTTTCTTCGCAGTTTCTAATCTTGCGGAACAGCTACAAATAGTTTATCTGGAGTTTTTCTTGACGTATCTCTGCATTGTGGATTTATACACCATTTATAACCCATTTTTATGTAGAAATTGTGAAAACAACACATCATACAACACAATTACCAAACGGCGACGATGCCGATGCTGACAGACCATATGGGCCGATTTGACATCTACTAACCGGTGACGTCACACAACAGAAAGTATTGTTTTGGCGGGACTTTTTGTGATTCAATTTTTAACGCTGATTTTTATGAAATATTGAGGAAATAATTACAAAAAATAATGCATTTACAATGTAGAGTGAAGGAATAAACACACTAAGATGGTTTTCCAAAAATAGTCAAATACCCTATTAAATCCGACCAGTTTCTAGACTTTGGTTTGCCATATTAAATCCGCCATTTTGAATTTTGAAAATCTGACAACAGATTTAGAATTAGAGATCCTCAAATGTAGCAGGAAAAAAGTTTCATGTGAATCTGAATACATTTCGATTTTGGGTCCGTCATATTGAATCCGCCATTCTCAATTTACAAAATCTGACATGAGATTTCGGGAAGCTTAAAATATGATATGTATCAAGCGACTCCATAGCTTTCACATTTTTGCCATATAGACTCCGCCATATTTAATTTGAAAAAAAATGGCACAGATTTAGACTCAGTGACACCAAAAAACCCTTTGTCAACATATTTAATGCATATTTTACAATAGCCCAAGAAGGTGAATTTCGCCACATTATTCAGTCTCCGGGTTGATACTGCGATGTATATTAGTTTGCAACTCAATAGAAATATATTGCATTGCATATAAAATTGGAAGAAGTCGGATGACATTTTCATACTATCTGAAAGCTAAAGGTACTGCCTATCTGGTAGTATGCACCAATCGAAAAGATTGAAGTGGAATATGTAACTTTCACTACTTAAAGTAAAAAAAAAACGAATACTAGAAATACGAGCCAACTATTTTCCAATTTAAATTTAACGAAATGTTTTGTTTTTCATCATTATTAAAGTGCATTAAGTAAGTACTAACCGACAGGTAGAATATCAATTAAAAAAATTATCTACATAACCATGAATACAAAGAAAATTGCACTTGAAGGCAGTATTGAATTATATTGTACTTACAGTAAAGAATGATTCTCCCGCGCAACAAGTGGACTTTGGGGTTAATTCTACGAATTAGTTTTAACTAGAAATCAAGTTTTTTGTGTTCCACATATGCATTGGTACCTTACCTTGGCAACTAAAGTGGATTTTTGACAATTGCAGTATTTTCATTATATTAGGTTTTGGCCAGCTTTTCGAGTAGTGCGCCGTTTTGTCGTAGTGCGCCGATCACGACTCCGTCCGATAAAGTATCGTGCTGTACATTTGTATCGCTTTATAAAATGCTATTTCAATAGCGATGTTTCTTCTTCCAAACATCATAATTCTTCCTTCATATGAGGGGTGTGTATGCAAAACGCAAAATGTCACAAAAACGGAAAAATTGAGTTACACATATCTTTGGATTTGTCAATATTTTCTGCATCTTCCCAACATAATTTTGAGTGCAAAATTCGACAGAATGATATAGAATTCATCGTTTGAAAACCAAAGTGCGACTTGTTCTTGATCATTCATTGAATTTATTGAAAAAATCATTGAAAATATATGTCTAGTAGATCTTTGCGGTTTTCTCGAAATTTATTTCAAAGGACATGTCGCATTTTGCATACACACCCCTCATATTTTGTCTTGGTTTTGAATGTATCTAATAAAACTACTCATTCAAGTTAAATACAGATGATTAGAAAGTAGCAATACTACAATATACCACGAGAATATCGCATATTAAGAGCGCAATTTTGAAAACAGTTCCATTGTTAAAATGGATCGGAAACTCCCCGTCTCCCACCGATACACAATGGCTCGTTATACACGAGGTTTAATGGTTTGATACGGAACGCAAGCCACGTAAAAATAGCAATAAAAAGCGGTACGATTCGGGCTGGCGCAAATCGCGATCCCGTGGATTTTAAGCAAATCTCGGTCCGCCGCTCGCAATTTTCGAATCCGCGGTGATAAACGATCGCAGTGTGCGCCGTGGCGGTGGTCCTGGGAGCCGCGGTCCGGAGGCTAAGTGCCCGTTGCATTCGATGCGTTCCATTTCCGGCCGGAGAGTGGCGCCGCACCAGAAAAAGCGAGCGCGCCGTCGAGTTGCTGGCCCGTCTAGCCCGCAACGCGACGTATAATGAATTTTTCGCATTCGTTTCGTAATCTTCGTCGCTGGCGTCGACGCAATAATTTCTAGAGTCGACAGACCGAACGCGTATATCTACGTTCGGACCGTGAACGCGAGCTGAAACGCTGAAACACTGAAACAGGACGAAGTATTAAATTTCCGATATTCTCCGACTCTAGCGGAGTTTGAATTTAATTTAGTTGATGTGAAGACTGTGCCGTGTTGATTCTTGGTTCTCATTGTAATTGTAAAGTTCAACTTGAAAATCAATTACTAATGTGCTGAGAACTAAATAATTATAACTCCTTTAACTAACCTAACGCCTTTAAAACCAACAGTAACACCAATAAAGTAGAAGAATACCGTATATTCTTCTACTGTCATTTATTTTATATACCTAAATTTAGACATTTTGGTTAGTATGTAACGCACCTTCTTCTCTGGTGCGATGAAGAAGCGTGACATAATAAATATAACAATATTAAACCCTATTGTAGGTATCAACAGCATACAAGGGGCCATCGGATAATACCTTGAGTTCTAACACCGGCAGCAAAGGGCCAGTAGGGAGGACTCTGAGCTATTTTACCAGCATTCAAGGGGCCAGCGAAAATAGACTGAGCTGCGAGTTCTCCCGCCAGCACAAGGGGCCAGCAGGGAGACTCTGAACTCTAGGGGGAAATACGCGGGCTAATATACCGTCAAAACGACCCCCACCATTCACGAAACAAGTCTGTCTGGGTGGCCGGTCGACGTGGTTAAAAACATAATACGAGATTCACATACCAAACCAGTCTCGGAACTAGTTTACGTATCTGACGTTCACACGAGTAAAAATCAAAAATCAAAAATATACAAAAACAGGATTCTCCAAAATAAATGCACACAAGTAAAAGTTAGACGATCAATAAAAACTTATTACTAACAAAATACACTTGCATTTATTTATAACGAACGGAGTTTCGTTACAAGGATATGCAGCCGTAACCACGGTTACCGACGGTTTTCATTGTGAAACCGAAAACTGTGTCATAATATAATGATTTCATAGTGGAACAAAGAATGTAGAATGACGTATCACACGAACTGTCAAATTAAATTTATCGGAGAACAAAACATAATGCTGATCATCGAGAGGCACGGAAAACATAAGATCAACAAATAATATCAAAATAATTTGTATATTTTGTTGTGATATTATGTAATGTTATATATGTTGACCAAAATTGAAGTAAGACGTATGATAAGTTGTAGAAGGTGTTGCTGCGTGCAAACCATATGGAAGGGATAAGTGAAACGATCTAGGCGCCCGCAGTGGAGAAACGGAGAAATACCAGCCAACACGGTTGTGCAGTGTAAGACGAAGTGGTCGTTTTGTTGACTATTTAATGTTTTGTTGTTGCGATCTGTCAGAAGCGTATGTTCTATCGATTTACAAGCACGTTGAAATAGACCACAGGTGAATAAATCAAAGGTCTAATCGAAAACACTACGGTAACTGATAATTGCGATAACCTTTTTTAATTGTTATTTTAAAAGCAAATGTTGAAATAAAGTTTATTTTTTGTAAATGTTGTTGTTTATTCTATTGCCTATGTTGCCAAGTGGCCAAAGTATTATATTTACATTAGCTGCGTTCGGATATTGTACTCCGTTGACACCGAGAACACCGTCCAAATGACACTTACGTGTTATTGGGTGTAAAAAGTGTAACGGTCTACAATATCCGAACGCAGCTATAGACATATTTTCTCTGTCATTTAGTGGAAAATGTTAAAATGTTAAGGCCTTACATACAAAAAAATCGATAAAGGTACAATAAAATAAAAATAATAGAAACCATATTGTAATTTCTGAATAACATGGATTTTATGAATGGATAGTGAAAAGTTGTTTGTGATAGATTTCTCTGCTATGAATACGAATTCGAATGAACTTTCTATTCAGTAATATATTTCTCGGCCATTCATTAACTTCCACGGTGCATGTTGAGATTTCTTTTCATTAACAAAAGCTGGTACATTATGAACCCCTTCCTATGCGCTGTAAATATGTTCCCCTCATTGTATATTAATCACTCTGTAGCCCCCTCTACAGTTACTTGTTATTTAAATCGAATTAGATTTTGGAAAAAAATTGTAGTTCCAGCATTAGAGTTGTCTTTATTTATAAAAAAATATGCGCTGTAAATATGTTCCCCTCATTGTATATTAATCACTCTGTAGCCCCCTCTACAGTTACTTGTTATTTAAATCGAATTAGATTTTGGAAAAAAAATTGTAGTTCCAGCATTAGAGTTGTCTTTATTTATAAAAAAATATTTTAATTTTTTTCTGAGGGGGGCCTCTTTTTTTATATCCATATTTTATTCGAGTGAAAATTAAGAGCGATCAAAATACAACTAGGAAATTTATTAAAAACACAATAATCTATCTTGGCCAATAAAGGCAAATATTGCACAAGTGAAAATTGTTTCTGGTATGCTTTTTTCCGTACAATATGAATTTGGAAGTTACTACTTTCCAAATTCAGCCTACTTTTGAGAAAAAAGTGCATTTTTGGATTTTTTGCACTACTTTTCTCGAAAACTAGACTCTAGCCAAAATTTCTGCATTTAGATTCTACGGAAAGAAGTATACCAGAAACAGTTATCAGTTGTTAGACTTTGTTCATTGTTTGTCAGAATTGTCACACAGCTTAGATTATTGTAGTTTTGATAAATTAAGTCCTCGAAAATGTATGTAAATTTAATGTATCAAAACCAAATAAAAAGGTTTTTTTATATTATTTATTTATGATTCAATATAGTTAGTTCCTTGGGGTACCTCATATTCACAGGAAGTAAGTATGGATATAAAGGAAAGATTTGAGAGGGCCCTGCTGAAAAAATTAATAGTTGAATAATTGGGACCACCCTAATCGTACGTATAGAATTTATGGCAAATGTAAATGTTTTTAGGATATTGTATTTGATAATTATACAATAAAACGACATATCACCTATGAACACCAACTAAAATACTACAGTGGAATACACCTCGGAATCCAGGCAATTTTATGGTTGAATTTTTATGAAATTTTACAAATTTTAAATGTTATTTTTTTGGTGCATATTTAGCTATTTTGACAACTTAAAAGTTAGCTATATGAATAATTTAAAAAGGTTATAGTATATTACATTACAAGAGCTGTAACTAGCATATTACGTACGAGTGGAAATTTAACATACGAGCCGCGAAGCGGCGA
Organism: Aphodius sticticus; assembly: GCA_963966075.1. Taxonomy (NCBI): domain Eukaryota; kingdom Metazoa; phylum Arthropoda; class Insecta; order Coleoptera; family Scarabaeidae; genus Aphodius; species Aphodius sticticus. The sequence continues at coordinate 15,021,715 of OZ014507.1, forward strand.
GTTTTGTTATTTTCCACGAGTATGTAATATGCGTTACAGCTCGAGTATTGTACATAATTTTACCTACGACCGACAATTTCAATAAATTGTATCAAAAATGACAAACAAATACAGGTAAGAATATTTGACGGTTGACCAATCAATGTATTCGCGCGACATCTATTGCAACTACGGAGAACTTTGTCTGAAGTGTCGATTGAAAATTCCAGTACAAATTCAACATAAATTATCACGTGCAAGTAATATATATGTTACAACTCGAGTATTGCGCTTACTTACTATCGAAAATTTCAATAAATGTAAATTGTATCAAAAGTGACAAATAAATAATCAAAATATTCGCGCGACATCTGTCATTATGACATTATGTCGTGCGTTAAAAACATAAACGCACAGTCAAAGGCACACGTATGTTATAAGATATACGAGCTAAGCAGTCCGTGACGTAAGGGACATTTACACATACGGTCGTAGGTAATAGTATATTACATTACAAGAGCTGTAACTAGCATATTACGTACGAGTGGAAATTTAACATACGAGCCGCGAAGCGGCGAGTTTTGTTATTTTCCACGAGTATGTAATATGCGTTAAAGCTCGAGTATTGTACATAATTTTACCTACGACCGACAATTTCGATAAATTGTATCAAAAATGACAAACAAATACAGGTAAGAATATTTGACGGTTGACCAATCAATGTATTCGCGCGACATCTATTGCAACTACGGAGAACTTTGTCTGAAGTGTCGATCGAAAATTCCAGTACAAATTCAACATAAATTATCACGTTCTAGTAAGAATACGTTACAGCTCGAGCATTGCACTTACTTACGACCGAAAATTTCAATAAATATAAATTGTATCAAAAATGACAAATAAATAATCAAAATATTCGCGCGACATCTGTCATTATGACATTAGGTCGTGCGTTAAAAACACAAACGCACAGCCAAAGGCACACGTATGTTATAAGCGATATACGAGCTAAGTAGTCCGTGACGTAAGGGACATTTACACATACGGTCGTAGGTAATAGTATATTACATTACAAGAGCAGTAACTAGCATATTACGTACGAGTGGAAATTTAACATACGAGCCGCGAAGCGGCGAGTTTTGTTATTTTCCACGAGTATGTAATATGCGTTACAGCTCGAGTATTGTACATAATTTTACCTACGACCGACAATTTCAATAAATTGTATCAAAAATGACAAACACATACAGGTAAGAATATTTGACGGTTAACCAATCAATGTATTCGCGCGACATCTATTGCAACTACGGAGAACTTTGTCTGAAGTGTCGATCGAAAATTTCAGTACAAATTCAACATAAATTATCACGTGCAAGTAATAATATGTTACAGCTCGAGTATTGCACTTACTTACGACCGAAAATTTCAATAAATATAAATTGTATCAAAAATTACAAATAAATAATCAAAATATTCGCGCGACATCTGTCATTATGACATTAGGTCGTGCGTTAAAAACACAAACGCACAGCCAAAGGCACACGTATGTTATAAGCGATATACGAGCTAAGTAGTCCGTGACGTAAGGGACATTTACACATACGGTCGTAGGTAAAAAGTTAAACAAACGTGTTTTATCCATTTTACTGCAGGTTATGACATATTTGTTTTGCTATTAACTTATTAGGAGGCCTTGCTATTTTTCTATCATATGGGAAAGTCTATTTTTTAATAACTAGAGGGTTTCGTTCAAATTTGGAAAATGTTTCGATTTACATGAAAAATTCCCGAGAGAGGTATAAGTGAACATAGAAAATCGAATACAATTTAAAAAACAATAATTTTTAGAATACAGAGTGGTTTTATAATAAGGGGAAATAATTGAAGTTTTCGAGAGAAAACCTTGGGACCTTCGATAGAACAGCGATCGTACTCGACCATAAAACCCACATTTTTAATTTCTGAAATATTTTAAAATCGTTTTCCTGCCAATAAAGAACACCTGTCGAAAATGTAACATTGAGCCATTTAATACCAACCAGCAGGCGGAATTACTTTGTACACTCTCCAAAATCTGTTGCATTGTACAGTATCGCGTGCAAAGAGCCAAAACTGCTATTAATCAATATTACCGATCTCACTCCGCCGAAACTTATCATCATAAATTTCGTCGCTGCATCAGATGCGCCCCTGCAGAAAGATGCATTATGGACTTTAGCCATAGCGTTGCACCTGACTACCGACTACACTTTCCGAACTGATCCTATGCCACTTTCCTATCGGTTTCCGTCGTGACGATCGTAACAGACGGCGGGCCCGCCGGCCCCGGGTACACACAATTAATCATATAGACGGGCCGGCCTGAAGGCCCCTCGTCCCCGTCTCTGTTTGCCGAGAACGCGGAGTTGATTAATTAAATTTGTCAGTACTAAATTAAGACATAAATCACAAACATTTGGATGGGCCGTTCAGCGCCGAAGTGTGGACTGGCGCGCCGCGCAGTGGCCAAGGCCGAACGGACTCTCGGTGAACGGTTTCGAAAACTCGGAGTTACGGATAAAATCGAGCGCTGAGTAACTTAATTTGGGAAGTTATGGTTTTGTTTTTGGATGATTTTATTAAGCTCGCGTTATTGAGTGTCGCAATCTAAAAATCTAATTAGGTACTCATTTTTGTTTACTTTTTTTGCCCAAATCCAAAACTGGATAGTAAAAAAGAACTAACTAACCTTCGACTTTAATTAAATCTGGTGGAATTAAAGTGCTATATAAGAGGCATTTGATGCCCCAAGAATTCTTGGATAGTTTCAAAATTGTATGTTCAACTTTAGCACCACCGTTAATTTTGGCATTAGAAGCATCACATCAATTTTATCGATTATTGTAAAACACGTATTGTAGACTAGGAATGAGTCGTTCGCGAACGAACCGTTCAAAATGAACGGGTCAAATGTCTGAACCGTTCGATCCGGTTCAGTAGTTCGTTCGTTTACGGCGTTTACGCTCTCGGCTCATTTCTGCTCAAGGCATAATAATAATAATAATAATAATAATGATGTCTATTTGTCGCAAATGCTGTGCGTACAAGAGTCAAATACAAAAAAATATATACATATATAATACATTCAACAACGTTCTATTGAGTAGAACGAGTATTCGAGTAATAATCGCTTCACTTTTCCTCTGAATATGGGCAGCGGCAACTGTGAATATGCTGGTGGCAATTTGTTGTACAATTTTATGCACATGTAATTAATGCTTTGTTGTGCTCTTTTAATGCGGTGTTGTGGAATGATGATCCTGTTCTTCTGCCTGGTGTCATGTTGGTGGATGTTACTATGAGTTGAATACCTCGTTTTGTTCTTATGCAGAAGGGTAACTGCCGCCAGTATGTAGACGCTAGGGACAGTTAATATCTGCATCACTTTAAATATGTCTCTGCAGCTATCTCGCGGTCCTGCGCCAGCTAAAGCTCTGAGTGCTTCCTTTTGCTGAATTAAGAGCTTCGAAGTTTGAGGTGATGAACCCCATATCTCGATACCGTATTGAAGAATGGAAAAAAAGTGGCTGAAGTAGGCGGTTCTGGCAGCTTCGTGGGTTGAAATAATTCTTATTCTTCTGATGAGGTTGTAGCTAACTTTTTGTGACATATTCTATATGTGAATTCCATTTTAGGTGGGAATCTATGTTAAGGCCCAGGAATTTAATCGTTTGTCCCGTTTCTGGCTCTCGATTGGTGAGTATGAGTGATTGTGTCTTTTTTTCATTCACTGTAAGCTTATTGCTGGCGAACCACTCCTTCGCTTCCTGCTCGATTTCTTCGGACCTTCGGAGAAGCTCCTGCCTGTCTCTAGATGTCACCAACAGCGAAGTATCATCAGCGAATAGGCAAGTCAAATCAGCCGTCAAGTTTTGTGGTAAGTCGTTGATGTAGATCAGGAATAAAACCGGACCCAGAACAGATCCCTGCGGAACTCCCTGTCCTATCTGTCTTCTTGCCGAGAATTTTCCTCTCCAGTAAACCAATTGCGTCCTATCCTGGAGGTAAGTTTTGAAGAGTGAAAGTGAAGCACCTCTTATTCCATAGTACTCTAACTTAGCGAGCAGAATCTGGTGGTCGACGCAATCGAAAACTTTGGTTAGATCGCAGCATTTAAGTAGGGCTTCTTCCTTTTTGTTGAACGCATTTGCTATTAGTTCCAAAGGACTCGTAATAGCTGATGTAATAGCTGTTCAATTTCTTTTGGTAAAATTCATTCTTAATTATCGTCCAAATGGCCGATTGTCGAGAGAACGATTGTCGCTGTTCTGTATAAAGTTAGAAAGAGTTATAGCTTTGTGTTGTTGAATTGCTTGCTTGTATTCTAATTTGTAACGCTTGTAAATTTCCATGGGTTCAGGTAAGTTCACAACTATTGCCATAGTGTGTAATATCTCTAATATTTTCTTTTTATTATCCAGTTCTGGAGAAAAATTCATATTACTACGTCTTTTCTTGACATCGGGTACTTCTTTTTCAGGAAATATGTGATTGAACGAATTTGTGAATGCGGTATGGAACGAAGAGTAACCAAGTTGAGCATCTGGCCATTGCGTCCTTTGAAGACTCTGATTGAATTGAAATATTTTCTCCGTTGTGATAGATCTTATCGTTTTCATATTAGTACTTTTAGCGAGTTTTTTTGTTGTTACCATGGCAATCTGTGCTCGATGATCAGATAAGTGTGGATTTGTAGTTTTTCCCTCGATGTTTATTAAATCTGTGAATATATTATCTATGCATGTTGCGGATCCTGGTGACACTCTAGGACTGGAAAAGACGCCTTTCATTCCAAACATATTGAACATATTACAAATTGCCATGGAATCCTGGTTGTTATGCATAAAATTTATGTTAAAATCTCCGGAAATTATCACTCTATAGTTGGGATAGGTTTCTGCAATGGATACCAGGTACCATTTAAGTTGTTCTTTGAAGATGTTTAAGTCACCTAGCGGTGGCCGATATAGACAAACAACAATAATGCTATATTTTTTCAGGGCTACAGCTGTAATTTCTATATCCTTTTCCTGGCAGTAATCATCAGTAGTGGGTACTGGTATAGACTGGATTGAATCTTTTGTCAATATTAAGACGCCGCCATGCTTATACTGTTGTCTACAGAAGGATGATGCAATGTTGTATCCGTTGATTTTCAATATATTCATTGTTGCTGTGTCTAGCCAATGTTCAGTGATACATGCGACATCAATATTTTCCGAATCCATAAAATATTTAATTACATCAATTTTATTTTTCATTGACTGGACATTAAAGTTTAGAAATTGTAATGTTTCTGTTTTATTTTGTGAGAATAAATTGTTTTGTTCATGGTTTATAGTTATATTGTCTTGGTTGTCCGCACCAGTCGTTCTAAAAAATAATTTATTGCTACACCTTCTGGCCAGTAATCCGGGGTTGTTCATAGAAGACCGGTCAAGGCAGACACAGTCCAGACACGACCGGCGCGGCGCGGCGACGTCTTTGATGCACGTGTTCATTTGTTTCCAGTGCCGCGTATATAGTACATACATTATACATATGAAATATTTTCGTTCGTTTATTTCTGGTTTGATTGATGCATAAAGATTCGTCAACATATTATGAATCTGTCCGAACATTTTCTTTGCGTTTTAAAATTGTTGAGATCAGTATATCTGCACTGTATTGTATTTGTTTTAAATATTTTTGGGATATTATATTAAATCGGGAGTTGATAATGAATACCATTAATTTTAATAAATATAATTTATTAAACAAAATGAAAGTTTGAGAATATATAAGGAAAAATATAAAAAGCATAAAAAGCAGAATGAAATATGAGATTTTTGCGGTAAACTTGAACGATTTATTTAGTTAACCATACAGAACTTATTGAAAAGTATTGTATAACTTCCGTAAAATCAGCTTTCGAAAATCGCTAAAAGATAAAAATTAGATTTAATTACTTTAAATTATATATATATATATGCAAATACCATTGACTTATTAGCCTTAGTAGCATTTGTATAGGATCGATTTTGTTTTTGTTACTGAATGGAGGTAATTTCTATCAGCATAAATTACAAGAAAAACTAAGTTAAATCAGAAAATTCCAGTTCTGACAAAGCAAAACAATATTTGCAGGAGTTAGGCCGTCGCGCGTCGGTATATTCATAAAAATGACCCCCCTGCCACATAGGGCCACTGCGATGGCTGAACGAAGATACCAGCAATGCGCGCGTCGTGTGTCTCGTTCCTTTTGAACGGTTCGTTCACTAGATCCGTGTATAATCTATATGAAATACGTTCATTTTGAACGGTTCGGTCGCTCGGTCGGTCCATATGAAAGTCGTTCATTTTGAACGGGTCCGTTTGAACGGGTCATTTTAGTGAGCCGGTTCGATTGATCCGGCTCACTGAAATGACCAAGAATGCCCATCCCTATTGCAGACAAAAGTATATGCTTTAAGAATATAATAGTTTCAGTTTTATAATTATAAAAAATAAAATTATATTTTTACAAGCAGGGGTGTCCAATAGCCTCATATATTGTGGGTGCTTTCCGAATGAGCTTTCCTTGCTTTTCAATTTTAACGACGGACGAAAACTTTATAAAAATTAAAAAATATAATTTAGATCATCAATATAATATAACCATAAAAATTACACAAAGTATATCACATCTTCTGGTTGTATCATTTAAAGTAGTGTAGATTACTCGCTCTTTGTTACCATGGCAAACTTCTACCTCCCTGTACCAGCCTCCTCTACTGAGATAATTAATGATTATATTTTTTACGATATTGCAAAGCGCCGAATTCTCATTCAATGTTTTCTGAGCAATAAGCAAGCTTCCGTCTTTCCTTATTTGTTTTTTTGCTTTCAATTTATTTGCGTTTTCTTTGGCCACTTCTTTTATTCTTCGTATTCTTCACTATTCTTAATTGCTTCAGTTCTTGTCTTTCCCATTTTCGGTGTAGGTAGCCATGATATTCATCAGGTCTCTCTTTTATTTCTTCCTGAGTATCCGCGCTATCGAGATAATGTATTTTCTAGTGTTCTTCAAAATCCAAAATCCTCACAAAAATATGATGGAATCCATTTATTGGTGGTACAATTTTCAGATTTGACTTCAGAGTCCTTTGGATACAACATAATTAACAGCAAATGTGCTCATAGAGGTAAGAGATCCGTATGAATTCTTAAATCCATCCCTGCTGTGACAGCGGGTGGGTCACAATTTAACAAATAAAATATCATGATTAATGTGATCAAAAGGAAAATTTTAAAATGTTTTTATGTGGAAATACCATTTATGATTACGTTTCAAACATATTCCTAAAGCCACAGATAAATACCTACATAAAAAATTTGTCTGTTAATGTTTATTGTCATTATACATTTTTGTATATGTGAATTTAAAAGTATTTCCTTAAGACTGATGAACTAGTTCATTGTTTTATATAAACTTTTTCATTTGTACAGAGGTTTAGTTTATCATGGAATGTCGCTGATACAAATTTGGAAATAAGGCACTTATTACAATATGTCTGACAACTTTTACTCAAATAACTCGATAGCTATCTCTTGTCGAACATCCGCAGCCATCTCGATCGTCGATTACAGCTGTACCTATGTTCCGCAACCGGTATGTTGTGACCCAGTATTTCACCTCTACCGCTACAACTGTAGTAACACCGCCCATAGCCACTAATCCGGATGTAGCTTCATAGCGTCAATGCGCGATACATTCGACACCAATCGACAACTATCCCTATCCGCAATACTACTACAGGACGCCTACAGGCCACTTGCCAAACCATCAGATCAAGGCATTTAGCGTAGTAGTGTGACGGTGTATGCATGGGCGCCCGCCAAAATATTTTGACAGGGGGGTGCAACACGAAAACCGGCGATGGGTTAGGTTTAGAGTTGGTAACTCTTAACCCAACACGCCGTTTTATGATCTTGGCCAAAAGAATTTGCGTACCTAGGCCCGCCAAACTAAAAAATCGCATCAAAATTTTTTTCAGTGAATACGTTATCGAGTTATGATTTTTTTCTTTTTTCTTGTCTTTTTTTTCGGAGGTAGTTTGACTATTTTGAGGGTATCTCGAGTTAGGAACGTGCAATCTGGTTGCTCGGTAAACTAATCGTATCACCAACAAATGTTACTTACATAGTTTTTCTATTGCTTCGTAGTTTCGCGCAATCGGCCATGATATGAAACAAATTAAGCCAAAATAAAAAATGAACATTTAGGTACTCTACCACTGGTGAAAAGTAGAAATCGTGGAAGTATGGTCGGTTTCTATTTTTTTTACGTAGTGTTGCACTTTTACGAAGAGAACAAGGTATTTACGACAAAAATCTATGCAAAAATACCCAGAAATATGCAAAAATAGGTATGGAATAATGCAATTCTATTCATTTTGTGTTAAATTCTTCTAATTTTCTTTATTTTTCCAACAAGTGGCAACAGGCAGTGATGTTAAATACCCGGGTATTTATTATCAAGGGTAAATACCCCGGGTATTTACCCAAACTGGGTATTTATAGGGGTATTTATAAACATAATATTATTATTAAAAATAGCAGTAAAACGAAATATTTAATTACTAAATAAAGGTGTTTCTTTTATCACAAAATAAATGTTCTTCTTATAAAAATAAAAACATTTTTAAAACAAAGAATAAAAATATCAGTTCATCTGGCGACATATCAAGTGCAGACATTTCCTTGTCATCATCGTCCATTCAATCGTGTGTATCTTCCATATTTTCTGGTTCTGTTATCGAAGAAGATTTAGCAGAAACATGATTATATGTTAAGTATACTTGACTCTCGTTGTTAATCAAGTTCTTATTTTGCTATGAATCTATCTAAATGCACTGAATGTTCTTCTATAACTCAAAAATTTTACACTATTTGTAATAAAGAGTACACATCTACAGAGTGTACCATTTTTTCCCCCATAACTTTTTTCCAGATAGTAAATACCACACTGAGTAAATTTCATATGGACCTATTTGTTTTCTTTATTCCTTAAAGAATTATAACTGTTTGAAATAATTGTAATATAATTGCAAAACTGTATATTAAATGACTTAACTTCTTTAGGAATTGATAAACCCAATAAGTCGGCATGAAAGAAACATTATACTCAGAATGACAATTGCTTGTAGAGTAACAAATGTCTAAAAAGTTTTACTTAAATTTATTTACTTTTAATTTTGTTATGGGTATTGATTGTGCTGTTTCTTAGTTTTAGCATTGTTTGATATGTAGTTTATTGTTTATTTTTCTTTATTTAGTTAATATTTCAAGTGGCTGTAACTTGGCGTTTGAGAAAGCAATTAGGTCCATATGAGGAGTTATACTCAGAATGACATTTACTATCTAAAAATAATTCTTGCGGGAAAAAAGTGTTACACCCTGTATAAATATCTCTGAAATGTTAAATGGTTAAATGGTGTTTTAAGGATAAAAAGGATAAATACCCAAATTTACGTATTTACCCTAAGTAGGGGTAAATACCCGGGTAAATACATATTTTATAAGTTCCCACCCGCCGGGTATTTACCCGGCCCACATCACTGGCAACAGGTGTCTGGAAATACATTTCTTGCATACACACCTATTTTTTTTCTTGAGAAATTTGGTGACGTTACCGTCGCGCGTGGTGAGAGGTTCCACCAGGAGATGAAGACCATTGAAAGGTGCTACCAGGGGTTTTGGAATCAAAGAATGATGAGCGATTATATCTGGTTCCTCATAAGACAAACATATATCGACAAGAACAAAAGGCAAAGCAGGAAGCAAAATCACGTCTAATCTCATATTATATTGAAAACATTACAATAGAAACTAGTAAGAAAATTATCTTCAGCCGGGCTGTAGTTAAAATACCCCCCACCGTAAAATATATATAAAAAAATGAGTGAACCGATTTTGCCCATTCACGAACTTGTCCTTACTTTTTAAGAGATAAGCTAGTATACCAAATTACAACACGTTTACTTCAAAATTCTGGCAGTTATCGTGTACACAGACAGACGGACAGACGGGCAGACGGACAGACAGACGGACATAGGTCAATCGATTCAGTTTTCAATGCTGATCAAATAAATATATATATATATATATATACAGTGTGTCCACGAAAGTCCGCTCCATATGGAAAATTTTTTTATTGGGTAGTTCTCAGAAAATTTTATTCTTTATAAAAGTTGGCGGCTCGTGTGAAACTAAAACTGCAACCGTCAAATATGTAAATTTCGCTGCCATATACCGAGCGATTCAGAATATATGGATTTGTGGTAAGAGTAAAGTACATTTATTTTCATTATTATCGATAAACTTTATTTGGAAATGTTGTTTAGAAGTAAGAATTATATTCAAATATGAAATCACAGCCACCTAAAAGGTTCTTTTTAATCTATTTTTTAGAAATTTGAATACATTTTTTATATTTTTTGTTATTTTGGTATGGTAACTAATGTTTATTTAGAACTAGCGCAAAATTACTCATTTTCTTGGTGCGAAGTTGATATATCACCCTGTAGATATTAATATATCATACAATAACTAATTCAGGAGCGTGACTTACCTTTTATTCAGTTAATATTAATGACTGTGGATAGGTTTATAATAGTAGTTATCCATCTACAGCCAGCGATTCTCAAGTGGTCGTACGCGCGGTAGTACCACTTATGAAATTTTATTTTCACTGATAATATTTTAATAAAAATAACTAAAGCATCAAACATCTATTGTTTCTTGAATTAATTATGACTGACTTACCCGTTATTAAGTTAATAACTATTATGAGTATGTTAATAATGATAATTTATTATCTATGAACTTATTTTATTTCTTTTACTAACAATTACAAAAATACATACATTATTACAAATTAAAAAAAGTTAACATTGAAAGAATTGTTAAATATCTATTCATCATGTTTCTGTGTGGTGTCCGTCCCGTTCTATGCATAAACACATTCTTCTCGAAATATCTTTGGCCGCATTACCAACAAAATTTGGTGGAATGTTCTGGATACAATGTTCTATAGATTCCTCTAAATGATTTATATCTCTAAATGGTCGGTGTTTGTATACTTTATTTTTTAAGTAACCCCACAAAAAGAAATCTAACGGGGTAAAGTCGGGGGATCTAGGTGGCCAGGATCTTGATTCCGAATTTCTGCCTATCCAGCGATGGCCAAATTTATGATTTAAAAAGTTCTTGACAGAGTTTATATTGTGTATGGGCGCACCCTCACGCTGGAGCCAAATTTGCGCCCGTTGAATTAACGGGAAGTTGTCCAAAATAAGGTAACAACTCTCTGTTCAGGAACTAAGGATATAATTCCCCATTTAAATTTTGACGAAAAAAATAGGCCCATTTGACGCACTGTTGCCTCGTCTGTCCAAAGAATATGTTTAAAAAAAGATCTGTCCTCTTCCATTTTCCCCTCAAACCAGATGTCAAAGTCATACCTGATGTCGAAGTCTCTTTCTTTTAGTGTACTTATAAACTATGGTTTATAAGGGTGATACTTAATGATTAATGATATGTACTTAATTAATAAATGGTGGAGATCAGGTAAAATAATAAAAAAAAAAATCAAAAGACTAGAGTTGTAGGTGTGATTTTAATTTTAGTCAAATTCTAACAGCAAGAACATTCACATTGGGTTGCCTATACAAGAACCTATACTTAGGTGGTTATTGGTGCGTTTTGTGCTGCTGTGCATAAGACGATGCATTTTTTCATAAAATAAATAATTCAAGACATAATTGTTTGAAGTTTCAGTTATGTTTATTAAGATATTATCAGTGAAAAAGTGGTAGTACCGCGCGTACCACTACTTGAGAACCGCGCGCTGTAGATGGATAACTACTATTGTAAACCTATCCACAGTCATTAATATTAACTGAATAAAAGGTAAGTCACACTCCTGAATTAGTTATTGTATGATATATTAATATCTACAGGGCGAAATATCAACTTCGCACCAAGAAAATGAGTAATTTTGCGCTAGTTCTAAATAAACATTAGTTATCATACCAAAATAACAAAAAATATAAAAAATGTATTCAAATTTCTAAAAAAATATATTAAAAAGAAACTTTTAGTATTACTGGCATTTACTAATATTTGTCACAAGAGTAATAATTAAGAAAAAAACTGAAAGTATTTGACTTCATATTTGAACATAATTTTTACTTCTAAACAACATTTCCAAATAAAGTTTATCGATAATAATGAAAATAAAGGTACTTTACTCTTATCACAAATTCATATATTCTGAATCGCTCGATATATAGCACCGAAATTTACATATTTGACGGTTGCAGTTTTAGTTTCATACGAGCCGCCAACTTTTATAAAGAATAAAATTTTCTGAGAAATACAAATAAGAATTTTTTCCATATGGTGCGGACTTTCGTGGACACACTGTATATATATATATATATATACAAGTCTATACCTGCCACGCTTCGTTAAGGGTGCTACAAATGTTTTGACAAACTCAATATACCCTACCACAGTAAATGTAGGGGGTATAATAAACGGACTGAATCAAACTGATAAATTGAGTAAAAGTAGAATTTTTGTAGTTTTGTAACTATCAATCATAATTTAATCATAACTTCGGTATTTTTGCACAGGTTTTTAGCGTTAATACCTTGTTCTCTTCGTAAAGTGCAAACTCTTAGCGAAAGTAAGAAAATGACCATATTTCCATGATTTCTACTTCTGAACGGTGATAGAGTAAATTTTCGATATTCATTTTGTATTTTTTTTCATATCGTGGCTCAAGGCGCTGAAACTTCTGAAGCGATTGAAAAATTATGTTAGTAAATTGATACGATTAGCTTTAATTTGATGTACCGAACGACCAGATTGGATGTTTCGAACTCGACATATGTACCAAATAGTCAATTTATCACAGAAAACGTATTAAACGTATATCTTGAAAACGTAGGTATTCATTCAAATTTTTCAAATGCTAATTTTGAGTTTAGCGGGCCAAGGTATCCAAGAAAAAATAGAGGCACGTAGTGTAAATTTCATTTTATTTTTATTATTGTTGACTAGTGTCATCTGGGATTTCAATTTTCAACACTAGTTCCAAATCAACACGTATTTCATGACTTTCGCCCCTCTCTGCGGGCGCCCATTGATGTATGGCGAGTTGAACGCACCATAGGACGACCAGGGGCAAAGCAAGGCAGCAACCCCCAGCCTCAATATATCCTCCGTATCTGGGTTTATGTTAATGCGGGCCGAGGACATGTCAGTGAGTCGTGTAGCCCGGATTAGTCTGGCGTGGCTCCAGGCCTGTCCGGAGCGGCAAGAAGAACGGATACAGGCTACGGTGCCGCGTTGTCTGGAAACCCCCGAACTACTTCTTTGCTAAATTACTGCACCCGCCCCCGCCACCCTCTCGGTCGCCATAATAAAATATGCGAAACGCGAAAAAATAAACCCGGATAATTGTGTCATTCGCTATGCGAATTTATCGTTTTGTTCTCCGGGCGGAATAATGGACGGAGTCGTTGTCTTCACTCATAAAGTAGTTTTATTGGGTTGTAAAATATCACTGGTAACATCATCGTTACAGGGCATAGTTTATAACTTAATATACTCGTAACGGACTGGCGATGGCGTAGTCTAAAATGGCATACGGGCTTTTGTGTTTATAGGAATTCTTTTGTTGGACAACAATGTCGAAATACCTTAGACCATAGAATATAGGTAGTAGTTACGGTTATGCGCGGCAACATACAAACTTGTTTAAAGGTGTTAACGCGTAGTATAATATCAACTTAAACTAAAAATATACAAGGAAAATTCACACAAATTGTTTTTATGTGTGGATATTGTCAATACGAATCTGAATAAATCATTTCCGAAATGGACTGATAGAAAATAAGTAGTATAGCATCGATAAAAGATGTTTTCGAGAGTTTTTCATCTGTTTTTCCGCAGTACGGCATCTGTTAACAGAAGTTGTCAGCAGCCAAAGCCAAACATATCCAGATTAAGACATTTAGCAGATACAATTTCCTCATGAAAACCACTGATAAGCAAACTTTTAGTATTTCTTCCACAAATAAAATACACAATCGAAAATTCAATTTTTTTAATGCAGGACCCTTTTAATTTGTTACTTTATAACAATACTTAATTCTTGTGAAACTTGAGATCGATCAATACATATTAGACCGTGCCCCGAGTGGCTCAAAAACAAGAATAAGTTTAAGCAATTAAACTTCACGGGGTGAGATTGGTCACTCGTTGTATTCCTAAACAAATTTAAACCTTCGCCCCATTTCAAAACCTTAAACTGCCTGTTAAGATTTGCTCAGTATGTTTCTTCTCTGAACGCTTTTATAATGCAAGCAACTTCCTGCTATATCAGCGTTCTTACCGACCTGTGTTTATATATGTAATATTAATAAAATTATAAACCCCTAACCACAACAAGTATTTTAGAACCTAAATACGTAGTTCAGCAACTAAGTTGCCATCTTCAGTAGAAACTAAAAAGAAAAGAGATTAGCACTTCATAGTATCTTTACTGGATATTGTCCAAGCAAATCACTAGTGGAAGAGGGACTTCCACTAGTGATTTGCTTGGACAATATCCAGTAAAGATACTATGAAGTGCTAATCTCTTTTCTTTTTAGTTTCTACTGAAGATGGCAACTTAGTTGCTGAAATACGTATTTAGGTTCTAAAATACTTGTTGTGGTTAGGGGTTTATAATTTTATTATTAAGTTCGCCACAGTCTCCAAAATATTGTTATATGTAATATTGGTGTATCGACTGTCGTGTTGGACAGTCGCATTAAAGTTAACAACAGTTTCATCGCATTTTATTCGCATCACCTTCGCAATTGATAAATGATTGACAGATCATTCAAACCCTCGAATCATTACAAAACACTGCCATTTTCAGACTTTTGATTGTGCTAATATATGTTGTTTTGAATGGGTACATCATTAAAGGTGTCATTTTTGTGACTGAAAATAAACCATGAAAAAGGAGTCAATTTCTATACGCCACAAACTTTTAGTTAATGGGCCACTAACAGGCAATATTCAAAACTATGTATAAGACGAAACTGTACATTCATTCCTTGGGAAGGTTATTGTCCAAACTATAGACGCAAGAATCACTGTTTGCGTGTTTCGTTCAAATCTTCTAATCGATATTTTACATACTTGTCAATGTCCATTTGAGTTGAAATTTTGCATGTGGACAGATCTCCGGTGACAAAGCATGAATCAATAAAAAAATTGGAAAATTTTCCAAAATTTGGAAAAACTCTCAACATTTTTAAAATTTGTCCAATCCAGTTGAAATTTTGCATGTGCACAGACTTCCGGCGACAATGCATGAATCAACAAAAAAAATTGGAAAATTTTACAAGTTAGAAAACTTTTTTAAATTTTAAAAATTTTTGAATTTGTCTAATCGAGTTTTGCATGTGCACAGATTTCCGAAGACAACACATGAATCAACATTTGGAAAATTTTCCAAAATTTAGAAACAAATTCAAAATTTCTAAAACTTGGCCCATCAAGTTGAAATTTTGCATGTGGGCGTATAAAAAAATAGAAATAATGAATCAGTAAAAAGAATTGAAATTTTCCATAGTTTTTTTAATAAATCAATAAATTTAGCTTTAGTGTTGTTATTGTATATAGGCTTTCTCTTACTTTGTTATCCCGCATGACAAATATCATCCTGCTACTAAGTTATAAATGGGGTGATCAATCACACCCCATAATCAGAAGTGAGATTGATCACTCACTTTTTATTTAGTTTTGTTGTTATTTCTAAATTGTTTGGTTTAATATTTTTTATTCCGATATAACTATATCTGTATCAAAGACCTGCATAATATGGTTTATTTCACTCTAAAGTTAAAAAAAGTTATTCATAATATTAAGTTTAAAATGACCAATCTCACCACACTTTACGGTAATAAAAAAAACTGATCATTTACCTTGTCATTTACCTAGAGCATTTTACATATTTCCAACAAATACTTGTATAAATTAAGGTAAAAGTACAATACAACAACAAAAATACAATGGATTTTTTTCGTAGAATTTGGATCTGAAAGAGATTGATGAAAGAAAACAGGACTTAATTCTTAATTCTGAAATTTCTACCTTCAGATTCCAGGAAATAAAGGCCAGAAGAAGTACCAAATCACAAATTTCACAGGAATTTATTATAGATATAGGAACAAGGATAAAAAACAAATTGAAAGGATCCTACATGCAAATTATTAAAATAAAAATTTCTTGAAAAATTTTGAAACATTTCTGATCATACCTAATAATTGCAAATTGACGAAATAGTCGCATATCGTCAAATAAACACTAACTAAATCTTTTTTGACCGATATTGGTATCTTGCGTGATTTAATTAATTTGTGGCAATTTCTTTTTCACGGGAATGTTTTATTAAGAATTTAGAAAATGCACTTTCAAGTTGCATTTCAAATAACAATAATGACAATAAACAACAATTAATAACGAACAACTATTAACATTCAATAAATATTAAGGAACAACAATAAATATAACCATTAAATAATGCTAATGCCCGATAATGCCCAGCAGTACGCTCAAATCACAAACAAAAGTAAAACAGAGAAAAAGCAATACAGAGAACTGTCAAATTCCGATATTACCGAATTTATCCATAGTTTACTACTGTTACTTTATTTTCGATATTTATGCTTTAAACGATATTTCCAGGCCAGAGTTTCAGAGAAATATCAAGTATTTGTTATCATTTTAATCAGAAAAATGCTTTCTGTCGAATAAATGGGGGTGTCCATACCGAATTAGTTAGTGTTTAATTGACAATTTTCCACTATTCTCCGCAATTTACAGCCACTTAGATTGGTTGCTTTGGTGTTGAAAATTGACGAGAGTTATTTTTGTGTTCAAAATGTGATCCTGATTGAAAATACCACAAAAATAATATAAGGCGCTATTAAAATTTTTAAAATAAAAAATTATTCCAAAAAAATGCAATTTTTTGGTCTATTGACATTCTTCTAAATTGTTGTCGTCTAGCTTCATAAATAAAGGAAATAGACGGGTGTCCCCATAATGTAGGTCACCGTTATAGAACTGTTACGGAAATGGCGGAGGAGCCGGGATTCATATATTTATCTCTGAAGGGGGAATTTTTTCTGTAGGTTATTTTATTATTTAAGGTCTTAAGAATGTGTGTACG
Organism: Aphodius sticticus; assembly: GCA_963966075.1. Taxonomy (NCBI): domain Eukaryota; kingdom Metazoa; phylum Arthropoda; class Insecta; order Coleoptera; family Scarabaeidae; genus Aphodius; species Aphodius sticticus. The sequence continues at coordinate 15,038,993 of OZ014507.1, forward strand.
AAGTTTTAAGGCAAAATTTGCAAAATTAGCCAAGTTATAAGCAATTAGCCGACGGCGTGCAAGTGCAAAAAATTTGCAGCGCGCGGATCTGCCGGATCGCGCGCTCAACAATTTTTCCGATCGAGTTTTTCAAGGCAAAAATTCTTGCAGTGTGTGGTTTTTTATTTGAGAAATTCTCTCGTGCACAGTCATGGATAAGAAACACTCAAGAAATACTCCTACATATGCTGATGGACTGTGCTGATGGACAACAAAAAAAGAAAATTTTCTGAGAATTTGCTAGTATGTCTGCCGATAAATTGTCGACAGCGGAAGACGACAAAATTATAGTGTTGGGTTTTGGAGACGGGATATGAAAGAAGTGAGATCATACTTCCGTTGTATAGGATTACTATATTTATGGAGAAATATACTATAACTTGGAGAAATATACTGCTAGACTTGTCACGGCAGACACAGAGCAGAGGATTGGTGATTAACCAAGAAAAAACAAAATACATGCTAGTAAGCAGAAGGAGTACAGAACAAATACTGGATATAACTATTCAAGATTACAAGTTCCAAAGGGTCACTAATTTCAAGTACTTGGGTGTGACAATAAATGAGAAAAACAACCGAACTATAGAGATAGAGGAGAGACTTAAAGCAGGAAATAGAGCCTACTGGAAATACCTAACTCTCCTAAAAGACAAACACTTGAGCATAAACACGAAGCGGAGAATATACAAAGCTGCAATAAGGCCTACAATAACCTACGCCGCGGAGACCATGCTGATAACAAAGAAGGACGAAGATGCACTAAGGATAATGGAGAGAAGAGTAATGCGTAGAATATTTGGACCAGTGAGAACAAACGAAGAAGAGCTAAGAAAACTCATGCACCATGAAGTTCTTCAAAGAACAGACAACGAAGACATTGTCAAATATATAAAGGCCCAAAGACTGAAGTGGTATGGGCACATACAGAGAAGACAACCAGAGGCATTGATAAGAAAAGTTACCAACTGGACGTCCACAACAGGAAGACCAAGAGGAAGGCCCAAGGCAAGGTGGGAGGATCAAGTACATGCAGATATTAAGAAGATGGAAATACAGGGATGGAGAAACAGCATCAACGACCGGAAGAAGTGGCAAGAAATAACGGAAAGTGCAAGAACACACACAGGATTATAGAAAAAAAACAAGAAAAAAAGCAGGAAAAAAAAGAAAAAAAAAAAGAAATAATTAGTAAGACAAACAAAATAATGGAAAAAAAAGACAATAATACTAAAAGAACGATAAAGAAAAAAATGATTAAACGAGTAAAAAAAAGAGACAAAAAGAAAAGAAAAAAAAAACATGAAAAAAAAACAAGATGAACAGAGTGATTCACTGTACATATTTTCGAATCTATAGAGCTTGTACAAGCGGCCACCATTCCTCCAGGAATGAATAGCCAATATACATACATACTATAATTGGTTGAGCACATGTGGCCCTGTGGGATCACAGAGTTGGTGCAAATGGCGAAAAACTGAAACCGAGAAAACTCTGGATGATTTGAATCACGAACTGTCACTTGTTAAACATGTCGAAAATGCCATCAAGCCGATTTACAACGACTTGTCGTCGAAGTTGCTAGAACAGTGTTTGGGTGGCACTCAAAACAACAACTAAACCTTCAATTCTACTGTATGGCGCCTCGTACGAAAACGTCTTCACCGTGGCTCAAAACCAAATTGCCGCTTATGCAGCAGCCAGGCATTTATAATAAAAGGTTTTCTGCTATCCTTTAATCTATGACAACAATAGGAATCGTTATTGGCACGGAAACGAAGATATTAGCAAATGTGCGCGAGAAACTGCGTTTGTTGAGGTCGTCGAGACGTGCACTAGAGGCTGCAGAATAAGCTCAAACAAGGCGTAGAAATGAGCAAATGAATCAAAATAAATTCTACGAAGTAGAGGAAGGAATGAAGTATGGCCCTGATATAGCATATTAGCAGAAAAATGCTGTAAGTATTCTATGTCGCGTTATAAACTGTACTTGAATGTTTAAGCGTGCATTTCTCGTAACAGTTTTTCGCGAACGGTTGGCTTGATAGTCCGAAAACTATTTGACCGATTGATTTCAAATTTTAGCTGGATGTTCAGTAAACATGCCGTTATCGTTTGATGAACCAGACATGTAATAAGTTCTGTGCTTTTCTTTTCATAGAGAAAACATTGTCAATTTGTTTTAGAAAAATCGATATTTTGAGTTTGTCAGGTCACCATTTCCTCAAATATAAATATTTTTATTTTCTGTTTCATCAAACGATAACTACTTATGTATAAAGTAGGCTGCTATTTGACATTTTTATTTCAGATCACCTGGAGTGGCCCAATCATGCCAACCAGTGACCGCGGATCTTCGCGCAGTGTCATGGTCGCGGGTGGCTAGTGATTCATGATATTTCTGAAAAAGCTAATGATTATTTGTGTCAAATTTGGAAATGATTTATTGCATAGTCTCGTCAATAAAATATCCTAAAAAAGGCGGTAATTTTAGAGGAAAAAGCCGGAATCCCCCCTGAAAATCTTTAATACCTTTTAATTTTCAAATAAATATTAACAAAAATGATAAAAATGTGGTCCCTAGCGGAAAAAAATCTTATAAATTTTAAGGGTTATTATTGGAATTATGTGTGCACTTCGTAAAGTGGTATTGTGTCTGCATGGTCAACCTGAAGATCCTGTCAAACTTCGTTAATCAAAAATAATGAAGTAACAATAGAGGGGTGCGCCATTATCTGCATTCATTCACAACTTTAATTACTATTTTACGTTTTTAGTCAAAATAACAATATACAAATAGAAAAGAAATAAATATTCTTGTCTGAAGGTGTACAGGTTTTGAGGACGATTGTTACCGATGAAACGGGACCGGATTACATAATACTCATTAGTTTGTAAATTGACTTATGCGACGATACAGTGGCCCCAACTGTCCATATTATATCCAACCCCACCGCAAGAATTTCCGCCCCCATTAAAATATGCAAAAACCGAGATTGCACATTTCCCCCACAAATTGCAAAACTTTTATAACAACCCCCCAACTACCCATTATACGCCATACACACCATCCGTCCGTACGTACGCGGATAGGCGCACTGCTAACAAGAGCCCATCGCGTTCCGGTTACTAATATTGTTTAATGTAATACTTTCATGGAAACTGAAAAACTTTCATGAAGTAATATTTCGCCGCGGCTATACGATGGAGCTGCGCTCTCCTCAGCTCCTGGGACTTTTAAAAGCGCCCGGTTCCTCTTGATAAATCGATTTAGTTTTTAAAGTATTACACCGACGACCAAGTGAACCGTGAAAAGTTGCCAAAGGACAAACGTAGCGCCGTTAGCATGAATAAACGTTGCGCTCCTTTCTTTCTGCGTCTGTATTCGTATGCGTGTCTTTCGTGTGTGTGTGTGTATGTGTGTGTGTAGGGGGATGTTCTGGGTGTGTGGTAAGCTTGTGTGAGTCACGTTGGCGCCGGCGATATCCAGCCTCCGCGACGCACAGTGGTTGAAAATGCGAATCTACACACAGAAAAGTGATGTCTCGAACGAGGAGAGAATTACTGGGCTGAAGTAGTTGGTAGGTTCGTATATACGCGAGAGATTATTGACTTCAACCAAGAAATTTTATTTCTTGGAATAATTACTAGATTTAAGAAAGTGGTTACTCTGGTGAAGTAAGTAAACAGTCTTCAATGAAGTGTATATTTTTATTCCCGGTAAATATTTTTAGCTACTTAATGTAAGAATTTTAAAGATTTGGCACAAATACGTTTTCTATTGCTAATTAACAAGATAGGTATGTTATATTTACTTACTCGTTCTAAACTGTTGCGTGCGTTACAACAAACCATTCCGTGTTGAAACGTTTATTGTACACTATAAATCACAATACACATCCCCAATAAATCACAAGGCACATCCCCTACGGGTATTTCTTTGTTGTTTTGCGTACTAGGTTAGACTCCATTGCCTCCTTTACGCACCGTACTGGCGCCCAGTACCACACGTGGGCGCGCGAGTCTTGACAAAATCACGGTGCGCATATTTATTCCAGAGAAAGGGATTACTTGAAAGAAGTGAGAATCACTTCAGTTAAATAATTGGTGGGTTTTTATTCAGTAAACAATACTTACTTATATTAAATGTCTTATATTTTCTTGGATCAAGTAACTACGCACTTGGATGGATTTACTATTACTTCGTGTGAGAAATTAACATTTTTGGGACGAAAAATTCAATTACTTCTTTCAATACAATATTAGTTCCCATAAAGAAAGAATTTATTTGTTGACAGCATTTATCTGAGCAATTATTTTACTGATATTGAGTATGTGGCATTTCTTGTATATACCTTCTAACTTTCTACATCCAAGTAAATATGCATTTGAATCTAGTAAATAAATTCAAGAAATTATGTTTCCTCGTTCCAAATAATCACTTTTCTGTGTGTAGCCGTTCAAAATTATTTTAGTTCTATGGTCTACTTTAATCCAAAGTGACATGAACATGTTCTTAGATAACTAAATGACTTAAAACCAATCAGTTTGCCGCCCTGGAAAATTTAGATGACGTACAGTAAGTGTAATATTATCATATGCACATGGTTTCAGAATTTTAACACAAACTTAATTTCTCAATTTGAACCCTGTCAAAAACAACCCCATTGTTGCTTAGATTTTTTTTTATATTCACAGGTGCAGTATTATAATACTCACTAGGTTTTAGAACTTTAAAACTAAATTTATATCTAAACTTCTTCCTGTATTTGCAGATATAACACTATCATACTCACAAGATTTCAAAATGTTCACAACATATGCTTCAACCCCCTTAAAACATCCCCTATATGGCTGAGATTTTTTTCACTATTTTTACACGTATCTAACAACTATTTGAAGTTCATTTACAGAAAAAAATAATTTCGATCAGCTAAAAGTGCAAAATCGACCACTGTGCGACGTAAGGGAAGCAGGAGTGGCACACTGCGGTTAACGGAATCGGATTGCCTAGTCTAGCGGGGTAATCGACGACAATATACTGCGGTGGATCTGCACCAACACAGCTGTAACTGGGTCGTCCGGTCGCATCAACGTAAATGTTGCGTTTAGCCCCCGTATACGACATTATGCGGTACCGGACGCCGCCGTCTTGATATTTTCGATGAATATGTATGCGGTTTTGTTGCGGAACTCTTGAAGTTTACCGTTTATTTTATTTTAATACAACTTCTGAACTAGTAAGAAGTTCTTACTAGTTCAGAAGTTCTCGCTAAGAATACTTTCCTATTATTTGTTAATTAATTATTAAACGCTCATGGTGAATGTTGAATTTATATGCGTATGAATACTAAAATTCCCCATCTGTCTTAGTTCTTCGTTCTATGATTCGTTTTAAGCAGAAGAAAATAACCTAAAACGCGTATTTATAAACCAGAATTATGAATGATCTCCTAATTGTCACTTTAATACATGTTGCCACTTAAATCGCGTAAATCGCATAAACGATAACTTTTTGTGATAATTATGCAGTGTCCTGTTTTTTTAGAAAGGAAATGTTAATCTGAGCTAAAAGTTTCATATACAGAGAAGAACTTGCTCCATTCCCAAGGAAAAAATTGTACAGCAATTTCGCTGTATCAAGTAACCAGCGACATATCTGTACAGAAAAGAAACTTTTAAAATTGCCAAAATATCCTGTAACATAATTGTGATAATGTTTTAGAGAAATATCGCCATATCACTTTGACCTATTGTTAAATATATACAACAATATAGCTGGTATCAAACAAACAGCGATGTTGCCATTCACTTTTTGTAACTTTACAGACATTCAAAAGTTACAGCGATTTATAATACTAACAAAACGAAGGGAAAAGAAAATGCATATTAATGCATCGAGAGGAATACAAACTACTCTGTCCGATATAAAAACTATATATATTAATTAATTAGTTAAAAATTAACAATAATAAAAACGAATGAACATAAAATTAAGTGTTAACAAGAAAAAGTGTGATATGGACTGTTCAATTCCTCCAATTCACAGAAGTTTAAAATACAGTTTTGTTAATATTTCCAACGGCTGTATTTTAAGGCATTGAAAAAAACAAGAAAGTTCATACACTCCCCCGATTTCTGTTTTTGCTTTTTACACGCTGATTTCGTCTAGAACACATGATACCTATAAATTATATGTTGAGTTGTGTTCATAATTGCAAAGTTGGGACTAAATTGGTAAATCAAACAACCTCTATTCCTTTGCTGGTTAACCAGCAAAGGAATAGAGGTTGTTTGATTTACCAATATAAATTATATGTTCTTTTCATATTTTACAAACAAAGAAACATATTTTTTTTTTGTCAGAATTTGATTATGAACATCCAATAAATTTTCCCCAAGAATTGTAAATCATCCTGTATAATTTAGTGCTTTCCTATAAATGGTAGCACACAATTTTCTTTCACTTGTCTTGGGATAGGTTAGTAATCTCGTCGTGAACAGCAGATTTACGTCATAGGTACACTCGCAAAATATTCATCCTATATGTATCATTTTTCTATATATGTATAGCTTTTTAGTTATAACGCCGCAAAAATACAAGCTGTATAATTTTTTATGTCCTAAATGATCAAAAAGTGACATTTTACATCTTAGATACCGGGGCAAAAACAGCTTCTTTTTGCGCACTAGGGCAATAAAAATTCATTTTGCGCCCTAGGGCATAAAGGATTGCCATGGTTATATGTCAAATATATCAAATATTTGTCATTCAAATTGTAAATTTTAAATCGTCAATGTCAATTATTGGCGATTAAGGTTATAAGTTTGACAATTAATTGTCTGTATTGTCACTCAACTCCGAATTGTTTGTATTGTTATTCAACTCCGTAGATACCAATGTCACTTGTTAACGTCAAAATATTTATTAATATTATTCAAACGGATGAACACAACCATTGTAGGACATAAAATTTTGTATGTACGTGGGGCATTACTTGATGTTTATACCCTCGGGCTACTTAAAACGCTCTCGGGCCTATCAGCCCTCGCGCTTTTTAAACTGTCACCCACCGGGCATAAACATCCGTCTCATGCCCTTGATACATAAATAACAATTTTGTTGAACGGACAATGTTAGATTTTGATAAACTATTCTGTCATCCGGATGTTCTGATATCTTTTTTTTCTAAAAGTTAATTGTTCTTAAGTAAAAGATAATTTTATGCAATCTTGTCACTTGTCAATAAACCGCTACTGCTAACTGTTATTATTTTTTGCGGAACCTCTGACAAAATATCGCGCAACCCCACTGCACTATCTGATTGATCTATAATTTGTTTTTTAAAATTAGGATGTTTTTTTACTTTATCATACGCAGTATGTAAAGTATTGTAATCATGCCAAAAAAATTTTTTGAGATTTTAGCGGAAATATGTCTTTTTGGGTCCCCTGAACATTTTTGACCAAGGTACAAAAAAATGTCTGTGTGTGTGTGTGTGTATGTGTGTGTGTGTACCCGTTTTTGTGGAGACGATTCCGGAGAAACTACTAATGGTATCGGGACGAAACTTCATATTTAGAAGTTTTATAACCAAACTTAGAGCTGAAAAGCTTTCTGTTGAAAAGAGTCCAAAGGAACTGGTGGTTTACTCATAGCATTTTTCGAAGATTTTGCAAATGAGCCGCTATTTGTGTAATGTCGTCAAAATAGTTAAATAATAAATTAAAGAAGAGGAAATTTTCCATAATTTATGTATATGACATTTTTTGGTAGAATTTATAGTTTAGCCGCATGAGCAAATTCTATTTCATCGAGATCGGTCGTACTGCTTTAAAACTAGTAGCCAGGATATGTCAGATTATTTTGATTCTAATGACAGTAGCTAGTGTCAAACGCTAATGTCTTGAAAATGCTACTGTCAATATAGGCTGCGTTCGGATATTGAACACCGTTACACTTTTTACACCCAATAACACGTAAGTGTCATTTGGACGGTGTACCCGGTGTCAACGGAGTACAATATCCGAACGCAGCTTTAATCGAGATATTTGTCTAGTTCTACTAGTTTTATTATAATGCAGACATAGCCGATCTCGATCAAATAGAATCTCATGCAGCTAAACTATTAATTTTATATATAGTATGATAAAGTCATGTGCCTGGCCACATCAGATTTTTTTTTAAATATTTGCAGGTGAGGATAAGTGAAAAGCAATGTCTACAGAACACCGTTTCTTCTAACTTCAAAGTCACAGAGCCAGCAGTGTGACCAAATAAAAAAAACAGGTCAAAGTTGGAATGAATCAGCTAGTAACCAATATGCTTGGCAGAAATACTTGCGGTCGTGTTTGTTGATACAAATGAAAAAAATTAGGAGGGTTAGATCATTCAATAATTAACACATTTGTTTAAATTGTAACGTTTCGTTTTATTATTCAAAACTTCTTCAGACAATAAAACATGGTGAACTAGATGAAGTTAACAATAGGCGGCACATCATCAAGGGATTCCAAACTACATCACGCAAATCCTTAAACCACCTTAAACACCCTTAAACCATAAATGTCGAACTCAGTACGAAATTAACATCCAATACACCATTGTTTACTGTCTGAGGAAGTTTGTAATAATAAAACGAAACGCAAAAATGAAGCTGTTAATTATTGAATGTCGAACCCTCCAAGTTTTTTCATTAGTAGTATTTATGACAAAAGTGTTTTCATTCATTCAAAACAGTTTCATTCTCTAAAAAAGCACCAGAAAAGAAGTAAAACAAGTTTAAGTTTTCTAACACGATAAAATACAGCACCATATATTGGTCTTGAACAGGCAGTGACATTCTATTGTGCAGTAGGAATTTATTTAGAATGATTCTCGTATTTTTTTAACATCTTCAAAGTGACTTCAAACCATATGGAAAAGTCGGACATAAGGGTGTGATGTATGGTTTTATATAATTACCCAAAAACGTAAATCAAGTGATTTATAACCTAGTGTTGTTAATGTCTTCATAACCACCAATACTAAAGGAATAAAATGTGAATTGCCTCCTTGCATAAGTTATTCCATGATTTTAATTATATATCTACAGGTAATATATCAATTTTGCATCAACAAAATCAACAATTTTTGATAGTTTTAGATCTGACTAATTACATATATTGAACCAAGTACTGATGAGTATCTTCGTTGCACTTGGTCCGATACTTAGTTCTGCAGATGCGTCTTGCAACAGACAGCAAAACGTTGACTATTTCAAAGTCAACAACAAAGTAAACAATATGAAGTTTACAATTAACTTATTATATGTGAGTCATAGATAATAGTATATTATTTGACGAGCACATAACTAAGGATATAAATCGCGAGCATGAAGTTTACACGCGAGCCGTAGGCAAGCGTATAAACATGCGAGCGATTTATATCAGTTGTGTGCGAGTCGAATACGACGTTTTATCTACGACTCATAAATTCCACTTTATATCAAATCTTTTAAATGTATTTGTCAATGCTGGCGAGGCGAAATGTCAAATAACTGTCAGCCACGTAGGTTTAGACCGACTTTGACAGTACATTCGTATAATGATAGTTCCTTCAAATAATGAAGCCATTATTTGAACGAACTGTCATTATTATACTACGCTAGTGTCACTATAATAATTGGCGCGTATCATGATGGGGATTATATAGTCATTGATACATATGAAATGAACTTATTATATGTGAGTCGTAGATAAAGATTCTTATTAGATGTATTACAATTATTTGTTATATAACTATATAACAAGTTAAATTATACATAAGTACTACATTGTTACGACATGATAATGAATTCCCGCTGGGTGCCAACAAAATCCTTGTGGTTTAGGCAAACTACATTGAGCAGTGAACAGTGTGAACACGGAATGTTACATACATATGTGCTAAAGACATTCCGTTGCATCCGACAGACTCCACAGTTGGACTTACATGAGCGTGTATCGAATCGCGCATCCCACTGGTAGCTGGTAGGTACATTAACAGCTCTTTTAGCAGATCAGGATTTGGCAGTAAGCCGCTTTCACTTCGGTGGAGGCACGGAGCGCGAATTAGATGGGTTTTACGGTGAAGTCGGCCGCAGAAGCGTCATACCTGGTTGGGACAGTTTCCCAGCCAGCGACTCCATTTGCTGACATTTAGATTATCGTGGAGAAGGTTACGGATTAGGGACATATTAAAGTTTTATGGGGCTTACATAGCTGTACACGAGTTTCGGATGTACTGGATGAGACGTTTGAATGATATATGGTCGAATAACATGGGAGTTATGGCTGCGATGAGAAAATATTTTATGTATAAGTTGAAAGGTTTGTGGCAATGTGTAATATTATTGATCCTGGGTTAAATTCATGAAACTATTGTCTTGTAGATGCAAAATAAATACTATATTTTCTCTCCATTTGTGCCTTTCAGCCTAAATGTCACCACTTTAAAATCGTATCATCCATATCGGTCAGAGATGGCCGAAAATTACCAGATTATGTATGGCCCTGATACACAAATTCTTCGGTTGCTCATTGCTTCGTGGAAGAAGTTTAGCCGGATATTTAGTAAAATCAATCGATACCAATATTGGCAAACTAAGACAACTGCGAACAGCTTGAGAAGCCAGGAAACAAAATGCTCGGATATAATAAGTTTGATGGTTTCTTTACAGTTTGTAGTAGCGTTTATTGAATCTGCACAACAAAGTATAACCGTTGCTGTGACATTTTAAAACAATTAGTATTTTCCTGAAAGATTGACTAAATTTTCGTCTGGTTCAATGCAAAACTATTGGATGATATGAATTAAAATGAGTATGTACTTTATGCTCATGAGTATATAACGGGTGGTCCTTTTAACTTGAGACTCCTAAATATCTCGAGAAATATGCACGTTACGACAAAAGGGTCTTAAATAAACTTGTAGGACTCAAAGGGGAAATGAGATGACGATATCAATTTCATTGCAGATGGCGCTGCAATCGGTGAAAATGAGGCTAACTTCAATTTTTTAAATGAGAATACCCAAATTTTTTATCAAATTATGATTTTATAAATTAGAAGAATCTTTTGTCTGAAACTTTTTTTCGTACGATGTATTTTTTCGTGCGTAAACAAACCCTATGCGCATGACGGCGCAACGCGCGAGATACCACAACGTATGCGTCCCGGTTACGCACATACCTTCCTACGTTGTACCATGAGTGTCTACTCAGTCGCCGCTTTGACTGCCAGACGGCGAGCGCATCCCATGCAGTGGCAGGGGTCGTAACTACCGGAGACGCCACAAACTTCCATCGTCAATAACTTTTAGTAGATGCATCGTACGAAGAAAATGTTCAGACAAATAATTGTTCCTATTTAGCGTAAAATCATAATTTGATTAAAAATTTGGGTATTCCCATTTAAAAAAAAAATGAAGCTAGCTCCATTTTCACCGATTGCAGCGCCATCTGCAATGAAACGGATATCGTCATCTCATTTCTCCCTTTGAGTCCTACAAGTTAATTTAAGACACTTTTGTCGTACCATGCATATTTCTCGAGATATTTAGGAGTCTCAAGTTAAAAGGACCACCCGGTATAGTATATATAATTTATTTCCCAAAAAATTTAATCTTTTTTTTAGCATAAAGTACATACTAGCCTTTATTCATATCACCCATTGTGTAAACTAAATATATGTAAGTATATACGACTTGGTATAGAAAGCATACAGCGGTAGCAGCTATTGGATAGGCTTTATCTGTTTCAGAAAAATAAAATGAGAATCAATGTGAAATACATTGTTATAAATAAAAAGTTCCAAACGTATACATTAATATATGAGTTCATGGATATAGTTTTGTTAGCAATGTCATCTTTTTCAATAATAATTTTTTTTTCGTTGTCAATTGGACATTTATAAGATTGTTGATATTTTTTATTGATGTTCAGTTTTAAATAAACTTCACTAGAGAAATTTCGTTCTTTCTATTCTCGAGTATAAAACATATAATACATACATTACTAAAATGGACGTATGTAAAAGAATCTTTTGTCTGAAACTTTTTTCGTACGATGTATTTTTGTACTTTTTTTTTGTATCCCAAAGTGGAGCTCCTTATTAAAGATATGAAAACATTTTCCCAATAGTTTAATACTCCCTATTTGTAGACATAGTTAAAGTTGTTTATAAACATCGAGTATTGATGACTTGATATTGTGAATGTACACCACAGAACTAAAGTTTTAAGTTTAACTAAGTTTAAGTGCGCAGACTAAAAGAATCAAGTAAATACAGTAGGTGACATAAATTACAGTCATAAAACTTCCGACACCAGCTCGAATTTTCCAATTCGAACTAACTTAATTAAAGCTGCTCAGTTTTCCCGCCGTTTTTATCATCGTCGGCGACAATTGAACAAAAGCGAGCAGCGGTAATTAGTTATTCAACATCCGTCATCTCGGCGAATAACGAATATCCCCGCTCTCCCAGATCTAATTTCCATTGAATCGAACAGAATCGATACTCTACTCCACTCTTCTAGTCACCCTATCCAATGGCAAAATTCCCTCCAATAATCAAAGCGTTGCAACCGAACGAACGAACTGATATAGGAACAATCCACCGCTTCTACTTTAGAACATAAGTACGCAGAGGCGTCGTGAGATTGTTTTTGCCGAGGGGGAAAACAGATTTACAGTATTCACACAATTCACAATTCTCGTTACCATGGAAGAATTTATCGAACATATACAAAAGACACTGGTTGAACAAAGAATGCCATTCATGTAATGTATTTACAAAACTCCTGAGCTTCAGGTCTCACACAGCAATAACACTTTATGATATTTTTGCCACTTGTGGATTATACAGGCCAACAAAATATTACACTGGCCAGTAGTGATTTTGTCCCAAAAGGTATGACAAGTAATTTCGGTAATAGCTTTTGTTCGCAGATTACGAATTTGATAACCAAAAGTATCCACCCCGTGATATTTTTTTAGATAAATAGGTTCAATTGTAAATTAGCTTTCATTTTCTCTAAAAAAAATAATGCGAACTAATAGAATTATTTAAGTAAGTAAGTAAGTAAGTGTTTGAACTGAATTCTTGCTATTCTTGCAATTTCCCTTGCAATTTTAAAAAGAAAATATAGTTTCATACAGCTTTTGTACCAGAAGAAACAACGTGATGGTATCACAATCGTATTATCAACTCTCAACATTTTTCTTATTTTTATTTGTCCCAATATCTGAATGGTTGTAAAAGATAATGCTTTACTAGTAAAACTTTGCAATTTTAGCTTTAATGTTTGATAACTTTAAACGATTAACCGAAATTGATTGATTTTTATGGCACATGGCACATGAACAAATTTATCAAAAGTATCACCCTTGATTATACAATATTATGGTATAATCACATCCCTTTGTATTTAACAAAATATGTAGAGATTTTAAATTGTTACTGATTTTGACGAGTGTAGGTTACGGATTTTAAGATTATTGGTGGTTGTCGTAAATCGTAATCTTTTTGCGATCAACTAAAAAACACCGATATTCGCAGATTTCGCCACCTACACTTGACAGAATTGAGCCAGATATATTTTTATTATTAGCAAAGTTACAAACTTCACTCTAACGTAATTTTTAATGAATAAACTTAAACATGCATAATATATGTATAATAGCCGATAAAAAATTATAACTGCATCATACTCGTTGCAGCCAGCTTATTTTGCACTTAATGTTGTATTCATTGAATGAATTTTATTTTGTACTATACAGTGGTTTTGTTGTACTATACTTTTGTTGTTATTAAAGATAGAACATCGGTTCAAGTGACAAACTAGTTGAGAATTATGTGCTCTCTAATGGGAAAACAGTTGAAGTTCTAATGATTTCAGAGATATTTTGAAAATATAAAAAAGCATCCTTTTTAAATATGGCCATAATTTTGTGGTCCGATCAACAGGCCTTTTTGATTTTATTTACACTTAGATTATGTCAGATTTATTTTTTTTTGTCATTAAATTCGCTGGAAACAAATAAAATTTTGCCGGAGTCGGAGTTGGAGTCGGACAACAAAAATTATCTGGAGTCGGAGTCGACAGATTTTTTACCGACTCCACAGCCCTGGTTCTAATAGCAGAGACAGTGCTACGTAGTGCGCAAGAAAAACGTGCCAAGTATGGGTGCCTGTTAGGCTAAGTTAAACTAGTAAAATAAGTTGGAATTAAGTTACTCATTAGTGAATTATGACTGGATTGTAATGCACTTATGAATAATAAAAAAAAAGAAAAGAAAAACTGTTAGAAATTACCAAAGTCATGTATAGTGACATTTTATTTTCGAAACCCTTACGGGATAGAAAATATTTAAGTCCGGTTTTGTATTCAGTATTCATGGTATTGAAAAATAATTTCACCGAAAATGGAGTTTCATATTCCATTGACGTAATCCATGTTCAATGTTTCAATTTTCAGTTGTTACAAAACCCATATACAGGGTTTTTCTGAAAATGGTAAACTGGAACTAATTCATTTGTAAAAAGTATTGCATTGCTATGCACTACTTTTGCTAAGGCTTTTTATGCGTATATGTACATGATGTTCAATATTCTAAAAATACATTTAAACAATGTTTCTCAAAATATATAAAATAATCGATTTTTTATTTTTTTGGACCGACGTTTGTAACCAAAAGATTGTAGTAGATCACTTTTCAACCAGAAATCTAAGGTAGTTGTTTTCGTTTTGACAGTACACAAATTAGTATATGTGTAGCAGAGAAAGCGAAAGGAGAAAGCACAAAAAGCCCAGTGAGCCCAATGGCTAATGCTACCTCATATCACTGGATTGTGTACAAAAAAAAATACTGCCGTAAACAACGTCAAAATCCAAAATCAAAAGTTGGCCATGGTTTGTTCTACGCCATTTGATTCCTCGTTGAAAAGTAAGTCTACAATATTTTGTCGATAGTTTTTGTCGATGTGATCGATGTGATGTGTTCAATTACTGTGGAATATTATAACCAAAATATATATCCTTCAAGTTATTTTAAATTTAACCATGTTAAATCTTCAAAAGCTTGCCCTTCATCTGCCAAGTTTCCCAATATGTTTGAACTTTGAACATAAAGTCCATCAAGAGTCAGAATCATCAAGTACCTACTTAGTTCTACATAGCTGTCAAACGGAAACCCAAAATTGCCACGCTCCTTGGTCTGGTTCAAATTTATTTCAGCAAAAAAAAAATCGAGATCTCTTGACATTGTGAGTTCATTTTTCGTGCATGTAGTGATGGAGGCTTTTAGTTGCCAAACAATTCGTGATGAACAAACAAATTTATAAACAATTTTAAATAGTTGTTTAAAGAAATTCAGGGCCATGTAACCCCATGACAATACGGGACGATGCCAACGCCAGGACGACGGGAATCGTCTTTCCTTCCTTCGCTCTCTCCTTTTAGAAAATAAGCGGATTTAAAGTTTTGTCTACCAAGGACAATAGCTGGGTCTACTTTGCTGCTTCCTAACGTCATCCTTACGACAACAGACAGGAAAGTTTTATCGATTTCATTCATAATGCAGGGGTATGCCTTCCTTACCAGTGGCGGCAATGCGAAGCAAGGCTGAGATTCTGGAAATCTGTACCAGGCACGAGACAGTGATAAAGACGGGCGCGAGGGAGAAATAGGGCGGGGAAATGATTTTTCGCACGTGCTCCGGCGTCGAACATGGGCACGAATCGAAATCTAATCTGGACCTGGAACACTGATTGAGCGGGGCGCTATATGGTACCTGGTTCACGACCTACGTTAAGCATCCCCTCTACAAACGCTTCCAGGTCGCAGGAATCAGCTGGAAACAGGGAAAGAGATTTTTTCGACGAACAGAAGTCGCGTTGCGTGACATTTTGTTTGCTTGTCTTTGATATTTACGATAAATACTTTCCAAACCACCTTTTGAAACGAAATTGGTATATATTGAATTACTATGAAAAAGTCTACAGTTTAAAACATAATCCATGGTCTCAAGGAATGTGGATATCTACACTTAGTTTATGTTTTAAACTGGCATTGAAAACCCCGGCGTTCGTGTTGAAGATATTAATAAGAAACTTACGTTTTTGTATTACATTTTTACTCAAATACCGCCATCAAATGTCAACTTGTGTTGTCTCGATGTTTGGCTGTAGTTTTTATAATACTATGTTATATATTATGACACTTTTTGGTTGATGCAAACAGCTGGCTTACCACGTTTGAATCAGATCTTAGTTTTCAAAAGCACGTTATCTATATTTTGAGCGTTGAGTTTCTCAATAACTAGAGGTAATTTACTTAAACTACTACTTTTTGTTGTTGGGCAGTTCAGTCATTTGTTTCGATTCTCGTCGTTCTGACAAATGAAATAAGTGGAAATCTGTCGTTATTTTGGCATCTATACAAAAAAGCTTGCTGATTGTTTTTAATTGTGATTTGCAAATTTATTAAAATTAGTAAACAAAAATATTTTTTAGTTAGATACAAATTTAATTATTTTTAATTAACTGTGAAAGCTGATAATATGCGCTAAATTTTATTTTAAAATTGTGAATAAAATAATTTAGTTACAATAACATTATCACTATTAGATTTGTTAAACACATTTTCAAAATTTTTTACCTTAAGCAATTTTGCAATATTTTATCAACTTCACTCAAAGAGTGGATTTATACTTACAAAAAGATGTTATGTGATATGTACAAATAATTTATTTCAGTAAAGAGCACGAAGGTTTCCTACCTATTATACTCGTAAACTATCAAAAATTAGAGAAAACGTAGCACGTTAAAAAGAGTATTTAATTTTAACAAGTTGAGCATTTGATTTTGTATTTTGATATCCTCAGTGATAATACATTAGTCTCTACATGAACTGGCTTTAACCATATTTAAGTATATTTCAGGTTGGTTTAAGGTTTTTCGGATTATTTATATTCAGGCTTGGATGACATTGACGACGACATTGACAACTTCACAAACTTAGATTACATGGGTATCTTGGTAGCTTTATTAAGTGATTTCAGCAAACGCTGTGCTAAATTAAACATCACAGACAATATGGTTTATAAAAATGGGACACTATTCGCACACATTGGTCACCAAGTAGGGTTAGCCATATTGTATTTTGACAATCGGACATCAGATTTGCAAACTACAAAAAGGGAGCCTCAAATATCGCAGAAAATAAGTTTCAATCGAATACAATTCTCTTTTGTTGCCACATTCGATAGGTCATTTTGTATTTTAAAAATCTGACATATATTTGGAATCGTGAGGCTTCAAATATCACAGGAAATTTCTGAAGAATCCGATAGTATATTTACATTTTTTTCACCATATACGTAATTTCGAATTAAAACAAATCTGATGTCAGATTTATAAACATACCCCCTAAAAATTCATTATAAGCATTAGGCATGTTTCCAGCTAAGAAGGTAAGCTGAGGTTTGACCGCATTTTCAGATTTCCTAGCCCTCATTCCATTATCAATACAGTAGGGCGTCGATAATCCGAACCTCGATAATCCGAACGTTCAAAAACATAATAATAAAATAAATCACTGAGTACCCTAGGGAAAAGCCATTTTTGTTGGTTCCTGTTTACAGAAAAATGTTTACGAATTACTTTCGGTCCCAATTAGTGACATGAATAATAAATAAATAATAAATAAATCATAAATAAGTCATAAATAAATAATAAATAAATCCTTTAGATATCCCTTTGATATCCCTTCGATATCCCTTCGATATCTCTTCGATATCCCTTCGATATCCTTCGACTTTTACTTTTTGTCATTCTTATAGTTTAAGAAGAGCGGGATCGAATGGTGGTGGTTTTATTAAGATTGAACTTCTAACCAATACTCACAGTTTCTAGTATTTAGCTGCAATATTTGATAATCCGACCAATTTGATAATCCGAATCACCTTCGGTCCCAATTAGTTCGGATTATCGACGCTCTACTGTAAATGGGTTTTGATAGGTAGGTATATTTAAATTTTTTTGCTGTATTATAGGAGAAGCATTTTTAATAACGATGCGACTACAAAGTATGCATACTATTAGCAAGTATTATAGCAAGTTGTGCAAGTTGTGGTTGACTAAATCGCTAGGCTAATAATAGTATTGTCGGTGCGTACCACTTGACACGTTACCATCGTTGTAGACCGAAGGCTTCAAAAGAAACACAACAGATTTGTCACAACCCTTGAGCCTCCTTTAGGAATCATACCGAGTATTTCTTTTTACTATCCTGGTTAATGAGCTGCACTTTTGCGTAAATTTGTATTATTTTATTACTTTTTTTCGTACTTTTATCCATTTTAATCTTGATACTAGCTTATCTAGAAAAGTAGGAATCGAGCGAAAAAAAATACCCAAACTTTTCATGAATGAAGGGGACGAAGGGGACAACGACGTATTCCGTGAAAACGAGGCTAATTCAGTATATTTTTTCTAATTTTTTGAACATTTTAGTGTTTGAGAACCAAATTACTTCTGAACTACTACAAATTGGTCTGACTTTGAATTTATAAATACTTGCTCTTCGTTTTTATTCACATAAAACATTACTAGCGTACTATTTTGAAAAATTTGTTATGGAGATAATTGTGGCTTCTTCACAGAAGACTTACTTAGCGATAATCAAATGTTAAGGTTAAAATGTAAGGTAAACGTCTCAAATTCAGACACTGTTCTAAATTCCGACATATTTCTGTTTAGTTGGAAAATATAAGAAATATACAACATTGAACATGCTAAAAGTTGATATTTTCCTTATAAGGTAACTGCAATTCAAGTTCTTTTTACATCACTACAGGATAGCAGTATTTCAGAATATTCAAATAACATTTATTTAGGCTGACTAAAAATGCTTTATATTTTCATTATAATACGGTGCGTTACTGTTTTAACCACTATTATTTACAAATTTAGGGGTGTCGGAATTATGTACATGTAAATATAGCACGTCTGTAAATTAGACATGTGTGTCGGAATTGTGTACATGGTTAGAAGTAATGCATATGGTTCTATTGCTGTATTTACACAAGAAAATAACACAGTTTACATCGTTTGCTATATTACAATTAATTGTAGGCATTTTGTCCAAATTCCGACACGAGTGTTGGAATTACGGACATCAATAATCCCTAATTATTACAGGATGTCGGAATTACGATCATCAATAGTCCCTAATTCCGTTATAAATATCCACAGGCATCATACGAGATGATGAAATAAGACATAATGATGAAACACTAGCAGCAGAATGTACCGATTTTGGCATTAATACATCACCTTTGCAGATAATTGAACTCAAAAAGTCTCAACAAAAAAGGTCACTATTCTGGCCTGAAAACCCCAAATAAAGTAAAAAGAAACTGTTCTTCTGTAACACTATCTCCAACGCATGGAGAGAATATTTGTTAATAAAGAAGAAGGAAGCACAAAAGAAAGTCATTTTAGAGAAGTAAGGAACGAAGCGAAAACGTAGAATATCAATTCTACAGTTACAAATGCAACAAAAATTCCTTAACCTGTCTGAATTTGTGGTGTTTACCTTAAAATGTATATTACAAATATTGGGTGGCGGTTTTTCTATCAGAAGACAGAGCAGCAAGATTGCTTTTATTTACAGATGGAAGATAACTTTGTATACCACGCCATCCAATTTACGTTACTCCTGCTGGAAAGAATGCATGGAAAACCTCATACGTAGAAAAGTCATGGCGCAAATAGCACGAGAGGCCAAAAGACATACAGCGCGGCAGTAAAGTGCATATTTTACTTTATCCTGGGCGGCAAAACGAAACGAAAACTGTTACCGCAGTGTATTCGGGCCGAGTGTGTTTATGAAATACACGAAATTGAAAGCACCGCGCCAGAGACAGGCGAGGAGAGGAGTACGAGGGAACCGTAAGCCGAACAGTACAAAGGACGGGTTTATGCGGCCACAGGAATTCACAAATTCCCGAGACTGGATCCAGAGTCTGGCTTAGCGCCCCAGCCGTACACATACAAGCACATAACGTACACAATACACGCGTCGTTGAAAATCTCCTGTTGCCTCCTGTTGCCTGTGTGGAACTGTGGATGGCTTCGGTCCGGTACGAAAAGTCTTTCATAATGTGTCGTCGGTTTGCAGTTTGTGTCCGAGGACAGACGCGGATTTAACAGCGGCTTCTGCACCAGGAGGTCACCATATTATATATTATATGGAGAGGGTGAGAGAGGGAGTTTATCCTGTTTATTGTGGGGATAGTTTTCGAGCGGAAGCTAAAATCCTCGCGCTGAAGTTATTACAGTAGCTGTGGTTGGGTCGACCTAGCGAAATTTTAATTGTGTTTTTAATACCGCCGCAAACATCATTAAAATTTTAATTAGACGCCTTCCTAATAAACACAATCGTAACGCGGATATATGCATATCGTTGCGTAACTTCCTATTAACTACAACGCGTCCTTTAGACTATCTGTGCTGTAGAGAACGTTAACTCGAAAATAGTAAAAGCAGTAGACTTAACAGTTGCCGGAATACCAAAAAAACACAATATGAGCGGAAAAAGTATGTAATAAATCCAGAGAAATTAAAACTTTAATGTTTGTTGTTTATATAAATCTCCTGACACGTCGACTAATTAATTTTTATATTTTTAATAATAAACGAGCTTACTTTTATTGCTCTTTCCTTAATGTTATTTTCTAAAAGCGGTAAAAACACGCCTGACTGTATTTTTGACCTGGAACGAGGAAAGCGCCGTAATGAGAAAAAAACGTTTTGAGAGCTATTTAAGATCGTCAAAATCTCTTGACGAACTTAAATAGCTCGATCAAGACACACATGGGGCTCAAAATCAAGAATCAGTGTAATTAACTAATATAAAAAAATTATAAGAATACCTTTTTATTTGGTTTTACTACAATAAATTTACATAACATTTATTAACTTAATTAAAACTTAATTTTGAAGTGCCTAATTTGTCAAAAATTCCATGCAACACTATTTATAAACTTAATATTCATGATTTTGTCAACAATCAGACTCAGTAAAGCGTTCCTTCTGTCATTTGCAATCAATATTACACTGATGATACTTATAAGATGTATGTATAATTTATATTAATTTACATTTTTATTAGAATCAGTATCCCCTGCTATTTGGCCAAAAAACAAAAATATACAGAATTTTAACGAAACAGAATCTTACAAAATCTTAGCAATACACCAAATTATCACTGCAACAAAAAATTTCCGCCCGGGAAATTTTAGCTAATAATGATTCTTTATGACCCCCTGAACACTTCCACAAACGTGTTTTTCTAGGTTAGCTCGAAAAAGCGAGATATTTACAAATTTATTTTTAATTTTATTCATAATGTCAAATGGTGTTTTTGGTCAGGAAAAAAATATAGAAGTTTGTTTCTAACATTCTATATGTTTCTTTGGAGAGCTGAATCCGAATTTCAACTTTGCTACGTCCCACGGATATGGCTTCATAACGAAAATTGCACAAAACCACAAAATTCGACTTTTCTTCAGTTTATTGCCAAAAAGTCATAAAACTATAGACCAGGCAATAGAGACTTTTTCGAGACAAAAATAGTATCAGCAAGCCGCCGGTCCCAGCTCACGTGGAACAGTCCGTAGATGTATTGTGATGTGTTTTCGACTAGCAAATATCATTACTTAATCTGTTATTAACAAAAAACCTAAAAATATCGTGCTTTTTTTCGTTGTTCGCTTGTATAAGCTGACCCGATGGAGCAATCTTGATACTGTCAACAGACAAATTGTAGAGAATGAAAAGACGAAAATGAACTCTACACGTACTCGATCGGATTAATAATAACGGAGCAAAATTCGGAAGAACCGGAGAAATCTGCGTTTTTTCAAAAATTCATAACTCCGCCATTTTCAAAGTTGTAAGGCACGCTTTTCGCGAGAAAGTAGCGATTGATGGGTACTTTAAGTGTGCACAACCCAGGCGTTGTCCGATGATTAGTTTTTGGACAATTGCGATTTGAATTTTTTTTATGCAATATGGTTCGGCGAGCCTGGATGCTTCGGAGGTGGTCCGATTTTAATTTTTTTTACGTATTTCGAAAGTAGAAGTGTTGTGCTACCAAACAACTATTCTGATTTTGCGTTAAAATGTTGCGAAATAGGCAAAAAATGCTTGCAAACTTGACCGAAATCTGCGGCGCGCTCCAAACCGGTCGAGTAGTGGGGGTAGGCGGCCGTCGCGGGGAAGCGCGTATCTATAGTAATCCCAACGCGCTGCGCGCTTCCCCGAGTCGGCCGCCTACTCCACTACTCGACAGGTTTTGAGCGCGGGGCAGATTTCGGTCAAGTTTGCAAGCATTTTTCGCCTATTACGCAACATTTTAACCCAAAATCAGAATATACGTTTTGTAGCACAATACTTCTACTTTCGAAATACGTTAAAAAAATTAAAATCGGACCACCTCCGACGCATCCAGGCTCGCCGAACCATATTGCATAAAAAAAAATCAAATCGCAATTGTGCAAATACTAATCATCGGACAACGCCTGGGTTGTGCACACTTAAAGTACCCATCGATCGCTACTTTCTCGGGAAAAGCCTGCCTTACAACTTTGAAAATGGCGGAGTTACGAATTTTTGAAAAAAACGCAGATTTCTCCGGTTCGTCCGAATTTCCTCCGTTAATATTAATCCGATCGGGTCCGTGTAGGGTTCATTTTTTTACGACAGTATCAAGATTGCTCCATCGGTTCAGCTTTTACAAGCGAACAACGAAAAAAAGCACGATTTTTTTAGGTTTTTTGTTTATAGCAAATTAAGTAATGATATTTGCTAGTCGAAAACACATCACAATACATCTACGGACTGTTCCACGTGACCTGGGACCGGCGGCTTGCTGATACTATTTTTGTCACGAAAAAGTCTCTATTGCCTGGTCTACTATGCACTTTTCGACGTAGACTTACTATATATACAAAAATAAAGTACACTAAATTTCCTATAAAAGGCACCCTCAAGTGTATTTTTTAGTTGAATGGTTTGGCGCGCTGAAAGAAGGACAAGTTTTCCAACTTAATGTCATGTACGTGTAATTACAAAAAAGCTTAGATTCTGATAAAACTACATTAAATTCTCTACAAATTGCATAACTTAATCAGTTATTTTGGCCAAACTGTGTAGCTGCTAGAGCGCGTTAAAATTGAAACCGCGATAACAATTAATGTAGTACGGAATTTTTAATTTTTTTTTAATAAACATTCGGGCTCTTGACTTCGTTAAGCTTAATAGGACATATATATCAACCCAATCTCGCGGCTACACGGTTTGGCCAAAATAAGTGATTAAGATGTGCAATTTGTAGGGAAATTAATGTAGTTTTAGCACACTCTTAGCCTTTTTAATAAACTCAAAAACTAGGTTTTACATAAAGTAGGAAAATTTGCCTTTCTTTCAGCGCGCTCTAGCGGCCAAACCGTTCAATCAAAAATGCATTTCAGGAGTGCTCTTATAGGAAATTTATTGTACTTTATTTTTGTACGGAATGGTCTACCTCGAAAAGTGTTTTATCACTTTTTCGCAAAAAACTGAAAAAATCGAAAATTTTTAGTTTTTTGCGATTTTCGTTTTGAAGCCACATGGGAAAAAACTAAAAAACATATAGAATGATTGTAAAAAACTTTTTTTCCTGGAACAGGCACCCTCGGAAACGACTTGACTGGGCTATTTTGCCATAATATACAGAGTGTTTTCTTATCCGCTTATTCGAGCTAACCTAGAAAAACGCCTTGGGGGGGGAGGGGCTGTGTGTGTTCAGGGGGTCATATAGAATCATTATTAGCTAAAATTTCCCGGGAGGAAGAAAGTTGATCAAAATTGGTCGCACAGTGATTATAGGTAAAGAATATACAATATGCTATTTTGTCTAATGGTGCTTATTTGATATTTTTTTACGTTTTTGAAACATCCGAATTGTAATTTATAAAAAGTATTAGTAACTTTAATATTCAAGAAATTTTGAAAATCTTTTTATTTTTTACATTTTAAAATTTAAAAAAATAAGGTGTTCCAGCCGGTCATAAAGTCTTAGGCATCCTGTGGGGTAACTAAGGAACTAAGGAAATTTTTGGAAAAAGATGGTGGGCACACATGTTATAAACGTATCAAGTACACGTTCAGTTTTGCCTATTAAAATTTTATTTTTTACCGATAAGATTATCTATTAATTTCTGGTCATTATCTTTCAATTAATTCGTTGCTGGTCCACCACTTTAATTAACCAATTTTAAATTGGATAGGTTTAAGTAAGTACGTAGGCTTTCACGGCCAGAATCATTTAGAAAATAAACTGCTTCCGGGTTATGCCGTGTGTCAAGATTTGTTAATGCTGACGTTTCGCGAACCATGTTGCTCGCTTCTTCAAAGCTAATTGAATACTGATAGACAAATCTTGGATAGGTTTACTGGAAATTGTGTATCTTCAACAAAATTCAGATCAAAAATATCATTATGGCTTATCCGGTTTTACAAAATTAATGAAAAAATAGTATGCGCTAATCTTAGAAGATTTCTTTAAAATACATCGAAAAAATTATGAAAGTGGGTCAAATAAATATCACAAAAGGTACTTAACGTCAAAGTTTAGCAATTAGGCTTTTCCTTAAAACCGTAGCCCTAAAATTGGCATATTATGATGTATTGTACGGGGTCGTCAGAACGTTTGAGAAGATTTGTTTTATTAACCAAAAGAATATATTTCAAATTTCCTAATCTGTTTTTATATATTTATTAGTTGATAAAATGTATTTATTTACAATATTTATTTCGTAAAAACAAAAACGATAACGAAATAAACTTTTTCTTGTACCAAACAATATTTATTTATTTAAAATAAATATAGCATAACAATTAATCACTAATAATGTCGAGTATTTAATGAAGTAAGTAATATAGTTTGTGTAACCAAATATGTGATTAGTAAAAAATCTGTGTACCTAATCAAACTAAAAGAAATATGAATAATAAAATTTTGTATTTGAATTTGACATGACTTGACTTATGACTTTATTGGTAAATATAAGTTTACAAAATATTCTTTGTTGTCACTTACACATAAAGGGAAAGAACGAAAAACATATTCCGCTACCCTATACATACAATATTGAATTCATTATTGAAATGGGTAAATGGAAGCAGCAAGTATCAATATATCGGAGACCCACTAGATCCCAAGCATCTGTATCGTGTCCCATGGAACCGTTTAAAAAAAATAAATTCAAAGACATTTACGTTTAAACAAAATAAATAACAGACAAAACATTGACCCCCATAAATCGAAAACATTACAAGTGCATCTATAGCATTTCGTACCCAGATCAGACAATAATTAACTGTGAAAAGACCCAAGTTAACTTTTACTAACTCTTTTACTTTTCTTGTAAAAGATACAGAAAGTCTGTATACAGTCTGTATACGGCGAATGTGGACAGGAATGACATTGAAATATTTAGGTGCCAGAAACAGATGAAAGCGGCGATAGCACATTATATTCACCTTAGGCACAGACACCTCCCCACCCTCAATTTTTGTCTTTTCCAAGGACGTTAGTATTTAAAATAGGTATTTAATTAATTTTAGTTGCTTAGATGTCGGTACTATTCATTTTATGAAATAGAAACATTTTGGTTATTGTATAACATTGCAACTTGGTGAAACTTGTTCAGAAACATTCGTACACGAATTCATTGAATATCCAGAAGTATGATTTTGCCCCAAAACTGCTTAGTGAAAAGTTACTAAATTAATACTTCCTAATTTCCACCAGGAATATAATTTCGTTTACACGGTGCAAAACTTTTAATGGCATGTCCGCCTACGGTCCTGAAGAGAGGAAATAGTTCTCAATAATTCCGACTAGGTGACACTACGGTTTAAATTGCCTACAGGAACATAATTTCTACCGAAACGTTGACAAAACCCGACTTCCGTGTATACCCATATTTTACTTGAAACTTGTCTGTAATATAAAGGTAACATCTACTTTAAACACTTTCCAACTATGCAAGCAAACATGCCAGAACAATTCAGCATTGCACAAACACAATTTCCGAATAGTTCCAAACATTTCAAGTCCCCTCCAGCTTCATTAATTCGCAGAGTCTTCTACAGCATCGCACACACAGCCTACCATTTACAAAATTACACAATATTATTATTCTCGCGACACAATCAACGCCGTCGTAACTGAATGGGATTGTCGTGTAGCAGTTCGGATGCAATGGTCAGCAAATGGGACAGTAAAATTACAACAAACAATGTCTTTAACATTCACCAACGGTCGCATTTCTCCAGTCACGGACAGAACTTGGACAGAATTACAACTGTGGACGACAGCCACTGTAAACTTGAGCGAGAGCTACGCTACGAGCTACGAGCCAGTTTGCCTGCCATCAACGTTAAACTTCTCAGTTGCTATAGAAGGCCTCGCGCGCTGCCTACAATGTATGTGCAACGTTTTGGTCTACTACTGGATGCTGGGGTATCCCAGTGGTGCCACAATTCGCGTAGACCATCTTCTGAATGCATTCGATGCCAGATGGCAGCAGTTACGGAATTGAGATTGCCGACGAGGACGCCTATTCTAATTACTCGTGAAGTTTGTTATTGTGGGCTAATAAAGTTGTAATTGGGAAATCGGCTGGGTTTCCTTGATTGCATTTTGGGTGGGGATATTCGACGTTTCCGATAGGAAACTTACGGTATCATTATTGCTGTTAATAATGTAATATTGCCGTAAACTACGTGGATGCCTACATTCTTCAGACGTTTCGTAAAGATACCACAGGTGGTCAGTTTGTTCCTTGGTGAGACATGTTCTAATAAATTTTATCCGTCCTATGATAGAATTATTTGCATTACATGGCATAATCCAGAAGAACCTTGATCAAAAGTGCTGACTGCGTGGGCAAATAACAGTGCTAAAAGCATGGTTTCGGCATTTTCAGGTTATTCTACATAGTGGAGCAGCATTTGTTTTTGTCGACAAATATTTACCATTTTGTGACGTAGACTAGATGCAATTTTCGAATATATAATTGTGTTGGACAAATTGGATCAAGAAATGTCTGAACAGATCTAAAATGTGATGTCTGCCAATTGTTTTTGATAATGATATTCAACTCATACTTAATTGTAAAAATGTTTACACTAAAGTGGTTTACACCTAAAAGTTTGGAAACCAAAGTAACTAAAAACCCCCATACAGATTTTTATTTCAGTATAAATAGCCTGCTTTTAAAATTTTACCTACGACCGTATGTGTAAATGTCCCTTACGTCACGGACTACTTAGCTCGTATATGGCTTATAACATACGTGTGCCTTTGGCTGTGCGTTTGTGTTTTTAACGCACGACCTAATGTCATAATGACAGATGTCGCGCGAATATTTTGATTATTTATTTGTCATTTCTGATACAATTTATATTTATTGAAATTTTCGGTCGTAAGTAAGTGCAATACTCCAGCTGTAACATATTATTACTAGCACGTGACAATTTATGTTGAATTTGTACTGGAGTTTTCGATCGACACTTCAGACAAAGTGCTCCGTAGTTGCAATAGATGTCGCGCGAATACATTGATTGGTCAACCGTCAAATATTCTTACCTGCATTTGTTTGTCATTTTTGATACAATTTATTGAAATTGTCGGTCGTAGGTAAAATTATGTACAATACTCGAGCTGTAACGCATATTACATACTCGTGGAAAATAACAAAACTCGCCGCTTCGCGGCTCGTATGTTAATTTTCCACTCGCACGTAATATGCTAGTTACAGCTCTAGTAATGTAATATACTATTACCTACGACCGTATGTGTAAACGTCCCTTACGTCACGGACTGCCGAGCTCGTATATCGCTTATAACAAACGTGTGCTTTTGGTTGTGCGTTTGTGTTTTTTTACGCACGACATAATGCCATAATGACAGATGTCGCGCGAAGATTTTGATTAATTATTCGTCATTTTTGATAGAATTATATTTATTCAAATTTTCGGTCGTAGGTAAGTGCAACACTTGAGCTGTAACATGTATTACATGCACGTGATAATTTATGTTGAATTTGTATTGGAATTTTCGGTCGACACTTCAGGCAAAGTTTTCCGTAGTTGCGCAAAATGTTGCGCGAATATATTGATTGGTTAACAGTCAAATATCTTTA
Source organism: Aphodius sticticus (assembly GCA_963966075.1). Lineage (NCBI taxonomy): Eukaryota > Metazoa > Arthropoda > Insecta > Coleoptera > Scarabaeidae > Aphodius > Aphodius sticticus. The sequence continues at coordinate 15,067,309 of OZ014507.1, forward strand.
CCTGTATTTGTTTGTCATTTTGATACAATTTATTGAAATTGTCGGTCGTAGGTAAAATTATTTACAATACTGGAGCTGTAACGCATATTACGTACTCGTGGAAAATAGCAAAACTCACCGCGCTTCGCGGTTCCTATGTTAACTTTCCACTTGTATGTAATATGCTAGTTTAGTTACAGCACTTGTAATGTAATATACTATAATCATTTTGTTAACTTTTGTTAAAAGAAGAAGGTACAAAAAACTAAAATCTAAAACTAACTAGTGTAAGCAATAAGTACAGTTCGGCAATTTTTTAAAATAGCCCGATTTTTATGAAAATTTTTGTTTCGCTTTTTGATTCTAAAATTTCAGATCTTTTCATAAGATGTCGGAGGAATGTCGATTCACAGACGCAGGGTATGAATTTTGATTTTTTTTTAACAATTCGATCAAAGAAATTAGAAACTTATATAATTTTGACCAGCAACGGAGATGCCCTACCTCCGAGGTAATTTTTTTGTCACAGTTCGTCGGAACAGATTATGATTTTTTGTCATCACACATTTTCTGAACATGATGTGATTTATTGTCACAGTTCTGGGAACAGGTTTTGATTTTGGTGGGGGGGGGGGGCGAGGGAGCGGGATTGGAGGGGAGGGGAGAACCGGGAATGAACCCGCACACAATGAGTCATACGGTCATATGGTATAGGGATCCCGGGGCTGCGGTCAACCCTCCTCGCTGGGAAACCTGGACAGACAGACCACGTTAGAGCTTTGTTGTATTGATAATGTAAATCATCAGCCACATAAATGCTGTTGATAAAGTTAATATACAGCATGCAAACCATGAAACGTTGGCTCAATACAAAGAAACCTTTGTTAATACAAAACGGTGGTTATTTTTACCGGTTGTGTAATTTTAAGATTGTACAAGTTTAAATGGATACCATACTTGTTTGACTTAATAATTTGATCATCTAAATCAAAAAGTTGGGTGGTTGATTAGTCAGCTCACATTCTTGGATTAAACATTATTTACCTACTTCTTTTAAATATGAACATATTATTATGAAAACAATAATATATTACATGGAATGCAATTAATGCATCCAAAGAAGAATATTGTTATTTTCCAACTTGAGAAGGGACCCGGTCCCTTCTCTTTCCACCAATGCTAGAGCTGTTGGATATTTCTTCGTCAATGTGCATTACCAGCATCATAACACAATCACTGAAGCTGCATAGACATGTACGCGGTTATATACCATCTAGGACAGGGGTCGGCAACCTTTTGAGACGGAAGAACCAAAAGTTACAATTTACAAAATTTTCCAGTTTTTAAAGAGCCACTAACATTTATTGTATCAGTATTATGGTATTTGATTAGGATTCTGTACATAAATTTGATTTTTGATTTGAAATAAATAGCTTTAAATATGAAATAATATTTATTCATATAAAAACATACTCTCGCACAAAACATAATATTATTATAAATATTTTAGATAGCTCTGCTAGAATAATAAAATTAGTAATCAAATAATATAACTATAATTATTGAATAATAGATACTTACATCAATGGGAGCATTGGCCTTGCATGTCCATTGAAAGTTTGGTTAAATCTGCCTAATAACTTGTTGTTTTCAGTTTCAAGCACGCCTGCAGATATTTATTTGTTAGTTGGCTTCTTACTTTACTTTTTATTATATTCATGCAAGATTGCTCGCTCATTGCTCGCACGAATATGTTGACCTGAAGATCGTCAGCACTCCAAATGCCAACTTCTTCACCTCACTGTAGCATCTGGAAGACTATTCCATGCGTCAAATATGAATGCCTCAACTCGCGGCATTTCTTTTAGAGGTGTCCACTTGTGCAGCGCGACGTGCATGCTTTTCTGGACCTCCAACTCTTCTAATTTGCTCTTGAGTTCTGTGAACTTGCCACTCCACAAGTGTTTGGTTTTCAAATCCAGCAATTGCATTTGAAGCAAACCAGCATCACTTCCAAATGGATCAATGTTGATCTCATTTGTATTTGTGTTGAGAGGGTTTACTATGAACGCCAGAGTACTTGCATTTCTTTTGAATTGCTCAAATCTCTTAGCGAATCCATCATTCATTTTGTTTAAAGCCATGCTGAAGTAATTCGTGTCAATAGTTGCATTGGTTTCATCGCGATATTGCTTCAGATTTTCGAAATGAAGTAATTTACTGCTCTCCATGTCTTCGACAAAACGAAGTAATTTATTATTATTTTATTATTTTTTTTATGAGTTTTGAAAAGAACATAATATAATTATTAACATTTGCACATGGAACTGGAGAGCCGCATCTTGACATCGAAAGAGCCGCATGATGCTCGCGAGCCGCAGGTTGCCGACCCCTGATCTAGGAGATCTTTTTTTACGACGAGTCCCCTAAAGCTCCATCTATTGACATCCTTCACATTATTCTCAAAACAACAACTTCCTTAAATCAAAGCATCGTTTTCTTAAAGCAAATAATTAGGTTGCTTTATTTTAGAAATATTCTTATTACAAGTATGTGTTGTCTTAAAAAAACACAACCATCTGTGCGTGTAAATGTAGTAACGAATAATTGCCATACGTTTATTATTTTTGCTGTGAAATTTAGTGGAACTCCTGGTAAAAAACATGGTGAAAATTTTAAGTCAAAAATATTGAAACCGTAAAATATTGAAGAAGGTTTGTTAAAAATCCCAGAATATTCACCGTGTGCCGTAGTTTTGTAGTATATTGATTCCAACTCCTGATTCTAAAAGGTCAGATGTTTTTAATTCATAACATGTCAGAGGAATGTCGCTGTACAAACTTACCCTGGAGAGCTCTTCTAAAGTATTAAACATATTCGCTATTTTTAACGCTCTATTTTGTTTTTTGACATTGATAGATTATTTATTGTGGTCCACAATTTTACGGCCTTACATGAAAAATTTTGCCAAAAATAGACAGACATTCCATTCATTTCACATACATATTCTCTTATGTATAGTTGCCAAGTTCCCCTATAGAAACACAACAGCAATACATTACATTCATCGTGCCATATTTGCATATTTATTACACCCAGATATCACATAAACACGTAATAAATACTCAAGTATTGTACCAAAAACTCCAACGACCGCGTTTTTCTGAAGCGGAATGAATTCTTCTTGGCTAACGAAAAGCATACTGACTGAGCGACCGAGCTGGATAATTAACCTAATTATTCCTTATCTCCTCAGGGGCAGAATGTTATTTTTAAATTCATCCCCTACTCTCTATCTCCAGTCCTGGCTAAGGACCTCACTGCTGACGAAGCATTTCCATTTCAAGCATAATAAATCCGCAGAAAAATTTATACCACACCTCTCCCTCCCCTAACCAGAAAGGATCCGACTTTCGGGTCGCCTTTATTTACTTGGCCTTCTTCGTCAGAAGTTCGCGAAATCGGGGTCGATGAGGGAGGAGGAGGGGTGGAAGGAAAAGATGCGGGGTGCTGGTGGAGTGTATCGAGGATCTCTCAAATTGAGGTCCATGGCGAACGAACGACTCGCTCGGCAATGGACAGATTAATGGCTTTATGATGACACCACCTCGAATAATGGTCTCTGTTTCAATTACCGAAAAAGTGGAACATAGAGGTGGCGCTGCTATAGCCTGTATCTCATAGGCGCCGTTACGGGTGGCGTACCCCCTGCACATTTTTGAAAAGAAATAAAACATTGCGAAGGGTTGTCGCTGATTACCATTAGATTCGCTCAAGTTTTGTAACAACATCCTTTCTTATAATATACTCGAAAAAATGCCTCTATTCCTTTGTAAAGTATACCGGTTTCGTTGGTTACACCATCATCAGCCTAAAGCTACAATAAGAAAATGTAGGTGCGAAAACAAATAAATAACAATTTAACAGATTACTCAATGACGACAAACAACTGACATGAGGGATAGCGAAAATATTGAAATATTGGTGCAAGATAGGCTACTCAAAGTTCATAAATTTAAAAAATTATTGTAATGTAAACATGAATAATGGCTTTTGTTGGAAGTCTAATTGATCATTTAATAAAGTGATGTTGTGGTTTCTTTTATGTTTTTCTATCTCGAGTTGTTCTAATAGGTCTCATATGTAGTTTTTATTACATTTGTGAAGTTTGGTTCGTTGTATTTTATACAATGACCTGTTGAAACTTTGCGCTGATAAATGTTAGAAGAGGTACTGGATTTGTGTTCCGCTATCCGTTTTGCCAATTTCCTTCCGGTTTGACCTACATAAACAGCATTACAATTAGAGCATTTGACTGAGTAGACTCCAGACTCATCCATAACCGATTTAGGGTTTTTGACATTTGAAAGTAAGTTGTAGATAGTATTATAGGTTTTAAAACCGGGATATTTCTTATAAAGCATGAAAGTGTATGAAACTGCCTAGTCGGTCTCAAAATAAACGTTATAACTTCTACATTTACTTTAACACTTCATCTGTGAGGGATACACTACTACAGGGAAATACTGTCATTGCTTCAAGGCACACGTGAGCAATCTTCCAAAGAATTAACGTCAAGAATAATGATGAATATACAGGTTGTCCCATTTTTTCTCCGAAAACATTATTTTTAGAAAGTAAATGACATTCTGAGAAAAACTTTTCATATGGACCTAATTGTTTTTTGAAATTCATTCATGTCAAACAATGCGAAGGAAGAACACAATCAATACCCATAGCAATAATGAAAGTAACCAATTAAAAAATTTAAGATAAATTAAATAAACAATGAACGAAGAAACTTTTTTAGAAGTAAATGTAATTCTGAGGAAAAAGTTTTATGTCGACCTATTGGGTTTTTCAATAATTATTTCATACGGTTGTAACTTTTTAAGGAATAACAAAATCAAATAAATCCATATGAAACCTTTTGCACAGTGTGACAGTTACTATCTGCAATTTTTTTGAGGGGGAAAACGTGGGACGCTCTATACAATCATATATGTTTTGTTTCAATAGGTTATCTGATATGGCCAAACGCATGACTTTATCATACTATACAGCAGTGCCAATCTGTGTCCAACACTGATGTTTTGACAATACCGTCAATGGAATCAAAATATCTGTCAAATCTTGGCTATCTAGTTTTAATGCAGACACGACCATTCTCGATCAAATAGAATTTGCTCATGCAAGGAAACTATTAATTTTACCAAAAAATTTAATAGACATAACTTATACAAAATTTCCGCTACCTACTTTAATTTATTATTTAACTATTTTGACGACATTATAGTAATAAAGATTTTGAACAAAAATTCTTTCAGCTGTAAGTTTGGTTATGAAACTTCTACATATGAAAAATAATTTTACTTTGAGAGAAAGCAGTAGTGTATCACTTCTCTCTTTAATATCATTCAGTGCAAATCCCGCACAAACGCCACTGGCAAGAATAAAAGAAATAGGTTGTACAGCAGAAAATGCCTTTTGATGCATAGAAGATGCGTACTTCGTTTCACAAGAATATCTAGGGTCATACCAAAGTCATAAAAAAAGATTTTTGTCTTAAAACTTTGTTCGTTTCTAACTCTCAATACAAAAAATATCTAAAAATATTTTATTACACAACAAGATAATTTAAAAACTGACAAAACATTAAAAATTCAATCTTTAAGTACTTTCCATAAAGATAAATAAGTTACTAATCTAAAAGATCTCACCTGCCTGCATACAGTGCTTATCCGAAGTCTCAATAAAACCGTTTAAATTTAGTGAAATGCATCACAGAATATCGACACGCGCCTATTACGTACCCACTTTGACAGACGTTTCATAAGTTATTTACCGTTTTTACCGCAAAAATCCGCCCAAAACCACAAAAAATTTTGACTACACGCACGTAAATAGGCAGACCTAAGTTAATTGCAACAGATATTACTTAATTAAGCAATTTTCTCATCTCAAAACTATCTACAAGCATTACACGATAACAACTGACCAAATGAAACATATGCGCGTCGTGGTAAGTTTCGGAAAAACACAAAACTTGTACTCTCGAAGCCTGGCAAGTTTTTGTGCGCTTTGTCAGTATGAGCTAACATGGTATTGGAGGTAAACAACATTCTTGATACGTCACCCACTTAAATTTAGCCGATTGATGTATGTCGGTAAATGATATAATTTAATTTTAAAATGTTATAAAATTATGAAAGCGACTTGTTGGTTTACTAATTGTCGGACCTTGATGATAAAACTGAAATTACAGCAATTAACGAATGAAAGTTTGGTTTAAATTGGAAGTTTGGAAATTAGGATAAATAATAGTTTTTTTAAATTTCAAAACTAAAAAAATGTTTATAAAGACTAGTTTCAGATAATTAAGCGTACATATTCGTGCAGATAATCGAACATACAAATTCAAATGCGACCTTGACCGTTTTTTACCGCCCCGATACCTTCAGTAGTTTCTTCGGAATCGTCGCCACAAAAAAAGACCGGTACACACAGACATACACACATACACATACACGCACAACACACACACACATTTTTTTTACCTTGGTCATAAATGTTCAGAGAACTTAAAAGGACATATTTCCGCTAAAATCTCAAAACTTTTTTTGACACGATTACAATACATTGTCATGCTAAGTATGATATAGTATAAACTCTATTGATCTTCGAAACACTCTGTATATTCAATATGTACAAATCAAATTGCCAACATCCGCTTTTCTTTGAAGTCGATTAAAAACGGAAAAATATGCTATCAAAGCATATAAAATAAAATTTTCAATATTGCGATAACCGTAACCATTGTGTAAATATGGATAAATAAACTGAATTTACCTCCATTGTCCCACTTTCGAATGATTTACAGATAGCTCGTACATAATTGCATTTACAAATATATTTTCCCATACAATGTGATGGAAATAAAATCACAAAGCAAACGTAAAAGCATATAATTTTAACAAAATTCTAGAGCCAAAGCTTAATCAAAAAAGTAAAACACTGAAATTTTACCCGGCATTGTTGTTTTATAACATCTATCTATGTTCTCGACCCTGAAATTAACAATATTGGCGGTAAATATTAAGACAAAGGCATGTTCAAGGAAAATACATACTTGGTACTAAAGATCGAACCTACAACTTTCAGAAGAAAACTGTACGTAAAACATGCTTCATAACGCCGAAAGCCCAACGAATGTACGGACGCTAGTTGGTTGATTGGTTTGTACAACAAACTACCAAACAGCCTGTACACAGAACAATGCTAAGATACTACTAGTACGTAATTTTTTAGAAGTTTTATGCAAATTTCAAAAATCCCAAATATTCAAATTACAAATACCGAAAAGTAATAAAAGGTACTTATATGAGTATAAATAAAAAATGACTACGAGTATTACAGCCAGAAACTAATATCCAGATTTTTCCATTAACAAACGCATTACTGCTTGCAAGGAACAGATTATCTATGTATCTAATACAGGGTAATCACATTATTTTTTTGAACATAAATCAGTTATAAATCAGTTCATATAGGCCATGGAATTAGTTAATGTGAAGACAAAACATATATCCCCCATCTTGTTTTCATGCTGATATTTTCCTTATCATTGTAATATTTTTTAGGCATGATGATGTTTCTTTAGGTCTATCAAGTGTAAATTTTATACCCACTTTAAGTTTACCACACGCTCTTGCTTGAATCCTATAAAAATGTTCATGGCCCCCTTTGGAAAATTTTCTGACGACGCCAATGTTCGATCGAGATCCTGCGGTCGTTGTGCGGCTTGCCGCCTTCACTTCAACGCCAAGAACAGTCGTTGTGCCCCTTTTTTATTGTTGGTTTCAGGTTTCAGGCCCGGAGATGAGCAGCAGCGGCTGCTGAAAGACTGCTGGATAAATCAATTCGGTAATTGTTTCTCGAATGGGTTTCGATATTAGATGTCTACGTCAATTCTTCCTTCTGCTGAACTTTTTTAAGAGGGTATATTGTTCAGCGATCAATGTAACGGCTTGGGTTGCTATGTTTTGTTAAAGCTATCCAACTGTTCTTTTTTAAAGCTCCGGGTATTAAGATTTTAATTTACAGATTTTTGATCTACAATGCGGTGGGAGTATTCGGTTTGCTTAGTAGCTTAGATTTTTTAGAGCAAAAAAGCTGGGTACATCGATTTTGATCTTTTTTCGGCACGTTGTAAGGAAATTTATCAAGATTATCAAATGCGTTTGCAGTTAAAACGATTTCGTATGAGTGGTCACTGGTCAGACTCTTGGCCAGGTTCTCGAGCATTGAATGAAATTATATTACATACCTACACAATTACACGTAAAACTTGATTTTGTTTGAGTTAATATTATAGAACGTTTGTTTGTATTATTGACCGATTTAAAATAATTCTTTCCCAACATTGAACAAATTCAAGCAGCACAATTGTTATGAGATATTTTACTAAATATTTTAGCAGTTCGAACTACCAAAATATATTTTTTTGGACAATGAAATGGGATACAATAATTGAATTTTTACCTTGCTGCTTTGACAGCAAGTAAATAGCGAAGACCGTATCCGGTAAGATACAAATATTTAACTGTTAAATATGCAGCAGTAAGTTTAAAATGTCACTGTAGAACAATATTGTGTTATCTTTATAGTTTAACAACGACCAGCCACTAGAAAATGATGTCTTAACGTCATACTTGGCAGAAAGCTGCAGTCTTTTATGTTTCCTTTTAAAAATTCGTTTTAAAATTGAAGGTTGATATACCCACAGAGCTTAAAAGATAATATATTATAATATTACATCGAAATTGATGTAAAATTGTTACGCATTATGCCATATATCACTTAAAATTATATTAAAATCGGTGTAATATTCCGGCCAAAGTCTTGTGAAATCACTGTGTGAATATACAATGACAATGTAAAACCACAATTCAGTAGGACTATCCACACTAAGTTTGGCTATTCATCTATTAATATCAAACTAAAATTTATGGGTATATGTATTCATTATAAGGAGTACGTCATTTTAATAATTTCCAGTTATCGAAAATAAATCAAATTTAAAATTTTAAAAATATTCTCGTATTTAGAAAAAATCAGATAAAATGATTAATTTACTTTTTGAAAATTATTGTTTTCTTCGCGTATACACATATCACCAATTTTCTTTGATTATTCTTTATTTTGTAAAATATTTTTTGTGCAGCCATGCTTTCAATAATGTTTGACAATTTTCCTACCAAAACTACTAGAATTAGTAGAATTATGACGTGATAAGCTTTCTAACGAATACTTTAAAACATTATTATATACTGGTTAGTGGTTACTTGCCCCGAGTTATATACAGTATGTCCAACGAAACATGATGTACATGGGGATCTCAGAAACTGTAAAAGCGACGATGTCGTTTATCAGGAAGCCGACGGTACCAGGTCACGTGGAACAGTCGGTAGATGTATTGTGATGTGTTTTCGACTCGCAAATATCATTACTTAATTAGTTTATAAACAAAAAACCTAAAAAAAAATGTGTTTTTTCCGTTTTTTGTCTGTAAAATCTGAACCGATGGTGCAACGAATTGTAGAGAATGAAAAGACGAAAAAAATGACCCCTCACGGCCTCGATCGAATTAATATTAACGGAGAAAATTCGGAAAACCCGGAGAAATCTGCGGTGTTTCAAAAATTTATAACTCCGCCATTTTCAAAGTTGTAGCGCAGGCTTTTCGCGAGAAAGTAGCGATTTATGGGTACTTTGGGTATGCACAACTCAGGCGTTGTCCGAAGATTAGTTTTTGCACAATTGCGGTTTTTAACTTTTTTATGCAATATATTTCGGCGAGCCGGGATGCGTCGGAGGTGGTCCGATTTTAATTTTTTTACGGATTTAGAAAGTAGAATATTGTGCTACAAAACGTCAATTCTGACTTTGCGTTAAAAAATTGCAAAAGGTGAAAAATGCTTGCAAACATGACCGAAAACGGCCGCGCGTTCGAGTAGTGGGGTAGGCGGCCGACGCGGGGAAGCGCGCAGGGCGTTTGTATTACTATATATACACGCTTCCCTGAGTCGGTCGCGCACCCCCACTATTCGACCGCCTCCGAGCCAGTGTTGCCAGACTAGGGAGAATTCCCTAGTTCTAGGGATATTTTTGTAGAAATGGGAAAAAGGGAATTTTACTGATTATTTAGGGAATTTTTCAAATCATTAAAAATAAATTTGAAATCTTATGAATGTGTATCTGGAGCTTTTATAGAAACACTTGCTCAATCTATCATACGATAGAGCAAATGTATAGACTAAAGAGCGGCGAAAGATTGGGGAACCCCCATTATATAAACGATGCTCGATATTTGTTTATTTGTCTGTCTTGGGGAAATAAACTCTATCAGACAGAGATGCAGATACAATTCGCAAACCATGTGTGGAACCACAGCACAAACTATTCTATTCAATCTATTAGTCTGTCAGAGTGCCAGCAATTGACCAATAATTGTTTGATACTGGGGTTAGCTACAAGAGCAATACAACAACAGCAATATTATTGTTTTTAAGTCATATTTTAATCATTTTTAGTACATTTTATTGCCTTAATGAATAAAACTTTTGGTAAAGACTAACAAGCAGAATGTAGAAACATATTAAGCAACATGATATTACATTACGTTAACAAATATAAAATTAATTGTAAATATCGTGATCAGTAAATAAATTTTAAATCAATACCGGGTGATCTAAAATGACTGAGGACAGGTTGAATTTCCCGCCACAGTTTTGAGCTTATTTAGTGTTACTAAGATGGTATGCGTGCATGATACAGGTTATGATCACTGCCAGATACCATAGTGAACTCTAATATCGTTCCTCTGCAACGATATTTCATCTTTTTCCTCAATTAATTTGTTATTGGGTTCTTGAAGAGTCTTTCTAAAAATACATAATATTAACAATTAATTCAATTAATTGTTTCAATTTAATATACCTAATTACAATCAGAGAATGAATCCATTTACAAGAAGGAACACCTACGCCACTGGACCAAAATAACAGCTGTCATTTGCAACACCATTGCCAACATCACAATTATTCAAATTGGCGGGAAATTCAACCAGTCCTCAGTCATTTTAGATCACTGTGTAGATTTGGGGAAAAGAATGCAAATGTCATTTGTTTCTAACTTTCCAGAAGAAATTCTAATTTCTATTCGTCGTTTTTGTTTACAATTCCGAATAGGAATTCGGAAATAGGCGCGGAAGCTTTAAATGCGAGCAAATTCGCTATACTAATGAAGAAAAATGTTGCTATTCATTTCAAATATATGCCAAATACATTAAATTAATGAAATCAAAACATTTATATAAAATTAAATAGGAAATTACATTTGTGATCACAAATATTATGCATTATAATAATGTTTAATTTTAATTTAATATACACAGTTACCCACTTTTTTCTCCGCAAAATTATTTTTTAGAAATGTCATTTTGAGTAAAATGTTTTATATGGACTTATTTGCTTTTTTTTAATTCCTTAAAAATTATAGTCGTTTGATATATTAACAAAACAAAAAAAATAATATAAATATCTAACAATACAAACCCGAAAAAATAAAACAAGCGATACCGATGAAAATATATTAATCAACAAATGAATAAAAAATAAATCCATATGAAACTTCTTACTATTTTGTTTCTAGAAAGTAAATCTCATTTCGATTAAAAAGTTTCATATGGCCTTATTGGTTTTTGAATTGCGTAAGAACTTGGAGCAGTTTAAAATATGGTTTTCTTAATATTTCAGATTGATCTAACTTTTTAATCAATTGAAAACATTAATAACTCTATATTGAACTTTTTACTCAGTATGACATTTACCAACTGAGAAAAGATTTCGTCGGAAAGAAGCCTGTACTTTATAAATGCATTTATTATAAGTTTTCATGTGTTTTGTTTTTAGATAATTCTAGGGAAATCTAGGGAAATAATAAAAAAAAATCTAGGGAATTCTAGGGAATTTTGGTACTAAGCGCTAAGGACTTAAATTTCAGCCATCTGGCAACACTGCTTCGAGCGCGAGGCCGTTTTCGGTCATGTTTGCAAGCATTTTTCACCTATTTCCTTGAACATGCTTTTGTCTTAATATTTATCGTCAATATTGTTAATTTCAGGGTCGAAAACATAGATAGATGTTATAAAACAACAATGCCGGGTAAAATTTAAAGCATTATGGTGCCTGCGAATAGCAGATCACACGTGACAGCAGCAAAATGGTATTGTTTACATTTCTGGGCAACACCTTATTCTTCTAAGAAGTTACGCTGAAAATTTCATTAACTTTCAACAATAAACAACGGCATTAATCAAAACCGCGTTTTAGGACAGGTAGAACTGGGTTTCAAGCAAAATGTTGCAACTTCTCTTCCACTGAAGTAAAACTTAACTCTTATTTCAAACGCCCCGTATAAAATACCGTCACATTTACATTCGCGTAATGTTCCATATTTACAGATAATTTTAAATTAACGAAGTAGACGAAAAGAAACCTCTTTTGATTTGCAAGATAAATATTTTATTATAATTTATATATGAGACATGTTTCGGCAGTTATGCCATTATCAATCCTAAATTGTAGTGGGGGAGATTTACAAGTTTTGTCCTTTGCTACATATCGTAGATAGATCTTTTGATTTGCAAGATAAATATTTTATTATAATTTATATATGAGACATGGTTCGGCAGTTATGCCATTATCAATCCTAAATTGTCGCGTGGGAAATTTACAAGTTTTGTCCTTTGCTATATATCGTAGATAGATCTAGTCTCCTATATAAATTATAATAAAACATTTATTTTGCAAATCCAAAGAGGTTTCTTTTCGTCTACTTCATCAATTTAACATCTATATTCGACTCAACAAACCTTTTGACAGGTGCAACCAAGAAGAAGCCATTTGTAAATACAAAGAGTACTCAATACAATCCATCTTCACCCGTTCACAAATATCATCATTATTTACGGTCTGTCCACGTTGACACGTTTATGCTAATTTAGCCTTCTCTCGACAAATATGCAATCTAATCGTCAGTCTCTCTAGTATGCGAGTGAGTAGAAGTGCAGGTCGGTGTCTCTATGCAGTAAGATCGGTCACTTCAGTGGCAAACTGCAGTCGATAGGACATGTGCAATTTGTCGGTCCGGGACACATGTTGGTCGAACGCCCAGGAATGCTAGCTATAACCAGTTCGCGGTGTGCAAAGCCAGTTCTCTGTTGCACACAGTGCGCATTCACTAAGTGCGGCAGAGTACGGGAGTGTTCCGCAAGTGTTTGAGATGCAAATACGTGCAAATAAGCGGTCGCTTTGACCGTTCGCTAACCGAATTAAATTACACCGTGCACGGGTGAAACTAAAGCGATCAAATTTAACCTAGTATGGTGAAAGGAATGGGGAGAAGGAAATGTAATGATCATGGGAAACGAGGGACGGCGTTGTGTGATATAATAAAATATAAAAGTTTCGAGACAAACGTAATCCTCTTTAGATTGTGCTTAAAAGGGATTTGCAACTGAATATGCTTCATAACTTTCAATCAGCTGTTTGTTACACCTGAGCGTTCAGTGTTTTGCGATCAAACTATACGTAAGCTCTGTATTTGAAGCTTTGCTCATATTAAAAAGGATACCTGGATCAGTTCTTGCGAGTGTACGTGGGAGATTTTTATAAATATTTGTGACTACTTTTCAAAGCTCAAAAGAGTATAGTTACCTATAGTTTTAATGAAAAAACTTTATTATTCAGATGTAATTGACGATCGAGTATGATGCCTGTATTTCCTTTTTACACGCCACCTTAATGCCGGCACTACACGATCTACAAACACCTTCCAACCTCGAACATTTGCTAGTTTGTCGAATCGTGTTGCATCTTTTTAAACCAACAAGCTTGACAGGATACGACATACTATCCAACGTTAGACGTATTTGTAGCATCGTATGGCGCCGGCCTAACTTAAACCTGTTAATGCAATGTAATTGCATACATTCATGGGCGTATCCAGCTAAAATCGAAAGGGGGTGCAGTTTTATAAATTTAACTTGCTGTACAGGGATACCCAAATGAAAAAAATTTACATTCTTCAGAACATTGAGCTTTCTAATCATTTCAGTCTCTTTTTTCTCATAGAAAGCATTACCATAAGTCTAGTGGAATGTTTTTAAACATTTGTCAGTTAATTTCCATTTGTTAAACAAATTCTGTTTGTTTAAATAATTAGCTTTTCTTGAAAATCCGTCTGAATTCTGTTTTCTGAGTTGGAAATGGCAAATTAATGTCTTAGAGTGACATTATTCATTAAAAAATTCTTCCTATTGTTTAAACAATCAATTATTATTCAATTTCAACTTTTTTCTAAATCTGGTAGAAAATCTCAACCTTTTTGTTAAAAAACTAGATATCCCAAAGATATCCATTGTTTAAATAATAAAATATTATTCGTTTTAATATTATTTATTCAAAAAAATTGAATTGATTAAAATCCTTTTTTCAGAAAATTGGGAGTTACATTTCTTTTAAAAATATTAAATTTCCTAATGTCAACCAATTATATTAATCACATATTTTTCTCCATTTCTCATTCCGATTTCCCACCAATGTGTGTCGCAAAATAATGTTAATTTGTTGCTGTTTGGAAACTGCTCCCTGTACTCTAATTTGATGAAATATTGGAAACGAATAATATTTTATTATTTAAACAATGGAAATCATCGCAAAATATAAATGATATCACTTGAGAATAACAGTTTGCCAGACCGATCTAAAAAAAATAATTTTAGGTGACTTGCAAAAAATCGTGTAAACAAATGGCATTTGATTAAACAAATGTGGGTTTAATAGACAATATAGGCAAGATATCTCGAACATGAAATTTATAAGTTAATTTCACAAAAAAGCTGATGCTCCTATCATAGTTAGAAAAAGTTGAAAATGAATAATAATTGACTGTTTAAACAATAGGAAGAATTTTTTTAATGAATAATGTCGCTCTAAGATATAAAACTGTCATTTTGAACTCAGAAAACAGAATTCAGACGGATTTTCGAGAAAAACGAATTATTTCAACAAATATAATTTGTTTAAACAAATGGAAATTAACTGATAAATGTTTATAAACATTCCACAAAACTTATAGTAATGATTTCTATGAGAAAAAAAGAGAATTAAATGATTGGAACGGTTCATTTTCTGAAGTTTCATTTGGGTTTAGAAAATAAACTGCTTCCGGGTTATGCCGTGTGTCAAGATTTGTTAATGCTGACGTTTCGCGAGCCATGTTGCTCGCTTCTTCAAAGCTAATTGAAAACAACAATCTTGACACACAGCATAACCCAGAAGCAGTTTATTTTCTAAATGATTCTGGCCGTGAAAGCCTACGTATTTACTTTTTCATTTGGGTAGTTTTCAGGGCGCTGTGGGGGTGGGTTGGGGCGTCAAATCCATATACGTTAAATTCTTCTTCGTAAAGTCCTATAACTTTAACATACATTTTCCCAAACACCAAACAATTATTCAAAAAATACAGAAGAAAGTCCTTTTCCCATGCAAATTTGAGGTATCGATAGGCACCATTACAAATCAAAATTTCGAAAAAAAATACTTGTCTACTTTTCTTGGATTTGTAAACGATTTGGGGAGGATCGATGTTTTCTACATAAAAATAACCACCGTAGTGTCCATAAAGGAAAGAGTGGTATGTAATAAACATAATACCAAAATATGGAAGGGGGGGCAGCTGCCCCCCTTGGCCCCTCCCTTGTATACGCCCATGCATACATTCTTACAAGTTTCTTTCCGTTAAGGTGCAGTTTGTTGCCAATATGCCACAACATTTAATGAGCGAATACTTTGATTGTTCTTTTAATACATTAATACAGTAAACATTTCAACTATGTATGTAGTCGACGGTTAGAATTCTATAAGTAGACTGAAATGAACGCTCGTGATCTTTCAAATTATAAGGAGGAAATATAATATACTCCATCACTCAGTTGTATAGTTTTTTGCTTCATAGCTTTAAAGTTGAGCTTTAAAGTTCAAGGTATCATTTCAACATATTTACATAATTCTATGACGATTCTCAAACTCAAAAGTCAAAAGACAAAGCCTATTGACAATCATGGACTACATTGAGTTTCCCTTTTTCGTCAATATGAAAGTAGAAATCTGAATTCTTTCGGTTTTTCGACAGTCCTTTACAACTGTCAACTTTTTAAAATCTTTTCTGTGTGTGTATGTCTGTGGGTGTACCCGCTTTTTTTTGTGGCCATGATTCCGGAGAAACTACTAAAGGTATCGGGACAAGACTTCATATTTAGAAGTTTCATGACCAAACTTAGAGCTGATAAACATTTTGTCCAAAAGAGTTTCGATGTTTACTCTTAGCATTTTTTAAAGATTTTGCAAATGGCCCGCCATTTCTGTAATTTCGTCAAAATAGTTAAATAATAAACCAAAATAGAGGAAATTCTGAATAATTTATGTCTATGGCTTTTTTTTGGTAAAATTAATAGTTTAGCTGCATGAGCAAATTCTAAAAAGCTCCAGCCGCTGTTTTGCCTCTTGAAATAACCTAACTTATATAATCTATAAGGCCCCGAAAAGATGTTCAATATACAGTCAGCAGAAAGTAAAATACGCTAAGTACGGACATGATACAAGAATCTACTAACGGTTTGTTATTTTAAAAAAATGTTCAAACATGTCGATTGCTATTATCAAAATGCACATATTTATACAATATTTAAATTTTTTTCGTCTTATGACGGCGTCAACCCTCCTTTAATAGTAACTCCATATGTTTTGTATTCATATGCTCATGAGCTGGTATAAGTGTTTAACATTTTGATCCCACATTTTTCCAAATCCTTAAGAACTACAAAAAATTTGAACCCGGATTGCTTTTCAGGGCTAAAATACTACCCAAGACGCAATTTGATTTTTAATTCACAAAATCCATGTTCCTAAAGTTATCAGACAATTAGAATTAGAATTAGACAATTAAAATATCTACCAAAATCAGTAAAACCATTAAAAAAATGTTAATAATGTCGTACTCGGTAACAATTGATGCTAGGAAATTGAATTTTTCACAAAAATTAATTTTTCAATAATTAAAAACGGGCGTGCTCGAGGATTTTTTAAAATAACGTGTATCAGAGACTCTTTGGCATCCGTTGGCACTACTCGGATTGTAATATTTAGTTTTATTAAAATATGGCAAACAGCAACGACGAAAATGACAACGACATGGCTAAAACCTTGGCTTATAAAATGACGCTGGTTGTTTATTTAATAAATGGTTAAATTTTGGATTTAAACAATGGAAATATGGACATAAAAACGTCATATTCAGCAATAAATACCGAAAGACACCATTATTATCTAATAATGTAAAGTATACAAAGATATGCAACAATTTTGGTAAA
Organism: Aphodius sticticus; assembly: GCA_963966075.1. Lineage (NCBI taxonomy): Eukaryota > Metazoa > Arthropoda > Insecta > Coleoptera > Scarabaeidae > Aphodius > Aphodius sticticus. Next base: position 15,084,782 of record OZ014507.1, read on the forward strand.
AGGTACATTTTGCCAAAGAAGCACACCGAAGTGAATTCCGTGTCAAAACGAAACGAAGGCATAAAATGTCAAACAAAATTGTTATTTAGTGGATGTTCGCGTTTCAAAACTTTTTGCATTTATGACTCGCTCCGACAAGAGATCTTATCACGAACCGTCATATGGTCAAATCTCAAGTTAAACTAACTATAGAATGAACCTTATGACCAACCGTCGTAAGGTCCCTTTCTTCGGAGGGGGTCACATTTACATATTCACGGCTAGCCTTCACATATAAATTAATCATAGTGATGTTCAACGAGGGTTGATTGTTGCTGGAATACTGTATTATACAGGGTCTAGCCCCAAACGTCTTTAAAACGCGAGAATTCCTGCAAAATCAACAGCGATTACGAAATAGAAAAGCATCCTAACCTTATTTCGACAAGTTCTATCTTCATATTCGTCGGAAACTGATCAAAAAGTCAATGCGAACATCACTAACACCAAATATCACACATATAACAAGTTTCTAAAGCAAGACGCCGATAAACATTGAAAGCAAACATCGAGAAACGCGTAAATGTTGGACAATGCCAACATTTTTCAAGAGCGTTAGCACAGACTGAGAACAAAAAGCACATATAAGATAGCCATAACTTTCTTTTCGAATTTTGTTATGAAACATATATCAAATGATAGGGTTGTTGTTCAAGTACTATACGCCAGTGTTTTGCTCCAAAAATTCATCAAACGGTGTTGTCGGAAATTTGATTTATTTCGTTACGCGTCACCTTATAAAAGCACTGGTGATATCAATAAAGAATTGCACGTAACTTTTAGCAACAACCCCATAGAGACCTGTGTTACAAATTCCGAAAGCGCATAAAATTTTGCATCCATAAATGGTATTGGGAAGGTGCTACCCCTATCACCAATATCACCTACCCCTACGACTATAATACAAGAAATTGGCGCGCCGTTCGACTAAGAAATGATATTAATGAACATAACTCACGCTAAAATTATTGCATAACTTCCCTAATTACGTCAAATTATAGGCAATTACATGTACTATTTACCCTGGAACGGTCGGAGTTTTGCTCCACGGCGAACAATCCTTAAATGACGACAATGTCCGTACGCAACGGTTCATGCCGGCAAGCATACGTCGGTTGGTTAATGCAGGAAAATGTTAACTTTTGCAAATATTATTGCATAACTTTCTATCATATATCAGCTTGTAGGTAATGAAAAGAGCTTCGCAACCATCGCCGCTCGGAGTTTTGCTCCACGGCGAACCACCCTTAATTGACGATAATGTCCGTACGGAACCAGTACGACAGGCAATCACATATTAAGTGGATGCTGCAAAAAATGTTTATAACTTTTGCAAATATTGTTAACTTTCTATCATATATTAAATGGTAGGTAATTAATCGAGGTAGTTCCCTGGGTCGGGGTAAAAAAGATACAATAAAAGTAAACGATAGCAAGAGCGACAAGGATCTAACATAAGTCTTCTAAGCTGATCAAGCGATCAAGTAGCCAGGATTTGACAGATATTTTCATTCTAATGACAGTAGGTAGTGTCAAACGTTGATGTTTTGTATCAAAATATCTGTGAAATCCTGGTTAACTAGTTTTATTTCAGTACAAATTATATGCGCAATAAATAAAATAAAACGTGCATTTATTGTAAGCATTTGATAAAATATTTGACCAATACCAAAAATATTTGTCGAATACAAAAAATATTTGAGCAATTCAAAAAATTACTGCATTAAAAAAATAAATGTACAGTAAATTTACATCATATTATAAGCGCATTTAATAATCTAGTATGTACTATGAGAAAATTATAATGCGCCCTAGAAAGAATATAATATGCATTAAGTTCTGCAACCTGTAGCGCACATACAGTAAGCGCGTAAAGTATGGAAACAAGGGAAAATCTCTGAGAAGTTGGCATTTTAAAACATCCTTGCAGACGTCGATTTTTAATTATTAAAATACACATTTTTATAACGTCATCACCCTTTCTTTAAATGGCGACAACATTTTTTTCTCACTGAATTTGGGTGATCATTTAATTGTGTAAATGGGAGCGGAAACATTTTATGGCCTTACAAAAGAAAATTTTTGACAAAAATACAATTGATAATTGAAAAATATATGTTAGGGAAAATAAATTTTGTAAATTGAATATGAAATTGCGTTTAGGATAGAATTAATTGCCCTGAAAACCAATCTAACAAAATAATTTAATATTCATTCGTGCAAGGTTTACAAAAAAGTGGGGAAAATGTAATAAATGCGATTTGGTAATTTTGACAAATTTATAACAGGAGCAAGGTCTAGAAATCTCAAAATGGTCTCATAGTAAACCTTAATCTTTGCACTTTCATCTGAAATCCCAAAGACTTTTTCACGAAAATGTTGTTATGTATACGCTTGCTAATTACCTTTATTACCTCATAATAGATCTATCAATATCAGTACAAAAAAATGGGGTTGCCATTAAAAGAAGTGTCGATGACGTCATAAGTCGAAAACGATAGAATTTTCATTAAACATAATATGTAGGGTCAGCCATTTGAATTAATTAATAAGGTCGTATATTATTGAAAGTACGCGCTATATTAACATACGAATCGTCAAAATCAGGTCAACGTGAATATTGATGCGCAGTAGATCTAGTGCTCAATATTGAGTATTTTTTATTTTATTTTTTTTTCTAGTGCTCGAAATCTAGATATTGCCCGAATAAACTGATTGAACTCATCAAACCCAGCATTTTTACTTAGTGCTCAATATTTATTATATTAATGCACAAGTTATCCATTCTAGGGCACAATATGTAATTTTGTATGGAACATATTTATTTAATGCACAACATTTATTATTTTAATGCTCAAAGTATTTATTTTATTATAATAATAATAATAATAATAATAATAATAATAATAATAATCTTTATTGGTGTTGGTTACATAAAAAATGTTTACACAAGTCAAAAGGGAAAAAACCAATGAAATTAAATTAAATCATATAAAGTTCATAAATCAGCAAAATTACAATCCAGAAACTCATCAAAGTTGTAGATACATTTCTTTAACAAAAATTTTTTTATTGTCGCTTTAAACATTTTGTGCGAGCACGACCTAATTGCAGCCGGAAGAGCACTGTAAAACCTCAGCGCCCAGTAATTAGATCCATTTCGTGATCTTTGCAGTCTCAGAAACGGCGGGCGATAGTGTTGGTTCTCGCGAGTGCTGTAAGAGTGAATCGCACTTGATCTAACAAAGCTCTCTGCATTGATCTTCGCATACATTAGACATTCCAATATGTATACGGATGGTAGAGTTAGTACTTCAAGGTCACAGAAATGATCCCGGCAATCTTCCCTATAACCTATGCTGCGCAGCACTCTTATGCAACGACGCTGTAATGCAAAAATTTTGTGGCTATGGGCTGAATGACCCCAATTAAATACCGCGTACGTCATGGCAGAATGAAAAAATGCGAAATAGCCAACCCTGAGGTATTTTAGCGAGAGCGAGCTCCTCAATATCCTCAAAAAATATATCACCCTCGCAAGCTTTCCCGCGGCATATTCCACGTGACTTTCCCACTTCAACCTGGAGTCAATTACAACACCCAAAAATTTGACCTGATCGCCCTCAGCACCATTTAAAGACGGATCGTTTCTCAGAGTAAATAGTAGAGACATGCATTTTTCCATATTAATACACAATTTGTTTGATGAGAACCATTCCTTAATATTTAAATCACATAAATCGACTACATCCAGTAGCGTTTCATAGTTATCCCCTCCTGCTATTACCGTTGTGTCATCGGCAAATAGAACGATTTTAGAAGAAGCAGCAGCATTGTGAATGTCATTGATAAATATCAAAAATAGAATGGGACCCAGAACAGAACCTTGTGGGACTCCGAATTTGCAGAGCTTATTTGAGGAAATTCTGTTGTTAAATTTAACGTGTTGATATCGATCACTCAAATATGACTCTAATAGCTTTATGCTGGATTCAGAAATGTTGTATTTGTGCAGCTTTTCTAAGAGAATATCATGGGAGACGCAGTCGAAAGCCTTTGTGAGGTCATAAAAGGTGGCTATGGAGTGATGTCCACGCTCAAAGTTATTTAATATGTCATTAACAAGAGTATCAATTGCAACACTAGTCGACTTGCCGTGTCTAAATCCAAACTGTGACTCACTGAATAAGTTGTTATTTTCAAAATGAAGGTATATTTGTTTTTTAGAATTTTTTCAAACAACTTGGATATGACAGGGGTTAATGATATGGGCCGATAGTTATTGTTGTCGGTGGCCTTTTTCTTGTGTATCGGTATCACTGTTGAAATTTTAAGACTTTTGGGAAAATAGTTTTGTTTTATACAAACATTGAAAAGATTGGTAAGTGGGTAAACAATGACATTTTTTAGTGTTTTAATTATTTTTACATTGATACCGTAGCAGTCTTTGCTTGGAGAATTTTTTAATGTGCTTATATTGTATCTCTCATATCATTAAAGGAAATAGTGCTGAATTCAAAATGTTCTGTTTCTGGTTCGTTCATGTATTCAAGCGGATTCTTGTCAGAGTTGTTTAAATTCTTAATAATGTCCTGAGGGACATTGATAAAAAAGGTATTAAAATCCTCCGCTGTTGGTGCATCCTGTAAACTAGTTTTCTTAGAGGGAATGTTATGTTTTATTAACTTCCATAAAGATGTTGACTTATTGAAACTGCCCTCCACATAACCATCAAACGCTGATCTTTTTGCATGAAGTAGTTTAGATCTATAGTTCCTTTTAAAAATTTGTAGTTGATTTGTCAATATCAGACCCGGGTATTTGTGGTTAAAACTATTCATTGTGCGCATATGTTCTCTCATTTCAAACAATTCATTCGTGTACCAGTTGACCAACGGTTTATTTTTAAATACTAGTTTGGTTTTAATGGGAAAACAACATTCGATTGCATCAGAGAAGGTGTTCATAAATTTATCGGTTTTTACATCTATGTTGATTGAGTTGTCGCGAATAAATGACCAATTTTCATTCTCCATGACGTTGTACAAATTAAACAGCCCAAGATCAGACATCGGCCTATACGATATTCTCTCACTATATCACTATATATCAGTATATATTATTGCACATATCTATTTAAATAATGAACGCTTAAATCGCACCCGTTTTATTTTAATGCGACCGATATCGATCAAATAGAATCTCATGCAGCAAACTATTAATTTTATATATAGTATGATAAGGGCATGTGCCTGGCCACATCAGATTTTTTTAAAACTAGACTCAATTAATTAGATTGAATTTCTGCCTAATGATTCAGGGAACACATTGAGAGGGCTCTGCATAACAAACTTAAAAACTAAGAACATTCTAAATGTGGAGAAAATACATGGGATAACTCATTTTAGTTGTATTTCCTTACTGCAAGACGTGGCCGCGCTTAGTTAAAGAAAACTTGTGTTGTTATCAAATGTTTCATTTCTTCATCGAATTATTTACATAATTCTGTCACGTAATATTATATTTTTAGAGTTTTAATATCAAATATTCTGAAATTTCGAACGTATTAAAAAATGACATTAGAATTCTCTAAGTGACCGAAAATAAATGCTTACACTCGAACGTTCGTAGCTATGAAGAGGAAAATCATTTGAGAATTCGGATGATGAGTGCAAAGTGACTTCCGGTAGAACCAAAACTTATCATCAACTTGGTATTTTTCGGTCATATACTTTTTGAACTAAATACAGACTAGATGGCATTTTTGTTTGTTTCAAAAATACATCGACTATGGTTTTCAACACGTAAATATCACTGCTTTTAAGTTATTTTGATGTCACTACTTTCTTGTAGACTTTCGCTGTAACATTTAAACCTTAATATTTTGCTTGTTATTGAAGCCAACATATCCTATCTTCAGCAGTAGGTACCTCAGATATTAATAAATTTGTTTTAATCCATTAAAATGCTCTTAGTGAGTCAAATTTATCACCTCTATTGGCATTGTAAATAATGCTGAGTTCTTGTTGCTTGATATTATTGTAAACTTTTACAAATTGAATCGTATTTTGTATAACACAAAACGAAAGCACTCAAAATGAGGACAAGGAGGCCATTCTACAAGAAAGGATGACGTTAGGAGGACACTCTACAAGAAAGGAGGACTTTAGAAGTACACTACAAGAAAGGAGGACGATAGGGGAACATTCTCCAAGAAAAGAAGACCTTAGGAGGACGATAATAAAAAGGAAGACAGCCATATAAAAAAGAGGACAGCTCTCTCTAAAGAAGGACGGTTGGTCACCGAAATATAAACAACATCAAAACATTGCCGACAAAGTACGGAAAGCTCACGAATGCAAATAGATGGCATCGGAGTCGATTTTTGTGCCGCTGTGGCGAGGGTGAAGAGGTCCGTCCGGATGGTGTTTTCCACTGTACGAATGCGAACGCAAAGTCTATTTGCAAATGAACCGGACTGGTTCCATTAGCGGGACCCGGTGTAATTAATTACCGGCAAGCATCGAGAGGGGTCGGGTCGAAAGTGGATATGCGGCGTTACCATCACAGCGGGGGTTGGTTCAGCTTGTTTTTCGCCGGGGTAATGAAAAGTAACGAGGTAAGGGCCGCGAAGCGATTTTTCATGCAAATTCGAACGGGCTGATGATTGTAAGAAAGTAGCGCTTTATGGAAAAAGCGATTGCTCTATGGTTTAATGCAGGAATGATGAATGTGAATGTTGTAGTTCTACTTACATACAGGACCTGGTAGAAATATCTGTCGGATTTTGATTAAAAATGCGTATTGTTGTATATTAATGTAAAAGTAGTTTTTGATTTTTTTTTAATTGAATAAACGCGTATTTTTTACACAACCTTGGTGTGTGAGTAGATATTCCTAACGCACGCCTGGACGTACATCTTAAAATTATAATCGCAATCGCATCATTATTCCTCAAGATTGTAAAGACCAAAAAGTGTTTAGTTTTAAATGAATTATTATTAAATAATAGTTTTTGATTTCGAATTTTAAATCAGTGATCCCAAAACCATAATTGTCATGAGTTTGAAATTAATTAGAAATGCTTTTGACTGTAAATTAAAATGCCAGCTGTTTTGGATTTTTACTTGCTTTTTGGCACCCTTTTAATAAAATTAAATATGCATGTTTATTTTTACTTAATGTTCCTGATATTTTGCGTAGTCGCACTCCTCTTCATTTCATTTTTAGCAAAGAAAAAAGTTTAAATGGTAATTCGAAAACAAGTAATTACACCACTGAAAAGTAAATAATTCAAGCTATCAGAATCACATACGCGCAATGAAAAATATTTGTTTTTATACAAAGGTTCAGACGACACAATGGAATTGCAAAATCATAAATATGAAAATCGTCACATTTAAAGGCAATCGCAAAAATTTCAGCGCGCTGAGTCGCTGGCGTATTTGAACTATTCAAAACATGGTTTATGTAATAAAATCTGCACCAAATACAGCAGTCACAAAGCCGTCAAAATGGCCGCTTTTAAAAAATGTTAGAATCATCCGATGAAAAAAAGATGTAGGTATATTTCTTATGTAAAACGTCAACCTCATTTGATGGCGTCGTTACTTTTGCAGAAAATGTTTGACATCGTAAAGTTAATTGCAAAGCACGCTTTTGCCATTTATTCGTTAAATAAAAAAATTAGCACACTATTTACGGCGGTAGACTTTACGGATTACGATTCCTGTCCCATAAACATTTTTCCATAAAGTTATTAGAGGTACCTGCAGAAATTATATATTGAAGACACTGAATGAGAAAATTTTATTTCTGGTAGTCAATAAAAGATCTAGAAAATTAGATAGATCTATTATTTACTGAATGCTTGAATATAATCGAGTCGCTACGAGTAGAGGTCCGAGAAAGATAGTATGTATCGTATATCTATATACATCTTGGGAATTCGATCATACTAGAATAAAAGCAATTAGAAGAAAAAACGTAGACTTTTCAGAACAGCTCTTGCCTCACAAGTGTTCACAAAAGTTTTTGAAGATAGCTTTTCTTTGTCAAACTACACACAGAAAAGTTATTATTTGGAACGATAAAACATAATTACTTGAATTTATTTACTTGATTAGAATGCATATTTACTTGGATGTAGAAAGTTAGGTATATACTAGAAACGGGGCAGACCTATAGGTCTGCGCATCGCCTAGACGGGTAGATCGCCGATTCGGGTAGTTAGCCGATCCGGGTAGATCGCCGATCGTCTTATTGGGCAAAGTCGCGCAAGCGCGACTTTGCCGTCTACGGTACTCGCAAAAATTGATTGTAAAAATGTTTAAAAAATAAAAGAAAACAAATCTAAAACAAAACCAACCAACCAACTGTTAACCACTGTTAACCAACTGTTGCCACTGTTAACATAGCGATACAACATTTATTCTTAGTTATATGTTTTAAGAATAAAACTTATTCTTAAAAATTTAAGAATAAAATCCATAAATAAACTTTCAACTAAAACTTATTACTGAGTAAAACTTAAATATGAGCATTTAATTAGAAAAAATTTTCAAAAAATGAGTATTAACAAATACATACTGCAATAAAAGTTTAATATTTAAGTTTGTTATAATTTATAAATACAGATACCTATAAAGACAGAAATGCTAGCTGCAATGAAAAACAGCTTGCTTTCTCAATTCCTTAAAAAGTTACAGCCATTAACAGCCATTACAAATAATATTTTTGCATAGCTTTGCAGATCAAGATACTTACCTCTTAAGTCATTTACATCTTTTTGGCAAGGTTTTTTTCATATTATATTTTTGCATAGATTTAAACATAAAGGTATTACGGTAAACATGCAGAGAAGGCACCCAAATTTGCGCGTGCACCAGGGTGCTATGGGAGGCGGCGTAGGTATGCAACGTTGCCACGTATCTTTTGTTTAGTTCTTAACAGCTGACCGTATATTAAGGTTATCCTGTAGTGATCAAGAGTGCGTTTTGTATGATTTTACTGGGCTAAAAATATAAATGCAAATTTGGTCATTTTTATATTATATTTATTAATACATTTTAACAAATAGAAATTTAAGTTTATTAAATAAATATGTGCATTTTCAGAAGTTACGGGTCGTTACGCTCAACAGATGCATTCGCGTCGAGGCTAATGGTGTACGCGATGTAGACCAGGGTTCATTTGAAAAAGAAAATCAAATTTGTACATTAATTACACAGTATTGCCTATCGGTTGACCTTTTTGGGTTGATATGAAAAAAAATTATAAATTTTATTGCAATATTTGCATAAAAATAGCACAATTATGATTATTAATATTGAACAAAATATGTTATCAACAAACTCAAAATTGTCTACGATGGTACTTTCAATGAAAGAACTTGCTTTCATCGATTTTCACAATCTTAGCCGTGTAATCGTTGTCTTGCAGCTACCAATTATAGGGTCGATTACCGTAACGGCCTTTTCGCACGGGACACGGCGTCCGTGCGTTTTTATCCGTGTACGGTCGTTGTGTAGCTTTTCACACAACACGGATTTCAAACAGCACGGCACGGTACGTGTGAAAGTTTCGATTTAATCTCATACACTTCGAACCGTACACGGACGCCGTGTCCCGTGTGAAAAGGCGATAAGAGTAGAATCTGGTCCTAGTTTTTCCACACGGGCACGGGCAATATCCTTCTGAGAGATTTTTCTCTACCGTAGGTAAAGCATTTGCACAAGCTTTGCTAAAGTCGAACGACTCTTTGAAAAAAAGGATATGTTCCTAACGGAGCACAACTTGTCGAAAGTTCGACACTTCCACGTATGCCCATCGGAATTTCTGGCTCGCCTAGTGAAAGACATGGGAATCTGAAATTGAGTATTTTGTTATCGAACGCACGCTTTCTTTATTTATACGGCGATAATACCTCACAATCATTGCAGAGCAGCACCTATCTAACAAACACCATAGCTCCTGTCATAGTATCCTCCTCCAAAACTTTCCCGGCATCCACAATTGATGGACGGGCTTGCACATCCATTTAAATAAACAAAACAAAATCCACAGGTAATCTAACCTCAAAGATACACCAATGCTAAATAGCAAACTATTGCGGACATGGCAGCTTTGTTTTGCTTGTAGTCTTGTGGTAAATCAGTCAGAATGGCAAACCTTTACCAGCCAAAGATCCCTAGCGTACCGCAAACATCAGTAACAGATGTGTATTTATTACTTATCGCGTATACTTCGTCGGTCGTCGCCCATTTCGGCAAAGGTGACACAACTGCCAGAGGTGGGCCCCTGTGCGCACAAAGCGCAGTTCTTCTTGATAGGATCGCGTGCGTGGTTCTTTTCAATGGCTATATATCCTCCAATTATATAAAATGTACCCTACGCTCGCACTTTTCTTGCCGAGCGTTGTTTATAAGATGACGACTCCTGACATATTCAGAAATGCCAACTAAAGCGCTCGAAAATTCCCTAGCGTACCTAAAATCCCCTAAAAACATACAGTTGATTTATAATATCAAAATATAGATAATATACGTACGAATGAAGCCTTCATTAGTAGAATAAAAAAATATGTACATTGTTAAGCTGCTGAAGCACTCTTGTCCCCGGCGGCGCGTTATTTATTATTTTCCGTTGGAAATTCTTGAACCTAAAGGTAATTATAGTCGCATAGTTACCAGGGAACGCCCGGAACAACATTTTATGGCATATTCTGGCCGCAATTTAAGCCATTTCGAGCAAAACCATAGCACCGAGGATAAACGCGCTGTCATTTCAAGGATTTCAAACACGGAACTGTCATTTTATTATCGATTGTCATGAATTTCGGAAATTTTCCGAAAATGACAATTATTGACGTTCGTAAAGCCTACCTACGGTGGTCGGCGACGATTCTGTTCACTTCTGCGAGCCCATCTTACGGCACTTTAGGCAAAAACCGCGCGAGCTTTGCTAAAATTACGGCGAGTTCGACCATTTCGACAGCGGCGAGCGGAGAACTGTCAGTTTGTTGAGCCCGTTGCCTGGCGACGGTACAGGCCCAAATAAAAAGGCATAAATTTAGTCAAATTTGGAATTTTTTTTTCGAAAACGGGGCAAAAAATCGTGCAAATCTCAAACCTAAGTGCTGTAGTTGTCAAAATTGTTGCCAAAATTCGCGTTTCTGGCGCCCAATTTCGCTTTTTCGAGGAGTAGACCTCTCCCCCGATCGGCCAAAATTTGTAAACTTCTCGGGGGGAATGTGTTAGCTTTTTAGTATATAAGGACAAATCTCAAACCTAAGTGCTGTAGTTGTCAAAATTGTTGCCAAAATTCGCGTTTCTGGCGCCCAATTTCGCTTTTTCGAGGAGTAGACCTCTCCCCCGATCGGCCAAAATTTGTAAACTTCTCGGGGGGAATGTGTTAGCTTTTTAGTATATAAGGACTAGAAACGGGGCAGACCTAATAGGTCTGCGCATCGCCTAGACGGGTAGATCGCCGATCCGGGTAGATGGCCGATCCGGGTAGATCGCCGATCCGGGTAGACCGCCGATCCGGGTAGACCGCCGATCCGGGTAGATCGCCGATCCGGGTAGATCGCCGATCCGGGTAGATCGCCGATCCGGGTAGATCGCCGATCCGGGTAGATCGCCGATCCGGGTAGATCGCCGATCCGGGTAGATCGCCGATCCGGGTAGATGGCCGATCCGGTAGATCGCCGATCCGGGTAGATCGCCGATCCGGGTAGATCTCCGATCCGGGTAGATCGCCGATCCGGGTTGATCGCCGATCCGGGTAGATCGCCGATCTGGGTAGATCGCCGATCTGGGTAGATCGCCGATCCGGGTAGATCGCCGATCCGGGTAGATCGCCGATCCGGGTAGATCGCCGATCCGGGTAGATCGCCGATCCGGGTAGATCGCCGATCGTCTTACTGGGCAAAGTCGCGCAAGCGCGACTTTGCCGTCTACGGTACTCGCAAAAATTGATTGTAAGAATGTTTAAAAAATAAAAGACAATAAATCTAAAACAAAACCAACCAACCGACCAAGCAACCACCCACCCAACCAACCAATATTCTGAGTAAAATGTTTCACATGGCTAATAAAAACAAATATCTGTGTGACTTTTTTTGTCAGGGTTAAAACCTTCTAAAGGTCCCGGCTACGGTTAAATATATGATATTATTGTATGATATATCTGTATAATATATATATACAGGTGTTGATTTTATTCTGGATTTTTGATTTATTTTTTCAAGTAGTATTGACTAATTAACTATTTAATTATGAAAGAAGTATTTTAAGTATTTTTACATTACTTAATTCTAAGATTAACTTCAAGAATTAAGAATCATTTTTTTTATAAAATAAATCATTTTTGACTTATACTGTTATAAGCAATTAATCAAAATTTAAAAGTACCGAAACAATTAACCGTAACGAATTTTCAAACAATTTATAACAAAAGTTATTTACACCCTACATATTTTTAATATATAGGTGTTCATTTTTATTGGAAACTTGGTATCATTTTTTTCTAATAGAAAAATCAGTATATATGCATGTATGTATGTATGTTTGTATGTATGTATGTATGTATATGTATATTTTTAGATTTTTTTAATTTAGGATCAATTCTAAGAATTTTTTGTAGAAATCATTTTCTCTATAAAATACTTGTTTTTTTTTGAGTTATACGCAATTAATCAAAACTCTTCAAATTATATTTTATCCAAACGACTAAAAAATAAATAAAAATAAAATTAAAAGTTAAAACCGCCAAATTAAAATAAATTTGTTTGCATGTGGAAAAACATTCTTAATTAAAAATTCAGGAGTTGTGCTTATAATTGAAGATAACGCATTTTATTAAAAAATGATTCCTCCAAAAAATTCTTAGAATTGATCTTAAAATTAAGAAAATTAACAATATACAGGGTGTTATTAGAAAAAGAAAAGGTTACAGAATTTTCATTATAAAAAACATTAAATGTATATTTATACGATAGCATCTTTAAACTTTTGAACTTTTGTTGAATTTTGTTTTGACATTGTTTGCGTTTGGAGAATTATTTGGGTGTTCCGGTAATTTTCACTAATGCTTTTTGCTGATAACTCAAAAATGATCGATTTTATAAAAACATGATTTTTACAAAAAATTGTTGGAGTTAATATAAGAATTAAAAAATTTAAAAATATTCCTGTATATTGTTCTATTTAAAATGGAAACATAAATACAAAATCGAGAATAGATTACTCAATTGCCACTGTTAACATAACGATACAACATTTATTCTTAGTTTTATGTTTTACCGCAAAGCGCTAATGATTTACTGTATTTAGGAAAAGAAACGGGAGTATACCCATTTATAAGGAAAGTTTTTTTAATGAATACTATTTTACGGGAGCCAAAATTTCGAAATTCTGATCATTTTGATTCAACTCAAAATGAAGAACTGTCAATTTGACAACTAAGCAACCGGAATTACATAATGTAAAATAAAGCCGTTGGACTTCCTTTTTGACGCGCATAGTAGTTCCTGTTTCTTTATTTGTCAAGATCACAATTAACTTTCAATAGCGGAGTTTTGACCCTGAAAAGTGACATAGAATAGGACCTCTGCCCAAGAGAAGTTAGTTACGCTGCTTGGTGCATAATAAAATAAATGTTCCTAACAAAACTGGTGTCATTGCGTCAAATCCGCACCAAGTTGCCTGTTTTTAAAGAAAAAGAAACGTAAACATAACTAATTGTTCATGTTTCGAAGTATTAGACAAATATGTTAGGTTATGTTCACATTTCTTCCTCTTGAAAAACAGGGAACTTGGCAAGAATACATCTACAATGATTGCTCAATGGACGTTTTTAGGTTTTTGACAATGAACGCATTCACGTCGTCATCCCTGGGCTACCGCAATACAAACATTTTAAGCTTCCAATGTCAAATGTGTTTTTTCAAGGTCTGCTTTTGACGTTTCAGATAAACACAATCACAACGTGTATTATTGCGCTATGATTGTTCTGTTAGAAATTCTCGCAGTTTTAGGTGTCAAGTGTGCCTGCTTTTGACGTCTCCACAACATTGATCATTGCGCTACTGTTGGTCTGTTTGAAATTCCCGCGTTTTTATGTGTCAAGTGTGACAGTTTAATAAGTCTGGGTAGGCAACCCGGTACGCCGACTCGACGAAATCACCCGATCGTTGTTTCGTGTGGCCCGACAATTTGACAATGAACGCGCATGACGTCATACCGCTGGTAACATTGGAAGATAGGGATTGAGCAATCCTTGTAAGATTCTAATATCCTTGCGAATTTGGTGCAGATTTTACGCAATATCACCAGTTTTGTTAGGAACATTTATTTTATTATTCACTAAGCCGCGTAACTAACTTCTTTTGGGCACAGGTCCTATATGTCACTTTTCAAGGTCAAAACTCCGCTATTTAAATAAGAATATCAAACGTATGACATTTATCAGATGCGCTTGCTATTACTTTACGATAAACATTTGTTAAAAACGAATATAGGAATCAAGTGTATGTTACGAAAAACTTTTTTCTTTCATATTGTGTTGGTACTGGTGTTTTGATTTATTTGCAAAGATGACAATTAAACTTCCAATTTAATTATCAATATCAAGCTTATAACAGTTGCGCACAATTGCGTATGCTAACGCATTAGCTTAAACAATTCTTAATTAATAACGCATAGAAAAATCGAGTCTACTTGGTTGCATATATTCCGGCTGATAGCGACATTTATTTGTCAAGATGGCATTTAAACTGCGAATTTAATTACGAATATCAAGTATATCATTTCCATGTTTCCAGGCTACTTGTCTTATTATCCAGTAATATTGAGCAGGTAGTAGGTACTATCCACGCCGAAAAAAAATCGTACAGCTAAGTTTGACATCATGTAAGTCTGGCTTGTCAACTTGACAGTTGGTGCATGTTTCATCCCTATGACTAATGTGAGAATGACACTATTTTTTTGGCACTTAGGGTGGGAGCACACATATCAGTCATGTTGGAACAAAACACGTTTAGACGAAAACGTTTTTGTCTAAACGTGTTTTTGCTTTTCAGAGAAAACACGACGGTGCACACATACAAAATAAATTGCTAAAACATGATTGTGGGTGCACTCTATAAACCAAAAAAGAACCGGTGAAAAAACATTACAGTGCTTCTTGTACGTTTTTGTATGTTAAGGGAAGATGGAGCAAAATTTAAAAACTTTACTCTGATGAGCCCAAATTAGGTGGATTATTTATTGATATTAACATCTAAAAAAATTATGAAGAAAGATACAAAATGGAGATGAAGCAATATCTTCAGAAGAAAAGCTATTGATTACTTTGATGTAATATTGTTTATTAAATACTATAATTATAATAAGGAACAAATCAACAAATTTAACATTTGTATTATTTTTGCCAACACACAACCAGCCCATCAAAACTCTTTCACTCTGCATGACGGACTAAGCTTCGGCTTCCATCTTCTTCCTCTTCATCCAACAATTCATTTAAAAGGGACAGTACACCGGTCTTAAATTTTCGAGGACGTGGCGATGGAGTTTCTTCTATGAGATCTAAGTCTTCTTGCTCATGGATATTGATTTTTAATGACGTTTCCTCAAAACCTCCTCTCATACATTTATGTTGGCCCATATACTGGTGCATAAAATTCATTGCATTAAACAAATACCACAAAACACGCCAAAACGCCTTATTGCGACTAACCGTGTCTGACGTGACTGAACGCACACATAAAAACTATCGTAATATGTACATAAAACACGTTTAGACGAAAACGTTTTCGTCTAAACATGTTTTGTTCCACCATGACTGATATGTGTGTGCCTACCCTAACTATCTTTTCTTATTTGTCATGTTCACAATCAACCTTGCGGTGATAGCATGGGTGATAGTATTTGAATTTTGGAGAACTGTCAATTTGACAAATAAGAAAGTTTGAATTACATGATGTAAAACTTAGCTGTACGACTTTATTTGGACGCACGTAGCGTAGCACTTGCGGTGTCTTCTTTATTTGTCATGTTGATAATTAACTTGCTCCGATAGAATTTGAAGTTTGAAATTTCAACAGTCTCAAGTTGACTGTTGAAATTTCAATTAAAAAAGTCCGAGATGTTTAACTTAATTTCAATTTCTTGAAGGGTAGTACGTTAAACCGTTGTTTAGTGTTATACTTTCCTTTTGAACATTAGTCTACAATAATAAACTTTATTTATTACCTGGAGTTTTAGAATGTACGTAGAAAATCGAAACATATTGTATTATATCTTCATAAGAACATATCAAAGAATCTAAAATACCCAGTTTTAAATATTGTTTATTGGAAAAGTTCTGTTGTAAAAATTGAATGTAATTATAAAGACATTAATGCAGATAAATATAATAAGTTTATTAACAAAGGCCACAACAAAATAATACACAGTAATATTAAACTATAAATAATATTATAAAAATAGAAATAAAAAACAATATATAGCAAAGGTAATTAAAATAAATAGAATAAATAGATGAATCCCTGTGAAAGTTGACGTTTTTTAAATTAAATGTCATTTTGAGTAAAAAGTTACATGTGGAGTTATTTTTTATAAGTTACAGTGGAATAATAAAACAATCTACAGTGTGAGCCAAAAAGTTGAAACCATATGGAAAATTCTTTTATTATTCATTTAAGAGAAGATTTTATTCTTCATAAAAGTTTCTGCTTGACATGAAACCAAAAATGCAGTTATCAAACTTTATGTTTTATTAGCCATATACAGTCTGGTTCAGAAAACTTGCATTAATGATAAGAGTGACTTGCCTTCATTTTCATTATTACCGACAAATGTTATTTGGAAAAGTTAGTTAGGAGTAAAAATTATATTCAAATTTAAAATCACAACCACCTTTCATGAAAAAAAGAGAACGTCTTTTTTTTTTTAATTTACACTCCTGTAATAAAATTTATTATGGCTTATATTGGACTCTTATTGATGTATTTTTTGAGAATAAAGTTATTTTTTTCTTTAGCTGGTTATTTTGGTACGATATGTAATGAATTTTGAGAATTATCACAAAATTATTACTTTCTTGATGCAATATTGTGATTTTACCGTAAGATTGTAGTTTAGATATGATCCATAATTTCCATTATGTACATAATATGTAAATCACAACTGATTAGCTATTAAAAGTTATAAATAATTATCTGCAATATGCTTCGAAAACAACTGACAACAAATTAGACTCTAACAATTAATTTATGAACAGTTCACATGTTCAACAGAATCACGTAGGCAGCATGTGCGATGGCTATTTGGTTTTGAGTTGTTATACTCAGCGCTTCATTAATAATATTAATCAAAATGAATTATTTAACCAAAGAGAAAATTGTTTTGATTGTTGGTGAAAATTATAAGACACATAGAGTGTCAAGGGAATTGTTTAAACAAACTATGCTTTGTATTAAGAGAAGGGGGGCACGTGGAAATTTAATTTTATATTTTGATATTACTATTTGATGTTATTATTGTCATCTTTTTATACCATTATTATTATGTTGATATTATTGTTTAAAATTATGAAAAAAAAATATTAGTTTTAGAATAAAGTATTTTTAGAGTTTAATTTGTCTTCAATTATGTTAGTAGTAATTATGCAATATGCAGTTATTAGCAATTATGCAGATAATTATTAAGAACTTGTAATAACTAATCAGTTGTGGTTTACATATTCTGTACATATTGGAGATTATGGATTTTATCTAAATCGCAATGTTACGGTACAATCCCAACGTCCGACAATAATTCACAAAACTTGTTAGGAATCGCATCAAAATCACCAGTTAAAAAAAACTATTCTCAAAAAATACATCAATAAGAGTTCAATAGAATTAATATCAGCCATAATAAATTTTATTACAGGAGTAAAAATAAAAGAAAGATAGGTGGCTGTGATTTCAAATTTGAATATAATTTTTACTTCTAACCAACTTTTCCAAATAACATTTGACGGTAATAAGGAAAATACAGGCACTTTACTCTCATTATTAGTTCATGTTTTCTGAACCATCCCGTATATGGCTAATAGAACTTAAAGTTTGATAACTGCATTTTTGGTTTTAGGCCACGCAGAAACTTTTATGAAGAATACAATTTTCCGAGAAATGAATAATAAAAAAGATTCCCATACGGTTCCAGCTTTTTGACGCACACTGTATATGTCCAAAATGGGAAAACAAAAATAGAAGACAAACAATAATATTACAATTATGAAAAGTAAATAAAGAAGACAAATTAAAAAAGAAACTAATTGAATACAAAATTAAGAAAAACAAATAACTCGCAATAACTTTTTTTTTCAATTCCTTCAAAGTTACAGCTGTCTGAAATATTAACAAAATAATAAAACGTAAATATTACATTACATCAAAAAAAAAACCATATAAATCTACGTATAAAGATTTTTCTTAAGTAAGTACCACAGTGGCAAATTGCTATTCATTTTGTCTTAATAATAATAATATAATAATATTTATTAAACGATATACATCTCTTGTACAAAAATACAATCTAAAAAAAAATATATCATCAGACCCAAGGTGCAATAACACTAAATATATATATAAACATATTACATCTTCACTAATACATACCACAAAATAAAACAACAACAATCACACAATTAAACAACTAAACAACGTGTAGCCAAAATACAGCAGGCTCTGGTACAATGACACTGACCTAAACTGTCTGAAGGACATGAAGACATCCAGTCCCCGCCTATTACAATTGAGCAGTAACCTGTGCAAAGGCCCATTGCAAGCATAATTTGTTCTCGGAGCTCTGACACAAAAGAGATCAGGACTCCTCGTTCTCCGGCAAACATTGAAGTCGATCGATGCGAGGACTGACGGGCAGCTGTACACCCCATTTACTAATTTGTCCAGATCGGAGAGATTTCAAGCATGTTTTCCACGTCCTCCTATCTTGATCTCGCGTTGGGCCACAGTTTTGATTCAGGATTCTTGTCGAACTGGCTACCTAATAAATTAGTAAAAAATCAAATTAAAATAAAAACTAAAAGATGAATTGAATAAACAAAATCTCCATGATTTTTTTTGCTTTTTTAAATGTTCTGAGTAAAAAGTTTCATATAATATTTTGTTAGAAAAGTTTGAAATATTAGCAAAACAGAGGAAAATAGAAAATGAAAATTCACATCAAACGATGCAAAAGCGAAGGCAACATAAAAATATGGAAACAATAAAAATAATAAATTTAAGAAGAAACAAATCCATAAATAAACTTTCAACTGAACTTTTTTACTGAGTAAAAAAGGAGCATATGGAGTTGTATTTGTATTTTCGTTCAAATTTCCAAAACACGTTGAACATCGGAACAATTAAATTTAATTTTTTAAATTAAATTTAATTAAATTTGTTCTACGTACCGGTAAGTACAGAAGTACGAAAGATCGTGCGTCTTAGCCAGAGAGGACGTACATAAATTCCAGAAGCAAATCCCGCAGAATAGCTACTTTCAGAACATATAAAATTTGCCACTTGATCGTTTTTTTGTCAATTCCGGGATACATTTTGAACTTTGCCTGCGGGCGACTTCCGCAAAGGTTGTCGGAGCGTTGTGCCCGAATAAGGTTTTCGAACTGTCATCGTCACGGATACCGTTGACTTCTGAACTATCGCACTAACTGTGCACCAATCGTAATGCACATAAACGTCTAATCGTGTAACTCGCATCTCCTTAACTTGTCAATCGTCTTCCGTTTTAAATATTGTCATCAAAACTCAGTCCCAACGGCAACATTTCACTAAAAACAATATTAATCAATTAGTCAAGAATAATAATTAACGATAGAATACACATCTATCTAGATAACGTACCTGTTGAATTATTTGGAAGCGTCGTCAACGAAAGGCAAAGAAAAACGTATGACACCGTTGTTCGATATAGCCGACTTCTGTTCATTCAAACAGCTGATTGAGAATTCATCCGACAGCTACCCCAATTTCCAATTCTATCAGGCAATCGAAGAAAGCGCCTTTAGGCCAGTTCAATCAGACGTCAGTCCTATCGACACATTATTCATCCGGGCTTTCCCTCTTATTGAAACCTGTCATCTTATTGGTTATTCTTCTTCTTTGGTATTTGGAGGCGGTAATTGTTATAGCCATTTAATAAGCAGTCCTAGCCAATGTAAATAAATATTTATATGCCGTGTATGCGACCTTACGTCTTGCATGTTTATCCCCTTCTGCTTCTTCTATTGTGCGGGGCAATAAATAGGATTCGAGCCAATACAGGCTCCTTTCTGACACCAGTCCACCCCACTCTTTTAATATAATTTAGAACTAAAATAAAAACCAGAAAGTTCTCCCAATCTTGCAAGGTTATGGTAAATATCGATTGTTCTGACAGATCGGCATCGCTACCAACTTATTTGCCTAGGGACTTTTCATCTAAACACACGGATCTATGTATCGTCGTTCGAATATAAATACCGCGATGAAAGTCATCAATTCAGGCTTTCTAAAAGTGACTCTCTCCGTTAAATATAAAATACATCACTTGGATACTCTCTCGAAATATGTAGTTGTTTTCTTGCGGCATAATTTGACGTACTAAGTTCACTTTGAAGGGCAAAGGCAACTAACGGTCCAACCTTTGACCCAAACCAAAGCAACGATTTCAAACAGGTTACGATTTAAAAACGCCCCGTAAGCGGTAATCGGACTGAAATTTACAGGTTTATGTTCCATTTACCGCCAATTAGGGGCTACAGTTTCTGTCATCGATATACTTACTTAGGGACGTTCCCGACCAGTTTATTTTTTTCGTATATGCTCTCGGAGCCGAGTTGGGTAGAAATCTGAGGCCGGGAGAACTGTCAAAATGCAAATTTCGTCAAAACGTTAATTTTCACGCAATAAATACCTCTTACGGTGCCCCCCGCTGGCACTTTTCAGCCCAGATCGCTTTGATATAGGCGCGGACATGGGCAGAGAGAACGGTCGCTCGTCGACGCGACCAAAAGGACGCGCCATTCGAGCCCCTAATGCAGAATTTGCCCGAAAATGACAATTATTGACGTTCGCAAAGCTACTACGGTGGTCGGCGACGATTCTGTTCCCTTCTGCGAGCCCATCTTACGGCACTTTGGGAAAAAAACGCGCGCTTCGCTAAAATTACGGCGATTTCGACCATTTCGACAGCGCGTCGAGCGGAGAACTGTCAGTTTGTTGAGTCGTTGCTTGGCGACGCGAGCCGGCCGGTACAGACCCAAATAAAAATTCATAAATTTAGGCAAATTTGGAATTTTTTTTTCGAAAACTGGGCAAAAAATCGACGAAATCGACAACGTAAGCACTGTATTTTTCAATCTAGTCGCCAAAATCGGCCTACTCGGTCCGGATTTTTGCTTCTTTCGAAAGCCTTTGCATTGCCAAGTTTCAATATGTTTCTAAAACTCTTGTTTTGAGTGTGAGTCACGTTTAGTATATAGTAGGGACAAGAAATGCCTCATTCTCAATATAAGTAAAATAATTTCTCTCATAAATGCTGTCAACAAATAAATTCGTTCTTTATAAGAACCAATATTGTATTGAAAAAAGTAATTGAATTTTTCGTCCCAAAAATGTTAATTTCTCCAACGAAGTAATAGTAAATCCATCCAACTGCGTAGTATATTTAAGAAAATATAAGACATTTAATATAAGAAAGTATTGTTTACTGAATAAAAACCCACATTATTTAACTGAAGTAATTCTCACTTCTTTCAAGTAATCCCTTTCTCTGGAATAAATATGCGCACCGTGATTTTGTCAAGGCTCGCGCACCCGCGCGTGGTGCTGGCGCCGTAAAGGAGCCTAACCTAGTACGAACACAACAACGAAGTGCCCGTAGGCGATGTGCCTTGTGATTAGTGTACAATAAACGTTTCAACACGGAATATTTTGATGTAACGCACGCAACAGTTTAGAACGAGTAAGTAAATATAACATACCTAACTTGTTAATTAGCAATAGAAAACGTATTTGTGCCAAATCTTTAAAATTCTTAGATTAAGTAGCTAAAAATATCTACCGGGAATAAAAATATACACTCCATTGAAGACTGTTTGCTTACTTCACCAGAGTAACCACTTTCTTAAATCTAGAAATTATTCCAAGAAATAAAATTTCTTGGTTGAAGTCAATAATCTCTCGCGTATATACGAACCTACCAACTACTTCAGCCAAGTAATTCTCTCTTCGTTCGAGAGATCACTTTTCTGTGTGTAGTGTGTGTAGGTTAGCTGTATTACAGGTCGAAATTGATTTTGAATCAAAAGGTATGAAAGGTCATTAATTCTTTTGTGTGTAAATTACGGAACTGACAAGCTTTGTCTCTATCACAAAATCATCAAAATATAGTAAAAAAATAGTTATAAAAAAATAATTCAGGTAGGCTGAAAAGTGATCTTAACTGTAAATTTTAATAATGTAAACCACTGTGAAAACTGTAAAAAAACTGTTTTTCTACATTTTCTAGTAAGGAAATACAACATCGCAAAGTTGTTCAAGCCTCCTTCTCTTCATAACTGAAGAGTACATTTTAAAATTATAACGCCGAAATAAAAATTTCAACTTTAGAAGCTGACAAAACCATGACTGGTAGAAAAACGTGTTCGTTAAAGTTTGCGTACTTTCAAATATAAGCTTTTATTTCACCCTACTTACAGTATTTTGATCACATCAAATCAATATCAAATACTACAAAAAATCTATTTTTTCTACTTTTGTAACCCATTTTATTTATTTTAATGTGGTGATGGAAACTGTTGGTAGATTAAAAAATTTAACCATACAGGTTGTTCCATTATTTTTTCTACATTTTTCCTGGCTGTATACTGTATACAAAATGAATATTCTATTTTATGAGACTCATATTATGAGTGAGAGCTAAATTAACTTGCATCATATTGAATCAATACCGAGTAGTTAATGCTTTTTTCTTAAACTGTGTCACATTTTGCCGCATTATGTCGTAGTTCAAAATGCCTGTCTCTCTGTTGTCATAGACAGTAGAAGGTGATTATTTGGATTAATGTCTTTGTTGATTTAGATAAGAATATGCATATTCGAACTCCGGCGGAATACAGATTATGTATGGAAGTATAATAATGCTAATATTTAAGGAGGTTATTCTTTGGTCCATTTTGAGGAAAAAAATTATATGAACATATGTCCTAAAGATCTTAACTTTTGAACTACAGGGTGCTATAGTTTTAAGAAAAAAATACTTTTTATGGTAGGTTTCGTACGACTCTAGATATTTTTGTGCAACGTAGTACGCATCTTCCATGCATCAAAAGGCATTTTCTGCTGTACAACATATTTTTT
Source organism: Aphodius sticticus (assembly GCA_963966075.1). Classification (NCBI taxonomy): domain Eukaryota; kingdom Metazoa; phylum Arthropoda; class Insecta; order Coleoptera; family Scarabaeidae; genus Aphodius; species Aphodius sticticus. The sequence continues at coordinate 15,108,237 of OZ014507.1, forward strand.
TATTCTTGCCAGTGGCGTTCGTGCGGGGTTTGTACTGAATCATATCAAAGAGAAAAGTGATACGCCACTGCTTTTTGTTAAAGTAAAAATTATTTTTGAAATCCTCATTCCTTTCTTACCAAATCTGGTCTGTTGATTTTTTTGTTTAATTGTATAATTCAGAACCATGTACTTGTAAAAACAGTTTTAAAATGTTCCACATATCTGGAAAAAAATCTGATTTAAAGTACTATTGAACCAGTATACGGTTTACCGTGTATACTGGTCAAAATAATTATTGAAACAATATTTAAATCAGAAAAAAGATATGTTTTAAAAATGTGGCTTCTTTTTTTTAAACTAGACATGGATCTCGACAAGTGGATAACTAATTACAAAATATTTTTGCAAGTCCGGACATGCGCTAACTTGGATACTTCATTAATTCCTATATAATGGATACATTTCTACCATGGGGAATCATGATAATTTAACATATTGTGTCAAAACGTCAAGGCACAACTTCGTGCCAGAACCTTTAGAGGAAATACTTTTAGACTATAACATTTCGTTCATACCTTTTATAACTAGAAATTTGCCATATACAGAAATATTAAAATTTGCGCATCCTGCAACACTTACAAGGACATAATAAATCACCATATGGTGAGTTGCACAACTCCATAAAACCCAAACGATATTTCTTCATTGATATCTCTTCATCCATCGGCCCTAATTGGACCGAGATCGTTACGTGATCCTTTCGAGCAAATCAAACCCTCATTTGTACAAATAAATCTGCCTACGAGCCTTGTACGTGCCTATTGAATACGACGACGTTTTCCCAGAAACATAACTGCAATATCGGCAATAAATTTTCCGAGGCGTCGCTCGTCGTCGGCATGAGCACTTTTGCATAATACGTCGAGAGCGTTATGTAAAGCAATAATTCCCACATTCCTGCCATTAAGAATGAATAACAAACGACTTAATCGCCACTAATGAAATTGTAATTAGCAAAGCTATCGCTCAAACGGATTGAGTGGGATCGTTTCGACGCAAAGTTGTTATCCAGGGCCGGCGTAAACTTTTGCGGGGCCGCAAAGTGGTGGATTTTGCACTTTTAGCTGATCAAAATTACTGTTTTTTTTTGTAAATGAACTTAAAGTGTTCGATAGATTGGTGGAGAAATAGTGAAAAAAAAATCTCAGCCTTATAGGGGATAATTTAAGGGGGGGGGGGTGAAACATGTGTTTGTCGTGAACACGCACTTATGGGGTGGGTTTTGCGGGTGGTTTAGATACAAATTTAGTTTGTAAGTTCCGAGGCCTAGTGAGTAGAATAATTACTGCACCTGTGAATATACGAAAATAGTACAAAAATCTAAGACATCTAAGAGGGTTGTTTTTGACAAGGTTGAGATTGAGCAATAAAGTGTGTGTTAAAATTCTGAACCATGTGCATATGATAATATTACAGCTGCAAATAAAGCTGTAATAAGAAATCTTACTCAATCATTTGGTTTACGAAAGAAAGCATATGAACCAAGATTATGGAAAAAAATTTGTTGGCTTACAAATGCCGTCATCAGATGCGGTAAATCATTGATTTTATCGACATAATAAAATATTGCTTTTCTAACAAGAATGTTTAAGAAAATAAATGTAGTTTTGGTAATAGTGCTGTAAGTTATGGCATTCAACTGCAGCAACTTCCTAAATTTATCATTTTTTTTAATAGAACGGTATACACTATTCTACTGCCTCGAATTTAGCAGTTTAACATCATAATTATTAGGAACATGGATTATGTGAATAGAACTTTAATAATTGTTTTCGGTAGATGTATTATGAAAACGAAAGTGGTACTTTTCTTTAGAAAGTATTTATGATTAAATTTCTCCAATAAATCACACTGCATAATGAAGGCTCCTAAATTTTGAAAGAATTCTTTTTACATTTTCGGGTATATGACGAAAAATTAAAAATTATAAAATATTTACCACTCTGGGAAACGTGAATAATGTGAATGGATAGCAATGAGTTTTTGATTGATCTGAACTAAAAAATACCACCTAAAGTGTTCGAAATAGGTGAGGTCTAGATGTCAAAAAATGTGACTTTATGCGGATGTCTGGCAGAACAACACAACTCTCCAGAATTACCAAAATCAAAAGTTTTTTCAGAAGTGTCCTTCAAGCACTGATAGGTTTATATTAAAGTAGTATTCCCGGGCGTCGAAAAAGAACAAAAACAAAAACGCAAAAAATTGACGCGATTGGTGAAACTTTTGTGCCAGGATTTGTGCCAGCGCAAAGAAATCTATCGAAACCATCTATTTGGAAAATGCGTTCGATTCGTACCAAAACTATTTTCAATTCAGTTTTTCTCGAAAATTTAAGACAATAAAACAGAATAAGTATTATGAATACTAAGGAAGTTGTCTTTCCAACTGTGTAAGATGTATCTGTGTAAAGTAAATAGTTTCTGCGATATTCAATTATTTGTCAAAAAATTGGCAATTGCAGGCCTTTCTTAAAAACTACGTTAATACTACATTTTTGCACATATTGTTCTAAAAATTTTGTCACATAATAACTAAACCCATAGCTAGATGCTGATGTCATGAAAAATTTGATGCGCTATACAGGGTGATCGTAGCATGCACTAGTTTTTAAATATTTTTAAATCGCTCTTTCTTGAGATTTTTAAATGGAACACCCTGTATATTATTTGCTAATTGAAATGTCCCTTAAGTTCTTTGTAATTTATATTCACTATATCGTATATCAATTTTTAATAGTTTTTGTGATATTTGCAATTTAAAGAGTAGTATGCTATTTAGTATCTTAAGATTGCTTTGTATACAGTGTGCTGGGTAGCATGATGTAAAATATTTAAAGCGTTATAGAAGAAGCCATTTAGAACCTATTTAACTTGTTTTATTCATAGAAAACGTATTACGGTTATCAAGGTATTAGACAATTTTATAAGTATGTTTTGCAATTTTTGCATACGTATAGCGAGCGAACCTGAAGACCTAGTAACTTCAGTTGGGCTCCGAACTAAACCAAAAACAGTGTAATTTTAGGGGGACTATCGTGAAAAATTGTTCACGTTTGTGGAAATTGTTCGGAGACGTTTCATTGTAATAGTATGTACGCTAATACACAATATCAAACAGAAACGCTACAACCTGTCTTGATGAGCTACCTTTGAGAACGGATTTGTATTCAGTACAAAAAACAACCTACAATATCTACTTACTATTGTTAATCGGTTTAAAATAGGTTATTTTTCTGGAGAGGCAGTTCAAACTTGGGATAATGTGAATGATAGTATGAGTAATATTGATAATGTGAATGGAAAGTGGGTTATTTGGAAGTGTTTTTAATAGATTTTTTGCTGTGAATAAAAATCTGAATCTAAAGATGCCTATCAGTTTGTTTTTGTTGCATATTTGGGTTTTGAGTGCGAGCACATAGATCACATCAAAGAAAATCTGATTTTTAACACTCAGAAGTCAACAAATTTTCACGATGGATAACCTAAAAGTACAGTATTTAGTTCAGCAGTAATTAGACATTTTTAAATCGCGTGTTCGCTTGCCTTACGCTAGACGGCAAAATATACTTACAAAATTTCATATAAAATTATTAATATGTTGATAACGGTAATACTTTATAGTATCAAGCTGGTTAAATCGTTTCTAAATTATCTCTTCTATCGCCACTTGAAGACTTTACGTCAAACTACCAAATACCTTATTCACAGCAATATTAAAATTTACAATTGCATAACATTTTCGTTCAATTGCAAATAACACAAAAATAGTAACATTTGGTGTATGACATACTAGATGTAAATTGGAGAGAAATAAAGGGTTATTACAGCCAACACATATTATACAGGGTGTTCCATTTAAAAAACTCGAGAAAAGGCCATTTGAAAAACATCAAAATTTACTAAGTTCAATGAACACCCTGTATAGTGTATCTAATATCTTTGGATACTGTCATCTACCTACTGGCTTTGACTAATGTCTCACATAGTTTAAAGACAAAATCGGCAAAAATGTCGTTTTTACATAGTTTTTAAAAAGATCCTGCAACGGGCATATTTTGGAAAAACAGTTGAATATCTCTGGAACTATTAACTCTGGAACTATTAACGCTGTGACTTAGAAACATACACGGTTGGATAAACAAATTTAGTAGTGTTTATAATAATGCAACACTCTGTATAAATGAAAATAATTTTACGTTATAGAAAATGGCGACCCAAACAACTATAAAATATTTTTTTCTTTCTCAAACGATTTAATAACTATCGACCGCCGGGATACTAATAACTCACCCTGTATATCAAACGGTTTATGAAAGAAACCATAATCAGATGTGGCATCTGCATTAGATGCAATCTTAACGAAAAATACAGGTAATAGTTATCTATTTAGTTAGTAGAGAAGACAAGTAATTTATGATATCGATAGTAAATGATTAAGCGCATCTGATGACGGCGATTGTAAGCCCTTTAGGTCAGTTTTGGACAGTCAACTGTCAAAAATATACGTTTTTCCATAATCCCATATAATAAACATGGTTTATTTCGTAAGATGTCTTTTCAACGAAATATGTTTTATTTTAAAATATCTATCCATGATATCACTTATGACCTAGGTTTTAATGTAAAACTCTAAAAGTGAGTGTAATTAAGACAACTTCCGGTACATTCCGGAAATGAAAATTGATACAGTTAAGTCTTCAGGATTGCTTATTTTATGTTAGTTTTTTCCCGAATCTCTATGACGTCATATAACCTAAGAAAAAACTGGTTTTATTCCATCCCATTGGTACTTTTTCTTTTCATGTGTATTTGCAGTTGTATTATCATCATATGCACATGGTTTTAGAATTTTAACACACACTTTATTTCTCAATCTCAACCTTGTCAAAAACAACCCCAATGTCACTTAAACCACCCTCAAAACACACCCCAGAAATGCTAGATTCCTTTGACTGTTTTTCCTGTATTTCCACGATATAATTCTATCATACTCACAAGATTTCAGAATATTTACGCCAAACATATGTTTAAACCCCCTTAAAACATCCCTTATAACGCTAATATTTTTTTCACTATTGTTCCGCCAATCTAACGCCAATTTAAAGTTCATTTACAAAAAAAAATAATTCTGATCAGCTAAAAGTGCAAAATCAACACTGTGGAACGCGCTGAACGCGCCTCGCGCCGTCCCTGTTGTTACCTCAGCGCTTAATGGCCATTTGATAACTAATAAACCGTACACGAAATCAATCCGGTAAACACGCAACCGACCGAGTCGTTTCAGTCGCCGTTTTATATGGACAATTAATTTTACAGGGGCGTCTCATTAGTTTTGTAGTTACAGTCCACTTAAGGTATCACCAAGCTACCTGTCCATTAAAGTTCTTCGCAACGAGCGCAGCGGCGAGCAATGAACGCTTCCACTACAGTAGCATACATCATCGGTGCAAAAAGTGTAATTCGCACATAAATCTCGAATTTATACGCTCCGAGAGTTGCATCCGCGGGGGCAGTCGTACGAACTCGAGCTATATATCCTCGAGACGAACCAGATATAATTAGTCAAGCTGGCGTCTACTGACCGACCGTCGTCCTTTGAAATGCTAATTTCTCCGACTTGTACCGCAATTCAACACGTCCATGATCTTGGAATTATTACGTTAAGTTGAATATACTCGACACTCGCTAAACTTGCATTAAAGATGGTAATTTATAACGTATGTACGAGGGAGATCATACTCATAACGATAAACCAATTATTGATGAAGAAGTTTAAGTTTATCTGTAACTGACATGACAACATGACGATATATGGGATGAGAAACAACATTTCGCATAAATTATGTACGAAAATGGACAAATTATAAGAGATTATTAAAACTATAAAAACATACCCTTTTATTTAAAATGTACTAAACTAATGTCAAATATTCCAACGTACGTTATTCTAAAAAATGTAAAACTGCAACTGACATTTTCAACTGACTTTAATAAAAGTTATACGTACCATAGGAAATGGAAATGGGAAACTGATATCCTTACTTGTACAGGTTGGGCAATTTCCATGATACTGTAAATTAGATCTAGAACTAGAAAATAAAAAGATGGGCATATTTTTTTGTAAATATGTTACCGGTGTAAATTAAATTTTGTTATTTTACTAAATTTACACTTAGCTAAAAAACTGAATAAAGACCATTGATTTTTTGGACATTCTGAAGCTCCAAAAGGAAGATATGTTACATGAACGGAAAACCTCCAAAGAAGAAAGGTTCGTATAGAACACGTATTGATGGAATCTTCCTTCTTTGAACTTTGACATTTGACAGTTATATGATAAGTAGCTATTTCCACAAATTGTGTCAAGTTGGGAAAACTACCAAACCCAGTTTGGATAAAAAATCGGAAAACGTCTTTGTACGATTGCATAAATAGTAGACAACTGCCAAATTTTGGTGGTGCTTTCGTTAAGCACTACTGCATTCTCGTAATAATTCAAATTATATCACACATAGATGCAATTGATATATAACTTTTATTAGTGGATATGGCTTGTGTTGAAAGGGACTGTAATATCTTTCTACCAAACATACTAAATCAAACTCATTTGACCTACAGATTTATTAATGAAGCAGAGGTTTTTAAATAATTTATTTTAGAGCTGTCCTCTAAAATAAGATATTTAAAAACCTCTAATACCGTCATTATACGAAATGCACTAAAATGTAGAAACATATCATATAACATATCATATCAACTGACGTTTAACCAACTTCAAAATCAAATATCAAAAAGACTGTTTTTGAACTCTAAATTTCCACTGTTAAAACAGGGTTTCGAATGTTCGTAGACAAAATCAATTTAATTAAACAGAATACAATATTTATGTATATTTACTTTGAAATAAAAATATAACAAAATATTACAATTATTGTACACTGATGAATATAATTAAAAAACAAAACATAATGTTATTGTAAACTGAAGTACTGAAGCACTGAAGTACTGAAAAAACGACCAACGAACTAACGGTAAGGAAAAAAATAACCCAAGCCAACATACTCCACAAAATCTCCAACGGACAAATCAAAACTGATATTACACTACAGAAGAACAACGAAATACACGGCCACCACACTAGAACAAAAACCTATCTAAGAAACCATAAATATAAATCAAACAAATACTCCCAATCGATAACAACAAGTACGATACAAATATTCAATAAAATTCCAAATGATATAAAAAAAGCTAAGTTATCCGACGTTTAAGATCAAAATTAAACATATGCTGATGAACGAGTTGATTTGAATGCAGACACATGATTATTAAAAGAACAGGACACCCACAATACCGCCCACCGAGGAGAGGTCAACTCACACCACGGTTGGACGAAGTAGGGATGGACTCGCGTACATGTAATGTGTATTTATATGTATATGTGATCATGGAATATTATATATATGTTTACTGTATGTATAGTTATATTCTAATAAAGACTATTATTATTAAAAAAAAAAAACGATTACTAAATGTAGTTCTTATTCTAAATATAAAAAAATAAATCGTCTTTTAATCTGTTGCTGGTTATCACAAATAATGAAATTTTCCCATTCAGTAATCAATCATTTAAAGGCTTTTCAAACCTACTTCTGAATTGATTTTTTAATAGTAGTTATTCATTTCGAAAAAAGCATTTGATTATCCAAAATAGCACATATATGACATACAATAGTTAATAGAATCTGTTTCGATCGCGAATCTGTTTCCTTATAAGGTAACTGAAATTCGACTTCTTTTTAGATCGCTACAGGATAATAGTAATTAAAAAAATTCTAATAATATCTATTAAGGCTGACTAAAAATGCTTTATATCTTCATAATACTACGGTGTACCACTCATTTAACGACTATTATTTACAAATTTAAGGGTGTCGGAATTAGGTACATGTAAATATAGCACGTCCGTAAATCAGACATGTGTGTCGGAATTGTGTACATGGTTCGAAGTAATACATATGACTCTATTGCTGGTTTTACACAAGAAAATAACATATTTTACATCGTTTGCTATATCACAATTTTGTGCGCATTTTGTCTAAATTCCGACACAAGTGTCGGAATTTCGGACATCAATAATCCCTAATTATTACAGAGTGTCGGAATTACGATCATCAATAGTTTGTCGCAAATATCATTATAGAAAATGATGAAATAAGACAGAATGATGCAGAACTAGCAGCAGAGAGTAGCGATTTTGGCAATAATACACCACCTTTGGAGATAACAGTTGAACTCATGCCATCTCCATTAAAAACCATTATTTTGGCCTGAAACATCGAAATAATGTAAAAAGAAGCTATTCTTCTGTAACACAATCTCTAATGCTTGGAGAGAATATTTGTTAATAAAAGAAGAAGGAAGCACAAACGAAAATCATTCCAGAGAAATAAGAAAGGAAGCGAGAGAGGAACAATAAAAAGCTGCGCCAAGAAAAAGAGAACACTAAAAATTCCAGATGCAAGAAACATAAAATATAGATGAGGTAGAGAGGGCAGACTGACGGAGACTTAAAGACATATTATACTGTGTTTCATTAAAAATGGTAAAACAGAAATGTTTAACATTTCTTAATAATAAATCTTATTTAAACACTTAGTATTAACTTTAATATTTATATTTGCGGGAATAATGTACCACAAGTGTCTGATTTAGGATCACTGTCTGAATTATGGGCAATTGTAATCCTTCTAAAATATAATATAACTTACATAACTATTATCAATTTTCTTTAAAAATGAAAAGCCAGATATCTTTAGAAGGAAAAATGTGTTTAAAAAAAGTTGACATAGTCATTTGCACCACATAAATATAAATTCTACAGTGACAAATGTAACAAAAATTCCTTAACCTGTCTGAATTTGGGGCGTTCACCTTAGACTAATAGAAATCTCGTTCACATACGGTGAGGGGCAGTGTCTTCAAAATTCCCCTTCAGAACGCTATAGTGCGACCCTGAGGTTGATTATGGCTGATCTAGACGTCCGGTAATATTCTAGGACTCATTGCAAATTATTTTATAAAAAATATCGATTTCAAGTAAACATAGTAATGGTTTTAATCAAATCTTTCATTATTTTTACATAATATTAATTCAAGTGTAATTGAATATTACAGGAAAACCGGTTTTAAGACCGGGCTTTAACAAATGACCAACCCTAGCTGGCATTTATTAGATCAGAAGTCTACAATCTAGATATTTATTAGATCAGTTCATATATTATAATAAATAAAGCTATTAAGAACAAAAATCGAAAAGAACCGAGTCGGGGGACCCAAAAGAATTGGTGGAAAACAAATAAATTTGTGTTTGCTATTTGGTTTTAAAAGAGCTATTCTATAATACCTCACATGATACCTTCAAATTAGAACACATCTTTCGGCCCTCTTCAACTCTTAAAAATGTTGCTATTAGATAAAATTGTTTATTTTACCGACCTGAGTCGTTCTAATTATTATCCACCCTGTATATTAATATAGTCAGAACTCCATCGATTATTCAGCAACGTTTATTCAGCGTGTGTATATGTAGATACACATACATACATTCAGGCTACAGCAACCCAGTATATAAAACGTATACATTCAGTAGGGCGCGAGAGTTGACACCTATTGTTCTGTATTTTAATGAAGTTCCATTGTTATTAACATTCGGCGGACGGATTATTAACTGACGTATATGCGGGAATGAGGCGGCGCGGTTTGGTACTGGTTGGCGCCCTTTTGTTTGTTTTTTTTTTCAGATACATAAGCGTCGGCGTTCAGGTGTATAAGTGGAATGGGAAAGCTGCCGAAAAGACTAGCACGAACACATCGGTGGGTATTTTGATTCTTGGTAGCCGTTTGTTATTAAAATTATAATGAATTGTTAACTAGTCAGCGAAATTTTTTTGAGAAAAACAGATTTTTTTGCAAAAATTACAGTAATATTGATAACTTCTGTTTGAAAAGCGAAACATTAGTTATTCGTTGTTATATTTTTGTTTGTTTGTTATATTTGCACTCAATACGCTGAATTCGAGCTTGAAAATTGCATATCGCGAAAGGTCAATGCGTTTTTCTGATGTTTGTTTTTAGAAAGCGCCCACACAGTATTCACCACTTAAAGAATCGTTGTAAATACTAAACATTTGTGCACAAACTTTCAGGATTTCAGGTAATAGTTAACAAAGATTAAGGTTTAGTGTAAGACCCTTTTCAGGTTACTAGGATGATGTGTTTAGCTGGTATAACTTTCCAAAAATTATCAAGTAGTTTATAGTGTAATGGTGCAAAATGCAATGTCATTTTCAATTCACAAAATCCATGTTCCCTAAAGATCTCAATATTTTACAATTTTCAATTGTACTTATTGTCATTTTTTTTTATGTAACGCCATGAAGTGTGACGCTACTAATTAGATAATTAAAAGATCTTCCAAAATTAGTAAGAAAAATAAGTGAATAACAAGTGACGGTCGGAAATTGAGTTACAAAGAAAAATGTGTATTTTAATAATTAAAGAATTACCGGATTTTTAAAAATAACAAACCGTCTCTGAGGTTTTCTCATGCTACCATACTTTACGCACTTGCTGTATATGTGTGGTTGACAAATGGTTATTTCAGGCAAAAACTATTTGCCCAGGTAAAAACTATTAGCTTCTGAGTCTTCATGGATATTTTAAACGCTATTTGCCTGAGCGTATGTGTTTGCCGGAACAGTTTTAGTCCGTATTTTTGTTTGCTTTTGAAATTATGTGAGGTTATGTTGACGCGAGAACATGAGATTGTTAAAAACTGCCCAGCTCTTCGGACTCCCCTGAATGCGCAGGTTGGTTTTGTACTTTTCAGAGTTTCTTTCTCTTTCTTGTAATTTTTCAAAAATATAACCTTTGTAAAATTCAGTTTCTATCGCCTTTCAACTACTTAAAATGTTTATTATAAATCGTACGGTAGACATGGATCTTAGTAAATCCAAAGTGACCAAAGTATACAGTGTGTCTCAACTCTCAACAGTGCAATCTCGGAAGATTGTGCCGCTGTTAATGAAGATATTTTAAAACTGATTACACTAGCATATTCAGAACGCCGAGGCGCACATTTTAAAATTATTAGCGTGTATACAGGCTGTTCCATAAGGTAGTACCAACCCAAACTTATGTTTTTTTTTTAATGGAACAAACTGTATTACGGCACAATTTTTAATTCCTCGCAAAATTTTACGACAACGAAAAATAACATTACCTACCCTAAACTTTATACTTTTTGATTTATTGGCATTTTGATAGAAAAACAGCAGTCTAAGAAAAATTGTATATCTCAATACCTGTTTTTAATTTTATTTCGAACGCTTAGATTATGATTAAGTAAGAAGCGTTCTAAAAATCTATCATTCTATCAATGTCCTTCTACACCTACATTAACCATTAAACCAGCTAAGTATTTACCTAAATTACTGTTTTCTCGCATATTTTCATATTCTTTTAACAAATCAAAACATTTGATCACATCTGCAGTTTAATATTATAATTCGAAATAAAATTTTACTTATACCCTGTAGTCTATGAAAAACTGCGCTAAACAAGTTATTAAGGTATCTGGCAGTGGTGGTGATATTATTAGGTTAGATTCGCATAATTTTTGGAAATATGGCGACCTTTTCTCAGCAGGAACTGATTGACATGGTGTGAGGTTCTTGGCAAATGCAACAAAAATGCATCTGCACCAAAAAGTAGTACCAACAACTAATGCTAAAATAAATCATTACAGAAATAATTTGTCTTCTTCGTAAAAATTTACATAAAATTACCGTTATAACTTTCTATTTCTTGCCAAACATTATTAAGTAATTGACCTTTATGGAAAATAAAATGTAGTTCTTGATATTTAGTTGCGTTATGAATTAAAATGAAGATTAAACCAACACCTGCTCTTTAACAACAACTTTATATCAGCTTTATACCCTAATAACTTGTTTAGCACAGTTTTTCATAGCAATTGCTTATTTTAGTACTGGCGTGTGCTAGCACTTTTTTGTGCTGAACGATACATGGTGTAGATACATGGTGTTTCATTTAAAAAAATCTGATGTGGCCAGGCACATGACTTTATCATACTATATATAAAATTAATAATTTAGCTGCATGAGATTCTATTTGATCGAGATCGCCTATGTCTGCATTAAAATAAAACTAGTAGAACTAGACATGAACTAGACAGATATTATGTCGATTAAGCTGCGTTCGGATATTGTACACCGTTGACACCGGGTACACCGTACAAATGACACTTACGTGTTATTGGGTGTAGTGACGGTGTACAATATCCGAACGCAACTTATATTGACAGTAGGTGTTGTCAAAATCATGTCAAAACATTAGCCTGACATTACCTACTGTCATTAGAATCATAATTTCTGACATATCCTGGCTACTAGTTTAAATGCAGTACGACCGATCTCGATGAAATAGAATTTGCTCGTGCAACTATACTATTGATTGTACCAAAAAATGTCATAGTCATAAATTATTCAGAATTTCCTCATCTTTAATTTATTATTTAACTATTTCGACGAAATTGCAAAATCTTTCAAAAATTCTAAGACTAAACCTCCAGTTCCTTTGGACCCTTTTCAACAGAAAGCTTGTCAGCTCTAAGTTTGGTTGCGAAACTTCTAAATATGAAGTTTCGTCCCGATACCTTTAGTAGTTTCTCCAGAATCGTCGTCACAAAAAACGGGTACACACACACACACACACACACACACACACACAGACATTTTTTTGTACCTTGGTCAAAAATGTCCAGGGGACCCAAACAGACATATTTCCGCTAAAATCTCAAAAATTTTTTTTGGCGCGATTACAATACTATACATACTGCGTATGATAAAGTAAAAATTAGCTTTCTTACCAAAAACTATTTACTATATTGTGTTGCAGATTATGACACAATTTGGATATGCTAGGTAATAGAACGCTAATAGAATCATAATCTAAGCGTGCGCAATAAAATTAAAACAGGTATTGAGATATACATTTTTTCTTAGACTGCTGTTTTTCAATAACAGTGCCAATAAATCAAAAAGTATAAAGTTCAGGGTAGGTAATGTTATTTTTCATTGTCGGAAAGTTTTGCGAGGAATTCAAAATTGTGCCGAAATATAGGTTGTTCCATTTAAAAAAACATAAGTTTGATAATTTTAAAATGTGCGCATCGGCGTTCTGTATATATGAGTGAAATTAGTTTTAAAATATCTTTATTAACGTAGGCACTCAATCTTCCGAGATCGCACTGTTGAGACATCCTGTATAAATACATTCCCGACTGACTACTTCTTTTAAAAAAATCTGAAATAGCGAGAGCATGATACGTCTTTCCATAACTGTACATACCTAAGTTATATTCTGGTGAAATACTTGACATTTAAACAATTTAATTCCAAACTTAGAAATGTAGAATGCGGCGAAGAATCAGTGTACCGCCACTTTTATAAATCACGTGGTGCCAGGCCCAAGACCGGAGAATTCAATTTAAAAGGCATTAGTGCCGTTTAGACATTCGCAGGAACATTAATTCCATTTGCCCACAAAACGTAGTACTGTGTACGATTGCAACAGCGTAGAATCTAACAACGAGCTGAAGTAACGTTACCGGTACAGCCCACACAATACAAGACAATTGTGCTTGTTCGCCGTTGTCTTAATGTAAGCATCGATTTAAAATTAATCACGCTTACATTAAGTGTATCCTCGTTTACTGTATTTGCCGCGGTTAAGAAAAAAAGAGAAAAATAAAGACAGGGGGAACGGGCGAGGAAAAAAAGGGGATAAAAGTGGGAAATTGCCGTTTTCCGGGTGGGTCTTAAAAGTCTGCGAAATGTCGAATAAAATTCGGAAAACGGCTTAAAATTCACCAGCGACTCCACGGGACAGCTTAAACGAGTGTAAAACAAAACATCTGCTACTTAATTTCGCATTCCGCGTGGCAATTTCAAGTTCAATTCGATTTAGAATAAGCGCAAACTTTTTACCGACCTGCTTTTATGTTGTGTTCGCAACACTTCGCAACAGTTCGCAACCGTAATGTAAAGTGGTACACAAAATCTCCTAACATTATTGGTAGTCAAGTATATAATAGCGTATTATTCAATGAGCAAGTAAATCGAATGATTTACAACAAAGCCTTTGGTTCGTGTTGAAAATATTATTCTCGTGAGTGATTGGAGATCGGGATACTATACTTTTTCTACGAGTATATGAAATTTATAATTAATATGGGTAATGAAAATCTAGAACTGTGCCCTGAAAGTGTTGTAATGAATTGCTAGATAATTACAGCCAATATGAAGTGACTAATGCGACATTATATTTACAATCTATAAATTGCAGTTCTTGTAAAGTATAGATGACAGTTTTGTCTTTTATGATAATAAATAATTAATGTGAGTGTGAAAAAGTCAAAAAAATCGGTGTTTTTATCTAAAAATTCTACCTTTCTATCTACCAGTGACACAAAATCTAAACGTACTACTGTTATTAACTGAATTAAAAAAAATAAATATTTTTGGCATCCAGACACCAGAGTATTTTCATGAATGATAGAATAGAATATTACGCACTGCGCAGGTCTGTTTTGTTGATTAATTACTGAACGAGTTTAACAGCTGATTGCTGTGATGTCACTCTAGCCCAAATCCCATACGAATCAACAAAATACAGTGAGTTTCGCAATTAATTTAAAAAAGAAGTCGTGAAAATAAAATGTACGGTGGCGGATTGTATGCAGCAAAATAAAAATAAATGATCGAAGTGCAGTTTTTGTTCGCTTAAAACACTTTATATTTATTACAATTATAAGTATGGCCTGGGACATTGAAGACTTCATTGATTTCATTGATTAGAAAAGGTTAAATGCTACAATAAGTGGCTTGTAAAATTGAATAATCATCTTTTTCTGCACCTATAAATCATCTTCCTTTTGACAATGAAATAATTGCAATTTAGTTTCCAAATGTATTGCTATCACCGAATTTTTAATAAATAACTAACTAAACATTGCTATTTTTAATATTTCACATCAATGTTTATATTTTTTTTACAAAATATATGCTAGTTTGACACTTGGCTATGACAGTCATCCCGGTGTGACGTAGATGCGCAGAACAGAACGATTTTTGTACGCTGATGTCCGTAATCTCTGTTTGTATCTCTGTATGTGTGTGTGTGTGTGTGTGTGTGTGTGTGTGTGTGTGTGTGTGTACCCGTTTTTGTGGCGACGATTCTGGAGAAACTACTAAAGGCATCGGGACGAAACTTCATATTTAGAAGTTTCATAACCAAACTTAGAGCTGAAAAGCTTTCTGTTGAAAAGGGTCCAAATGAACGGATGGTTTACTCATAGCATTTTTCGAAGATTTTGCAAATGAGCCGCTATTTGTGTAATGTCGTCGAAATAGTTAAATAATAAATTAAAGGAGAGGAAATTTTCTATAATTTATGTATATGACATTTTTTGGTAGAATTTATAGTTTAGCTGCATGAGCAAATTCTATTTCATCGAGATCGGTCGTACTGCTTTAAAACTAGTAGCCAGGATATGTCAGATTTTTTGATTCTAATGACAGTAGCTAGTGTCAAACGCTAATGTTTTGAAAATACTACTGTCAATATAGGCTGCGTTCAGATAATGAACACCGTTACACTTTTTACACCCAATAACACGTAAGTGTCATTTGGACAGTGTACCCTGTGTCAGCGGAGTACAATATCCGAACGCAGCTTTAATCGAGATATCTGTCTAGTTCTACTAGTTTTATTTTAATGCAGTCATAGCCGATCTCGATCAAATAGAATCTCATGCAGCTAAACTATTAATTTTATATATAGTATGATAAAGTCATGTGCCTGGCCACATCAGATTTTTTAATAAATATCTCACGACTCATCTCAATCGCTTAGGATCTTCAAAAAGTCCTCTCCAAAATAAACCCTAAGTTTTGGTCTTTTACGTGAAATTCTGAAAATATTTTCACAAATGTCCTTAAAGCACTGTCAGAGTTTATTTAAGTGTTGTACATCAAACAGGCATCCAAATAGATGCAAAACAAAAACGCCAAAAGTGGCCAAGGTAGAAAATTGTTGAGTCCTTATTCAAACGCACGCAGAGCAAACTATCAAAAATATATCGTAAAAGCCTATTTATTCCTTTTCATACGAAAAAAATCATTTCTTCAAATTTGAGGTTTTTGACGAAAATCGTGTTTATTTACGAACATTACAATAGTATTGAATTCAGAAAAAAAATATTCTTTACTAAATCTCAGAGAAAAAATTTAGCTTAGAAAAAAGGTTCTCAGTTTTTTTTGTTCGTAAGTATTTTGAATACTCCCAAAGCAACACCATTTTGCAGGTAATCTAAACATCTATTGAATAAATGGTTGTGTCAGTTTGAAATGCAGTTTTGTCATCTGGACTTTGTCATCTGGTAACCAGGGCTGTGGAGTCGGAGTCGTGGAGTCGGAGTCGGAGTTCAGACAAATTTCAGAGGAGTCGGAGTGGGAGTCGGATAAAATGTACCGACTCCGAGTCCATGTTTAAATAATGAAGAAAAAGACATGCGAGATGGCCTCAATAAATAGTAAACAACTAACTAAACATATTATTAGATCTTTTACAAAGTACCTACATATGTAAATATAATTAAATCAGAACACAAAGGTCGGTTGTGAGTGATGATTACTAAATGATTATTGTGTCGCTTGCCACGTCGCATATATAGTTTATTTCCAATTTCCAACAACCAACTTCAATGTGCCAATCATGATAATTCGATCTACAAATAAAAAATCGGACTTCGATGCATAGGTACTTAGACGAATTACAACTTTCCAAAGTGAAGCGACAACATGTGGTTTTCCTTATTCATCAAAATTAAGAGGATTTGCTCATATTCGTTTGGCCACAAAGAACAACTCAACAATTAATTCATTAAATATTGCAAAAAGTATTTTAATGTAGTTTCCTACAGCTTTTGTACGTTTGTACGTATCAACTCACAACTTGTTTTTATTTTTATTCGCCCCAATATCTGAATTTGTAAAAGACACAGCTTTACTAGTAAAAATTTAAGCTTTAATGTTCGATAACGTTAAACCTTTAACCGAAATTGTTTCCCTTTTTCGGTACATGAACAAATTAAAAGTATCACATCCTTTGTACTTAACAAAATATGTAAAGATTTTAAATGATTACTGAGATTGTGAAATAGGACGGTTTATTTAAGTTGAATGCAATATCCAGTCATACTCGTTGCAGCCAGAATTGTGACGTCATTACCACTAACAGAAGTAGGAGTTGAGATTATTTTCAGCTGATTTTACACTTAATTTTGTATTCATTGGAATGAATTTTACTTTGTACTATACAGTGGTTTGTCATTACTTTTGTTATTATTAAAGATAGAAAATGGGTTAAATGGACAAACAGTTCAGAATTATGTGCTCTTTAATGAGAAAACCGTTGAATTTCTAATGATTTCAGAGATATTATGAAAAAAATAAAAAAACGTCGTTTTTTAAATACGGTCATAACTTTGTGGTCCGAGCAAGAGGTCTTTTTGTTTTTATTTACAATTAGATTATGTCAGTTTAATTTTTTTCGCCAACAAATTTCTTGGACACAAATAACATTTTGCCGGAGTCGGAGTTGGAGTCGGAGTCGGAATCAGACTACGAAAACTATCTGGAGTCAGAATCGGAGGCGAAAGTTTTTTTACCGAGCCTCCACAGCCCTGGTGGTAACACTATTTAACTAATAGATTGTTGAATAAGATCATCACTAATTTCAAACTCGATCAAAACCAAAGAGCAAACTGAAAATACCAAATATCAGAGAATTGAGGATTTGTAAGAACTAAAAAAAAAACACTAAACTTTCCACGATCGTTTAATTTAAACTGCATTTGCGGTACTTGAGTCAGCTCATTCCCTAAGTAGTGGAAGCAGTAGTCAACTGTCCATGTGTGTGTACGTACGTGTAGAACACGAGCCCATAAAATAATAGATTTAGAGCCGTATAAGGTGTCTACGAGAGAGCGTCTCATCTCCCTAACAGCCTGAAAACAATAATGACGTGGTGGAATAATTTAAAAGACTAATCCCATCGCATAAGAGACAATAAAATGTCAACGTCGTCAGCGGAACGACCCGCACGATGAACACTGAACGTAAATTCGCCGCCATCAAATTATACGCGTCGAGCGGAGCCGAGCCACGCCGCACAATGTGGTCTAGTCCCGCGTAAAATATTAAAATCCTGAATGGTGGTGTCAACATAACGATTTTTAATAAAGCCGTACATTTTACAACATCATCATTATTACGAGCCGTCCGGAGCGATTTTAGCACCTCCATAAATTGACATAAGCACCTCTTGCCCCTCCCACCACTTCCACGTTAAACGGCCGACCGAGACGTCAGACTGCCCACCGCAGCTAACAGACGATAACTGTCGACTTTTTAAAATTCCTAACGTCTGGTAGGAATTTCCAGGTCGAATATTTAACTTCATATGAGAATATGTTGTAAATTTATTGTTTGTTTAAGAAGCTGTATGTTAACTAAACATTAACAAAGGAAAATGTGAAAATGTTGAAAATTTGATAGAATTTTATGAATCCAAAACACGATAAACAGCCTATTTGAACCGCTTTGCTTTAATAATTTGCCAAAATTAGTTTTGTGAACAAGGCACATTAGCAACAATACAAACGTTTTTTGAAAATCCAATCATTTTTACAAATCTGTGTGACGTGGAAACGGTGGTATCTGCTTTATTTCAATTACAATGATCTTTTAGTAAAAATGCAATGGAATGATTTTACTAATACAATAATAAGCTGTTTTGATATCTGATCGTCAGTACACATCAAATGCAATGGTAGTGCTGTATCAGGTAACTAACAATTTTAATGGTAAAATGTTTAGCAGTAAGTTTAAAGTAGTACTGCAGACATACTGCAAAAGAATTCTGTTATCTTTATAGTTCATCAATGGCGACCACCCGCCAGTACTGATTGCCTTAACGCCATGTTTGGCAGAAATCTGTACAGTACAAAGTTAACAATATTTTTCTTCTTGAACATTTAAAATTAAAGATTTTTATACCCACAGAGTGTGAAAGAAACATCAGAAACACAGGATAATGGAGTGTGGATCCTTTTTAGAATACGTGCTGATAACATAAAATAAATAAAATAATAGTATATTATTATACAAGTTTTATAAGACGTCAAATTGGCGCACGAGTTGTTTTGGGCACGACAAATGGAACGAGTGCGCCAATACATCTTATAAAACGAGTGTAATATACTATTTTTTCTACTTTGCGTCATTAATTTTATATAAATTTAGAAATTGTGGTTACTATATCGCGCTAAATTAGAATCTAGGGTATTTTGCGGGTACCACGTGGCAGCACTGTAGCAACTGTCAACTTCGTTAAGGATGAGATCGATGAGATAAAATCATGACAAAATCTAATTGTGAATAATTCTACTCTACTTTAGCCTACAAGTTTGAATAAATATTCAGCGAGGTCGCAACGATGATCATAATGGAGCTTGGGGCAACACTTTTAACCCTACTGTGATAAATACATGAAACTTAACCTAAAAAGTTAACAACTTTAAAATAGTGGTTTCATAAGTATAATAATCAGAATAGAAGTGTTTGGCGGTGACTGATTAGTTACTTCGAACTTACTAAAGAATTGTTATAACGCTTAACGTTTAATAGCGGTGTCTACCTAATTCCGCTACGTAGCCGTTTCGGCTTATATATTTACAAGCACTTATAATTGAAACCCAATTCTAATTTCGGCAATTTAGTTTATTAGAATAAATTATACTTAGTAAAATTACATGTGATGGAGGTAATACAAATACGTTGCACACAACCAGAACTAAGACGAAGTCGAAAGCGACGGACAAAAACGAATACGAATTGAACCGAGCATCCAAGCGTCCAAAATATTACCGAAAACTTATACGTTACATAAACTAAGAAATCCTCTACACTTTAAATGTACTATAGCTTCGTACGTGTATGCTGATAAACCATTTATTGCGCATATACAATCTCGCAGCAGTAATTAAAATCGTGCATATCTACGATGTAGGTTTGATCTTCGCATAACCTTATTAAAGTAAATGTGGTCCTTGAATTATATCTGAAAAGGGGATTTGATGTTTAGTTGAAAAGAATGATAACGATCACTTACCAGAGTCGTAAAACATCGCCGAACACGGAATGCTGGCGTATTTTGATGAACACAGCAAATCTAAGAAAGCCCCAATCCTTTGGCAATACTATAGCAGGCTACACCCATGTTTAAATATGTATAGAATATTGATATTTCGCAGTTTATGCGATTGCAAGCGATTTAGAAGATGCAGTGTGTGGTTATGTTGGGTTATGTATTGTACGTTTGATATATGGCATTTGATATCAATGTGTACCAATCTCAGACAAAAATATTACTGTTTTCGGTATTACAATGTGTTTGTTAATTGTAACACCGAAAACAGTGTTACAATGTGTGCATTGTGAATGCAAAGTAGAAAAATATATTTTTTGTGCTGTCACACTCGAAAACAGCTGATTTCGTTCGAGGTTGGACCGAGGTTGGACCGCTATGGAACTTTGCGGCTCTAGGGCGGCAAAGTACAAAATACATATTTCAAATAAACTAAAATCACCAATTTGATTGTTTGTTGATAAGGTATAGCAACCCGATGTTATATCTAATTCTAAAAACGATAAATAGAGAAAATTGTAAATAAAGTGTTGCGACGAGTGTAGGTTTATTTTAATATATTGGTAGGCATGTGACGTCTACAGGGTAATGAACAAATATAAATCTGTCAGAATTTGAATTAGTTTTTTATTCTTGACGTTTCGTCGAAGTGGTACCAACCTCACATTTCTTATACAGAAATATAACCATCTTTTAATTTTTTTAAAAATATACATATTTACTCAAAAAGCAGCACAAAAAACGTTGTATGTCACTCTGCCGAAAAGTACATAGCGCGACTCGCTCCCATGTGACGCTCCGCCTTCGGCGTCGCGCCGCATTACCGCTCGTCGCGCTATTCCGTACTTTCGGCACTTGTAACATAAATAACTATTACAGTTCTTAGTTTTTAATAAAAAATATTCAAATTGTGTAAAATTACTGCATAGTTCCTTTAATGTTGGTGGAGTTTCTTTCGACTGTGGATTGTTTCTGAGGTTGAATAAAAGACGCTTGTCAGTCTAATAAGTTTTTAATATTAATAATTGCACATGTGCCTACGTTTCGCTGGTATGATCTCCAGCTTCATCAGGACTAGTGTGAAAATTAAGAAAAGTTGAGGGGGGTTGTGCGGATGAGGCGGCAATCTTGGAGTCTCCAAGACACGCAAAGACACGACAATTTATGATTAATCGTTTTGTCGTGTTGTCAATTGTTTGCGTCTCGTGCCGACAAATTGTTGTATTTCGGTGTTATGAATGTTAATTTAGTAACCACACACTCACACACCCACCCTTCGTAGCATGTCTTGTAGACTCCAAGATTGCCGCCTCATCCGCACAACCCCCATCGACTTGTCTTAATTTTCACACTAGCTCTGATGAAGCTGGAGATCATACCAGCGAAACGTAGGCACATGTCTAATTATTAAGATTAAAAACCTATTAGACTGACAAACGTCTTTTATTCCACCTCAGATTTCTTTTAATATTGCATATAAATGGATGTAAAATTATAACTGAAAATGTTTAACGACATATTGTTAAATTAATATTATAGGTTAATGATATATTGACATACAGGCGGGATGTAAATTTTAATTAAATCAAAATACAGCCACAACCTGGATTTCAACCAGGGACCTTTGCGCTTCTAGCACAATGCTCTCCCATCTGAGCTACCACCTTGCTAGTAACGCAAAGGTCCCTGGTTCAAAGCCAGGTTGTGGCTGTAATTTTTGATAATTTTTATTTTCATCCCGCCTTGATGTAAAATTATTACGCTTTACCCCAAATTTCATTTAAAACTACAATCAATAACATTTTACATTAAAAAATACAAAAACAAAGTAATAAAAATCGGTGTAATATTCCGGCTGAATGTTTGTAAAATCAAACTGTCCATGCACACAGACAATGTAAAAACACAATTAGGATGTAAAATTACCCTGATTCTCCAAGGGCAAAATCGAAATCATATCCCATCAAAATTTTGCTCAGAGTAGCACAACTCTCGCGTTAGAACTTCTAGAAACGGCAAAACCACGTTGCGTAAGCTTTTACTTTAAAACATATTGAACTGACAGTTCAATTTTAACATTTCACATATACTTCTGGTGTTTAATTTCAACAATGATGTGTCCGGCAGAGCGTTGTACCGGTAGACCGTCTAAGCTTTCACATTTGAGCGATATATTGCTAAGAAAATGCATTTAGACGAGAATTCGGATATCTATTCCGAATCTAACATGTCAAAGTTCAGGGGATTAGTCGTTAGCTGGCATTAGAGAACACCTATCGTTTCTAACTGCAGCGCGGCGATTTATAAAAATCTTAACCTATCGTTATTGTATCATCACAAACCAAATTTTGTGACAAACTAACAACCAAATTTATTAACTAAAGTTTATTTTATGTTATAATTATTATAATGGTTTATTTGTAGTCGCATTTATTTAATATTTTTCAAGATGCCTGAATAAACTATTGAACCGTGACTGAATGTAACATGAAAGAGTTGAAGAAAACAGTAGATAATAGAAATGACTACAGTGCTACATATTAATACAATTAAGTACTGGATCGTGACAAGTTTGGGAAGAATTTTCATGAGATGGTCTCAAAAACTATGTAGCCACAATAAGAAGGAAGAATTGCAGAATATAGAATAGTAGCATAAGACGCAGAAAGTCTTATAGAATGGCCTGGAATGTAGTGGTCAACAAGATTTTTCCGAAAAGGGATGACTCACCATAAACAAGAGATGGAAGGATTGCTTTAAGCCGATGGGTTGTCAAGGTTCATCAAGTAAAATATTGTAGTAGAAGAAAATTACATCAGACTTTTTTAATTTTTTCGAAAATTGCTAACAATTCTACAAAACGGTTCTATATGTCGCATTATTTTTTAGAACATTAGAAGTAAACAACAAGATTTTAAAGTGGATTTCATAGTAACAAAATAAATATCAGAATTATACCAAAAATATTCCCTACTTGTGTGAAAAGGAATAATTTTCTCAACCAAAAATACACGAGAACCTTTTCCTTGTCCTTTTTAAAAATCTTTTCGTTCCTATAAATTTACGAACTCTGGATATAACACATTCTATATCAACTTCTACGTCGTAAATTGTAACAATACCTATGTTTTACCGATTGAACGTTTCAAATATTCTCACAGAATTCCATATCTGGCGCTGCCTGGCGGAAAATCTTTTCCACCTAAATCCTCCAAGGAAAATTCGAATCATTGTGTCCGACCTCTATTGTCGAAAGTTATGTTTTTCATCTAGCTAGATGCACGTGTGTATTATTTCCGAGCATGTAGACGAATCTGTGTGTGTGTGTGTGTGTGTGTGTATGTGTGTGTGTGTGTGCATGTGTGTGCACTGTACATGTGTATGTGCACGTTGCAATTTTCTACCCAAACCTTATATCAGATTTTTCCTGACGGAACATCGTGGCTTCAGGACAACCTCTTATTGGTTTAACTTTACAGACAGGAACTACTAGGAACAGATACATCGCAAATACGGGAAAAGGACACAAGGAGCATTCGTGCTTATTTGATTTACTTCTTTCATGAAAAATGTATATGGTTTTGTGTGATTCTATGAGTTTACGGTGTATGTGAAAGCAAATATATTTATAGATATGTTTACCTAGTTCTTATATGAAATTTTAGAATTAACAAGTTGTTGATGAATTTATCACCATATGCTTGTATTTCTGGTGTAGCATTGCCATTAACAGAACTATAAAAACACACCTTTACCATAATTATTAAATAAGTGATGGAAAGTGGAGTTTTACGGAAATAAGGTTAGTAGCTAATTGATTTTTTTGACGTTTTGTATAATTAGGATCTCACTATAAATGATGCGTCTAATTTATACAATTATGAAATGATCTTCCAAATACTTTTTATTTCAATATATCTATTGAGGAATTAAATATTTTGGGTCTGACTTTTGATATTTTTAAACCTGTTCTTTTTCTTTGAACCATGCTCTTACTTGCAGTGGAGATTACGTGTTAAAACAATCAGAAAATTGGTATTTTTACAGCAATTCAAAAATGTTCCTGGCTCAAACCCAAATAAACTTGCAAAACTATATTCCAACTAAAAGGAAATATGATCGAAGTGATTGATTTTAATTTAGATGGGATGATTCTACCAATTTGATGGCATATGACAACCACTTTGTGTAGACGGTGTTCATAATATTGGACTGTATCTATCAAAAGGTGTTGTGCCATGAACACTGGACATCGATGTTTCTAATGGAACAACATATATGTAGTGAATCAACGTTATTTTTTTGCTACACCAAAAAGGATTAACTACGAAACCACAAAAAGGTGTCTCAATTTCATTAGCTTCTCGATATGGAGAATTGGCTCAAGTTTGCAGATGTTGAACAACTTACGCCAGAAAGATTTAGTATGTTATTGGAATTAAGAACATATGTTGGATATAGCCAGAGTAATTGATAATTGCTGAAAATACCGGCTTATCAGAAATTGTTTTACTTAATCTGTTAGCTCATTTTTATTATTGTTTCTTACTTGATAAATATAATTCAGAACCTGTTGAAACATTACTTGATATTCATGAACTTAACTTTAATAACTTTACTTCACTCTTTAAATGTGACCCACTCCCCCTATCATTTAATTTAGTTCTGTTTATTAAACCAAGCTATTTGTATGAACAATTGATGTTACCATTTAAATATATTCAATATACAGGGTAATTCACAAAACAAGAAAAAAAAATCTGATGTGGCCAGGCACATGACTTTATCATACTATATATACAATTAATAGTTTAGCCGCATGAGATTCTATTTGATCGAGATCGGCCATGTCTGCATTAAAATAAAACTAGTAGAACTAGGCAGCTGTGTCGATTAAAGCTGCGTTCGGATATTGTACCTACTCCGTTGACACCGGGTACACCAGTCAAATGACACTTACGTCTTATTGGGTGCAAAAAGTGTAATACAATATCCGAACGCAGCAAAACATTAGCGTTTGACACTATGACAGCAGGTGTCACTAGAATCAAAAAATGTGACAAATCCTGGCTACTAGTTTCAATGCAGTACGAGCGATCTCGATGAAATAGAAATTGCTCATACAGCTAAACTATTGATTGTACCAAAAAATTTCATAGTCATAAATTATTCAGAATTTCCTCATCTTTAATTTCTTATTTAACTATTTCGACGAAATTCCAGAAATGGCGGCTTATTTGCAAAATCTTTCAAAAATGCTAAGACTAAACCTCCAGTTCCTTTGCACCCTTTTCAACAGAAAGCTTTTCAGCTCTAAGTTTGGTTCTGAAACTTCTAAATATGAAGTTTCGTCCCGATACCTTTAGTAGTTTCTCCGGAATCGTCGCCACAAAAAACGGGTACACACACACATACACACACACACACACACACAGACATTTTTTTGTACCTTGGTCAAAAATGTTCAGGGGACCCAAAAAGACATATTTCCGCTAAAATCTCAAAAAATTTTTTTGGCACGATTACAATACTTTACATACTGCGTATGATAAAGTAAAAATCTGATGTGGCCAGGCACATGACTTTATCATACTATGTATAAAATTAATAGTTTAGCTGCATGAGATTCTATTTGATCGAGATCGGCTATGTCTGCATTAAAATAAAACTAGTAGAACTAGACAAATATCTCGATTAAAGCTGCGTTCGGATATTGTACTCCGTTGACAGCGGGTACACAGTCCAAGTGACACTTACGTGTTACTGGGTGTAAAAAGTGTAACGGTGTTCAATATCCGAACGCAGCCTATATTGACAGTAGCATTTTTAAGACATTAGCGTTTGACACTAGCTACTGTCATTAGAATCAAAATAATCTGACATATCCTGGCTACTAGTTTTAAAGCAGTACGCCCGATCTCGATGAAATAGAATTTGCTCATGCGGCTAAACTATAAGTTCTACCAAAAAATGTCATATACATAAATTATGGAAAATTTCCTCTCCTTTAATTTATTATTTAACTATTTTGACGACATACACAAATAGCGGCCCATTTGCAAAATCTTCGAAAAATGCTATGAGTAAACCACCAGTTCCTTTGGACCCTTTTCAACAGAAAGCTTTTCAGCTCTAAGTTTGGTTATAAAACTTCTAAATATGAAGTTTCGTCCCGATACCATTAGTAGTTTCTCAGGAATCGTCTCCACAAAAACGGGTACACACACACACACACATACACACACACACACACACACACACACACACACACACACACACACACACACACACACACACAGACATTTTTTTGTACCTTGGTCAAAAATGTTCCGGGGACCCAAAAAGACATATTTCCGCTAAAATCTCAAAAAAATTTTTTGGCATGATTGCAATACTTTACATACTGCGTATGATAAAGTAAAAAGTTCTAAATTCGCAAAAAATGCGAAAAAGCTATTTTTACAATCGGCTTTTGTTTCGTAGATACTTCACAGACAGAGTGTCACAACTGCGTCTAAAGTAATAAATAAGAAGAAATAAATTACCATAATAATAGCATATTATTTGACGAGCACATAATTAAGGATATAGATCGAGAGCATGAAGTTTATACTCGAGCCCGTAGGTGAGCGTGTAAAGATGCGAGCGATTTATATCCGTTGTGAGCGAGTTCAATACGACGTTTTATCTACGGCTCATAAATTCCATTTTATAGCAAGTATTTCAAATCTATCTGTCAATGGTGGCGAGGCAAACTATCAAATAGCTGTCATCCACGTAGGTTTCGATTGACTTTACAGTACGTTCGTATAATGATGACACTTCGTTTGAATAATGAAGTCCTTATTCAAACGTACTTCATTATTATACAAAGCTACTGTCATTATAATCATCGGTGTGTATCATGGTAGGGATTATATTGTCATAGATACGTATGCAATTAACTCATTATATGTGAGTCGTAGATAATAATTATTAATTACTTATAAACATTATATTAAACGTTCAAAATTACTTCCATGAGCTCTGTCTGCTATATGCTTAGAACGAAAGACAAGTGTATTGTAGACTGTATATAAATCGACAGTTTTGTAGAAACAAATTAGTTGTTATATTATTCCGTGTAGTTGTTCTTATGACAGCATTTTGTCAAATAAATGAGGAAAAACTGCTTTGTGTTCGTATTATTAAGTAAGTTTTTATTGAATTTAAAACAAGGTATGGCAGATGATTTCAATAATTTCTTAGAGATGACGAATGTAACCAAGTTTAATGATAACTTGTTCTCAAAAAATAATACAATGTAATAGAATTCATTGAGAACTTTGTGAAGTGCTCTAGGACACGCTTTTACATGGTTCGGTTCCATGCTTTATAGTTTATAGTATATTAACTACATAATAAACATTATATTAAACGTTCAAAATTACTTCCATGAGGTCTGTCTGCTATATGCTTAGAACGAAAGACAAGTGTATCGTAGACTGTGTATAAATCCAGAGTTTTATAGAAACAAATTAGTGTTATATTATTCCGTGTAGTTGTTCTTATGACAGCATTTTGTCAAATAAATGAGGAAAAACAGTTTTGTGTTCGTATTATTAAGTAAGTTTTTATTGAATTTAAAACAAGGTATGGCAGATGATTTCAATAATTTCTTAGAGATGACGAATGTAATCAAGTTTAATGATAACTTGTTCTCAAAAAATAATACAATGTAATAGCATTCATTGAGAACTTTGTGAAGTGCTGCGTAGGACACGCTTTTACATGGTTCGGTTCCATGCTTTATAGTTTATAGTATATTAACTACATAATAAACATTATATTAAACGTTCAAAATTACTTCCATGAGCTCTGTCTGCTATATGCTTAGAACGAAAGACAAGTGTATGGTAGACTGTGTATAAATCTAGAGTTTTGTAGAAACAAATTAGTTGTTATGTTATTCCGTGTAGTTGTTCTTATGACAGCATTTTGTCAAATAAATGAGGAAAAACAGCTTGGTGTTCGTATTATTAAGTAAGTTTTTATTGAATTTAAGACAAGGTATGACAGGTGATTTCAATAATTTCTTAGAGATGACGAATGTAATCAAGTTTAATGATAACTTGTTCTCAAAAAATAATACAATGTAATAGAATAGAAGTGCTGTAGGACACGCTTTGACATGGTTCGGTTCCATGCTTTATAATAATAAAGCTACCTCTTCACAGAATTTTCACTGTTTTTTTAGATTAGTTTGTCGAGTAATTCTAATCTTACTTACCATACAAATTTCAATTTAATTATAGTCGAAATATTTTGACATAATTGCTATATGGGCATGTCAATGTCATAATTTCGTTCGCGCCATGCAGGAGTATAGGCGCGGGTACCCTCTTTTGAAGGTCATATGCAAAAAATGCAACATATTAACATGTACAAGGTATTACTGAAAATGACATTAAATAGTTCAATCCATGTTTTCTTGCCTTAAATAAGGTGTAGGTATTTCATAACACAGTTTAACCTTCTCAAGATCATACCTCGGAAACTGTCAAGTATCTACAAACTATTATAATTATTTAATATATAAATTTAAATAAAAAAAATAGTTTGATTCTATAACCTAGTTGTCATTATTCTTGCAACTAAGAGTAAGTAATCACTAATTAATTACTACACCTCAAATTATGCCTAAACCAAGAACAAATAATGCGATGTTTCTCTTGGACCTATCATAGCCCTAAACCAATATACCTAGTCCTAGATTGCTCCTTACCAAATCCTCCTGTTTAATCAAATTTAATCAAACGCATATTAAACAGGACATCCAGGACATGTAGGGGAAAGCACCTCTAATCACGTCGGACATGTTTACCCCAAACCCAACACAGACCTTGGGGTAAACAAACAACCCGTGGGTGTACTCCTTCCACTACCCTTTCCGCGTCACATCGAACCAAACTCATCAATCATACTTTTCCTTTAGACCGTTTACGACTTAGCGACAAAGTACCTACTTTATAAGAATATAATTGAAATTCATAGCGTAAAAGTAAATTGATTAAAATTTTGCGCGCGAAGGCATTCCAATAATTAAAAAAGATGATAATGATTACGAGTAGAAACATAAAATTTTAGCTTCGTTCAGTGGCGCTGATGACTTAGGGGGTGTAGGGGGTGCAAGGGGTTGGATTTAATTTAATCAGGGTGACCTTTTCCGAGCTAATGCTGTTCTCATGCACACCCCTAGAAGGAATAGAGGAGGATTTTTATGGTTATAATTAAAAACATACGCGTGGGCTAAGGGAAGTGTATTTTTATGAGAAACTGGCTCAGTGGCATGTGGTATTGACTTTTTTCGGGATAAATATATATGTGTGGCGGTGTCAAATATTGGCGCAGATTCCGGCGACAGGATTTTAATTAAAAGCGTTTTTTCGTTGTTGCACGGTTTTGACAAGGTTTAATTTTTCATCCGTGTTTTCGGTGACGCATTGTAAACAGGTGGCGCGTATTATTTATTGTAGTTCCTTCAACAAATAGTATTGAAAAGGTTCAATCAAACAATGAAATGAACTCAATTCTGTATTTTAATGAAACAATCCTTTTATGCACCATTGACAAATGTATTTTTTATAAAAGCTTTCATTAGAACCCGTTGGTAGGATTGTGATTTATTTATATTGTTTAATTATTACAATATTTGCATAATTACTGAAGAGCAATAACGTAAATACAAATTATAAATTCTGTTCCCGTTCTTGTGCATTGTTTAATAGTATGTTATTTGACGAGCATATAATTAAGGATATAAATCGCGAGAATTAAGTTCATGCAAGAGCCGTAGGCGAGCGTGTTTACATGAGAGCGATTTATACCCGTTGTGTGCGAGTCGAATAAGACGTTTTATCCACGACATAAATTTCATTTTATATCAAATGATATAAATGCTTTGAAGAGTTGAAGTAAATAACGAACTAAGTGCGAAAAACCTTATTCCGAGATATTTAGAAAATAGTGTGCAGCAAGATAAATGTTTTATAGAAAGCCATCCCTAATTTTTTTTGCATATTTAAACTGATTTGTACATCACACGTTGGTGTTGTTTTTTACCGAGGTCCTGTATCGCAGAAACAAAACTAAAATAAATTCAAAAATTCGTCGAAGGTGCTGAGTTGATATTTCTTATACTAGAAAGTAAAACTTAATAAAAATAAGTTGTTTGACCAAGTATACTTCATACAGACTGTCCGTTGTTCGAAAAAATACATGAGGACCACGTTTACTGAAAGCCATGCAAAATTTGATAGTTCTGCTCAATTTAATAGTAATTAATTTTCTTTAAAAATGCGTTTATTTGTTATTTTGCAAACGTACTGAAAAACTGTTGCCTTTTGTGCAACCTTTCTAATCTAAAGATGTTTATATAAAGTTTACATTGGAAATGACTTATTTTATTAACTTCCTTCAGAAAAAGTAAGGACCAGACAACAAAATCCACTCAATGTTTTCCTCTTATTTTGAATTACTATTTAAAGGAACAAAAACAAGCATTAATATTTTTTTCACAAATTACTCCAGGTATCACACAGTATTGATACCAACAATATCGTACATTTTCTTTTTATTAAAAATCAAACTAAAGCGTAATTTTAAAATAAAAAACAGAAATAACATGAACTTTTTTGTAATAATAAAATTACCAGAACACGCAAATAAATAGCCCAACCGTATAATGCCCCAACCGTAAATAGTTTAAAAAATACCTCATATAAAAGTTTTTTGGGTTTAAACAAGCTTTTGTTTAATATATTATTCATTTTATTATGGAAATTTGCAAACCTTTTCTTTTTCTAATAGAACATCCCGTAAATTTTTTTTAATATTTTTTTTTTAATTCAAAAAATAATTAGTTTTTTGTAGGAATCATTTTTTTTTATAAAATGCATAATTTTTTAATTATAAGCATCTACTGGCTCTGACTAAAGGCACTTAGCGCGCTATTATATAGAAAATACGCCGAAAGTTAACTCATTCGAGATCGAGCGGTCAAGTTTGCTAGGCATTTCACGACATATTTTTACATTATTTACATTAAAGCCAGCCCACTTTAATGTAATAAAACCAATTTTTGAATTTTTGGCTCTTAGTTCATTATTTACTTCAACTCTTCATTTGTCAATGGTTGCGAGGTGAACTGTCAAATAACTGTTACTCACGTTGGTTTTTACCGACTTTGACAGTACGTTCGTATAATGATGACAGCTCGTTTGAATAATGAAGTCATTATTATTATTGTCGCCATAACCGTCTGTGTGTATCATGGTAGGGATTATATAGTCATACGTATGCAATGAACACAAATGTGAGTCGTAGATAAACTGCGATGTTACGATAAATGTACGATATATGTATCGAACCAATGTATTTATTTCTATGGAATTGACAATTTTTAAATTGCCTTGAAAAAGAAATTGAAATTTGATTTGCAAAATTAAACCGGTTAAAATCTACGCATGGTCAAACAAATAATATTTTTAATAAAGAAATTTTTTTGTTTACTTAAAAATACGATATTGTAAATTTAAGAGTACGGTTGTGTAGCTTATTTGGAAACAATGTTAAATACGACAAAATGCTGATTGGATATACGACCATTCTTTTTTAAAATTAATTTAACTGGCGAAAGATCCCTACTCTTTCTACAGTTTGAACTACCTGTATTAGCAATATTATTTCCGAATGAATGTTCTCAGGAAGATGGATAGGAAGACAATGCCCAATGGAATGGCAGGCTAGGTCCCCTGATCTAACACCATTAGACTTTTTCTGCGGGGAACTTAAAAACCAACAAATTTACCTAATAATTTAGATAATCTTAAGGAAAAAAATCGACATGAATGCCGGTTAATAACTCCTGAAACCATTCAAAACGAGGTGAATTCATTGTGTGAACGTGTAGAATATTGCCAGCTGGCACAGGGTAGCCAATAGGTAGACAAGGACTGTCGAAGTCAAACACCATTTTCTTTTGTGTTTTTCTTAGGTGACTATTTACAAAACAAAACGCGACAAAAGGTTGAACACAGATTAAAAAATCTAACCGAAATAAAAAATTAAAAAAAAATAGGTTGCCATTGAAAAAAAATGTTTTGACGTCATAACGCAGGTACCAATTACATCCGCTACTTGTACTTGTATTTTCAATCGCAGTTCCAATCGATTTGGCTCTACAAAAAATAAATAAATAGTGTATGGTATTATTTTCCTCCGGCTTTGTTTGTTAAACAAATTTGGGATTTCTGCATAGTATGGTATCTGACCTAGTTAAGCTGTACGCTGACGTGGGTTCCTGTTTGATACGAGGTGTAGCTTCTGCTGTCATGAAACTTTTACCCTACTGAATAATTAAATAGCAAGCGCTGGTATTTCAAGAGGCGAAGAGGAGTATTTTTAACCCCTGAAAATCTATACTAACGGAAGATCATCAAATTATCCCGAGCTTAACGATGGTTGCTGTCTAATTAATAATTCAATTAATAACTCTGCATCGCAAACCTTCATTAATTACTTTAAGGGAACAAACTTGAGACTGAAAGAAAAATACTGAGGTTTCCTACATTTGTGTAATATGACTATGAGAAGTGTTTTCGAAAGTACTTAATACTTTAAAACAGAAATGATAAAGCAAATACACAACTACAAAATTCAAGTTTTAATTGTCCACTCAGGATGTAAAGTCAATGCAATAAACAAAATAGTCAATTGTTAGTGCACCAACCATAGTTAGTAAACGCTTAACTTAAACTGGTCTACTAACCTAGCAATAAGGATGTAGAGCCAATGCAATAAACAAAATAGTCAATTGTTAGTGTACCAACCATAGTTAGTAAACGCTTAACTTAAACTGGTCTACTAACCTAGCAATAAGTACCGAAAGTTTAAGACGAAACTTCCAATCAATTAAGAAAATGCAATTGCAAGGCAAATGAGATGCGCGTTTCTATAAAAACACCTCATTATTGCAATCTCGAACAATAAAGACGCAGTTAACTGTTTTACGTTGCAAAGTTTAAGTGCGCGGTCGTCCTAAAGTTACGGTCAGTTCAATTATTTAATAAAATTCAAATCCCTCTAACGATGAGAAAATTATAGAGCAAAACTTCCTCCTCTGATCTTATCGGTTACATTCTTTGGTCCAATAAAGGACATAGTCGATCAAGGAGTAAAGAGAGACAGAAAGGAGGTTTACACATAGGCGGCGTTTCAAAATTTTCAATCGGGTATTTTGTATTTTATATGTTTTGTTTCTTTGTATTATTAACGCCCTTAATTAATATAAACGGATACACCCCTAAGCACAATAATTCGGAATATATCAATATCAAAACTAGAAATTAGTTACAGTCGTAAAAGAGATCTTTGTCAAACTTAACTTTTTGTGTCTACCTAACATTTATAATTCTTAAGGGTTTATGTAATTAGAAAATAGTAGTGCAACAATTTAAAGTTAAAAAAAAGCGAATTTCTTACTAATACGTTATTCAAAATCTTCTGAAAACTCTCTATTTATGCTCATCAGTTGACTTGTATCATAAATTGGCTCTTAGCATGCCCGCCTGAAATCTACCTGAAATCCATGAAACACATTCATACTTTCATTCAATTCTCTATTTAGTCAAAGATGGTAAAAAACCTTGTAGTTTATTCATGATTCTTACTACATAAAAAAATCTGATGTGACCAGGCACATGACTTGATCGTACTATATAAAAAATTAATAGTTTAGCTGAGATTCTATTTGATTAAGATCGATCGTGTCTGCATTAATATAAAACTAGTTAGCCAGGATTTGACAGATATCTTGATACTATTGACAGTAGGTATCGTCAAAACATCAGCGTTTGACACTACCTACTGTCATTAGAATGAAAATATCTGTCAAATCCTGGCGAACTAGTTTTATATTGACGCATACACGACCGATCTCGATCAAATAGAATTTGCTCATGCAGCTAAACTATTAATTTTGCAAAAAAATTTCATAGCCATAAATTATTCAGAATTTCCTATACTTTAATTTAGTGTCGAACTATTTTGACTAAATTACAGAAATGGCGGCTTCATTGCAAAATCGTTAAAAAATGCTAAGAGTAAACATCAGTTCCTTTGAACCCTTTTGAACAAAAACCTTTTCAGCTCTAAGTTTGGTCATGAAACTTCTAAATATGAAGTTTCGTCCCGATACCTTTAGTAGTTTCTCCGAAATCGTCGCCACAAAAAACGTGTACACACATAGATATTTTTTGTACCTTTGTCAAAAAGCTTCAGGGGACTCAAAAGGACATATTTCCGCTAAAATCTCAATTTTTTTGGCACGATTACAATACTTTATAATACTACGTATGATAAAGTAAAAATATAACTTTCTTATACCCATTCGTAATTCCCGTGATATTTGAGATCGATCAAAACATATTAACCAGTTTGCTAGGATTTGCTTGGAATGTCTCCATGTTTCGCTAAAGTTGTTGAATATAATAATAAAACACGCTTGGATTCTTCAGTGATATTCTTTATTGAAATCTTGCATAAGCCGGCTTATTAACCCGTGCCCCGAAGTGCTCAAATTCGGGAATATATTCAATTTAATAGGAATCACTAGAGGTAGCGTACTACAAAACAACACTACATAAAACCAAACATCCTGAGCTTAATTGTGTGTTAATAATCACGTGTAATACATTAAATTATAGATAAAGGTGTATTACACCGGGTACGAATGCCACTTTTTTTCATTTGCGTTGTTGTTTTGTTTTTTACCCTTGCTAAAGAAGCCAATAATTGGTAATTTTTGTTATTTTTTTTCCAAATCCGAACCAAACATCAAAAAAGCAATATTACAACATTTTGTATTGAGCCTTCATGAACTTGTGTAAAAAAAATGACAACAAAATATGAATGATGTAATAATTTAACCGTTGGTTTTTTGAACGTGTGAATGAGACGAGAATAACATATTTTATAGTCGTACGGTGCAGCCGGTCTGTTGAATAAACACCACATCATTTTCTTCGACCAATCAAATTCAAATGGTACAGTCTGAAGCAGCAGCATGAATACGTAGCCAGGGGAATCACAAATATTGAGCAATTTCGGCCTAACAAAAATATTGATCGCATGTTGACACGGGAGGTGTAGTGGCGCCGCGCCCGGCAAACGAAAGCCATACGAAAAATAAATTTTACCGTGCTGGTGCTACGTAGATAGCAATGACTCGCTTATAAATTAGGACAGCATATTCTTGCGGAAGTGTATGTGATCAACATGAATTGTTGAATTTCGACCAAAATAGGCTAGAAACCGAATACGAGAAATAATTTTTTGCCGTCCTGATGGACTCTACGCAGACAGCAAAGAGCGAGTTATAAATTAGGAGCGAGTAGAGGTAGCAAGCCGATTCGGGAACCTCCTCCATGACCTTGACCTTGTACCCAAGGTACTCAAGGTCAAGGTCATGGAGGAGGTTCCCGAATCGGCTTGCTGTTGAAAATGAGTAGTCCTCAAATCAAGGTCAACATGAAAAATGAGGATGTTCCCAAACCGGCTCCTCCTCAATCTTAGCCTGGAGGTCAAAGTATTCAAGGTCATAGAGGAGGCTTCCGAATCAGTTTAACGTTAAAAATGAGTAGTCCTCAAATCAAGGTCAATATTAAAAATGAGGATGTTCCCAAATCGGCTCCTCCTCAATCTGAGCCTTGATCTCAAAATACTCAAGGTCAGAGGAGGCTGCCGAATCGGCTTGATGTTAATAGGAGATCAGCGACTGGTCAAGGTTTATGGTTTGTGGTTTGGAACCCCTTCCATCACAAAGCACTATATATATATATAACGGCTGGATTACTATTAAACGTTGTGCAAATTTGAAGTCCTCACAAGTGAATCAGTGAAGTTAACGTACGTCAACCAGTCAAATTACGAAAATATTAAGTATGTTTCTTCTTTTCAATAATCTAATATGAAGTTATTAATTGTTTAAATATCGTTAGAAATGCTGTCAACGGTTCCAGACCTGAAACGGGTGATTCAGTTGCAACGACAACAATACGATCTTCGTCGTCAGGATCTAGAAGATAAAATTAAAAATACTGTTCTTCCGAATATATACGTTTATCGGTGGGAGGCTACCTTGGATCTTCAATGGCAACTTCAACCAATTTATTTGGGTATTAAGTTTTGTGAGGAATATCTGAATGATAAAATATCTATTGACATGTTCATAGAAAAAATGCAGAACCATGATTTATTATCCAGCATATGTAAAGAGTTAGATGACCTGCTCAACAAAACATTACTCCTTCGCTTAATCGCTTAGACGTACTTGTGATATAGAGTAAAATAAAGTCATACATCGTATAAACGTTTATTATTTTTTGTATTACCAACTATCTTGTCCACTTCTTACCATCGAAGCCGAGACATTCATTGAAGATCGTCAGTTTATATAGCCAAATAAATATTTTCAATTGTTTTATAGAATTTTTTTATATAAGGTTATCGTCATTCCCGAGATTGTCATTCCACTTTCATCCTAAGAACGAAACCTTACCTTCCCACTACTACTAGTCGTCATGGGTGTTTCTTATTATATACGGTACGTTTTCTTCGATGATAACGGTAAAAGATTGAAGCTGGATACTCTGGAGTCCTACAAATTCCAAAAGGTTGGGCAGAATGTAATGTACCTCCTGGTGCAACGATAATTAGAATAGTTGGTTTCCATGAAGAAGAAGAAGATGATATAACTGATTATTCTGATTCCGAGTCTGAACTGGACGAAGGTGAAGTAGATGATGAGGAGGAACGTAGCGATGAAACTATTATATAGTATTTTTTTTGATAAAAGATTATCGTTACCCCGAGATTGTCATTCCACTTTCATCCTAAGAAGGAAACCTTACAAATTTAGTGAAATGAAGTTTGTTACACATAAACTCACATTGCCAGTGCAAAATTTTGATGTAAAATGTGATTTGAGAACATTTCAACGGCATAGTGACCTCTTTGGAGGTTTTTGTAAGCGAGCAATTATCGTTGGTGGTTCGGGAACCGGAAAAACAAACATCTTGCTGACACTACTAACGCATCCAAATGGATTACGTTTTCAAAACGTTTACCTCTGCTCCAAATCGTTAAATCAACCTAAGTATGAATATTTACGTTGTTTGATGAAACCAATGCATGAATTCTTTTATTGTGAGTGCTCCGATGTAGATGATATGGTTACACCCTGCACAGTAAAAGAGTATTCTGTTGTCATTTTTGATGATGTTCAATGTACACCGCAAAATGTTATAAAGGAATATTTTTCCTTCGGACGACATAAGAACGTTGATTGTTTTTATTTATGTCAATCTTACGGCGCAATACCAAAGCATTTGTTGAGGGACAATTGCAACCTCATTGTAGCTTTCCGTCAAGATGTTACGAATTTGAAACACATTTTCGACGATCATGTTAGTGCAGATATGACTTTTGATAAATTTCAGGATATTTGTCGTCAATGTTGGACTGATACATATGGTTTCCTAGTAGTTGACCTGGACTGTGCAAAAAACAGTGGTCGGTATCGCAAAGGATTTGACACATATATACAGCTCTAATACAGAAAACGGACAGTTGAAATTAACTTGTAATTCATTCAACATGGATAAGGAACTTGCTAAAAAGTTATTACACGTCCGTGAAGAATTGCGTAATAAGCTTAAATTGTTAAAAGCTGAAATTGCAGCATCCCGGCAAAGTGCAGAGACAGCTTATACACCAATAACTGAACCTTTGAAAGCTATTGCAGATCGGTTACAAACGGTTCAAATCATGCCAAAACTGGAGCAATCATACGGAGAAGATGAGTCATTTACGAATTCTAAAAAAAAAAGGAAAACGTCTAAATATGAATCATATGAAGCAGATGAGACATCCATACCGCATGATAAACCAAAGCAAAAGTTCTCCAAATTTCAATCACTAACTGATACTTCAACCCCAATACAATCGCGACGAAAGAAGACACCTAAATTTCTGAAACTTGAAGAAATTGGATCTCTGTCAACTGCAACTGAAACGGAGGCGCAGCAAACGGATGTGCCCTCTGATAATGACATAGAAGAAGTTGAAGATGATGACAGCTTCGATTTAGGTGAATTGAGTCGTGATGTTTCAGAACGTCTTCAAGAAACCAAGAAAAGGTTATCCGAAAATATGCAACAACCACAGGTACAAGCAGTCTTAGCACAATTTCATCCATTACCTCGCGCTTACATTGAAGAGTATAATACGGATGTTGAGGATATATTCGACAAAAAGTACGGAGTACGAGAAGATAAAGGTGATCTTTACATAGGAAGTAGCAAAGTTGAGTTTGTTGGTCCTAACCTAAGCGTTGCCGGTTTTGAATACAAAGGAACTCCAGGATTATATGAATTAGTATTTAAGAAGAAGCCAGGAAAGTTTACACCTCAAGATCTTCGTGAGTACAGAGATCTATTGAGACGAACAAATGCTGCTAGACTGCAATATAATCCGGAATTACGAATATCTGCCAACAAAGGGTACAAGTACATGAATATTATCAAACCTGCATTAGCAGGTAAAGTGCCGAATGTATGGTGGACCAAATCATGGAAAACTGGTTCGGGATATATTCAGAAACAGTTCAAACCAAATACAAAGGTGCAATTGCAATATTGGGACAATCCGAACGAACTTGTCAATCGGTTGCGTCTTCTACTAGCTTCCGAATCAGCTGGTCACAACGGGCATAATAATGAAATTATTTCAATTATTGAAGAATTAAAAGAAGCGAACATCATGTATTGAGCACACAACATTCATTTATAAAGCTACACACAATCCAGATAGATTCATTCATTCCATTTTTGTTCTATCACATCAATTAACATGACCATTGATCGTTTGGGAAGACACTTGATTCATAAGAAATACATTGCAAAACACAGAGCTTTACGTGTTGAACAAAAAAGTGATTACGTTATTACATTTGTTGGAGATGGCACGCTTTCATCCACAAACAATTTAATAATTAACAACAAGGGTTCCAAGGATCTCTATCGAAATCGTGTTTACCAAGGAACTATAAAACTTGTGAACGTTCCTCCAAGCATGACACTTATCATCAACGGTGCTGTCGTTATAGATCCTATTGGATATAAAATTAATCCTGGTGACTCGTTTTCCCTGAGCTATATTTCAAAACGTACAAGACCTAAAGAATCCTACTTTGTTGAAATATTACTATCCAACGATGAGTTCAGTTAAAAGGGATTTGATCAATGAAATTCACGCTCCTGTACGAAGAAATTTTCCAAGACGAAAAGTTATTATTAAAGGACTAAAGGATCTTTTTCAAGCGGACTTGGTCGAAATGATTCCATATTCAACAGAAAACAAAGGATATAAGTATATATTAGTGGTTATTAATACATTTTCAAAATATGCGTGGGCTAAACCGTTAAAGACCAAAACTGGTTACGAAGTTTCAGAACAGATGAACAACATATTTCTCGAAAAGAGACAGAATATACCGAAGAATCTTCAAACCGATATGGGGAAAGAATTCTACAATGCATCATTCCAAAACTTAATGAAACGTTACGGAATAAACCATTACAGCACATACTCCAGTCTGAAAAGTTCAATCGTTGAAAGGTTGAATCGAACGTTGAAGGAAAAAATGTGGAAAGAGTTTTCCATGCAGGGGAATTATCGCTGGTTGAATTTACTACCGGAAATAGTGAAAACCTATAACAATACTGTTCACAGTACAACTGGATTTAAACCAGTTAAAGTGAATCAGAAAAATGCTAAAACCATTCTTAAAAGCACATATAATTCCTTAAAAGTTATGGATCCTAAACATGCAAAGTTCAAGATTGGCGACTACGTTCGCATCAGTAAACATCGACAGGCCTTCACCAAAAACTATACACCAAACTGGTCTAATGAAATTTTCACCATCTCTAGAATTCAAAATACATTACCGAGAACTTACCTATTAAAAGATTCACTAGGAGAAGATATATTAGGAGGTTTTTATGAATACGAATTGCAGAAGGTTCAACATCCGAACGTCTTTTTGGTTGAAAAGATTATTAAACGAAAAGGAAACAAAGTCCTCGTCAAATGGATGGGTCTCAGCGATGCACATAATTCCTGGATAGCGAAAAGCAATGCGTTATAAACGTTGATTGTTTTTTTTTTGGTAAAATTAATAAAACACTTTTTTCATTCAGAACGTTTTTTATTTGCCAGTTATTTATACAGCTGTATAAGAGATTAGTTATTTTCATAGAACATAGTTACTAATTCATCTAACACTAAATTGGCCTCAGGGTTTAGAATTTTATAGTGTCCCCATGCCAATGTATTGCAATTGTTATTTAGAAGGTATCGTTTATCATCTTTCGCTGATAAAGCAATTTTGTTCTTCAATTCAGTATACATTGTATGCAAATATGATCGGAATACATACATTTTCTTAAGTATCTGCCCCCCCTCATTCACAATCCGCTTATAGTCATCTACAGTTAAGTGTTTGTCGATAACATACTTTTTCACTCCTTTAGCTTTTTTAACATCCTCTGCAACATTCACATCACTTCCTGCAACTTGTATGCAATAAGCTTTGGCACCTGTACCGTAAAATGACTCAATTATTCGTCCACCATACTCATCTTTCATTTTACCTATAATAGACTTGTTTCGTGGAATCTGATGGATATTAGACATAGGATAATTAGAGGTATCAAATTTATCAATATTCTCTTTAATATCATTATAAACATTATCAGCTTTAATAGATACAATTAAAGAATCTGTATCCGTATATAAGAGACATACGCGATCTCCATACTTCGTTTTAAGGAAATCATAATAAAAATCATACATGATACTTTTGGAAATTTCCAATACACTGAAACCTACATATAATGGTTTCTTGTAATGAACTTCTACAATTTTCATTTCAACCGCAACCAAACTTTCACTAAAAATTTTTGCCGACTTAAAATTCGGTTTCGCAATAAAAACCTCTGCTCCAATTTTTCTATGTCGTGACTCGAAATGCGTTAATAACTTTATGTCTACCCGATTCTCCACATTCTCCATAGTCTTGCCGAAAATGCTGTTGTTCATTAATTTGTAAAAATTTTTGATAAACTCATTGACACCCTCATTTCTTTTACTCGTGTTAAAATCTATGTAAGGTTTTAACCAATTATTTTGTTTGAATTCAAGAATTCGATAAATTTTCCCAAGTTCAAGCCCATGCTCTATACATTGAATTAAATTTGAATAATGAATTATATACTTTGTTTTTGAAGACAAAGTGTTTAATAGTTTACG
Organism: Aphodius sticticus; assembly: GCA_963966075.1. Taxonomy (NCBI): domain Eukaryota; kingdom Metazoa; phylum Arthropoda; class Insecta; order Coleoptera; family Scarabaeidae; genus Aphodius; species Aphodius sticticus. Next base: position 15,150,047 of record OZ014507.1, read on the forward strand.
ATTTTTGGATCCTAAAGGTGTTGTGCTTTCCGCACAGAATGGGAAATCATTATGATCGTCATGTAAATTAGCGGGATAATCCAAGTCTACTTCCAACACATAACCAACATTAGGATCACCATGCAGGTTTGCAACGTTTACAGTATCGATTTCTTCTTTCGTGAGCCATCGAAATGATCCTAAAGGAAGATTTTGACACATTGCATGCCCATATAAATTTGTAGCATCTAAATAGAGAATGTATGATGTTTCCTTTGCGTTATCATAATTGGTAAGAAATGGATTATTTGCTATTTCTTTTCGTTTTGTACACATACTAACACCTCCTCGAATACCATTTTGAAAAAATAATAACATGTCAATATCTGTTAATAGATCCAATTTAACACCGGTCATACGCAACATTGCATCCCAACTCAAACCTGGGGCGGTAAAATACTGTGCCGGATCAAGTTTATAATCTTGAATACATATATCTCGGAAATTTTCAAAAACATCAGCTAAAAGCAGCACATCCGATGTTAAATATATATCTGCGTAATCACCAAGTGTCTTACATTCAAATATGCGCCAGACACGGTGGGCACGTTCATAATTTTTCACATCTACGCTTTTATCCGACAATATATCAAAAAATTCATCAGGAGTAGGCAGTTGCGGATAATCTAATTTTTGAAATGAATCTACAAAAGAATATGGAAAAATTCCTTTCTGCCGAAGTAACATGAATTTGGTATCATCTTTTATATGTCTTCTTAATTCTCTACAGCTGTCATTTACTAAGTACGATGCTAATTTCTCTAACGATGACGCCATAAACTTAAAGGTGTCTAAAAATCTAAGTTTTACAAATAATTTTTTAAATTTCCCTCTAGCGTCAATCATATGTCCAACACCTATTCGTTTTGTAAATGAAATATATTTTTCTTTATTTTGAGCAATAACATCTATTCGTTCTTGTTTTAACGCCATTGTTTTTACAAACAGATGGCTGTCATAATTACTTAGATTATGAAAGAAAACTGGTACAAATTTTGGAATTTTGTAATGAATGTTGCAGAGGGAATGAGCAACACCTCTGAAAGCTCCTGTTAGGTGATCATGGTCGCATACTTTATCATTAACATCCACAAATTTATCACAAATATGACATGTGGTTGTCTCACCGAATAAACGATTTTCCTCATCAGTTAATTTGTTCATTGGTTTTACTATACCCAAATGTTCTTTATAGATTCTCTGCACATCGTTTTCTAATTGATTCATAAATTCTGTAGCGGCATGCTCCCCTCTATATTTTACAAATTTGGATAAAGAATCATCATACGAACATTTAATATAATATGCAAAAGCGTAAGGTTCGTGCTCATAACATTTGGTTGTAAATGAAACTGACTCATCTAATTCTCTATCATCATTATGGGTAGGTTTCAACAATGCTTCAAAATCAGCATAGATAACAAACGGTACCTTCAATTGTTTTTCATAATTTTCAAATTGTAAAATATTTTCCCTAACTCTTTCCCCATACTTATTTATTCTTAGCGATTCGGTGGGTAAGACCGCCTTAACACGTTTACAATCTTCCCTCATGTGGCGTTCCAATTTACTTTCTTCTGAAAAATATACCAAACATCCCTCACAAATATATTTTTCATGACCATTTCGCGATAACTGACTAGATACAAGTCGTGAAAAATTTTTAATCCAACAATAATGATTATTACCACTATCATCACTTGTGATTAACAAATTTACATGCGCGTTTTGTCGTCTTTCTGTATAATGCAATGGTCCTACTACATTATTCGTAACGATACCATTCTCAAATTTTGCTTGTAAACCATAAACATTTACAGATATGTTATTATTCTGCTCAAATGTTGGTATATCATGCAAACTAACTGGGAATTGCAAACCTGTTAAATTCAATAATGTACGAGGTTTCGGATAGGACGACGTTCTCTGTGGTAGTCCTGTTGGATCGCACAGCGCTGATGTTATAGCCCAACAGAAGCATTCTTGATCATCATTTTGCACGTTGATTACTGCTTCTTTCCGTTTGATGTCCGGTGGTAGATCGATATAACTTGACGCCTTCAAGGGGTTGTATTTATTGATATTCACCTCCAGATATAAAATTTGAACTAAAGTCCATCCTACAAGAAAACATTATCCATTATTCATTATTGCACTACTCACAATAACATTTATCATACCTGAGTCACGCTCCTGAAATTCAGACATTTTTGCAGATATTTCATCCATAAATAGTCCATATACTGCATATAAATCAACACCTCTAGTAATTACAGCATTTTTCGTATTGAAAGATTTAATTTCAGCATCTTCTTTCGTTGCTAGGTAGTGCAAAGTAAAACACCCCACATTAACCTTCACACAGTTGTGAAGATAACGCATGTTCTCAATTAAATTGATTACTTTTTCACGAATGTCATTTTTAAAATCATCCAGATCTATGTAGTGTCTTGACTCTGCTACTCTATAGCTTACAATTCTATTCCCAAACGCTCCTGCTATTCTTTCCACACCATCATCGGTTAATACCAAAGCATTTGCTTTATGCGCATTACTACGGAGGTGTGCGGAGTACGATGTTTGATTTACGTAAAGGTCGCAGAATTCACATTTTCTAACATTGGCGAAGTCTTGCTGATTATTTAATTTTATACGCTTTCCAAGACATGCTGTTCTCTGATGACGTTTAAGATTATCTGCACGACTGAAACTTTTACCACACTGCTCACACTCAGGCATTTTAACTGTTTAAGACGATAGAGGAGATCAAACTGAGCTTTCATTCTGCATACGGTGTATTTAAAGGTTCCCTCTTCACAGCGTCCACATCTTAAAAACTAGTTTCATTGTCAAGAGGTAGACCTTGAAACTCACCACAGCGTGAGGAGGTTATTACCTGGGACTAGACTGCAACCTGGTAAACTGGTTTCCAGCGTGACTTGCTTGAACCCACACATATTTAAGCCGCTATGCAAATGATTCCACAGTAATAGCAGTTATCGCAACTGTAGCAGGTATGATGAGTCACTCATGGTGTGACTCATCGACGCTACCTGAAGGTAAAAAACAAAACCTGCAGGCTGACATGTGTGCCCGCACTATAAGTCATCCTGATGTTGACGAGGAAGATATTACTCGCGTAAGTATGATTACTTTTTACGTTCCCAACATTATATTAATACAATTATCTGCAGTCATTCGTTGGAAGTTTTTGGTGGTACTTGCTGTGCTGTCCAATACTCCCGGACCAAAAATTGCATGACGTCCTTACAGATCCAAGTGGTGGGGTTGGATTATTAAATACATAACGATTGCAGTTTTTACCTCAGTCTGAAATTCCTTCTACAAGAGCAACCAACAATAATCCGCAATGTGGGCAAGTTATGCCCTTGACTACAATTCACAGCGGAAAGCTACAACTTTAAAAGAAGCCGTGGATCTGCAACGGGAGGAGTACTCAATTTTACAACGTGAAGCTGAATTATCGTTAAACGATTTTCGGTGCGACTTTGAGTTTGAATATTTATCAAAACGTCGGAAGGAATTTGAAGCAGGGGTGAATACATGTGAAGACTACTTAGAAGATCGTGTCAATATTGACCAATTAATAAACCGTCTTAAAGAATTAACGATTTTAAATATACGAGATGATTTGTATACACTTTTACCGAAACACTTACAACAAATGTGTAATGATAATGCTCAATAAATAAAAGCAGTCTTAACAACAATCTTTTTGTTTTATTTATTTATTTTAAATATGTTACGATTATCTCTTCAATATCCCCACCAAGAATCGTTTTGGGTGGGGTCTTGCAGAATATATAATCCGGAGTATTTTATTTCTACCAAGCTTCTGTGAGAGTGGCTTACAACGACCAACCCTAAACATGTATCATGAAAACCGCTGAAGAATTGCAAGATCGTGTTGATAAGTTGCTACTGGTTCAATTGAAACATCTAATTGTCGGTGTCAGATACTCTGTTGAATATGTCTACAAGTTGAAAGCATCTCGCAGACTTGTGTGCTACTTATGCGGCCGTGTTAAACTGTTTGTGCCCAGGAGATTAGTAAGAAAGATCTCAAATGATCAAATCCGGTATGTCAACAAGACTGGAACACAGTTACAACTGATTTTTAATGGTGAGAAACATCCTCAACCGATTGAATTTCGAAAAGTCTGGCGGTAGCTGACACATTTATTGTAAGGATATTATGATAATAAAAACTTAATCTTTATAGTACTTTCATTATTCCACCGTAAATCTTTTAAGTGTTCATGAAGTAATTGGAGAACTGGGGTATACAAAATGTTGAAAATTGTGAACAACAATCATATGTCAGTTATATAAGAAATTAGTAATAATGGGAAAATTAGAAAAATGTGTCTGAAGCTCACTGAGCAAAAGATCTTGGAGGCATGTTTTATCATTTATATAGGGGATATCGTGAAGAATGTGACAGTCTCTGTAAACCCATTGTGTGACATCTGTAGTATTAAATGTACTGTTTGGAGGCAAAACGGATTATTCATCGTCGGAGAGGCAAAAGAGTAGGTCAAGGATTGATCAATAAGTTAATTAATAAACTTCCATTCGAACTGCACATACCAGGTTATAATTTTTGCGGACCAGGAACGAAGCTTCAAGCAAGATTAGAGAAAGGTCATACAGGTGTAAATAGGTTAGACGAAGCTTGTAAGGAGCACGATATCGCATACTCTCAAAGTGATAATTTAAGCCATCGACACAAAGCCGACCATCAATTGTATGAGAGAGCAGTTGAACGGATAAGAAGTAAAGACGCAAGATTTGGAGAAAAGATAGCGGCGTCCACCGTTGCAGCAATAATGAAAGGAAAAACAAAATTGGGAATGGGAACTTCAAAGAGGAGAAAAGGGTTAAAAAAGAGAAAAATTAGAGGAGGTGCGTTAAGTTTCACGCAAGCAATGAAGGTAGCTAGAAACGCTATATCCCGCGGTGGTAAAAACAGAAGTTTGTTATCAAATGTAAACATCGCATATGCAAAACTAAGGAAGAAGAACATTGCTCCCCCGCGACGACGAATAATACCCATTCCAAAAACTGGAGGGTTTTTTCCCTTAATACCACTATTCGCAGCTTTGGGAGCGTTAGGTTCATTGGGTGGTGGAGCAGCAGCAATAGCAAAGACTGTTAATCAAGCGAAAGTGGCTCGAGAACAGATGGAAGAGGCTAAAAGACACAATCGCGCTCTGGAAGCACAAAAAATTGCGGGTAGCGGTTATTATTTGAAACCGTACAAGGCGGGATGCGGCTTATATATATCATCTAATTCAAAAAACTGATTAGCTCCCTTCCTCATCAACCGTTGACCAACGTTCAGTTAATGAAATATGTTAAAAAGTTAAAAATACCAAATTTTAGAGGTATTTTTATGAAGGATAAGTTACCGAAACGCATTCGTAATGTTGAAAGCGGTATAATTAATTTGGATGACGATGATGGCGAAGGAACACATTGGACGAGTTACGTGAAAGACGGTAATCAAATCTCATATTTCGATAGTTTCGGTGATTTACAACCTCCCATAGCAGTTCAACATTATCTATTGTCGCGAGGTGGAGATAGAATTCATTATAACTACGATCGCTATCAAAAAACTAACACAAACAATTGCGGTCATTTATGTTTACAGTTTTTGATAAATCAATATGAGAAGTTGTAAATGTTGTAGTAGAAGGTTTGTTGGTGACTTGTAAACATGGGGTCACATTCTTATACGTTCACATTAACTGGTCCAAGTTCAGAATTAGGATGCAACTTTTATCCAGCAATAAATTTGAAAGAAGATGTAGATTATGAGTTAGCACTTTTGAATTTTGACGCATATAATTCAATTGCGAACGTCACCGAAGACAATAATTTACTGTATTATGGCGATAAGAAAGACAGAATCGAAATTCCCACAGGCTCGTATGATGTAGATGACCTGGCGGATCACATCACAAGTGAACTGAAGAATAAATCAGTGAAGATGCAAATTCGCGGAAATCCTAATACTCAAACGGTTAGCATTAAATGTACCGAGGATATCCACTTTGACGAAGATCGATCGATCGGTACATTGTTGGGATTTACACGAAGGAAACTTGTAAAGGATGTGAATTACATCAGCGAACATAGAGTAAATATTAACCCCGTAAACGCTCTACAGATTTATTGTAATTTGGTCAGCGGGTCTTACAACAACGGACAACAGGTTCACGTGTTGCATCATTTTTTCCCGAACGTTCCAGCCGGATTTAAAATAATAGAAAGTCCACAACCACCGATTTATTTACCAGTACTGATCAAAGATATCACAAGTGTATTCGTAAAGGTGTTAGATCAGCACGGAAAGGTTGTAAAGTTTGGTGAAAGAGAAGAAATTACAGTTCGTATACATCTGCAGGAAGTTAAATGATAAAATGAAGATTGGTTTACAAAAGCGACGGAGGCACAGGAAGGATGTCAAAATACCGCATATAATCAATTGTAAATCTGATAACAAATATAAATGTCAAGCTGTAGCAAATACAAGGGACAGTAGTTGCAGAGCTGTGAAGACATTAACAGTCGCCAATAAGAAATTTCTCCAGTCATTAGGGTATAGAATACGCTAAGTAATGGACATCTTAAGTGTTACGGATAAAATTAGAACGGATAATTCCATAGTTAGTTATGAATACCATTCACATCAACCGTTTGGATCCCAGAGTTTTCATAACTCCGATGAAGTACGAATTACCATTCCAGAAGTTGATAATTTTACAGTTCCCGGAGAAAGTTATTTATACGTAGAAGGACGGATAAATTTGATGAATGATGATGGAACCGCGCAAAAAGCAACCAAAAAAGCAGACGGAACCATTGAAGGCGTTCCTCAGGCAACTAAATTCATATGCAATCCCATCGCTTTTCTCTTTAGCGACATTCGATACCTTTTAAATGGAGTGCAAGTAGATTCTGTACGGTATGTTGGGCTTTCTTCCATAATGAAAGGATACTTTTCATATACTCCAAATGATATGGTGAGATTGAAAAATGCTGGTTGGAATGTTGATGATGACCATACTAGCGACATTGTGGACAGCATGGGAAATTTTAGCGTTTGCGTACCGTTAAAATCCTTGTTGGGTTTTGCAGAAGATTATAGAAAGGTCATACTCAATGCAAGGCAGGAACTAATATTAATCAGAGGAAACGACGATATTGATGCGGTAGTTGAAAAGGTTGTACCCAACGTGAATAAGGATGAGAAGGTGCACATAACAATAGAAAGAGTAGTCTGGCGAGTTCCACACGTCAATGTAGGTTTAAGAGAGGAAATATCGTTAGGGAAAATAATGGGCAGAAATACCGTAATTCAATTACCATTCAGAAGCTGGGAAATGCTTGAATATCCCTCTCTTCCAGAAACAACCAAACATTCATGGTCAGTTAAAACTGCTACACAAACCGAGACTCCCAGATTCATCATCATTGGTTTTCAAACCGATCGAAAGGGGAAAATGAAAAAAAACATGAGCAAATTTGATAACATAAACTTAACAAATTTAACCGTATTTTTAAATGGAGAACGATTCCCATATGATAACTTAAATATCGATTTTAAAAATAATCGTTATGCAGTATTATATGAAATGTATGTTCGTTTTCAAGAGAGGTATTACGGGGTAGATGATAGCGAACCTGTGTTTAAACCTTCTATGTTTAAAGAGAACGCACCATTAGTAGGGATCGATTGCTCACATCAAAAGGATGCCGTTCATAAGGGAGGTGTGGAAATAAGAATTGAATTTACCACGAGCGAAAATGTTCCAAAAGATACAGCAGCGTATTGTCTAATTCTGCACCATCGCGCATTCCAATATAATACCGTTCAGAAGCTTGTGAGTCAAGCGGTCTAACGTGCCTGCACATATAATTAAAGAACAATCATAAAATTACTTAGTTAGGATCATAAGTTGTTGCGATGAAGTACGTAATCGTTGACGTGCAAGGGTTTCGGATTAGTGGAATCTTCATACCAAAGGAATTAGCAGTTGTAAGTCATGACTGGAAGACGAGCCATTTTGTATTCGAACCCCCCGTACCATTAAAGTTACTATCTTGGAGGGACCAACGGTCTGCGGAATGGTTGACGGAATTTCATCATTGTATCAACTGGACTGCAGGATATATTCCATCCAGTAAAATACACCACATAATTGGCGAACTATCCAAGAATTATGAAAAAATTTACGTGCGGGGTGAAGAGAAATCCAAGTACATACAGCAATTGGTTTCAAATAAAGCGATCGTTGAAACGTTGGATAATTCAAATAGTTGTCGAATTGAGAGACAAGTTCCAATGTGTTCATTTCATGAAAAGAATGTATGCGTTTGTGCAGTCAATAATGTTTATTCACTAAAAATATATTGTGATGCAATTGTACATGATAAAGAAGAGTTTTGTTAAATAATTTTTTTTTTATAATAAAAAGCATGAAGGTGAGTTTGAGTTTCATTAATACCCTTCCTTTTCTCACCCCCCTCCTGAATTCATAATGGTTGGTAACGTATTAAATGCGGATTGCGAATTGAAGGAAATCACTAATAGTAGAAAGTCTGCGGGATAAGGAACGTGCGAAGATGTCAGTGATGAAAATGGTTTTAAGTCTTCTGCTGAAATTTGGAATTGTGAAGTATGTGGTGAATAAAAGTGCGGAAGTGTTGAATTCCTATGAAAGTCACGGATCTTTCATACCTCTATCAAAAGAAGATTTTAATTACATTCCATTGCCATTTATAAGAAGTAGGGTGTATTGTTATGAATTGGTACAAATATGGGAGAAGCTACCAAACCGATATCAGAAGGATGAAAGTTTGCGAAGAAAACTTCGGCCGGGGGGCGAAGCCCCCCGGCCGCCCACCCACCCCCCCCCCTCCCCCCCCCAAAACCCCCTCCCGGGAGGGGTGAAATGCACTTACTTCCGGTTTGACTCCACCCACTTCCGGTCCAACTCCTGTGACGTTCCTTGCAATCATCTGGATGAAGGGGGCTGTTGAATGTAACCTATAAGATGATGAACCTGAAAATAAAAATTGTCCAAGGCAAGAATCGAAACCGAAAATCCCGAACACAAGGCATGCTTGATATCCACTAGACCAACTAGACATAGGACTTGATTTCCTGTAAACATCCATAAGACGAAACGTTTGAGACTCATTCAAGGTAAGCGAAGGCGTGTAAAAGAACAGTGCCTCAGGCAATGGAAATACCCGGCAATTAAAATCCGCTAAAGGTCGGACGGTGTTTAAAGCAATGGAAATACCCGGCAATTAAAATCCGCTAAAGGTCAGACGGTGTTTGACGCAATGGAAAAACCAACGCTTACATTCCACTAAAGATTACATCATACATCCGCACCAAATGGGATTGGTACCAACTCCCACCGAATTCTCTTCCACCATGAGTGGATATAAATTGAGGTACAGCATCACCAGCTTCAGTGCTTCCAGTACCTCCTCAGCAAACAGCAACCAGCAACCACCAACCAACAACCAACGGTAAGTTCTAGCATGACTATTAATTAGTAGCTTCTTAGAATGTATGTTTTTCCTTAGCCATGTCTTTCTCAACCAGCCATGATTTGGGTCCAGCCTTGATTAGCCAGGAAATGGTGGATTTCCTGAACACGGAGCCACCAAGTATGCCTCCATCTACACCTGCTCCATCTACACCTCTGCCGGAACCATCTAGGCAGGTGCAGCCGGAGGACGTGCCGGTACCTCAGCCGGAGCGGTCAGGGCAGGTGATGGCTATGCCGGAGCCGTGTGAGCAGGCGATGTCTGCACCTCAGCCGGGACCTTCCCAGAAGCCGGAATTTTCAAAGAAGCCCCGAATGAGATCAGCCGAAGTGTTGCGAAACATGCGGTTGGCCCGTTTGGGGTTGAAGAAAACCGGCGATGAGGAGATAGAGGATGATGATGTAATATTCTTATCGGCAACTGCTGTCCAACCTCCGGTTAAGAAGTTGAAGCAGCGGGTGACGAAGGGTTTCAATCCTTCCAAAGGTCCAGTAGTCTCAGTGCAAGCGGAGGGGCCGCGAACATACGAGGCTCAACCATTGACGGCGCCGAATACACCGGCATCTGTCGAAGGGTTGAGTCCTCCAATGGTTTTGAGCCCTTATGTAGACGCTTCGTCGGAAGGTGTGGTGAGAAAAGTCACCATTTTAGAAGATCGACTCTTGCGCTCACCTTTCGATGGTCGACCCGATGCTACTGTGACCGTTGTTGGGATTGGATCGGAACGTACGCCATCTCCTACGCTGCAACAAACTCTCCTGGATACTGATGTATGGCATCGACCTCATATGCAGCAATGCATTGCCAGCATGAAGGCATCTTTCCTGGAAAGGAATGATGATTCCTACCGGCAAGTAATTGGCATAATTGATTCGAATATGCACAAATACGCTTCATATTTGTTGTATTTGAAGCAGTTAAAGAATGCGGAGGTCGCGTCGTCTCTGAACTGTTGTGTGAGAGATCTCGATGATCTCATTGACACAGTTCAGGACGACTTAAATGCCATACGCAGTGTGTGGCAGAGTTTGTTACAGCTCTTAAATAATAAGAAAAAGAAAATGTTCGAAACAAATTTTAAAAAATAAACTTTTTACACTGTTTTCTAGATTTTTTTTTTATAAAAATGAACATTACCCCAACATTGCCATTGCACTTTCATTCAATAAATGAAACCTGATTAATTTAATGACATGAAGTTTGTTATCGCTAAATCAACCTAAGTATGAATATTTACGATGTTTGATGAATCCAATAACTGATATCTATAATTGTGGAATGAAGGCATCAATTTATTGAACATAGTGTCAATCTAATAAAAATCTTTGCATGGATCAGTTGAGATATATTTGACGATTCAATAAATTACACATTATCTTTCCACTATGACTTTATTATCAATGCTTCATTAATACATGAACTTACAACTACATTACATTACATTACATTACATTACAGCTACAATGCGTTATTGTTCTTGTTTAAGGTAAGAACATTTGACGTATTTCACAATCAAACTTGATCTTCTCAAATCCAAGAGTCATGAATTCCTTCATGGTACAAAATTGTTCAGAAAGTTCACCATTCATTGTTACCAATAAATTGGTCAGTATATCGCCATCCATGCAAGCGATTCTACTCAAAATCTGATTATAATAACTGCCCATGTTTAGAGCTTTTAAGTATGCCAAACGAGTACGAATTATTTCCTTATGTTGCCACATTTCCTTCAGTCCATCCAATGATAAATACAACCATTCTTCCCCATGATGAATTTTCAGCACTTTTATATAGTGCTCTATCCATTCGCAGGTAATTCTAAAACCCATATCTTGCATTGAAGGACACACTTCTTGAGTTTGCATATTCATTAAATATTGTGTAATTATTTGTTCATGTTTCACAAATTCGTTCCACTGTTCTGCCGTAAAGGTTACGTTTTGTCGCCCCCTTCCAAATATCCGAACTGCTGGGTCTAAAGCTGATTCCATTTTAAAACCTACAGCTAAAAATTTTGTGTTACTCTTGTTCAAAGAGTACACATGTTGGCAAAGAAACGGTTTTGGGATTGTTCGATTTAGCTCGTTGAGGTCATATACGGTCACTTCTTGCATCATGTTTTGCACACCGGATCCATCAGTACTAGGTGTTGGTTGCACTTTCACATCATTCACGTTGGCCATGCTAAGATCTAATGGGTTAAGTGTTGCGAACTCTACTTGTTCCTTTTGCGATCCATTAAACATTGATAATAAATTCGTTGGTTGTGCATGACTATTACGTTTTCTCCTTATCTTCTTTGGAGCATCAAGTACGCCACCACCCGGTCCTACAGCTTGTATTGGCGTTGTTGACACTAAAATATTCGTTTCTATTGATATTACGTTTCTTCAAGCTTACAAACCTTACTTTTCCACTGCTTCACTATTTCACTGCTTCGCTGCTGCTGTTATACTGTGTACGCCACAACTCCCACAATACCTTTTATACGCGAACAATGTCATCAATCAGTATTCAATTTGAGAACATCCTCATTTAACATTGACCTTGTTTTGAAGTCTCCTCATTTTTAACATCAAGCCGATTCGGAACCCTCCTCTGAGATCAAGGCTCAGATTGAGGAGGAACCGATTTGGGAACATCCTCATTTTTAATATTGACCTTGATTTGAGGACTACTCATTTTTAACGTTAAACTGATCGGAAACCTACTCAAGACCTTGAATACTTTGACCTCAAGGCTAAGATTGAGGAGGAGCCGGTTTGGGAACATCCTCATTTTTCATGTTGACCTTGATTTGAGGACTACTCATTTTCAACAGCAAGCCGATTCGGGAACCTCCTCCATGACCTTGACCTTGAGTACCTTGGGTACAAGGTCAAGGTCATGGAGGAGGTTCCCGAATCGGCTTGCTACCTCTACTGGAGCGCATGTTCCCGCGAGGGTTTATAGTGCAGTCCCCGTACGACACACGGAACGAAGAATAATCAACAACCGCAATACCTACTTACAATGTTACAACTACTAAATAATTAATAGGAGTTAAATAAATTATTACTAAGGAAATACAAGTAATTTAATTTTTAATCAGTCATTTATTTTTCGTCATAGAATTTCAAATATATTGGTATTTAGATTTAGGCCCGATCTTACAAAGCACGTTATACCATGGTATAACTAAATAATGGTATAAATACCAGTATAAGTTGTTATTACTATGACAACACAAATATTTTAGCCAATGGGAGGCGGAATAGCACTATTTATACTGGGAATAACTATTCCACTACTTATACCTGCACTTGTAAGATCGACCCTTAGAAAATAATATTAATACAAAACACTTGTCGCTTGGCAATGCATTCAGGCAATGTATGTAGGATGGTTGGCTTTAGTTCTACTTGTTGTACAACAGACGTAGAACACACGCTAGAAATATGGGCAAATTAAAAAATCAGCTGCGTTTATGTGGCCCGCGTTCTAAGAAAACTAATAACTTGCGAGAGTACCTGCGGTAAGTGTAAAATGTTTTATCGAAATCGCTATTTTTTCTCATACATACAATTGAAATTGAAGTACGTATACTACCAGGTCTATACATAGCAATAATAATTTTGAGTAAAATTTCAAAATGCAATATCCAACTGTATCTAGAATTAAAATAGGAATATTATATTCACTAACACCTACCTGCGTCAGCCGATAAAAATTTGAATTTTTATATGAGGTGTGTTTTACCTGAAAGTATCGATCTCTGCTAAGTACGACCGAGACATTCGAGATTATTGATGCAGAAAGAAAACGTTAAATGGATTTAAATAAGTATCTGAGTACGAATGCTTTCACGGTCAGAGTCATTTAAATTTAGATGATAAATAGTTACCGGTTTATGCCGTGAGTAAAAATTCATACTTACTGTCTTCGCGAACCATGCTGTTCGCTTCTTCGGAGCTAACTGATAATTAGTTACTAATTCTAATAATAAATGTAAAGCAATAAATGATTTATGTAAGAAAAGCTGTCTGTTTTACCAAAACTACAATTTTTTTCAACAGACAATACGTAAAATGTTCAACCATAGTTAGTAGTAAAATAGGAATGCTATAATAAAGCAATTAATTAACTTCTATCACTGTATTGTTTTGTGGAATTGTATTTGTATTTAAAATATACAAGAAAAGCATTTCAGAACATGCGATAGTCACATACACAAAATTATTAGGAAACGGTTCGGCGCCAGTCGACACCGCACGGCCCCTTTGATCTTCGCCGCCAAAGAACGATACCACCGTTCCCCTCATCTAATCAGTGCGTTGCTTGCATTTTCTGCGGACTGTACAGTGGCGCGGCTTGTTCCCTCCTCTCGCGCCTCAGTTTCGTCGAACTTTTGAGGCCGGTGACTAACATTTACTCTTAATAATATTAAAAATAAGTGAAAACGGTTTCGTTTTCTTTTACAACAATAAATAAACAATAAATTGACATACCACAATTAGTAGCTTACTTTACAAAAAATAATACATTAACTTTTGAGTTTTGATATCAGAGCATTTCACACAATTCCAAGCCCATAATTTGTTAAAAACACAATAATCGAAGCTAAGTGAATATCCTGGCTAACAAATTCGAACAAAATCGGACAAGTGAAAACTGCTTCTGGTGTACTTTTTCTGTACAATTCGAACCTGGAAACAGAACTGCTAACTTGCGTCACGTGTTTAACGCATTTTTGATTTTTTTGCAGTTTTTTGCCTCTATTTTTTCTATTCTTGCGTTTCAACGATAAAATAGCAATTAAACAAGTAATGGATACTTTCTATTTTCTTTACTATTTAAGCGTTTTCTGGAATATGTCTCTTTATGTTCGTAGTATTTTTTAAAATGTGACATAAATGTTCATTTATCGCACTTTCAGTATACAGTATTTATACACCGTACACCTAATATACGGAACATAATGATTATAATTTATATCGCAATATGTCGTTTAATTATACATCAAAGGACAACTGAAATTCATAACAATGGTAAATAGACATGGATATTATGACATGATTTGCAGAATTATTATTAAGGTATATTTTTTATGTATTATACTTCGAGCACAAAATGTCGGACACCCAATATTTTGATAAAATCTGTCGTTAAATAATTTCTGTAATCATTATAGGTTAATAATATGGTGACATACAGGCGGGATGTAAATTTTAAATAAATCAAAAATTACAGCCACAACCTGTATTTGAACCAGGGACCTTTGCGTGTCTAGCACAATGCTCTACCAACTGAACTACTGAGGCCTATGTCATTTGTTAGATATAATTTGTCATAAATCCAGGAACGGAAGTAGTGATTACTACCAAACACTAACCTATCTTGACGTATACCTATCAAATGTCATCTACATGGAAGTAGGGTTCACACCAAGCAACGGATTGTCAAATCCAGACTGAATTACAAATGACAATGTTTAACGACATAATTTGGTTCAAATCCAGGTTGTGGCTGTAATTTTTGATTTATTTTAAATTTACATCCCGCCTGTATGTCACCATATTATTAACCTATAAATATTAATTTGACAAATTATGTCGTTAAACATTTTCATTTGTATTTCTGTAATCTTTGACCGATTTTAATGATTCGCTCAGAACATTGCGAATAAACTC
Organism: Aphodius sticticus; assembly: GCA_963966075.1. Taxonomy (NCBI): domain Eukaryota; kingdom Metazoa; phylum Arthropoda; class Insecta; order Coleoptera; family Scarabaeidae; genus Aphodius; species Aphodius sticticus. The sequence continues at coordinate 15,165,349 of OZ014507.1, forward strand.
ATGAAGACTATCACCCGCTATTGCAATAAAAAAAAACTTTCTACGTTTCCTATACAGTGAGAAGCACAGTGATGATTTGGTGGTCTAAGTTCTAGAATCCCTGTGAAAAAAATGAAGTAGCTTGGTTAGATTCCCAAGCAGCCTGTTACATTATGTTATCAATTCTAAACATTTTTGTCTTAGATTCGTCCGAATATCTAAATGATAAATGTAAAAAATACAGCTTCACAAGTTCAACAGTGTATCTCAAAGTCTTGCAAACTTGCACCTTGCAAGCGATTGATAATCTTGATGAATTTGTTTACAGTATGTTGAAAAAATCATTTAAATTCACCACAAATAGCAAAACTTATCAAACTTTAGCAAAAATTTACAATAATAGTCTGTTTCCAGTGTCTTTCAAAATCTAAACGAAAAGGGGTGCAAGTACGCTCCTTTCCCATATGTAACGACGCTCATGGCCTTTCCACCGTCTAATTCTTGTTCTTCTTCTTCCACGACCCTCTACTCATTTTAACGACTGCTCATTTCTTGTAAATTGTCCCGAGTTAATTGAATGTTTATGCGTTGAACGAAAACACCGGAATAATGCCGGCTTTACCTCTCTGAGCTACACCACGGGGTAATTTCCATTTTCCATCCCTAACACTCTTTATTATATTTTTTTTCTATCCTCAGCCGCACCGTCTCGTTATTACCGCAATTTGTAAACAACCCGGTTGTCTTTTAATTTCATTACAACGGTTTATAGTCGGCGTTATTACGACAGCGCGACGTCGTCGCATCTCTAAAACGCCTCCTACCGGCCGTTTTTCGAAATAGTCGATTACTAACTTCACGCGCTTGGAAAAGCGCTGGATTTTTCTACTGCAATACACCTTTTACGGTTACATTTAGTTTGTTTACGACGTATTTGCCGGTGGAACGGTGTTAACCGGTTAATTAAAGCGTCCGGGAGGTTTATTGAATTGCGTAATATGACGATGGAGGAATGTCTATATTTGGAAGTCGATTGGTTGTATTTTTACTCGAATGGACAATAAATGTAACGGGTAGAGTGTTGAAAATTGTTATTGCTTTGGTATACAAATAGTATACCAATAGCTAGAAAAGGATATACTATAAAAGAGAGATAGATGATGCGGTTTAACACAATGAATAATTCCTTAATTTGATCAGACTTACCAAAAGAAGTAATATTATTGCACCTAGCATCTTGGAAGTATGATTTCAGTTCACAACCATCGGCATCTAAAGCTCATTCCTGCAATAGAAAGAATACTTTATTAAGAACTCTATAATAAAATCATAACATACTGTAAATATAACTACTGTGAACTATACATAATAATGCAGCAATAAACCATTAATAACGTACAATTAAATAATAATTAGAGTGACTGTGGTATTTGAAATACATAAAAGGCAAACTCGATGGTTCGCATTTCCATCACATAGCGTATAATTCGTCGATATAACCGTAGCGTAGAGTTAAAATTTAATATTGCTAATGGAACGCCATATATAACTCGTATAGCAGATGAAAATTTGGACGTTTACATTCACAAGCTGAAGGGTATCAAACGAAACGAAATAGTGTATGCCTATTGCTGGAGATTATTCCACGCATATTCAAACATATCATATCATCTACAGTGAGGGTCAAAAGTTTGTTCTTCGAAGTAAATTCACACATATTATAGCATATTCTATATCTATTCTTCACATTATGGAGCTTACTATTGATTTTATTACAACTTTTAATGTTCTTAGTTAAAATATGATCGAACTACATAAGAGTCTTGTTCCAAGAGACAACATGAAAATCGGAAACTTTCATAACTCAGTTTTCGTTAGTTGTTTCTTTTTCTGACCAGAACTTTAGAATCAAGTTTTCGAATTTATAACCAATAAACTCAAGAATCCTAGAAATTAAAAAAAAAATTGTTTCAACGACAACTTTTTGCTAAACTAAACTAAAAACTATTTTGCTAATAAAACTTCTTTTTAGGTAATTTTAAGGTTTAAACGCAATAAAAATTATAAATATGCAAAATCAATATTATTTTTAAAAAATGATAGCCACGCCCAAGACTTTTATCATTATGCATTGCTTGCATGATCATAATTCTGTCAAATCAACACTTACGTTAAACTTAAAAAAACTAAAAAAGTCGAAACACACTTTTTGTAGATCTAACCGATATCTACAGAAATGACATTCATGAAAATATCTCCTATTACTTCGCAAATGTGGCTTTATTAACATTACTTTACTAACAATTTAGTGTGTTTTATGTACAAAATTTAATTAAAATACTTTAAAATGTAAAAAAATCCGTGACTTTTGCATTGAAACAGAAAAATTGTAGGAAATTTTTGTATTAGATAAGTCATTATTCAGGATTAATTGCCACTGAATTCTTGTTCTTTAGTTATCTAAAGTATCTTATTAAGGAGAGTTATAAGATGAAACATAAAACTCTTTATATTAAGAAGAATTGTAAGTTGTAAGTCAACCTGTACGAAGCTATTGGAAATGGATTCAAATTTTTTTAGTTTTACAGAAAACTACATACAGAACATTGTAGAAATGTGTCATAGAATGGTAATGTGAGAAATTAATACCTCTTAAGATAGGTTCTACTGGAACAATTGAGTCAAAGCTAAAAAACTGACTGAGCGCTACAAAATGCTAGGAACATAGCCAATACATAAATAACATTCGGAAGAAAAAGTCAATACAAAAAGTAAATATGAGCCAAAAATAACCTAGGACGCTGTAGTCATTAGTTTTGTATACAAGAACCAGTTTTTGGAAAAACCTGGTTTTGAATTTCAAATGTTCAAAATATAAATTTTCAAAATAAAAGATTATGAAGTCCTCTAAAATTAATTAATTCTCTAAAAAATGTTATTATATTTATGTTTTCTTTATTAAATTGTATCTGTCTTTTCTAAATTTTAGATTTAAATTTAATTGTTCTCAGAGCAGTTAATAGGTGCATAAATAGGTCTTATACATATATATATATATATATATATATATATATATATATATATATATATATATATATATATATACTCATTTGGCTTGTGCAGGTTGATATAATACTGAAATTTTTGCATTCAGTGTTTTTGAGCAAATATTTCTTCAGTTTCTTCAAATAATATATGAATTATGAATAAGTGTCCATTGTGCAAGGAAATAAATCAATGTTGAAATCAAATAAAGGCCTCCTTGATCCTTGCAAGTTCATTTAATTTACTGTAGACATGTTTCGGTGGACACCACCATCATCAGTACGTACAAACTACAAAGGAAACAGCGAAATAACTAATGAAAATGAAATAAAAAATCTCTTTAAAAACTTACGTCAAAAATTATCAAAACGGATCATGAAGAGAATCGGGAACAAACTAATTTGGACGAGCACAGGAACAACGCAGTGTCAGTCACCATGTGTCACCATAATTTTTGACGTAAGTTTTTATAGAGATTTTCGATTTCATTTTCATTAGTTATTTCGCTATGTTTCCTTTGTAGTTTGTACGTACCTACTGATGATGGTGGTGTCCACCGAAACATGTCTACAGTAAATTAAATAACCTTGCAAGGATCAAGGACGCTTTAACTTGAGTTCAACTTTAATATATGAATTGACTTTTCCTTTTTACTTTATCATACGCAGTATGTAAAGTAATGTAATCATGCCAAAAAAAATTTTTGAGATTTTAGCGGAAATATGTCTTTTTGGGTCCCCTGAACATTTTAGACCTAGGTACAAAGAATGTCTGTGTGTGTGTGTGTGTGTGTGTGTATGTGTGTGTATGTGTGTGTGTGTGTGTGTACCCGTTTTTGTGGCGACGATTCCGGAGAAACTACTAAAGGTGTCGGGACGAAACTTCATATTTAGAAGTTTCATAACCAAACTTAGAGCTGAAAAGCTTTCTGTTGAAAAGGGTCCAAAGGAACTGGTGGTTTACTCATAGCATTTTTCGAAGATTTTGCAAATGAGCCGCTATTTGTGTAATGTCGTCAAAATAGTTAAATAATAAATTAAAGGAGAGGAAATTTTCTATAATTTATGTATAATGACATTTTTTGGTAGAATTTATAGTTTAGCAGCATGAGCAAATTCTATTTCATCGAGATCGGTCGTACTGCTTTAAAACTAGTAGCTAGGATATGTCAGATTTGTTGATTCTAATGACAGTAGCTAGTGTCAAACGCTAATGTTTTGAAAATACTACTGTCAATATAGGCTGCGTTCGGATATTGAACCCCGTTACACTTTTTACACTGAATAACACGTAGGTGTCATTTGGACGGTGTACGCGGTGTCAACGGAGTACAATATCCGAACGCAGCTTTAATCGAGATATCTGTCTAGTTCTACTATTTTTATTTTAATGCAGACATAGCCGATCTCGATCAAATAGAATCTCATGCAGCTAAACTATTAATTTTATATATAGTATGATAAAGTCATGTGCCTGGCCACATCAGATTTTTTTTTGTATATCTGTTTCAAATGAAAATGCAGCTTTGAATAAATAACTCATTATTTTATACCCCCCACATTTAATGTGGTGAGGGTATATTGACTTTCATTCAACATTTGTAACACCCTTAAGGAGGCGTGGCAGATATAGACTAATATATATGGATTTGATCAGAATTGAAAACTGAATCGGTTTAGCTATATCCGTCTGTGTACTGCTGTCTGATAACTGCCGTAATTTTGAACTAATTGATCTGAAATTTGATATACAAGCTTATCTAGTAAAAAGTAAGGACAAGTTCGTGAATGGGCAAAATCGGTTCACTTGTTTTTTTTTGCTTTTTTTTAAATATTTTACGGTGGGGGGTATTTTAACTTCAACACGGCTGAAAATAATTTTCTTACTAGTTAACTATTAATTCTAGCGTTTGAAGTTGAGATTTTAAATTTAATAGTCGGTTTTTAAATATCCCAAAAAACTGCTTTAAAACTGGTAAAAACACTTTTTAAAACAAGCAAATAACTAGTAAAATTGCCAATTACCTTTACAAGACATTGCTTAAATGCATTCGGTTGGAATATCGAGTTACTGCTGTATATGTAGAAGGGTCTACCCTAATTTCGGTCTTGCAACAGTTCTCATCTTCTTTTCGAGACCAATTTACCATTGCTAACGTCTTTTGTATACGAGTAATAAGAAGCAGTTTGATTTGTTCGATGATTCTCATTATGAAACAGAAAAGAGTAACACAATGTAGTCATTATAAAACCAAATTAGGAAAAAGATAGGACTGCCATTCCTCTCGATCTATGTCCAGAGATTTGGTCTTCTATAATTTATTGTTAGTAGACTGGAAATAAACACTATCCCTATCATGCAGAACAACGACAAATTGAATTTACAAAACTTGAAAAGTATGCGATCATGAGAGTGGAACAACAAACACTAGAAAAGAAGCTTTTTCGCCAACCAACGTAGCGCGAGAAGTGCCCCTTGTCATTCCCAACACTTTTTGACGTAATCTTAGATGCTACTTAATAAGTCGGAGTAAGATTGCAAATTACTTCTTTCCAAGCTCGTTGTCGATGTTGTCGTCAAAGTGGTGTGATAGCGCTGTGGACTTACCCATGGAATAGGCGCCGCGGTGCATCCGTAAACCGCAAACGACGCCTACGTCGACTAGCGCCGCAACACTGACGCCGGCGGCGGTGTAGAAGCGTCGCGGCATAAAGCAATTTGAATAAACCTGTTTCTCGTCGGCAATTTTCACTTAGGAAATTCAATTTCACCGCGTGCAACCGGTCTTATGGCTGCGCTTACTCGCGCTCCATTTTTCGCACTACCAACAGAACAACAGAAACTTGTTCCTTGTTACTGGAAAGGATTCTATCGACCGTGGAAAGTTTATATCAATTGATACACTTATGTACTAAGGATAAATTGTGTTTATTTTAAGTTATTTTGCTCTGTGATATTGCAATTTCAATTATTGTAAACAATTGAATCGGTGAGTGGAAGAACACAATAAGTCCAAAGTTTGACATTTTAAACTAAGAGAGCCATTTTGTATAAAATGTCTCGATCTTTTCGAAAATATGAAAAACAATCATATATATTACCAGTACTGCTGTAGAAGCACCGTACTGCACGCAATGACTGGAAGAACAGAATAAGTCCAGGACATACTCTCAGTGCATTTTTTCACTCATTGCATGGAGCGAAGTTGTTTTTAACAGATGACGTCATAGACATTTTTTTAAATGACAACCCTATATTTTTTTAATGAATTTGACATTTGAATTGTATTAATGGTATGATAATATTTTTATGGCTTTACATAAGAAACTTTTCGAGAAAAAGACAATTGAAGGTTATGAAATAAAAGTGACTAAATCTCCGGAACAGCTCAACCGAATTTAACGAAATTTTGGAATTAAGTATTTTGCAACCACGTGAAGTCACTGGCGTTATTATCGTTGGTGCAACGTTTACAGTTTCTGAGATATAACCTCAAACGTTTGAATTTTAAATAGAACACGCTGTATATTTTGACATTTTCTGATACAGTCTTCCATTGCCTATTCAATGTTATTACGCTTGGTACAGTATTATATCCAAAATATCTAGAAATTAACAAAAACCTTTAATACTTAGGTCTAAAAATTAACAAAGAAAAAATTGATGACAAAAAATAACAACAAGACTAAAATAAACCGATCAAATTTAAAACAATGTGTTCTTGTCAATGGTTGAGAATCCTCATAACCCAACTAGAGTAGTTGCAGTAGAAAATGTAATAATGAATTGTTATAAATTTTTTCTTTTTTAATTTTTTGACCTAAGTAATAAAGGTTTTTGTTAAATTCTAGATATTTTTGATATAATAATAAAGACTAACAGAAAATGTCAAAATATACAGGATGTTTATTAAAAATTCAAAAGCTTGAGGTTATATCTCAGAAACTGTAAACGTTGCATCAACAATTGTAATGCCAATGACTTCGCATGGTTGCAAAATACTTAATTCCAAAAATTTGCTTAATTCGGTCGAGCCGTTCCGGAGATTTTGTCACTTTTACTTCATAACCTCCAATTGTCCCTTTCTCGAAAATTTTCTTATGTAAGGCCATAAAAATATTATGCTATCACTAAGATAATTAAAAGATTTGTCAAATTCATTGAGAAAAAACACGACTATCGGAAAATGTTAAAATTCAACATGGCGCCCATAAGAAAAACAAAAGTTGGCCATGGTTATGCCGCCATCTTTGATGTTATTTGAAATTAAAAAATAACACTGCATTCCATTTTAAAAGTCGCTGTAGAATGTTTTTGTTTCAAATGTCTAGCTACGTTTGGTTTTAAATAAAAAATTAAAAACGATATCTTAACAATTCAGTTTTTTGCGGATATCTTTAAAATGAAAAATGATAGCTAAAATTTCTTTTCAGATAATTGAGCACAAAAATACGAAACTGCCAAATTTAAACATAGCCTCTATCTCCACTAATAAGCGAGATCCCCATGATCAGCCTCGAAATTGAATCACCCGGTAGATGGCTACACCACCCATACCTATCAAAACTAAAAATCGTCCCACACTTCCAACAAATTCAATATACAAACCCAATACCTATTAACTACCTGAAAATTGCTAACTTAAGAAAAGTGATGAACTATTTAGAAGGAGAAGATCTTGAATTTTATTACCATATTACTTCTTGGGAAACACTAAATCATGATGAAGACTAATGACATGTTTAATAATGTTGCTTTTTGTTTTGTTTTTTTTTGTTAGTTTCAATTTTGTTTATAATGTTAAACTTGTTGTTCTTTTCGCCTTTATGCATTTTTATTTACCACGTGCTATAGCATAACTTTTTTCAACAAATAAGAGATTATTATGTCGTTGACTGGAAGAACAGAACAAGTGCAGCCGATGTTTTATTTAATTGCTTATTTATTATTGCCTTTTGAATCAAAATTCACTTCCAGAACAACTGCAAATGAAATTTAGTACAACTTTTCTGTGCTTACCAAATTTGCAAAATACACAGCTGCCGAATTATACAGTTTTTTTTAGTTTGCCACAAACGCCTGATTTGGACGTATTCTGTTCTTCCACAAACCGATTCAATTGCAAGAATCTGAAAATACGTCAGTGTAACAAACACTACACACCAACACTGGGGTAAAATGTACTAGCCTTAAAGTGTTTTGCCTGCAATCTTAATTATAATATCATACTACGTAATATCATACTACGTATGATAAAGTAAAAACGTAGAACTAAATGCATCTTCTTTGTGGAATAAATGTCCACCAGTACTAAAATTCGGTAAAAATTCGACGACACAGGAGATTTTTTCAGAACTTTTTATCACTTCCATATTTAAGCTTGTTCATACACTTTAGATAACTCATTATTTTCTTAGTATCATATCATAATAATAGGAAGACGTGTAATATGCCTTAGAGGCCTGAAAATACGTCACGCCTAAAATAATAAAACAAGGTAAATAATGTAAGCCTGCCAAGGTGCGAGACTTTATTTGGATAACGGACGGGAATCCTCGGCCATTCGTCACCTGGAAAAGCTGGAAGGAACGTAGGAGGACATCTGGCGGAGGGAATTAGGAATTTGGAAAGTGTCAGTGTGATTGATCACTCGAAGATTTGTTGATCCTTTGAGCCACTGTGTAGCTCTAACAAAGTTTCTCCAATTCATACCCACTACTTTTACACTGCATCCTACTACTAACAAATTACCGGACTTATCACTCTTCTCGCTGGATTTGTTTGTCTATGGTTGAACTGCTTTACGAAGAACGATGCATTTCACAACATAATCCTCTATAAAACTCAACAAGGCATTCTTCCAAACAAATTATATTTCTTGTATTAAATTATCAAAAGTTAATTCAGATATGATTACATAAAATCGAATCATTCAGTTAGCCGAATATTTTTGATATTTAAAATTATGTAATATAACAAAAAGAAACATGGAAAACAATATTCTGGTCTAATGTGTTCCCTCATTGTAAAACCGTTATTGACTACAGTATAATAATTAAATTGTATGATACACTGTATGATCGATGTATGATCGACAGTACCTTATGGACCGTACGCTTATCTCTAACGCTTATCTAATCATTATAATAAACTATATTATACAAACTTTATTTATACAGGCCTCATCCACGCCTAGCGTAAGAAACAACTTGAATTAATTGATTAATTAATTGAAAAAATTATTTAATTAACTAATTTTGTGTTATTTTTAATGTTATTTTGTTATCGTTAATTTAATGTTATTTTAATGTAAGTTAATTAAAACTTTGCAACAACTTTTTATGTTTTTGGTTATGTAAACAAAATGCGTAATACGTAATAACAAATAATTTAACAACAAATAAACATAAATTAAACATATCATTTTATTTATGTTCATGTTTTAAACAATATCTCAATAGCCCATATCAATGCCACACCCGAAAAACATATACCAAAATATCCAAAATTTCAACTCGATATCAACTCGACAAATTTTCCAAATTTAAAAAAGAATCGAAACATTTTTCTTTTTTATTCATGAATTGTCGCCGGAAATTTGTCGACATACTAAATTGCAACTCGATTGGACATTCGGAAGAATGTACAATATCGATGACAAGATTTCAACGTAAACAAACAAGTAAAGGTAAGATAAACCAGGGTTGGGTAGGTATAATACACGAGGTAAAATACATGGTTTTCTACCAAGTAGAAATCATGTAATTTACATTAGACGGTTTTCTACATTCAGTTACCTAGGTAATCTACGTGTAGAAAACTTAAAATATTAGTAACAAATATATTTTTTATTTTGTTTATTAAACATGAAAATATAATACCTATATGTATCTATCCTATTTAAGTTTAATATGTGATATAACAATGTAGAAAAAGTAATAATTACGAAAAAGATCGGTTAGATCAATTCAGTAATCATCACACTTGTTACCATCTTTTACTTTGAGAGAGTAGTAAATGTGTTAACTACAACACTCTTGTAATAGCACCAATAAGTAGGAATGACTATCGCAATGTATACAAAATGGGGAACCACCGGCAGTGTTGCCAGATAGGTTTTACGGATTCCCCCAATTAACAGTATAAATTCCCCCAAAACCAACCGTTTCGGCAACAAAATCCCCCGATTTTTTCCTACCTTCTCAGAGAAACTTGTTCGGGAGGGGGGGGGGGGTGTAGATATGAGTTTCAATGTTTGTATCAGTGGTCAAACGAAAAAAAAACGCCAAAAAGGAATGTTTAAGGACAAAAGTCCCCCAAATCTTCAACTTAACGTGGAACAGCTGTGGAAATAGCCTGTTGATGAAAATTAGTTATCAATAAAATATAAAATAAATTGATAATAAAATACCTCCAAAAATCCCCCAATATAAAAGTTTGCCCAGAGGAAATCCCCCAGACATTTTATACCGCCAAAACTTCCCCCAAACGTCTAAAAATCCCCCACTTTTGGGGGAAACTCACCCAATCTGTCAACACTGACCACCGGCAGAGGGCTGTACTCAGCGCAGTATGATAGAACACCACAAATACAACACAAGACGGTGGCATTCTACGTATCATACGTATTCTACATTTTTAGTAGTTTTCGACGTCGTTTTCTACGCGTAATGTAGAAAACAGTTTTCTACGCGTATTTACCCAACCCTGAGATAAACGTAGTAGTAAAAAACATATTCTTGTATGGAAAAATTCATGCGCAATAATTTTATTAATAACCACTTTTCCGAAAATCTAACACTTTTCGAGATAACCGCAAAACAACAGAATTTCTTTCTTTTTAATCTCCCTATATTTTTTACAGGAGTGGTCTTGGTGGGAACGTCCGAGATTATGTTTAAAACAGCAATATAAATTTTAGAAGAACACAAGGATTTACCTTGTTCCTTTTTTTTTGAAGCTGAAGTCTACTTCGACTGAAGGGACATACATGGTCATACTAAAGAATCATTAAAGAAAAATGGTGTGTGTCGGGGTAATTTTTTTTACTTTATCATACGCAGTATGTAAAGTATTGTAACCACGCAAAAAAATTTTTTTTGAGATTTTAGCGGAAATATGTCTTTTTGGGTCCCCTGAACATTTTTGACCAAGGTACAAAAAATGTCTGTGTGTATGTGTGTGTGTGTGTGTGTGTGTGTGTGTGTGTGTGTGTGTGTGTGTGTGTGTGTGTGTGTGTATGTGTGTGTACCCGCTTTTGTGGCGACGATTCCGGAGAAACTACTAAAGGTATCGCGACGAAACTTCATATTTAGAAGTTTCATAACCAAACTTAGAGCTGAAAAGCTTTCTGTTGAAAAGGGTCCAAAGGAACTGGAGGTTTAGTCTTAGCATTTTTAAAAGATTTTGCAAATAAGCCGCCATTTCTGGAATTTCGTCGAAATAGTTAAATAATAAATTAAAGATGAGGAAATTCTGAATAATTTATCACTATTACATTTTTTGGTACAATCAATAGTTTAGCTGCATGAGCAAATTCTATTTCACTGAGATCGGTCGTATTGCATTAAGACTAGTAGCCAGGATATGTCAGAAATTTTGATTCTAATGACAGTCATGACACTAATGACAACGCTAATGTTTTGACAATAACGTCTGTCAATATAAGCTGCGTTCGGATATTGTATTACACTTTTTACACCCAATTACACGTAAGTGTCATTTTGACGGTGTACCCGGTGTCAACGGAGTACAATATCCGAACGGAGCTTTAATCGACATATCTGTCTAGTTCTACTAGTTTTATTTTAATGCAGACATGGCCGATCTCGATCAAATAGAATCTCATGCAGCTAAACTATTAATTTTATATATAGTATGATAAAGTCATGTGCCTGGACACATCAGATTTTTCATGTATAAGGTAGGTTACAAACTGGAGAATAACATCCAGTAAAAGAATTACTGACTTTAACACGCTATGTAACATAATTACTAATGTTTGGAAAACAGATAGGGAAATATAGCTTTCTTAATTAATTTTTTAATCGTACAGAAAACACGTAAAAATTAGCTTGGACTAACTAATTTTAAATTGCGAACATAGTGCATACCTTGAACTTCTATCTCCATCTTGAATACATGTTTAACAACTTATACAACACTTCGAAAACAGAACAAAATAAACGCTGATAAATAAATATTCGCAGTAAGGTATACATATGCACCAAATAAATTGTTGCTACGGCCAAAATATCGATATTACGAAAACAAAGTTTTCACAGCACGACGGGGAAAATATTCAACTTCAAGACAAAAATATGAAATATATTCTCAGTTAAAATTTCTGATTTCGCCTTTTGGCCAGCTTTTGATATCGAATACCCCTATGTGCGATGGCACATTTATGCATAGTGCGTTAGCTGCATAGATGAGCCCTTGTAAGCAAATCTAGTTGGACCTTACTGTTGGCGGCACTGTCTGTGTACACACGCCGTTCCCGACTTGACGTACGCGTGCACATGTTTACTTTTCGAGTACCGCATATTATGTCTTGTGATTTATTAGTGTTGTTTATCGCCTTCGCATACTGGCCGCTGCGCTAATTGTGCCCCTGAGTGCTTTTCGCCTCTTACTACTGGCTCCTGGCACCAAAATACCGAAGGCTAACGTTTTTACATACCGCCGTAGTTCACTGGATGAAAGAAGGCATTTTTTAACACTGCCATTCTGTATTTGTCAAAATTTACCTACATTAGATGTACAAGAAACCCACGAAGATGTTGGTGGGATGATCTTAGTTTGACCATGAGTTTATTTTTGTATAAACCACCTTTCTTTTATGTATGCATTTATATCCTGTTCGTTTATTATCATTCATTCTATATTGTAGCAGATGTGTGGTTTTCTTTTGTTTTGATTTTGTTTGGTCTGATTTCGCGGTGGTAATTTAGTGTATTTTGTAGATTGGACTGGCTGATGATGACGCAGTGCGTTGAAACTGGTACCAGGAATTAAAGAATTAACAAGCAAAGGAATAGAGGTTGTTTGATTTACCAAATCTAGTTTGTATTGCATGCCTCCGTCATTTCACAAAGTTCTTGTTCATGGAGAGAAAATAATTAAATACCATTCTATTTTTGTTCTTGAACGTTTGTCTGAAGATGCACAAGGAGCTAGAAATACAGATTATAAACAATTTAGACTACATAATTCTAGGAAATGTGCTAAAGCAGCGATCAATGGAGAAGCTCATAATCATCATTACAAACCAATCTTTACAAAAACGCATAGATGTCGATGAGGAAGTTGTGGATTTACTGGAGAATTAATGTTTTGATTGTTAATTGACGTTAGTCATGCGTAGACTGACAACATTTACATTTTGGATTTTGAACCCGCCATAATGCATCAGCTATTTTTAAAATATGACATCGGATTTTTAATTAGTGACACACAAACACGTTAAATACAAAGTAAAAAATGCTACTCCCATTCATAAAAAAATAAACAAACAAATTATCTAAAGATATATTTATTTGCCCTAAAAAGTTATATATTATTAATAAATGAATAGTTTGCTATAGCATATTTAGTTCTAAGAATTAGTTGTTTGCTGATATTCTACATTCCTTCGACTTGAATAAATTTTATTACTAACAAAGAAGGTTTCCCTCTGTATGTCTAAGATATACTGTACAGAAGATATTTGAGAAAACTGAATTCGTGCGCTATTTTACCACTCTGGCGAAATAGAAAATATAAATTGTTTTGTTTACCTTCCTTGATTAAAAGAACCAATAGAAAATATAAAATGAACGCAACGGGGAAGGAAATCACAACTCCAGCTGGAAGCCGCTAAATAGAAACGAAATTCGGAAGTAGCGTAAAGTTTTCGCATTCGCTCCACCCCTAAATGCACGCTAATGATGCACCTGAGAATGTCTTCTTCAAAGTGTATTACGCGCCGTATTAAGGGCCTGGTTTTCCGGGACTTGTTTTAATTAAAATCTGTCCCGTTTAACTCTGTAACTAAGATTAGCGTCGATTACTCCTCCAGCTTACAGCCTTCCTCCTCGAAGCCCTTAACCTTATTTCACACTTAAATCTCATTAAAATTAGCCGGAAACTATCTACAAAAAAATAACGTGTATATTACACTTCAGTAGTGATGTTTTTTTTTTGTATTTAATTTATCTATAACCTCCGAACGAAGTAAAATTCATATTTTTGTATCTCCTGCGGTGCAAGAATTGTTTATTAACATTTCTAGGGTCAGAAAGGGGTTAAATATATCGTGTCGTTTTCCTATTCAATTATTTAACCGTAGGTGGAGAGGGGGAGGGATTAAATCCGTTTGGGAGTGGGGCTGAAGTAGGGTTTAATCCGATATGTACACACGCGTATGCGAGCTTCTCCGTTTTCATTATAAAATGCTATAAATTATTCACGTTAAGTCTAATTCCGGTAATAGAATTTTCGATAAGGTCTCCTTTTACCTTTCCAATGTATGTACACTACACATCCGCCGCAGTTCGCACCCTTGCCGTAACCAAAGTAACGCTACGCTGCTGGACGGAGGGTGAAAGGTCAAATTGGTATTTTAAAAGCTGCTGGTGATAAACCGTAGACTGGAGCAAGCTAAGGTGAGATCGGTTTTTCTATACCTATGATTTTAGCAATTCATATTATTATTATACTTAATTATATTTAATTATAACTTTGCTTTAATTATTTTTATACATTATAAAACTTTTTTTCGTCTTGCTTCCAGAGTATAACAAAGAAATTGATTAGTTTTTAAGTTTTTTGTCTTTGATTAGTTTATGAAATAAATTCGAAATGTAGTAAGCGAAAAAAATTTGTTGAAAAAAAATATTCGGACATAATTTATGAATTAATAAAATACACATTTTTATAACAAATTAAATTAGCGGCCTTAAGTTGTTTCTGCCGTATGTCATCATTTTTGGCAACCTCCTATTTTTCGTTCTTCCTTCTATTGATTCTAACAGATCTTTTGATAAAAGTTTATTATTACAATTTTATGGCCGTACATAAGATAATTTCCGAATAAAATACAATTGAAACCTAGGAATGGAAATCGAAAGAACATCTGTCTGTATAAATAAGACAATCATAGAGTCTATCAAAATTAATTAGAAAAATAGGGTAGAGAAATAAACAAATATCCATGAATTCATAAATCAAAAAAGATTTATTGGTAGAAATTAAATTTGATCTAAAAAGGTCTATTTTTATGTTAATTTTTAATAATCGGCCAAATTTGTGAGACAAGAATGATCGTTTTTGCTGGATATTCAACGGTATTGTTATATTGAAGTCTAATACATCCCGTGGTTACTATTTAAAAAAATAAATGATAAACTAAAATAAACTCTTATTTAAATTTTATTGTGCTTTTTTCGGAACAATCTTCTTACATAAAGTGTTCTATAAATTATGTAGGCAGTAGGTATAAAACGATTAAGTGTATAGGAAATAGTTACCTATATCTCTTCAATATACACCTGAACAAATATAGTACTTAGTCACTTTCCAGTTTTGGGTTCTTATCCTGCCACGAATATACGAGAAAAAAAAGAAAAAAGAAAATCTGAAATTTTTCGTTATTTATGTGCAATGGATTATCGTAAATTTCTTAACCATGAATGAACTGAAGTGCTGGTTTACTGTTATAATAGTTTAAAAGAGTATTGCAGTTCGTTTCAATAAAAAATGAGTCGATTATCAAAAATTGACCATTTTTATCAAATAAAATCGACGTGTCCCGAATTTGTGGTTCATTGCTTTCGACTCCCACGAATAAAAAACGACAGAGATAAGAACTTTTGGCATCAGGAATTATAATCAAATTATTACTACTTATTATAGTTATATAAACATTACTATTATTATTATTATTACCACATATTAGTACAAGGCTTTCTCTATTTTTAAAGCAGAATGTAATTACCAATTTGCAACCTCGTATCATTTGTGGTTATTAAGATATACGAACGTTTCTACAGGGTGAGTTATTAGTATCCCAGCGGTCCATATCTAATAAATCGTTTGAGAAAGAAAAAATATTTTATACACAAGTTGTTTGATTCGCCATATTCTATAACGTAAAATTATTTTCATTTATACAGGCTGTTGCATTTAGGTGTGAAGGAAAGTATGTACATTTTTATAAATGGAACATCCTGTATATTTTATTATATTATGAATACTACTATATTTGTTTATCCAACCGTGAATGTAGCTAAGTCACAGCGTTAATATTTCCAGAGATATTCAACTGTTTTTCCAAAATATGCCCGTTGCAAATTGCAAATATGTTGCAAATATGCCGTTCTTTTTAAAAACTATGTAAAAACGACCTTTTTGCATATTTTGCCTTTAAACTGTGTGAGACGATAGTCAAAGCCAGTAGGTAGATGATAGAATCCAAAGATATTAGATACACTATACAGGGTGTTCATTGAACTCAGTAAATCTTGATGATTTTCAAATGTCTTTTTCTCGAGTTTTTTAAATGGTACAGCCTGTGTAATATGTGTTGGCTGTAACAACCATTCATTTCGCTCCAATTTACATCTAGTATGTCATACCCCAAATGGTACTATTTTTTGTGATATTTGCAATTTAACGAAACAGTAATGCAATTGTAAATTTTATTATTGTTGTAAATAAGGTTTCTGGTAGTTTGATGTAGTCTTCAAGTGGCGATAGAAGAGATACTTTAGAAACGAATTAACCAGCTTGATCCTTATACAAAGTATTACAGTTATCAACATATTAACAATGTTATATGAAATTTTGTAAGTATGTTTTGCCGCCTATCGTAAGGGCACCGCACACGCGATTTAAAAATTTAAAATTACTGCTAACGTAAACCCTAAACCCTGTACTTTTAGGTTAACTATCGCGAAAATTTGTTAACTTCTGAGTAATAAAATTATAAACCCCTAACCACAACAAGTATTTTAGAACCTAAATACGTATTTCAGCAACTAAGTTGCCATCTTCAGTAGAAACTAAAAAGAAAAGAGATTAGCACTTCATAGTATCTTTACTGGATATTGTCCAAGCAAATCACTAGTGGAAGTGACGTCCATGTTAAAAATTAGCCTATATATACCCATTGTTCGTCACACCTCAGTGAATTTTGATCACTGAAGCGTAAAAAACATGTTTTAATTAAAGCAGGTCAAACAATGGCGAACTAGGTATAGGACCCCTGTCTGAATTTATTAATTTATCTCTATTCAAGTGAATAAAGATACTTTCCAAGCTGTTTAGTTCCCTATTATTTGACACAGCTTTTACAAGTTTTAAGTCATCTACAACTACTTTATGACCTGTGTCTAAAATATGTTGAGCCACACTCGATTTTTCAAAACGATTATATTTAAAATGAGCTACATGTTCTTTGAACCTAGTTAAAATTGTTCTTCGAGTCTGGCCAACGTATTCTTTTTCACAGTCATGACATTTGATACAATATATACCAGATTTATCAAGTATATCTACCTTATCCTTTGGGTTTCCAAGAAGGTTTTTTATGCTATTATGAGTCGAATATGCTATACAGAGATTTTGTGATGTAAAAATACTTCTCAAACCCCTCGTATATGCACAATCGAACGGTATTTTAACATATTTCTTCTTTTCTACAGACAAAGTATTTAAAGTAGATATTTGATTTACATACATTTTTTGATTCTGCTTCTTAATCATTCTATCCACTATTTTCTCAGGGTACCCATTATGTAAGACAGCATTCTTAATAAACAATAATTCTTGCTGATATCTATCTGCGGACAATGGAAATTTCAATAACCTATTTACTAAACAACTAATAAAAGACAATTTTTGTTGAAAAGGATGCTGCGAATCATTAGGGATAAACCTGATTGTGTTAGTATCTTTCCGATACACGTCAATTTCTATTATATTTTTGCTATTCCTGACTACCAGAGTATCTAAAAATGGAAGTTGGCCGTTAACTTCTTGTTCTACAGTAAAGTTAATGGTGTTGAATTTAGAATTCAAAACGAAAAGAAAATCTTGAATACTACACTTTTTGGTGTCAAAAATGGCAAAAATATCGTCGACATACCTAACCCAAGTCTTAGGGAAATATGGTGCAATAGACTTTACATTGGTTTCAAATCTGCTCATAAACAAGTTGGCAATAAAAGGTGAGAGACAGTTACCCATTGCAGTTCCCTCAAGTTGTTCAAAAAACTTTCCGTTTATTTGAAAACAATTTTGAGACATACAAAGGGCAGTCAATCTTACATATTCATCTATTTCTGACGGGTCAAAGTTGTTATTGCTCAATAATTCCCTAAGAAACTCCAAAGTTTCCGGAATAGGCACACTAGGAAACAGTGAAGCAACATCAAATGAAATCAACAATTCGCCATCCTCTAATTTTACATTGTTGACCTTATTGATAAACTCCAATGAGTTATTAACAGAGAAGCTTGGTTGAGGAACAGGTAAATTGTTGAACTCATTCGATAACCATTTCGCTAACTGGTAAGTAGGTGAGTTAATACCTGATACAATAGGTCTCACTGATTTACCAGGTTTGTGAATTTTGGGAAGAACATATAATCTAGGTACAGTAGGATTGGAAACTTTGAGTTTAAATCTAGTTTGGCGGGTGATAAGATTAGGACAACTGGACAGCGTACTATTTATTTGACGGACTAGTTTGGGCAGTGGGTTTTTCTTGATTTCCTTATAAGGACCATTTGCAATTAAGTTATCAATCCTATCAAAATAATCCGCTTTATCCAGGATGACCACCTTATTACCTTTGTCAGCCTTAAGATAAAAACAATTCTTCTTCTTGAGTCCTTCAACAATTTTGTATTGATCTTTACATTCATTACTAACTTTAAAGTCCTGTTGATTCATTAACAGCTGATTCTTACAAGAGCTCCTGATTGCAGCTTTTGTGGTGTCATTACATTGGCTAATTGAAGATTCAATTCCTGAAATTAACTCTATAGTAGGCATCCTTTTATTAGGCAAGTTGTATTTTAAGCCTTTATTCAGAAAGTTAATTTCAGTTTTTGAGAAGGACTCAGAAGATTCATTGATAACTATGTTACAATCTAAATTCTTAATTGGAACTTGTTTCAACAAAACATCACTGTTTCGTTGAGATAGCAAAGAGAGTTTCTTCCTATGGTTGAAATTAACCTTATCCATTTTGTGATTGATGATTTCGTACATGTTTTGTTGAAACACTAACCATTGTTGGTAATTGAGATCTGAAAGATTAGTTAGGTATGTCGACGATATTTTTGCCATTTTTGACACCAAAAAGTGTAGTATTCAAGATTTTCTTTTCGTTTTGAATTCTAAATTCAACACCATTAACTTTACTGTAGAACAAGAAGTTAACGGCCAACTTCCATTTTTAGATACTCTGGTAGTCAGGAATAGCAAAAATATAATAGAAATTGACGTGTATCGGAAAGATACTAACACAATCAGGTTTATCCCTAATGATTCGCAGCATCCTTTTCAACAAAAATTGTCTTTTATTAGTTGTTTAGTAAATAGGTTATTGAAATTTCCATTGTCCGCAGATAGATATCAGCAAGAATTATTGTTTATTAAGAATGCTGTCTTACATAATGGGTACCCTGAGAAAATAGTGGATAGAATGATTAAGAAGCAGAATCAAAAAATGTATGTAAATCAAATATCTACTTTAAATACTTTGTCTGTAGAAAAGAAGAAATATGTTAAAATACCGTTCGATTGTGCATATACGAGGGGTTTGAGAAGTATTTTTACATCACAAAATCTCTGTATAGCATATTCGACTCATAATAGCATAAAAAACCTTCTTGGAAACCCAAAGGATAAGGTAGATATACTTGATAAATCTGGTATATATTGTATCAAATGTCATGACTGTGAAAAAGAATACGTTGGCCAGACTCGAAGAACAATTTTAACTAGGTTCAAAGAACATGTAGCTCATTTTAAATATAATCGTTTTGAAAAATCGAGTGTGGCTCAACATATTTTAGACACAGGTCATAAAGTAGTTGTAGATGACTTAAAACTTGTAAAAGCTGTGTCAAATAATAGGGAACTAAACAGCTTGGAAAGT
The DNA here is from genome assembly GCA_963966075.1 of Aphodius sticticus. Classification (NCBI taxonomy): domain Eukaryota; kingdom Metazoa; phylum Arthropoda; class Insecta; order Coleoptera; family Scarabaeidae; genus Aphodius; species Aphodius sticticus. The sequence continues at coordinate 15,185,522 of OZ014507.1, forward strand.
ATCTTTATTCACTTGAATAGAGATAAATTAATAAATTCAGACAGGGGTCCTATACCTAGTTCGCCATTGTTTGACCTGCTTTAATTAAAACATGTTTTTTACGCTTCAGTGATCAAAATTCACTGAGGTGTGACGAACAATGGGTATATATAGGCTAATTTTTAACATGGACGTCACTTCCACTAGTGATTTGCTTGGACAATATCCAGTAAAGATACTATGAAGTGCTAATCTCTTTTCTTTTTAGTTTCTACTGAAGATGGCAACTTAGTTGCTGAAATACGTATTTAGGTTCTAAAATACTTGTTGTGGTTAGGGGTTTATAATTTTATTATTAAGTTCGCCACAGTCTCCAAAATATTGTTATTAACTTCTGAGTGTTAAAAATTACATTTTCTTTGATGTGCTCACACACAAAAACCAAATATGCAACAAGAACAAACTGATAGATTCAGATTTTTTAACATAGCAAAAAAAATCTATTAAAAACGCTTCCAAATAACCCACTTTCCATTCACATTATCAATATTACTCATTCTATCACTCATATTATCCCAATTTTGAATTGTCTCTCCAGAAAAATAACCTATTTCAAATCAATTATCAATAGTAAGTAGAAGATATTGTTGGTTGTTTTTCGTACTGAATACAAATCCGTTCTCAAACGTAGTTCATCAAGACAGGTTTTAGTGTTTCTGTTTGTTTTTGTGTATGAGCGCACATACTATTGCAATGAAACGTCTCCGCACAATTTTCACACAAGTGAACAATTTTTCACTATAGTCCCCCTAAAATTACACTGTTTCTGGTTTACTGCGGAGCCAAACTGAAGTTACTAGGTCTTCAGGTTCGGTCGCTGCACGTTTGTAAAAATTGCAAAAAAAATATTCTGTAATACCTTGATAACCGTAATACTTTTTATGTGAATAAATTTAGTTATATAGGTTCTAAATGGCTTCTTCTATAACCCTTTAAATATTTTACATCATGATACCCAGCACACTGTATACAGAGCAATATTAATATACCAAACCATACTACTCTTTAAATTCCAAATATCACAAAAACTAGTAAAAATAGATATACGATATAATGAATATAAATTACAAAGAACTTAACGGGCAGTTTAATTAGCAAATAATATACAGGGTGTTCCATTTAAAAATCTCACGAAAATGCCATTTAAAAATGTTTAAAAACTAGTGCATGCTACGATCACCCTGTATAGCGTATCTAATTTTTCATGACATCAGCATCTAGCTATGGGTTTAGTTATTATGTGACAAAATTTTTAGGACAGTATCTGCAAAAATGTCCTAATTACGTAGTTTTTAAGAAAGGCCTGCAATTGCCAAATTTTTGACAAACAATTGAATATCTCAGAAACTATTTACTTTACACAGGTACAACTTGCACAGTTGGAAAGACAACTTCCTTAGTATTCATAATATGGAATGATATATAGGGCGTTCTATTTAAAAAAATGTACTGACTTTCCGTCACGCCTAAATGCAACAGCCTGTATAAATGAAAATAATTTTAGAAACTAATGAGTCAAGTAACTCTTGTATAAAACATTTTTTTCTTTCTCAACGATTTGATGACTATCGACCGCCGGGATACTAATAACTCACCCTGTATATGCATTTTAGGAAAATGGTTTGAAAATGGTATCTTCATGTTTAAAGAGAGATTAACGCAACGTCTGTAACAGTGTCTCCAGTCTTCACCCTTTTCACCCTTTTAGAGACGGAAATTCCAAAAATCCTTCCTTAAGGTGCTCTTACACGTAGCCACTTTTGTTGCGCGAGATTCTATTGTGACACTATGAAATGGCATGTTGTGTTCACACGTGAGATAAAATCAGTCAAAAGTTGCGCTACTTTCGACTAGCGCCAGCGCCAAGTGGCAGCCACACATTTTTAAGTTGCGAGGCTATTCACACAGTACACGCCACTTTTCATTGCTGCAACTTGTAAAAGTGGCACGTCGGATGTCAAGAATTGCTCACGGAACGACTGCGCTCCCTCGTACTTGTAGTGGTTGTGTTTATATTCTGCCTCATTAAGTTTAAAGCGGCGATAGCGATACTGTGTTGTTGTTTATTCCATAAAAAATGGATTCAGATTCTGATGCCGATGAGAGGACTAGAGCAGCTGCGTGTTATGAGCTATTCAAGGCCGCTTTTGTAGGAAAAGGCTCAACTATAGCCTATCGCAGAACTTGAGGATAAAGTGAAGTAGACTTGTGGATTTTTCTACTTTAACAGCCCTACTGTACTTATTGAATTTTTAACGTTGCCGCGTATTATTGCATATTTTGTCGAACCTACAGGAAAAAGTCCCCAAGAATGATTGGAGGATCTAAATGTAGAGAATTTTCATTTTAAGTTTAACCTAATATTTCCATCAATGTCAATTTTTACGATCGTAAAAAAATTATTCGAACAAAAAGTCTCGTCTTGAGTTGGGTTGGGAATTACTTTAACAAGTAGAATGAAAATTTTGCTAAATATGCATTATGCGGAAAATATAAAATCAGTTGATTATTTACGAGGACTTTAGTTGGAATATTTATTGTAATATTTATTTATCTTTTTTTTTAGAATGACATATTTATTCGAAATTCTTTTCAGAGAAGAAGGATTTATTTTAACTGGTTTCTGTTGTTCATATTGTATGTTGAAATAATAAATATTTATTTATGTTCTTTTTTGTTTAGAGAATTAGTATTTATCGGTTAGCATCCTTTATTTACAAAATATCAATTTGATAAGATTTTTTACTTCGTTGAAGTTCGATAGTTATCGATAGTATCGATAGTTTTAACGATACTATCGATAACTATCGGACACGCCAACTATCGATGTTTAGCCTACACTACCGTATATACATCTACTAAATGTTGCGCCACTAAAGTGGAAGTGGACCAACACGTCGGTCCATTTCTGTGTGGCGCTAGTACCGTGTTTGTACCTGTTTACACGCAGCAACATTTTAGCTGTACGCAACTATAAAAAATTGCGCCCTATACTGAAAGTGTCGCAATATTTATAGTTGCAGCGTTGTTCACACATTGCAATATAAGAATTGCGCCATTTTTTAACTTGCGCAATACGAAAAGTGGCGTCGTGTAAAGGTGCTCTTACACGACGCCACTTTTCGCATTGCGGAAGTTAAAAAATGGCGCAATTCTTATATTGCAATGTGTGAACAATGCTGCAACTATAAATATTGCGACACTTTCAGTATAGGGCGCAATTTTTTATAGTTGCGTACAGCTAAAATGTTGCTGCGTGTAAACAGGTACAAACACGGTACTAGCGCCACACAGAAATGGACCGACGTGTTGGTCCACTTCCACTTTAGTGGCGCAACATTTAGTAGATGTATATACGGTAGTGTTGGCTAAACATCGATAGTTGGCGTGTCCGATAGTTATCGAACTTCAACAAAGTAAAAAATCTTATCAAATTGATATTTTGTAAATAAAGGACGCTAACCGATAAATACTAATTCTCTAAACAAAAAAGAACATAAATAAATATTTATTATTTCAACATACAATATGAACAACAGAAACCAGTTAAAATTAATCCTTCTTCTCTGAAAAGAATTTCTAATAAATATGTCATTCTAAAAAAAAAGATAAATAAATATTACAATAAATATTCCAACTAAAGTCCTCGTAAATAATCAACTGATTTTATGTTTTCCGCATAATGCACATTTAGCAAAATTTTCATTCTACTTGTTAAAGTAATTCCCAACCCAACTCAAGACGAGACTTTTTGTTCGAATAATTTTTTTACGGTCGTAAAAATTGACATTGATGGAAATATTAGGTTAAACTTAAAATGAAAATTCTCTACATTTAGATCCTCCAATCATTCTTGGGGACTTTTTCCTGTAGGTTCGACAAAATATGCAATAATACGCGGCAACGTTAAAATTTTCAATTTCAATTTCAGATTTTTCAAGTTTCAAAGTACAGTAGGGCTGTTAAAGTAGAAAAATCCACAAGTCTACTTCACTTTATCCTCAAGTTCTGCGATAGGCTATAGTTGAGCCTTTTCCTACAAAAGCGGCCTTGAATAGCTCATGAACATTAGCTCATAACACGCAGCTGCTCTAGTCCTTTCATCGGCATCAGAATCTGAATCCATTTTTTATGGAATAAACAACAACACAGTATCACTATCGCCGCTTTAAACTTAATGAGGCAGAATATAAACACAACCACTACAAGAACGAGGGAGCGCAGTCGTTCCGTGAGCATTTCTTGACATCCGACGTGCCACTTTTACAAGTTGCAGCAATGAAAAGTGGCGTGTACTGTGTGAATAGCCTCGCAACTTAAAAATGTGTGGCTGCCACTTGGCGCTGGCGCTAATCGAAAGTAGCGCAACTTTTGACTGATTTTATCTCACGTGTGAACACAACATGCCATTTCATAGTGTCGCAATAGAATCTCGCGCAACAAAAGTGGCTACGTGTAAGAGCACCTTAAGGGAACCTTTAGTCCAGATTCTACGATCCAGATGAATCGTAACCCGGATTAATCAATCCGGACGAACAGTTTTATTAATATACATTAAGACTAACATCACAGAAGATATTTTCTAATAAGTCACATGTGTCGCCATAAGCTATCAACATTTTTTTGTCAATGGAGGTCGAAGTATTGACCTAGTTTCCATATAACTTCTAAAATACGATAGTCATATTTTGAGATGTCAGATTCATCAAAATTAATTTGTGAAAAAAAGAATAAAGGGGTTTTTAGTTATTTTGATTTTATAGCCTGTTTTTAATTTCGGTGATATTTTGATCCAGTCATAAAGACGATAGAAAGGGTAACATGAAGAATGTTCAATTTATTTCTAACACTTCTATCTGTAAGTATACAATATCAATTAAGTTACATCCCAAAATCTTAAACTTTGCATCAGTAAACCCGTAAGTCATATTCAATCTTTAAGCGTTCAACAAACCGTACGGTCGTAAGTTTCAGCATTCAGGTTAAAGGCTGACCGTATCGCACAGAATACATTTACAAATCCCGGCTAACTATTAGTAAACACGCACGCTCATGTTTTCCCAATTAATCTACAATAAGCGTACGTGCGGCGCGTACAGAACGGGTGCGTGGGCGTCGCGCTTTTTTCTCGTACGCACAAGTGCTTTTGCCGCCCGCTGAGGAGGGCCGGCCGGTGAGATACTGGCGCTGTACGTATGAAAATATTACACGAGTAAAGTTGTAATATAAGGCAGACAGTTCTTGGTGTCTTCCTGTTGTGGTTGCCCGCTGCGCGCTTCGGCGCCTATCATGCACGATCTAATTTTACGGTATTGTCCGCTTTTATGGTCACAGATAAATTATGTAATTTTGATTCGTATTGTCGTCCGCCGCGCCTGTCGTTTAAGTCTGGTTAAGTTGTTTGGTAGTTTATTGGTCATACGACTGCACGTAGGGGTATTTTTTTGGTTGTAAAGATAAGATGGTTCTCACTATAAGAGGAAATGGATACTGACTAAGAGTGGATAATTTAAAATGACAGTAACAGTCCTAAAGTTATTTTAAAGAAAGTGTTATGGCTGTAGGTTTGTTGATGTGTTTTGGAATAATTAATTACTTACCCAATGAATAAGACAAGTGAATGGATTAATTAAATAATTGATTCCAGTTGCTACAATAAAGCTCTACAGGGTAAGTCTGAATCAGAACCAAAATACAACAAGACTATGCCATATCAAAGATTTACTTAAATCACATGTGAAGTCACATCTTTTATTAAGCATGAATATTGATGAAAGCTTGTAAATAACGCCTAGATGACCTGATTTGAATTAAAAATTTGTTCGCTCCGAGACAAAAAGATTTACTGCCATGGATGAAAAACTAGACTTTCGAGGAGAGGCACAGAATTTATTCCATAATTTGTCGATACCTACTTGACTCTCAGAATCATTTTCACCATTTTTACATAAGATAATTTTGACGCCCATTCGGATTTTGTGAATGGATTGTGAATAGCCAGTCTTGGATTGCCAAGAAATGCCACAGTGGGACCCAGAACATTGATTTTACTTACAGGGTGGTTGCAAATAACGAAATTGTCAAACATGCGTAGGGGTATAGTATTAGTTTTTATCAGTATCAGTGTTTATGAGTTATTTTAAATATAGTTTGATGCTGAAATGTCAAATTTGAATCAATTTTCATTAATTTTAATATAGTGGTGAAAAATGCTGAAATCAACATATTGGTTTGTCGGGTTCCTTTACTGATTTTTCAAAAACCGACAAATATATAAAAAAAACCTAAACAAAATGACAGAAAATTTTACCCTTTGCTGATTTTTTATTCAAGAAAAGCAATAGATATTTTTTTATGAAATTCTGTATCTGTATTAATGTTTTTAAGAACTCAAAGATTTCTTAAAAAACTCAAATGCTGACAAAAGAGAATACAAAAGACAATTTGCAAAGTTATTCGTAACTTCCAGATGACAACTGGACGTTATCCGATTCCCATTACCGGAAAATTGTAAAGAAAAATAATAGTAGTAATAGTAAGCTGATTATACTGGAGGAACCAAGTGCTTTGAAATTCATTCCATCGAGCAACAAAATATCGCTTGGTTGCTTGCTAGGCAATGGCGGAATGAAATTTTATAATACCTATTCAATGTTGTGCTGCAATGCTATGTTTAACACAAATATACATTCATAAAACCCTCTGAAAATTAGTTTTTAATAGATGATTCTTACCATAAATGAACCACTCGATAGAAATACCACTCAAACACGAACTTAATTTACAAGAAAAATTATTTTGCCCTTATCCCGTCAAAATCTCGCGAACAAACTCGGTATGTTGAATTATGTTAAATAAATACATAATAAATAATGGTTTTCCTATATAAAATAATACAAAGGCTCAACACAATAAAAAATCAACTCATGGTTCAAAACATCAATCAGTGAACATAATAAACAACAAGAAAAACATACAAAAGTACAGAACAAGTGTTCATTCAAAAGTAAAAAGAAAAACAAAATACCAATGCACGAAGAAGATTAACAATAAAGCATATCCCGCAGTTAAAATATAAGCGATTCAACTGACAGAGTAGGAGGGACATAACCACGTAACTGTCAAGCAGTTGTATGTGGTTTTCTCTTATAAATTGCTATGATGCATGCACATTGGACAGTCGTTGTACCCATAAGTAAAAATAGGAAAAATGAAAAATCGGTAGATTGATGTTATTTTAGGTAAATACACACATTATGCGAGTCCGTTTCCTCACCAGATGGATTACATGACGTCATGCACTGATGGAAAGGAGTAGGGGGATAGATTGTGGTCTGATGGATAAAATTTATGTTGGAAATCCTGACGACCTGATGGAATAAACCGGTGAGCTTGCATTTTATTGGTCGACAGTGACAGTGTCTGAAAGAAGCCAACACCAACTTAACCTTCAAATATAAAGCATTTACTGGGCAGTGGGCAGTAATACTGTGTACAACCAAAATGAGTGAAATTAATAAAGGTATTTGTTTGAATTTCTGATGAGCATTCATTTATACTTATTATCTTATATATAAAAGAGTTATTAATAAAAATATGTATATTTATATTTTTGAAAATTACACCAGATACAATAAAAGAAAGAGTAAAAAAAACAACTTAAAATAACTCAGACTTAAATATGATATTGCAAGGGTAACGTAACTTAACAATAACGATTTAAATAAAAAACCAGTACGTAGGCTTTTATGGCCAGAATAATTTAGAAAATAAATTGTTTCCGGATCAAAATTGAAAATTACTGATGTTACCGAACCACGTTGCTTGCTTCTTCCGAGTTTACTGAATATATAGTTAGCTCGGAAGAAGCAAGCAACATGGTTTCCAATCGTCAGAAATTTTGAAGAACGGCATAACTCGGAAACAATTTTTTTCTAAACAAAATAAATATTATTTTCTAAACAAAATAAATATTACTCTATAACACAGGAAACCTTCATTACTGTGTGTTATTATTTTTTACACATAGTCACTTTCCACTCTCTTCTTAGTCTCTTATCTTCCTCGTCAAGTTTTCTTTTTGAAACTTATTAATTTTTTTAAAATGTCCGCATCGGACGGAAATGAAAAATTAACTGCGTTTTGATGCTTTGTTTTCATTTCTCTTTGAGCAACCCGCTACCGCACATTTCATTTTCGATATTTTTAATTTTCTTTTTAAAGTGGAAATGTATTTGGTGTCAAGGTGTTGTCAAAGTAATTTGTATTTTGTTATGATGCGTATGTAGTCAAGGTGTTATCAATGTTTGGTCTAGTGTGACGTCACAGCAATCAGCTGATTGTCAAACTCGCTCAAAATTTAATGACAACCTGCGCAATGCATAATCTTGTATCGTAACCTAAATCCTCATAGTTCATAGCAATTGTCAGCCGTAGATGAGGAGGGTGGTTATTTGCGTGTATAAGTAAAATATTGCTCTTAAGCAACAAACAAATTGTAACAAGGTATAAATAAAAAACCTCCTTTCCTTTCTTTAGAGGAATTTTGGTTCAAAAAGGCAATAATAAATAAGCAATTAGATAAAACATCGGCTGCACTTGTTCTGTTCTTCCAGTCAACGACATAATAATCTCTTATTTGTTGAAAAAAATTATGCTATTAGCACATGTGGTAAACTAACAAAATAACAAAATAAAAAAAACAACATTATTAAACTTGTCATTAGTCTTCATCATGATTTGATGTTTCCCAAGAAGTAATATGGTAATAAAATTCAAGATCTTCTCCTTCTAAATAGTGCATCACTTTTCTTAAGTTAGCAATTTTCAGGTAGTTAATAGGTATTGGGTTTTTGTACGCTGAATTTGTTGGAAGTGTTCGACGATTTTTAGTTTCTTTTGATAGTTTGAAAGTATGGGTGGTGTAGCCATCTATACAGTACATATAAAGTATGGAAACATGACAAAATCTCAAGAACGGTTTTGCTATGTTAAAAAATCGTCGATTTATCGTCGAACACGTCGATTTATAATTATCAAATGACGGCACAGATGACGTCATCGACATTTTTTTAAATGACAACCCCATATTTCTTTAATGAATTTGACAGATCTTTTAATGGTCAGTGGTAGCACAATATTTTTATGGCCTTATATACGAAAATTTTTGGAAAAGAAGGTTATGAAATATAAAGGCGTATTTTCGCGAACATACTCGGTATGTTGAAGTATGTTGATACGGTTACCTGTAGTCAGTGGATGACGTAATCATTTGCTTACTTTCGGTTACATCGCGAGAATACGAATAGTTAGTTCTGTCAAGTTACTTATGTCAAGTGACAAATGTATGGATGGTGTAGAATGGGTGTAGGTTACTAACGTAACCTAAATTTTCATACTTCATAAGTAGTAATTGTCAGCCGCAGATGAGGAGGGTGGTTATTTTTGCGTGTATAAGAAAATGTTGCACTTAAGCAACCAGCAATTTGTACGAATGTATAAATAAAAACTTCTTTTCCTTTGTTTTATGGAGTTATATTAATTTTAATACAATTTTCAACTTTGTACCGAACTGGACACATTAAAAAAATCTTTGTTTACTAAATACCAAGTAGTACATAATAAAACTTCAATGTATTGCAAAATACATCAGCAAAGTATAACATTGAGTTACTGATGGTTATTTTTCACATAGGTTTCAAATTCTTCAATCCACATAGGATCTCTTTCTGACCAGCATATGCTTCAACTTTCTTTTGAAGGCCCGTAGGGGTTTCTGTAGCATATTCTTTGGAAGCTTATTAAGAAGCTGGTGATATGTCCTTGGTTGGCGTTGTTGACTCCGCTGGGTGGCCTCACTTTTTCGTGTCTCAGCTGAGAACTCTTCTCCACCTTGTAGAAGTTGTTGGTAAATGTACGCCCCCATAAAAGTAAGGACTTTGTACTTTCTAATGACTCTTTTAAGAACGTCAGAATCGCGCTAGTAGACGAAACACTTCACCGCCATGGGAAATTTGTTGAAACCTGTTCCTCTACGACAATAGATAAACATGAACAGTCAAGAAAAAGAACCCTCATGCGTTGGAATTTTGATATGAGTAACACTATTCAAACTTAAGTGCCTTACGTTTTTCTCCTGCAGAAATAAAAGACGAAAAATTAGCTGCAGTAGAAGGACGATAAGCGGGTCTGTTAAGATTAAACATTAGGCTGATAATCTTGAAGTTTACGCCGTAGCTTGGGCGCGGAATTTTCGACGTTAAAACCGAAAACGGCAGGGATAAATATTTATAAGCGGTAATCCGAACGGTAAACTGTGCATAATTACTCCGGCAAATATTTACATAACAAAGGCGCAAGTATAAATTGAGTTAACGATTTAATTTCGGGCGGCACTCGGCCGTTACCACTGCCGCGGCGTCCATCCATTCTTCCACAGATAGAAAAAGTTTTCCCGGCAATTTTCTGACAACGAGTCGAACTTTTAATTCGATGTTTTGTGCGCGCGTCCAAACTTATGCGAAATTATACCCAACAACAACCAATTACATTGCGTTTCGTAAACTCTGGATAACTATGTTTGAGACAACTTAGTCCTCGACGAATATCATAGGAACAAAAATTCGAACAGAAATTTGAACTATTCCAGGATTCTCAGATATAGAAAACCAATGCAAATTGTTAGCTATACAACATCAAAAACAATTAAATAAAACAGAATAGAATGATCCAATTTGAAGCCGGAAACAAAAACTCTACTACTGAACAAACAAAAATTGAAATAAAGTGTGTTATTCTACTGAATCATTTGTACAAAACATGATTGACTATCAAAATTTTCTGTCCCTAGGTTTGTACAGAAGCGCGAGAGAAGTGTAAAAATGTACCCGATTTTAGCACTTTTTAATAAACGCTAGTCCTTCCGAATTCTTTTCTGCTAAACCGTTTGCCCAAAAAAGTTCAAATTTACACAAAGTATAACTCAAGACCTTGTCTACAGTTTGACGTTTGTATATTACTAATTTTCTTTGCAATAAAAACTATAAACAAGATTTTCATGGAAGCGGATATCTCGGCAACGAGTATCAGCACGATAACGAGACAGGTACGAAAACAATCGCAAAATTTTATTTAATGAGACTATTGAAATAGATACAGATTTCAGATGTTCATTAATTTTATAAAGCGACATAAATATGAGATATAATTTTGGTACAGCGCGCAAGTACGTCACGTCGTTCAACTTATAGCATATATCAGAGATTATTACTTAGAATTAAAACAAACATCGTACATATTTATTGATGTAACCAGCATTGAAGTTCAAGCTTAAAACTGGCTGACTCTTTGTTTAATGAAAGAATAGATTGCAAGTGTACAACGAGGAGCTGAAAGCATATTTTTGTTGTTGTTAACGCCTTCTGAATCAACAGCGGCAAACAAATATTATCAGGTAGCATAAGCAAATAAAATAATTATACCAAATATTTTTGTCTCAGGCCCCATAATATGATTTGAGTAAGATCCAGATAACATAAATACATAAATATTCATTGAATCAAGTTTCTTGAGTAACTGCGTTGCATGCGTACGTGTTTTGCAAGTATTGAGCAAGAATGCTGAAGTATTATTCCAAGGTAGTAAAATTATCAATAATTATCAAGAAATTTTCAAGATGACCGACCTCCGTTGGCGGGAAATTTGAATTTAAATTTTTGGCGCGAAATTTTTCAAGATGGCCGACTTGGTTGGCGGAAAATTTGAATTTAAATTTTTGGCGAAAAATTTTTCAAGATTGCCGACTTCCGGTCTGAAGTTTTCAAAGTGGCTGACTTCCGGAAGTCGGTCATCTTGAAAATACAAATTTCCCGCCACGCGCGGTTTCAAATTTCCCGCCAAAAGATCGCGCATGCATTTCAAATTTCCCGCCAAAAGTTCGTGCTTGCGCGGCAGGGGCGAGCTCATACCAACTAATATCAGCAATTTGCTTCTCAAATAACTAAAGCACAGCTGTTGTATCTGTCAAAAAATCACCATCAAGAGAAGGTACTTCTATTAGATTTTATGGGAATTATATAAGTCGGAAGCTATGAAGTAAAATTATTGTGGTTACTTGTAGCCCATTGCAATTGAATTAATCTGGGCATACGTACAAAATAAAGTTGCAAAAAGCTACAGTACATTTAAAATTAAACATATGTTAATGATATGTTAAATTGTGTTGCAATTTTTCAACACAATTTTTGGTTTTGAAAATTCATTTTTTTATTTTCACAACTATATTGTCTCACATTTTTTATTCCTTACAAAATTTTTAGGATTTAAGTACTAAGACAGTAGTATTCTAAAACCAATTTATGTTGTTCTTAATTTTGATCAAAACAGCACTTTAAGAAAAAGAAAACATTTCTTAGCTCCTGTAACTTTGTTCCAAGTGATATTTTGTAATTTAACAGCAAAGATGGTGTAAGTTTAATGACGTACTATTTGTAACAGTTTTTCTCAATTTTATAGAAGGAACATACAATATGACATACATTTTTGCAATCATCGTATTTTTTACACAAGAAAGTACTAACATATTATTGTGCGAAAATTAATCGTTATAGAGATAATTGTATTTTATTACTGATCGAGATAGAGTTTGACACAAAACGTATATGATAGATCATTTCAATACTGCCAACCAAAAGTCTCTATCATATCACAGTTGTTAATAAATTGGTTTCAAAATGGAACAAATTGTTTCAGTTTTTGGTACACTCCAAAAAAAGTTAATACCCGTCATTGAATCATCTAAGTAGGCTGAAATTAATGCTAACAACTTGCACTTTAAAATGTACTAAGAAGTTTGACGAAATGCCACTTCAGAGTACTCTGAATAAAGTAAAATAACCTATAAACTTCTTTTAACTCTTCGTAGCTTAAATGTTCAAACTTCCATTTTAGTCTACCTTCAGAATTCTATTATATCCCATTTTTGACATCAAATAGTTTTAAATACAGTGTGATGTACCATTTTCATCGGAAAATAAACATCATGCAAGGATACCAAAACTAAAGATGTAGAGTTCCAAACTTGTCGTTAAATCAACATAGAAAAAGGTCCAAAAGGCAGACTATTTCGATTTCTTTTCGTAAATTCCGAATCTGAAAAAAAATATCTATAATTAAGTAGGCTCACGTGAAATGATGGAGTACCTAGCTAGCTATGTGAAACGTTCGTAAACTGGTGTAATACAGCTTTGATTTCAGCCTACATAGATAATTCGGCTAGCCTTTTATTATTTTATTGTATTTTTTTGCTCCTTATTATGTTATTTTTCAAAACATTTCGAAGAAATTCTTGCGACAACTGCTGAGGCGATGTGACACACGTTTCCTTTGTTCTTTAAAGGGCTCAGCTTTGGATCTTTTGATCATATTTGAAAAAAATTGCACAATATGGCATTCTTCTACACCCTCCAAAAATGACGAGAATTCTCTAGGTAGGCTAAAATAAAAGGTAAAAAAATCAAGGTTCAAGCTTCAACTAAAATCATCGGCTTGTTTGGGTAGATATTCTAAAAATAAATATGTATTGTCAAATAAGAATTCCTATAGTTGGTGAATTCTGGTATACCGTATTCGATTCGCATAGAAATTCGGAAAATTTAATAATCCTAATTTCTCGGTAACGCCCTGACAAAACGAGCATCGCAATATGCAAACAATTTTTCAATTACGCGCATTTCCCAAACGCCTCGGTCGTATTTTTTTTTTTCGTTGGGGGAGATGTTCCGTTCAATTAGTCGAATTGCTGTCGCTATTTTGGGCTATTTGAGCATCGAAACAGAAAAAAAGCACACAGAGATAGTCCGTCGCCAAATGCGAAATAGCCGAAGACTGGCCCTTAAAACCGTTAAGCGGACGGCCAATGTTGACACGTCAAACATGATTTGCATCGGCCGCCGCCGGTTGCGGCGCCACCGTCGATTCGGACGGAAAACTCTGCGAGCTTCGCTCCGACTAATGATCGAAAATTGAATTCCAGGCCTGGCTTGCTGCGATTAACCGATTCCCCTGTAAACGCTAATCGGTAGTCAAACAATCGGGAAAGGTTTTACTTAATACGATGTCCGGCTATGTTGAATTCTGGTGTAGTTAAAATAAAATTGACCGTGTATTTTTTACGTAGTAAACCCTAAAGCTGATTTAGAGGTAAATTAAATATGTACCAAACATGTTGATAGTTGGATTGATAGATGAATGTTCATAATAAAATTGACAAAACTTCTACACACAGAAAAGTGATTATTTGGAACGAGAAAACATAATTACTTGATTTTATTTACTAGGTTCAAATGCATATTTACTTGGATGTAGAAAGTTAGGTATATACAAGAAATGCCACATACTCAATATAAGTAAAATAATTTCTCAGATAAATGCTGTCAACAAATAAATTCTTTCTTTATAAGAACTAATATTGTATTGAAAGAAATTTTTTGTCCCAAAAATGTTAATTTCTCCAACGTAGTAATAGTAAATCCATCCAAGTGCGTAGTTACTTGATCCAAGAAAATATAATACATTTAATATAAGTAAGTATTGTTTACTGAATAAAAACCCACCAATTATTTAACTGAAGTGATTCTCACGTCTTTCAAGTAATCCCTTTCTCTGGAATAAATATGCGCACCGTGATTTTGTCAAGGTTCGCGCGCCCGCACGTGCTGGCGCCACGGAACCTAACCTAGTACGAAAACAACGAAGTACCCGTAGGGGATGTGCCTTGTGATTTATTGAGGATGGTATTGTGATTTATAGTGTACAATAAACGTTTCTACACGGAATAGTTTGATGTAAGGCGCGTAACAGTTTAGTACGAGTAAGTAAATATAACATACCTATCTTGTTAATTAGCAATAGAAAACGTATTTGTACCAAATCTTTCAAATTCTTACATTAAGTAGCTAAAAATATTTACCGGGAATAAAAATATACAATTCATTGAAGTCTGTTTACCTACTTCACCAGACTAACCACTTTCTTAAATCTAGTAATTATTCCAAGAAATAAAATTTCTTGGTTGAAGTCAATAATCTCTCGCGTATATACGAACCTACCAACTACTTCAGCCAAGTAATTCTCTCTTCGTTCGAGAGATCACTTTTCTGTGTGTACAAGGTAATACACATTTCAAAACTTGCGGCTTATTGGTTTTTGTTATTATTCTGTGGTTGTATCTTTAAGTGGTTCAAGTTCCATTTAGTCTGATTTAAGAAAAGCCAAAAAAAGTACGTTGTTAGGTACTTACCAAATTGAAATCCAAAAGGATGGAACAATCTCCTAAAGCAAGTATGTCAATTGAACCAACTATTATAACTAACCGAATTGTAATTAAATAAATCCTTGAGCAAGCAATTAATAATATAATCTGAACCAATGAACTAATTGGTTGAGTTCATTGATTATTTTTATCAATTTCACTTTAGTGCTATTATTGCTATTAATGCCAAATGATTATACTGGTGTTACAAATTCAGATAAATTGTTTGTAACATTGATTAAAATAACTATGATTGACTAAACTCAACCTTCGAAAAAAATGAGGTCAAAATGCCAAGAACACCTGATTTTGGCAATGTTTACGAATTTTTAGCGGCCGAACCCAATGTTCTCGAAACTTCAAAATATTTTCGAGATTTTTGCGGAAATATGTCTTTTTCATATTTAGAAGTTACATGACTAAACTTGGAGCTGAAAAGGATTTTGAGTCCAAAGGAACTGGACGTTTACTCTAAGCATTTTTTAATTAAATTGCAAATGGGCCGCCATTTCTATAATTTAATCAAAATAGTTAAATAATAAATTAAACTAGAGGAAATTTTGTAAAATTTATGTTTGACGTTTTTTGATAAAGCTAATAGTTTAGCAACATGAGCAAATTCTATTTGATCGAGATCGGTCGTGTCTGCATTAATTTAAAACTAGCTAGCCAGGATTTGACAGATGTTTTCATTCTAATGACAGTGGTAGTGTCAAACGCTGATGTTTTGACAATACCTACTATCAATAGAATCAAAATATCCGTCAAATACTGGCTAACTAGTTTTATTTTAATGCTGACGCGGCCGATCTCGATCAAATATAATCTCACGCAGCTAAACTATTAATTTTATATATAGTATGATAAAGTCATGTGCCTGGCCACATCAGATTTTTTCATTTCCCTGTGATAATATATAGTACCGTGCGCGGCAAAAAGTTGGACACTAATGTAAATTTGTTTTATTGTCAAGTTATCAGTTGTTTTTCATAAAAGTTCCGAAAATGACATAAGAGTAAAGTACCTTCATCTTCAAAGCTATTCAAAATGATTTAAAAAGTATTTCAAAATATTAGGAGGCATGAAATATGAAATTATAGTCACCTTCGACATACGATATACCGGGGGCAATTTCGTATTTAATGTCCTAAAAGATTTCTAAACATCTTTCAAATAATTTTATTTCACTTTCCTGTTCAGAATCTTTCATAGTATTGTTAACACCCGGTTTCTGTCTTAGAGGAAGCACGAATTTTTGGATTTAGGATACTTAACAAAATAAGTAGTTATGCCTCAGCTACACTATACAAGTTTTGAAAAATATTTCTTTGACAAGTTCCTTGTCAAATGTTTGATAAAAAGTTGATGAAGTTTCCATCGAAGTTTTGCGAAGTGTCAACACCAGATGACAGCAGTCGCTTGCGCTCAACACTTTTGATGTTGAAATAAATATACAGGATGACTCACGCAACTGGTACATAGAAGTTTCTCATGTTCTACTATTTCTTGAAATTTTTGAACTAGAATTTACTCGATCTGAGCTCTTCAGCAAAAATATTCTCAATATTTTTTACGGGTACGTTTAAAATTAAATATCTCGGATATTATGAAAGGTAGAAGTTACATGATTGGTGGTCCAAAGCTAGAAACATAACCAAATAAGACGATGTTTAGTTCATCATGATATCTTATACAGGCTGTTCGAAATTTACAACACAATAATTGAATTTTCAAACGGTCAAAACTCATTTTTTCAAATGGACCCCACCCTGTATACCGCCATTCGATAGGAAATCTTATTCCGTATCAATCAATAGTAGGGTTCCCTATTTCTATCTTTAATAGTTTTTGAGATATTGTCAGTATAAAAGAATGCAAACTGAATACAAAACGATTTATTCTTCATCTATTGTAGAATTGTAACAACTTTGGAACAGCAGGAAAACAGAAAAATATTGAACAGGTTTGTTAAAACTAAAATAATATATTTGGGATATCTAACTTAAATTAAAACTTACTTATGTTGTTCGAATTGTTCGAAATGCTTCCCGTTCTGCTGAAAACATTTTAAAACTCTTCGCTGGGGTTATGTCATCGTCGTTCTTCGGGTTTCTTGTCGCTGAAGTCCATTAATGGCGGCTACTACTCTGTTAGTCAATTCTTCTCGAGTATTAACTGGTGTGGAATAGACCTGACTTTTCACATGACCCCAGAAATAAATGTCTAGTGGTGTTAGATCTGGAGAGCTTGGTGGCCACCGCCAGGGTCCCCTATTTCCCAACCACCTATCGTCAAACATCTGATAGTGTTTAATGGATACCACATGCGAAGAATGTGCCGGTGCACCGTCCGTTGGATAAAAACAGTCGCGTAAAATATTGACGGGAAGAGTTTCGCAAAAATTCTTCACACATCCACGCAAAATTTCTAAATATCTATCATAATTTAAATTTTCGTCCCCCATTATTAAATGGGAGTATTCAAAATGGATTTAAAGAAAAAGTGACAATATCTCAAAAACTATTAAAGATAGATATAGGGAACCCTAATATTGATTGATAGGGAATAAGATTTCCTATCGAATGGCTTATCGGAATACATGGTGTTCCATTTGAAAAAAAAATGAGTTATTTACGGTTGAAAATTCAATTATTGTGTTGTAAATTTTGACCAGCCTGTATAAGATATCATGATGAACTAAACATCGTCTTATTTGGTTATGTTTCTAGTTTTGGACCACCAATCATGAAACTTCTAGTTTCAATAATAACCGAGATATTCAACTTTAAATGTAAACGCGAAGATCACCGAAAAATTAGTAAAATCAAAAAAACTCAAAAATGGTGATATTTAGGTATACGGAAACCTTATTCAAAATGATGTATTTTGATACGTAGGAACAAAAAATAAAATTAAAATTATATTATTAACAATTATATCACCCTGTATTTTAGGATATTGACAAAAACCCTCCATGACAAAAACACATCAACAGATTAAAATTCAGAAGAATTTCTTTTACTTCGGATTGGTACTGTCACACTGTTCAATGCGGAATATGTAATTGCTATGGAATCGTTTATTTAATTGTCTGTAATTACTATCAAGCTGTAGGAAGTCCCAGATGTCACTTCGTGGAGTAGTGACACTTCGCAAAACTTTGATGGAAACTTCATTTGACAAGAAACTTGTCAAAACTTGTATAGTGTAGCTCAGGCACTTCATTAACATTGTTCTGCACGCAGAGTAGTTTGCTATTACTGTTGGTTGTCAAGTTTTATTGTCGTTATGGGCGCACACAAAATTCAGATTGAAGATACTTGCCTCAATTTGTGAAAGGGAATCAATATATTGTGTTCATACCCCAACCTATTCAACAATTAATCAGCATAACAAGCCCAATACTAAAATTTCCCTTCACACCAACGCTGCCACCAATATGGTTCCACGCCTAACCTTCTTTAAATATGACGTATAGTTTAATTTATTCCTAGTTGAACGCTCCACTACTTGAACCCATAACATTTCCTACTACCAGCGGTGCAATCATTCCGAATGCCCCACTTACATAGTTGCTGTAGGTTATGGGGGAGGCCGAGAAGGTTAAGGGTCTCCATAATTCACCGTGGCTAACGCTGCTCGGGCAAGCGAGGGGGCGCCTTTCGCCATTCTCAGATCGTATCCTTGAGAATGGGCCGCTATAATTGTAACTGGTCGGTGCCGGCTAACGATACTATCGACTTGCCCGGATTGCTCCTTCTTTGGCCTAATGGTGTGGCTTTTGCAGCGGCTGGAAGCCGGACACGAACCGATCGAAATGAAACGCAACGGGCAAAAAATACATTCGTGGGGCTGCAAGCGTAACTAATTGGTGTTGTACTTCCCGTTGGGGGGATCGTGTATACGTATGCAACCGTCGCGTGAATAGAATCACGTAGCGACAGATGTAATTCTGTTTTACCAGGTTGGAGGGCAGTAAGGACTAGGTTTAATTAGAGATTGCGGGAGTGTTGTTGTAGAGGGTATAAGATAATTCTTATGACTTGAATTCTTAATTGTAGAGCGGGATGTTTACGACGAAGGTGGTGTGTTATTTTTTGTAGGCTTTTTATAGTGCAGGTCGATATAACAAAAAAATAAACAGTGAAGCAGTTGGTTATATAAGAAAACCTAAAAAAAATTATAAAATGAAGGCAAACTTCATTTATAATGTCTATACAGAATTATACATATTAATGTACCGACATACCAATATTAATAATATAACTGCTTTATTACTTATTCATTTTTTCCCTGAAGCCCCTCACCATAGCACATTAGGAAGTTAAACATAGTAACACTGGTGAGAATTTCCACAAAAACCGACTTATTGGGACATTTTAAACGCGGTTTTCAAAATTTGAATATTATAAATATGTCACAGTTAAATAAGTTACAGTACCACCTATTTTCAATTGATTCTCCTCTTTTAAATATAACAACTTTTATAAGTTGTGTCACAAAGACATAACAGATAAGAAACTATAATTATCACGGATATGGTCATGAAAAATTAAGAGTGATACAAAATAAATTTATTGGTTATTTAAGGAACCTGAAGTACAAGCCAACTAATAAAAAACAACAAATTTTGATAGATATATTATTATTAAATGATCTAAGACCAACAAATTGACTATTAACTGAAAATTTTTGTCTATTATACTAATGAAAATTGTTGTGAGTGTTTAGAAGAAAAACTATTTGCAATTGAAACTAACCACAGGTGATATAGGACGTCAAAACACATAAAGCAAACGGTAATGGGTGTCTTAGAAAAAAATCTTTTTCGAAATCGTAGATTCGAAATAACGTAAAACCCATAAATAATTCATTTGGATTGTGTCCATGTCGACAAAGTTATGTAAATTAATATACTCGATAAAATGCCTCTATTACTTTGTAAAATATACAATTTCTTAGGTACCGGTTTCGTTGGTAATAACATCATCACTCTAAATCTAGAATCAGAAAATGTTGGTACGAAACCAAATAAATTTAACAGATAACTCACGGTCAGGTAATTAAAAACACAAGCAAAGGAAAGTACGTGTGCCATGTGTGAATGACGACAAACAATTGACATACCGCTGGAAGTTAGCGAGAGGGATAGCGAAAATAGTGAAAAATTGGTTAAAGGCAGGCAACTTTAAGTTCATAAATTTTTAAATTATTGTAATGTAAACATGAATAATGGCTTTTGTTGGAAGTCTAATTGATCATTTAATAAAGTTATGTTATGTTGTGGCTTCTTTTATGTTTTTCTATCTCGAGTTGTTCTAGTAGGTCAAATTTGTAGTTTTTATTACATTTGTGAAGAAGTGTAGGTTCGTTGTATTTTATACAATGACCTGTTGAAATTTTGTGCTGACATATGGTAGAACAGGTTCTTGATTTGTGTTCTGCTATCCGTTTTGCCAACTTCCTTCCGTTTTGACCTACATAAACAGCATCTCAATTAGAGCATTTGACTGGGTAGAATCCAAACTCATCCGTAACCGATTAAGGGTTGCTTTTAAAAACGGGATAAATATTAAATTTGTGTAACATTTTGTTAAGTTTTAAATTGACGTTATTGTTAGTGAAAGCATTCACCCATGACATATTTTGTCATGGGTTTTTTTAGGTATGTAAAGTGGGTCAGAGGTGTTAACGATTTGTTGTAAAAGATGATTGATATGTTTTAAAGGAAAAAAGTTATTTGAGCCAAGGTTATAAATGTAATTTAATTCATCAATTCGGGAGTTGTAATTGAGGGGGTACTTTAAACAACGATTGAAAAGAAAACGAAATGAGGCCATGCGTTGTGAAAAAGGATGGGATGAGTGATATGGAATTATGATAGGTACTGCAGGTTTTCTATATACTATATTGTATTCGATAATATTATTATGGTTAGTTAAGGATAAATCTAAAAAGTTCAAGGTTTTATTGTTTTCGATCTCTAAAGTAAAATTAAGTTTGTTATGAAGGTTGTTGATATGTCAAAAAATTATTAGGGCTTAGTTCATCACCTTTCTATAAGCAAAAAACACCATCAACATAGCTGATCTACTTCACGATCTGTGATTTATAGGGGTTTATATTATTGATAATATGTTCATGTTTTACATGATCAAGGAAAATATCAGAGAGTATAGAAGATTGGCATTCCCATTGGCAAACCGTCCTCAAGCTTGTAAAATTTGTTAAATTTTTCACTATTTTCGCTATCCCTCTTGCTATCTTCCAGCCGTTCGTCTATTGTTTCTCATCATTCACACATGGCACACGTATTTTCTGATTGTAGATTTTGGCTGATGATGTTGTAACCAACGAAACCGGTACCTAAGAAATTATATATTTCACAAAGGAATAGAGGCAATCTTTGTCGAGTAGGTATATTAATAAATAATTCAAACTAAATTCATAGATAAAACCTTTCTATTTTTATGTTCTAATCCGGAAAGTCCTTTTCATAAAATAACGTTTACAAAAAAAAGTAATTACATTGATTAATCTTTTATTAGTGTTATATACATTCCAGTGTGCAATACTACATGTGCAATACTACATAAAAAGCACTGTACAAATTGCATATCTGTACAAGGCGTATTAACGCTAGGATTCCGAATCTACGAAACACTTCCGGTAGACTACATCGTCCGCGGTTTTTTAAATTATATTTCGGAATTTTACTTAAGTATTTTGTTTTGTTTTGTGGATGGGTATTAAAATATAGAGAAATATTTTTATAGCTTATTTTATTACGTTACAAATTACTCTTTCAAAAAATAAATTACAGTTTTGTAAAAAAAAAGCTCTTTTAAGATATGAGCTGCCGTGTTTGTAGATTAGAAGCTTCTTATTTTGTCAACATCCGTCGGCTGTCACATGTGAATGTATTTATTATGCTATGATTAAGCCTAAAAATAAAGCCGAAACGACAGCAACAAAGCAGACAAACTTTTATTGCTACGTAGCTCCTAAAGACATGAAAAAGTTATTTCCGATTTATAATAATATTATTTGGTTTCCAGAATTGCTAGCTTAAAAAAATTCATTAACTTCTGAGTGTAGGTAGGAGCATGTCACAGATTTCCGATCTAACATGTGATAACTGATTCTGGTGTGCCTTTTTTCGTAGAACCTGGAGCTGGCAACAGAAATTGTGAATAGGGTGTAGTTTTTGAGAAAGTGTGTGTCAAAAAAATATTGCAAAAAAATGCAAAAGTACGTGTAGACACAATACAAAGTGCCTTTAGTTATAGATTCAACGAAAAAAAGCATACCAGAAAAAAAATTGCCAAAATTTTCCATTTTCCCTGCTTTTAAATACAACAACGACATCTACAATTTGCTCTCTAATGTCAAAAATCCAAAATCTACCATGGATGAGAGTGATGTTCTAATCTGTCATTTGATCTGATTGTTGTGCTGTCTATGTGGGATAAACAGGAAGGTAGTTGGCAAAGCGATTTGCAGACCAAAATCATGAAATTCTTCTAATCTTTATAAACGGATGATGCTCACAGAATGGACTACATGTAATACTAAAACAATTCACAAATGCTACAAGAGTTATTAGCTGGACCTACTCGAACAGATTGAAATCGAAAAACACAATCTTTTTGCAAATTAATTACATGCATACATCAGCTTCCAATATTATGTGACATATGTGCCAATTTATTGACAACATAATAGATCTGTACCTCAGGCACTTCATTCGTAAAATTCGTATGTTAAGATGTATTATTGGATGCAGGACACGGATTTTAAAATGCATGACCCGATCGCGTGTGCTTCGAAACTTCATCCGTCGTCATATTTCCAATGTCTCTAGCGCTCTGTAGGTGGACCGGCGAAATAACTTTTCCGCCAAAGTACTTTATCTATAGTTTAAAACATCCACGGAATCTGTAAATAGTTTCGGAAAGAGATCAGCCTGGATGCGCTTCCATCGAAAGCTAGACCGTGCCAACGGATCGGCATCCCCGTTAAAAATGCAAAGAACTTGGTACTTCCAGCACTACTCGAGCATTTCCCGTTCGCGAGCTTTCCAAACTGAAAATATGAAATTTTCTGCTGCAGGTAGTTACCTACTTCTAGTTGTACGTACAACTTCGTATACCGTTTCGTTTTGTGTGAAATTTCGTCTGTGCATATTTTCCTCACTCGTATATTCTAAAAAATATTGTTGGTAGATAAGTATGTTACAGTAAATGTTGTGCGAAATTACCTTCTGCAGATATTGCAGCGTGGAAATCTATATACATACACAACATATTATCTCCAAATTTAAAACAGAAGAATATTATTTACAATTTAACATAAATAAATGTTTTGTATTTGAGTTCCTGGTGCCATTTAAATAAAATACAAATATGGACTATATAAGCTTAAATGAGGTGTTGACATTTTGATACTTTTTCTTTTAAACAGCAATTAATAATTGTACCCAAATTCCTTATAAATGCGTCTCGTGTACAAGGTGGCGATCAATAAGTCTTCTAAAACCCATTAATTCTCTGGAAAATATCATTATATTTAGTAATTTTCCTTTCTAAAGTCATATATTTGCCAACAGGTTCAGCAGTGGGGGATAAGTGACCATATTCACGCTGTTAGTTAAAAAAATAATTATTTTGAAAAAAAAAGGGTATCTGGACATAAAGGATATGCATCTGTTAGAATTGGTGGTAAAAATCATACATTTTTTATGCAATACATTTCCCGTTTACCATACATGTATCAATATAATTTGAATCTGCTGATCATCTTTGGAACTAGGCACTTTAGGAGACCAGAAACGGTGGGCTGTGGCTTTATTTCTTATCGGACATTAAATATGAGATTAGTAATCTCATCTTTAATGTACGATAAGAAATAACTTGTCCCCAGACAACTTCTGAGCTTATGTGAAAGAAAATGTATCCTACCATATAGAGGAGAGCAGAGTGAATAACAAACTATTCTTATTTAACAAACATTAAGAGAAAATACAGAAATCATCTGTTATATGAAATTAATTGGTGCAAAAATAACCACGGATATTGTATTTTTCATATATTTTGCATAGTTAAAAATTAACTGTTCATGCCTTTTGTTAATATTATAAATGGTTGTAACTTCTGAAAGAATTGAAGAAACAAATAAGTTCATGCACTGAGAAAAATGCCTGTAAACTTAAATATCAATGTAATATATTATTTGAGTATTATTTGATACCAGTTTTTATATTGTTGCATTTTTTTAGAATAAGTTCCGGCCTCGTTCTTGCCTCATTGCGATGTATGTACGATGGTAGGGGTGCGGTTTTTTCCGCGCAGCCCCTAGGCCACAATAGGCCCTTTGAGCTGTCACCTCACTACTATACAGTCATATCGATAACCAGAGATGTTCAACTGGTTGCCGGGCTCACTGTTTTTCGTCTCTTCTTTTTTTAAAGAGGAATAAATAATTCTAAACAAAATGCTTATAAATGCATATTGTGCACGATGTGGCGATCAATAAGTCGTCTAAAATCCATTAATTTTCTGGCAATTATCATTATATTTAGTAGTTTTCCGTTTTAATCATATTTAAGGGAGTCATTTTTGTACAAACTGGAATTCAAGAAACAAAATAAGTTCATGCACTGTGAAAAATGCCTGTAAAGTTAAATATGGGTGTAATATACGTTGTAAAAATACTGTGAAAGAAACCGTAGTTGAAGTAAATTTGAGCAAAAATGCTGTAAAAGAATTTGCAGGTACTTGAGTATTTTTACTGCAAAGTCCCTGGTTATATGATACCAGTGTCTTATATTGCTGCATTTTTCTTTAAGAATAAGTTCCAGCCTCGTTCTTGCCTTATTGAGATATTAATGTGAAAATACAACACCGTCACACTAATTTTACAGAATATTTTGGCAATTTCACAGGAAAAGTACAGTAATTAAAAAAAAGATGTGATTCTTAGATTTCAAACTGCGTTTCTTTACAGCCACTGGTTACATGTCACTATTTGCTTGATACAGTGAAAGTGCTGCACACATTTTTTGTCTGTGTACTAAGCATTTCATTCAGAATAAATTTACTTTTTTAAAAGAAAAAACAGGGACACGTAAAGTAAAAAAGAATAGGACATAGTATGATATTCGTTATGGATGAAATTATGGCGTAAAAATAACAAAAAAAAGTTATTTATGAGGATATTGTTTGTGTTCTCATTTGGTATCACATGGTGTCTGTTAAGTTACAAAAAATGTATATACGACGATAAAAATATTGTGGAAGAAACGAAATTGAAATAAATTATATGCAATAAAGTACAGCAAAAATGCTGTAAAAGAAGAGTTCGCAGGTACTTTTACTGCAACATCGCTATTTATTTGATACCAACTATTTCTGCATTTTTTTACAATGCCTCCCGGCAATTTCATTTCGTCCTTGGCAATTTCACAGGACAAGTTCAGTAATTTCACAATAGAAGTGATTTTTTTATAATTTAACTGCGTTTCTCTATAGACACGTCGCTGATTACTTGAGACAGTGCTTCACACAGTTTTCTCGGTGTTAGAATCTTTTCTATCAAAATAACATTTACTTTCTTAAAAAAGAACAGACACGTAAAGTAAAAAAGTATAGGAGACAACCATAGGATTGATTCTTTGGTGATTTTATGCAGTTTGAGTAAATGGGCTGTCTTTCTGACAGAAGTGCTTATTTTAGAATATATTTAAAAAACACAAATGATACAACCAGGGCTGCGGAGTCGGTAAAACAATTCTCGACTTCGACTCCGACTCCAGATATTTTTCGTGGACCAACTCCGACTCCGACTCCAGAAAAATTGCATATAAAAATATGTTCAAATAATTATGTGCAATAAAAATCTTACATATATGTAAATAATCATAAATTTGACGCAGAGTAATACAACCGAGCAACATTAAATTTGCTATGAAAACAAACGCACTACCAGGAAAAAAGAAACAAATTTAATAAATTAAATTTATATTCTAGTATTGTATCTGATTGTATTAAACATATGGCTAGTGCATATCCAATTACTCACAAACAAATGCTGAAACCATAAGCAAAACAGAAGTTTTATTTGTGTCCACTGTCCAGCGAATTTGTTGGCAGCTATATTTAAACTGACAATCTAATTGTAAATAAAAAACGGCTTATAAGATGCAAAAAGGCCTACTGATCGGACCACAAATAAAAAGTTATGACCACATAATTATAATATGTAATCTTTCTGTAATTTGTTTATTCAAAATATCTCTGACATCATTAAGTATTTAACAGTTTTCTCCAGAGAACATACAAATCGGCACTACATTGTCCATTTAACCGACTTTCTATCTCTAATAATAACCAAATTACCCATAATACAAAATAAAATTCATTTTAATAAAAATAGAATTAAATGCAAAATACGTTTATAAAATTGTTGTCAGGAACAGAAAGGTCCAACCATCCTGCAAGGATGCCCTGACATAATTTTTAATTATTTTCAAAGCTGACGTCAAAGCAGCATAATTATGGCTGCAACAGGTAATCTGGATAAACGATTATTACTATATTGAACTACGGCCCTACTTTCTCAATCTCAATTATTAAATTAAATCTTTTGTTCACGTTACCTTTTTCAAATCTATGCCGGGTTACTTTTGTTAATAGTCTTCACTTTCGTTTGAACAGTGTGTTTTGTAATTTTATTATTTACATATGTATGTAGGTAGGTACTTTGTCAAAGACCTAATAGAATGTTAAGTTTTATTTGTTTACTGGCTACTGTGGCAACGTCCAACTTGCATGTTTTTCTTTCTCAACAAAAATTAAACCTGGACTCGGAGTCGGACTCGGTACACTTTTTTCGACTCCGACTCCGAGTCCTCTGAAATTTGTCTGAACTCCGACTCCGACTCCACGACTCCGACTCCGACTCCACAGCCCTGGATACAACCATAATGCCAATGCTTAAAATGCAAAATAATAAATACAATAATACACTTTTAGACTCTGACCACTTTATATCTTTTTTGTTCTAATCGGATATATATTGAGATATCAAAAGGAACAGGGAAAATCATATTAGAGATTGAAAAATTCTACTAGTAATAAAATTAAACTTTTCAGTTTATAATTTTAACAACACGTACATGTAACAAACTTGACAGAACCTTCACAGTTTCATATATGGTATAAATAAATGTGTGTATTAGATCATTTAATTTAATATCATTTAATCATTTAAAGCATTTATAGCGATTATTCTATTTATTTTTAATATACCCTAAGCTACAATCCCAAAGATGATAGATAATAGTACTTCGTCATAAAATCTAATCAAAACTTATTCCTCTGAGACCCAGCAAAATTCTCGCAGGATTTTCAGCGGAGTTAAGGGAATCTAAAATCAATTTCTAGGCATTACCGTTTAAAACCGGCCGAATTTCCGACTCGAGCCGTACCGGAAGCGACGTTTCACCGATTCTCTATTTACATTTTAAAGTAATCAGTCTGTTTAAGGCCTTTAAGGTTTTAGTGGCGCCCTACTGCCGGCTGCGTGCCGTCCTGACGGGCCGCCAGTCCGACCTTCCGTTACGCCACTGGAGAAAAGGTCCCAATTTGCATTCGTAATCTCTTCATTAAACGCCAATTAGCCGGGCGAATACACCGTCGAGTCCTGAAACTCCTTACAGGAAGGAAGGCAGCTCTTCCTTCCGAATTGCGTCTAATTTTATTTGCCGGTATACACAAAGACAAATCACACAGGCAGTGCCGGAGAAGAAGTGAACCGACTGTTTTAGCACGCAGTAATTAGCCATAATTAAGGATTTGGTTTTATTATTTGATGAGTGATTAAGTCGGACTTTATTTGCCTAAGAAAACTGAATGGAAAAAAGATTCTCCGCAGAATCTCGGGAGGATGTTTGTTCTCAATTAAGAAATTGCCTCCTTTTATTAAGTGAAAATTAACCATAATAGGGTCTTTGACTGTATTAAAAATATGGCTTGTATTATAGTCATCCTAATAGATTACAGTTTAAGAAATCTATTTGTTATTACTTTTCAAAAAAAAATATGCTTTATTAGTATTAAAAGTCAAAATTAAAATTGATTTTTATGCACGTCCTATCACGTGATTGAAAACGATCTGTAATTGGCTCAGTCTCCAGTGACATCATTCGTTAGTACGCTTAGAGTGCGTTCGGTTTGTCATGGTAGGGTATGGGGAGAGCAATGCTCAGATAACCTGGGTCGGCTGTCTCTCTCTTATATGCTCTTATATCTCACCGTATGCTACCCGATTATCCGAACGCGCTCTTATGCTTCTCCAGTTTGAATTCAATAGCACTAAAGTGCCATGTAAGCATAACTTTGTAGGTTAGGTTAGCCCTAACCTTAAGCTGTCAGATCAGATAATACCTGGTTCGAAAATGGATTTATACACCATTTATAACCAATTTTTATGTAGAAATTGTGAAAACAACACATCATACAACACAATTACCAAACGGCGACGATGCCGATGCTGACAGACCATATGGGCCGATTTGACATCTACTATCGTGTGACGTCACACAACAGAAAGTATCGTGTAGAGTGAAGGAATAAACACACTAAGATGGTTTTCCAATAATAACCAAATACCTTATTAAAGGCTTTCCCTGACTCGTATCAATTATCCCATTATTATTTCCCAATTTGCTTTACCCACGCCTTTATTGCTGTCAATTTAAGTAAACTTCTCACACACCGTTGTTGTTAGTAATTATAGTAAACAAAGCAAACGTGATGAATACTAGGCTCCTGCTTGAGTTTTGATATGCTGAAACTTCAAGATTGCGAACTGCAGATTAAGACTAGCTCCAACCAATATGTCCGCAATTTCTCACAACTGCCTGCGCCAAGGTGTTGGTGTCTCACCACGCTCGTTCACTAATACTGGCGGCGGCGCTGTCAAAACTTATCCGATGCTTCAATAAACACCGAATTCGGAGCAGTCGCGTAGCCTAGTATTGCGAGCTAAATGGGGGGAAATGACAAGATTATATTTTCTTCCAAATACGTGAAAAATGTGTTAAAATGTTATGCACTAATCACAGCAACTATTATATAGGTATCTAGATTGTAGACTTCCACGGTCTGAGTCAATGATATATTGATTTCCGGGTGGAAACCGCGTTGAGGACTTTGGAGCAGTTAATATTATATAGGCTAATAAGAGCACTGACGCAGAAAAAAAAATGATAATATTCATTCCGCAAGTTGATTACAACTGTCCGTGTTCTCGGCGCTTTGGAGCACTCACTTAGAACAATTCCCACCTGTTATATATGCAAAATATCGCCCACTCGTCACTGGTGATGTAAAGCTTCGTTACTTTCGAGTAATTGTAACTACTTGTTACTATTAGGTACACTACCCGTTTCTCTGTTCCAGTTCCTTTGTAAAAGTAGCACCGATACTTATTCCTGAAGATAACTCTTACAACAGAGTGCAAAACGTCGACTATTTCAACGTTAAAAACGCTGAAACAACGGTGGAAATCCGATAAAAATTTGTTTTGTTGTTTCTAAGCTCTACAAAATTTTACATGTCTTTAGTCACAGTATTCTTTTCATAACTAAAAAAATTTATGGGTCGCTTCCGGCTGTCGAAGTCTAATACTTAAAACAAATAATTACTCTGGATTACAACTAAAGAAATCGAACAAGTAACAATTGCTTGTGGTGTGCTTTTGCTCGTAGAATCTGCACCTGAAGCTCGAAGAGAAATTGTAAGTTGAGCATACTTTTTGAGAAAATCATTGCCAAAAAACCTACAAAAAACAAAAAATACGTTTCTTCACAAAAAACTAGACACAAATCAAAATGTCTACCACCTAATACGAAACGATTTTTGTTTCCTCTTGAAAATGTAGTCTTTTAGTTTCGATTATTGTTTTGATAAATTAAATCTATGACATCTAAACTCAAGTTTAATAATTATTTTTTTATCGTCACAGGCAGTAGCCAATAGCGCTTAAATATGTTTAATCAGGATATCAATTAATGCCAATTCATAATTATTTCTGTGTAGGAGTATTTGTAAATTGCAAATCTACATAAATAAAATCTTGATATTACAATGATAAAAGAATTATGACAGATTTGTGAAATTTACGGTACACAGTGACAGAGGACAATGACTGAGGACTGAGGACAGGTTGAATTTCCCGCCAATTTGAATAATTGTGATTTTGGCAATGGTTGCAAATGATAGCTGTTATTTTGGTCCAGTGGCGTAGGTGTTCCTTCTTGTAAAGGGATTCATTCTCTGATTATAATTAGGTATATTAAATTGAAAATATTAATTGAATTAATTGGAATGTATTTTTATAAAGACTCTTCAAGAACCCAATAACAAATTAATTGAGAAAAAAGATAAAACATCGTTGCAGAGGAACGTAACCCGTACTAACGAGTTCACTATGGTATCTGACAGTGATCATAACCTGTATCATGCACGCCTACCATCTTAGTAACACTAAATAAGTTCAAAACTGTGGTGGGAAATTCAACCTATTCTCAGTCATTTTAGATCACCCGTTACATGTGTACATATAAGTGCGTACGCTAAATAAGTACGTATGCTTTCACGGCCAGAATCATTTAGAATATAAATTACTGGTGACGTTTCGCGAACCATGTTGCTCACTTCTTCAGAGCTAACTGACTACTGTGAACATAAGAATAATAATAATATAAGTAATAATAATAATAATGGGAACATAGTTCGGTAATTTGGACGAATTTTGTAAATTTCATTTGTTGTTAAGGATTTTCAATTATCTAAATATGGAAAATCAAACCGTAAAAACCGTAAAAAAATTGCGTTAAATATTGCAAGTCTAAATTCGAGGACTTTGGCCTCGAAACAGAATATGCTCTTATGTTTGTATACTAAGGTTCGGCCTATTTATCACATATTTACCGTAATATGGACGTAGTTCAAGAGAAAAAAGAGATGGTTGTTACGTGTTCCACCATATTGAGTGGTGCAAGTAATTTTTTTAAGATCCGAAATGTCGAAGGCCGTGTTTCATCTTTACGCAAATTTTGGCTTATTTTGCCGATTCTATACCTCCGAAATCCCGATCTACATCATGTTCAGTGAGGAGTGCATTTATTTACATATAATGCACGATTTTTAGTCGTTTCTATTCTGTTTGCATTTGGAGTACTACGTATGTTTACCTAATTAAAAATTTCCATTGTACACTGAAGAAACGAGAGTATATGGTAGAATTGATACGTGTGGATTCAGGCTCATGGTGGAGCTGAAAGGATCAAAACTTTACTACAAAACTTTCCAAAACTTTTTACCATTAAACTTAAAATATGCAAAGGATAAGGAGGCTCATTTTTACTTAATCATACGCAGTATGCAAAGTATTGTAATCGTGCCAAAAAAAAAATTTGAGATTTTAGCGGAAATGTCTTTTTGGGTCCCCTGAACATTTTTGACCAAGGTACAAAAAAATGTCTGTGTGTGTGTGTGTGTGTGTGTGTGTGTGTGTGTGTGTGTGTGTGTGTGTGTGTGTGTGTGTGTGTGTGTGTGTGTGTGTGTGTGTGTGTGTGTGTGTGTGTGTGTGTGTGTGTGTGTGTGTGTGTGTGTGTGTGTGTGTGTGTGTGTGTGTCTGTGTACCCGTTTTTTGTGGCGACGATTCCGGAGAAACTACTAAAGGTATCGGGACGAAACTTCATAGTTAGAAGTTTCATAACAAAACCTAGAGCTGAAAAGCATTCTGTTGAAGAGGGTCCAAAGGAACTGGAGGTTTAGTCTTAGCATTTTTGAAAGATTTTGCAAATACGCCGCCATTTCTGGAATTTCGTCGAAATAGTTAAGTAATAAATTAAAGATGAGAAAATTCTGAATAATTTATCACTATGACATTTTTTGGTACAATCAATAGTTTAGCTGCATGAGCAAATTCTATTTCTACGAGATCGGTCGTACTGCATGAAAACTAGTAGCCAGGATTTGTCAGATTTTTTGATTCTAATGACAGTAGGTAGTCTTGGTGTCAAACGCTAATGTTTTGACAATAACTTCTGTCAATATAAGCTGCGTTCGCATATTGCATTACACTTTTTACACCCAATAACACGTAAGTGTTATTTGGACGGTGTACCCGGTGTCAACGGAGTACAATATCCGAACGCAGCTTTAATCGACATATCTGTCTAGTTCTAGTAGTTTTATTTTAATGCAGACATGGCCGATCTCGATCAAATAGAGTCTCATGCAGCGAAACTATTAATTTTTTATATAGTATGATAAAGTCATGTGCCCGCCCACATCAGATTTTTTTCTTAAAAAATATGTAGGTACATAAAAACCCCTTCGCCTCCACCAATTTGTACCACACGTATTTCACATAACATATTTCAATTACTAAACCCAATACCAGCCGCAGGAGTAGATTTCCAACCGAATTACCCCAAGAAACAAAATCTAGAATGAATTCCGTTTTGAATTGCCAGTTTCATTCCTCGAGTGGATACCTATCCATGCTCTCGATTCTGTTCTTTCGTACTGGGCGGCATCGGGGACTGAGTAAAAAAGATCGAGATCGTGAGGGATGATCTCGATGTTCTGGGCTATAGATCATCTATCCGGTGGTCCGGGATGAGGGACCGATGCGGGCCGCGGAGATTTGTCATGTTATCGGCAGACACCACTGACACCTGGCATCTCGTCCTGAATACCAACTAGATGCGGCCCCGGTACGTCGTAATCCATACGGCCCCGCACGCTGCCGCATACAGTCCCAAACGGCATTCGGATCAATCGACCACCAAAGCGTTCTTTTACCGAAACAGATACGGTTCGCGTACGGAGTAGTGTATGATGCTTGAGTTTCAAATACGTGCTACACTTTTTTGTTGGCAAAACGTTTGTGATGTAGTGCTTGGGTTGAGTTATTAGTATAAATCCATGTATATGTTGTGTTGGTGTGAGAAGTTAATGTTTGGAAAGGATGTTCTCCGATGCCGGAGATATTTACTTCAAATGATAAAAGTGTTACTGAAATCATTCAACCTTACATAAATTCATATTTTTTTGGGAAAACTATAATTGAAAATTAGGATAATATTGAAAATGTTTGGTCACACCGCGGAACATGATGTTGGACACTTGGTCGAGCGCTTTAACGCCTTTTTGACCAAAACCAAACTAATGTCATTACCTGCCAAATTTAAAATATCTTTCTTTTATTTCGTATTATATTGGTCAGATATTATCAGCAATGGTGCATAGCATACATGAAGTAACATAACATTGGATTGAAACGCTCTGTTATTGCAAGTAAAAAACTGTTATTGTATATTTTATACTTGAATAATATATGCAGGGTTGGTACGGTCTTGTGATTTTATTTTCAAGGGGTGGTTAAGCATCGTAAATGAAGGTCTTTAACGGAACAATGTATTTACAAAAGTTGCATAATAAGAGAGATATTAAGTTACTGACATCAAGTAAGTATGCAGGCTAGCCTTTCACGGCCAGAATCATTTTAGGCCAAGCAATAGAGCTACAAATAATTGCTTTTTTGACATAAAGACTAGCAGGAAGCCGCCTGTGCGATCCTATGCAGGATAGTCCGTAGGATATTCTTACTATGTTTCCTACTCGAAAATGCCATTTTTAAATTTATTTATAAACAATTCCTACCAAAAAATCGCGTTTTTTTAACTTTTCTTATTGTAAAAAGAAAACTATTGAAGCAAGCTTAATGGTGCAACGGGATGAACTGTTGAGAATTAAATTACGAAGAGAATGACTGGTCAAACGATCCGATCGGATAATTAGAACCGGAGAAAAGCTGAAAAAAACCGGAAAATTTTGCTTTCTTTTTCAATTCATAACTCCGCCATTTTTTAATATTACAGCTGAAACTTTGCACAGTGGTAGCTATTCACATGTGCATTAAGTGTGCAAAACCTCGGTTCGGTCGGATTGATACTTTTAGCACAATCCTCATTTGATATTTTTTTGGCAATATTTTTGCGGAGAGCTGTATGCGTTTGAGGTCGTCCGATTGCAATTTAAAAAACGGATTTGGAAACTAGACTTGAACAGCGACAAAACGTCTATTCTGATTTTTCTATAAGAGCGCGCTTGTATTACTATAGATACGCGCTTCCCCGCGTCGACCGCCTACCCCCACTACTCGACCGGTTTGGAGCGCGCGGCAGTTTTTGGTCATGTTTGCAAGTATTTTTCACCTATTTCGCAACATTTTAACGCAAAATCAGACTGGATGTTTTGTAGCACAATACTTCTACCTGCGAAATACGTAAAAAAAATTATAATCGACCACCTCCGACGCATCCAGGCTCGCCGAATCATATTGCATGCATATATTCAAATCGCAATTGTGCAAAAACTAATCATCGGACAACGCCTGGGTTGTCCACACTCAACGTACCCATCAAACGCTACTTTCAAGCGAAAAGCCTCCGCTACAACTTTGAAAATGGCGGAGTTATGAATTTTTGAAAAATCGCAGATCTTTCCGGTTTTTCCGAATTTCCTCCGTTAATATTAATTCAATCGAGTCCGTGTAGGGTTCATTTTTTTCGTCTTTCATTCTCTACAATTCGTCGAAAGCATCAAGATTGCTCCATCGGTTCAGTTTCTACAAGCGAAAATCGAAAAAAACACGATTTTTTGAGGTTTTTTTGTTTATAACAAATTAAGAAATGATATTTGCGAGTAGGAAACTCAATACAATACATCTACGGACTGTTCCACGTGACCTGGGATCGTCGGTTTCCTGCTAGTATTTTTGTTACGCAAAAATCCCTATTGCCTGGTCTATTTAGAAAATAAAGTGCTTCCGGGTTATGCCGTGTGTCAAGATTCGTAAACGCTGACGTTTCGCAAAGCATGTTTCTCGCTTCTTCAGAGCTAACTAAAGGCTAACTAAAGAAGCGAGCAACATTGTTCGCGAAACGTCAGCATTTACGAATATTTACACACGGCATAACCCGGAAGCAATTTATTTTCTTACTGAAATCAGCCTACTTAGTAAAAAAGTGACTGATAATCGTTTGAAATTAGATTTACTTTGCACAAATTGTTGATCAATCATTTAGCGTTAATAACCTTATAAGGTGGTTAGTAACCCCTTATAAGTCAAAACAAAACAAAAATTAACAGTAATATCGATCTTATTATGCAACTTGTGTTAAGACGTTTTTACGTTAATGACCTTCTTTTAAGATGTTTAATTATCCCTTGAAAAAAGAAATCACATGACCGTAAACACCTGTATATAATACTTGAATTGGCTAAACACGCCTGGAAATACGAGTAATTGAAAATTAGTACCGTTTTTTCTCATGGTGTGTATACAGTAAGCGCGTAAAGTATGGAAACGTCAAAAATATCTGAGGGGGTTAGTTATTTTAAAAAATCCTCAACCACTTTGATTTTTAACTATCAAAATCAATTCCAACGTCGTATGTGGCTTATGACGTCAGCAACATTTTTAAATAGACGGGTTTCCATTTAAAAATTTTGATTTGACAAATCAGATCTAAAAGAATTTAAAAACTATATAATATTTTCCGAGAGTAACGTCAAAAGAAGTGATATTAACTTTTTTTTGCAAATTTATACCAACTGTACAATTTTCAAACTAGATTTTGTATTTTGATTGTAAAAAATTTAATGCATACAATGTAAAAATTTCACAAAGAAATTTAAACAATTAACGATTCCACAACCTAAAGTCAACCGACCACCGAAGCGCACATTCATGTTTCAATAATAGCACACATCTTTCAATTTATTAAGTAATACTTTATTTAATGTACTCACTATCCTCTTTAGAATGACGTATTATTTGTTTTGCTAAGCTTGTTAGTTTTGGAAATATTGACAAAAACATGAATGGACAAGACTAAAAGTTCGGAAAAGTCGTTAAATGTCGAAATTTTAAACGCGATTTACTCTAAACCTTGTTTTGTTGGGCGGTTGAAACGGGTTCAGAAAAGCTGATCAATTTTAAAACATCTTGCGACATTCTATTAATAAAAATTAAAGGTTTTGTCCACTTCTTCTAGAAAAATACATAACCATTTCCTACAAAAAAAATCTGATGTGGCCAGGCACATGACTTTATCATACTATATATAAAATTAATAGTTTAGCTGCATGAGATTCTATTTGATCGAGATCGGCTATGTCTGCATTAAAATAAAACTAGTAGAACTAGACATATATCTCGATTAAAGCTGCGTTCGGATATTGTACTCCGTTGACACCGGGTACACCGTCCAAATGACACTTACGTGTTATTGGGTGTAAAAAGTGTAACGGTGTTCAATATCCGCACGCAGCCTATATTGACAGTAGTATTTTCAAAACATTAGCGTTTGACACTAGCTACTGTCATTAGAATCAAAAAATCTGACATATCCTGGCTACTAGTTTTAAAGCAGTACGACCGATCTCGATGAAATAGAATTTGTTCATGCAGCTAAACTATAAATTCTACCAAAAAATGTCATATACATAAATGATAGAAAATTTCCTCTCCTTTAATTTATTATTTATCTATTTTGACAACATTACACAAATAGCGGCTCATTTGCAAAATCTTCGAAAAATGCTATGAGTAAACCACCAGTTCCTTTGGACCCTTTGTAACAGAAAGCTTTTCAGCTCTAAGTTTGGTTATGAAACTTCTAAATATGAAGTTTCGTCCCGATACCTTTAGTAGTTTCTCCGGAATCGTCGCCACAAAAACGGGTACACACACACACACATACACACACACACACACACAGACATTTTTTTGTATCTTGGTCAAAAATGTTCAGGGGACCCAAAAAGACATATTTCCGCCAAAATCTCAAAAAATTTTTTTGGCACGATTACAATACTTTACATACTGCGTATGATATAGTATATTACATTACAAGAGCTGTAAATAGCGTATTACGTACGAGTGGAAATTTAACATACGAGCCGCGAAGCGGCGAGTTTTGTTATTTTCCACGAGTATGTAATATGCGTTACAGCTCGAGTATTGTACATAACTTTACCTACGACCGACAAATTCAATAAATAGTATCAAAAATGTCAAACAAATACAGGTAAGAATATTTGACGGTTAACCAATCAATGTATTCGCGCGACATCTACTGCAACTACGGAGAACTTTGTCTGAAGTGTCCATCGAAAATTCCAGTACAAATTCAACATAAATTATCACGTGCAAGTAATAATATGTTACAGCTCGAGTATTGCACTTACTTACGACCGAAAATTTCAATAAATATAAATTGTATTAAAAATAACAAATAAATAATCAAAATATTCGCGCGACATCTGTCATTATGACATTATGTCGTGCGTAAAAAACACAAACGCACAGCCAAAGGCACACGTATGTTATAAGCGATATACGAACTAAGCAGTCCGTGACGTAAGGGACATTTACACATACGGTCGTAGGTAAAAGTAAAAATGTATCAAATCGGCAATTTTCAATATTTTTCAATAATTCTGATTTGCGCTATAACGAGGCAATCTACCACCATCTCACGCATGTTTTTATCTCCAGAACTTTTAAGCTAAGTACAACAAATGTGATATCATTTTAAAGAGGAGGAGTGTGGGTACATTACAAAAACGAATTACATCAAAATATTAGAAGATATAGATAAGGAAATAAATTTAAAAATTTGCAAAAAATCGTGTTATTTTGCGATCGACTTTAGTTACGCTGTTGAATAGTTAATTCTTCGAATTACTTCAGTGCATTCTTTAAATATTATGCTAGCAAAACGCATAAACAATAAAAATTAAATTGTACACCAGAATGTAAAATTAAACTTTGTACTTTTACCTGAAATTCTGAAAGTTTGTACAAACACGTTTTTCAAACGTTTTTGAAATGAAAATTCAGTGCAAATAAATTAATTAAAAATGTTTATTTGCCCTGATTTTCAACTGTCCTCTCCTCGAATATGGTCTCATGTGGGCCATAAAATTTGTAAGCTACCAATAAGACAATAGAGAACTATCAAAAACAATAATAAGAATTCAATATTAAAGAAGAGTCAATGGGTGCGTTCTGCCAGTTTAAGCCGCTTAAGCGCTTGAACTCAGCAACCAATGGCCTTCGCGTTCATGTTGTTGCTGCCCAATTGCCGCCGTCCGCTGTGTTCAAGCGGTTAGCGCCTAAAGTGGCAGAACGCACGCAATGACGTTCAAGTCAAAAGCGATTGAAGCTAAAAAATAAGTTTATTATAAATGTGTTTTTGTTTATTTAAAATATGTATTTAGATAATTCAAAATCGACGCGTCCG
The DNA here is from genome assembly GCA_963966075.1 of Aphodius sticticus. Taxonomy (NCBI): domain Eukaryota; kingdom Metazoa; phylum Arthropoda; class Insecta; order Coleoptera; family Scarabaeidae; genus Aphodius; species Aphodius sticticus. The sequence goes on from OZ014507.1 coordinate 15,224,263, forward strand.
GGGTTTTTTGATATAACAAACCGTCTCAGAAATTGTCATGATGAGATACTTAACATAATAACAATGTAATAAATTTTTAAACAAACTCAAAACATAACATTTTTAACAATACAATTTACAATACAAACGCAGGAACAGAAATAAATACAACATTTTAGTTTTATTTTAATTTTACTAAAAATATTCCAATGGTGCACAATTAGCTTTTAAATCCTGTTTTAAGTATAGCTAATACGTCTTATCTTAAATCTTAAGATTACTATAATCCCTTTACCTTAGGATTTATGTACAAAAAAATTAATTACCAAGCAGTTTTTCCTCATTTCCACTCCGTCCAAAAGTTAGTCCATTCCAGGACTTCCAGTTTTGTTTAGTTGAGGCACACCCCCATAGCTCCTTACTCCCTTAATTACGGTACGCGTGAAAATTTATTACGCCTCTAGTTACCTGCGGCATCTGAGCCAACGTTTTCTAATTTTAATAACAAACATTCCTCGGGGGTTGCTGAACGCGCACTGCGGATAACTTCCAAGTCAGTGTATTTTCATTAAGGTCGGATTACATCTGTACAGCTAACCAGAAGCTAACAGGTAAGCTTCTACACACACATACATACACACAGACGCACACACTCACACACACACCCACATACGAGCGAATACCTTTAGGTGTAACATTTAGGCGGGTAGATAAAGTCGCCTAAATATTTAATATCCTATTATGTTTTCGTGAGCGTGAATTATGTTGCGATCACATTAAAGCAGACCCTTGACTTCGGGTCTTTACCTTCAGTTGAATCTCCCGTGACTTTAGGGGAGGGCAAAGGTTAAGTATACAGCGCCAAATTAGATACCCCTTCGTTCATTCTGGGCTGCGTAATTTGTGATATTCTGTAAGTTTTAAGGATGGGGTGGTAATATATCGGTTATGTAGTGACGTGAGAATGTTCACAAATTAATGAGGTGTCAATTTGGTTTAAGAAAGGGGGGAGGATGTAAACGCTCGAGGTGCAAGCAAGGTTACTATTTAATGCAATAATGAAGTATTAATTTGGTCGGAATTAGAGTTGTCAATATATGAAGGTGTTTTTGGGGTATACCTAGGTATAGACCGCCGTGCAAAGACAAAAGTTCGTACCTGAGTCTGTGAAAAGCTGTATAATGTTAAGTAAAAGTTTTAAGTTTAAGTCAATTACCGATTGAAGCGTTCTTGTATGCATTTTCAAATTCTTTGTCATCGTTTTCATAATTTAGCTTCAATAGATTAAATACAAATCATTTTATCTTTTGACTTTGGTTAAATTTAAGACCAACCTTTATTTTGATGAATTAACAAAAATTTGTTACTCTATCTACTTTATATTATTAAAACAGGCTTTTGGGTTTGTAGGCAGAATCAGTATAATTAAGCAGACATGGTCCTGTGAAAGGTAAAAATCAAAACAATATTTTGATACAATTGATTGAAAAACAGGCCAATTGTAGCGAAATGCTTAACATGATCAGATGGTGTCCTCTACAATCAATATAATTTCAAGAAAATTATAAGTTATAAATATTTCCAAGTTAAAAAAAAATCAAATCTGTCAACGATTACTTAGTATTGTTGTTATTTTACTTAGTATTGTTGTTATTTTAGGTACACCTATCTTAAAGTCAGGTACATGGTTCTTTGGTTCTTTGGTCTTTTTGATTGTCTCTACTACTGAAATTTTCGCATTCAGTGTCTTTAAACCTGAAAAATAGAAACGGGAATTTCTTCAGGTTCTTCAAGTAATATAGGAATAGATTTTTGTATTTTTGTTTTATTTTTCCATGACCATGGACGTGTTAATAGTAGCGCTTCCTATTAATATTGCTGGTTTACTATTATAGTTGCACAACTTAAAAAAATACGTATACGTTACAAAAGAAACATTAATAAATTCTTATTCAATATGAAGATATAAAACCAACACGAAAAAAAATGTTTTTAAATAAAGATTAAAATACATGGATAGAAAATTTTGAAAAATTTCTTTACTTCATATAAATATGCATTGACTCAAAAAAATCTGGTGTTTCAATAGAGGCAAAGAAATATTTCCTTTCAGATAAAAAAGCATTTGTTTGATTAAAAAAACGTTTATTTGTGTCAAACAACTTATGTTTTCAGTTAAAATTTACAATTTGTGTATTATAAGGCGCGAGATTTATTTCGTTCAAATAATTATTATTGTGTTGAGTGAAAGAATCATAATTTTTTAATTTATTGATGTTCTTGGTTGAGTTCTTTAATTAAAGAAATTATCAGTTTGTTGAAGGAATTAATGTGGACCTTTTATTGAGAACTCTTCGGAGGGTACAGTAGAGCAAAATCTCCACGTGTCACTGTCTATTGGGATGTCGCACATCCTCGAACAGTTGTTGGTCTTCCCAGACCTACATATAGTCAAGGTTAGGGTAGCAAAGTGTACGCTGATTCGGAATCTAAACTTGGACTTGCATGCACTATGCTCTATATTGCCGATCACATGAACTTTTTAGCAATTTAACCACACGCACGACAACTGAGCCGCGGGCTTTCACCAGTCTATTTATAGTAAAGATATGGCCGAAGTGCTAGAAGAGTTTACAGAGCCATCCAACGATACAGTTGGATGAGGTATTCAAAATAAAAATATATTTATTTGAATGAATATATGATTTCTGAGCAAAAATATTACTTTAAGGAAATAAATCTCTTCTTGTGTACAAATATATTTTTTTGAATCAAAATTAGATTTCTTTGGTGTAAAGATACGTCTTTTTAAATCGAAATAAAAATAGTACGTAATTTTTGTTTGTATCCAAACATATGTATTTGAGTTAAATAACTATTCCAAATAAATTAATCTCTATAAGGAAATATTCTAGAGCATTTAATGAAGTAAATACTGTTAGTGTCAAAAGAATAAATTCAAAAGAATATATTTCTTAAAAACAAGAAATCTTTTCTATCTGTGTACGCAAGGGGTAAATTATACGAACAAACGATGATAAAAACGATATCACATTATACAAAAATGGGTATCATTGACCGATACTTATTTGATTGCTTGAAATGAGCTTTCTGGCATGGATGTAATAGAAGTATAAATAGTGTGAATATTGTGATAAAAATTTTGACATACGTGCTTCAGAAGTACATTTAGTATTAGTTTGAGAGAGTTTTATAAAAATAAATACCCAAAATGGGTTTTAGTTGCAAATACAATTTGTACACATCGATTACTTTGTCCTGTAGACACATTACGCTTGAAGGCAAGGTACTTAAATACTGCTGACTCATTTTAGTACAAATTCGACATGCATGTCGATCACAATAGCAATTATTATTAAAACTTTAAATCGCATACAACATTAAAACTTCCAACTTTCATCGACCGCGTATGGCATACTGCAGTGCGTCTTTGACCCCCACTTACAATACCAAAACTTTTTTGTCTTTAAAGGGTACCGGGTGCCGGGGGTGGCTCGAAGAAGAAGGGACGATAATAAAACTTTTATACGGTTGCGCTACAAGAGACGTATCCAGCACATAACAACACTTTACTATATCGTGCCAAAAATAATCATGCAAATTTCATGGACTTCCGTCCCGACTCCTTTTATTTTACGGCGTTTTTTGCACTGACGCCGCCGTCGCCGTCGACTGTGGCGCGCGCGTTATGATGAAGCCGCAGAAGTTTTGGTTTATTACCTCGACTGAATAATAGAAACGGGAACTGGATGCGGGACGTGCTCACATTGCCGGAAATATTACGTACGATCATGAGCCGGAATATTGTTCCGGGGCAGCAGATTTGTCGAATGTAATGGCGTCGTGCGTCGCGGCCCAGTCACTTAATCTTTAAGCAAATTGTGCGATAACTCGGTCATTCTTTTTTTTTCTCGGGGATTATTTTGTTAGTTATTCTTGGGGGAACTTGGTTAGAATGTAAATTGGGCACAAAAAATGATACAAACTGAAATGAAAAACATAATTTAATATGTACTAGATGCGGTTTGTGAAGCTATCTTGCAAAATTTTCTTTTATTATTGGATAGGATAATACAAGCGAGTAAAGAATCCAAACAATAATTGTAAAAATAATCAAAATTCTTTTAATAATTAACAGCACCTCATAGGTACTTGTGTATTAGGGTGGTTCAAATTGGCTATTTTTATTTAGAAAGCAACAATCCCCCCAAATCGTTTCCAAATCAAAAAAAAACTTAAGACTAAAGTTATAGAACATGCAGAGGACTTTCCCAGGAAGAATTTGACCTATCATACATATGGATTTGATGCCCCCAACCCACCCCCACAGTGCCCTGAAAACTCCTCTTAAATGAAAAAATTTAGATTCTTCAGAAAATTGACCCTTCTAATTATTTCAATGTCTTTTTTCTCATAGAAATCATTATTATAAGTGTAGTAGGATGTTTATAAACATTTGCCAGTTAATTTCCATTTGTTTAAACAAATTTTATTTGTTTAAATAATTCGTTGTTCTCAAAAATCCGTCTGAATTCTGTTTGAGTTCGAAATGGCAGTTTATTATCTTAGAGTGCCATTATTCATTTTAAAAAATCCTCCTATTGTTTAAACAATAAATTATTATTCATTTTCAACTTTTTTCTAATTATGGTAGAAAATTCAGCTTTTTTTTAGAAACTAACCTATAAATTTCATTTTCGAGATATCTTGCCTATATTATCTGATAAACCCACATTTGTTTAAACAAATCCCATTTGTTTAAACAATTCCTTTTTTGCAATTCAACTAAAATTATTTTTTCTAGATCGGTCTGGCTAACTGTTATTCTCAAGTGACATCATTTATATTTTTGGATGATTTCCATTGTTTAAATAATAAAATATTATTCGTTTTCAATATTTCATCAAATTAGAGTACAGGGAACAGTTTCCAGACAGCAACAAATCAACATTATCTTGCGACACACAGTGGTAGGAAATAAGAATAAGAAATGCAGAAAGAAATATGATTAATAAAATTGGTTGACTTAAATTTAATACTTTTAAAAGAAATGTACTCCCCAATTCCCCGAAAAAAAGGATTTTCAATCAATTCAATTTTTTCGAATAAATGATATTGAAAACGAATAATATTTTACTTAATAATGATTTGAACCAGGTCCCAGGTCCCTGGTTCACATCCAGGTTGTGGCTGTAATTTTTAATTTATTTTAAAATTTACATACCACCTGTATATCACCATTATGCATTTGAATAATATGTTACTAGTTACCTAATGGAAATTATCCCAAAATATAAATGATGGCCCTTGACAATAACAGTTGACCAGACCGACCTTAAAAAATGAATGTTAGGAGAATTGCAAAAAAAATTGTTTAGACAAATGGAATTTGTTTAAACAAATATGGATTTGTTAGCTAATAACATAGGCAAGATACCTCGAACATGAAATTTATAAATTAATTTCACAAAAGAGCTGACTTCTACCATAATTAGAACAACAGTTGAAAATTAATAATCATTGATTGTTTAAACAATAGGAAGAACTTGTTTAATGAATAATGTCACTTTAAGATTTGTCTAAGACCGTCATTTCGAACTCAGAAAACAGATGTTCGACGGAGTTTCGAGAAAAGCGAATTATTTAAACAAATGGAATTTGTTTAAACAAATGGAATTTGTTTAAACAAATGGAATTTGTTTAAACAAATGGAATTTGAATTTGTTTACAAAAATTCCTAAAAAAATTCAGATATTGGGATGAATTACAAAATAAAATGTTGAGAATTGATATGGCTTTTGTAACTGAGCACTTGAGAACATTCGAGAGAACTACCTCGTTAGTTACGCCACAGGATGTCTCAAATTTATACAAAAAACACCAGCGGGAACATTATTTTTTTTTATCTTTCAAAAGTAAGCTTACTTTACATGTTCCGAAAAAATAGTGGACATTGGTCAAAGAGTACAAAAGTCATTGAATATCAAACTTTAGCTAAATTGGTTTAAGCGTTCCTTTAGTTGTGCCGGTTAGTCGATACATAAAATGTTGGTATTTGTTGGTGAACTTTGTCCACGTATAGAAGAAGCTTCTAGCATTTGGTTATCTACATCAATTCTATTTTGTCAAAAAATACAAACATCCATAAATTCCTTATGCACATTACAGTTAATATTTTTGAAAAACGTACAAATATATCAAATTCCATGAAACAGAATGGGTAATTCATATTTTTTTGTAAAAAATATTAATTTGGAAAACCGGTGGCGACCCCACAACATTGTTTTCAAATTATAAAAATATTAATGCCTTTCAATGAACAATTTGAAGAAAAGTGTTTTTTAGTAATTCTGTAAAAATTCAGTAAAATAATATTTCCTAAAAAGCGGGACTTTTTTAAAACTCCGCGGGACGCGGGACAAAATGTAAAAAGTCGGGACAGTCCCGCCAAAAGCTGGACGTCTGGTCACCTTAGCTATAGTACATCTAAGGTGTTGATGATTTCCTAGTTTATGAAACGTATATGTTTTGGGTAACATTTTGGACAGAATTCTGGTCGTGCCAATACCGTATTTTCCTATTCTTTTTTTGGACGTCGCTTCCAACTTCGTCTTAGTTCTAGTTGTGTGCAACTATTTGTGTTACCTCCATCGCATGTAATTTTACTAAGTATAATTTATTCTATTAAACTACTGCACCGAAATTTTATAACTTCTGTTTTAATTTTTGACCTAACACACAGACTTGAAATCAGGAAAGAACTATATTTTCACAAATTATTTTTATTTTGTTGTGACATGATAGTTGGTAGTTGTGGTTGACATGTCTTCTCTGTGGGTCGCTTAGCTGACTCCAAATGAGGATATTTCCAAGAACGTTGCTTGCTTCGAAAAAGCGCCTTTCACGTCCACATTGCAAAAATAAAAATCATCATAGTGATAGGAAAGCCAATGTTTATAAATAAAGCGTTAAGTATTTGTTAGAAAAATATACTAGAAAAAGATGTACACTGACCCAACAAGTCGTTAGGCATACTTCATTCTTCAATTTTTATGTAGATATATACATAACTACTTAAGAAGTAGTTAACATTAAAAATTAGGTATATTAATTAATTTACCAACACAAAAATCTACAAAAATCGTATGTCTCCAAAAGAAGCAAAAAACACGTTTTTTTCACTTTAAACATTGTTTTTCGCAAAATAGAGCAAATTCATTACTACTGTGTTCAGATTCGGATTTATGGGAAAAAAATCCTATCGAAATCAGATGTCTATTTACCGATAACTTTTTATTTGGCCAGTGCTATATATAAATAAAGGAAGATGCAGTGCGCTCCGTCCGGTTTGGCAATGGGCACGCGCTCCAATAAAAAAGTGGTGTAAAATGTTCAAAGTTTATGCCATCTAATTTCTCGCTATATTGTTCAAAGTTTTATTTGATCCTACATATAAACATATACTACATAACGTTACTGCTTTGCATGTGTTCAAATGTAGCAAAAAACACGTATTTTTTTGCTTGTTTAACCCGGTTTTTCACGAAAACTAGAGCCATGTTCAGATTCGGACTCCTATTCGAATAAGTTCTCATTTGTCAGGCAATTTGAAGTTTGATTAAATTTTGTTGGCCAGTGTAATATAAGAACAACGTTTCCTTTCATCATTTGAATTTTTTAAGATACTTCAAAGGAAATGTAGTTTTTAATTTCTTAATAAAAATGCAATTGTATTGAAGACCACCGCTTTTGTTCGAAGCAAGGTTGAGGCAAGTCGTTCACAAAAAGGAAGCTCTATTCATAGCGAATATAATTGCAATAAATGATATAAAATGTAATTGTATACAAGCATTATCTGAATGCAAGATGATAAAATAATATAAAAATAAAACAAGCAACATACATAAAAGTTAACACTAAATACAGCTTTACCTCTTTCTTGCTCATAACTCTTTTAAAAACAAAAAAAAATGATTCAAATAAATCGTTGTTTAATTTTATTGTATTTTTTATATTTCTTCAAACAACGCTTGTCAGTTGAGAGAGAACATTTGTAAACACCAAAAGCCGAAATCTAATCCAAACAAATTGCAAGGAAACTCCATCGATTCCAGTCTAAACCAATCTAACAAACACTGTTAAAATTATATTACGCGGCCAATCATCAAGTATGATACATCATTGGAATTTAAAATAAAGTTTCTTCCAGAGAATTATATATCTAAATACGATGGTAAAAGTCTAGATTCCAAGACTTTTTAATAAAAAACAATCAAAATCCGTGCAGCATTGGCCGGCTTGAAATCTGATCATCTTGCACTAGTAACAAATCATTAATTTCGCATTTCAAAGCTTCCTATTTACCTATAATATACACAAATACGTATTACACCTACATGAAAATAACTGGATTACATACTGACGTACAGATATCGTCAACCATGCGGAATCACGATCCTAACAATCAATTTTCCTATTACCAGCTCGGCAGCATAACCAACTATCAATTACAAAATTCAATATTATCATGAATATCGTACACACATGGCAGGCAGCCTAAGTACAGCACAGTACTCGTCTGTCGGGTTCAGAGCGTACCTCACGTCCCTGTCATAAAATATCCTTGTATGTATTTGCCATCGAAATATAATGGTGTTGTTGTTTATCGGATGCGTTGATGGAAGCGCAGAGTTTCCGGTCCAAACAATTCACTGCAACAAATTCTCTAATTTTGCAACCCTCGAATGCGTGGTAGTATGATTGAACAGGCATTATGTCGCCAACTTCGAATTGTTACTAAATTTGTGCGCTGAAAATTCGTGCTTTGAGTGAAATTGTAGTGACAAGGGTTACCAAGAAGGTAGTTCGTTATGCACAGTCATGTTTTATTCAAAACAAAAACAGTTTGATTCAAAACTTATTTGACTTTAAAAGATCTGTTCTATGATACCTCACAAGACTACATTTCCTATAATTAACCCTTAAATGCATAGGGTTGCAGAACTGCAACATATTTATTTTTCCTTATGAACATACAACATTTGATTGTTGTAGTTCTACAACATTATGCGTTCAGTGCAGAATTTGTTTTATGTATTTGACATATGATAAAAGATAAATTTGTGACATAAAGATCTGTTAGGTAATTTGTTTGCTGTAGTTCGACAACATTATGCGTTTAGTACAGAATTTGTTTTATGTGACATTTGTAATAGGTAAAGTTGTCATGAAAGATGTTGTAGTATAAGGCTGGTTTGTTGTAGTTCCACAACATTATGCGTTCAGTACAAATTTTTTTTATAGTAGCTAAATGTGTAAATATCTGCTACGAAAGACAACAATAGTATTTTCTGTAATTACATATAGTTTTAGCTAACTTTTAAGGATAAAATGTGGTACCTAAGAAATACTTACGTGAAAACAAAGAGAATATTTGGCCATGATTTGAGTGACATTAGTAATGTTAGTGACCATGAAGACTTCTCTGACACCCATAGCTTATTAGATGAAATTAAAAGTTCCTTGAAAGTTTGCAGGTTTATTTAATTGCTACAAACAAGATTCGGATTACGCCATCATAGTGTTAGTAAACTAAAAAGCAAAAGAAAACACTGAGAACCAATGTCACAAGTTAGAAATATTTAAGTTTTCATATTGGAATTTTGACTGTAAGTCTCCTTAAAGACTTTTACTTGTGACATTGGTTGTCTTTGTTTTGTTGTGCTTTTTAGTTTATTTACACTAAAGCCGTAACATGCTTGTAGCAATTAAATAAATCTGCAAAGTTCCAAGATGTTTTTTCTATTTATCTACTAGTTTTTCAACATGGACTCACTTGAATTGATAACTTAATTGGTTCTGTGTATTATCCGCCATCAGTTCAAGAACATGCTAATGCAGAAGATGTAAATACTGATAGTCAGGATACCTGATAATGTAGTTTCTGCCAGTACCAACCAAAAGACCAAAGAAAATGTAAACGTAACAAAGCGAAAAGTAAAGAAAATGATTTAGAATTAACTTTTCACAGAAATGGATAACTTAATAATGAATGGATAACTTTATAATATGTCCACACCCCATGAATGTTTAAAATATTTATTTACTGACATTTTTTAGATAAAATTGATATTGAATCAAATTTACGTGTAACAAACTGGTGTTTCTAAACAATTACGTATACGTATTCAAAGTCGACCCAACTGGCGCCATACCTACTAGCGGCAGAATTGAAACAATATATAGGAATTTTAATTTTCATGTCCGTTGTCTTTTCATGTCTTACTGAAACACTCGTTGTTACTGGAATAGTGACATCGAAGTGGATATGATAATAAAAACTATGACACTAAGTGCTGGTATTTTCACCTACCAATAAAGTCCTCAATAGTTATGCGACAGATCTGTCAGTTTTGTTGCACTATTTTAGCCTATTAACTAAGAAGATGTGCCGGCGGCAGTGTGGAGAACGTGAACACATCTTCTCATTTAACGGACTAAAATATCGCCACAAATTTGTCAGTGTCCTAACTATTTAGGATTTTGTAGGTAGGTGAAAATACCGGGCCTTAGTCGATTTGAGAAAATACGACAATTTCTACAATTTAACGACAATAATGCACATTCTCCAGGAGAATCTGGTAATAAGAACAGGCTTAACAAACTTGAGAAACCCATAAGTGTCGTTCTTTTGATTGCCATCATAGCTCGACATAAACTATTCACGATGAGGAAAAAATGATATATTCGAATACTCTACCTTTTGTCGATTTGAGAAAATATGAAGATTTCTACATTTTAACGAAAAAATGATGATAAAGAGACAAAGGACCATCTCAACATGCAACCTGAAAGATGTACGGTTGGGTCAATTAGGACAAACATGCGGGCTAAACTTGTACTGTGATAAGAAAAATAATTGTTTTAAAATGTTTCATATAGAACAGTAGTACCTGTAATTATTATACAGATTGTGTCCGCAAAAATTAGGCATAGGCCTATAGAAACTAGCGTATCACGCGACAACGCTGTCAACGTCGGTTGAGTGGGGCAGCCAATTATAGTTGGACTGCCGACTGGTGGGAGAGCAGGTCTGGTGGGAGAGCAGGTCTTCATAACATTCATATCTTTGCAATCGCGATGTACCCTCCGCTAGAACAGCTTCAGATCATCAGGTGGTATTACGGTGGCAATTCGGCGCAACAGTGCGTGGAGTTGTTTCCAATCACTTTTGATGGCAGACCTATCCCGTGCAGACAAACCATTTTCAATATTGTGCATCAATTTGAAAAAGATCTTTGTCTAAAGAGCTGCAGTACTTGTCATCCAAGGGAGATAAGTCCGCAAGAAATAAGAAATTATAAAGAAGTTATAAGTACTCAAAGGCTCAGGAAATCTTCGCAGAGGACAGTATTCGTAGAATGGAGTTTTGTGAAACTGTAATGGAAAAGGCGAACGCAGATGAAAACGTTATACAAAATATTATTTTTACTGATGAATCGACTTTTCCGTTACATGGTGAACATAATCCCTCCATTCTTCGATATTGGGCCCAACAAAATCAGCACCGAAGTTATGCTTACCGTACTCAATATACCGAAAAACTAAATGTTTGGGCTGATATTCTAGGCAATCATTTAGTTGGTCCATTCTTTATCGATGGATCTCTTAACGCCCAGAAGTACCTTACTTTGCTGCAAGAGCAAGTACTTCCCGCCATTTATAACCTTCCCGGAGTACATTAGGATGATGTTTGGTTTCAGCAAGACGGCTGTCCTGCTCAAAACGCGGCCAGGGTACGAGAGGTTTCAACAACCGAATTCCCTCATCGTCTTATTAGTGGGACACGCGACATTCGTTGACCCCCAAGATCACCTGGTCTGTCTCCAAACGATTTTTTCTTCTGGGGTTATCTTAAAAATACCATTTATGTTGATGAAGTCAATAGGGCACATAATTTACAGGAGTTGAGAGCAAAAATTACAGAAGCTGCCAACACTGTAACAGCCGAAAGGCTCTCTGGCGTGAGGGACAACTTTTACAAACGGCTCGGATACTGTCTTGCAGCGCAAGGCGGAATCTTTGAGCTAGAGATAAAATAATGTTTATTTAATTGTTTATTCGTAGTAGAATATTAGTTAATTTATATTTTTTTTGAGAATAGCGCTTTTATTTTTGCATATTATTTTCTCAGAATAAAAGAGAATTTAGAAATTATGTATGCACCATGTACGTGCATTTTTAAAAGAAGCACAAAAGCGAGCGCACACAGTCCTGCGAACAACAAACTACTAGCTATTAGCACACGAAGCGCGCACCGGGGAACCGCATAGCCACTGACAAATACACCGGGTGGGGAGACCGATGTTGCCGTTCTTCCGTAAATGCTATGCCTAGCGTTCGGGGAAACGTACGGTATATCATAACGCGCAGTGTTGTATATCTGCAACATTTATAGATTGGTACATTAAATTCCTGGAAAAAAGAAAATACACTTGTAATTCATTCGCTAGATGTTAGGTACTTGTAAAATGCATCAAATAATTTTTTTCACTTAAATTTTAAACATTCAAAAAAACTATGTATTTAAGGGTTACAAATGGGATTTTACGCGTTGCTGTCTTAAAAGTATTTATTTCTTATGGCAATATCGCGTACACTTTGCCGACGTTTCGCCTATAGTCCTTGGCTTCATCAGAGCTCAAATCAAAGCTATAGAATGAACTTTATGTGTTCATTTTGTATCACAAGCTTTAACAGATTACTTCACTGCATAATTTGCAATGACGAATGTTGCTATTTTCAGCAATTATACATCGTATAAATTTATTTAATGAGATAAATCCTCCCTTCCGCAAATACGAATATTAAATGTTTACGTAAACTTTCAGGTCCAGTAATCACTATATCCGAAAACTTGTAAATTTATGTAAACTCGCGCCGCATTACCATACCTAATGAGCTGTAACTAATTCATGGTACATATATTCATGTAGAACACCTACTCCGTTGAACGTAAGTTGCTCCCTGGGTCGGGTTAGATTCGGTTTAAAGCGGCTCGCTAATGTATAAACAGTTCGGCGGTATTCTATATATTATTAAAGTCGCACGGAATCCCGTCGAAATCCTCCGGTGTATTAGCGCCATCTACCCTTCTCTATGTATTCCTAGTACCTAAATTTTGCGAGTTATGTAGGACAAAAAGGACATCTAATTTACCCAAAATGGCAGACAGCGTTTTGAATATTTACATCCGCTCGAGATTCCCAAGTAGACACCTTCATTGTTGTCATATTATAAAGTCTAATCCATTAAAAGGAACAAGTTTATTTAGATTTTATGATCTAAAACTGTCGAGGATCATTTCTAAAACGGAGTGGTTCATCAGTTATTTCTAGATTTATTCAAATTTATATATTTCAAATTTGCAAATGAAAGAGATAGATGTATTACCTTCCATATTTTCATCTATTACCAGTATTTTGCAAACAAAAAATAAATAAAATCTACTAAAAGAAATACAACTAACTAAAATGCAATCGAAATGCTGTTAGCGCCATAATAAGTATTAACAAATCTTAATTTTTTAATACAATAACTTTAAACTAAAACAATAACAGAAAATAACACTAATAAAATTTTAAATAGGCGCAAAGCTACAAAAAATGTTGAAAATGACCTCCGTCAGACGAGATTCAATCGACAATTTTTAAGAAAACACCCCGGTAACTGTCATTATTTTTTCACGGAGAATCACTCCCTGAAGATTGTCGCACTTATTTACTAACAGCCTGTATATACAGGATGTTCCTAAATATCATGTAAATACGAAAAGGGGTAATTCTTTGGCTTATTTAATGACTAAAACTTCATATAAACATAGGTCCGCAAACGCTTCGTTGCCGATCTACAGGGTGTTGAAATTTCAAGCTTTTTTAGTTTTTTCTTTATAGCTCTTGTAGTTTTTGAGATATTTAGCTCTTATTTCTAATTTAGGTTACGCTGTAGGACTTACATCATTGGGTATACCAAATGGTTTTAAGAATTCACAGGGAGATTTTTTCAGGGGTCATGCCCCCTTTTCTCCCCATGAACTTTTTTTCGGTGCGCCGCTGGTGGATTCTAAAATACGAAATTCATTTTTTGGTTTGTTCTAAAGCATTTTAATATCTTGTAGTTTTTTCGTATTTACCACCGTTATCGAGAAAAAAAATAAAAGCTTTTCTATGTTTCGCTACATGAAATTAATTTTTTTTAATAATTGGTCTAGTATGCCTTGGCTTGTTTTAGATAACCTTTTGTTTGTATTTATTTTGACGTTTTATTTGCCACCAACTGTTAAAAATTAAAACAAAAAAATCTTGAAATTTCAACACCCTGTAGATCGGCAACGAAGCGTTTGCGGACCCATGTTTATATGAATTTTTAGTCTTTAAATAAGCCAAAGAATTACCCCTTTTCGTATTTACACCATATTTAGGAACAGCCTGTATATATATACCCGACAAATACCTTTCTCTTTACATATCTTACCGTGGATTAACCAGTTTTATATATTTAAAAAAATCTGGTTTGGCTATGCACATAACTTCATTACACTGTAAAGCAGTGTCAAATGGTGTCAAAATGTGTCCAACGCTGATGCTTTGCCAATACTGTCAATAGAATCAAAATATCTGTCAAATCGTGGCTAACTAGTTTAAATGCAGACACTACCGATCTCGATGACCCTTTTGCACAAAACTTCTTTCAGCTGTAAGTTAAGTTATGAAACTAAATATAATGATCCGTCCCGATACCTTTAGTAGTTTCTCCGGAATCCTCGCCATAAAAAATGGGTACACACATACAGACAGAGACACACATACAGACACACATACACACACACACATTTTTTTACCTTGGTCAAAAATGATCATGGGACCCAAAAGGGCATATTGCCGCTAAAATCCCAAAATGTTCTTTCGACACGAGTACAATTTTGATTCAAAAACGGCCTTTCCACTTTATCATATTATGTATGATAAACTAAAACCCTCATACTTCATATTCAGTTAACGAAATCGCATAACCAAAACTAAGTATAAATGTTTTCTTTTTCAGTTTTCATGTTAGAACTTCATAGAATTATATATTAATGTAGATAGTAACATTACTGCCTACATAGGCAGTATGGTCGAATTACTGTTATTAGAACGCTGGGAATATAGTATCTACATATCTCTCTGATATACAGGGTGAGTCGTAAGGTATGGAGGGAATTGAGGGGGTAGCGAAAGACGGTGAATATTAAGTAATTTCATAAACTCATTTTTTACCAAAGATCAATAACAACACAGATACACCAGTTTATTAAATTCATATAAATTAACGACAACTTTTTGAGATCCTCTGATATTTTCAGAAATAATCACTCTGTAAACACCTGCTACAAGATACTTTTACAATGGTTTTAACCAACTTGATAATTTAGAGGAATTATTTCATAAACAATAATCATGTCGATATATTCTTCGTTACTGTGATTAGTGATTAGGCATGTTATTTATTATGCCATTTATGTAACAATACTACAAGCTATTATCAGTAAAAGGTACTATCACTTAAAATGTGTCATATTCAAACATTTTGTTCATCCTGAGATAATTAATAAAACCTGTTTAATTTGTGTATAGGCTAGTTTTAGTACTGTTGTTGTTGTTTTCCTACATTTTATTGCTTGTTTGTATTTGTAAAACCGCTTAGGTACAATTACAATAAATGAAAAAAAAAACATGTTTTCTTATTAATTTTTTTTTAACAAAAGTATTGAATGAAGGTCTTTAAAAGTTATTTGGCATGCATTAAAATTTGAGGGTGACCCATTATTGAATTTAATAGCTTCCAGACAGTATGTTTCCGGACGAAGTTGTTTATCAAAAGTTTGAGTACTATGTCCTTTAAATATCCCCCCCCCTATTATAACCTATAAGCCTTAATGTATGTAACCAGTTTTAAATAATTTGTGATACACATTTATTACAATGACTACGCTATCAATGACAATGATAACACTACCTCGCAGCATTTCAATCGGCATGAGTGTCATCCGATAAACAATAGCTATGCAAACACGCTTGATCGCAAACTCGATCGGATTGAATCGTAACAGTCAAACTGGGGTGGTTTGACTTTTTCGCATCTTTTTCTACTTTTTTTGCGTAGTTAACTATACCCTTGGTAATTTTTCCTTCGCAAATAATCTTTTTTCCAAACACTGACAACAATTTCCATTAGTGAGATATATTTGCTCCATAAACAACAACATACAAAAAAATACATGTAGGAAGCACGCCTTTTCCGACGCTAATTCTAGCCTACCAAATTGATAGTGTGTGACCATGAAGACTTTTATATATTCGTCAATATCGTGGGTGATTTTCCGTATGCACGAATACGGCCAAATCGGGCAGCATAAATCAAAGCCTGTCAAAACACATCCGTCCTGGATTACTAAAACTATTATAATACCGAACAGTGGCTGAGGGGTGGCATATGGTTCGAGTAAAACTTGGAACGTTTCCACACAACCATACAGCTAGGCCACTCGGCTCCATCGATTCCAAATACCAGCTAAAACGTTAATATCAATACGTCTTTTATGATTTTCTGAAATCGCAAACCACGGTAACAAAACAGACCCTCACACGGGGTCTAACTGGGGGAGGGACTAGCTGGAAAGACCATCAATCACCGTGAAAAGAGCTGCACGTTTTTGTTTCGGTTGGACAGCGCTATGTTGTTCGTACATGAGTGGAACACTAACGGCAGTTTGTTCCCTGTGCCGGCCTTTTTTTTTGCGGCGGCAAGCACTCCCAGGAAGTTTATTTTTCGTTAATTAATTATACGGGGAGGGCTGGAACGGAGTCAAGTAGGTAGGGGTGAAAAGTGGTTTTAATTTTCTATGGGCATTTGAAAATCTGCGCTGCCGCTGTAAAAGTTATCTAATGAGTCTTGTGGTGGGTTCTACGGTATCCTGTAACAACCAGGACCGCGGTTGTTCTAAATTGACCCTGCTGCTATCTGGTCGGTTAATCTCTTGATTAATTATTGGTTTATAATTGTTACGGAAAGTTTATGTTTCGAAAATGAAGAGCTGATTAATTTTATTGATTATTTTGTGTACGCTGTTTAAAAGTAAACTTATACTGTGACGTATTAGGTTTATTTTATGTTTCCCTTTATAGTTGTTTGGGGACTTAGTTACATCAATTGGTCAAACAGATTTATGAGCTGAAATTTGAAAATTTAATTTAATAAATGTTGAATTTTTGCAAAATTTTATAAGTTTAAACTTATGTTGATGTATAACAGATCGTGTGGAGATTATCAAATATGGTAGGAATGTATGAATTTCGTCTGTATTAATTCACTGAAGCATGAAATATGTCCTTTTGCGCCCCCTGAATATGTGTTTTTCAAGTATTTTACAAATGAGCCGCCATTTCTGTAATTTCATCAAATTAGTTAAATAATATATTAAAGTAGAGGAAATATTGTATAATTTATGTCTATGACATTTTCTGCATGACCAAACTCTATTTGTTTGCGAACGGTCGTGTCTGCATTAAAACTAGTTAGCAAGGATTTGACACATACAGTAGAGCGTCGATAATCCGAACCTCGGTAATCCGAACGTTCGCTAATCCGAACGTTCAAAAAAATAATAATAAAGTAAATCACTGATTAACCTAGGAAAAAGCCATTTTTGTCGGTTCCTGTTTACAGAAAAAATTTGCTTTTGTTTTATATATTAGTAATCCGAATTACTTTCGGTCCCACTTAGTTAAATAATAAATAAATCATAAGTAACTCATAAATAAATAATAAATAAATCCTTTAGATATCCCTTCAATACCTCTTCGATATCCCTTCGATATCTCTTCCATATATCTTCGATATCCCTGCGATATCTCTTCGATATCCTTCGATTTTTACTTTTTGACATTCCTATAGTTTAAGAAGAGCGGGATCGAATAGTGTTGGTTTTATTAAGATTGAACTTCTATCTAATACTCGTAGTTTCTAGTATTTAGCTGCAATATTTGATATTCCGAACAATTTGATAATCCGAATCACCTTCGGTCCCAATTAGTTTGGATTATCGACGCTCTACTGTTGTTACGGTTGGAGATGGTAGATGATTTAAACGACTCACTTGTTAATACATTGAATAAATTCAATACTTTTTAAGTGCAAATTAAATGTTATACTTGTTAATACATTTATTTTAATAACTTAGAGACATGACATTTATTTGCAGTGGACTGTATTGGTTCAGCGGTGGTCAAGCTCTGTCGATCGCCGTTATCGATCGCGGCGCATACCCTGTCCCATATCAGACCGCCTCTCGCGGCCACTTATAATATCACAGATAACTAGCGCCTCTTGCGGTTCACACGAAACGCATACTTAAAATATTGTTAGCCGTGCGCTAACAACTGTATTTTCATATTAACGACAGTAGGTAGTGTCAAACTGTGAGGTTTTGACAATACCTACTGTCAATAGTATCAAAATATCTGTCAAATTCTGGCTAACTAGTTTAATTTAATTCAGACACGACCGATCTCGGTTAAATAGACTAATAGAGTATCATGAAGCTAAACTATTAATTTTATGTATATATATATATATATATATATATATATATATAAAGGAGAAAGGTATTTGTCGGGCAATTCCGTCATACGAAGATCGAAGAAGCAACCGTATACACGTGTTTCGGACTATTAGTCCTCATAAGTATATATATATATATATATACATATATATATATATATATATATATATATATATAAATATATAGTATGATAAAGTCATGTGCCTGGCCACACTTGACTTTTGCTTTTTTTTATATTTTATAATTAAAGTCTTCAGGATGGCTTATTTTACGATAGTTTCTTTCCGAAAAATTTTAATACAACTTTTTCAACTGTGTCACAAACAACGACACTGTTACTTAGATTTTCTTTTACTATGTCTCGTTTATTCACAGGTGCAGTATTATTATACTCGCTAGGTTTCAGAACTTTAAACCTAAATTTGTGTTTAAACTACTCTCAAAATTCTCGCCATAAGTACTAGATTTCTTTACTATTTTTCCTGTAAGTACCTATTTGCAATTATAATATTATCATATCTACCATATTTTAGCATCTTCACGCCAAACATATGTTTCAACCCCCTCAAAACATAATGTTTAAATTTTCACGTTCTTTTATTGATATCAGTACGATCATTTTGCAATCTCTTTATCAGACAACTTCTTTCACTTTTAAACTATTTAAATTAATAATTATATATTATAATAATTATATAATGTTTTATGTTTAGGATTATGTAGAACCTGTTTTGCGTTTGGCACACAAGACGTGAAATACCCTGCATACGTAACCTAACTGATCACAAATAAAAATAATTATTATAGAAAATTACTAAATAACAAAAATATAAGTAAAGGAAATGGTGCATAACGTAATAAACAAACAAAGATCGCTCAAACGCCCAAATGTCAATTCCGAATTTAAAACAATATATTAATTTGCAAAAAAATCGTTTGTGAAAAAAATTGTCCGAACACACTTTGTATTTATTATTATTTATGCATCTTACACTTTATGAAGCGCAAAAACTTTAATTAAACTGCACCCCTTACATTACCCCCTATCCATCCTCCTTAATTAGATTTCGGGCGAAAATGAAGAAAAACCCAGAAAAGGAAAAGCTTACTAATAAAAACGCATCTCGCTCTCCCGGGTGTAACAATAAAAAGCACAACTCAGAGGCGGAAACAAAAAGGATCGCCGAAACAACGAGTGCAATAAGCGAGAAAA
Organism: Aphodius sticticus; assembly: GCA_963966075.1. Taxonomy (NCBI): domain Eukaryota; kingdom Metazoa; phylum Arthropoda; class Insecta; order Coleoptera; family Scarabaeidae; genus Aphodius; species Aphodius sticticus. The sequence goes on from OZ014507.1 coordinate 15,244,137, forward strand.
ACCTTAAGGGATGATTCGTTTCGAGCGCTTCATATCTAACCGTTTCCGTATTAGTATTTTCTAGTAACAGTAGATACAATACACGCCACCACACACACACACACAAACACACACACGCTTGTGCTGGTTTATATTTAGGGGTGGAATGTTGGCGAGTGTAGCAAATGTCTCTGTCTCGTTGCGTTATATAGATTGAGTGGAGATATTTTTTTCTTCTTCTTGAATAGAGCTCGGAGGGCGTAAACGGAGGGAGGGTGTACTATGTCGAAAACAGCCCCGAGCATGTCGGTGGTGAATCCGGCCAACGCCACTGTTCGGATTTTTTCCTCGCGCGCGATGCTATATATACGGTTTAAGGGTTTCTGGGATACTTTATACGGCTGGGGAGAGTTTGAGTGAATTATATGGGTCAGGAGGTAGAATTAGACGTCTTTGTGTCTCTGGAGAGGGTGCTCTCTAAGTAATGAATAAAATATGTGCCTTTTTCAGCCTTTGCTGCGATTTAACAGAAGATTTAACCATGTAAAAATGACCTGGTATAAATGGTCTCCGAGTCACTGAGTCTCTGGACCATGACATATTTTTGATTAGAATTTTTCACGGACCTATGTATGATCTACGTATTCCGGGATTCAGGAAAATTTCACGAAAAATTAGAATGACCACAGCGACAAAATGCACTATCAGTTTCGTTGGTGCTAGTTTACGACACAAGCGCAAACTGAATGGAAAACATGTGAATTAATTGCAGGATTACACGATATTGAATTTAGAACTGAACTGTCAAAGTACTAAAAGTTGTAAAACGTTATTAAAACTTATTCATCACGTCATAATTTTGAGAAATTTTGTATAAACGTTATTATCAAATACAATGACAAAATATGAAAAAAATTCATTTATTTTTTTTTAAATCCTCCAAAATCTAAAAGAAAATCCAAAATCCATAAGAAAATCCCACCACTTGTTATATAGCCTCAGATACAAGTACAGTATTTCTTTCATAATTTTAAAGAAACTATAGCTACCGTTTGTCAAAGTTGAGAAATTTTTATTTTACATACCTACATTTTATCATAAAATCACAATTATTAGCTTTATAAAAAAAAGCAATACTCAAACTTTTGAGAGAAACATTTCACAAGTTTCCAATTATTTTATGTATAAAAAACACAATAATTGAAACTAAATAATTCCCCGGTTAACAATTAAAAAATCGAAAAATTCGACGTGGTAACTGATTCTGGCGTGCTTTCTTTTGTAGAATCTGCACTTCAAAAATTTGAATTGTGCCTAGTATCTCAGAAAATCAGTGTCAAAAAATGACGAAATGCACTTTTTTCTCAAAAACTAGCCATAATTCCAAACTTCTGACTACAAAGTTCGATTTTTTGCTGTTGACGAAGGTCATATAGTTTAGATTATTGTAGTTTTGATAAATTAAGTAACTGGATAACTGTAAAATGCTCTGATATCCAAACTCAAATGTTCACCTACTCCACTCTACAACATCATTTACTTGTAAACAATATTCCATTTTCTCAATTGCGTTAAAAAAAAGTTAAAAACCCCATCTGTCTTATTTTAGGTGTCACATTGTACAGCCCGTTTCATATACATACACTTGACAGCAAAACTATCTGGTTAGTATTTATTTTGATGTTCCAAAACTTTTGGTTTCAATGATTTTTTCGTTGTATTGTAAAGTAAATCAGAATACTATTACAATTAAACAAAATATAGCTAAAATATTGCTTTGTGTTCAGTTTGATATACCAATATCTGACATTTGTAGAAAGTACACAGTTTTAAATAAAACTTTGAAGTGTCTCAACAACAAGCAAACTGACAAAACTCCGTTTTGCGTGTCAGATTGGAATCCCGCAATTTAAATTAAAAAAGTTATCGATTTAAGGCTACGTTGATTGCCTGGGGATGTTCAAGAAGAGATTAGAATTTATAGCAAAGTTTAACGGTATTTCGAATTATAGTTACTAATTATATAACTTTTAACTAGAAACAAATATTTTTTTATGACTGCTTTCCACAAAAACTAGACACAATTCAGAATTTCTGCTTTCAGGTTCAGATTCTACGGGAAAAAAGCCTTAGTTTGCACGACAATTCCGTTTCATAATGTCTGTAGTAAAGAATGCACTTGATTCCTTAATGACGTAATGCATTAATGACACTGTGCGACAAATTTTGATCAACTTTCTTCCTCGCGGGAAATTTTAGCTAATAATGATTCCATATGATCCCCTGAATACATCCCCCAAGGCGTTTTAGGTTAGCTCGAATAAGCGGATAAGAAAACACTCTGTATATTATGGCAAAATAGTCCAGTCAAATCGTTTCCGAGGGTGCCTGTTCCACGAAAAAATTTGAGAAGTTTCTATATGTTTTTTGGGGTGCTGAATCAGAATTTAAACTTTTCTACTTCCCACGGATGTAGCTTCCTAACGAAAATCGGAAAAAAACTAAAATTTATCGACCGTTTTTCAATTTTTTGCGAAAAAGTGATAAAACTATGCACTTTTTGAGGTACACCATTCCATACAAAAATTAAGTGAAAGAAGGGCAAATTTTCGTCCTTTATGTAAAACCTAGTTTTTGAGTTAGTTAAAAAGGCTAAGATTGTGCTAAAACTACATTAATTTCCCTACAAATTGCACATCTTAATCACTTATTTTGTTCAAACCGTGTAGCCGCGAGATTGGGTTGATATATTATGTCATATTAAGCTAGCCGAAGCCGCTAAGTCAAGAGCCCGAATGTTTTAAAAAACATAAAAACTTACATATTACATTAAGTATTAATTAAAAAGAGCAAATACATAGTTACTAAATAAATTGTAATAATATAGGTCTCTACAGAATTTTTGGTGAATGGCTCTTGTTATCGCGGTTTCGCGTAATGTGAAGTAAAGTTTCACGCGCTTTAGAGCGCAAGTTATGCAATTTGTAGAGAATTTAATGTAGCTTTATCAGAATCTATACTTTTTTGTAATTACACGCACATCACATAATGTAGGAAAATTTGGCGCACTCGAGCGGCCAAGCCATTCAACCAAAAAATACACATGAGGGTGCTTTTTATAGCAAATTTAGTGTACTTCATTTTTGTATATAGTGGTCTACGTCGAAAAGTGCATAGTTTTATGACTTTTTGGCAATAAACTGAAGAAAAGTCGAAAATTTTTAGTTTTTTTTGCGATTTTCGTTGTGAAGCCATCACCGTGGGAAGTAGCAGAGTTGAAATTCGGATTCAGCTCCCCAAAAAACATATAGAATGATAGAAAAAAAACTTCTATATTTTGTTCCTGACCAAAACACCATTTAACTGCACTAAAACTATGAATAAAATTAAAAATAAAATTGCAAATATCTCGCTTATTCGAGCTAGCCTAGAAAAACGACTTTGTGGAAGTATTCAGGGAGTGATAAAGAATTATTAGCTAAAATTTCCCGGGAGGAAATTTTTTGTTGCAGTCTGATTTAAAGATCTTTTACATTATGCACAGATAGAAATTTTTCAAATACATATGCATTGACTCCAAGAAATCTAGAGGCAAAGAAATATTTATTTGCGGATGAAAACGCATTTGTTTGAAATATTTGTTGGGTAGAAAGAACGTTTATTTGTGTCAAACAACTTATGTTTCCAGTTAAAATTTACAATTTCTATATTATAAGTTGTATAAGTTGTGTTGAGTGAAAGAATTATATTTTTTTAAATTAACGAAATTGTTAGTTGAGTTAAAATGCTATATTTTAAGTTTGCAATAAATGGTTCTTTCATGAAAGAAATTATTAATTTGTTGAAGGAATTAATGTGAAACTATTATAGAGAAGAATTTTGCGGAGGGTACAGTAGAGTCGCCACGTGTCACCACTTTTTTGGGATGTCGCACATCCTCGGAGAGTGGTTGGTTTTCCCAGCCCTACATATAGTCAAGATTAAGGTTAGTAAAGTGTACGCTGATTTGGAATCGGAACTTGAGCCTGCAGGCCCTGTACTCTATGTGACTATGTCTATACTGTCGATCACACGGCCTTGATACTGACGGTATGGCCGAAGTACGAGGAGAGAGTTTACAGCGCCATCTAACAAACAGATGGATGAGATATTCGCACTAAAAATATATTTATTTGAATCAAAATATGATATCTTTGGCGGAAGTAAACCTATTTTTAAGTCAAGGCAAAAATATTATTTTAAGGGAAATAAATCTCTTCTTGTGTACCAATATAGTTATTAGAATCAAAATATGATTTCTTTGGCGGAAGTAAATTTATTTTTAAGCGAAAGAAAAAATATTACTTTACTTCTTTGGTATAAAAAAATGTTCTTTTTTAAATCCAAACAAAAATATTACTTTAAAGGAAAGTAATTTTTGTTTGTATCCAAATATATTTATTTCACTTAAATAAATGTTTCAAATAAATTAATCTCTACAAGCAAATAAACTAGAGTATTAAATGAAGTAAACATTGTTGGCGTTAAAGAAATATGTTTTGACCCAAAAGAATAAATTCAAACGAATATATTTCTTAAAAACAAGAAATCTTTTCTATCTGTGTGAGAGACCACTTCGAAATTACGCACAAAGAAGGTCTGGATAACATCTCAATAACAATAACTCAACAATGCATTCAACCAATTATGGCATCCCATAACAATATTTCAAAACGAACTTGTTAAATTTAAAATTTAAACCTCCATTACAACATTTCATAAAAAATCGACGCCCCACCAAGCAAAATATGGTAATATCATAAAAGATAGATTTTTTCCAAAGGTCGGCCGGCACGGTTCAAATTAATATTCAAACCCCCATTATCATCGACGTATTTCGCGGCAAATTTCCGATCTCGTCGGCCAGGGGAAGGTTCGGTTCAGTTCACCGTTGTTATACACCTAACCTGTCCGTTCGCCCCCAGGCGGGGTTCGTCACTTCGGATGGGTATCAATGTCACGACCCACACTCTCACCCAATCCGCGGTAGCTCCGACCACTTCTGCAAGGAACGATCAAATATTCATCGGCCGTTAGCGAACCGGTACGGTGGGGCATGGATTTGCCTGTACAAGATTATGCCATCAGGCCTTCTCGGTCCCAACTGTTTACGTTTAAAATGCCGCCCCAGGACGTATACCTAAAACCATCCGCTACCCGGCACGTCCATGTCCTCTCCTCTCCTTTTCCTCCAGTCAAGTGTCGTCTTAACTTTCTCTGCTCTTTTTTTTGTTACGTCGAGAGGATAAAACACCGGAGGAAGATCGATCGCCTGATGGAAAAAAGATCTTTTTCGTTGTGAGAGTGGTGTGTGAGGGCCTTTTTTCGTTACTCCGTCCCTATTTAGATCCGACTGGAAAACGCTTTTAAGTAATTGTCCGTTTTGTGAAAATGAGGATCAAAGAGGGGCTTAAATATGCAGAAGATTGTGTGGAGTGTAGACATATTTATTATGGAGACAGGGGGCATGGATTTAAGGGATTAGAGATCTAAATTACAAAAAATTTAATTATGCTTTTTGAAGTAATTGGCAAATAACATCCATGGATCAGAACCCCAGGGAGTAAATTGATGTATGCCCTAAAACAAGTGCGGGAAATTATCAGAAATTGTTCAGAACCCCCCAAGGAACAAATCCACAACCAGTATTTTTTTGTTTACTACCCCCCATCCTCCCATAGTACTCTAAATATGAGACAAAAGTTTCCACAAATTTACAATTTTACAATGGTACGTGTTTTATTATTTTTTTTTGGCAGAAGTGATTACTAATAATAATAATAATAATAATAATAATAACAATTCTTTATTTGTCGTAGATCAATTACAGATATTGACAATTGTCAGTAAATTAGTAAAATATTTAAAAATGAATCAGAAAATGATTAAATAGTACAGCAAAACGGTATTGTGCAGTCAAACAGGAGTACAAGTACACAGGGAAGTTAATTGGAGCCAGCGATGTACTCGTCAACGCTGTAAAACTCGCCGCCCATTAAATAATCGCGTAATGCCTTCTTAAAACCCCACGACTTTCGACACTTAGCAGATCGCCCGGCAACGCGTTGTAGATTATTATTGGATTAATGACATTTTCTTTTGTCCTTTATTAAGTAGTTTGAAATTGTCATCTTTTTGAAGCGAATACGAGACTTTTCGAATGATTAGGTGAGACGGAGTGGGGAAATCGGCGGTTGCCCTCTGTTTGGAACGTATCTATGAGCAAGTTTGCTCGTCGCTATACCGGGTGATTCAATTTCGAGGCTCACCATGGGGATCTCGCTTATTAGTGGAGATGGAGCCTATGTTCAAATTTGGCAAAGTTTCGTATTTTTATGTTGGTCAATTATCTGAAAAGAAATGTAAGCTATCATTTTTCATTTTGAAGACATCCGCAAGAAACTGAAATGTTAGGGTATCGTTTTTAATTTTTTATTCAAAACCTAATGTAGCTAGACATTTGAAACAAAAACATTCTACAGCTACTTTATAAGAAGGAATGCAGTGTCATTTTTTAATTTGTAATAACATCAAAGATGGCGGCGTAACTATGGCCAACTTTTGTTTTTCTTATGGGCGCCATGTTGAATTTGGGCATTTTCCGATAGTCGTGTATTTTCTCATTTCCGCAATGCATAACATGTTCGCATTATTTTTAAAAATAATGGTGTAATAATCAAAGTACCTTCTTTGATGTTATTTCAAATTAAAAAATAACACTGCATTCCTTGTTATAAAGTAGCTGTAGAATGTTTTTGTTTCAAATGTCTAGATACATTTGGTTTTGAATAAAAAATTAAAAACGATATATTAACATTTCAGTTTTTTTGTGGATATCTTTAAAATGAAAAACGATAGCTAGAATTTCATTTCAGATAATTGATTAGGACAAAAATACGGAACTTTGCCAAATTTAAACATAGGCTCTATCTCCACTAATAAGCGAGATCCCCATGGTGAGCCTCGAAATTGAGTCACCCGGTATAAGAACAATAACGCACGCGCCACGCGCTCTATCGGCAGAACAAGCAAACTTGCTCATAGATACGTTCCAAACAGAGGGCAACCTCCGCTATCCCCACTTCGTCTCACCTAACCATTCAAAAAGTCTCGTATTCGCTTCAAAAATATGATAAAACTAGACTCCCAGGTAGATTACTAGGGACAAACAATTGTGTGACTGCAATCTGACTATGGATTTGCGATAGTTTTTTCCCTGAATATAAATCTCGACAGGTTTTTGAAAAAAATAATATCAAATACAGACTCAAAACAGTTTCCTATCATAAGAGGTGTTCGTAAAAAATAGCTCAAAATGTCAAAAAGTGATTTTTGCAGTGATTGCGCATTTATAAATTCTAATAGTAAAAAAAGAACTAAAGAAAAAATGTTCTATAGCCAGAAAGGTTGAAGGATTTATAAGTAGAGCAAATTTATTCCTACATTTATTGTTTACAACTCTGTATTTTCAAGTACAGGTTGGGAATTTTAAATGTTTTGATATTTGTTCTGATTCTTCATAGATTTTCTTTTGTCAGAAATAAAATTGTGCAAAAGGCATTTTAATGAAAAAATATATGTAATAGAGGTCAACAAATGTGGACCAAAAGTATTTTCCTGTAATAAATTTTTTCGTTTGCTTATCCGAACTGTCTCAAAACTTCTAACCTCTAATGGCTTTTGTTTCCAAGATACAGAGTGATAAAATGTCACTTAGCACATTAGGTTTCCTTATTATAGTTTTCAGTCTTCTTACTATAAATAACAGAATTTTGTGTGTTTTGAAGATGCAGGGGCGCATTTTGTAACAAAAATGATACACCTGCATAAACAACCAAAATTCAACTTCATCCATGCAAACCAAATTAGCTAACCAGCACTATTTACACGGACCGTAGGATGGCATTCCGGAGTCAAAAAGTGGTGCGATATAAAGGGTCGCGAGTTTGTTGGTTTTGTGTGACTTCAGCGGTACGCAGCAGGACGCGGGTCCTTCCCGCAGTTCGTTCTCTTAACCTCCGCAAGAGCGCGCTCCGCTCTTTGTTGGCTGCATGTATTGTGGACGGCCACGGTCTGTGGCAAAGTATCAAAGAGTTGTGCGGCTGTGGCCGGGGTTCGTTGCGAGCAAGCCTTCCCCTGAAAGCTACCCACATGGCACAATTACACAATTATATCTCTTGTTTGCTCCTCTCCACTCTACGGGTCAAAAAGCTCCAAGCCAACGAAACCTCAGTGAGCTGAAAACTAAATAATCTAATTCTGGATGTAACATATATGTAGGTACGAAGTTGGCCCACATTACGTCGCAGTGATATGATATGGTTAGAACGTTGTATGTACCTAATAAAAGCTACAATGATGTTTTTGTTTTATCTAAATAAAACAAAGGTTTGGCAAAAATTGGTCTTTAAAAGAGCATTACATGTCACATCAAAACGGGATGGTGTTTGTATCAATTTAGCTTATATTTTGATATATTCTACGCCCTTAAGAGGAATCTGTACTGCTGGTACGTCCTATAAAATAAGCATCCATAGTCAGCTTAATGTTGTATCAATTCTCTCATGTTATACATCCAATTATAGATAAAGGTGTATTACTTACTGTGGTAATGTATATGTATTACTTGTTGTTGTTGTATCTACGCTACGTGATAAAATATAACTTATTCATGTACTCGAAGAAGTAAAGTTTTGAGTGAAGCATGTAAGATATTGATATTTTTACGTGAAATTTTGTACACTTATAGAGGAAAGTGTAACTTAGACCTATTATGTGGTACTTTTCTCAATTTATCCTGAGTTCTTCGAAACAAAATTGCAAAATCAGCCAATTTTATGTCATATTCAGAAATTAGTCAAAACTATCAAAAATCTACCACTAGCCGCAAAATTATATATCTTTTATCTTTAATTTGGTGTATTTCTTTTACGATTATGTGAACTAATTGCTGAGAAAAAGCCTCAGAACTTTTGCGTGCTTTGCAAGCAAAATGTAGGGGGTATGGATTCCCCGGCGTCATTTTCAGCAATCATTGAGGACGCACACTGCAACATATTGTGTACACATTTGAATTGCTTAAAATAATATGATTTTGGGTAAAATCAAGATAACATAAATACATAAATATTCATTGAATAAAGTTTCTTGAGTAAGGGCGTTGCGTGCGTACGTGTTTTGCAAGTATTGAGCAAGAATGCTGAAGTATTATTCCAAGGTAGTAAAAAAATTAATTAACAATGTCAGAAATTTCTTTCTCAAATAACTAAAGCACAGCTGTTGTATCTGTCAAAAAATCACCGTCAAGAGAAAGTACTTCTATTAGATTTTATCGGAATTATATAAATCGGAAGTAATAAAGTAAAATTATTGTGGTTACCTGTAACCCATTCCAATTGAATCAATCTGGGCATACGTACAAAATAAAGTTGCAAAAAGCTACAGTACATTTGAAGTTAAAGGAATGTTAAATTTATGTAACAAAGCAATGTTTCAAAAGAGATATGGCAAAATTGTGTTGCAATTTTGAAACACAATTTTTGGTTTTGAAAATCAGAACCAATACATTGATAAAGATCATATTGTTGACTCAATTGTAGAAACAATTATAATCAACTTGCATGAAGATAATGATGATGACGAATTATTAGAGTACAACAACAACAGTACAGATAATAAAGAGTGATATTAGATAATGTTGAAGTAGTTGCCGCGATAGTTCCAATGTTGGTGGTTCTTCTGGAACTGCACAATTCGTCAAAGTACAAATACTTGTCGCAATTGAAACATTTGCTGAAAATTCCAGACCGTTTGTTTTGGCCCCAGAACCACTAGGAACAACTACGTCATCATCTTCAACTACTGATTTTTGGCAGAAATAATATTGCGAAATGATGCAAAAATGTTTAACGACTGTGATGGTGCTTGAATAAAAAACTAACGCTGTTCAGTCAGGTAGGGTATATTTCTCTTAATACATTTGTATAAAGCCGACGTTTCGCAGGTCGGTCTCCAGCTGCATCAGGGCCTAAAATTATACATTTGATATAGAAACAATACAAGAAGAGCCCAGCTCATCGAACAACTTACGTGATACGAGCAGAAGAGATAGTCCAAAAGTAGGATACAAAAGTCATACGTCGCAAGTAGGGGGATATTCCGAGTTAATAAAATGTATAACATATAACATGCGCTATGTAAAATACAATAAAGGCGGTACAATTCGTTACACACATAAAAACGTACATACACCGTAATGGTGGACAGAAGAGACTTGTACGAGAAGCATGATGGCGCATAGGACGGCGAAATACGGAACTAAATTTGCGGTCGGTAAGTCAGGCATCTATATCACCTGTCAGAGGGCGCAGTACAGCCAATTACACAACACAACATAACCCACAAAAATACGAGGTAAACCTTAGACCATCTATAACTAGACGGAGTACGGCCTATCCCAATGCATTGGCTTGTTTTGGCCTAACATACCTTGGTCAATAAGGTCGAATTTCGTACAGATTCTCGTGCACATTGTGCGCGCATGCGCACAGAAGCTAGATACCGCCATTATTTTGAACATTTGTTTACATCGAGGTTATGAGTTTGTTTACGTATGGAGATGCATGTAGATGGTAACCTTGGATGGTTAAGAGGCAAAAATGGGGCGAAACTGCTGCTTTTGTAAAAAGGCAGCATCAAAAAATATAACGTGTCACAGGTATGACCTTTATTACCGCAATACAGTAATATTAAATTATAATATATACCTTCTCGTAGATTTCCAACAGTTCAGGACTCAAAACAAGCTCGGATTGAAGCTATACCTACAAAAATTTGGGTTTTTAAAACAACTGTGTTGTGTTCAAGACACTTTTCTAATAGCGATTATAAACTGGGAAAAGACGGAAGACCATATCTCTCCTGTAGTGCGGTGCCAAGTATTTTTGTTATGAGTGAGCTACCAAATGAAAATACGGACACAGATAGTATAAGTGATGCAGAAGATGCACTTGTAGCAGAAACTAGTGGACACACAGAGTCAACAATCACTGCCACGACTACGAGGTTTGAACGTGTCACACAGCGCAACACCAACGGAACATTCTTCAGCACCGCCAAAAAAAGGAGAAAATGTATGTAATATGTAACTAATTGTTTTAGGTATATTTTAACGTTATTTTATTGTAGGTACAATCCTCGATATATGGGTGATATACATAGTTCAGACTTATCTTCGTCTCTTCAAGCACGGGCAGTTTTAGCATTAGCAAGAACTACTATAAGCAAGAAAACTGCTCGAATTCGCCAATTGTCTCGTTACAAGATGCGATTAAGACAAAAACTGTGCAATTTATCAACATTATTTGTGTAATACCATGTTATTAGAATCAGAAAAAAGAGTTCAAATTTCTTACACCAACACCATTTTGTTTAAAAACCAGTAGTTAAATTTGGTTCAAATAAAATATTTTCCTATTATAAGTTGCATTTTGCTTGTAGTTTATTCCCCATATTCCTATTAAAGAAAATAAACAAACATGTACAGAAAGAAATAAAATCTTATACATTTTGTCCAAACCTATAAAAAAAGTGGATTCTGTTGCTACTATATAAAAGTTGAACAAATGTCACTCAAAAAGATTTTTGCAGAGAACTGGAATAGCGAATTAATTGCTCTTGGATGGCAAATTTATGTACATTCAAAAGGATTTTTATTTTGTGAGGTTAGATCTACACTACACCATTTACGCCATACGCGGCTGCCTAATTCAAATTTGACATATAGCCGCCAGTTTAATCTGACCGCTCATTGGTGCGTTACATTGGGAACGAGACTATGTACGACTTTCGACCTTATTATCTTTGGCCACAAACAAAGCCCGGCACGCTCCCTCTAGTCATATAAGCTCGATGAGGTAAACAAACAATAACAAGGTGACAGTCTACTTCAAAATTAGGATGTGCGTTTGATTTTCGATATTAAATCAGCATATGTAGTCGTGACGAGGTGGCCCTCGACGTCAGAATTCAGGTTAACATTGTTCGGAGTTGTGTAAATATGTACAGCTTCTCTGAATAATCGCTTATAATAACTTGGTTCTCTGTCTATGATTTAAGTATCAAGATACTGGATGTCAATAATAAATCACAAAACAGAATATGATGACAATTTCACAAATAAGAAAAGATCACGTATGCTATTTTCAAAAATAAAACCGAACGAGAAAATGACAAAACATATTGATTACGGTCCTGAGAGTTGATCGTTTGAAATCGTCGCGCAAAGTCTCGCATCGTTTCCCGCGAGTAATCCCCTCTCACCAGGGATAAGAAATCAAGAAAATAAAAACACCAATCTATAGAATAGATTCTAACCGTAAACTGAACAAAAATTTAAATTTTTTTGGTAAGTGGTTTAGGAGAAAAAAATCGGATATCGGAAAAAATCGAGAATTATTTTCAAACCGCAAAAATCAGGTACCTTTTTTACTTCTCTCTCGTGGCTAAACCGATGGGCAGAAAATTTTGATAGTGACTCCTGTTATGTAGAAATGATTCAGGAGTATAACGCACTTTATTTCAATTTGTTTTGTTCATTGTTTTGAAAATGATTAATAAGTGACAATCCATGGTTTTGAGAAAATTGTTAGTTATAGTAAAAGCACATAATTTTATTAATTCATATTATTTCATTAATAAAAGCAAAGGGTTTCATTCAATATTATTGATGGCTATTGATTGAAACATTTCTGAATAGTAACTCAACCCCTTTCAAGATTGATTCAAATAATCCGGTATAAGTACAGGGTCATTCCTTATTAGTGTAATATGGTCCCCCAGAACATGCCGTTGTTGTTACACTTATTATGAATTATCCTATACGACGAATTATCGAGTTCTTAAATTCTCTAAAGAATTTGGTCGTATAATTGAACGGACCTCTTAAAATTCCGACAAACACCGGGCGCTTTGTTTCACAGGTTATTATGTGTTGGACGTCGGAAAACACTTCCTTTTTTACAGTAAATTTGTGACAAGCGGTTCGCTCCGCTCGCTTTATTTTCTAAAGTTAATTTTAAAACTCATTTCCAGCGGAACGACAGGGAAATTAATTTTCCATGGCCAAGCGAAAATCGACAAGTGCTAATAGCAGCCGTTCTTACTCGATCAGGAAGTCATTATGAAGAAATGTTCACGCTAATCGACTTAATTACAGTTTGACTTTGAATTTCGACGAGCTGTTGTACACCGTATTAGATTAGCTGTGCAGATTTTATAGAATTAGGTTCGCTTCTTCCAAGATTTCTAGAACTTTCGATATCTTCATAACGCCTTGCAGGCAAATGCAAAATAAACAATAATGAAAAATAAACAAAATGATTCTTACTGTCTACAAATCAACAATCAGCTGAATATATTGATATGAACTGACTAATGTAGGTGAATTTCATTGTAATCGAGAACTAGTTACTGCACAACTGCGGGAGGTTGCTGACGATTTTCTTGCGATAAACAGGGCCGGACTTCGTTCTTCTTGATTAATTTTCTCAAGACTGCGTTAAGTCGGACCATACGTTATTTGACAAAACATGTTTATTACGTAGTTGAACATACACACAGAAAAGTGATTATTTGGAACGAGAAAACATAATTTCTTGAATTTATTTATTAGATTCAAATGCATATTTACTTGGATGTAGAAAGTTAGGTATATAGAAGAAATGCCACAGACTCAATCTAAGTAAAATAATTTCTCAGATAAATGCTGCCGATAAATAAATTCTTTCTTTATAAGAACCAATATTGTATTGAAGAAGTAATTGAATTTTTCGTCCCAGAAATGTCAATTTCTCCAACGAAGTAACAGTAAATCCATCCAAGTGCGTAGTTACTTGATCCAAGAAAATATGACATTTAATATAAGTAAGCATTGTTTACTGAATAAAAACCCACCAATTATTTAACTGAAGTGATTCTCACTTCTTTCAAGTAATCCCTTTCTCTGGAATAAATATGCGCATCGTGATTTTGTCAAGGCTGGCGCGCCCGCGCGTAGGGGGCGCCGTAAAGGAGCGTAACCTAGTACGAAAACAACAACGAAGTACCCGTAGGGGATGGCCTTGTGATTTGTGATTAGTGTACAATAAACGTTTCAACACGGAATAATTTGATGTAAGGCACGCACCAGGTTAGAACGAGTAAGTAAATATAACATACCTATCTTGCTAATTAGCAATAGAAAACGTATTAGTGCCAAATCTTTAAAATCCTTATACTAAGAGTAAATGTTAGTCACCGGCCTCAAAAGTTCGACGAAACTGAGGCGCGAGAGGAGGGAACAAGTCGCGCCCACTGTACACTCCGCAGAAAATGCAAGCAACGCACTGATTAGATGAGGGGAACGGTGGTATCGTTATTTGGCGGCGAAGATCAAAGGGGCCGTGCGGTGTCGACTGGCGCCGAACCGTTTCCTAATAATTTTGTGTATGTGACTATCGCATGTTCTGAAATGCTTTTCTTGTATATTTTAAATACAAATACAATTCCACAAAACAATACAGTGATACAAATTAATTAATTGCTTTATTATAACATTCCTATTTTACTACTAACTATGGTTGAACATTTTACCTTTTGTATGTTGAAAAAAATTGTAGTTTTGGTAAAACAGACAGCCTTTCTTACATAAATCATTTATTGCTTTACATTTATTATTAGAATTAGTAACTAATTATCAGTTAGCTCCGAAGAAGCGAACAGCATGGTTCGCGAAGACAGTAATTATGAATTTTTACTCACGGCATAAACTGGTAACTATTTATCATCTAAATTTAAATGACTCTGGCCGTGAAAGCATTCGTACTCAGATACTTATTTAAATCCATTTAACGTTTTCTTTGTGCATCAATAATCTCGAATGTCTCCTTCGTACTTAGCAGAGATCGATACTTTCAGGTAAAACACACATATACAAATTCAAATTTTTATCGGCTGACGCAAGTAGGTGTTAGTAAATATAATATTCCTATTTTAATTCTAGATACAGTTGGATACTGCATTTTGAAATTTTACTCAAAATTATTATTGCTATGTAAAGACTTAGTAGTATACGTACTTCAATTTCAATTGTAGGTATGAGAAAAAATAGCGATTTCGATAAAACAGGCAGCTTTATGTATATGTATGTCATTTATTATATATTATATAGATACATGTTCAAATATTTTACACCTTTATAAAAGTTTTTTGCCATATATGGTAATCCGGCACGCTTACGCCTATAAGAGAGTATTGCCCAAATTAACTAGCGAAGTTAATTAGCGAAGAATTACACTACACGTATAATATCTACATATACACTTACCGCAGGTACTCTCGCAAGTTATTAATTTTCTTAGAACGCGGGCAACATAAAGGCAGCTGATTTTTTAATTTGCCCATATTTCTAGCGTCTGTTCTACGTCTGTTGTACAACAAGTAAAACTAAAGCCAACCATCCTACATAGATTGCGATTGCCCTGAATGCATTGCCAAGCGACAAGTGTTTGGTATTAATATTATTTTCTAAATCTAAATACCAATATATATTTGAAATTCTATGACGAAAAACAAATGACTGATTAAAAATTAAATTACTTGTATTTCCTTAGTAATAATTTATTTAACTCCTATTAATTATTTAGTAGTTGTAACATTGTAAGTAGGTATTGCGGTTGTTGATTATTCTTCGTTCCGTGTGTCGGGACTGCACTATAAACCCTCGCGGGAACATGCGCTCCTAATTTATAACTCGCTCTTTGCTGTCTGCGTAGAGTCCATCAGGACGGCAAAAAATTATTTCTCTTATTCGGTTTCTAGCCTATTTTGGTCGAAATTCAACAATTCATGTTGTTCACATACACTTCCGCAAGAACATGCTGTCCTAATTTATGAGCGAGTCGTTGCTATCTACGTAGCACCAGCACGGTAAAATTTATTTTTCGTATGGCTTTCGTTTGCCGGGCGCGGCGCCGCTACACCTCCCGTGTCAACATGCGATCAATATTTTTGTTAGGCCGAAATTACTCAATATTTGTGATTCCCCTGGCTACGTATTCATGCTGCTGCTTCAGACTGTACCATTTGAATTTGATTGGTCGAAGAAAATGATGTGGTGTTTATACAACAGATGGCTGCACCTTACGACTATAAAATTCTCGTCTCATTCACATGTTCAAAAAACCAACGGTTAAATCATTACAACGTTCATATTTTGTTGTCATTTTTTTTACACAAGTTCATGAAGGCTCAATACAAAATGGTGTAATATTGCCTTTTTGATGTTTGGTTCGGATTTGGAAAAAAAAAATAACAAAAATTACCAATTATTGGCTTCTTTAGCAAGGGTAAAAACAAAACAACAACGCAAATGAAAAAAAGTGGCATTCGTACCCGGTGTAATACACCTTTATCTATAATTTAATGTATTACACGTGATTATTAACACACAATTAAGCTCAGGATGTTTGGTTTTATGTAGTGTTGTTTTGTAGTACGCTACTACCTCTAGTGATTCCTCTTAAGTAGCTAAAAATATTAACCGGGAATAAAAATATACACTTCATTGAAGACTGTTTACTTCCTTCACCAGAGTTAACAACTTTCTAAATCTAGTATTATTCCAAGAAATAAAATGTCTTGATTGAAGTCAATAATCTCTCGCGTATATACGAACCTACCAACTGCGTCATCCAAGTGTAACATAATGTATACTTATGTATGTATTAGGTATCAGTGTATGTTTAGTTGCATACACATCATGTATATATATCTTAAAATAATATTAAATAAAACTAGTTTTGTAAGCACCATGTGAGAGTTTACATATATGAACAACGCAGTTATAATACACCAAGTAATTCTCTCTTCGTTCGAGAGATCGCTTTTCTGTGTGTATGCTCCTTCAAAGTTAACAGTTATATTAGAAACAGCCTGTTTCTTTCTGACAACTGACAGTGTAATAATCATAGTGTGGCATTACATAAAATTTGGAAAGAAGCAAAGGTTTCTTTGATGTCAAATTCAAATATACGCACCATATTTTTCATCTACATTAATCTTAATCTTCGTACAACTATGAACGTCATTACATTTTGATGTATGAACAGTTCAGGGTAACAATAAAGGACGAAAACATCAAAGTGTTCGCGAGTTTGTTGAGAGGGTTGTAAGAACTTAGATATTACTAGGACCAGCCAGATGCGGAAGGGTGAATTCTGTGATCATCTTGATGGTGATAATCAAGATAATGGGCCCCAGTGGGGTGCCATTGTTAGGCCGAAGTACCCAGCCGCGGGTTACGACAGTTGCTGTTTTTCGACTCCTTTACTTAATGAGCTGTTAACAATATCCACATCCGGCCGATGAGATGAGTGTTTTAATTAAAAATAATGATGAGTTTATGATCCCTTATGTCATCTTCCAAGTAATTTTCTATTTTTTTCGTTTTTAATTCGATCTTTCTTTTAGTATGTCACAAATAAACCTAAATGTTTGTATTGGTATAAAATACAGGGTTTCTGAAATAATGCTACCCAAGGACGTAATAACGTAATGTTTTGTGAAATAACGTACGGTCTAACTCAATAGTCTTGAGAAAATTAATAAACAAAACGAAGTCCGGTCCTGTTCAGCGCAAGAAAATCGTCAACCACTGCAGTTGAGCTGCAACTGGTGACAAAACAATGTCGTTGTTCACCCTCCGCTCTGGAGTTTCTCGCTTACAATGGAATCCTGTCCAATTCTGTATCTCAGTTGCAATTTCAGTAGCTATAAAAATGAATCGTTAAAGCTTAAGTTTAAACAACGTACTCAGCGTACGTCAGTTAGCACTATACGGTGCGTTTTTCGAAATGTTATATGATCAACAAATTAAAGTTTGGCACCTAAAATCCACCTTAAACGTAAAATAAGCAATTTACCAGGCAGTAAACTCGGTTACCGTGATATTTTGGACGCCATTTGAACATTTGAGAGAAGAAGAGTTTTAGGCTAGTCTTATCTACAGAGGAAACAAACTTGTTCTAGACTTGAAAACAAGAACCTTATGGAATCGTATAGGCTGGGAGATTAGATGTATCAATGCAAAAGATATCACCTAATTCCTTTTGCATATGGAAAGTTCTGTTGAACACATTACAACAGAACAGTAGAGCATGTTGACACATTTTAGTTGTAATAGTAGCACTAGTAGCTATTGATATTCTACATGCGGTAGCCGAAATACATATCGTTATGATGAACGGAGATGAAGATAAATACCGCTGTCAGGAATGCAGTTATTAATGAAATATTTACAAGATAAGGTAAAATTTGTTTTTAACCTAGTAACAAAGAACAACAATGAATGTTGTGTTGCAGATAATTCATGCCGAATTTCGGTGATTATGGCTGCGGAACAGGAGATGATGGATGGACAATAATTTCTTGCAAAGGGTGCTCTACATTGTAATAACTTGAAAAGATATTTAGGTACCTCATCATACCGATATCCTCAAGGTATTTTACGATGTATATTTCTACAACTTGGACCATTACAAATAAATTATCATAACTTTGCTACAATATGACTATGGCTACTGTTGCTACTATCACATCGATGTAGGTGAACCATAAAGAAAGACGTGCAAAACGTCTCATCAACGCACTCTACTACTAGGCCAAGCAATAGAGAGATTGTCCTTGACATAAAGATTAGCAGGAAGCCGCCTGTGCCATCCTGTGATGGACAATCCCAAGTATATTCCCACTATGTTTCCGACTCGAAAAAGCCATTGTTTAATTTTTTTATAAACAATTATCAACAAAAACTCGCCTCTTTTTTACTTTTTTTATTGTAAAAAGAAAACTGTTGAGGTAATATGAATGGTGCAACGGGATGACCTGTAGAGAATTAAATTACGAAGAGAATGACAGGTCAAACGATCCGATCGGATAATTAGAACCGTAGAAAAGCTGGAAAAACCGGAAAATTTAGCTTTTTTTAAATTAGCACCTAAAACTTTAAGTGTGCAAAACCTGGATTCGGTCGGATTAATAGTTTTTGCACAATCCTCATTTGAATTTTTTTTGGCAATATTTTTACGAAGAGCTGGATGCGTTTGAGGTCGTCCGTTTGCAATTTAAAAAACGGATTTGGAAACTAGACGTGAACAGGAACAACACGTGTATTCTGATTTTTAGATAAGACCCGTTTCAGTGGGTAATAAAGTACTGAGAACATGAGTGAAAACGGCCGCGCGTGCTAGACTGGTCGAGTGATGGGGGAAGTGTGCGATTAGAGGGGAAACGTATATATAGTAATGCGCGCGCGCGCGCAACGTATAATTCTTTGCTTTGATTATCTCAGCATGTACTGCAGCTATTTGATTGATTTTTATTTATTTTGGGGTATCTGAACCTGAGGAATTTGATTCTTGACTCAGATTTTGTGATTGATGGAAGAATAAGCAGATATTCTACGTTTTTTGCTACATATCTTTATATATACAGGGTGCTTGGTAAACATGCGGCAAAAATTCAACAAAAATTCAATATTTTGTCCTATGATAATTTTTGAATAACCCCTTTGTTTCGAAGATACAGGGTGAACAAAATTTGCGGCAGTAACAACATTTTATTATCAAGAAGTAGGTACGTGTAAAGTAGCTCAATCTACAATAAATGTTCGAAATGACTTTCCCCAGCCTGGATACAAGCATTCAATCTTCTCGTCATTGAATATCGAATATAGTTGTCGCAAATTGTGTTCGCCCTGTATATTCGAAACAAAGGGGTTTTTCAAAAATCATCATAGGACAAAATATTCTTAGAATAGGCCAAGGAATACCCAGTTGAATTTTTGCCGCATGTTTACCTAACACCGTGTATATAAAATATATGAATGGATAGCGAAGATACGTGTTACAATTTAGTATCAAATATTGATATAATTCTTTCTGATGATGAATGTACATCCGAGAATGAAAGCGATGATTTTATGTCAATCGAAAAAAGTAATTTTAATATTGAAGAAACAATGCGATGATCCTGTCTAAAAAGAAGGATTTTGTAATTAGTTAAAATTAAAATGTTGCGCATATAGAAACATATTTGTACAGTTATTATGTAAGAAATTAATTACTTTGTGTAGTAATAAAAAAATCTGCAATCCATTCATTATTATATTCATATTATACAGGGTGTCCTCTAAAGGTGTTCCGAAAATTAGGGAGCTAATAGAGGACGTCACTGCCATCCAAAAAGTGTATATGTATTTTTGGCTTTCGACGCTTCATTAAAAAGTTATAGCTTTTTTATTTTTCAGTTTTATATTCCCTTAAAAATATAACCGATTACACAGTCGGCGTTGTTTATTTAACAGAAACGAAAAAACACTTACAAATAACAAAAATAAATAAAAGAGTTTTGCAAATACTGCTGAAAATGTTGCCCTACCATGTAAATTCACATTTCAGCACTTCATCCCAAATCCTGCCGGACTCTTTGAAAAATTTCAGGTGTTTCTCGAATGCGATTGGTACCATTTATTCGCTGTAGCAGTGCAGTTCAGCAGTGCATTTCTGCAAAAATGGCGGAGTTATGAATTTAAAAAAAGCAAAATTTTCCGGCTTTTCCAGCTTTTCTCCGGTTCTAATTATCCGATCGGTTTGTTTGACCTGTCATTCTCTTCGTAATTTAATTCTTTACAGTTCCCCCGTTGCACTATTAAGATTGCTTCAATAGTTTTCCTTTAACAATAAAAAAAGTAAAAAAACGCGATCTTTTGTTGATAATTGTTTATAAAAAATTAAAAAATTGCATTTTCGAGTCGGAAACATAGTGGGAATATACTACGGGCTGTCCTGCACAAGATGGCACAGGCGGCTTCCTGCTAGTCATTATTTCAAAAAAGCAATCCTCTGCGGAACCGTATAGGCAAAGCAATAGAGCTATGCTTTGCCTATACGGTTCCGCAGAGCTGTCTCGTATGCAAAATATGTCTGTGATATCTTTTGCATTGATACGTCGAATTTTCCAGTCGATAAGACTTCACAAGTTTATTGCTTTCCAGTCCATCCCGAGTGTGTTTGCTTTGTATGATGCAGCTAAACAATCCTAACCAAAAATTTGCCTTGGCTGAAATCTTCAAATGCAGTAGAAAATCTCTCGGTAAATCTCTCCGATACACCGGCACGTGAATTTTAATCAAAACCCTGAAGAATTATTTATTTATCACGTAAATTAATTATAATTGACAATTCATATATAATTGCAACTTTCCGCAAAGTTCTTATTTACGTACTGACATTGCCATTTAACAACTTTCACGATTGCTAGCGTTAATAAATTTGATATAGAATTGGGCCGATTGACCTGCATTAGTCTGTTCATATCAATGTAGTCAGTTGTTCGTTGGTTTGTAAATAATACGAATCGACAATAAATCACGCGAATATTAATGACGGTGTCTTTGTGTAGTGGTGTGTAGTAAGAGTGCTTTATATTTTACACAAGAAATTATATTCTTCGCATTTAAGTTTGAATTGTAAAATAGTTGTTAAAAAGAGTACGTAGGTAGCTTGTACGAAGTAGCACTTGGTGAAGTAGTGTCAAACTCAATATCGAAGCGCGAACAGAACGAGATGCAGAAGAAGGGGCGCCAGAGAGATGTTCTCGAGTTGTACCCTTGTTTCACCGTCTACACGCGAACGAAGTAACTGAAAAAGTTTTACCATCTCTCCGGAGGGGTGTATTGAATCCTAATACGCTGTCTAGGGAGTGATAGGGTTACAGAATAGGGCTGCCAAGCGACTGTTGTGCAGAAGCATTTCGATGCTTGTTTGAAAATATACCAGGTGAATGAAAAATTGACTAAAATCTCGTTGATGTTTACTTCTTACTTTTGATAAGGTTAAAAGACTAAGTACAATCTAAGACAGACAAGTAACAGTCTAATAATGCGTCCATTACTTATGTTTTTAATATAGTTTTTTTTTGTGGATTTTTACTCGTATGGTGTCCCTTGCCATAAGAACAGCTTGCATGTGTGGTGCTGATTGGCAAAACGACTTCACCTACTACTAAATATATCTATATAAGATGGACGAACTTTTTTGTGGAAATTTATTCAGTCAGGAGCTTTAAATATTATAAAAGATATGGTTAATGCAAAACATTAACAGTTTATTTACATTCTTTGTCGAGCTTGGAAAAGGTTGCTAGAGTTCTACACTGACAGATCGGGACAGCCACCATCACAAGAAAAGAAAACATGTCAAATATCTAGTTGAAGTATGAAGTTTTTTCATGTATATACATTTCTAAAATGCCTCTATTGTTTTCTGTTTCAGAAAGCCATTTTTGACAGCATAATTAATATTAATCAGAAATAAACTCAGATATCTTCAAGTTGTTCCAAATTTCACAATAATTTACGGTTTAATATTGTTGTTATAATGCTCCGTAAGCTGCGTTCGGATATTGTACTCCGTTGACACCGGGTACACCGTCCAAATGACACTTACGTGTTATTGGGTGTAAAAAGTGTCACGGTGTACAATATCCGAATGCAGCTGTAATAAGTTGTAGATATTCAATATGAAAGTTGAATTATTATTTTGTTTCTCGTTTTTATGGATGAGATGAGAAAATTTTGACTTCATTTTTTAGAAAATTCTCCGGGTATCTTCCTTTCCATATTATAAATACCGTGCGAAACAATGTTGGTCTTAAAAGCTAATATTCTGTCTCTAGATGTTTCAAGCATTCACATATCAACAGTGACCTTCAATTTGAGAATCGCTACTAACTACTTACGTAATTTTCGTAACTTTTTTAAATCTGTCAAATCATAAAATGCAGAGAAATTATTAAATTTTGAATCATATTATTTATAGGTACCTATACATTTTGTAATTGTTGTTTATTGCAATAAAGAACTATCTATATAGTATTATTATTTTATATAGTCAAAATGATAAGCGACCAAATTAGCTCTCTCATTTTGTAAACTTTTTTTCTATGATCTGTAAGCAGAAAAACAATTAGGTATGCAATTACAGTTCGTTACCAACTGTCAAAGTTACGAATATTTAAATTTTCTCAGATGTCTTACTACTTACAGAAAAATACAATAAGCTAAGACAAGTGAAAATTCTGACCAACAACTTAATTTACTTTGGTACTAGTTTCGATCCCTAGATCATCATCAGCCAAAAGCTAGAAAAAAACAACATACAAGCCACTTTTCTTTTGCCTTTAAATTAAATTTTTCTCAGTAGTTTTCTGCCCACGTGTCCCATATATTTTCATTTTGTAATTGGTTTTGCTTTTTCATTTTCTAATTGACTGTTTTTGGTTATCATTTCATTTTCATATTATTTATTTTATTGAAACTTTTATCGCCACCTTGATAATTTTAAATTTTTACTTTGTTATTCGTGGGTTGGCACTGGCTCAGTTTTTATCAGGTTTCGTACTAGATTTACTCGTTCTCAGTAGTGTCCTTATCTCCGCTGCAGTGTGTACTGTTTGACATGTTTGTTGTCGTGTATTTAGTTTTACTTGTTAACTTGTTAATTTAATTTTAAGTAATTTAAAGTAATTTAATTTTACTTTTCAAATCTTATTTGTTCATTTTTGTGTTACATTTGTTGCGTGATCTTTCTTTTGATTACTTTGTGTTTTTCTAGCTTTTGCTGATGATGATCTAGGGATCGAAACTAGTACCAAAGTAAATTAAGTTATTCGTGCAAAAATTAAGAGGTTTTAATTAACTCCTTTTCCTTATCATTATTTTTTTTGCAATATGGACTTTTACCAATGACATAACACTTTTTTTTACGTTTTGACCGACCTTTTAGTACGTAAAACAATCGATCAAATGACAAATGTTTAGTATGTTTAGTTTATAGCAGCGATAGAATAAGAATCTGAAGAATCCATACAATTTTTAATTGTTAATGCCTAAAAACTGTCAACGAGTTTAAAATAATGGTCAAACTAGAAAATAATAATA
Organism: Aphodius sticticus; assembly: GCA_963966075.1. Classification (NCBI taxonomy): domain Eukaryota; kingdom Metazoa; phylum Arthropoda; class Insecta; order Coleoptera; family Scarabaeidae; genus Aphodius; species Aphodius sticticus. Next base: position 15,268,192 of record OZ014507.1, read on the forward strand.
CAATTGTTAATAAATTATTTAATTGATAAAGTTCCACCTTCCAAATTATAAATGAATAAGCAAATGATATTGTAGTAAATTATAAAATGAGTGAATGTCTAAATGGACCAGCGCGTCGACTGCAAACAACTAACAACAACAATAATAAATTACGATTTTAATGTGACCGATTTGCGCCTGGTTATCATGTCCGATATTTTGTCCACACAGTCGCGATGCTGATACATACTGCCGTGAGCGTTGTAACGTTAAATTTTCCCAGAGTTTCGCAGTTATTAATTTGAGTTTATGCACCTAGGGCATACGCGCGGAACGGCCGGTTCATCCGCAACAGCTCCGGATGTATGTATACTGAAATGGGTCAACGATATGAAAAACTAATTATCATTCATAATTTATTATTGGATAGATCGGTCGGTGCGGTACGCGCCCACCATATTGACACCGATAATATCTATTTATTCAATTAATATTCGCACTCGTAGCTCCAACATTACAGGCTGTGTATAAATTCGTTAAATATTGTTGTTGATAAATTCGGATTCGGCAAACCAGCAGAATTTCAGACCCATAGCGTTGTTTTGCACTGTTTTGCACACGGTGTATTTGTTACGGATGTATTTGCTTATGTTATATTATATTTATATTTATAAAAAATCTGCTGGTTGTCCTAAAAATGCATGGGTGTAGTTACAATTTTGATTTAACATACAGGATGCTGCAAAACAAGAAATCGTTAAATACGCCGAATAAGTGTAAGTATTTCGCAGTTGTAAGTATTTAAAATCTCATAGCGAAAAGTTGTTCTAAATTCTATTTAATGCTAATAAAGTTAGTCTATCAAGCGAATGAACGATTTAAAAATTATTTTTGTTATTTACATGTGAACTCAACTTGACAGTTTGTTACGTCTCAAGTTAATTAAACCACATATGTGTATTCTTGTTGTACCATAATCTTGTTGCATGTTTATTGTAATTCGTGATTTAAAAGTTTCAAATGACATCACATTTTTGACTATGGTAACCGACATGTTAGAATATTCAACACTAAATAGATATTCTATTATAGGCAGATATAGATAGGTACAGTATAGATGAATCTGGATACACACTGTATATATTTGCATTAGTTTAATTATCTCAGTAAGCTAGTTTTATACATTTAGGGGAAACAACTTTCTGTTTTTCACAAAAATAACTTGAAATAATTTCAACAAAAACAAACTTATTTTTTAATAAAACTTTTGAAAGTTCATTATCTTTTTATTTTAATCTAGAATAAAGTTTTGAAAATACGTTAAGACAAAAAAAAATCCAACTTAAGGTATCTTTTCAGTCAAACTTCAGTCAAACAAGTCCAACTCTTTTGGTTATGAAATGACGTCCTTTTTAAATGGCGTCCTACATTTAGTATCAACTATTTTCAATCATGATGATATTCTGAACACAAAAACATAAATTTTTTATCACAAAGGCATCGAAAATATGACTATTTTTATTAATCTAGGTGGCTGTGAAATGGCAGAAAACGTCAAAAATGATCAAACACTCGCGATCTATAGCGTGATGTGTTTAGTGTTTGGCCAAGATATCTTTGTTTTTTTCGTGGATATACCGCGTTTATTCCATAGAAAGAATTTTCCAAAATACAATGATACCAAATATTTGAAATTGCCAGAATGTAGTGGCGAGTAAATATTGCTTCAAGCAGGAATGTTGATACAAATCTACTAGTCTAATAAAGCGAGTCAATAAGAAAAAAGTTTACCATTTATTCCAAACTTTCTGCGACAAGTTCTAATATTACAATAAGTGGTTTTCAACGACAATTATCGTAAAAATCCGAAAATTCACCAAATGTATTTGCTAAAATCAGATACAAACAGAAGAACACGGATAGCTACAAACAAACAAAAATATTTATCAATTCATCATTCGACATAAATTGCCAAACGATTACAGATATCCCTGTAAATTTTCGACAATTATTCCAAAATATCATACAGCTGCCAAATTCAAAGCGTAAAAAATGTGATTCACATATGTACGGTTTACCATGGATAAATACGATACAAAATCTCTAAAACGGTTTGATATTTGAAAAAATCCTCGGACACGTAGATTTTTAATAATCAAAATATATACATTTACATCAAACTATATTTCCGACCATTTGTTTTCGACTTATGACGTCGTCGCCACTTTTTTAAAACGCAACAAAATTTCACAAAATTTATCGCTGACATAACGAAATTTTCGAGAAAAAGACAGTTGTAAATTAGAGTAATATTGATAACTTTTATTTGTTTATGGAAAACGAATAGGCGTTTTCGACTGATTTATTTGCGCTAAATGCGAATTTGAGATTAAAAGTTGATATGCAACTTTCAATCTCAAATTCGCATTCAGATTTTTGCGTTTTTTACGATTATTTTATGGAGCCGTCCACACCACAAGAATCGCTCTAAATGCTTCAAAGCATTTGTGCACAAACGTTTTTGTTTCTAGATCAATGGGGCGCCTTTTTTTCGAAAATGTTCGTATGTAAAGCCATAAAATACTCCCGATGCCATTTATACAATTAAATGATCTACCGAAATCTGCGAGAAAAAAATTGGGTTGCCATTTAAAAAGTGAACATAATAATAATAATAATATGTTTATTAGTCTTCGTTTTACAGAGATATGTATGAGACAGGTTCACAGAAATGTGTATTTTAATAATTAAAAATCGACTTTTTAAAATAACAAACCGTAAAACAACAGTAAAAGATACTAAATCTAAGAAAACTAGCAAAAATTAAGTGTCCAACGACTTAAGTATAGAATGAATATAATTTAAAGTAGCTACCGAGTCCAGTCTCACACAATAGGAAATACTTAAAATCCTTTTGTTATACACATACTATTGAATGGTTTCACCCCGCATGAATAAGGTACATGTCAGAATTATTATAGGAATAGAATCAACGTATCATACCATTTCACACATACTAATAAAACCGGTTGAATATTTTTCATATTGAGTACGGCATTCACACAATAAATACAGTAATAATGTATGGCCAATAAAGCTACCTTTTACGTCGAACTCAGGTGCGAAAGCGACCGAAATATCGTTGGGCCGGAAACGATTTCCGTCCCTAAAATGTATTATTTATCCGTTATTACGGGCCATTAGGGATGGCAAAAGTTATTTCGCGACCAGGTGCTAAAGCATATGACCCACCGCGAAGGGTCGACCGATAATGCATATTACACACCTATGAGACCTTCATTAATGGCATCCCTAATTGGTATATATAACTTAAATATGTGCAAATACCTTTTAATAGCATTATAAACTTAATTCACATACATGTATGTATTTGTGTATTACCAAGAGCGAACTAGAACGGATAAGTATATATGTAGATAGTATATAGCAATGTAGTATTGATAATGAGAAGCGTCAAAATATTTTCCATATAAAAGGTAATACCATGTTTGTCCCATACGTAACCGTTTTCAAACAAAATGGGTTCCAAACCAACCCGAGTTGGAAGGCGAAGTCAATGAGATACTCTTGAGGATGTTGAGAAAATTTTAGATCTTGAGTAAGACACTTATTCATTTGTGTACCTCCGTATTTGTGTTGACAGAAGTACATTTTGTCGAAGTAGCTATTAAGAATTCTACAGGGTCTCTCACGACGAGCTGCCATTAGAAGTATATGGAGAACCAAATGAGATAAAAGATTTCAAATTTGTGAACTTATATTATTGGACACGATCGTCTCAACTAAAATATTTTTAGTTTTTGGTTACTTCCAGTTACACAAATCTTCATTAAATTTTAGATCAATTTTAAGTTACATTCCCTATATCTAACATGCGTCATTTTTGTGATATTTCATTTTTCCATTAAAAAATGACACCTGCACGGTTGCTTTCAATGATTTATAAATTATTCCCTGTGACTGTTGGAAAAAATTTGTCCGGCAAAATTGTTGTGAAGGTAAACATATTACCGACACATCGGTAGAGTTTTTCTAAAAGTTATACAGGTTGTTCAAATTATAAGATTAAAGTTGAATTCGAGAAAAGTACTAAAAGTCGATTTTTTAAAATGGCAACCCTAACATATGAAGACATTTCTCAATTCTATGGGAAATTTTAGATCAACTTTGTCTGCAATGTCCTATACCTAAAATGTACTTGTACCGACTGAAATCGTATTTTAAACATCACAGTAGAAATTGCAAACATTGCCAAATCTAGATTGCGTTTGAAAACAACTGCACAATTTGGAACTAATTTTGTATTTATAAACTTATAAGCCTACAATAAGACACAATATTAAACATAAAACAAAATCGTTAAGTAAATGTAAAAAACTGCTTAATTCTAGTTCACTAACTGTTCAACAACGTTGTCGTTTTCTCCTGAACATGCTTCACTTCCTTTTAAGATATTATTGTTGGTGGCGTCCCTGACAGATTTAGCACGTAACCCATTGAAAACAGCTCGAACTCTATCTTTCATGTTCTCCTTATCAATTATTGGGTCCGCATAAACTACCTACGTCTTTAAGAGGTCCCCAAATGAAAAAATCCATTGGCGTCAAGTCGGGGGAACGCGGTGGATATTTGCACAGCTGGGTAAAGTTAATCAGAAAGTTAACGTCGTTAATCGTAAGTGCGTTATCGAAAAAGTTAACTTCGTTAACCGATACACCGTTAATTTATTACAAATGTAACAGAAGTTATATTATAAACCTTTTGGTTGGACCTTTTGGTTGCATAAGTTAAAATTACCTTAGGAAGTTTTCAAACTAGGTATAGTGGAAGTGATACCGGTAAACTTGGGTGGCTTTTGCCATAGTTATAAATTATCATCTATGTTGGTTAGATATAAGCACATTTTTATACAGTATAGTATCTACAACAATAATAACAACCAAAATACTCAATGTTTGAAATATCAACAAAATCTGAACATAAAAACAAATTTCTAAAATGGCCAAAGCCACCCAAGGTAACCAAAATACCTTGCATAAAACATAAAATACATTGCGAGATGCAAGATTTACAAAAGATATTGAAAAGATAAACTAAGGTGGTTGGAGTTAGAAGTTAGCATTTGGAGAAGGTTGCCCTTTTTAGTTTAGGTTAAATATTGAAACAATATGTATTTGTTAAAAGGTGACAATATTTAAAAAGGCGAAATATTTATTGTTACATTATAAATAGGTTCCTGATCTTCAGTAAGCGATGCCTTTTTTGTCCTGTTTTCATGGGACCGGGAACCATACTTGGAACTGGGAAGTAACTAAAGACATCCTACAAACAACACAATTCGCGCGCATGCATACATATACGGACGCTGTGTCGCCGTTAGTCGCGTCACACACATGTAAACAAATCCAAGTCCGAACTTGCACAGAATTTCTATAGCAATTTCAAATGTTTACTTAAGATATTTTGTTAATGGTTTTGAAAATTAACTTAAAAGGTAATTCATTAACGAAAAATTTAACTTCGTTAATTAACGATTAACGGATTAACGCTTTTGTGCCCAGCTTTGGATATTTGTATGGCCAATTAAGCGCAATCCGCCGATCGTACAACATCTCGTTAAGCAAGCCTCTTACTGCAACAGTTGTGTGCGTGTCCATTTGAAACCACCCAATTATTGAGGACCCTATAATTGATGAGGAGAAAATGAAAGAGTTCGAGCTGCTTTCAATGGGTTATGTGCTGTATCAGGACGCCACCAATGATAATATGTTAAAAAGAATTAAAGCATGATTAGGGGAAAACTTCAACGTTTTTGAACAGTTACTGGAATGGAATTAAGCAGCTTTTTTAATTTACTTTACGATTTTGCTTTATTTTTAATATTGTGTTTTATTGTTGGCTTATACTTTTATAAATACTAAATTAATTGTAATGAAAAAGGACCTAAAAAACTTGTTCAATAAAGTTCTGTTTATTCCAAATTGTTCAGTTGTTATCAAACGCAATCTAGATCTGGCAATGTTGCAATTTACACTGTGCAAATTCTATTTCACCGAGACCGCTCGTACTGCATTAAAACTAGTGCGCGAGAGTTTGCCAGCTTCTATGGACAGTATTGTCAAAACATCTGAGTTTGACACTGTTTGACATTGCTGTATAGTATGATAAAGTCATGTGTCTGGCCAGAGATCTCACACCTTGTGAGTATGTGCGTTGGCGTGCACAGGGTTCCCGAGCTGAGACTGCCATTGCTTCAATTCTGTGACAGCCTCCTTCTTCCTCATTCTTCCCTGTCGATCTAATCTTGATCATAGCTTTTTCTGACCCCGACGCTATTAGGTATTAGGCTAGGGGTCACCCCCCCCCCCCCCCCCAAATCGAATTCTGCCCTGTGCGTGTGCATTATGTCTGTGTAGTGATGTCCTGCTCTGCGCGCCGTGGATCCCTCGAGAGACGGACACGAGGCGGGGAAAAGTCCAGCAAGTAGTTTTGTTAGCCAAAGAGAAGCAAGCCATGTCTTTATTTTTCTGAACATTTTGTCCCCTAGTCCGATGGAAGGTCAAAACCTCATAAGGGTATTCTGTTCGGACAACTCTTGCAGAGGACTTGAGGAGGGGTTATTAGTGGGTATGCGTGTCGCCCACGGAGTCCCACACTACGACCGACATTGCACCTTCGTTGGTGGTGTGCGTTGCGTAATGCATTTTCCCTTCCTCCCGAAAAAAATATGTCTGGGCACATCAGATTTTTTACATATGCAAAACTGGTTGCTTCAGCTTTTAGCTACAGTGAATAGACTGACATAGCCATACCCCGCACAATTTTAAGTCAATCACCGATTTAAGCAACCTATCGTCAACATAACAAATTCAAGCCACAACAATTTCACTAGTAAAGGCAAAATGTATACAACATAAACATACAAACAAACAATTCGCAACTGGAAACGGACTATCTTTATTCCACATATGACTTCATGGATCACAAACCTCCGGGCCAAACATACGTTAGTTCATATTTATTTTTCATTTCCCTTGATCAAGGCACCTTCCGCGACCTCTGTTTTGACAACAAACACGCACGCGAACTTATTGTATACGTAGATCGCGTACGGGGACGCGTACCCCGCCGTAAACATCTGTCGTTATTTAAATTGCATCCGAATTCGCACACAAGAACATCATTTGAATACATCACGTCGTCCAACAAGCGAGCATGAGGCAAACCTACCGGCGCATCCACCAATTCTGATTCCGAACGCCGCGCGGCGGCGCCACGGTCGCTCATATCGTCGTCGCTGAGATACAATGGCTTGGGAACGTGTACACCTGTACGGTTCGAGTCCGGTATTTACCTATGTTTATTCGTTACGGGTCGACTATAACTGAAATTTTATTACAACCCCCTTGGAATAACAATGCTTCGACGTAAGCATACAACCGTCTCCACTAGCGAGACGAATTTTGGTTAGTTGATGCATGGTTGCACTTACTCCTGCCTAGTAATGATTCTGTGATTCTGTTGAAAAGAAAGACATTAGTAGAGACATTATATTCAATAACTATTCTTTGTTTTATATGTTCTCGTCGTTTATATGCAAACTAAACAAAAGTGGTCCCCAAATAGAACCTCGTGGTACTCCCAAGGCGTTTACGAATTCACTTTATTCATTTTCTCCAATCCTAACCATTTGTCTCCTGTTTGTGAAATTGTTTTCAAACCATTTCAACTATTCTATTTACGACAAATAGTCTCGAAGGCTCTCTTTAAGTCTACAAAAACTTGCAACTATCATTTTCACGTCTTCTAATTCTCCTTTCCAATTTGCCAATATAAAATTTAGGGTCTCGTATGAATGCTGTCTCGTATGAATGCAAATCACGAAAACTTTGTTTACTTAGTTTTTGCAACTTAGTTTTGTGCATGTTCATAGATCGCAACTCTATGCATTTAGTTGTGTTCACAATTTTTTGCATTGGTATAACGGTAGTTACTTTCCAAGGGCTATTTGGATGCTGATTGTGTTAAAATTGAGCTATTTATCTGAGAGATGCTGAACTATGTATTGACCAATGAACATGTCACTCATAACGCATTATTCTGTAATTGCAACGATGTTGACTAAGATTGGCGAAAGTAGAAAATTGCAACATATGGAAAAATATTCTGACGAGCCAAAAGTAAATCGTAATCATTTACAACTGCACTTGCATCTTCAATTCACTAGTTTACACGGGTATTATGCCATGCGAGAACATCATAAATTCGTATTTATTTGGATATGCTAAATCCAGAACTATAATTGTTAATGAAAATCCAACACGTTACAAAGATTAAGATTAAAGAAAATAGTTCAAATACTGCAACGTATTTATCTAATCCTTGTATCGTCGGTTTGGTTGGTTATAAATGATAACACCGATGTCGCCTACTAATACGTTTTATTCTTCCTTTGTTAGTTACATCTCTTGCAACTGCCTATTTCTAACTATATCTAATTGTATTGCGTTTACGTGTCGTGCTCGCATCCGTTCGCACTGTCAGCAACATCGGCAATATTGCCAAAGGTCCACCGATATATGTCCGCACTCGGTAACGCCGCTTACCACGCACTTTACGGTCATTGTTCGGAATATGATTCCATTACACCTTTCCTATTACAGGGGAAAAATTTAACATTACAATGTTTAAATTTTTCTTGGTTCTAATATTATTATAACGAACAACATTTAATTTTTCTTAACTAATTACATTTATTTGCTCTACAACTACACCTTCCCTTCTTCCTTCTATTTTTTTTTTAATCATAATACGGTTTAATTCTATTTTTATGTACCTCTACTAACTTTCTATCTATTTTTAACGTTACATTAGGCGGTTTTTCCTTAATTACTTTATAAGGTCCCCTGTATAAAGGATCTAGTTTACTACCTACTTCTGTTTTTAACAGCACTTTATCGTTAAACTTATACATTCTACTATTATGAACTTTATTATCAAACTTTTCCTTTCTCTTGACTTTAGATTCAATTAAATTATCTCTTGCGTCCTTCCAAGCATTTTGAAGTCTAATTTTTAACTCTGTTGGATAATTATCAAAGTTATACATTGGGTCAATATTATTTAAGATATTATTTGGCAAATTACAACTTTTCCCAAAAACAAGTTCATATGGTGTGTACTTGACTTGGTCTCCGTATGTACTGTATTGTTAAATGCAAAACACCAAAATAGAATCCAAGTGCTCCATACATCTGGAAATTTTGAAATTTGAATTCTTAAATATGCTCCGAGATGTTTATGTGTATTTTCCAATGAACCCAGAGTTTGATGATGATATGCTGTTGAACTTAACTGTTTGATTCCTAAAATTTTTGCTGATTCTTGAAATAATTTAGCTAAAAACTCCGTTCCTTGATCTGTAACAATATTTTGTGGTATTCCAAACCTTGAAACAAAATTACTAACAAATGATCTGGCTACAGTATCTGCTTCCTTGGTTTTTAGAGGATAAGCTTCTACAAATTTAGTTAGTTCACACTGTATCGTTAAAACATATCTGTTATCATCGTCATCTTGGTTTAGTGGACCCATGAGATCTAAATATATTTTTTCAAATGCTGAAGAAGCAGTGGTGGTGACTGTCAGAGGTTCTGTATGACTACTCGAGTGCTTATACCTCTGGCAATCATCACATTTTCGTACAAACTTCACAACATCATCTCTGAGGGTTTTGCCAAAAATAATACCTTTTGATATTTGCGTACATACGATTAATGCCTGCGTGTCCGGCTGTAGGAAGAAGATGAAAATCGTTTAGTATTAATTGCCTTGTTTGTTTACAGTCAATTTTTCGTGAACTATTTATTATAGAATCCTGGCGATCCTGGCAGGATCGCCATGCAACGTATTTATCTAATCCTTGTATCGTCGGTTTGGTTGGTTATAAATGATAACACCGATGTCGCCTACTAATACGTTTTATTCTTCCTTTGTTAGTTACATCTCTTGCAACTGCCTATTTCTAACTATATCTAATTGTATTGCGTTTACGTGTCGTGCTCGCATCCGTTCGCACTGTCAGCAACATCGGCAATATTGCCAAAGGTCCACCGATATATGTCCGCACTCGGTAACGCCGCTTACCACGCACTTTACGGTCATTGTTCGGAATATGATTCCATTACAATACATTAAAAAATTACTGATTTTATTTCATTTATACATCATGCCGTCATATCATCTTAATGAGTATAGGCAGTTCACATAAACGTCCTCTATATACAGACTGGGGCATTTGAACAAACATAGTCAAATATAATAAATAAATAAATAAATAATTATTGAAATAATAGCTTGAATTCTTCTGGTACTATTATTCTCACACTAAATCCTCTAAATGTGATAAAAATTAAATTATTTAAGCAAAAGAACAATAGACTGTAGAGTGTATGGAAAAAAGGTATTTTTCGAAATTCAAAATTTCAAGTTGATAAAAAGTTGTCCCTATGGACCTACATATACTACAAGAAAAATTGGCGCAATTGAAAAATATTTAGGTCTCCCGCAGAAGGCCTAAAGTTTATAATTTTCTTTAACAATTAGAATTTGTTTTCAATGAAAGATTAAGTGATTTTTCTTTTTCAAATACAAAAAGTTTAACAATAAGGTGTGAAAATGCCGTATCCAAAAATACATTACTCTAATGCAACATTTAGACGGCCTGCAGTTTACTTAGATTCGATACAATTTTTAGAAAAATGACCATTTTCGTATAATTTAAAAAATTTGCTTTAATATTGATAATAGTTTATTTGTCATTAAATTTTTATTACGGAATATGTGCGGACATGTGGGCTTTGAAAAAGAAAAACCAATTGATATTTCTTTAAAAAATATGCAACTGTAATTATTAAAAAATTTTGAATTAGTAAAACATATTTAAATCAAATTCAATTTCCCACCATCAATTGTTTCTAACTTATGACGGCATCAACCCCTTTGTTTTTATGGAAACCCCATATTTTGCTTACTGATTAGGATAGATCTCCTAATTTTCTTCATCGACAAAAAGAGTTAAAATTTAGGAAATATTAATAACTCTTGCTTGTTAATGGAAAGCGAATAGGCGTTTTCGGTAGATACGTTTGCGCTGAATACGAAATCGGACGTTGGATTATTTCGTAGTTCGTTAAATCATTCATGGAAGCTACCGCGCATCACTGTAAAAATCGCTGTAAATGCTTCAAAAACATGTGAATAAACTAGTGAATAAACTTTCAGGAATTGTGGTAAAAGTACAAATCTTAAGATTTACTATGACACCCTTCTAAAGTTGCTACGATATTGGGTTCAGCTGGCATACATTTGTAAAAATTGCAAAATTAAGTTCTTTGACAATTTGACATTACTTTCTTCGAAAACTTGAAGCGAGAGAAAATGTTTGAGTAAGGATTCGTATTCAAAGTAAATAATTCCATGAAAAACGCATTTATATAAACAACTCCATAACATGTTTCCGCTACCATTCAGACAATTAAAAGATCTAGCCAAATCAGTAAGACAAATATTATTGAGTTGCCATTTATAGAAAATGTTGATTAGTAACAATTGAAGGTCGGAAATTGTTTTTAACACAGTAATATTATGTATTTTGGGGCATATGATTCAAAATGGACGTGCTCGAGAATTTTTTTTAATAACTAACCCTCTCAGAAATTTTCTCATGTTTACATACTTTAAGCACTGTGTAAAAAAATCTAATTAATCATTTTTTAAAAAACATCAATAGGAAACTTCATTAATTCTACTTATAAAAAAGATTTATATAATAAAACGACAATACCAGGTTTCGCTCATGTGATCTTTAATCATAATTTCTTGCCATTTTCGTTTCTATTTTACCTATTAAGAATTCGAATTCAGCATCCTTAAAAATTTCCCTTAATTATTATCAATTTTCCACCCAATTCCTCTCATACTATATTTTAAATAAACAAAATTAATCATGACTTTTCTTGCCCAACAGATTATAGTGGTTACACCAACAGATTATAGTGGTTACACCATTACTTCGAGAAAACGCTTGACAATTTGTCAAGCATACAACGGAGATATTGTATTGCATATTCACATAAGTCAGCGCCATAGATTTACTTATTCAGCAAAGTATGTGATTTTTACGATACGTCTGAATATGCGAAAATTGTTAAATACACAAAAGTGACGCCGATTCAGGTTTCGGTCAATTTTAAACAATCCAATTCAAATTAAACGAGTTTTTGCGTAATAACATATGCAAATTGCGCTCTGTTAATTAAATAAAGATCAACATTTTGAATTAAATTTTCATGTTTTGTTTGTGTACGTACGAGTGTACAATTATCCGCGGCCGCATAACGTAATTGTATTTGATAATTAATAATTTGGTCATTATTTCATATAATTTCTAGATAATTTAATTAAACAAAATATTTTATCACTTGTAATACAATTTAAATTTGTACAATGTACATGAAATTAAAATCCCTTCACACCAAATTAAAAGCAATAATAAGCTTACCTCTTATCCTGACTATCTAAGATTGAGCCCAAGTCGCAATCCATATCTGGAACAAAAGAGTACAATTATAATTACCGCATAGTAGGGGCAATGCCATCGCAATTTTGTGCCGCATTATGCGATTATTTAGAGTCGTGGTTCGCTTGAAATAGTTCGCTTCAGCGCCGCAATTATCGTAAAATTTAAGATACCTTTGTATTCTTCAGCGATTTGCAGATATAAGGACACGAATCCAATTTTCAATATTCCTTCGATTGCGGCACTTACTGCCCCGATATCCCCGAGACTTCCAATAGAAATGCGATTCTAATTTCGAACTAGAGGAATCGATAGTACCGTTGACTCATGTTTATGGATATGACACCAGCTTATACCGAAGAAATATCGATGTTTGTGTGTTTTTGTTTGTGACAGCCATCGGCATTGCGCGCACGTATACTTAATACGGAATTCTGAACACTATTGTAGTATACTTTTAGCGGTTTTGAGTAGTTCTATAGGACTACTGGAAATATGTAATAAGATAAATTGAATGAAACGTAATGAAACATAAGAATTAACATGAGAACATACTATTCAGAAATCAATAACAATACATATAGCCCCACTATTTACCTACAACTTAATGAATGATCGAATGTAATGCAACAATTTTTGTTAAAGTTATAAACGTTTCAATAAACCGAACACATAAAATTTGCTCCGTATCCAGTTGAACGCATAAAATATTTGTACTACATCGTTATTTAAGGGTTGTTGATCAGTTAGCAATACTGTTTGCTGTCATGATTATCGAGTCCAATTCATTTGTAAGAAAGAAAGTTTGCAATAATTTTTGGAAAATATATAAACATATTGCTAACGCTGAATCCCGAAATATCAATAACCTCCACTGGGTGTACATAGAACTCTACATAATATCGTTATTTGGGTTTTTATTTTACCATCGAGCAGCATTTATGAGTGATTTATGTGTCTTGTAACAATTTTTTGGTAAAGTTACAAACCATTTTCTGTAGCCACCTACCTACTGATATGTATTTTTGGCGGTCGGCACACACTGGATCTTACCCTGTTGCACTCGGTAGTTTATTTTGTAACACTATTTATTGTAAGTTTGTAATTACTGGAATGCAATAAAAACAATTTATTATTATTATTATTATTAATATCGTCATTTTGGGATTATTAGTTAAGTAGGAAACGTTTGATTATTCAAGTTAACTACTACAATTACAAAGGGAAATTATGCAAAAGTTTTTCGGCAGTCGAATTACTGTCATTTAAGGGATGTTTGTCACAGTATCAATATTTGAACATGTCAGGGTAACTACAATAACTACCTAAAGCTTCATGAACAAAAGAATCTTAATCAATATAATTGAAGTAACAATTATTATAATCACAATTTTTGAGCTATAAATGTTTGCAACATTTTAAAAAAGTAATAAATTTTATTATTTTTTAGTTGTTATTGCGTTTATTTGAGTTTGAAAACAAGCATAGTGCTAGACAGGTAGTATCTCTTAGGTTCCAAAAAGTCATGAAAATGTCATCAGATTTTATATGAAATGTTGAGTGGTAAAATAATAAACTTTGCAAAGAAATGGTTTTACCAAATAAAACAACCATTAAAACTAATGGAAAATCTAAAAAAATGTAACCAACAGGTTGCCAACTGTGAACAATATACAAGATGTTCGTTTTTTTGACTTTATCATACGTAGTATGTAAAATTTTGTAACCGTGCCAAACAAAAATTTTAGCGGAAATATGTCTTTTTGGGTCCCCTGAACATTTTTGACCATAGTACAAAAAATGTCTGCAGTGTGTGTGTGCACTGTGCATGGATGTGTGTGTACCCGTTCTTTTGTGGCGACAATTCCGGAGAAACTACTAAAGGTATCGGGACGAAACTTCATATTTAGAACTTCATATTCATGACCAAACTTACAGCTGAAAAGCTTTCTGTTGAAAAGAGTCCAAAGGAACTGGAGGTTTAGTCTTAGCATTTTTGAAAGATTTTGCAAATAAGCCGCCATTTCTGGAATTTCGTCGAAATAGTTAAATAACAAATTAAATTAGAGGAAATTTTGAATAATTTATGACTATGAAAAATTTTGGTACAATTAATAGTTTAGATGCATGAGCAAATTCTATTGCATCGAGATCGGTCGTACTGCATTAAAACTAGTAGCCAGGTTGTCAGATATTTTGATTCTAATGCCAGTAGGTAGTGTCAAACGCTAATGTTTTGACAATACCTATTACCTACTGTCAATATAAGATGCGTTCGGATATTGTACACCTTTACACTTTTTACACCCAATAACACGTAAGTATCATTTGGACAGTGTACCAGGTGTCAACGGAGTACAACATCCGAACCCAGCTTTAATCGACATATCTGTCTAGTTCTACTAGTTTTATTTTAATGCAGACATAGCCGATCTCGATCAAATAGAATCTCATGCAGTTAAACTATTAATTTTATATATAGTATGATTAAGTCATGTGCCTGGCCACATCAGATTTCTTTAGAATGATAAAATCATCGATGCATTAAGATAATGAAAAATAACGGACATCTAGCAAAGAAATAAAGTTAAAGCGGTTTATTGATACCTAAGATTAATTATCTGACCAAGTACATAAGGTAATAAAATAGAACTACACTAGTAAAGTTGCAAAGAAAACTAAACAAAATTCTATAAAAATCATTAATAACGGACGTTTCTATCTGTTTTAGTAGCAATTATTCCGTTGTGAATGAATTAAGGAGAAGTTGAACCACAAAAACGTAATATTTTTTACTGTCGCTGCCTTCGGGCCATTCTTTTAGATAACCACCTCTCTCCGTCAAGCCTAGAAATGTGACCAACCCAGTCTCACTTTCATTGCACTATCCTCACTACGCCGCTTGTTCTGCTACTATTCGCTTAATGTCTGGTCTCTAATAATCACTCCATATTCTTGTCTCCATTGTCCAACTCGGAACTTATTGACAAGCAATATTAAATCAGTCAACTAAAGTAGAATCTGTCTTCCGCAGGTCTCGGTTGAAGACAACAGCGTCTCTTTTATTTTGCTCATCTCCCCACCTTCAAAACATTTCAAGCACATTCAGCATATTTAATTAGTCTACAACTGATGTCATTCAACAAACACATAACCAGAACAATATTTCAAGACCTATATTACATTTTTGAACCTTGGACCTCGAGAATGCACAATATCATCCCTTATTATAAAAGTAGCCAATCGGCATTTCTTGCTGGAAGCCCTCATATCGCAATATCTCCTAAACCGCGACGACAGATCACTATTCGCGCCCACTCCTCGGCAATATCGCATGACAGCCTCGAGACGTGAGCACGGCGAATCTTCTCAGCTGCAAAGTACGACGAAGATGACGTCCCGCGCTCGTATATCCTTCACGTCTTCCATATCGCGTATCATAACATGTAAATCCGACGCGAATACTGATGGACGTCTGGACGAGACGGGAAAAAATCCGAAAAACGTGCTGTAGGTGGCGTTTCGCTTATTGCTGGTGCGCGAGCCGTGTCGTAAACAGAAGCAGCATTCGCCGTCAGATGCCGTGGCGAAAACGTAACGTCGCGCCAGGTTGTGGCCTGCTCTAGCATGGTAAATGCAGCTGTTGAGGAGCATATCAGCTCCAGTAGTAAGCGCAGGTTGAACATGGTAACACGAGGCTGGGATATGCCGGCGCGACGGTAGACGTCTGGTTGAGATATAAGATGGTACTGTTGTCAATGTCATTTGTTTCCATGCAGAACAGTTTTGCTGGTTGACGCCGTTGCTGTCTCCAGCTCAGGTTTCATGCATTATTTACCTAGAACGTAAGTGTGAAGCTGAAGGTGTTATGTAATATGTAAATGGAATTTTTAATGTCAATTGTCCCATCGTCTTACTTTGTTCTTAGGTTCTAGCTTTAAAGTCATCGTTTAATAATCGACTTAATCGAATTATCGACTCTGTATAACTCTACAAACTGGTGTATAAGTAAGGTGACCAGAGGTCCCACTTTTGGCGGGACAGTCCCGACTTTTTACATATAGTACCGCTTCCCGCGGAGTTTTAAAAATTTCCCGCTTTTTAGGAAGTATTATTTTTTAACAAAATGTTTAGAGAATTACTAAGAAAAATAAACTATATATTATGTTGTTATTTGGTTCAAACACTGTTTTTCAAATTGTTTGTTGAACGGCAGGAACAATTTTATAATTTTAAAACAACATTTTAGGGTCGCCACCGGTTTTCACAATTAGTATATTTTACAAAAAAAATATGAATTTCTCACTGTAGGTGACTCACACACCACACATAAATATAAATACATTCTGTCATTTGCAATTAAAATTGCACTGATTATTATTAATAATTTTAAGAAATTTTATTAACTTCACAGTTTTATTTATTATTATGAATCTGTATCCCCTGTCATTTAGTCGCAAAACAAGATATATACAGAATCTTAAGACCCAGTTCTACCTCTCCTAAAACGCCTTTTCAAATAAAAACGTTATTTATTGTAAGTTTATGACATTTTCAGTGTAACTTCTTAGATAAATAACGAGTTGGGCCGGATGAAAAGTAATTTTACTTCTACATCTTTGGATTTTTTCAAATATAAAATATCTAGCCCAACTCGTGATATAAAAATAGATTTTTACTTTATCATACGCAGTATGTAAAGTATTGTAATCGTGCCAAAAAAATTTTTTGAGATTTTAGCGGAAATATGTCTTTTTGGGTCCCCTGAACATTTTTGACCAAGGTACAAAAAATGTCTGTGTGTGTGTGTGTGTGTGTATGTGTGTGTGTGTGTGTGTGTGTGTGTACCCGTTTTTTGTGGCGACGATTCCGGAGAAACTACTAAAGGTATCGGGACGAAACTTCATATTTAGAAGTTTCATAACCAAACTTAGAGCTGAAAAGCTTTCTGTTGAAAGGGGTCCAAAGGAACTGGAGGTTTAGTCTTACCATTTTTAAAAGATTTTGCAAATAAGCCGCCATTTCTGGAATTTCGTCGAAATAGTTAAGTAATAAATTACAAATGAGGAAATTCTGAATAATTTATGAATATGAAATTTTTTGATACAATCAATAGTTTCGCTGCATGAGCAAATTCCATTTTATCGAGATCGGTCGTACTACATTAAAACTAGTAGCCAGGATTGATTCTAAATTTTGACAGTAATGACACTACTGACAACGCTAATGTTTTGACAATAACGTCTGTCAATATAAGCTGCGTTCGGATATTGTATTACACTTTTTACACCCAATAGCACGTAAGTGTCATTTGGACGGTGTACCCGGTTGTCAACGGAGTACAATATCCAAACGCAGCTTTAATCGACATATCTGTCTAGTTCTACTAGTTTTATTTTAATGCAGTCATGGCCGATCTCGATCAAATAGAATCTCATGCAGCTAAACTATTAATTTTATACATAGTATGATAAAGTCATGTGCCTGGCCACATCAGATTTTTTATTTAAGTACAATGTTAACCCAAACATTATAATTGCGATAATAAAGCGTAATTGCCAGCAATGTACTTATTTGCCCATATTACTGTTACCCGGCAGGCTGACCACTCCCAGCTAAATAAAAAACGTCGAAACGAAATATTTCGTGTCGGAGTTGCGATGTTTTTGCGACGGAGCCTGAATACAAAACACAGAATCTTAGCAATATACCATATTATAGGTAAAGAATATACAATATTCTATTCTGTCTAATGGTGGTTATTTGATATATTTGTATGTTTTTGAAAAATCGTAATTATAATCTGTTAAAAGAATTTTTTTTGTACGAAACAGAACAAAATTTCATTGATCTAGAAAACCAACCTTTCCTACAGAAAATGTCACTAACACATATCAACATTTGATATGTCGATTGAGCGGCTTATACCAAGTTAGCGAAACTTTCATATTCAAATTTTTTTGTAATTTTTTACCGATTTTCATTATTTTTTTGAGATGTGTAAAGAAATGTACTAAATTTATCATACATAACATATACCTTTTAAAATTAAACAAAATAATGTTTCAGCTGATTATTTATATTAGGAGATCAAAAATGATGTTTTTGGTCTAAGTTGAAGCAGGTACTCTCTTACAAGCCCATATGAATGTTCAACATTTAGTTTTCTAATTCATCACTAAATCTGAATTTTGTAGAAAAAACACAGTTTGAAGTAAGATTTTGCATTTCACTCATAATCAAGTAACATTTTCTGCAAGGTTTAATAGCATTTCAAATTGCAAAGGTTTATATGAAATTGTGTCTCTTCTACAAAATTCAGATATTGGAATGATGCTAAAACAAATTGTTTAGAATATGGTAGGTTTTGTAACAGAGTACCTACTTTAAAACTTCCCCAAAGCCCTCAGTTATTCTACAGCGTGTTTCGAAAGAAGATCATCATTAGGTTTGCACGGTGTCAAAATCTGTTTTTCAAAATTACAATAGTATGTGCTAATCTCAATAAATTTCTTTAATATGCATCGAAAAATTATGAATGCCGGTGAATGATTACTAAAGTTTAGCAAAATAAGCGTTCCTTTGATTGTGCCAGTCTGTGCATTTTTTTTTCTCAAAACCCTATCCCTAAGATTTGCATATGTTGTTGTATTGTACAGGGTCGTTATATTAGAACATTCGTTATTTCTTAACTGAAGATTTGTTTTATTAACTATAAGAATACAATTCATATTTCTTCGTCTACTTACTATAATTTTACTATAGTTTTCAAAAAATATGAAAATTCTTTTAGAATATTTATTTCTTTTAAAGAATTTATGTTAAAGGGAAGACATACACAACTTGAATCCGTATAATAAACGATAATCATGACTAATAATCTTGAGTATTCAATGAAATAAATATATTTTGTTTAAACAAATATGTCTTGATCACAAGCAAAACTATTTAATGGAATATGAGGCGTTTCTTAGTAGAAACAATGTGTACCCAACTAAAAAACCAGGCTAATAATAAGTTTTATGTTAAAATATATATCAAAACTCTAGAATTTGTCGATTTTCGAAGACGATCTTTTGGGAAGTTATATTTAGTGGTATTTAGTCTTAGTTACTATACCTCTTCCCGCCCCGCTACTGACCCGCGTTTCTACAATAAAATTCTGGTCACCATATGTATAAGTTGCGAGTAGAATAAAGTACTTTCGCTCTCAGCATTTGATCTACAGTACGTACTACTACACACACGTAAATTTATTTAGCTAGAGTTAGTTACCTAAATTTCCGCGCTATTTAAAACGATATTTATAGTTAGGGTAGCATTTTTTACACAACTTATGATAACAGCGTGAAATTAAACAGTAGTTTCCGATCTATTTCGATAAAATGTAATTCTTAAAATATGTCCGTATACGTTAACAGGATACCATGTTTCTAGCAAACCTGTTTTGGTACTTTTTGTAACATCGATATTTAAGACATGGTGATATTTCGATTTATGTTCCTGTAAATTTTTATTTCTACCCCGCAGTCTAAGAGAGACATTAGGTGTGCGGAGCACCCTCAGCACGCATGGAGAATATGCCACATCGTTATCCTCTTGTCCACAAGATTCCACAATTAAAGCTCTTTTTACTTCCTCTTCAAATTCGCCTTCTCATCCACATCCTCTCTATATCAATTCAATCGTCAAGCATTCTCACTCACACAGTCCCACAAAGCATAAAGCTGGGGGTTTACAACTATCGCGGCTGTCAATGTCCCAACGCGCGACAATTGAATTTAATGCCTCCGCCGCACCGCTGGGCTCTTTACAATTCCGTAACGGGCTTATTACCGAGAGAGAGCCGCATTGAAACTCCCGATTGAAGAATGGACCCGAGCTCTAATCGGACGATTTATTGCCCGCGCGACAATATCTCTTCTCGAATTAAAATCCCATTTTTCCTCCTCCCATAATCCTGCCCGGAATCGCGCGGTACGATTATGATTAAAGCGAGGTAGATTTAAAACTGTATAACGAGCTTTTAACAAGGAAGAAGGAAGGTGGAGTGGCTGGTTTCGGTACATTGAATTCGGCGGTGCACGGTGGCGGTGTAGCTTAAATCGGTTAACAAATGACGGCTATCCATTCGGTGAGGCTTCGCGGTCTGTGTGCGGGACGGGCGGGAATTGTGGGGTTTTCCTTCGCTTTGGTCGGTGGGAAGGAAGCGATTCGCCCCAAGCCCAATTAAGATAACATCATTTGTGGTGGCACAAACAACCGACCCGTGTCTGTATCAATCGCACGCCGGACTGGATCGGTCTTCTCTGCCCGATATGGACGCTGTGTGAATGGACGCTTTTATGAATGAACGTGAACGACAACACCTTGCAGTAAAGTTATCCATCGTTTCCACGTTTGACAGAGACGGCATAGCTGCTTTCATCTCTATTTAATTTCCTTGGGGGGCAAACAAAGCAATAGCGCCATATAAGATCATGTATTTCTGCCTTTCCAAATCAGCTTAAAATAAACGATTTGGTGCAAAAGTGCTTCAGCTTGAATTTTTTTCTGGGTGTGTGCCCCTTATTGAATACGTTTTGAATATTTCACGGTGAGTATTATACAAAACTGTGTTAAAAAGTGAGTTCAGAAAGTGAGGTTATGTGTCAAACGCTTGCTTTTGCTTTAGTTATAGTTCTAAAACGGGCAAAATTTGTAGCGTGGTTAACTGCAGGTCGGAAAGCCATCGAGATGAGGATATTTCCTTTCATAAATTACCAAAAGTGCTCAAGCCAAATTATACAAACAGTTGTTTGTCGTATTTTAGAAAGGAACGATGGCTATAGGCCATTAAGAGAGGTCCAAACTTCTCTGAAGGCCAACTACAAAATTGGAGGGTTTGCAGTTAATATTGGCGATGTGTAATCTGCATTTGAATTTGATAAAAATCTGATGTGGCCAGGCACATGACTTTATCATACTATATATAAAATTAATAGTTTAGCTGCATGAGATTCTATTTGATCGAGATCTGCTATGTCTGCATTAAAATAAAACTAGTAGAACTAGACAGATATCTCCATTAAAGCTGCGTTCGGTTATTGTACTCCGTTGACACCGGGTACACCGTCCAAATGACACTTACGTGTTATTGGGTGTAAAAAGTGTAACGGTGTTCAATATCCGAACGCAGCCTATATTGACAGTACTATTTACAAAACATTAGCGTTTGACACTAGCTACTGTCATTAGAATAAAAAAATCTGACATATCCTGGCTACTAGTTTGAAAGCAGTACGACCGATCTCGATGAAATAGAATTTGCTCATGCAGCTAAACTATAAATTCTACCAAAAAATGTCATATACATAAATTATAGAAAATTTCCTCTCCTTTAATTTATTATTTAACTATTTTGACGACATTACACAAATAGCGGCTCATTTACAAAATCTTCGAAAAATGCTAAGAGTAAACCATCAGTTCCTTTGGACCCTTTTCAACAGAAAGCTTTTCAGCTCTAAGTGTGGTTATGAAACTTCTAAATATGAAGTTTTGTCCCGATACCTTTAGTAGTTTCTCCGGAATCGTCGCCACAAAAACGGGTACACACACACATACACACACATACACACACACACATACACACACACAGACATTTTTTTGTACCTTGGTCAAAAATGTTCAGGGGACCCAAAAAGACATGATTCCGCTAAAATCTCAAATTTTGTTTTCGGCACGATTACAATACTTTACATACTGCGTACGATAAAGTAAAAATAAGCATGTCCTAGTTGTTTAAAATAATTACTAAATTGAATATTTTCCATAATAAACCTGCAAAAAACACGCGTTTGAAAAATACCCTTACTTTCTGAAGTCACTTTTTAACACCGTTTTGTATAATACTCGCCATGAAATATTGGAAACTTAACTTCAAAACTTATTTAATAACGTCCACACTCCACACACCCAGAAAACCGAGAAAAAAAATCCAAGCTGAAGCATTTTCGCACCAAATTGTTTATTTTAAGTCGATTTAGAAAGCTAGAAATACATGATCTTATATTGCGCTGTCGCTTTGTTTGCCCCCCAAGAAAAGTAAAGAGAGATGAAAGATGTCATGCCGTCTCTGTTACATGGAAATGATGAATAGATAAGATGAACAGTCATCCCGCTTTTTATCATACGCAGTATGTCAAGTATTGTAATCGTGCCAAAAAAAATTTTTAAGATTTTAGCGGAAATATGTCTTTTTGGGTCCCCTGAACATTTTTGACCAAGGTACAAAAAAATGTCTGTGTGTGTGTGTGTGTATGTGTGGATGTGTGTAGCCGTTTTTGTGGCGACGATTCCGGAGAAACTACTAAAGGTATCGGGACGAAACTTCATATTTAGAAGTTTCATAACCAAACTTAGAGCTGAAAAGCTTTCTGTTGAAAAGGGTCCAAAGGAACTGGAGGTTTAGTCTTAGCATTTTTGAAAGATTAATAAGCCGCCATTTCTGGAATTTCGTCGAAATAGTTAAATAATAAATTAAAGATGAGGAAATTCTGAATAATTTGTCCGATTTTTTGATTTTAATGTGAGCAGGTAGTGTCAAACGCTAATGTCTTGACAATAACTTCTGTCAATATAAGCTGCGTTCGGATATTGTATTACACTTTTTACACCCAATAACACGTAAGTGTCATTTGGACGGTGTACCCGGTGTCAACGGAGTACAATATCCGAACGCAGCTTTAATCGACAAATCTGTCGTGCTACTAGTTTTATTTTAATGCAAACATGGCCGATCACGATCAAATAGAATCTCATGCGCCTAAACTATTAATTTTATATATAGTATGATAAAGTCATGTGCCTGGCCACATCAGATTTTTTTTTGTGAGAGAGTCTCCATTGTTTACATTTTGTTCCGCGTCCAGCGGAGTTTAGAAAATGTTGTGCTTTTTCTTCATTTCACAGACTCGAGTCTTACTAACAATATGAATAAACCATACATATTAACATAACTTGAAAGTACACATTTTTGGTAACTTTTATCCAAAATATATCCAAATCAATTAATTTGTCAACAACAAGACTACTTTGTAGCCATTTAGTTAGGAAAATGGCTACAAAGCAGTTCATTTCTGCAACTTGTATGTGGAGATAATTTAGTTGAACAGCTGGAGACTCAAATTAATTGCAATGAGAATTAATTGCAGGTGCCATAGAGCCCCGTTCAATTTAGTGGTATCGGAAGTGCCAACGCCCTTTATAACACTATTTCACAGTAAAACCTATAAAGTTATAAAGACGTTTTTGTTTTACATGAAGCAAAGGAAACCTGTTGCTTTAAAAAACGTTTAAAATTTGGTGTAAACGTTTACAACAGAATTACTTAAAACAGAAAGCTATTGTAAAGATAAAGACCTTGATTAAAGGTGATAGTGACTCGTGTTAGTTGGCATATACTATAACATACATGAGTCACTATCAGGTTTGGTGAAAAATACTGGAGGTAAAATAGTGGTAACAGTTGATCATTCTCATCACAAGTAAACAAATATCTCAAAGGCTTTCTACTATCAAAACAGTGCAATGCAGTGCAATATTCGTAACTTCTTTCTTTCTTCTGTTGTGATAATTGTATACCCATCTTATACATCGCTATAAAGCTCTTTCAATATTCTATTTAAATCTATAAAAATTCAATATTGCGTCCATAAGACTTAAAAAAGGTGCATACCGCCCAGTTAAAGCTGATGGACAAAAACATTTTTCCATGACAAAAATGGCTTCAGAGTATGCTCTTATGTAAAACTAGAACATTTCTTCTTTCTATTTATCGTAGCAAAGTTATTTAAGAAAAAATAAACTTCCGTAATATACAGTAACCCATGCAAGATTGTAGAAAAGGAAAAACTGTTCTGAAAAAGGTTCACATTTACGAAACTTGGTCCCATTTAACCGACCTCGTAGCTCTTACAGGTTCCAAGATCCCCATGTACATCATGTTACGTGAGACAGCCTGTATATATATATTATTTTTTGCTACAATAAATTTATATACCACATTACCTTAAATTCAAAATAATAAAAAAAAACTCAGATACAGATTCTATCAAAAAAATTCATGCCAGAATCAGATTCCATTTCGAACTAAGGAAACTTTTTCTGCTTTCAAATAATATTTATTTTAACTTATATCAATATGCCACAGACTAATTCTTTAAGAAGATAATCTTGAATACTTAATGAAGCATGTATTTTTTGTTTCAATCAAATATTAACTTCATTGATACTTAAATGTTTTTATTCAAAAAATGAAAAAAAATAAAAATGTGGAGATTTGTACAAACGCAAAAATTTTATATTTATGTCGTTTGTGTCTGCTGGTGAATATCTTGAGAAGTGCCTTGATATCATAATCAATACTACGAGAAATACACCTATTTGCCGATTTGATTTTCAAATGATATGCTTCCGTATGAATATAAAGTCCTGAAAATCTCCAAATAACAAACTAATATTTACCTATATTGTCAACTGAGGAATCGTTAAATATGATTCAAATCCGTTATTAGCTAATTTTACTATTTTGATATCATAAAATTCTAGGTATAAAATGCGAAATACCTTGTTTACCGATAGGTCTTTGTTTTCGACTTGATTTGACTTTAAAATTTTGTGACCGCAATAAAACAATATACCTACAACCGAAGAAAATAGATTAATATAAACACTAATAATTTCGTAGATACCTCTAAAATCATTGTTCTTACTGGTATTTTTGTAAGCCGATTTACATATTGGTTATTACCTTTATATCACCTAAAGCCGCCCAATGTACGCTGTGACAAATCTATTTATTAAACCACCAACTGTTTTATCACGCGAGTGAAAAGCCCATCATAACATACATCTGGCGCGTACCACCGCTCTTTTATTACCCTTTCTCGACTATAAACAAAAGCGATTTAATTTTCCTTAGCCGTATGCAGCGCTGCTATAGCGGCTTATAACCAAATTTGAAATTTAATACGCAGTATAACGCCAAACGAGTAGGTATAAAGACGGAGTTAACAGTCGAATGTGAGAGTTTAATTATTTAAATTTTAATTGTACGCAATATTCACGGAACTATTACTATGATGTGTCAGACAGGAATATGTAGGTTAGAAAATACATATAGAGTAGTCACGTTAATCAGAACAAACCAAAAAAATCGTTTTGTTTGTTGACTAGTTTGTACATATTGCCTAAATTGTTGCCTAACTCAGAATTGAATGAGTTTGTACGTAAACATACAGACAGCGCTGGACATTTCCTATTTAGATAAATCAAAGACTAACGTTAATGAATGCGTCTGTGTGAAGGTCCAATTCGACAGAAGTAATTCGGTCGCCTGCAGAATTACAGTAGCGCCAGTGCGTCAAAATAACACAAACGCATTCCAATAGTTGCAAAAGAAACTATCGGATTTTATGTAAAATGTCCACAGTTGCATGTGAGCTGCAAATTTACGAGTAGGAATGACTAAGCATGCAATGTCGTTTACCATGTTATAAGTCGACACACCACCACACACCCACACTCTAGGTAGATTATAATCATGGTATGAAAAATTTTGTAAAAGTAGTACTGAAGAAATTGAGGACACGGTTATATGCACTTGTGCAATTTCAAATAGAAGAAGAGCGACAAATTTGCAATTACATAAACAGTTTTGCTTGAAATTTGGCATCTTTTCTATTTCGAGAATTACTTTTTATCAAAATAAATAGGAAACCACTGTTCAAGTATAATCTCTTGAAATACACATTATACGGATGTTTATGTCCCGAAAGTGACAGCTCTCGGGCCTATCGGCCCTCGCGCTTTTTAAGTCGCCCGAGGGTATAAACATCAAGTAATGTCCGAGGTACATACAAAATTTTTTTGTCCTACAATGGTTTTATTACTCCGTTTGAATAATATTAATAAATATGTTGACGTTATCAAGAGACATGCGTATCTACGGAGTTGAATAACAATACAAACAATTCGGTGTTGACTGACAATACAGACAATTAATTGTCAAACTTATAACCTTAATCGCCAAATAATTGGCATTGATGAGTTACAATACAGAAAATTAATTGTCAAACTTATAACCTTAATCGCCAATAATTGACATTGACGATTTAAATTTTATAAGTTGAATGACAAATATTTGATATATTTGACATATAACCATGGCAATCCTTTATACCCTAGGGCGCAAAAAGAATCTTGATTGCCCTAGGGCACAAAAGAAGCTGTTTTCGTCCCGACATCTAAGATGTAAAATGTCACTTTATTATCATTTAGGACATAAAATAAAAAACGAATGTAATAAAACCATTTTGCGGTCAGCTGACATATACCGATTATTCAAGAGGCTATTTATACCTCCCACATTTACTGTGGTAGGGTATATTAACTTTGTCACAACATTTGTAACACCCTTAAGAAAGCGTGGTAGGTATAGACTTGTATATACGTATATATTTCTGACCAGCATTGAAAACTGAATGGATTTAGCTATGTCCGTCTGTCCGTGTACACGATAACTGCCTTAATTTTGAAGTAGGTAATTGATCCGAAATTTGGTATATTATCTCTTAAAAAGTAAGGTCAAGTTCGTGAATGGGCAAAATCGGTTCACTCCACTTTTTTTATTAATATTTTACGGTAGGGGTTTTGACTTAGGCCCGGCTGAAGATAATTATCTCACTAGGTTTTATTTCAATCCTATTAAAAAATAAACGATACTGTGTTTATCAGAAAGAGGTCGGTAAGGAAGAAATTGATAAAAAGGACGCAACACGAAAAATACGGAAGGCACAAAACTAATAAAAAGAACGAAAATGCCAATAGGGTCGAAACCGATATCGCTTTTGTCCATTTCTGCTGTCGATTTTATCCTTCAAGGACAATTCAGAATTTTGTCCCCTTCGTTCTCTTGATCCTGTTTCTCTAGTATGACCTTTGCGTGCATTTCACCAGCGCCGGTTGTTACTTTCTATTCGTCCTTTTGCTTTTTTTGTTCTGTTTGTTCTATTCGTTATTTTTATCAATTTTGTCCTTTCTTTTTTCTCTCGTTCTATATTCATTTTTAATTTTCTTCCTTTTTTAACCGTTTTTCTCTTCAGATTTAGATTTAGGCCCTATTTCTCCTGTTCTTTGCCATTTTGGCCCTTTTGTCAATTCCAATTCGCCCTATATTTGTTACATCATATTTTCCGATTATAATGTTTGTACGTTTTGTTATTTCTTCTAAATCGTTCTTTATGACCCTTACATCCAGTATGTGCTTGCATTTTTTTCGTCTTCCCTTTCCTTAATTTCCAATCCTTTTCGTCGTTCAAGCCTTCCCTTTTATCCTTTTATTTTGTAACATTTCCTCCTTTACGTGCTTTTTGCCATTTTGATCGTGCTATCAATTCCATCTCGTCCTTTACGTGCCGTTTATCCGTCATGCCCTTTCCTCATTTTTCGTCTTTTTAGTCCGTTTCGTACTTCATGCTCTCCTTTTTCTCGTTTTCGTCCCTTTTGCCATTGTCGCGATTTTTTGACTTTTACTTCCGTTTTATACTTTTCATTATATTTGCAGATTATAACGTGCCTTTTGCCATTTATCAAATTCAAACCGTTATTTATGTTTATTTGAGTGATTATGTGCTTTCCTTATTTTCGTCTTTCCTTTCCTTAGTTTCCAAATCTTTTCGTCCTTTTGTCATTTTCGTTTTTACTTTATCATACGTAGTAGATATGTAACGTATTGTAATCGTGCCAAAAAAAGTTTTTGAATTTTTAGCGGAAATATGTCTTTTTGGGTCCCCTGAACAATTTTGACCAAGGTCCAAAAAATGTCTGTGTGTGTTTTTGTGGCGACGACTCCGGAGAAACTACTAAAGGTATCGGGACAAAGCTTCATGTTTAGAAGTACATGACCAAACTTAGAGCTGAAAAGCTTCCTGTTGAAAAGGGTCTAAAGGAACTGGAGGTTTAGTCTTCGCATTTTTGAAAGATTTTGCAAATAAGCCGAAATTTCTGGAGTTTCGTCGAAATAATTAAATAATAAATTAAAGTAGAGGAAATTCTGAATAATTTATGACTATGAAATTTTTTGGTACAATCAATAGTTTCGCTGCATGAGCAAATCTCATCGAGATCGGCCGTAGTGCATTCAAACTGGTAGCCAGGATATGTCAGAAATTTTGATTCTAATGACAGTAGGTAGTGTCAAACGCTAATGTTTTGACAATACCTACTGGCAATATAAGCTGCGTTCGGATATTGTACACCGTTACACTTTTTACACCCAATAACACGTAAGTGTCATTTGGGCGGTGTACCCGGTGTCAACGGAGTACAATATCCGAATGCAGCTTTAATCGACATATCTGTCTATAGTTCTACTAGTTTTATTTTAATTCAGACATAGCCGATCTCGATCAAATAGAATCTCATGCAGATAAACTATTAATTTTATATATAGTATGATAAAGTCATGTGCCTAGCCACATCAGATTTTTTTGTATGGTTTGTTCTATTCGTCTTTTTTATCAATTTTGTCCTGTCTTTTTTTCTCTCGTTCTATATTCATTTTTAATTTTCTTCCTTTTTTACCGTTTTCCCCTTTAGATACCTTTAGGGTTATCATTTTCGCCCTAGTTCTCCTGCTTCTTGCCGTTTTGGTCCTTTTGTCAATTCCAATTCTTCATTCACGTGCCTTTACGTGTCCTTTATGTCCTGTCCTTATTTTTGTCCTTCGTCCCTCACTTATTCCTTTCGTTTCGTACAGTTTGTTATTTGCCTTTTTTGTTGTTTACGTCCGATTTATCTTTTTCATCATATTTGCCGAGTATAACGTTTGTACTTTTTGTTGTTTCTTCTAAATCGTTCTTTTCGTCGTTCAAGCCTTGCGCTTGTCCTTTTATTTTGTAACATTTCCTCGTTTACGTGCATTTTGTACGTTTCGTTCTATTTGTCCTGCCTTTCCTTTTCGTACTTATCGTGCTTTTTGCCATTTTGGTCGTACTATCACTACCATCTCATCCTTTACGTGCCTTTTATCCGTCATGCCCTTTCCTTATTTTTCGTCTTTTCAGTCCGTTTCGTACTTGACGTACTTCATGCTTTCCCTTTTTTCGTTTTCGTCCCTTTTGCCATTTTCGTGATATTTTGTCTTTTACTCCTGTTGTTTCCTTTTCGTTGTATTTGCAGATTATTTCGTGCCTTATCATTTATAAATTCAAACCGTTATTTATGTTTATTTTAGTGATTATGAACTCTCCTTATTTTTGTCTTTCCCTTCCTTAGTTTCAAAGTCTGTTCGTCCTTTTGTCGTTTTCGTTTCTTTCTACCCCTTCCTCCATACTTTTTGCCATTTTGATCGTATTATGAATTTCAATTCGTCCTTTTATCCGTTATGTCCTCTGTTCATTTTTGTTCTTTTGGTCCGCTTCGGCCTTCATGCTTGCCTTTATTTGTTTCGTTCTTTTTTCCGTTTTCGCTATTTTTTCCGATTATAACGTTTGTGCTTTTTGTCCTTTTTGCCCTTTTGTTAACTCCAAATCTTTCGTTTATGTTTTTAAGATACTTTCCGTCCTTAACGTCTTTCGTTTTTGCGTTTTCGACAATTTGTGCTACTTCCCATTTCTGTATTTGTGCCGTTTACGTCAACTTGAACCTTTTTTTTTAAATAGCAGTACTACTTTGATATAACACCTTCAAAATATGGGGAATTTGTCGCAACAAATTGAACATCGTTAAATTCAGAATCAAACTCTTTAAACTCCGGTCACGATCATTTTACGAGCACACGTTTCTTCTATAAAATAAACTGTTAGGTATACGGAGTACCTAATTATCACATTTTTATGGCTTGCAATGTTTTTGTTTTATACCCCGTGCTTTTATTTTCTTAAAATAAGTTTCTCTATCTAGTCACAACAGTTGTAAAATATGCAACGTTTACACTACTGAATAAATCTGGTGTAAACTACATTCACCCTTGTTCTCCATGGAGAGAAATTTTCAGTTGAGCAACAAATCTCTATTAAATATTTCAGCCCTGAAAACTCTCCTGGAAAAACTGTCCCCATATAATATTAAAATTGCATATTTCATATCACAATCTCATGTCTAGGTAGTCCTCAGTAAATTTTGCAAAGTGATTACTCCCCCAGCCCATTAACATAAAACCCTTCGGCAACTATAATATACGGTTATATACAACTGTGAAGTCCGAAAGGGTAGGGTAGTTATTAATCCGAGGTCCTCTCGGCGAAAGCACCGAAATTCTGGTCCCGTGACGACACCGACCAACTTGAGGGCACAGGTCGACCAAGAGAGAGAAGAGAAAAATGCCATATCCACCGTTGGGGTGACTGTTAAATATTTGATGCGGTTCCTCGCTGCCGTAAATATCAGATGCTAATGCCGAAGCGTGAAAGCTCGCTAAAATTTTCAGCTGAACTTTTGGCCAATCGACCGCTTCGACGGAATTTATCATTCACGAAACGTTTTAAGGGATCAATGATTAAAGCCCCTGCAAATTTTGGTAGACTATCGACAGAAGTCGATTTGGTGAATTAACAGAGTTTAGGGTTGCTAATTGCAATACAGATGTGACTTACCTGATTGATACTGTTAGCGCAATTAATGTGATTGATTGATAATTGTGACACCAAATGCCATATGAGATTTTGTGTGGCGCCAAGATTATTTTCTGGATATATATTAAAGTTTAAAACGGTTTTTAAATAGTAAATGTAAGAAGTAAAGAAGTAAGTAAAGAATTTCATATAGACTTATTTGTGTTTTCAACTGCTTAAAGTTTCCCACTCGAATTGGCTCTAACTACTTAGGGAATTGAAAAACCAATAAGCCCATTTAAAACCTTCTACTCAGAGTTACATTTACTTTCGAGAGAGAACAAAAATATTAAAGTTTCATTTGTTTATTAAATTTATTTTTCCTTTTTTATTTTTTTTTTACTGATGTTCTTTCTTCGGTTGACATGTATTTTACTTGAAATTTCTTTTTGTCTTGTTAATATTTGAAACTGTGTTGTAACTGGTGTTGAAAAACCAATAGATCCATATGAAAACTATCTTTAGTATGACATTTATTTCCTAAAAAAAGCTTTTACGGGGAAAAATGGTGGGACACCTGTACCACCTGTACCCATTCGAATTTACAAATTACAAAAACTGCCCCCTTTTATAAATTTTGTCTCACTTTAACTGTAATGTGATAACTGTAATGATCACTGCTCCACCAGTAAACCAATCCTAATAATTAGTAATTATATAAGCTGATTCATAGACACAGAAAAGTGATCTCTCGAACGAAGAGAGAATTACTTGGCTGAAGTAGTTGGTAGGTTCGTATATACGCGAGAGATTATTGCCTTCAACCAAGAAATTTTATTTCTTGGAATAATTACTAGATTTAAGAAAGTGGTTACTCTGGTGAAGTAAGTAAACAGTCTTCAATGAAGTGTATATTTTTATTCCCGGTAAATATTTTTAGCTACTTAATGTAAGAATTTTAAACATTTGGCACAAATACATTTTCTATTGCTAATTAACAAGATATAAGATATGTTATATTTACTTACTCGTTCTAAACTGTTGCGTGCGTTACGTCAAACTATTCCGTGTTGAAACGTTTATTGTACACTATAAATCACCAATACACATCCCCAATAAATCACAAGGCACATCCCCTACGGTTACTTCGTTCTTGTTTTGCGTACTAGGTTAGGCTCCTTTGCCTCCTTTGCGGCGCCAATACCACCCGCGGCGCGCGAGTCTTAACAAAATCACGGTGCGCATATTTATTCCAGAGAAAGGGATTACTTGAAAGAAGTGAGAATCACTTCAGTTAAATAATTGGTGGGTTTTTATTCAGTAAACAATACTTACTTATATTAAATGTCTTATATTTTCTTGGATCAAGTAACTATGCACTTGGATGGATTGACTATTACTTCGTTTGAGAAATTAATATTTTTGGGACGAAAAATTCAATTACTTCTTTCAATACAATATTGGTTCTTATAAAGAAAGAATTTATTTGTTGACAGCACTTATCTGAGAAATTATTTTACTTATATTGAGTATGTGGCATTCCTTGTATATACCTTAATTACTGTTATCCTGTGGCGATTTCAAAAGAAATCGAATTGCAGTTACCTTATAAGGAAAAAAATAACTTTTAGCATAACACTCAATTATTAAGTCAAACTGCTATGTAATAATCTGACCGTTAGAACATTGGTAAAATAAGAAATGATTGTGGGTTGATGAGTGTAATGTCAAATCAACAAACCGGATGTCCTAAAATAAAGTTTAATATTGTAAACTTCTTATTTTATCCAACTAAACAGAAATATGTTGGAATTTGGGACAGTGTCTGAATTTGGGACGTTTACCTTACGTGTTACGAAGTCAGAAGCTTACTATATTATTTAGGACGTCAAAATGTACCAAAATATCAATTTTCGACTTATCTTGCGGTATTTTTTTCTTTCATCTTAAATTGCCTGGAACATTATTAAAGTAAGCGGTACATTTAAAACAACCAGCACGTAATGTTATATCCCAGGAGCTATAATTACATCATGTTAAGCAAACATCTTCATAAATTCGCGAACATTATTTTCACGGGACGGCCAGACTAATAAAGCTGCGGGAATAAATTCTCGTATGACGTGTACATTAATTTTTGTTGATAAACAAACTCCTCTTCGGGTTGGCCTGCCCACACCGCAGGGTGGTGTTCTTGCCGATCTCGATCTACCTACCCGACAATCGCACCTAAATTAAATTCCGAACATAATTTAAAGGCGAAGGCGCACTAGGGTGCGTCGGCGTCCTTCCCGTCGTCGCAGAATTGATATTTCAAAATTTCCAGTTGTGCTCGTAACTCCTCGGCGCGGCGGAATGAGTGTAGCCTCCGCGCCGCGAACGCCTTCGGACCCGCAAATTGCTTTTTAATTGCGACTCTCGACACGGCGGGCGTCGGAACGCCGTTTAGGGGCGTCAGATCGCTATGAATTTTTGATTTTCATACGCACGAGATTTTTTACGACTATCGATGATGGCGAACAGTTTGATCTGAATTTGAATTGTGCTAATAGATGTGATTTGTAGTATTGAATAATAATTAGAAACATCATTAAAATAACACAATCCAGGAAGGTAACTATTATTGTTTTTGATACTACATATAATAAGTAAAGCTGTGATTTATATGCCGAATGCATATTTTGTAATATTGATATGCGAACAAGTAAGTTATTTTGCATATCTACAAGAATTACGTAAAATTAAAACATTTGAGCCAATTTGTCAATTTGCATATTTAGTTGTTTTCAAGCATATTATAGAGAATATAGCATATTTGGTCATATTTGCATATTCTTGTCATTTTTTACACATTTTATAGAACTAAGCAGACAATCTAAAGATTTTCTACAATAATTTAATTCATGTTACATGTTTAGCTAGCAGAATAGCAGAAGAAATACGAAACACATTTCCAGATATTAATAGTTTGGTTAATTCTACAAACAAATATTTACCAAAGCACCATTGCGTATAGTATATTATAAAAATATATTACCCGGGTTACCTTTTCCCCCACAACCTATTATTACAAGGAGGGGTACATGGCATTTTATGCAGACAATTTTGAAGACGAACAAGTAAGTTATTTTGCATATCTACAAGAATTACGTAAAATTAAAACATTTGAGCCAATTTGTCAATTTGCATATTTAGTCGTTTTCAAGCATATTATAGAGAATATAGCATATTTGGTCATATTTGCATATTCTTGTCATTCTTTACACATTTTATAGAACTAAGCAGACAATCTAAAGATTTTCTACAATAATTTAATTCATGTTACATGTTTAGCTAGCAGAATAGCAGAAGAAATACGAAACACATTTCCAGATATTAATAGTTTGGTTAATTCTACAAACAAATATTTACCAAAGCACCATTGCGTATAGTATATTATAAAAATATATTACCCGGGTTACCTCTTCCCGCACAACCTATTATTACAAGGAGGGGTACTTGGCATTTTATGCAGACAATTTTGAAGACGAAGAAGTTGTGAACTCCTTCTCATCCGACGATTGCATGGCTATCCGGGACTGTAAACCTATATTGAATATAATAATGAATATAATTATAGTTCCGATTCTTCCTCAAGATTTAGCATTTGTTAAAGCCAATTATGCATTTATTTGCAAATTGCTCACTAAACTAGAAACACAAGGTTTAGAACTCACTGAATCTGTAGAATTGGTGCAAACTTTGAAAACAAGAATCTACAATATTAAAGGTCCAACAGCAGAGAAGATAAGAACCAAATTACTGGACATTTTAAGAAAAAATAAGGGGGTTCTTCTTCTGACAAAAATAGCTAATATATTGCAGGAAATAATGAAGAAAATGTGCAGATGGATCCCACAATTATGGCCACACTAAAATTCGCACCGATCACGTCTGTTGATGTAGAACGAAGTTTTTCATCCTACAAACAATTATTGTCAGATCGCAGACAATCATTTTCTGGTGGAAAATTTGGAGAAACATTTAATAATTAATATTTTCTGTAATACATTAAGTAAGTAAGAAGTTCTTATTTAATTTTTTTTTCATTCATTTTTTGTTTGTACCAGTTGTATGTACTTTTGGTATATTTGTCAAATATATTATCTTTTGTTCCTGTATTTTACCTTACCTTTCAGCATATGTCTGCATATTTAGTAAGATTCAGTGCATATATATATATGCATATATATGCATAGTTTCCTGTTTTTTTGTACATATAATTCACAGCTCTAATAACAAGCGTTTTCAGTTAAGGTATAAGTTAAAAAAACTATTATAAAAAACAATAATACCGATTTTATTTTTAGTGCAATAAAATTTTCATAAAATTATATGAACCACCAAATTGACATTTTTGAGTTATTTTTGGTGGAACTTGATGATTGAAAAGGTATTTGGTTAAATGTCACTCATGTTCGAAGGTAACGTTCCTGTGCTGACGTTCAAATAATGTTTCAAAAGTTGTGATAACGTTCCAAACGAAACGACAGCACAATGTTACAGATATAACTTTGGTAACACATTACTAAAAAACAGTTCTAAATTTGGTGATAAAACAAATTGTTTTTGGTATTGACCAATTTTTTGGTAATTGTACCACAAAATTTAACATTGCAGCGATGATGTTGAAATCATGTAACTAAAACAATATTGTGGTGATATAGAGAAAAAGAAAGCTATTTTGGACAGTTGTTACAGAAACAGGGAAATATTTCTTTAACAACATTGTCACAAAGTTCCAAATCCACCTCATCTGTATTTTAATCTTTCCTGTATCTAGAATTTTTAGTGTTCTTCTTTTCTTGGCGCAGCTGTTCATTCTGTTCCTTTTTCTCTTCCTTTCTTATTTCTCTAGAATGATTTTCTTTTGTGATTCCTTCTTTTTTATTAACAAATATTCTCTCCAAGCATTAGCGATAGTGTTACAGAAGAACAGTTTATTTTTACTTTATTTGGGTGTTTCAGGCCAGAATAATATTTTTTATGGAGATGGCAGTTCAACTGTTATCTCCAAAGGTGATGTATCAATGCCAAAATTGCTACTCTCTATTGCTAGTGTTGCATCATTCTGTCTTATTTCATCATCTCCTATGATGCCTGTTGATATTTATGTCGGGACTATTGATGATTGTAATTCCTACACCCTGTAATAGTTAGCGATTATTGATGTCCGTAATTCCGACACTCGTGTCGGAATTTGAACAAAATGCGTACAATTAGTTGTAATATAGCAAACGATGTAAAATATGTTATTTTCTTGTATAAAGACAGCAATAGAGCAATATGTATTACTTCTAATCATGTACACAATTCCCACACACATGTCTGATTTACGGACGTGCTATATTTACATGTACCTAATTCCGACACCCCTAAATTTGTAAATAATAGTGGTTAAAAGAGTAGCTCACCGTATTATTATGAAAATATAAACCATTTAGTCAACCTAAATAGATATTATTAGGATTTTGTTAATTACTGTTATCCTGTAGCGATTTAAAGAGAAGTCGAATTGCAGTTACCTTATAAGGAAAAAATCAACTTTTACCAAAACACTCAATTTTCAAGATCGGTCAAACTTCTAGGTTATATTCTGACCGTTACAACATTGGTAGAATAAGAAACGATTGTGGGTTGATAAGTGTAATGTCAAATCAATCAAAACCGGATGTCCTAAAATAAAGTTGAATGTTGTAGGTTTCTTATTTTATCTAAACAAAAATATGTCGGAATTTAGGACAGTGTCTGAATTTGGGACGTTTGCCTTAGTGTTTGTCAGACGACGTGATACTGACACGTTACCACCTTACTTTTTGTACACACTGTATAGCTTTCCATTTAATAATTGTTAATAATTCACAACCCTTGATAGAGCTGGTAATCTGTCAAAACATATTTGAAATTTGCTCGAATAATTAACACAACTACAGTTCTCTATTTCTTAAAACCGGTGCAAATATGTTGGTTTTCAGAAAATGCTGGTTTTAATTAAGACCCTTAAAATCATTAAATAAAAAAAACTTTCTTACTTTTAGAAACTTTTCTATGGTATCTTACATGGCCTCTATGCAATTTCTAATTTTGTTCAGTGTGCTTCCGGAATTCCTGTCATTAACAAAAGTTGGACTACAACGCTATTATTATTTACCGTTTGACTAATTTGAAAATTAGCCTGTTTTTACATATTAACAATCAGAAATACACCCAATCAGCATTCTGAAATGAGTCTACAGTCTACACTCTTAAGTTCAATCACAAAAACAAACCAAAAATGTGGCTGTTTCCAATAGCCTGTTCCGGACGTATCACTAATTAAAATTCCCTTTAATCATGACCACCGATGGGACAAACTCAACCCCTTCAATCCCTTCACAAACAAAACAACCGAGTCCGGTCAAAACATAATCGAATTTAATTAAAGGCAGACGAGGACCCTAGCTTCACGTCCGACCGCTCCTCGTCGCAAACTACTAAATTCGCGCTAATTTACCCCCCGTCGTCGAAAATTTCTCAGTTTTCCAACTTCTATCTGTCCAGAACTACAAACAACAACAACAACAACTGCAGAGGCGGGCACGCCTATACGACGAGAGGCAACCATGCACTTGACATCTATTAAAATCTACTTTCGAGACGAATAGACGCCCTACCGTTAACGTAGGAAACTGCAAGCGCGACCAGCTCAAAAAAAGAAGGGAAACGGATGCTATCAAATCAACGCGTCAGTTGCATTCTAAGCCAGCGCAAACTGGGACGTGTGAAATTCGCTATATGTACAAGTTTTCTGTTGCTTCATTTGTACTAGTTTAATTGAATTTTAGTTTCGAATCTATGCTGCCATTTGACATTGTAATGTTGTAATGTTGTTTCAGATCGAAAGACTTAATTTCCAATATTTTTCTTGAGTAAATAATGAGCAACTTGCTAAAGGTACAAATAAAAGTATAGGAGAGCCAACAAGATCTTTAGTACGTAAGAAATGAACTCGAATACCACGAGACACAGACGATAGAAAGGCCTGGTCCAGAAAATTGTCCATGATTTGACAGTTATGGCTCAATGAAGTTATAAATAGCCAACTTTAGGTTCAGATATATGTTCAAGAAGAAGAATAAGACGACGAAAAGTTGGGAAAAGGTTCTACATTTGTATTTTTGACTTAAATTGATATGACAACCATTCTTGAACGCTATATGCTGTTATCAGTTGTATGCAGATGATACCCGGGAGTATGCACGTCTTCCAATTGTGATGTAAACATATTTTGACCACTGATGCTAAACGTATTGCTTCAGATTTCCTTTCATATTATATTCCCATGAATTCATATAGAAAATGAGTTTTAAAAAGTATAATGTTTCTACCTTCTCTTGTAGAGTTTACTGCACCGATACAACCAACTCGTTTTTCTAGAAACACGATTACCTTTGAATCGTTTAACGGGTCGAGTTATTCTTTCTTTTCCCTTAGAGAAAATACTTTTTATTGCAGACTGAACCTCATAATAAGTGAAACATTTAAATAACTATCTTATATATAACGATTTGTAAACGAATAGAAGCTGAAAAATACGCGCTTAAAATTCAAACAACAGGCATTTTGCCAATTTTCAACTTCTTTAACTAAATGTTGGTTTAGCCTCCAACTATTTCATCTAGCTTCAGTCTTTTATGGCACAATTTCTGTTTGTACACTAAAGTATGGTATGGTATGGTATGGTAGAGTTGGGTCGTTTGGCATCTGCCTTTCGATATACTTTGACGTAAAAGATCTTTTGTATTTCCCTCATACATTAGAGTCCTTCGGTGTTGAGCCTTTTCGCGAAGTCAGTAATTTTTCGAAGAGTAAGTTGTCAGCTCTACTCGTTCAATGATGGCGGCTCCCAAGTGGTTTTGGCTTGTGCGCATTAGAGCGTCACATTCTCACAATAGGTGTACCGCTGTCTCGGGGGACCCCCCGCGGAATCTAGAGTCTGCGTTGTTTGCCCGTCCAATCTTTTTGAGATGATATCTCAGTGGACAATGTCCTGTAAGGAGACCTGTAATCAGTCGAAGGTCTGTTTTTTGTAACTGGAGGTACTGTCTGGCCTTGGAGGCGGAGAAGGTTATGGTAGCCTTAGCTTGCCTCATGTCAGGTGATGTTTCCCAGTAAGCTCGTTTCCCAGTTTTTTACCATCTTCCTGATGTGGCTCTTTGTGATACCGCAATAGGGTTCAGGTCCGTAGAAGGGAGTCTTAGAGCCTTCTCTGGCTAGGATGTCGGCTTGTTCGTTGCCTTCGATCCCTCAATGTCCTGGAACACATCAGTGAAACCTTGTTCTCTTTTGCTAGATTTTTTCAGGGAAATTTTGCAGTCCCAGACAGTTTTGTAATTGTGGGCTTTTGATTATAGCGCTTTCAAAGTCGCCTGACTGTCTGCGCATATGTAGATGTTTGCCCCTTGTAAGTTCCTATGGGAACATTTCTGGGCACATAAGTCAATTGCGTGAACTTCCGCCTGGAAGATGGTTGGAGAATGGCCCATGGCTTTGGATTACACTAAGGTATAATAAATATATAGCAAAGGATACATTTTTGATATCTCTTACAATTTATTTGAAAAAGTGTCCCAAGTTGAGCTACTTTTTAGATATCTACACTTTTTAGAGACTCCTTAAGGTTTTGTGGCTTTCAGTGCCATTTGTATCATTATTTAAACCGTAAGTTGACATATTACGATGTAGTTGATGGTAAAGCAGCCTTTAAAAGCGTATCGTATTAATAGAAAGCTATTAAAAAAAGTGAATGTATTCACAAGACGAAATAATAATTTCATAGGTCAACTTTGATTTGTTCACAAATCAAAGATATTCAGATCATTTCGATAGGAATTTGTCCGTAGATTATGACAGGTTCATAATAAAATTTTCCACTATTCCCCCTACGCATTGCTTTACAAAATATTAAACAAATCATCATTTGTTTGCACTTTTAAAAAAGTTTTTGCGTTTTTGTTATGGTATGAAGATAGACTTATCGTGTATTTTCTAATATCTGAGAGAGATACTATGTTTTCAGCGCTTTACTAATAATGACTCGACCGTACCTGTTAAGCTATGATGCAAGAATGGTTGTCATTTTGCTCCGTTTAACAGTAAGAAAATATCACTAAGTAGAAGTGATAAATAGTTTTCCTTTTCATTCCTTAAATTTAAATGTTTTTGAGAATACCTAAAAAAATCTATTCCTTTACATTAAAAAAAAATCTGATGTGGCCAGGCACATGACTTTATCATACTATATATAAAATTAATAGGTTAGCTGCACGAGATACTATTTGATCGAGATCGGCAATGTCTGCATTAAAATAATACTTGTAGACCTAGACAGATATGTCCATTAAAGCTGCGTTCGGATATTGTACTCCGTTGATACCGGGTACACCGTCCAAATGACACGTGTTATTGGGTGTAGAAAGTGTGAAGGTGCGTTCCGATTGGTGGCAATGGTTGGTAATGGCGGTGGTAGCAGACGAAATTATAGTGTTTCTCACATGTCGTGATGGTGACACATATTAGTTTGCATGTACATAAACTGAGTCACTAGCAAATTATATTAGAAATACTATAATGGCGTCTACTACCACTGCCATTAGCACTAATGAAAACGCACCTTAACGGTGTACAATATCTGAACGTAGCTTGTATTGACAGTAGTATTGTCAAAGCATTAGCGTTTGACACTATCTACACCGTCATTAAAATCACATCTGACATTTAATCTGACATATCCTGGCTACTAGTTTTAATGCAGTACGACCGATCTCGATGAAATAGAATTTGCTCATGCAACTAAACTATTGATTGTACCAAAAAATGTCATAGTCATAAATTATTCAGAATTTCCTCTAGTTTAATTTATTATTTAACTATTTCGACGAAATTCCAGAAATGCCGGCTAATTTACAAAATCTTTCAAAAATGCTAACACTAAACCTCCAGTTCCTTTGGACCCTTCTTAACAGAAAGCTTTTCAGCTCTAAGTTTGGCCATGAAACTTCTAAATATGAAGTTTCGTCCCGATACCTTTAGTAGTTTCTCCGGAATCGTCGCCACAAAAAACGGGTACACACACACACACACACACATCCACACACACACACAGACATTTTTTTCTACCTTGGTCAAAAATGTTCAGGGGACCCAAAAAGATATATTTCCACTAAAATCTCAAAAATTTTTTTTGGCATGATTACAATACTTTACATACTGCGTATGATAAAGTAAAAATGCTCAAAATGTAAAATAAATAAACATAGAATACCCTCAATAAATGTAGTTTGACAGAATTATGTAAGTAGGCTAGTAGAAATATGGCATAGTTTGAATCATACTCCAACCATCTTGAACGTTATAAATATGGCGGTTTAGGTTTATATTTTGAAACAACATGTATTCATTAAAAAGTAACAATAATATAAATAACCATTGTATAAAATATAGTAATATTATAAATATTTCACATACAATAAGACCGTGAACCACTGGAAACTGGGAAGTAACTAAAAACGCACGCATCCTTTATATACGGACGCCGCGTTGCACAAAGTAGTACGTCACAATTGTAACAAAACGCAAGTCCAAACTTGCACACTATGCCTATAGCAATTTGAAATGTTTAATTATGACATTTTTGATTTAACGGACTTGAATTAAGGTTGGCTTCGAAATTAGTAGGCAACTAAATATACTTCATAATTTTGTAATCAGATTTACAGCGAAATGATTAGGTATTTCCATTCAAATTATAAGTTAAAGTGAACTTGGAACTTTTGCCGATAATACTAAAAATATCCGGCGCAATTCTGTCAAGTCTAGGTGACTGATTTTAAGCTTATTCGGGGCTATGTCGTAGTCTTATTGCAATCAATTAAAAAACACCGATATTCCCAGAATTC
Source organism: Aphodius sticticus (assembly GCA_963966075.1). NCBI lineage: Eukaryota > Metazoa > Arthropoda > Insecta > Coleoptera > Scarabaeidae > Aphodius > Aphodius sticticus. The sequence goes on from OZ014507.1 coordinate 15,310,344, forward strand.
GTCACCTACACTTGTGACTTGACAGAATTGAGTCCGGTATATTTTTACTTTATCATACGCAGTACGTAAAGTATTGTAATCATGCCAAAAAGAATTTTTGAGATTTTAGCGGAAATATGTCTTTTTGGGTCCCCTGAACATTTTTGACCAATGTACAAAAAATGTCTGTGTGTGTGTGTATGTGTGTGTGTATGTGTGTGTGTGTGTGTGTGTGTGTGTGTGTGTGTACCCGTTTTTGTGGCGACGATTCCGGAGAAACTACTAAAGGTGTCGGGACGAAACTTCATATTTAGAAGTTTCATAACCAAACTTAGAGCTGAAAAGCTTTCTGTTGAAAAGGGTCCAAAGGAACAGGTGGTTTACTGATAGCATTTTTCGAAGATTTTGCAAATGAGCCGCTATTTGTGTAATGTCGCCAAAATAGTTAAATAATAAATTAAAGGAGAGGAAATTTTCTATAATTTATGTATATGACATTTTTTGGTATAATTTATAGTTTAGCTGCATGAGCCAATTCTATTTCATTGAGATCGGTCGTACTGCTTTAAAACTAGTAGCCAGGATATGTCAGATTTTTTGATTCTAATGACAGTAGCTAGTGTCAAACGCTAATGTTTTGAAAATACTACTGTCAATATAGGCTGCGTTCGGATATTGAACCCTGTTACACTTTTTACACCCAATAACACGTAGGTGTCATTTGGACGGTGTACCCGGTGTCAACGGAGTACAATATCCGAACGCAGCTTTAATCGAGATATCTGTCTAGTTCTACTATTTTTATTTTAATGCAGACATAGCCGATCTCGATCAAATAGAATCTCATGCAGCTAAACTATTAATTTTATATATAGTATGATAAAGTCATGAGCCTGGCCACATCAGATTTTGATAATTAGCAAAGTAGCAACATAGTTCACTCTAACGTATTACTATACAGTCATATCGACAACCAGAGATGCTCAACTGGTTGCCGGGCCCCACGGTTTTTCGTCTCTTCCGAAAAACGGCGGACGAATTTTTGGCTGGCCATGGGTGTGAACCCCGGACCTCCTTGTCGGTAGGCCAACGCTCTGCCACCAGAGCCATTCGCCCCGCAAATGCATAAATGTAATGCCGATTAAAAATTAGAACTGTATTTCCAATGTAAACGCCACCTTAACGGATGACGAATGTAGCGGAAGTAATGAGTCCGTTAATGTTTTTTAAAGTTAACTTAAAAGTTAATTCGTTAACGAAAAATTTAACTTTGTTAATTAACGATTAACGGATTAACGCTTTTGTGCCCAGCTTTGTAAGCAACTATAACTAATCAGACGTGTTCCATGTAGTTTTGGTATATTACTGTAAAGATTAGTAAATAGAACACAAAAAACTAGAAAAAGGCTAAAAACTACCAAAAGCACTATACTTTCAAATAAAGAATTATTCCTGATACCATTATGTGAGAAGGATGAAATTTAAAGAACTTAACGAAACTTAAAGCGAAAACTATCTATTCTCGTCTGGTTAAAAAAAAATCAAGTTACAGGGTTCTTCTTCAGGCTACTGCTAGAATCGTATTCATTTTTAAAACAATCATGTTTAAAACAGGTTTTCAAGACTGAGCCTTGCTTCCAAAAGTGGAAGATGTATATAACATCCACTTTTAAGATGTGGTCACATAGATGAAGGGGAGGATACGTGGTAGCCAGGGGTGGGGAGGTATTGGCGTTTCTAGAACGAATGGAGCTAAGCAGGTAAAAACGTAAACAGTCCCGAAGCAGTGGACACAAGATTACTCCATTGTACCTAGCCATAGGCATTCTTCAAACGCACTCATCAATACTCTGTTGGTGGTCGTCCACTTTGTACCACCTAATAAACCAGCAAACACTCTCCGCTTTGCAAACCTCTCGAAAATGTCGCAGACAATGTCCTCTATATCCCCAACCGCTAATTAAGAAATTTTCACCTGTCAATCCATCGCCTAGTCCCGATAATCACAACGGCACACAATGGTCGGCATTAATTACGTACCTCGCGTCGCAGAGAAACACACACGTCGCGACCAGAGACGTAAAATCAAAGAAGAGAAATCGCCTCCATAGCCGCCGTCGACGCATAATTGCTCTTTCATGATCTTTCAATGCGACAACCACACACATAACTCTATATACGGTACTATAGATGACAAGGTGGCTTCGACAGCAGATCGAGGGGAGTCAGTTCGAGAGTCAGTTCGAACCTGCTTAATATTCCGAGCGCGTAGGAGTCTAATGGGCACCTCTTTTAAAGCTAATTAATTATTTTGAAATCATTGTTTGAACGTTTTAAAGGTATATATCGGCGGCCGTGCGTGATCAGAGACCATAATCGATTTGTATGGGTCTGTGTAAAACCGACGGAAATATTTCCTTTTAAACGGTCGTGACATGTTGATTATTTAGAGGACGGGACGGTGGAAACGTTTTGTTCTGTACAAATGATGGTCGTAATTAGTGAGAGTATACAGCATACATAAAAGCTCGTAAATTGTGTATGGTTATTTCAACCGTTAGGCGCATAGCAACGATCTTTAAAATTAAAGTTGTGTCATTGGACTAATTAATACCTACTATTATGTGTGTATTAAGATCTATCATATGAAAGTAGATTTCTATTGTAGTGATCGTACATTTCAATATATTAGGCGTGATATAATTATGCTATATAATTATGATATTTAGGAAGGTTCGCTAGAGATGACAGCCTTGAGGGACAAGCCTAGTCACCCATTTTATAGTTGTATTCCTACTAAATTATGTAACAATTTGATATTTAAAGATGGTGTCCATTGGCTAAACTGCTTGTTTCCAGAAATAAAATTAGAAATAATAATGGCCCTAAAACTGAGCCCTATGGAACTCCTCTATGCTCTGGCAAGTGCTTCGGAATGCTATCGTCCCCAATAACACAAGGGATTGTCCAGAATGATGTAATGGATTAAATTTAAAAGTCACTAACTAACATTTTGTTGATAAATGAGATAATTCTACCTATATGCTTATAAATACAAATACGTGCCTTGTTAGAGGATAATATTAGAAAGTAATCTAATGCCTCCAAACTTCAATAATTTTCTGGAAAATGTAATTAAGTTGAGCTTCCTAAAGTCTACAAAAGTTTTTGCTAGGGAATTATGTTGATTTCGGGGTACTAATAAAAATCCAAAATAATACCCCTGACAACGTACCAGGGAGCAACTGTTTTTGTAAGAGACACTGCCAAAATAGTGCTTTTTTGTATTTCTATGTAGGACATAATTAGGCCAATTCTGTAACGCAGTTGTTACGCAACAAGTGGTTAAATTTCTTAGCAACGTTGTTAAAAAATTAAATGGTATTCTGTAACATATCCAGTGGTTAAATCGGTTGCCACCAGTTGAGTGGCGAACTGAGTGACTACGAACTACGTAGCAACCGATAGGGAGAGGGACGTGCTGCTAAACACTCTTCAAGTCTTTAACCTTAAAATAAAAACGAATTGTTTGGTTTATGGTATATGAATCGTAAATAAATAAGTAATAAATGAAATAGAAGATTTACATGAAAGGTGGTCGATTTTGTTTTTACTATTAAATAAGTATCATAGGTATTTGGATTTAATTTATATTTTTATTTTAGAGGTTACCAAACAATTGCCAGAAGGAACTTAGGGGCTACTTCCTTTGGCTCTTACCTAGGACATATATCTATAAAAGTAAAAAAAAAATAATGTTATAGTCATTAAAAGTGTGTAGTTATTTAATTAATAGTTATTTAACCAACAAGTATATTAAAAAGACCGATTAATGAGCGAGACTGTTTAACGCGCGAGCGATTAGCGAGCGCGTTAATTGTCGAGATCACTAACGCCGTTTAATAAACGATCGACGGAAAATTTATAAAATGTACAGTGGAAAGATTACCACAGTTAAATTAAATGATCATTGTTAAAGAATTAAATTAGTATCCAATAAAATAGAAAACCTTTAAAACTTTTAACCACAACTACTACAATTTAGCCAGTTGTCGTCTTAATGAACCCTTCAATTGAAACTTGTGGTTATACATATCCGAATCACTTAACCTCACAATTCAGAAATGCACTCAGACGCGAAGTCTCAGAAGAATAAGAATAACAACAAGAATAATTCATTTTACGCAATTTCACTGAGCAGCTATCTTCTGGTGGACCTTTGCACAAATTTATGTTTTGTGTAAACTGTTTCCATTCTTCGACGGTACCGACTCCCGTAAGCGGAGTTGAGTGCGTCGCAAAAAAACTTTATTTTTGTGAATTAAATTAAGCATTACGACAAAGTATGGGTTTTGTGTAGTTCTACTCTCGCAGATACTCCTATTATTAATTTGCATACAGAAGTAGTTACACAGCACATCGAAGGGTACTGATCAGCTGATTGAATGTTTTGTACTGCATGCGCATGACCATCAACAGTTAACCACTGTTGTTAACGGCATGATTGTTAAAACAAGTGGTTAATTTTTCCAATATAGAATGCGATATCGTTAACAAGGTGGTTAACGAAAGTTATTAACGTAGTTGCTACGTAGCAACTTGCTAAGTAACAACTGCGTTACAGAATTGGCCTGAATATTTCCTACCGCATACGTTAAACTAAATTACAAATTAAATTTGTCTGATATAGTTTACGAGCTATGACATGTGTTTTTCTCTCTCTTCAGAGTCGGTAACTACAAAAGTCAGATAAAAATATAGATATTTGAAATATAAAGCACAAATTATTATGATAATAGCAATGATAGAATAATTATACATAATGTCCGTATAATCCTGTTGAATGGTGTAAAATTGATTTGGTTTTAAAATGTTATAAAAATTAGGATCAATTCAAAAACAACCCTGTTTACAAATAGCAGAAAAGAGCATCGCTTTTCTCTACAATAACTCGTACCTAATAATGGAATGGTAGCAAACTTTATTTAAAATTTTCCGTTAAAATAAGACACGTTTTCTCTTAAATGCAGTAGTATTAGTAAGGGTTAGAAATATTTGAAACCATTTTTCTAAAATTGAGGCACTCCCGGAACAGGTGAACAAATTTAGAATTTATATTACGGTTTTAGATTGCACATTATTTTGAAGAACAAGCATTTCCAACTGTTTTAAAGCACAATCCCTTTGTTAGCTAACTAATTTACAATACCTGTCAAACAATCCAATTAAAATAAAAAAAGGAGCCAGAAAGTAATAAAGTGGACAAGCAAAAATTTGTCCTCAATACGTGATGCATCCCCGAGTGGCTTTAGAAATCTGTGTAAAAGGCAGAGTGTCTACCTCTCAAAAAGAACCATGCAGTTTACTTACCTCAACAGTAGAAAAAGGTACGTACTAAATAAAAGAAAAAATAAGCACGTCTGGTATAGAAATTGCTAGACAGCAGACATACAGAAGATGTAGACAAACTATGCAACTCCAGAACCAGCAGTGAAATTTTTTATACCAGTCCCATTACTTAAAATAATAAAAAAAAAATTATATACTTTCAATGGCACTAATGTGTAGTGCAAGAATGTATCAAGGTAAAACTCACTAAGTACAAATATGAAGGTTTCTGTGTGATATTAAATAAACCTTTTATACACAGTATAACACAGTATAAAGTATATGATGTTCAAACATTAAATAACTATAATCTACAGTAAGTCTATTTGCACCAGAATGTATACAGGGTCTCCCTCAACGAGCTGCCATTGAACTATAATATGGAGAACCAAATGAAATGAGAGATTGAAAATTTGTGTACTTATATTGTTGGACACGATCGTCTCAACTAAAATATTTTGAATTTTCGGTTACTTCCGGTTACACCGGAAATGATGTCAACTTTTATATTTCAAATGGAACATCCTACATTTTATCGCATTTTTGAAATATTGATTAAGTTTTAGATCATTTTATGTTACATTCCCTATACCTAACATGTATCATTTTTGAGATATTCATTTTTTTCATTAAAAAATGACAGCTGCACGGTTACTTTCAATTACTTATAAATTATCGCCTGTGACCGTTGGAAAAAAATTGTCCGGCAAAATTGTTTTGAAGGTAACATATTATCGACACATCGGTAGAATTCTTCTAAAAGTTATACAGGGTGTTCAAGTTATATGATCAAAGTTCAATTCGAGAAAAGTAATAAAAGTCGATTTTTTCAAATGGCAACCCTAACCTATGAATACATTTCTCAATTCTATGGAAAATTGTGTGATGTTTAAAAATCGGTATTTCAGTAGGTACAAGTACATTTTAGGTATAGGACATTGTACACAAAGTTGATCTAAAATTTTCCATAGAATTGAGAAATGTATGCATAGTAATTGAAGTAATTGACGGTAACCTTGCAGCAGTCAATTTTTAAATAAAAAAAATGAATATCTCAAAAATTACATGTGTTAGGTATAGGGAATGTAACATAAAATTGATCTAAAATTTAACGAAGATTCCAAAAATGTGGTCAAATACAGGGTGTTCCATTTGAAATATGAAAGTTAACATCATTTCCGGTGTAACCGGAAGTAACCGAAAACTCAAAATATTTTAGTTGAGACGATTGTGTCCAACAATGGGAGATCCTGTATATTTTTAAATTTCAATTTCTATATAAAACTCATAAATTATTGAGTATTTTATCCGTCATCTTTTGATGATATCGCTGAAAATCAACTTTCTGGAAATAAACCATTTGTAATTCAAAGTGTGAAGCAAATTATAGATAATTTAATCTTCTCGAAATGTTATCTGAACCATTTTGTTTTGTCGTGCAAATTGTGCTTGTGTTATTCTTACGTAGTTGTAGGCGAAAACATTTATTAGGTTGCTAGTTTAACCGACTTGGTTGCTTTCGTAATAACATTTCATTAAATATAATTAAGCTGTTCCAATGTATTTTCATTAAACGTTTGTATTCTCATTGCATTATTGGTGATTAAACAAAATACTTCCTTAACCTACATGATTGCTCTAGTAATAACATAATTAATTAAATCTAATTAAACAGGTACCCATGTATTGGCATTAAGTCTATTATCATTGTATTGGTGGTTAAACACACTACTTACTTAGATATGGTGAAAATTATGAAATACTACGGACAATTAGCGACATTTAAGGCCACTAAGGCAGCTTGGGAACAATGATAGACACTGCGGTTACGCCATTCTTTACAACCATTTGATTCCTCATTATTTTGTGCATCATTGAAATACACTCATTATCTCACACCATGTTTCCATTGTCTATTACAGCGCAGTTTATTTAACACAAATAACGTAATGGAAATTGACAGTTAACTAACGACGTTAACTAGAAAGCGACTTTGCTCGCGTGGATTTGCAGACAATTATTTAGACTTCATGGCATAGGATACAAATATGGTTTTAAATAAGTAGAACGCACTAGAATTCCCGTTATTGAAAGATGAAGACTTACGTGAGCTTTTTTTTATTGAATCATTTTTTATGTTATTTCAGCAAATGTATAAAGAACACTCAGTATATTTCACAAAGTCTTTCCTAATAGTGTAATCTCAGGTTGTGGGCGAAAGCTAAGATCGATCGACTGTTTACTGGATTACACATGTAGAAGAGCGAGGCGAGAAAAATTCACCGGGTAATTGCGTAATTTCTTCGGCTGTTTCTTTGGCCGTCGGCGCAGCGTAACGTCCGTAAAATTGATTACTGTCATTCGATGACATGTTCATTATACGGACACCGTTGATACAGTAATTTAGATCGTGGCTCGTAAGGCCTTAACTGGTCGGAATCTCATGTAACGAATAGATATTTTCAATTAGATTAAATGATTTAAATGCAAATTCATCTGATGAATAAATGCAATAGCGACCGCAATAATTCATCCTGATTGCTTCATTAGTATTAATGCTGCTAATAGTAGCACACAAAATTGATTTTTGTTGAGTCAGAGCTGCACTTTATACTACTAGAATAATATTCTCTCTTGCAATTTATAAATTATTTTACTTGTTACGACAAAAACTGTTTTTACAGCGATAATTTTCTTTTATAGATATTAGAAATGTTCTGAAATATGGCAAACTGTTTGATGTTTTTCTACGAATAATAAAGAAGTAAATAAATAATTTGAGAAAATATGCAAGGATTACCTCGTGTTGAAGGGTATACATATCATCTACTTTTGTATGTGTGTGAAGGTGTGTGAAGGCTTTACATTTGTTTTGTGGCTGACGACCTTGTGAAGAGGGTGGAAGAAGGGTAGCTAAAATTTATTGGGCACCTCAGATGAAGGAGAAGGTAAAGGACTCCCGAGGGCAGATTCGAGCAGCTCGCAGAATCCCATACGGGACTTGTATGCTATTTTATTGTTTCTCGCACATACGTATATTGAACTGTATTGAGAGTTTACTCGAACAAAATTGATTTTAAAAGTTTTTATGTTTTACATTGGTATATGTTGTATAAGTGGATTCAATTTTAACTTGAAAACACGGGTTGTTACAAATTTAATCCCCTCCCCATGGTGGGGATGTGGCCTATTACTGGAGATAATGGGTATGTTTAAATTTGGAAAGGTTGCTAAATTACAGGAGACTTAAATCACTTGGTTTTTGAGATATTAAGAAAACGAACATCCATCGACAGATGGTACACAAAGACGATTTCATTTTCCACTAACATCCACGTTATATTGAGCTGTTTTTTTTTTGTTAATAATTACAGTATATTGAAAAGGTTAGCGTGTGAATTTGACGATAAATGTCCCTGTAACTACATGAGAACATCTGCAGCCACGTGTCCAGTTAAATCGATTACCTATTACAGTGTGAAATATTTCGTCGAACAACGTCATGACTTGAAACTTCAAATCTGTAAAATATGTACCAGTAAGTTTAAAGTAGTATGCCACACTGCAGAATAATTGTCTTTAATTTATACATAGTTCATCAACGACGACGATCATCCGGTAGATATTAATGTTGTAACGGCATGCTTGTCAGAAATCATAAGTACAGAGTCTGCAATGCTTCTTCTAGAATAGTTGCTTTAAGGCTCCCGTCTTGTATCCCCAAAACACTAAAATAACCCACGCCATAATTATTGGGCCAATCATGAAATGCCCGCTACCATTAGATTCCGAACGTCTTTATGCAACTGCCATCTGAAAGGAGTTTCAATATTTATGCAGATTATTTATGCAAATCTTAGTGTGGACTACAAATATAGAAATGCTTTCCGATGGCATTAGCGTCTTAATATTGTTTGCCGTAATACATCATAAAAATATCATTAAATGTTAATTATAAGAGCACGAGTTATTTTTTCTGAACTTCTCTGTACTTCTCTTTGCATTCTGGAGTATTGTCCTAGTGCGTGACTATAGTGAGTTGGCAAACATGTTTACAATAGCGATGGTTCAGGTATCAATAACTAGATGGCGGGGCCTGTTCCACATTTGACTAAAACAGATTTTTTTGTGATATGTTGATTGTGAAAGTACTATATCATCGACTAGAAAACTAAAAATCACTCCAAAATGCACTCAAGTTTGAATATTTGTACAAATAGAAAGCAAAGGTTTTTTAGGTTAAGTATACCATACGTCAAATAAAATAAATACAAAATAAATTCAGACATGTTATAGTGGTGCTATCTACCCTGGTGATTTCTTTCTTTCGAAGCTTTGGTGAAATCGCGCTATTTGAATTGAGACGCGCCTTAAAATTCAATGTTTTTAAACAAACAAGTTTTTAAATGATCAAACTATATGCGAAGCTTAAAATCAAATCAAATCATAAATATCCTTTTACAATCAAATCAAATCATATCAAATCAAATCAAATTTATTGTTCATAAATAAACACACTTTTTTACAAGTAATAACCCCATATCATTCCTCAGAAGCGGTAGGCAACTTAAAACTTATTATTAACAGAACAAACTTTAACTTAACTAACTTAGAAATAAAAATTCATACAAAGCAAAAGAAGCGCAAGCCAATAACAGAAGCCTGTCAATGCTCATACCTGACACGTCCTACCACTATCTTTAAAATAAGTGGGACTCTTTTGAACATGGATACCTAGGCAAGCCTGTTTGTATCCACGTGGTATTCTTTGGTAATTATTTAAGTAATAGCCCCGCATGAACCACACATACCCCACCGAGTAGAACCCACACAACCCCTGAGAATGGCCAGAGGAGAGAGTGATAAAATAAAAATAAACACAAAATCGAAAACAAAAACAAACACCGCACACTCATCAACATAAGACGTTTATTTGTCCCAAAAACCATGAACATACATGAGGGAATCCAGAATATAAAGTTGACGGATTGTGGAAAGTCCAGACCCAGAGAAAAGTAAATCACACTGTCTTTAAGATTAAACATGGTTTTTATTATTTGTTTTTGAGCGATGTTGACGACCTTCAAATGCCCATCGTATATGCGTCCCCAAACAATATTGCAGTATCTAAGTCTGGACTCCACAAGAGCTTTGTAAAACATTATTAAAAGATCTTTTGACAAAATATTTCGGGTTAAATAAAATCTGTAAGATATATATATATTTTAGCTGTTTTTTGTAAATAAGTAGCGTGTTAAAATACCTAAATATTTTATAACTTTTCTTTCTGCAATGTCTGGACAGTAGCAGCCGCCCTCAAGATCACAAGCCTGATGTATTTTAAGGTTTGATAATTGGTCATTTGGTATTATTGAGAACTTAATGAATTTAGTTTTTTCCATATTTAGCAGCAGACCATTTTCTTTAAGCCAAGCATCAATTTGTGTAAGACCTGCGGTAGCATTACTTTTAACCTCATCCCATTGCCTTGTGTGAAAAAGAACAACCGCATCGTCTGCGTAGGATATGGTGTTACCACAACCCGTCACTGACTGATATCATTGATGTAAATGAGAAACATTATTCGCCCCAAAACCGTGCCCTGTGGAACTCCTCTTTTAATTGTTAGTGGTTCACTCAAGACATTCGATATTCTCACCATCTGTTTTCTATTTGAAAGATAATTTACTAATCTACATGTGACGTGACAAATTGTCATTTTTCTAAATAGAATTTAAAAATGTATAGTACCTAAATAACTTTTTGAATATACTAGTGAACTTATATTGTGGTCATTTTGACTCTAAAGTAACTTATTTAGCATAAATAATGCCTTGCTTTGAAAATTAAAATTAGGTACCTATTTAGCGTCAAAATGTTGACAAAAGAAATATTATGTCCTATTCTAGAAGAGGTTTACGAGCTTTTTCAAATTTAAAAAATTTTCGAAATCAATGAAAGAAACTAAATAAAAATCAAATAAAAGAAACTAAGATGCGATTTTTTATGACATGTTGCATTTTATTTTATTGTATAGTATTTTTAGTATTTTTATTCTAATTTCTGGTTACAATGTTTCAAATCTCTATCATACCTAAATCCTGAAAAGTGTGGGAGAGCTGTTTTGGGACTCATTTTCTACATTGTCAATAAAATTATAAAGGGGAGCCTCCAATAATGAAGAAATTGGTGAATCGACTAATTATTTATTAAAATACAAGTAATTAAAATGTTTATCGTGTTTTGTACACTGAATATAATAATATATCATTTATCAATTCTTTCTAGAAAATATAACAAAAGCTATAGAGACAATGATAAGATATTTTTATTTTTGATACAATTGCAGCTTAAGGAAAGTAAGGAAAAAATTAGACTAACGTAATTTAATATTAATAAAACCAGATGCATTATTTTTGTTGAAACTTAAAATGCGTGAAAATTTGGTATATTCTTGATGTCAACCGACAAAGCTTCCATTAATTATGTTCCAGATGCTTTTAGTGACTATGCTTAAGAATTCGTTGGGACATTAGTTATTCACTGTCTTCCTTAGCTTATTATATCTAAGTATTTCGAGTTGAACCCAAGTATATCTGTAGTGCAGCTACTAGTATAAATATCCAATATGAAATATAACTATCCGAAAATGTGTCACATGAACAATATGACTTGATTGATATCCGGTGAACATTTATCACGTGTATTTTCTAGCTGTGCACGCAAGGAAGCGTATTTACGATGCTTTAAAACTGCGGCAGTGCGCTATCATTTGTCTCTTTCCACGTGGCATATTGCCGAGGATTTGTTCGTAGACGAATATCTAAAACCACACGTTTCTATGAAAAACTTTTCTGTGCCACACTGTTTACTGAATTCTATTGCAAGTCTGGTCTAATCGTAAATATCATAAAAGTATATAACTGTTTCGTAACTTCCTGTCTTATATTTAGGAAGTGAGTCAAACGTACGTTGCAACTCTGCGGTTTATTGTAGATAAACTTCCTCTCAGTCGTCGGTACAAAGGGTACCCACTATAGTACTGTGGTGGAAATGCCAGAGAATATGGTAGATAATAGCAACCGTATATTTTCAACTTTTAGCGATTATTGCGGGAGAGCGCGGCACCGTGCGCTTACCTTCCTGAATATTTCCCCTATAAAAGTGAAAAATTACAAGCTGTAACTGAAATTTCGCTCTTAAATCCAGATTAGATGCGCTGCGAGCGCTCACCGTATTCACCTTTCGAATTAAATCTCTTATAAAGATAAGTTGAGCTCGAGTGTAATTTACCATTGATTAGAATTGATGTTGTAAGCGACGATCGTAGGTTTAGACCGAATGAACGGGCAGATGGAGATCTATATCTTCACCAAAAATTAACTTTGCGATGTGTGATGATTCTTTTTATTTTTCTTTGACATTGTGATGCAAAATTTAAACGATTACGAACTAAATAGTGCCACGCCCAATTGAATTCCACGGTTAAAGAATAATCAATATTCTAAAGGTGTCTCAAAGGACCGCAAGATTTGAATTGCGCGCCATTTGGCTGTTATGCTTCTATAGATCAACGAGTGAGACAGGTCGATAGGAGACAGATAGGAGTTAGTAAACATGGAGCGCTGCACGAGCCAAAACGTGTCCTTATTGTTAAATATTACGATCAAAATGGTGCAAGTTTGGTTTCTACAATTCGTAAATTGCGTCCAATTTTCGGCAGAAATAATGTTCCAATTTCATCCCCTGTGAAAAGGATAGTCGCAAAATGCGAAAATACTAGGTCAGTAAAACACAGGACACTGGTTTGTGACGCAGACAGAGAAAAAATTATTAAAATCCAGCAAATATGACTATGCTTGTTCACAACGTACCAATGTTAGAAGGAATATGAGAGCGCATAGCTGTCTAATTGACTCAACAACTTCTCCCACCCAAGCATGCACAGCGAGGAGAGTGCACTAATTGGACTATTGAACAACAAAGAGTGAATGGCGATTTTGTGAAGAAAATCATCCTAAGCGACTAAGCACATTTTTACCAAAGCCGGTGGCGCCCATTTACTACATAATTCCCAAATGTGTACATTATCAATTGTATTATAAATTCAAATCTTGCGGTCTTATTTTCAGAAAACCTTTAACACACTAATTTAATTTAAAATTCGAATGAGAAAGTTTGCTATCAATGATGTCACAGGTGAAAAATTTGGAGAAAATTTTGTCAGATTAACAGATAATCTGACAATAAAGTACTCAATGGGTCGTATAACAGTAAGTATTTTCTACGCCACATGCTGTGACGTAAAGGAAATAAAAAAATCTGATGTGGCCAGGCACATGACTTTACCATACTATATATAAAATTAATAGTTTAGCTGCATGAGATTCTATTTGATCGAGATCAGCTATGTCTGCATTAAAATAAAACTAGTAGAACTAGACAGATATCTCGATTAAAGCTGCGTTCGGACATTGTACCCGTTGACACCGGGTACACCGTCCAAATGACACTTACGTGTTAGTGGGTGTAAAAAGTGTAACGGTGTTCAATATCCGAACGCAGCCTATATTGACAGTAGTATTTTCAAAACATTAGCGTTTGACACTAGCTACTGTCATTAGAATTAAAAAATCTGACATATCCTGGCTACTAGTTTTAAGCAGTACGACCGATCTCGATGAAATAGAATTTGCTCATGCAGCTAAACTATAAATTCTACCAAAATATGCCATATACATAAATTATAGAAAATTTCCTCTCCTTTAATTTATTATTTAACTATTTTGACGACATTACACAAATAGCGGCTCATTTGCAAAATCTTCAAAAAATGCTATGAGTAAACCACCAGTTCCTTTGGACCCTTTTCAACACAAAGCTTTTCAGCTCTAAGTTTGGTTATGAAACTTCTAAATATGAAGTTTCGTCTCGATACCTTTAGTAGTTTCCCCGGAATCGTCGCCACAAAAACGGGTATACACACACACATACACACACACACACACACACACACACACACACACACACACACACACACACACACACACACAGACATTTTTTTGTACCTTGGTCAAAAATGTTCAGGGGACCCAAAAAGACATATTTCCGCTAAAATCTCAAAAATTCTTTTTGGCACGTTTACAATACTTTACATACTGCGTATGATAAAGTAAAAAATCTGATGTGGCCAGGCACATGACTTTATCATACTATATATAAAATTAATAGTTTAGCTGCATGAGATTCTATTTGATCGAGATCGGCTATGTCTGCATTAAAATAAAACTAGTAGAACTAGACAGATATCTCGATTAAAGCTGCGTTCGGATATTGTACTCCGTTGACACCAGGTACACCGTCCAAATGACACTTACGTGTTATTGGGTGTAAAAAGTGTAACGGTGTTCAATATCCGAACGCAGCCTATATTAACAGTAGTATTTTCAAAACATTAGCGTTTGACACTAGCTACTGTCATTAGAATCAAAAAATCTGACATATCCTGGCTACTAGTTTTAAAGCAGTACGACCGATCTCGATGAAATAGAATTTGCTCATGCAGCTAAACTATAAATTCTACCAACAAATGTCATATACATAAATTATAGAAAATTTCCTCTCCTTTAATTTATTATTTAACTATTTTTACGACATTACACAAATCGCGGCTCATTTGCAAAATCTTCAAAAAATGCTATGAGTAAACCACCAGTTCCTTTGGACCCTTTTCAACAGAAAGCTTTTCAGCTCTAAGTTTGGTTATGAAACTTCTAAATATGAAGTTTCGTCTTGATACCTTTAGTAGTTTCTCCGGAATCGTCGCCACAAAAACGGGTACACACACACACACACACACACACACACACACACACACACACACACACACACACACACACACATCCACACACACACACAGACATTTTTTTGTACCTTGGTCAAAAATGTTCAGGGGACCCAAAAAGACATATTTCCGCTAAAATCAAAAAATTTTTTTTTGGCATGATTACTATACTTTACATACTGCGTATGATAAAGTAAAAATGCATATGACATTTATTGTAGATCATTAAAAGATTTAGCAATTCTATCCCAACTTTCAATCTCGCCAGGCCATACAAAAGAAGATATTGGCAAAATATGATTTCGACAAAATGGACAAAATCGTGTATGTAACATAAAACATTATCTTGCTTCCTATTGGTCTGACGACAATGAAGGTTACGTTGAGATTGATAGATCTTCTAATTTACTGGAAGAAAGTATCCTTCGCTAGCCTAAAACTACATAGTTATGAACAGTTTTGTTGTTTTTCCGCTAGAAAATAATGTAGGTATTACATAAGCAACTGCTTAACCTTCTAACCAAAGGACATATCTCGGAAATGGTAAAGTTTTAAAATATGATGGAGCACATAAATACATTGTTACTCTTAGGTGTTTTTGATGTATTTTCGGACGTTTAACTTGTAAACGTCAACCCGTACTTAAATTATGTATAGAAATTTTTGTAGAGAAATAAATAATCTAGAAGTTTTGTAATACATCCATTGTCGTCCAATCTATAGCAAGCAAGATATTGTTCAAAAACTACTGACAGATTTTTCTTTCTCTGTCTGTAACTGCATCTCATGACACCTTCAAAAGTATCAACTATCCTTTAGCTCTCGCATAACATGCTTTAAAACACCACAAAATGAATTACCAGTAATTCTGAACTATATCAGCAATGTACAAGAGTATGCGCGCCATATGCTGACGTGTGGGCATCGGATACATGTACAGCCGACATTAAAATGTTGTCGCCCTGATCCTCGGTGGGACAACACGCACATTAATAATTTACGAGTGCGCCAGCCGTCGTGTGCCGACCTCGTGTCTGCTCACTCCTCCGCCGTCACATGAATGTTTTATTTGCTGAAATTTAATATTCGATCTCTGCTGAAACGCTATAGCCCGCACGCAGAACAAAGCCAACGTCGGAGGTACCGACGTTCTGTACCTATGCTCGTTACGCTTAGTTTGCGCTACCGTAAATCATTTTACTATTTGACGAA
Organism: Aphodius sticticus; assembly: GCA_963966075.1. NCBI lineage: Eukaryota > Metazoa > Arthropoda > Insecta > Coleoptera > Scarabaeidae > Aphodius > Aphodius sticticus. Next base: position 15,326,767 of record OZ014507.1, read on the forward strand.
ACTGTAAACCGTCTCGAAGTATGGCGTCAGAAGGTTGTAAAGCACATATTAAAACCGCTTTCGGCGTGCGGAGTCGCCCACAGGCCGAAGCTAAATGAAGGCATTTAGAGCAGGTGTCGCTCTGGATGCAGATTCATAATGGGCTATATAAGTTTTAGGTTTTCTGTTGTCCCAATTCGGTGTCATCGTAAATTTCCTTAAATTGTCATGCAACTGGTATTTGCTTGTTTACTGCAATGATTTGGTTTTTCGCGTATTACCATGATAAGGATTATTATTAAATAAAGCAAAAAGTACCTAATTTGACCATCCCAGGAATATAATAGTCGAGTCCATAATTTTCAAAGGATGTATGTATAGTGGTGTATAATGTGTATAATAAATAATAGTGGAATTGAAAACCTCTTTGATCCTTTGTATAGTTTTATTTCCTTAGAAACAGGTTTCGATCGTTAGATCATCATCAGCCTAAATGTAAAAACCCAGGAGCAATTATAAATTATTTAAATTAAGGTTATGAAAGTTATGTACAAGTTATATTTTAAAAACAATTATCAAAAGATAAAGTTACAAGTAGGGTGTATATAACAAATAACTTACAGGGTGTATATAACAATAACTTACTTTCAGATATGAAGTAAAACAATTAAAATCTTCGTATATTAAAATGACGTGCATGGCTTTGCAGAGTTGCAACGGAAATGAAAATGAAAAATTTTTAACAACAAATATATTGGGTATGCAACAAAAATCACACTTTTACACTTTTTCATTAAAGTGTCTAAAAATTATTTTTTTTCTTCTGGCACTTTTTCATAAGCTTCTGAAACCAATTGGAAAATGTTTTTACATAATTTTAAATAGTATATTATTTGACGAGCACATAACTAAGGATATAAATCGCGAGCATGAAGTTTATACGCGAGCCGTAGGCGAGCGTATAAACATGCGAGCGATTTATATCAGTTGTGTGCGAGTCGAATACGACGTTTTATCTACGACTCATAAATTCCATTTTATATCAAATTTTTTAAACGTATTTGTCAATGGTGGCGAGGCGAAATGTCAAATAAGTGTCATCCACGGAGGTTTAGACTGACTTTGACAGTACGTTCGTATAATGATGACAGTTCCTTCAAATAATGAAGTCATTATTTGAACGAACCGTCATTGTTATACAACGCTAGTGTCATTATAATCATTGGCGCGTATTATGATGGGGATTATACAGTCATAGATACGTACGCAATGAACTTATTATATGTGAGTCGTAGATAAATATATATAAATGCTTCTACCAGCTGTCAATTTTAATAAAACTAAAAAAATATATATTTACTTAAGTAAAATTTGAAAAAAAATTGTATGGTTATTATTTTCAATAATGAATTGACCAATTTTTGAGGATGACAAACTCCAAACCGCGTTCTCCACTTTTTTTTCACTGAGTTTCTCGAAAACTGGAGATAATTCACTACAGATTCAGATCTTACGGAAAAAATCATGCCAGAATCAGGTATCGTACTATGATAACTGTGTTTAAAATGATAAATATCGTATTAAGTTGTTTTGACATACTGACTGAAAAGTTTATTTATTAATTTTTCAAAAATGTGGTTATCAAATTTATTAAAATGAATAAATTTTTAAATCATTAACAAAATATTTTGTTAGATACAAACTTAAATATTTTGATTAATTTCTTCAGCTTTGCTTGTCTGGATGTTAATAATACATTTTTTAATTTTAGTTGAAAAATGACATTGTTACGTGAAACACTAACAACCGAGGTCGGATTGCCGAAGAATTTCAAACTGTCACTATTTAGTGTCAGATATAAATTCTAAATCTAATCCAAACATTGTGATGTATCATTAGAATAAGGGAGTTGAAGACCTTAGTTTTTTAGTATCAAATAATAGCACCGTAATTCAAAGTATTTTTTATCATCGAACGCTTCTTAGAAACATGAAAAAGATATTTTTTAGTTCAGTAATCAACAAAAGAAATGTACCCACTTAATTCCTGTGCCCCACTCTCTGTCCTCGTGACGAGTTTTCAAAATGTGACTGCTCTAATATGTACCGAGAGTTGATAAATTTTTGATTTTTATGAAATTTGGAAGAGAGACATCAAGAGAGCAATTAAACACCTAATGAAGACAGTAGAACTACATTTGGAGGCGTAAGGCTTTTGAAACAAATACGCATAGATTTGGATGAGTTGGTGCTGATTGAGTTGGCCAGAAGTAATACATTGCAGGTGGAAATTGAAAAAATCACTTCACTTCCGTTCCCCTGACTTATTACTCATTCACTACACTCACGACGATAGAATTTCGTCATCCCAAAGCATCCCAAAAATAGTTAATCTCCATTGTAAATACACCAGAAGACAAGAATCAAAGGTGAGAACAGTTCGAACTAAAGAAAACACGTGCGTGTGTGTGCGCGTTTCCTCTCCACAATCGCCGTTGTGTTCCATATTAGAAACTCATTAAATCATCATTATGTCAGGGATTACATAAATCTCCTGTGAAGGGTACGTCCAAAAAAAGCGACGTGAAGAGAATACGACCGACGGCCTATAGCTTAGAAAAGAGGAGAGAGGCGAAGACCTGCCGGATCGGTGTGGGCGAGGAATAGAGCGAACCGGTAGGATATAAATACAAAGTAAAGAACCAATTAACGTACAATATGTTCTCGGAATTACTGGCGCAGCCGGGGTATGTGTAAAGACGCGGCGGAGTTGTTATAATTGTTTCACCGCACTGCCTGCAGAGCGTTCCTCGGGCTATTGTTGTTACCATTACGGCTTAATGAGTCGTTCGGAAACATGTGCATCCAGATGATCAATCCGAAATTACAGTCCGTACGTTAAACCTGGGGCGATATTAAACGCTATTAAGAGATCTTTAAACCCTGGGTATTTCTTAATTATCTTTTGTACTTCCTTCTCACCAATTATTGTTGTATTTTTTTTTCACAAGGCATTATAATATGAAGGTAATTGTCAATTACGGACATGATTACGGTCTGTCTTTAGGGAAGGTTCTCATGTAGAGACCGAAAAGCTCAACTTTGGGACAGCTTTTCAAGCGAACTGTAACGTAGCAAGTGACTGTCACCGCTTTTTTAAGGGTCGAAAGCGTTCATATTCATATGCCCCTAATATCAGGAGTACCTGTAATGAGTAGAAATAATCAGGAAATCAAATGAAGGATTTTTCGGTACTATTCAGTACTCATAGTTGTTCAGAATTGAAACAAGTTTCTCACTTAGTTTTCCTGTAAATATCTCTGTACCTCAAATAGTATAGATATTTTTGTTCAATGTGCTTGGAGTAATTTTGGAAATAGAGGAGAGATTACAGATTTTTGGGACTATCTAAAAAATATGTTAAAGGGAGGTTCTTATCTAATGAGCGAGAAACTTAATTTTTTTTCTTTCATATTTTGAAACCTTGAAGTGTATATGTACGGCTAAAATGGATACTTGGCTAGTTTCAAAACTAACTAGCTATTTTGCAAACGAATTAAAAGCGCCGTTATTTTGAAGGATTTTGCCCTTTGATGCAAAATAGCGGGTAAACAGCAGCTAGTTTACAAACTAGTTGGTTAGTATGCAAACTATATATTCGTTTTGGTTAATGTCGATATGTTATACTATTGATTTAATATTAACCAAGTATTTTAGATAGTTTGTATAATAAGCATTTATGATAATAAGCATATATAATAAGCAAGATTCCTGGCTAGTTTATAAACTGAATGAACTGCCTGTAACAATAGCTTACTTCCACTGTAAGTATGAGGTTTTGTAGAAAGTGGCAGGTTGTTTGTGTTTGTGCAGGATGTGAAGGATACAGAAATTACCCTTCGGGCTGCAGTTGGGTGTACTTCAGTCTCGGGATACACTCAGGGTTGCGTTAGAAGTAAATGTACCAAAAGGTGTATTAACAAGAACTGTAAATGTGTAAGCTCTGGACTAACATGTAACAGTAAATGCCACCAAAGCAAAAAGTTAGCGCTAATAAATAAATCTTCTAAGTTCTTTTCATAATTTTATAAATAAAGTTTATACCTAAATGAAATTGAAATGTATCATATTGCTATGAACCTAACCTACCTACCAACAGATTCTACATTAATAAAAAAAAATGGAATAAATTTTGTAAACTACCTGGTAAGTATTCAAACTAGCGGCTATTTTAGTAAACTTATATAAAATCCCCATTTTAACAAGATTTTGCAGACAGTTTGCATACTAACCAGCTAGTTTATAAACTGGCGGCTGGTTACCCACTATTTTGCGAGAATGAGCGAATTCCTTCAAAATAACAGCGCATTTAGTTAGTTTGCAAAATAGCTAGTTAGTTTTAAAACTAGCGAAGTATCCATTTTAGCCGTAACATAGATAATAAATAATAAGCCCCTGAAGCAGTTTTTTTTTATTCTCGCAAGTTTTGCGGTTTTATAGCATATGGCAGGGGTTCTCAACCGGTGGTCCGCGTACCAGTGGTGGTACGCGAAGGACTTCCAGGTGGTACGCAAAAGGTACCAAACTTATAATAATATTTATTCAGATGATATTGTAAAATTGTTTGACCCAAAATTATAGCGGTCAAATCAGATAATACCCATTACCGTACGCAGATGTATTTCAAATGGCACATTGTGTAAAAGGAACAGTAGTTAAAAAGATAAATCAAAGTTAATATTTTGCGCTACAGTTAGATGAAATACTGACATAATTAATTTTTATCAATTATTAGTCTCTATCCGATTCGAGGTGAAAGAGAAAATTGCAGAGGAATAATTATTTTGTAAACCTCTGCTCGAAAGAACAACAGGTGGAATATTCAAATTTCTTAATAATTTTATGTTTAACAATTCGATTCCATGAGCGAAATGCACTGGTGTCTGCACTGATGGAGCTCGGCCTTTAACAAAAAAGAATTGCAGTCAATATTATTAAAAGTCGAGCATTCAGTTCACGAATGTTTTCAATATTATGTCAGGAGATGGGTAGCAACAGAAGTCACTCTTGTTACATTCCGATGATAGATGGCTCTCAAGAGGTGAAGTTTTGAATCGTCTCTTCGAACTTAAATCAGAAGTTCAAGTTTTTCTTGAAAACGCTAATTTCGAATTCAAAAATTCTTTCTTTGAAGAATTGTGGATGGCCCGGTTAGCATATATAGCTGATATTTTTGGAAAGCTGTATGAATTAAATTTAGTTTTGGAGGGATCAAAGGTTCATTTAATTATCGTTGAAGATAAAATTAACAAGAAATAAATCGAGTTAATTATAAAAGAAATTAATAAAAATAAATGTAGTTTATTGCCAGCATTCGAAGGCTCCCTTGAAGAAAGATGGGAAACATCAATGATGAATTAGTCGGATATAAAAAAAATATTGATTGCACTTCTTTAAAAAACAATAGGTATTTTCCCAAATCTATGACAATGAAAATTGGATCAGAAATCTAAAAGGTATGTAAATACCAAACTTCACAACCTAATAGAAAAACAACATTTGATAGACATTTCCTCAAACAATTATTACAATCACCGTTTTTTTGGATCCAGAGGAACAATTATTTTAAGGAAACTGGAGATTAAGATATTAGATTTTTAATGCCTTTTTGTGTCACAATTTATGTGAAATATATGTAGGTATCGGTTTTCATCAATATTATATTTAAACAACAAACATAAGCCAAAATTAATGATTCAGCCAAATTTGAACTTCAAACTAATTGACACAGATCATATTTAAAAAAAATTGGTTTAGCGAAACAACCCCAAGGGTTACATTAATGCCTATTATTTTATATTATTTCACGTGTTTCTATTTTACTTTTGTATACCAAATGAAATTTTGTTAGGTATTTTATTGTTATTGGTTTCGATGAGAATATGTCTTTACCAAGTGAACTTTTGTTATAAACGTTATTATTTTATTAGAAAATAAATAAGTAGGATTATTTCTTTCCCTGTTTTAATATGCATTTTTGTATAAAGGGTAGTGGTACGAAGAAATTTGGATATTTTTTAGGTGGTACACGGAACCTAAAAGGTTGAGAACCCCTGGCCTATAGTATTCTACGGTCGAAATTTCTTGCAATACGGCAGCACTAAGAGATGTGTTTATTTAAATGATAATTTTCGCTAACGCTTTAAACTAGGAATGTGAAATTTGGATACAGTATAGAGAACGAATAGATCTAGGTGGTTATGTTAAGTAAATTAATATTTCTATGAATTCATAGGTATAGAAAAGGAATTTTAAAAAAGTATAATGTGTCTACCTTCTCTTGTAGTTTATTACACCGACGCGTTTTTCTAGAAACACGATCCTTCTAACTGGCATACGCGATTACTTTTGAATAGTTTAACAGATAGAGTTATTCTTTTTTCCCTTAGAGAAAATACTTTTTATTGGAGGCTAAACCTCATAATAAGTAAAACTTTTAAATAATTATATCATTTATAACGATTTGAAAATGAATAAAAAAGTAAAAAATCGGTCTTAAAGTTTGAACAACAGCCTTTCTGTCAATTTTCAACTTTTCGAACTAGATGTTGGTTTAGCTTCCTACCAATTTCATCTAGTTTCACACCGCTGAAATTTCGATTTCTGTTTATTTTTATAGGAGCTATCGTGTATGTCGTTGAGACTAGCACACCGCGCAGAACCTGATACTTCCTACAACAGTATTCACTGCTTTCATATAGTTTTTTATGATACAATTTCTTTTTGTACACTATAGTATAACTAATATAGAGCAAAAGAAAAATATTGATATCTCTTACAATTTGTTTGAAAAACTGTCCGAAAGTTGAGCCACTTTTTAGGTCTCTACATAAGAATCTTCCCTTAAAATACACATTAAAAAAATATCTTTTATGTGTTTAAGGAGAGCCCTTTGAAACAACAAAAGTTTCTTTACGAGTGTCAAATTTCGACCCCTATAAATTTAGGCATCAACTTTTGTAGCCGCTCTTAAATTAATAAACAAAAAAGTTGTTAACAACAATAATTACAGCATTCTTTAATTCCAGCAAAGGTCGAAAAATTCCTCACAAACTCTAATATAAATACGTCCGCGCAAACTAATTAAGCACAAATTAGTTCAGTTGTCAGATATTTGAAACATTTATAAAGTTATAAAGTAAATCCATACATCATATTTATAAATAAGCTAATGATGCATTCATGCTATACAAAATACATGCTATGTGTTTGTTACTTAAAAACAGTAAATTATCTTAGTTATCTCGAATCTCAGCAGTAAAACTAAGTTATCAAAACTAATAATCACCGTAAATAAAAATTTAAAACAAGTTTAATTTTAATTTATTTTGACTTTGTGAATAAATGTTAATAATTCTGTTCTGCGATATTAAATCTTCTATAAAAACATTGACAACATACACTTATAATACATCTTGAAAGATAATCTTCAAGATTTTCATGTCATGTTATCGAAAACTTTTATGTTTATTAGAATAAAAATAATTTTATATTTAATCAAAACAAGTACCTACACGTAAACCTAACTTTAGCAGCCTTGCCAAACATTATGAAAACATTATTATTATAAACCAACAGGAAATGGTTACTCAACTAATAAATTTCGGATATACGAATATACAGCGCAAATGCTCAACTTTTTGCGCAGAATGGAGCGGGCGAGCCAAAAATAACAAAGAAAAAAAACAGTACATGGATGTATCACGGACACACTGCTTAAAAAATCTGAAATAATAATAGGAAGATAGATCTTCCATGACTGTACTCTACATATGTATTTATTTTGGATTTCCAAATCATATAAGATAATCAACTTGATCTACCCGAACAATACGAAATCGAGAAGCTAAAATCAAATAATACCGTCAAGTTACTCAACGATCAAATTAATTTTCCTTATCAACCTCTTTTCAAATATATCCTTTAGTCTGACGTCTGTGGGACGAGAGACAACGCTATAATGTCTGTGATGTCTGTTGCATACCCAATATATTTGTTGTTAAGTTTTTCCTTTTCATTTCCGTTGCCACTCTGCAAAGCCATGCACGTTATTTTAATATACGATGATTATAATTGTTTTACTTGATATCTGACCGTAAGTTATTTGTTATATACACCCTACTTGTAACTTTATCTTTTGATAATTGTTTTTTAAAAGTAACATTGTACATAACTTTCATAACCTTAATAAATAATTTATAATTGCTCCTGGGTTTTTAGATTTAGGCTGATGATGATCTAAAGGTCGAAACCGATTCCTAAGGAAATAAAATTATTCAAAGGATCAAAGAGGTTTTTAATTCCACCATTGACTAAGATAATCAAGTTTAATTTCTACATTTCTACAAGTAATTTAGAATATTTTATATATAATTATAATTATATAATAATTTAGAGTTTTGTATGAATGAAAATGTGGCAATCGTTTCAACGGTAGTTTTCAGAAACATAACCACAATTCTATTTTGACAGTTTTGGCACTCATTCAATTTTTATTATGAATAGGTAGAGCATGAATGTGGCCGGAAACTCAATATTTTCAGTCGGGTTGCCTACCTCACGGCGTAACAAGAGAACAGTACCGACATCTCGTATTAAACGCATGAACTAAAGAACATAACAGTGTTGTAAAACCACCACACGATCAGTTAGTTTCTGCAATGCAGGTACAAGTCGACCATATTTGGGACCGCTTGTGCTTCACCTTTGTCGCTCCTTGATCTATATAACCCTGTATGGATATAAAAATGCGGTCACATAGTAACTGATGAATAACTTCTGAAGTAGGGTTGAGGGCGTAACAATAAGTAGTTGTTAGCCTTATTGCGCAATAAAATTATTTTATATTGCGGAGCGGACGTTAAGTTCTGCTGTTGGGAAGTGCCACGTTATGCAAATACAATTTTGCATACATGAATGCATTAACCAGGGATACGGTCTGTATGCAGATGCAGCTGCAGTATCTAAAGAAACTTTATGATAACTCGAAAACTGAAAATTGAAATATTACAATTGGAAAATCATTCTTGATACATTTTGGCATAAATCCTTGAAACATTTCACTAAAAGTTTTGAACGTCAGACCAATAAATCAAATATATATATCAGGATTTCTAAAAAAAACAATTAAATTTTTTATGTTAAGATATACAATTAAACTTTGAATTCGACGATTATCATACTTCAAATTTATTGTTTTAATCAATAGTTTCACCCTACCAACTGATAAACTTACTTCATAACTTCAGTAATCAACACCATAGCGTATTATTTTCACCTGGAGAGGTACGTTTGAGTTATGAACAGAAGTTTTGTGATTTAATTCAGTAATGAATCAAGTTTATTTGACTGGTACGTAGCTTACACGATGTTAAAATAAACAAGAGGGCCCCCTTTGCACAATCGGAGATTTATGTCTACATGCAGGGCCGTGCGCGTGGTGAATTATGGCCCTATTGATTTTCATTTATTCGCTCAACGCCAAAATTATCACCCACACATCGATTTTCAACGTGTATACGTGAATCCTGTACCACGCTCTCACCTGAATTATGACCTTTCACGTATAAATATCAACAATATGCTATATTTAACGTTTTTTGTATAATCCAGAAATAGTTTATGGTTGTTTTAACAATACAAAAAAAAATGATAGTACTATAGTTGGCTATATTTCCTGTAGGTCCAGGTTTATCTGTTGGTTACCCTGTTAACTGCTAATAATTACGGAGCATGGTGTGTAAAGTCTGGTGATGGTGAAGGTTTTTTTTTTTCATAAAGAAAAAATTCGGACAGTATTGATTGCGACTGTAAAGGATATGTTTCAGTTAGTGAAACCCGTAATCTTGAATAGGAGGCTATAGAGGAACAAATCCTTTGACAATGTGCTATTGAAAAGCCGCTTTTGATTAATTTTTCGCTTACTTTTCTTGCAAATTAAAAACGCCCGCTTTCATATAAAACCGTTTGAATTTATCTTGTGTATGATCTTAATATCTTAAAAATTATAAATCTAATTATACTTCATAATCTGTATTATGTAACATATGTAACTAAACGTAAGTAGTAGAAAAGTGTAGGTTATTTTTCCTTCGTGGAAATCTTAGACATCTGGTAATCAAAAGTTTCATTTTTTAATGTCCCAAATTGTCAAAATAGTCACGACGGTTAAGGCACTTTCGTTTACATGATCATAATTTTGTATAATCTCAAAATTAAATAATAATTGCAACTGAAGTTGTTAAAACGAGCTTTTCTTTGATCAGCTGTCATGAGTGCCCATTTTAAATATTTTTAATAAAAAAATGTCTTGTATAATTAAATATACAGAGTGAGTCATTAGAGTCAACGTTGTCGGATTTACGGAATATTTGAATATTTTTTCAATATTTTATACAACGGTTTTGTCCCATCATTTTCTATAACGCTATAACGTTGTATAAATTGTTGCATTTAAGCATGGCGAAAAAAATATATATATTTTCTTAATGGTCAAATGCATGCACTGAATGAGTTGTCTTTCGAACTGTACCAGACTGTACCAATACATAGTAATAGGTTCTGAGATATTCAACTGTTTGTACAACTAAAACTAATTTTTAAGATTTTACCCCACGAATTTACAGATAAAATTTAAAAAAATCAATAAGTAGATGCCGGGGTATCATGAAAATTAGACAGACATTTCCAAATTTATTTTTCTTGAGTTTTTTACATGGAGAAACATCCTCATTTTATTTGCTAACTGCAATACTACTGATAGTATATTACATTACAAGAGCTGTAAGTAGCATATTACGTACGAGTGGAAAGTTATACGAGCCGCGAAGCGGCGAGTTTTGTTATTTTCCACAAGTACGTAATATGCGTTACAGGTCGAGTATTGTACATAATTTTACCTACGACCAACAATTTCAATAAATTGTATCAAAATGACAAACAAATAAATACAGGTAAGGATATTTGCCGGTTAACCATTGTATACGCGCGACCTCTATTGCAACTACGGAGAATTTTGTCTGAATTGTCGACCGAAAATTCCAATACAAATTCAACATAAATTATCACGTGCATGTAATATATGTTACAGCTCGAGTATTGCACTTACCTACGACCGAAAATTTCAATAAATATAAGTTATATCAAAAATAATAAATAATTAATCAAAATATTCGCGGAACATCTGTCATTATGACATTATGTCGTGCGTAAAAAACACAAACGCACAACCAAGAGCACACGTTTGTTATAAGCGATATACGACGTAAGGGACATTTAACATAGGGTCGCAGGTAAAATTCTTTTTTATGAATAGTATGTCATATATCTGAGTCCAAAAAGTGAGTTCTGGGAAAATTAACAAAATTATTTTGTCAGTGCAATATCTTGAAAAGTATAGCAGTTAGCTATTTTGTGCCAAGAGACGAAATATAAAGTAGTTCACAGAGAATTAAATGTATTACATATTTTATTTATATTTGCATTAAAAGCAGAGCTATGATTAAAACAATCATCATGGACATGTACTGTTTTTGAACTCGACGGAAAAACAGCGTACATTTTTAACAATATTTGTTTATTTAAAGCATTTAAATAACATTTTTATTGTGATGTAGGTATATATAGTGTTTTTGGCGTCAACAATAAATTCCTTATTCATTTCATATTATTATATTTTCCGAAACGCGTTATTAATGCAGCAAAAACAAACATGTGCATTAGGGTGGTCCAAAAAACAGACTTTTCGCTAGAGGGCAACGATCCCCCCCAATCTGTTCCTTTTCCAGAAAAAAAAATTCCCCCCTAATTTGAGAAAAATCGGTTAACGTTAACACGTGCCACCGAGCACCCCAAATTTCCCATTTAAAATACATTGGAAAAATGCATCTTTTTTTCCTTTTTTCTTCACGTTTCGGATTTAGAAAAAAAGTTGCGGGAGATTATCAGAAATTGTTCAGAACTCTCCAAGGAACAAATCCACAACCACTATTCTTCTGTTCACCACCCCCCACCCTCCCCATAGTACCCTAAATACGAAACAAAAGTTTCCCCAAATTTACAATTTTACAATTTTACGTGTTTTATTATTGTTTTTGGCATTGTTCGATTATTGTCATATTTTCGTCATTATACTATACTAATTTGAAATTGTTTAAACAATTAGTATTTGTTTAAACAAAAATATACGATGTTACGAACAGTTTTCCATTTTTTTGGAGAAGTTATTAAATTACTGGCTTATTTGTCATTTATTAACTAATTAGCAATTGTTTAAACAAATACCATTTGTTTAAAGAAATATATATACAATGTTGCGGATATATTTTCTATTTTTTTAAAGGAAATTATTATTAGGTTATTGGCATTTTCTGGTCATTTGCTAACTAATTTGCAATTGTATAAACAAATACCATTTGTTTACAAAAATATGCAACGTTACGGACGTATTCTTCTTTTTTTATCAGAAATTATAATTAGATTGTTGGCATTGTTTGTCATTAATTAACTAGTTTGCAATTGTTTAAATAAATACCAATTGTTTAAACAAAAATATACAATGGTACTGACGTATGTTTTTCACAAAAATTATTATTGTATTTCTTGTCTTTTTTTTTCTTGCCAAATTTGTTAAATAATTTTCAATTATAACCTATAATGATTAGTGTTGCAACCACATTACTTATTAAAATTTATTAATACTTATTAATAATTTTTGTCAAGAAACACGTACTAACATGGAATATTATTGTTTAAACAAATTTATTTGTTCAAACAATTGCATATTAAGTAACAAATTACAAAAAACTTGTCAACAATGTAACAATATAATTTCTACAAGAGGAAAAACAAAAAACATTGTAAATTTTTGTTTAAAAAATTGGTACTTGTTTAAAGAATTGCAAAGTCAAAAAGTAACAAAGTAACAAATTACAAAAATCTTGCCAACAATGTAACAATATAATTTCTACAAGAGGCAAAACAAGAAAAACATTGTAAATCTTTGTTTAAAACATTGGTACTTGTTTAAAGAATTGCAAATTGGTTAATAAATGACAAAAAAATGCCAATAATTTAATAATAGTTTCTGCAATAAATATAAAAAATATGTCCGTAACAATATATATATATATATTTGTTTAAACAAATAATATTTGTTTAAACAAATAATATTTGTTTAAACAATTACAAATTAGTTAATAAATGTCCAAAAACTGCCAATAATCTAATACTAATTCATGCAAAAACATATAGAAAATTATGTCCATTACAATGTATTTATTTGTTTAAACAATTGCAAATTAGTTAATAAATGACAAAAATACCAATAATCTAATAATTTCTGCAAAATTGGAAAAATATGTGCGTAACAACATACATTTTTGTTTAAACAATTGCTAATTAGTTAATAAATGACAAAAACAATAATTTAATAATGTTTGCAACAAATGGAAAATGAGTTCGTAACATCGTATATTTTTGTAGATAATGACGTAATTGTTCAAACATTTTTTTTTAATTTTTAAATTAGTTAATAAATGACAAAAAACATATCAACAATTCATTAATAGTAATTTCTGTCAAAAAAACAATAAATCACGTAACTTTGTAAAATAGTAAATTTGGAGAAAATTTTGCCTCACTTTTAGGGTACTGCAGGAGAGGGTGGGGGCAGTGAAAAAAAAATAGTGGTTATGGATTTGATCTTTGGGAAGTTCTGAACAGTTTCTGGTAATCTCCCGCAAATTTTTTTCTAAATCCGAAACGTGAAAAAAAATGGAAAAAAAGATGCATTTTTCCAATGTATTTTAAATGGGAAATTTGAGGTGCTCGGTGGCACGTGTTAACGTTAACCGATTTTTTTCAAATTTTGGGGGAATTTTTTTTTCCGGAAAAGGAGCCGATTGGGGGGGATCGTTGCCCTCCAGCAAAAAAAAAAATTTTGCAAGGTATAAATTTGGACCACCCTAATGTGCATACTTCATATAAGGATATTATTTCCTTGTCGAAATTGAAATATAAAAAGACATCTGGTACTATGCCTCAAAAACAATTTCTTTCGACAATAAAAATGTATTTTTCTGTGGAGCATTGACGGTATGAGTATGTTTTCGTCAAATATTCGAGCAACATTCGGCGTAGGTATTTTACAGCCATAGTAGAACACGTTTTAGTCCAGCCGGCCGGTCCGCTTCGAGAATTTGAACCGTGTTTTCTAAGTGCACATGTACTGAGTTTCGAATCGCAATAACATTTTTATACTCTAGGAATTTTTATGCGTTGGCTTATTTATAAAATATAAATCTTAGTCTAATTTGCTTAGAGGAATAATATACTGGGTATTAAAACAACTTATCATTTTTTTTTATTTCTGCAACGAATTAAATTGAAAATTCTAATACTTCTAGTACTGTTGTTGGACTAAAATTCTTTGTTTTTTTTTTTAATTAAGGATTATATTATCTAAATAGACACCAGATCTAACGATGCTATTAACTTAACAAAACCGGATACCCAAAGAATTTTTAAATGAAGATTTGCAAACGAAAACTTATTTGTTGATTTATCAAATGAATCGGTCGGTTCGAAAACACTACGTCCAAAAAGTGAGTTGTGAGAAAATTAACAAAATAATTTTGTTGTTGCAATATCTTGAAAAGTATAGCAGTTAGCTATTTTGTGCCAATAGACAAAATATAAAGCAGTTCACAGGGAATTAAATGTACTACATATTTTATTTATATTTGATTAAAAGCAAATTAGACCAATCATCATGGACATGTACTGTCTTTGAACTCGACGGAAAAATAGCTTATATTTTTAACAATACTTGTTTATTTAAAGCATTTAAATAATATTTTTTATTGTGATGTAGGTATATATGATGTAGGATTTGCATTAAACTTATTTCCCGTAATATTTGAAGATTGATAATAATTAAAAATGTCATGTTAGATTTTTAAAATAAATTCAAAATAGCGGCTTATACAGGTTTAGTCAAAATTACCGGAACACCTTAGTAATTCTTTAACCGTAAAGAAATTTAACGAAAAATTCAAACAAAAGTTTTTTGGTTTTAAACATTTTCAATATACGGATGTTCATTTTATTCTGAAAATTTGGTAAAGTTTTCTTTTTCTAATAGAACATCCTGTATATTTAAAAAAATGTAATTCTAAGGGTTTGTAAGAATCATTTTTTGATAAAATGCATCATCTTTGAGTTATGAGCAATTAACCGATCATTAACGGATAAAAAAATAAAAAAATAAAGAAAAAATAACTAAACTATGAAATAGCATAATAAATTAAATATTCAAGCTAGCAAATTAAATAAATGTATGTGGGAAAATATTCTTAATTTGAAGTCCAGGAATTTTGATTAATTGCTTATAACTAAAAAATGACATCATTGTATTAAAAAAAATGATTTCTATAAAAGAATTAATCCTAGAATTAAAAAATGTATGTTACTAAATTTCCAGAATAGACAATAGTTTGTTTAAACACAAATTTTTTTCTCAGTTGGAGAATTATTTAGGTTTTCGGTACCTAATTTCGTCTATTTTTGATTAATTGATCATACCTCAAAAATAAGGCATTTTATAAAAAAATCATACAAAAGATTCTTGAATTAATCTTAGAATTAAAAAATGTAAAGTTATACAGGCTGTTCTATTTGAAAAGGGAAGGTTACGAGATATCCAGAATAAAATGAACACCCTGTAAAATAAAAATATATTTAAACGATAGATAGTTTAAAACCACAACTTTTAGTTGAAAAATTTTTTGAAATTGTTTACAGTTAGAAAATTATTTTGGTGTTCCGGTAATTTTGACTAACTCTATACATACATATATGGCGATATGATAGACCACCCTTTACTTAATAGGGATAAATCTGGTTAAATTGGTTATAAATTACCTTTTCTAGCATCCTGAAATATTTTACATGAAGCTATCAAACACCCTTTATGCAAACCTTTATAACAGTTTCGTTAAATTGAAAGATCACAAAAACTAGTGAAAATAGGTGTATGTCAAAGTTAATATAAATTTGAAAGAAGTCAACGGTTATAACACTGGTCCAATAATATACAGGCTGTTCTAAAAACTCAAGAAAAAGCAATTGGGAAATGTTAAAATATTCATAATAGAATCACCCTGTATTCAATTTTTTCAACATCAGCATCTAGCTATTGTTGGTGATTATTTGCAAAATTGACAAGCAGTATCTGCAAATATGTCGTTTTTACATGTTTATATTAAAGAATGTTAGCGTTAATATAATTACCAGCATGAAAATATATACCACCAATATTAAGATCTTTAATTTGATCATATTAAAAAATCTAACTTTTTGTAAAAGTTTAGTAAAGGCGTGGTACATTCTAACTGCTCTTTCATCGTATTGTCACGTGGTTTTTAGCTTTTATATCGGTCTACTTATAGAATTGTCTACGTCCAATTATTTCTGGATAGCATCAGAAAGTGCAAAAAATGATATTTCGAGCCTACTTTACCGAATAAATTTAATGAACAAGAAACAAAACAAATACTAAAACAAATAAAGTTAACACAGTACATAAATCTTATAACACTGACGTAAGAACAAACAGAATATATTACATAGATTGCTCCAATTTCAAGTTTATAAATAATGCCTACCATAACAAGCAATTCATTCAAATTCTATTTTACGTTATTTATTATAAGATCGTATCATGGGACACCTAGACCTCAAACCTGCATTAGTAGCACTCCATTCTTTCACCTGATTTATATACAACTCCTGTGTTCGAAAACCTACCTAAACAGTAAACACCAATACGTAGCGCATTGTACTATTTATATTCAGTTCTATACCTGAACGAGCCGCTTGACGTATAACCGGCGCTGTTGGAGGTTTACGTATATTAGGTATACGTTATTGTCTACTACTTTTTATTTTCCTTCTCGTTTTCGGTGTCTGGGCGGACGTGTAGAGAAAATGCGAGATTCATTTATCACGAATTCTTCAAATTACTCAGCCGATAGGGGCTCTACGGCGCGCGCGGTTCAGCGGAATCAAATTACTGAATTGTGAGAAATATTAGGGACATGCGACATTAGGTGGTGGTAGAGAATTCTCTGTTGGTTGTTGGTCGATGGTGTGCTGTGATTGATTGATATATTGGATGCTGTCTTAAGGTTGCTTGCATTGTTTTTAAAAGTGTCACAAACGTTTAATGTTGATTATTTTGTTTGATCTAAAATTTGTCAATGATTACCACTGAAAATAGTCCTACCAGTTGTTACAATAAAAACCAAAATGTCTTAGGTTTTATGTTTTTGACTGACACGAAAAAAAGACCAAAAATATCAAATAAAGACCAGAAATTTATTGTTGGAAAACTGGTATTTATAAAAGCTCACAGGTACTGTATTTGTTATTTCTAAGTACACTTGTACATTAGATTACTTACTTTTATTTATATTTTGTTTCGTGGCTACATAATATATTGACTTCAAGTAACAAGATTATTTAGAATTATCTTTTTCTTAAAAATCAATCATCTAGATTCTATAGAATACAACAATACCTGGCAGAATTATAAGATAAAATCAAACATTATTTTTTTCAATATTTCTCCCTTGCAATACAAATGTACCATATAATTTATAATATAATATAATTTAAATCTGCTGCATATCCTGTGAACATTAGTGACTTTAGAAGTGTGGGATGTGGGTTTTAATCTGATCTTAAATACCAGATGCGATTACTAACCTGTTGCCAGAGCACTTCTTAGCTTGAAATCAATAAATATACACAGAGCTTGGCAATTCTAGGCGAAAACTGATTTGGTTAATCACAATACAATTCTGTTAAAAAAAGTCAGAAAGCTTTCATGTGAAATTAAAAATTTAGTGATCGCATCTAAATGAAATAAAAATAATTTAATTTTACAGCGAATTTTTGCAATTTTACACGAACAGTACGGTAATTTCACAGCAGAAGTGATCTTTTATATTTAAACCTCGTTTCTTTACAGACGTGTTGATTGTTAGCTAATATAGTGAAACTTTTTTACTCCTTTTTCTCTCTGTATCAAGCTTTTTACTCACAATGACAATTACTTTCAAAAAAAAAAAAATAGGCGAATTAAACAGTTTTAAAAGTAATACATGTTATAGCAATTAGAATTACAAATTACAAGAGTTATTATAAGAAACATGTTCAAAAGGTTACATAATAATGCGCTTCTACTCAGTTTCTACTGATATATCAGTTGTAAACGTTCGCTAACTTAGTAATTTGCATTAAAATCGTTGTTGTGGTATGCCGAAGTAATCAACATGAATATCAATATAAAAAAAAATAGCTAAATTTAAAAAGGTCCTCAAGTATTAACTGGTGAAAAACTGTTTAATATACAGTATGTTCATTTTAACTGATACCACACCCTGTATATTTATACATTTTTTAATTCTAGGATTAATTCTTTTGTAGAATTCAGTTTTTAATACAATACTATCATTTTTTTAGTTATCAGCAATTAATCAAAACTCCTGGACTTCAAATTAAGAATATTTTCCCACATACATACACATTTCTCTTAATATGGCAGATTGAATATTTAATTTAATTCTGTTTCATAGTTTAGTTATTTTTTCTTGATTTTTTATTTTTTTATCCTTTAATGATCGATTAATTGCGAATTAATTCGATAACTCAAAGATGACGAATTTTATAAAAAAATAATTCTTACAAAAACTCTTAGAATTAATCTTAGAATTAAAAAATGTAAAATATACAGGGTGTTCTATTAGAAAAAGAAAAGTTTACCAAATTTCCAGAATAAAATGAACATCCTGTATGTTGAATACAATCCGCCATTTTGAATTTATTTTGAAAATCTGACATGACATTTTTAATTATCAATCTTCAAGTATTACGGGAAATAAGTTTCATGCAAATCCAAGATTTTTTACATTTTCGGTCGCCATATTGATTCCGCCATTTTGAATTTTGAAATTGGACATTGGATTTGGAGTCTAAGGTCTTCAAATAAGACAGCAAATAAGTTACATAAGCACCCGACTCATTCTAAATTTTCTAGTCGCCATATTGAATCCGCCATTTTGAATTTAAAAAATATGACAACGGGTTTGGAATCAGAACGCCAAAAAAAAATATACATCATAATAAAAATATTATTTAAATGCTTTAAATAAACAAATATTGTTAAAAATGTACGCTGTTTTTCCGTCGAGTTCAAAAACAGTACATGTCCATGATGATTGTTTTAATAATTGCTCTGATTTTAATGCAAATTTGGCACAAAATAGCTAACTGCTATACTTTTCAAGATATTGCACCGACAGAATTATTTTGTTAATTTTCTCAGAACTCACTTTTTGGACTTGTACTGTTTTCGAACCGACCGATTCAGTTAAAATTAGGGGGGGGGTAATCGCCAGTCAAACACTATTTATATGAATTCGGTATAACAGAGAGCCGTGCCTTGTAATCTCATTCAAGCGTTTGCTATCTTTTTCTTTCTTGGTTTTGTCAATGTGGTAAAATTCATAGTGGTTATAATTAGTTGAGGCTCATTGATGGATCTAATGAATTTTATGCTTTCAATGATTGTTTTCTAATAGATGTCTTGCAAATTTTGTTGTGTTCCGTTTATTTATTGTGTGTCCTTTAAATCTAATGTCAAGTGATCTCAAAGTTTGCCCAATGTATTCGTTGTGTGTTCCTATGTGTGTGCGTGTGTGTGTAACTTTGAAAGTCATGCATAGCAGTCGACTCTGTTGGTCGCTCTGTGCATTATGTATATACAATTTAATAAAGCGTTAGCAGTTTTTATTCGTACCAGCGCTAACCCTACTACACACATTAAAACATTCTATTTGATCGAGATCGCTCGTATCTGCATTACAACTATATAGTTTTCCCGGATTTGACAGATGTTTCTATTGACAGTATTGTCAGAACATCAGCCTTTGGCACTGCTGTATAGTATGATAAAGTCATGTGCCTGACAACATCAGATTTTTTCTCAAAAAACAGTTCAGGCATACCAGAAACATACTTATTGGATTTCGTTAATTGTTGGCTAGAATAGTCAAATAGTTTGAATAACCTCTTTCATGCCAAGGTTTCTAAACTGACAAAGAAATTTGTCTATTGTTGGTTGACCTGTCCAGCACTGTGTATTCCGGGATGAAATGAATTGAATAATTGAATGTACAAACGGACTTGTTATTATGATGCGAATACCGGACTTCAATAATATTTTAAAGACTAATTAGAACTAGTTTAAAAAGAAATATAAATATATTGTAATTGGATAGAACTAAACCATTTAAAATAAGCTTTCTCTTAAAAAGAATCCATACAAAGTCCGGAGCGCTAAATCTCTAAAATCCAAAACGAATCTAGCGCCTGAGGGACCTCGGATGCTGTGCCCACCACACCGTGGCATTCAATAAATAAGTGTACCCACATCTGGCAAGAAAGTGCGCAAAACGAATACGTGAAAAGAGAAAGAGCCGAGGAGAAGAGACATCGGTTTATTTGGGCCTGCTGAAAATTTTCCGGTTCATCGCTCGTGGCTCCGGCCAGCAATCGAGGGTGGCGCCGCTCCACCGCTTACCTTTACAGTTTATTGTCTCCGGGAATTTGCTGCGTGCTCATATTTGTCGTCGCGGAAAATTTCGTATCGGAAAATGCAGCCAGCCGGCATCACAAGAGGTCTCAGAGCGACGGGCATGACGATAAGTATATAGCTATGGGGATTGTTAGCGGCGAGGAGCCACCGTCGGAGTGGATTTTCAAACGTAGATAAAAAATATCTTGAATATTGTACAATTGAAGATTGTTCTTTAATGTCGAGAAGAAAAATTTACTTAAAATCTACAAAAATACTTTTTCTGCCAAAGCTGATGATGTGCTATCGATAAATCAATCTCTTTGACGTTCACTCACAGTCGTGAATTTTCGAATGGTGTATCCGAATGGATGAATAGAGTAACAACAAACTATTGAGAATACGAGGTGCTAAAATCAAAATGTTGTTCATTACTTAAAATCCAGCATTTCTTGAATTTAATTTCACAATGCTTATTTCTCTTTAGTCTTCTGATCAACATGGCGATGTCAAGGAGCTGGGTGGCCTCAACGTTTAATTCAATTGCGATTTGTTTGTGGTAAGTAGTTCATTAAACGTTACTCAATTTTAATAAGAAGTGTAATTGGAAATGTATTAACATTTCATGCAAGGTTATGGGCTACCTGATGTATTCTTGCATGCACTTTGCATGAAAGAAATGAATCTAATCATCGTCAGCTAATCACCAAGAAAATATTCCATTTCTCATATACCATGTTATCAGAGAGAAAAGTCATGTATATATTAATGTACCACAGCAATTAACAAAAGTATATTATAACAGTATATTATTGTATCATCACTATCATCATCAGACATAACCAAGAGTGCAAGACGTCATCGTTATTGGCCAACGGGAAGTAACTTAAAAATTGATTACAAGATTTGAAACGGAACCAATAGTCTAAGAGCCGACCGCAACAATTCCAGCCGATAAAGTTGAACACCATGAAATGTACACAAAATGCTATTACAGACAATTACAAAGAAGATGCGCTTTGGGTTCCTGGCCGTAACCTGTCCTAACCCTCCCGTAATATATTTTTTAATTATTTTATGAAAATTAATTTTAGAACTATTGAAATTAAGATCCTCACGTTATAAGATTTAATGAGTTTTATTGAAATAAATTTGTGTGCCTTACCATGTTCTTTAGCCAGTGGTCCCCAAACTTCGCCCACTCACGGCACTCTCATAGCTCCATTCCGCTCAATGTGGCCCGCGGGCCGTAGTTTTGGGACCGCTGCCTTTAGCAATAAAACTATTTTAGTTTTTATGTTTTCTGTACCCATCGACTTCCAAGTTCAAACTGTCATCATAATAATTTTTATTAGTATAGCCGGAAATTAATATACAATGTATTCCATAAAAAAAGCTGTTAATTTTATCCTTCGCGCTTATGTCCAACGTCCTGTGTAAATAAAAATAATTTAGCTTGGTAGAAAATCATAACCAAAACACCTTTGAAAAAAATATTTTTTATATCTTAAGTTGATGGGTACAGTAATGGCAAAAATATAAAAAATAAGTTTGCGGACAGCATTAGGTAAGCCGCCCAAGTTTATTTTAATAGTATTTAAATACACTACACAAACAAATTAGGGGGACACTTTTTTCGAAACTTGTAACTTTTTAAATAATAGTTCTAGGCAAATTAAATTTGGTACACTTAAATAAAGAAAATTACTAAAACAATGTTACAACTTTTAGTTACTTCTAAGTTACACTTAAAAATGTAAATTAATTACGCAAAACAAAATGGAAGAAACGTCAAGTATGCTTTGAATTCACGTATGAAAGCCTACTAAAGATGACAAATGAATTCAGTTGACAATTTTGGTTGTTTATAAACGTCATTGTGAAATTAGGCATCTTAGTGAAGTGGAAGTTGCTCGTGCTGTCGCCCTTATTCAGCATGGCCACTCTATTGGACATGTTAACAGTGACCTTCGAGTTTCCCCTTCTACTATTCAACGTTTATGGAATTGGTTCCGGGAGACTGGCCAATATGTTAGAAGAGCTGGACAAGGTCGAAATCGAAAAACTACTCAAAATCAAGACCGATTTCTTGTCATTTCCTGTCTACGTCAACGTACTGCCACAGCACGAGACCTCCTAAACGACCTAAGACGAGCACATGGAATACTAATTTCTGATCAAACTGTTAGAAACAGATTAAAAAAAAGGAATTTGAAACCAAGATGACCTGTCCGCGCACCACGCCTTACGAAGCATCCCAAAGCAGCGCGAATGAGGTTTGCTGTGGATCACAGAGATTGGCAACTTCGTCACTAAGGCGCCTGTACTGTTTACAGACGCATCCAGATTTCGACGGGTAGGTGTATATAGACGTCCTGGTGAACACTACGCAGCCGCTACTATACAGGAAGTGGATAGACTTGGTCGTGGATAATAATAATAATAATAATAATAATACGTTTATTGTTCTGCATCATTTTACAAACATTTATACATGCTCTTAACAAAGAAAAAAAAAATAAACAATAATGAGAACAATCATACGGCATAGTTTAACCCATGGTTACTCTTACACTATACCGCAATGAAAATAAAACGAGACAAAATATGCGATAAACGAGAAAGACAACCAAATGAACAAAATATACAATTCTATTGCTGTATCACGCGTATTTACACATATGGCGAGCCCAAAACACTTGTCTAATGCAACGATCCGTCAGACCCACGAACACTGCTCCCGGAACAAACAATTACGATACGCGCTCTTAAAAGAATTCACGGACGCGCACTCCCCTAGTCCAGCACTAATAATCCCATTATATGTTTTATAGATTTGATATGAGAATCCCTTTTTGAATAATTCAGTGCGGTGCATAGGAGGAGTCAATAAACCCTTGAACCTGACATTCAGGGTGTGCACGTCCGATCTGAAACTTATACGATCATAGAGGTACGGTGGCTTTCCGGTGACAACAATTGCATAAAATGAGCAAGCCGAGTGCAAAAGCCTGCGACTGCTCATATTGAGCCAACTAATTTCGCTAAGTTTATGGCTGATATGATCCCGGCGTCTCATTCCATATATGGTACGCAAGCAGGAATTCTGCACCTTCTGGATTTTATACTTAAGGCGAGCACTAATAAATGGCGAGTATAACACGTCCGCATAATTAAAACAGGACAGGACCAACGTGTCGCATAGCATGCGTTTTGCTTTGGGATTCAAGTACGTTCTGTTGTTGTAAATGAGTCTTAGGCTACTATAGGCTCGTTGTGCGCATTTATTAATATAATCGTTAAATTTTAAATTTTCGTCTATAATTACGCCTAAATTTTTAACAGATTCTTTTATAGCCAGTTTTTCACCATCAACAAACAGATCAACATGTTCACGTATCCTGTCCCTTGTCCTTCCTGGTCCGAATAAAATAACTTCCGTTTTTCGCGGGTTAATTACCAAATTGTGACGCCTAGAGATTCCAACTAGTGCCTCCAAATCAGCGTTAATCTGCGTGCATGCCATCTCTACCTCGTTGGGGGGGAAAGATAAGTAAAGCTGAGTATCGTCCGCGTAAAAATGACTCTTACAAAAGCGAATCTGGCTCTCAAAACTACTTGTATACATTGTATACATGAGGGGAGAAATGACCGAACCCTGTGGGCAACCGCATACAGTGGCAAGTAAATCCGATTGCCTGCCATTTATCTCAACCAACTGGCGTCTGTCGGAAACATAATCCATAAGAAGACGTGATGCCAGATCACCGATTCCCATGTATCTCAATATAGAAGCAAATACGTCATGGTGCATTCTATCAAAAGCCTTACTGTAATCGAGTAAACAAAGTGCAGTAATATTACCCCTATCAGTTTCTCTCACGATGTCATCAACAATATTCAAAAGTGCCGCCGTACAGCTATACCCCGATCGAAATCCCGACTGAGTGTCCGGTAACAAATTATTCTTTTCAACAAACTCGTACAGCTGTGACCAAAGTAGTTTTTCTGCAATCTTTGATAGTACAGGGAGCACGCTTATAGGTCTTAAATCGGAAAAATTCTCAGGAGTCCGAATCTTTGGCAGAGGCTTCACAATTGCATGCTTCCACAGTATAGGAAATCTACCAGTGGAAATGGATGAATTGATAATATGCCCAATGTATGGAATAATATGTGGTGTGCACAGTTTAATTATTTTGACATTCAAACGATCATAGCCGGTAGCATTGCTTTTAATAGACAAAACTGCCTTTTCCACCTCAAAGTCGCTCACGTCCCGAAAGAAAAACTCTGTGTTAATCAGTCTATTATTATTATAGAATGTGTATAACTCGCGATCGAACACAAACCCCGCTAAGCCCGGCACAGAATTTATAAAATATTGGTTGATTTCATCTGGCCTACACAGATTCTCTGGTATAGTTGCAATAGAGGATCCACACGCACCCACCCTACGCCAGGCCGCCCAAGCATCCCTACCCCCACCCACCGTTTGTGTGACCAAATATGCCCTACGTTCTCGGTCAATTGCGCTTTTAACATAATTTCTTAAATCCTTATAATACTCCCAGCTCCCATTGGTACGTCTAGCTTTGAAACGTTTATATGCATTGTCCCTCAAACGCTGCATTTCCCTGACGGTGCTCGTTATCCAAGGTGCTGGCATCTCGTAAACGTACAGTTCCGAAGGGGAGCATGCTTATCAATCATGTACAAAATGCCATTAGTGAGAAACTCAGCTTTATCGTTGACGTTATGCAAATCAAAAATACTATAAAATGGCACGGAATACAAATCTGCCACAAATGATCTGTGATGGTTTGGGCTAGAATCAGCATAGACAACCGTACTGTTTTTG
The DNA here is from genome assembly GCA_963966075.1 of Aphodius sticticus. Taxonomy (NCBI): domain Eukaryota; kingdom Metazoa; phylum Arthropoda; class Insecta; order Coleoptera; family Scarabaeidae; genus Aphodius; species Aphodius sticticus. The sequence goes on from OZ014507.1 coordinate 15,352,304, forward strand.
TTGTGGTTCCTGTTACACTAAATGCCATGAACTACATGGAAAACATCTTGGAGGACCATGTGGTGCCTGCTGCATATGGCGTCGGTCAAAATTTTATCCTAATGCAGGACAATGCAAAGCCGCGTATCGCCGGTATCACCAGAAACTTTTTACAAGAACGTGGAATTCAGGTCATGGAATGGCTGGCGTTAAGTCCTGACCTGAATCATATTTAACACGTGTGGGATCAGCTTGACCGACGTGTTCACAGCCGCCCTAATCCACCACTAACCATACAGAAACTGACACAAACCCTGATTGAGGAATGGTAAAGCATGCCCCAAGAATCTCTTCGCAGACTAGTGCGAAGCATGCCACGCAGGTGTGAGGAAGTGATTCGTGGTAGTGGAGGGCATACACTGTATTAAACCTCACCAATCCACAGAAAACCCGGCTGTCATCGATACTATAACAGTCATTTCCATTTTGTTTTGTGTTATTAATTTACTTATTAGCTTAGAAGTAACTAAAAGTTGTAACATCGTTTTAGTAATTTTCTTTGATTTGCCTAGAACTATTATTTAAAAAGTTACAGGTTTCGAAAAGTGTTCCCTAATTTTTTTGAGCACTGTATTATAATTTCATGATAATTTCAATATTTCATATATTTTAAATTAATTCTTAAAACTAATTAAAGCGGCCGGCTCGTAGACTACAAGTTAATAAAATGATGATAACACTGATAACAAAATAAATATCAATTTAATTCTAATGTCAAACAATTCATAATATAATATATTTTAATATATTTGTTATAGATTCCCGATTAAAATCCACAACCTGGATTTGCATGGCTGTAATTTTTCATTTATTTAAAATTTACATTCCGCATGTTTATCACCATCTTTCGTTTGTATTATTTGTATTATTATACATACACTTGAATTATCCGTTCCGGTATGTCCGTAGAATCATTTTCAGAAATACAGAATTTGTTGGAATGTCAAATGGATTTGACGCGTTTTAATACTGACGCTAACTTGGCTACTATGGTAGATGACACAAATATGTTACTTTATAATACAGTTAAAAAGAAGGATCTGACAGGTTTTGATATTTACACATTGTTGCCAATGCGTCATTGTATTGTAAAGTAAGTATCGTCACGTAAAACTAAATAAGAAAATAGAAAAATAACACACTGAAACTTACCCAGTTACGATTAAAAAGTAGTAGAAGTGGTAAAACTATATTTCCATAAATACGGCTGATAGGCGCTTACCTGAAAACAATTTGTTTGTTACTTTAAAAACATAACAATAGAAACAGACAAATAAAATTCAATATAGAAAATGATCTAACAATTATACGTAAATAGCCTCATAGATAAACACCACAAAAAAAAGAAATAACTAGCATTATACAATATGTAAATGATAATGATAATTTGGGGCTGCGTTCGGTTAGTTGTCGGATGTTTACATTTAAGATATACAAACCTGCCCGACATTTACCTTACTTTAGTTTTAAACCTGTTGTCACTATTGTCAATCCAAAGTGAGCACATTTGTATACCTCCACTTGATTCACGTTATACATAAGCAAAAACAATAATATCCTCACAGCAGATTGATAAAAAGTTCATTAATTATTTCATTCTAGCATAAATAACCATAACGACAGCAAACTCGAGCTTTCGTCGTCATTAATCACGGCAGATAAGAGTCAATTAGCTCATAATTGAGCAGTATAGATTATTGTCTAGAACTATCCGAGCATTCTTACGAAACCAATACCATCTTGTCATTGATACCGCGACATAAAGAATTGAACAACAAAACCGTCGAGGCAATAAATTCGATAGCGCTGGCGATAGGTAACCGACGATTTTGAACTGGGCTTTTATGACAGCCGGCGTTTATTTATTGAAATTGTCACCCATCCTAGATAAGGTACCCTCCACTCTGGCCGTTCTCATAAATTCTCTTTAAGGTTATGGTGCAGCGCGAGACAACGTGGGATGGATGCTTTGTTGACATAAATTCTGAATTTATACGCGTTTACGGCACTGGAATATTTCACAATGCGTGCACAAAACAATAGAACCGACTCGCACTGGTCTAAATCACCGAGGAAAGCTCACAAATATCACTTGAGGTTGGATGATGTAGGAGACAGTACTTCAGCGACGCTAAGATTCAGAGTGGAGGCAATTCCTCATTTCCCTACTGTTGTTACAATACCAGATAGGTACTTATGTGTGCGTTCACACATAGATGATAAGTGTTTTGCTTTGTAATAAACCTTATAAAAACTGGAATTTGAAAACAATTTTTTAATTATGTGCTCGTCAAATAATAGTATATTATTTGACGAGCACATAAGTAAGGATATAAATCGCGAGCATGAAGTTTATACGCGAGTCGTACGCGCGCGTGTAAACATGCGAGCGATTTATATCCGTTGTGTGCGATTCCATTTTATATCAAATATTTAAATGAATCTGTCAATGATGGCGAGGCAAACTGTCACATAACTGTCATCCACGTAGGTTTTGACAGACTTTGACACTAGCGTTGTATAATGATGACAGTTCGTACAAATAATGAAGTCATTATTTGATCGAACAGTCATTATTATATTTGAACGTAAAACTGTTAGCTCGATTGAGGATATTTGGGACGACGTTCACTACGATTAATAAAACTGCTTTCCTTTAAATCGCTATTTTTCGGTATGAAATTTATTCCTTCATCAGGCGTTAAAGATTAAGTTTCGTTAAGTTAGCAAATCTGGTACACATTCTCACTCGGCGACAAATCATATATAACTACACATCCAAAAAGACAAAGAGGACAAAATTCTCACACGTAGAATAGGCCACGTGCAGATAGGTCGGCAATGACAGTGAAAACTCCTAGTTTTCACTGTCATTGCCGTTCTATCTGAAAAATCAAAATTAACTTTGACATTTCAATGCACAAATAGGTAAATTCATAAATATGTACTATAAGCTATAAGCAATAAACTATAAATAAAGGTTTTCAAGCAAATCCTGTAAAATAAACATTGATCAGGAGGTGAAAATCTAGAATATGTTTAACTCTATATGTCAGAGAGTTCATATATTTCTAAGTTAAGTGGGGCGTTTATGCTAGTGAGATCAACGTCGGCCTTAGGTCTGTAGTCAGCCCAGGATATGGTTCCATCTAACGGTGAACCGTTGTAGTCAAGTCCTTGTGTATAAACAAACATACTTACTTAATTTGTTCAGCCGATTTCCGCCCTTTGCTAATAGGCAGCTACTGTAGTTGTTGTCAACTGTGAGTTATTATTGATATGTACCGTTAGTACTCTTCTCCTGTGTCTCGGTCTGTGGACTTTACTACAGAAACCTTCTTTACAGAGCTCCGCGGTGACAGTTCGTAGTAATTCGACACAATTGCATAACACGCAGATCAACTTGATAACAGCTGGGTCAATTTTAAAGAGCTGTCTTAAAATGTCACCCATAAATTAGCTTCTGTTCCGGGATTAATGCTATTGGCTTAATCACCATGAAAGCATATTAAATCAACCAGTATATTGTGTCAAAAAAAGTAAAATTAGCAAAAATTAAATTTCGACCAGATTGGCCAATGTAGAATTTGTCGCAATCCTTCCAGTCTATTCTGTATATACCACTCGACAATAGGTTAAATTTATCGTCGGCATTGATTATTTGGTTGCATATCTTGTGGTTATTTTTGAAGGCTGTTTTAATATTATATTTTGCGAGTGTTTGCTGTATGTCATAGGATATCTCACCTTGGTCTACGTTGGTGTACGTTGTCAAAAATATTCTACAAAAAGGGGATGTTGTATCCATTGTTAAGACCAACTTTTATTATGTTACGCAATTCAGTGTTAAAATTGTTTTTGTTGAGGGGGATGTTGAAGGCTCTGTCAAAGAGGTATCTAAAAACTGCTTGTTTATTTGTAGTGGAGTCAAAGGATCTGAGTATTATTTTACCTTGTATAAATAATGTAAAAAGCAGTCGGAATGATTTTGATTTTAAAGCATGTAGTATGACCAACATTTTAGAAACGTTGATTTTTCGACTAGCAAGAATTGTATGGAAAATTTTGCCATTATACCACTTTTTTACCTCTCAAAAGTTTCTTCAGGTAGTGAATATTATTATACAGAGTAAAAAGATTCAAATGGAGTTATTAGTTTTTCAAGCCATAAAAAAATTACAGCTGGCTTCTTAAGGAATTAAGAAAGCAAAAAAATCAGTAAAAAGTTTCATGAGGACATTTTTTGTTCGTTTGTTCATTCAAATTATTATTATTATTTAATATTCACTTAATTTTATTATTATTCCCCCCACGTTTAATGTGGTGAGGGTATATTGAGTTTGATTCAACATTTGTAACACCTTTAAGGAGGCGTGGCAGATATAGACTTATATATATATGGATTTGATCAGAATTGAAAACCGAATAGATTTAGCTATGTCCGTCTGTCTGTCCGTTCATCCGTCTGTCCGTCTGTCCATCTGTGTACACGATAAATGCAGTAATTTTGAAGTAATTGATCTGAAATTAGGTAAACAAGCTTATCTCTTATAAAGTAAGGACAAGTTCGTGAATGAGCAAAATCGGTACACTTTCTTTTTTAATATATAACGGTGGGAGTATTTTAACTTCAGCACTGCTGAAGATAATTTTCTTACTAGTTTATATAGAAATACATATAAAATACATATCAAGCAGTGCGAAACTGAAAAAATAACAAAAATACAACAAATTTTACTCAGAATGATATTTGCTTTAATAAAATATGATTTTGTGGAGAAAAAGAGGGACATGCTGTGTATAGACACACTTTAATAATTAAATTCATATTTGGGCGTTGGAACACTAGATTTTTATCCGGCTCGCGGATATCTCTTTTTAATATGGGTAATAAAGCCTTATATCAACAGTTTTAACACCAAGAAAAAATCTGAACTAAACAGAAAACCGAATGGATGAGTAAAGTAGAGGTAGTATTTTTTTATCCGGCCCAACTAGCAGTTTTTATATGCTAATATGGTTCTCCTCTTAAACATTTTGGGGACCCCACAGCTAGAAACTACTTTTACTCGTCTCGTAGACCAAACATAATAAATTCAGTAATCGAAAAACTTGAGTAATTGAATAGGGAATTAAATATTTTAGCGGTGACATAAATATAATAAGTTATATAAGTTTCTTATAACAAACATCTGCACGATAGCAAAGAAATTGATATCAATTTTCTGAAGTGGTCTCGTGGGCGGATAAATAAATTCTAGAGCATCAAACATTAACTATACTGGATATTTACGACGCTCTTCTGTAGACTCCCCCAAAACTTGAGATTTAGTGGAGGCAGTAATATTTTCCAAGATTAATGTCATCGCCGACAAAGATTCTATTAGAGGAGCAACATCGAATACGTCCTCGGAACAACTTAGAGAACCTTAATGCTGTATTTAATTTGATTTTGTTAGCGCGCACCTTCTTGTGTGGCGGTTAGTGATCATAAAAATTTAAATTAATATTTACTTTTACCGTTAGAACCAATTAGAGAAACCAATATGATTATTGTGTAGCTACTGTAGCTGGTTGGAAGTCGTTGGAACCGATGACGTCGGAGACCTACATTACCGATAGTGACCATCCACCTCTTTACGCCCTTGTTTCCCGACGTCCATAGCAGTAAATAATGCCAGTTTTACTACCCCGTATTTGTCCGATTACGGTACGATCATATACTTTTAATGGGAGCACCAATAAAATCGTCTGTAAGTGCTATTTTTTGATGAGCCATATTGTTCTCGTCAAGTTTATATGAATCCATTATTTTTGCCTAAATGCACACCAGCATATTAACTTATACTTTTAGCGATAAAACCGACTTCGAAAGCCATAACAAAAATAAAAACAAGAACAGACCAGTTGACCAGAAGAAAAAAATTTTTACGATTTTTGCGGAAATATGTCTTTCTGGGTCCCCTGAATATTTTTGACCAAGGTACAAAAAAATGTCTGTGTGTGTGTATGTATGTGTGTGTACCCGGTTTTGTGGCGACGATTCCGGAGAAACTACTAAAGGTATCGGGACGAAACTTCATATTTAGAAGTTTCATAACCAAACTTAGAGCTGACAAGCTTTCTGTTGAAAGGGGTCCAAAGGAACTGGAGGTTTAGTCTTTTTTTTAAGATTTTGCAAATAAGCCGCCATTTCTGGAATTTCGTCGAAATGGTTAAATAATAAATTAAAGAAGAGGAAATTCTGAATAATTTATGACTGACATTTTTTGGTACAATCAATAGTTTAGCTGCATGAGCAAATTCTATTTCATCGAGATCGGTCGTACTGCTTTAAAACTAGTAGCCAGGATTTGTCAGATTTTTTGATTCTAATGACAATAGGTAGTGTCAAACGCTAATGTTTTGACAATAATTTCTGTCAATATAAGCTGCGTTCGGATATTGTATTACACTTTTTACACCAAATAACACGTAAGTGTCATTTGGACGGTGTACCCGGTGTCAACGAAGTACAATATCCGAACGCAGCTTTAATCGACATATCTGTCTAGTTCTACTAGTTTTATTTTAATGCAGACATGGCCGATATCGATCAAATAGAATCTCATGCAACTAAACTATTAATTTTATATATAGTATGATAAAGTCATGTGCCTGGCCACATCAGATTTTTTTAGTTTTGAGACGTTTTGATTCGATTGTAGGAACTAATAATATGAAAAGGATTTATTACTTTATTTCTTAACATATAAAATACTATATAATCATCAACTTTAAATTAATGTAAGTATTAATGCATGTTTTTATTTTAAAATGCAATACATTTTTACCCGTTAAATTTTAATAGAATTACTTCAGTAAAACTTTAAATCCAATAGACTACATAAACTACACGTTCTAGCACTGGTAGTATCTTTATTCAAGGATAGCACGTATTTCAGAGACACTCTGTATATAAGTCGTACAGTACAAACGAATATTTTATTAACGTTATTTAAAAGTTAATGACTTTATGTGAGGTCGATAATCACACCGCCATGTGTGGTGTGGAACTGAATAGCATATAGAATAGTTCGGTTACATAATTTAGTTGTCTTGTAATATGTCAACCGTCGTCGATATCTAACAATACGTTGACAGAAGCTTTGATAAAACTTTTAATGGATTACATTTGATATTGATGGGTCAAATTACCTGAAATGGGAGAACAACTAACATCTCAATGCAGAAGGATACATTATCTAAAGTTAGTTGGTGAATGGATGTTTATTACATTTTAGTTTTCTATTTTAATTAATAACGTAGTGAATAAGTTGAGGAACAAAAACTTGAAACTTGAAAGTTGTGCTATCTAAAGATGATGTAAACTATTTTCCTTTAGTTGATGCTAAATATGTCATCAATTAGATATTCAGAAAAACTCTACCTGTTGCCGTTAACTACACTATTTCACCAGTAAATTGAGACCGTTTTTTCCGTATTGACATTTCACCACGCTGCAATTATCTGCAAGCTGTTGTCACGTTTATCAATTAAATACGGCGCAATCGATAGCACTGGGTCATTATATGATAGCGGGCAATCTTCTTAATTAATCTCGAGCACGATGTGACGGCACTGCAATTTAGTTACCAGTTTCTGTTTGAAAAAAGCCGATTCTGCTTCTCGTGTTTCACTATATAGGAATTGAAACTGGAAATGATGTGTTATCGCTAAACTGCAACAACAACAACATGGTTGTTTGTTGTTTTATGCTCTTAGCGAAGTAAAGTGGTGCATCCATTATTAATGCGAGTGGAGGATGTTTTAATGAGGAGGGAGTGATGTTTTCTCTCCTGAGTAGACGATCGATTTTCTCACGATGATAAAAATCGAGACGTTAAAATTTAACCCCTTCGGTCGGTGATTTGGTATGAGAGCGTGGTGGCGGAAGGGAGCACGGATAGGTGTCAGTTTAACGGTCAATTAAACTCATCTCGGCGCGGAGGAAGTTGAAAAAAGGAGAGGAAAAAATTAAACAAAGGTCAACTTCCAGACACCTTGATTATGTACGTACCTACTCGTATTTGCTCTCGAATCATTGGCTCTCATAGAATACATTTCAAGTGATAGCTTATCAAACACAGATTTTTACTCAATTCGTTGCGTCGTTTTGGGATCCATTTTTTTAAAGGAATCGTTAAACGAAATCTTTATTCAATATCTCAAATGTTTTATTTAACGTTTGTTTAATATTCTAGAAAATAATGATTTATTATTTTCATAAACTTACACTCTGGATGAACCTACTTGGCTAAAAAAAACTGTAATAATTATCTAAATGTCAGGGAAAACCAATCAAAATATTCTATGTGCTTCTCATAGTGTTGTAAATTACCATATGCCTGACTGTCTAGTATTTGATAGTAAATTTGAGTAACTAATATTGTTTTTAATACATGGAACTCCAAAATTTTTCCCGACGCAAAAGTAATCTGTTGAATGATTTGTGTGTTGTTGTCAAATCATTTGAGTTACCAGTGGCACACTGGTAACTCAAATGATTTTATGTATTAAGATAAGCCCTCAATGTAAGCGCACCACCCACATAGCATAAGGTAAACACCCCAAATTCGGACAGGTTAAGGAATGTTAGTTACATTTGTAACTGTAGAATTTATATTAATGTGGTGCTAATGACTATGTCAACTTTTTTTTAAACAAACATGTCCTTCTAAAGATATCTGGCTATTCATTTTCAAAGAGAGTTAATAATAGTTATGTAATTTATATTATATTTTATAAGTTTAACAATTGCCCCTACTTCCGGCACTAAGCGTATATTTTGATCCGAAATACGACACCTCAGTGAACCTAATTCAGACAGTGATCCTAAATCAGACACTTGAAGTACATTATTCCGATAAATATAAACATTCAAGTAAATATTAAATGTTTTAAATATTGTTAAATAAGATTTATTATTAAGAAATATTAAAAAAATAAAAAATAAGGATAAATGTTATCTCCAAACAATCGCTACTCTCTGCTGCTGTATTGCATCATTCTGTCTTATTTCATCATCTCCTATGATCCCTGCCGATATTTCTGACAGAATTAGGGACCATTGATGATCGTAATTCCAACAATAATTGGGGATTATTGATGTCCGTAATTCGGAATTTGGACAAAATGCGTACAATTAAGTGTAAAGCCGGGGCTACACATTCGTATACTTGCCAAATATCAAAAATTTGCCAAGTATACGATTATTTGGGAAAAGAAAAAACCAGTTCTATTCAATTCATATCGAGTCCACCTCAAAAATAGATTTATATATTCGACGGTCGGCTCTGCGGACGAGTTTATTTACGACGAATACTTGGTATTTGCAATATCCAGTTGAAGTGGATGTAGCAAGTGCCTAGGCGACAAATATTGGTTTCATTTATTTGCACTCGATGAACATTTTAGTACGCTGTTTAACTTTTCCATTTTTTAATTTCGTTTTGTGTGTAGTAGGTCATATACGTAGATTGACAATAGATTTGTAATTAATTCTAAAGGGCGAACACCGCATAAAATTGTAATTTTGTGAAACCGTGAGACAGACAGTTTTCCGGAAACCGTCAGACAGAAATTAAAAAGAAAGTATTGTTGTTTTTACCTGTCCACACGAAACGCAATGTAATGTCTTTCCAAAAAAAATCGTACACCATATACAGAGTGTATCCTAAGTTTATGGTTTTCTATGAACAATATAGATGATACTCATTTATGAGCTTTCAAAATATAACCTTTATGATAAATAAAAAGACTACACAAAATTCTCTACTATTAAAATATTTTTAATCGTTTTCGTTTCTCTTCAAGTAATAAACATCATAAAAATTTTATAGACAGCATGTCTTTAAAATAATTTATTTGGAAAATTATACTTTATTTGCTTGTATTTATATATTTGTCGATTTTTATGATGTGTATTATTTGAAGAGAAACGAAAGCGGTTAAAAATATTTTAATAGTAGAGACAATTTTGTGTAGCTTTTTTATTCAACAAAAAGGCTATATTTTGAAAGCTCATTTGTTTAAGTCTTTGTTTCAGAAACTAATTGATATGTATTTCAGACAATATTAGGACATATTTATACAACGAATCTAGTAGTACAATTGGATTTAGTAGAACTTTAAAAATGACGAAGAAACCATATCTAACATTTCTTTTATGGGCAATATCTTACTAATTTAAATAAAATAATATATATTTTTTTTCTCATTAAAATAATAATTTACTTAAACTAGTTCACATCAAATGACCAATTGTATTGTTTTACAGTCTGTTAAAATTAGATGCTGCGAATTAATAATACAGAACCTGATGACTTAAAACAAAAAATCAATAAAATGCAACAAACAGGTTCGTCAAGATTTGTTTTGTAAATTTGTACAAGAATGCCCTTGTTAGACGCAGTGAATTCTGCACTTATGTAATTGAAAATATGTCGGCATTATAAAATAAAACTTTGCTTGTTCGTAATCAAATTATCAGTTTGATTTGAAAAAGCTAATGTGCAAATAAGGCGAACTAATCAAAAATATAGCTAGTGCCCATTCGCTACGCACATGTAGCAAGTCCTCAAAGAAGATTTTCACGTATTAGAAAATGCTATGTGGCGATACATCAATGTCCGATGCATTTACTGCCGCAGTGCAACTCTGACGGTCCGAAATCACAAACGAATATTGTACAAATTTGTTGGTATGTCATAGAATTTTTGAGTTTTATAAAAATCAGCCGGTAATCAAGGATGGATGAAAAATATTCGGTGAACGAAGTTAAAAGGAAAAATAAATCACTCATGGCATCGTTTAGAGACCAATCAATAACAGAAATTTTTGATTTGCGCGGCAAATATATTTGCCAAATATTTAACATGTGGCAAATATTTGATATTTGGCAAGTATACGAATGTGTAGCCCCGGCTTAATATAGCCAACGATGTAAAACAATAGAGCCATATGCATTACTTCTAAACATGTACACAATTCCGACACACATGTCTGATTTACGCACGTGCTATATTTACATATACCCTATTCCGACACCCCTAAATTTGCAAATAATAGTAGTTAAAACAGTAGTGCACGTATTATTACGAAAATATATAGCACCTTTAGTCAGCCTAAGTAGATATTTGTATTAGAATTTTCTTAATTACTGTTATCATGTAGCGATTTAAAAAGAAGTCGAATTGCAGTTACCGAATTGCAGGAAAAAATCAACTTTTAGCATAACACTCAATTATCAAGATCAGTCAAACTTCTAGGTTATATTCTGACCGTTAGAACATTGGTAGAATAAGAAACGATTGTGGGTTGATAAGGGTAATGTCAAATCAACAAACCGAATGTCCTAAAATAAAGTTCAATGTTGTAGATTTCTTATTTTATCCAACTAAACAGAAATATGTCGGAATTTAGGACAGTGAATTTGGGACGTTTACCTTACAGGTCTTTCCATTTTTTGCGCGTTTTCTTTCATAATGTCAATCATGAGTCATGACTAAAGAGTCAGATTTATCATAATTCTTAAAAAGTTACAGTTACAAGCCTAAGTTACAGAAATACGATTCCTTTCTAATATTCAATTTCGGTACCAAAATAAAATTACGTTTTTTCACATTAACATATTTTTTGTCCCATTTTTCATATTGAAGGCATAGAAATCTATCGACAATGTTTATTTCCTTTCTATGCAAGAAATTTTCAACTTCCCCTTTCTCCAGAATTTTAAAATTTTTATGCTACAATGAAGTCAGTTAAATGACCTATTTAAAACAACAAGAATAATAACGGATTACTGTAAAGAAATGTCGATGACATCCTAAAACTTGACGTGTCCGAGAATATTTTAAAATAATAAACATTTTAATTTTAATGAACTTCATATTTTTGCTATTGTGTCTGTTAATTAAAGTTTATGCAAAATTTCGCAAAATTGGGACTTGATGAAATACTATATTATATTACAAGAGCTGTAACTAGCATATTACGTACAAGTGGAATGTTAACATACGAGCCGCTTCCGAGTTTTGTTATTTTTCACGAGCACGTAATATGCGTTACCGCTCGAGTATGACGTATTACCTACGACCAACAACTACCGATCCAGAAATATTGCGACAGAAGTAGAAGTATTATGTTAGGTTAGTATATTTGACAGTTCCACAAAAATGTATTTTATCTGTTGTTTTAAATGTATGTTATCAGTTGAAATATATGTCGCGCGAATACCTAGCGCGACATATATTTCAACTGTGGGGAACTGCATTTGAACTGGTGTGACAAGAGGGAAATTATAATCAAATAGGAAAACATGGATCTACATTTGCGTTGTGATGACATTATGTCGTGCGTTAAAAACACAAAAGCACAACCAAAAGCACATGTTTGTTATAAGCGATATACGAGTGAAGCAAGTCTGTGACGTAAGGGACATTTATACATACGGTCGTAGATAATAGTATATTACATTACAAGAGCTGTAACTAGCATATTACGTACGAGTGGAAATTTAACATACGAGCCGCGAAGCGGCGAGTTTTGTTATTTTCCACGAGTATGTAATATGCGTGACAGCTCGAGTATTGTACATAATTTTACCTACGACGGACAATTTCAATAAATTGTATCAAAAATGACAAACAAATACAGGTAAGAATATTTGACGGTTAACCAATCAATGTATTCGCGCGACATCTATTGCAACTACGGAGAACTTTGTCTGAAGTGTCGATCAAAAATTCCAGTACAAATTCAACATAAATTATCACGTGCTAGTAATAATATGTTACAGCTCGAGTATTGCACTTACTTACGACCGAAAATTTCAATAAATATAAATTGTATCAGAAATGACAAATAAATAATCAAAATATTCGCGCGACATCTGTCATTGTGACATTAGGTCGTGCGTTAAAAACACAAACGCACACCCAAAGGCACACGTATGTTATAAGCGATATACGAGCTATGTAGTCCGTGACGTAAGGGACATTTACACATACGGTCGTAGGTAAAAGTTTTAATAACGGTTTTATAACTACGATGAAACCACAAATATATGACACGCCCATCAGCATGCAGGAATTTTTGTTGTTGAACAATTTTATCTGATACTTTCTGCTAGTCATTAATCCTAGGTCCATCAGTAGACCTAATCCATTTCATTGTGGTTGCAACTGAAATTTCTACTGGTTCGACCTGTTACTTATTTATTTTTTCAGAACTTTTTTTCATACTGTAACTGGCTATTAGTGTGTTAGATCTTTTCCTTAGCCTGATTTATTTGATTTGTTTCATATGTGATATATGAAATCATCAGAAAGGGACCATTCTGAAGAAACTATTCCTTTATTGAACCAAAGTTATGTTAACATTGCAATAAAACACTACACGTAATTGCGGCTTTACAAATGTGGAGAAATGTTGAACGCAAAGCAAATGAATCGATTCAGAAACCGCACATAGTAAAACTGGCCACAATTACGCCAGTATCCGCTAATCTAGTGAAGTATTTACGTCAGAACAACAGGAACCTCCCTCCGCGCTGGCCGGTATTTATATCACCCTCGTATATGCATTATCTTTGCGGTCGTAAAGTTGGTAATAACCGTATCGAGTTCATATCTCAGCCTGCATACTCCAATGTTGCCGACCGCAATACACATTTTGGGGAAGTGGAGTTCTAGGGCCGAATTAATACCTTCGGTATGAGCCATGGTTACGATATGTTAATTCCTGTAATAGGCGCATTATAGGTCCTAGATTCCAGATCTCATTAGACCAATGGTCGGTCATATCGATAACTCTTTAAGTGGTAGTAGGAAACTGGCCTGTCGACTGGAACGGCCCAAGTAATTAACCCTGCGGTCGACCGACCCCCGAACGCCCGAAGGGGATGGTCCCATTATTGCCCCGACCATGAGATAAAGCAGAAAACTAATTAGAATCCGACGGATAACATCTATATTTATTTATTTCTTTGTGTTTATGGGCCTCGGGGTTTGTATAATTTTTGAGTGCCGTGAAACTAAGGTTATCTGTTAATTTAGTCGCTGTGATTAAGGATGTTAAAAGTATAGCCTATCAATTTTTACCAGCCGCAAGTCTACCCATCGTTAAATAACGAATTGATTGCAGTGTCCACAATGAACTATTAAATAAAAAATGCCACCTTTATTCAACTCTTTCAAGACCTATGTAGTTAAAAATTAATTTTTCAATACTCAAATAAAATGTAGTAAAATTACAAAAATACACATTGCAACTCTTAATAATTGGATTATAGTCCACTGCTGGACAAAAGCCATTGAAAAGGCAAAGATTTTTTTTTATTTCTTGGCGCCAACAAATTATCTGTATACCTGCTGTCCATTTGCGAGCAATTGGAATTACATTAAATCAGCGTTTCTCAACATTTTTACTGTTACCCCAACATGATATATTATACAGTGTTCTTCAGAATCTGTTGAATTGTTACAAATTACGCTAAAGTTACTATATTTTTCCTATAAAATTACACAAATATTCTGTAAAATCACTGTGATAATGCTGTAATTTCACAGAAATATGCTGGCATCAAATAAACACCGACCTTAACAGCAAATCTTTTTTACAGCATTTTTCCTGATGATTTATTACATTTATTTTCTGAAACCTTGCAGATATTTTTCTCTATGTCTAAATTGGTTCTTTTTTTTCAATTCCTTAAAATGTTACAGCTGTTTCAAATATTGTCAAAGGAGGAAAAACAAAATCATTAATAAGTGAACAAATATCAATTATAAAATAAAATGACTATAAAAATTAAGAACTATTCATTCTGATATTTAAATATTTAAAATCATAAAATATTTACTAATTTAAATAAGTCCATATGAAACATTTTACTTAGAATGACATTTACGCTTTGAAAAAAATATGGGAAAGAACACTCAAGTAAAGAAGATATGTTTACACCCTGATTTCATCTATAACTTTAATTTCTATAATTTTCTTAAAGTTGGTAAAAAACATAAATCTTGCTCATACATTCACACTACTTAAACGGCAATTTATAACTGAAGGAGTTTCCTGTCCGTTTTCTCGGAAACAAGCCATTCTTTTTATCATAACATTATTGTGATTACCCACATACGCAATTTTTTTTGTTAGAAATTTTGTAAATTATTCTGTATATGTAGACACACATTTGTGTAGAAAGCGGAAAATATTGAAAACAAATAATGTCTGATATTGACCAACAATTCTGCCAGATGTTCTTGTTTTCTAAAGTATATTTTGTTTTTTAGTAACATAGCATCCAAGCATCCATAAGAGCACAAATACCATCCCAACCCAAACCAAACTCCATAACCACACCACGAGAAATGCAAAGAACCAGAGAGCGGATTTCACAGAATAGCTACAGCCCACTATGCCCGTCAAATACAAATTTATAATGAACTCCCTCCAGCCTGGACGGCCCAGAGGTTGAAAGGCTTTAAAAAAAAACTCTGAAAGCATACCTGTTGCAAACAATACCATACAACATCAGTGACTTCACCAATGCAATACATGAAGAAATACTAATTACGTGAAATGCATTAATTGTTACGTATTGTTATGACCATTTTCCGTACAGAATCGCAAATACATATGCAATGTCTTTACAATAAACTGATTTCACTCACATATACAGAACGTCGAGACATACATTTTAAAATTATTAACGTGTATACAGGATGTTCCATAAGGTAGTACCAACCCAAACTTATGTTTTTTAAATGGAACAACCCTTATTTCGGCACAATTTTGAATTACTCGCAAAATTTTATGACAATGAAAAATATTATTACCTACCCTAAACTTTATACCTTTGGATTTATTGGCATTTTTATGGAAAAACAGCAGTCTAAGAAAAATTGTATATCTCTATACCTGTTTTTAATTTTATTGTGCACGCTTAGATTATGATTAAGTAAGAAGCGTTCTATTAGCTATTACCTACCTAATCTAAATTGTGTACAGGCTGGTCACCATCTGCAACAAAATATAGCAAATAGTCTTTCGTAAGAAAGTTAATTTTTTTAAATGGAACAGCATGTATCTAATTAATTTTTCGAATTCTACGCATCGTTCTGCACAAAAACAGTACTAACACACACCAGTGCTAAAATTAACCAATTGCAGAGATAACTAGGCTTCTTCATAGAAAAATCGATTTTTCTATCAATAAGTGCTTCTACACCTACATTAACAATTAAACCAGCTAAACCAACTATTTACCTAAATTACTGTTTTCTCGCATGATTTCATCTCTTTTTTATTAAATAAAAACATTTGATCACATCTGCAATTCAATATTATAATTTGAAATAAAATTTTACTTATATCCTGTAGACCAGTGGTTCTTAACCTATTCTGTACTTTTACCCATATGACCTTCTTGAGATTAGGGTTTTACCCCTTCATAAAAAAATACAATGCAGTACGATAATAACGTCTTATATTTTTAACATAATTCCTATAAAGTTTACATAATTAATGTGGAGGTTGGTGTTGCTTTTTCTTAACAAGATTTATAATGTTTACTTTAGATTCTGATATGGCACATCAAAAGTCATGCTTTACATTGAGCCAATTCCTAGACTTTGTTTTTATAGACACCAAAGTTATAAAGCCGCTTTCAAATTTATAACTAGTGCCAAATGGAACAAAAATTCTTAAAGCCCTGTCGGCTAAAATGGAATATTAAGTCCACATTTTTGCCCAAAATGAACCTATGTGATAACCTTGTAATTCCACATTTAATGAGGCTTTTTCGCGTAGTTCCAGAAATTAAGCTTAAGCTAAAAGCTTAAGCTTCATCTTTGAACATTTAGATGTCTGTAGAAAATGGTCTTAACACCCAGGAATAAGCTTGACGAATATTTATGCCCGGGAAATAGCGATTCAACGAATCTATCAAAAAGGATCGTTGCTGAATGATGGAATTAGTGAAGCAGCATTTTTTCTTTGTTGTGAGCACTGATTGTCTCGGACAACTGTGCGAACATTGATATGTCACCAGCTTGAACTTTACATTCGTACAGTTCTAGCTTTCGCAGAAAACCGGCAACTTTATCTTGCGTTATCAAAATATTGCTCATATTTCCTAGCAACGAGACTTTTAAACTGTTAATTTAACTGAAAAAACAGCCAAATACGCTAGCATTTGGATAAATGTTTGTCTTTTATTTTTGTGCGAATATTCTTCTCCTTTTCTGTTTTGGGATTTTCAAAAAACAAAGATTGTTTCTTCACGCAGCTTAAGCATTCTATTCAAAACTTTTTCCCTTGGCAACAGTTTAAAAATTCTAGAATTAGAATTATGATATAGAGCCGACGAATACACCACTCAATTTACAAAATCTAGATCTTGGTTACCCATCCCACATTGCAATTTTACCCCCAAGGGGGTAAATACCCACAGGTTAAGAACCACTGCTGTAGACTATGAAAAACTGTGCTAAACAAGTTAGTAAGGTATAAAGGTGATATAAAGTTGTTGTTTATAAGCAGGTGTTGTTTTACTTATCTTAAAATAAAAGAAATTCATAACGCAACTCAACATCACGCACAGTACATTTATTTTTCCATAAAGATTAATACTTAATATTGTTTTGCAAGAAGTTATTTCTGTAACGGTGTGTTCTGTAACTACTGTGTGCTAGTACTTTTTTGTGCAGAACGCATTTTTGTCGCATTCGCCAAGAACCCACACCATCTCAATTAGTTCCTCCTGAGAAAAGTTCGATATATTTCCAAAAATTATGCAAATCTAATCTAACAATATCACCACCACTGACAGATACCTTAATGACTTGTTTAGCATAGTTTTTTATAGCCTACAAGGTATAAGTAAAATATTTCAAATTATAATATTAAATTGCAGAAGTGATCAAATGTTTTGATTTATTAAAATAAAGATGAAATCATGCGAGAAAACAAGAAATTTAAGTAAATACTTAGCTGGTTTAATGGTTAAGGTGTAGAAGCACTTATTGATAGAAAAATCGATTTCTTTTACGAAGAAGACTAGTTATTTCTGCATTTGTTTATTTTAGTACTGGTGTGTGCAGAACGATGTGTAGAATTCAAAAAAATAATTAGATACATAGTGTTCCATTTAAAAAAATTAACTTTTTTACGAAAATCTGTTGCATTTTGTTGCAGGTTATGAGGTTGGGTTGGTAATACCTTATGGAACAGCCTGTATACACGCTAATAATTTTAAAATGTGCCCCTGGACGTTCAGTATATATGAGTGAAGTCAGTTTCAAAATATCTTCATTAACAGAGGCACAATCTTCCGAGATCGCACAGTTGAGACAGCCGGTATACATAAATACAATTATCTTTTTAAGAGACAGGAAAATAATGTTTTAAACATTTAGTAATCTTAGAAATGCAATGGAACTAGATAAAGCTGAAATTTTGAAACCGGATATTACATAAGTAATATACTACAAGCCCACTTACTAAAAGAGTTTTTTAAATTTACATGTGACTTCACACTCTGTCTACTTAATTTCTTACAACAAAATTAAATTTTTTTAATACGACCAAATTTTTTAAAAATAAAATAGTTTTCTTTCGAAATAGGTTATATTTTAACATTACTATTATATCCTTTCATTGTAATTGACCTGAACACAATTGCTTTTACGTTACCTCGCCTACATCTTCTACAGTACTTATACTACAAATTCTCATTAAATATTGCATAACGCACAAGAGCGACAATATTCAGAGATCGATGATAATGACACCTACTTCTTAAGCCGCATTAACAGTTAAATTGTCCAAAAAGGTGCGGTATGTCGACAATAACCTTACTAGTGAATCGAGTTATTCTCACGAAAAGTACTTTACGCATTCTACGTCGCATTCTACGTCGACGACCCTCTAAGCATTGTCCAGATTCCTGTCAAGGCTGGAGGGCAGACGCAATAGAAGCGACGCCTACACCGCATTCATTGAAACACTCGACCCCAATCTGTGATAGTTTATCAGAAGACAAACTATTTTAGTTGACCACTTTCTCCAGTCGTAAAAAAATATGAAGCTGCAACGGAAAAGGTATAGCGTGATTGTCGTAAAAATCGATGCGCTTAAGTTGTAAGGCTCCGTAATCGGCTTTTGATAATTAGATTGAGGATTGACTGCTGAAATCCGGATGAGTTGTTTTAATAGCTGCCATAAAAAAAAGGCTGTTAACGTACGTCAATCATCTCGCATCAGAATATTTGAATAATCTCTTTTTTATAACTCGGTTAATACGTAATTATGGAAGCTTGATCAAATTGCTCACGGTAAAATAAATGCCATTTTTGGGGAAATACACTCCGTTGCGCTAAAAACTTGAGTAATATTTTGATCAAATTTGGTGTTAGATAACTTTTGAAATCTTTGACCGATTTGAATGATTCTTTCAGGACATAGGAAACAAATTTATCAAGATTATTACAAGTCTTCGCAGAATTGAAAAAGAGCTTATTCTACCGAGAGAACAAAAATGATGTTCTGTTGGTGTAAGTTTCGGATACTATGTGAAGAAATTAGATACCAAATCAATTTATACTATACGATACTATATAATTATATTTATTTATCTCACACCACTAAATGAACATAACCAAAGAAACAAAATAATAAACAAGGGCGACATTGAACGCGCTGCAGTCAAAAGCCCACAAATCCAAAACTATCTGGGACTGCAAAATTTCCCTGGAAAAACTGGCAAAAGAGAACAATGTTTCACTGATGTGGGTTCCAGGACATTCCGGGATCGAAGGCAACGAACAAGCCGACACCCTAGCCAGAGAAGGCTCTAAGACTCCCTTCTACGGACCTGAACCCTGGTGCGGTATCACAAAGAGCCACATCAGGAAGATGGTATAAAACTGGGAAGATAAAGCTAAACGAGCTTCCTGGGAAACATCACCTGGCATGAGGCAAGCTAAGGCTACCATAACCTTCTCCGCCTCCAAGGCCAGACAGTATCTCCACTTACAAAAAACAGACCTTTGACTGATTACAGGTCTCCTTACAGGACTGTCCACTGAGATATCATCTCACAAAGATTAGACGGGCAAACAACGCAGACTGTAGAATCTGCGAGGAAGAAGACAAAAGCACTTGGGAGCCGCCATCATGGAACCAGCAGAGCTGAAACACCTTACTCCTCGAACAATTACTGACTTCGTGAAAAGGCTCAACACCGAAGGACTCTAATGTATGGGGGAAATACAAAAGATCTTTTAGGTCAAAGGATCATATAACTGCCATACCATATTATACCATGCCTCTCATAATATTACCAGCACTACAACAGCCGAAGTCGACCGAACCAATGACACAAAATCAAAAATGCGCCTGAATGGCCTAAAGCAGAGATATGACACTTCCACACAGCTCATGAATAAACTGTAAGCGGTAGGTGTAAGGCAGATTCCAAACTTCATCCTCTAAACATCGACAAAGACGTACCAAAAAATAGGCATCTTTGGGCAGTAATCCAATACTAACACTAAACGAAAAAAGACAGAATATGCAATATTTTCAAACAAAAAAGAGAAAAACACATTAACATCAAAATAAACGAAAGAAATCTTATTAACAACATCACAGACTTCCCAGGCTATTATTAATTTAAACAAATTACCCAATGACAGTAGGTGTTATTTTTCTCTATTTGGTTATTATTTTTTTCAGTGTTGGTACTAGTGAGTGATGTTCTGGTTTTTAATGAAGTCTGAGTGTTGACATTATTGCTGTTTGTTTATAGCTTCATGTCTCCTTGTGTTGTTTAGACGCACACTTTTACATTGTACAAATTACAGAACTTTTAATCTATCCCCATCAATTTTGATGAATTGACTGACAACATTTATGTAAGATAATTGGTTGTGTGTTGATATTGTATATCTATGTTTGTTTGTATTTTTGTTTTTAGACTTAAAAATAAGAAGCCACTTGACATAGCCTCAATAGATGCTGCTGCCACATTGCACAGTTTTGAATAAGGACTGTTTATAGAGGTTTTTAATTTTATGATAATAGGAACCACCTCCAATGGCAAAGCATGGTTTGTGGTTGCCTCGTGAATCGTTTATTGCTGCTCCGAGAGTTGTATAAATGTTAGACCTTGCGGTTGTCCGATTGACAGTAAGCTAGTTCATAAGTTGTTAAAGTTATTGTTGTTAATTGTACCTTCTTTCCTCTGTAGTGTTGACCTGAGGATGATAATTTATTTATCGAAATCGATACTCACACAAATTGTTTCAAAGTAGAGAAACATCTCCATATTACACAGATTTGTTTTATTTATCTCATATCGAAATATGGAAAGGGTGGAATACTTTGTGAACACTATGAAAGAAATCTACTACAAAGAAATAGATATATTGGCTCTTTTATGAATTTTTTAGTGAAAATCGTCACCTTATCGTCAGTGTTATAGCTACAAAATTCCATATTAATCACAGGCCAAGATAAATTTAATACTCCTATTCTTTGGAAAATAAAATCATCTATTTTTGCCCAACACACGAGTTATTTTTAAGCTAACGTTGACTCGTCATATGTTTAACAAATACCAGACTAACTTGGCAAGTTTTGTGCAAGTGCAATTTTGATAATGGTATAACATTAGCCATATTTTACTGCCGCTATATTACAGCAAAATGAGCTTATTGTGAAATTGTTTCAATAATTAGGAATTCGAATGAAAACAATTGTTAAATTAAACTGTATAAGAACTAGAGAATGTTTTAAATTGCTTGCAATTAAGTCGAATGCAAGCGCGGCAACTTAAAAAAAAGGTATTTTAAGCTGTCTTGCAGTTCCTACGATATTTATTTGCTGTAAGGCTTCATTAATACGGTATCTCAATTTATTTGCGTTGCTTATTTGTTGCGCATTAATCCGGAGACCAGGGAGCCCATAAAACATTGGACCAATTTTATGGCCTCTCCGGTTTCCGGATTTAAAGTACCTAGATTTTTTTCTACTGGCGGTCGGTTAAGGAAGAAGGTCAATGCGCAACAAATAAATAACGTAAGTGCAGAAAAATAGCATTATCTTTTTTCTATAATAAAAGTTGGAAGTAAAACATAGATAGCAAGTAGATAGCACCATTTTAGAAACTATATTATGTGCCATTTTTTAAATAGCTTGACAGGTTAGACTGGTGTTTTTCCATCACGTATGACAAGTCAAAGTCGGCTAAAAAAATAATTAATGAATTGGACAAAAATAATTCTTTTTTCCAACAGATAAAAAAAATCTAGGTCTAAGGTGATAATTTTCACAAAAGTCGTAAAAGTGCCAAAAATTATGTCTAAAACTAACAATTTTTTTTACTGACATCATATTTCGATATCCTTGTCAATGATGAGTAGGCGTATCAGCCCTCAAAGGCATGTCGTTGAGTTTTTGGACAGCCTGTATACAACAGCAATCTTTTTCTATTCAACAGCAACTACCTATGGAGCAACACAACAAACTCTAAAAATCAGCACCATATTGATAGAAGCACCTAACAACAGAAGTACACAAACAAATGAACTCATGGTGCTTCAAAGAATGACTACTAATATACAGATTGCAAAACAAAACTGTTCAAAGAAAAAAATACAGCTAACTACGTCTGAACATGTACATAGTCACAAAACACGAACACTTCTGACATACAGACTATAGCAGGGGTGGCCAACAAGTCGATCGCGATTGATCGGTAGATCGCGAAACCAATTTTGGTCGATCGCTTCCCATGTCTAGACATATTGTATATTGGTGGATTTAGTCAGCTTTTCGTAGTAGTAAAATAGCCTATTATTATGGAATACGGAACATGAAAGATCGTTTCGAATCATGTACTTTATTAATTTTATCCAGCAAAAGCAGCAGAACACGGAAAACAATGACTGATCTCACAGACCTGTCCGTTTACCGATAGCGGTATTTTTCTTATCGCATCACTGGCCCAATATCTGAATTAATACAACAAATAAAATAACTCGTAACACGGCCAGTCCCGACAATAGCTTTGCTCTTGAAGGTAGTCTCCAGAACCACTATCCCCAACAATAAATTTGATGTCAGTAACTCATTCAAGCTTCAATGCGACAATTCATAATTTGCCGAAATTCAAAGGTGTGTTACACATTCAAGTTACCATTATCTCCTTTTGTGTTCAAAACGCTTCCATTTTAGCTCAAAACATAATCAAATAATTGCATCGAGCTAAACACCTTACAGTTCAAAAACGTAATCAAACATTTGCCATAAGGACCAACCATTCAGCTCTACAAAATAAATTATTATGTGAGCTAACTTATAACCGTTCAGCTCAACAAAATAAACAAATATTGGCAAGGGGTAATCCGTTCAGCTCATGAAGATAAACAAATATTAGCAATGGTCTAATCATTCAGTTCAACACGTTAAACATATATTAGCAAAGGGATCACCATTTATCTCAATAATATAAACAAAAATTATCAACTAACATATGGAGCAGTAGCTCCAGATGTGCGCAGTGAGGTGTTACTACAAATTTATCTTGTCGAAAAAAATTGTCGAAAAATCAAGTTTTTAGGTACCGACTGTACGGAATGTTCGTATCTGCAAATATAAAAAGTTGGGTCTGGAAATGTATTTTCTTCATGAGTTTAAATCTCGAAAACTTAATGAGTGATTAAAAATACAAAAATAGTTTTTAATCTATATTTTTGCTTATCTATCCATAACTCGCGGATGTGCTACGCTTATGACAACATGTCGATCGCGACACATTTTTTAAATAAAAAGTAGATCTTAAGTACACAAAAGTTGGCCACCTCTGGACTAGAGATGGAACGGATCGGGCATCGACCGGATATCGGATATCCCGCCAAACCCCAAAACCGGATACCGAATTATCCGGCCAAAATTTAAAACTTCAGAGTTTCAGTATTCAGGTTTTTGTATAGGTTTTAGACAATTTCGGATAACGATTACCTGTAAAAATATTTCTTGTTTTTTTCTTTTTCAATACATTTTTTATTTAAGGGGCTTGCATTCGAAAAGGATAAAGATTTATTCGCAACGCGTAGATCATTAGTATTCTATTTTATAAAGAGAAGAAATTGAAATTGATCAAAAATAAGGCCTGCAAGCCTGATTCAATTTGATAATGCCACGAAGAAATCGTTTGTGAATAGACTAATCTGACAATAATGGTGAAGAAAAAATTACAACTTATTTCCAAACATGTCGGTTATTGAACAATATTTATCTTCAGTGAGTTCCATTTGTACAGAGCAATTATTTTTAACATACGTCTTATTCAAAGTAATGCAGATACATAAGCTTTTACAAAAAAAGATTTTTTATTTGTCGATTATTTCACAAATTAAAAAGGTATCAGCACTATACGGCCGTGTTAAGTATTGAGGTCGTAACTGTAAATTTGTTTAGATTTAGTGTTTTGATAAAATCATAAGATGGGATGATTTTTGTTGATATGTTATGGTTAAAAGATATAAGAACATGACAAAGAATGAAAAAAAAACGTATTTGAACATTTCTATCTACGAAGTAACAACACAATATAATCTTAAACGCAACATTTTACAACTGTTATTTTATTTAGCTATTATTTTTTAGTAGATTATATAGTTTTTTAATTGAATAATTAATAATATTAATTTATTACAATTAATGGACAATATAATTCTTCAATATAAAAATTGATATCATTTATTTTTAACAACAGGCGAAAAGATCCGGCCGATCCGGCCGGATTCTTAAATCGAGATCCGGCCGGACCGAATATCCGGCAAACTGGCCGGATCGGCCGGACTATCCGGCCGGGCCGGATATCCGATCCATCCCTACTCTGGACTATAGAAATACCGATGCAATCGATGCGCTCCAATCCAAATGATTAGTAAACTTAGAGATACCGCACTGACTTATGTACCACTCATTGCCGGACAAATCATGTAAATCCATCATTTATTAAAAAAATCATTGAGCATCAAAATTTAGCAAAATATTATGTGTCCGGATTTGTGTGCCCCGGGTGTAGCATAGATTCATAATTTATCTCTAATAATTGTTAATTTGCAACAAATTTGTAGTAAATGGATTTTAATGCAGTAAAAATTATCAACATCAATTGCTTACTGCTAAATACGTCCACTACCAAAGCATAGTCTCTGAGCATGACAAATATTCTGCAGTATTTATCCGCTGATTGAGATTTCAAGTTAGTTAATGTCTTAAAATAAAACAAAATTGGTTCCATGCACACGCAGAGGTCACGTAAATCCTTCCTCACCAATTGAATTCAATAATAATATCACTCACTGCTTAACAGATTTAATCAATTTAAACGTCTCCACCGTTCATTCATCCAACGTCCAATTGAAATAATAACACTCGAAACAAAAATTGTGGACCAAGCATGCTGACAAGTGATGAACCAAACGTGGACAAATACATAATTAAAAGCAATTTGGCCTGATGATTGTTTAGACCGGGCCATCGCCCGTCATGACCAATTATAATCAGTCCACTGAGCGATTAAAATATTTGTACGAAAACGATAAATCGGAAATAAGATACTGGTTCAGAGGGAACCGATTTAGCCATAGCGGTTCCCAAATTACATAAATCATATCCACTGGTTCATCTTTAATATCCTAAAGTAATGGAAGATCGTAGATAAGACGTGTTGGGTACCAATTTTGATGAGTATTTTATAAATTGTGGCTTTAAAACAAGGCGCGGTCGTAAAGTGTGATTTCTAATGGAGATAGGACGGGATAGCATGCGTCCGTGTTAATTTAAACGAGGTCATTTTCTGCGTTTGTAGTCCAGGATCCAGAATGATTAAGACCCAGTTCTACCTGTACTAAAACGCGTTTTCTATTAACGGCGTTATTTATGGTTCAAAATTGATGAAATTCTCAGTGTCAATTCTTAGATAAATAAGGAGTTTGGCTAGGCCAAAAATAATTTTTTGGTAAGATAAAAATGAATTTTACTTCTACATCTTTCTCTTTTTTCAAATATAATACCCCTAGCCAAAGTCTCACTACAATAATAGATTTTTTATCTAAGTAGACTTTCAGCCTAAACATTATAACTTTGCCGCTAACCGAAAAATGCGATAATTGTCAGATATGTAAACCATGGCCATATTTCGGCTGTTACGTATGGCCAGCTCATCGCAGACACCATAAGCTTTAATCGATACGTAAACCACGGAATAGACACGGACCCTGACAGAAAAAGATCGAATCTAACAATTTTGCTTCGTAGTTGCGATGTTTTTACAACGGAGCCTTAAAGGCAGGTGCGTTTGGACCTAGAATTAATGAATCCTGGAACAAGTTACAAACCTGTAATACGATGTTCACGTTATTTTTCATCGCACGCGACTTATTTGTTTTGGGTAGATTTGAGTTGGTATAGGGGCGATATGGCTGAAATATGTTACACAAAAACATATATATTGTACCCTACAATGGATAACTTGTGCATTAGAATAATAAATATTGAGCACTAGATCTACTGCGCATCCAAATTAATGGTGATCTAACGCGTACTTTCAATAATAAACGACCTTATTGACTAATTCAAATGCCTCACCCTGCATATTATGTTAAATACAAATTAAATTGTTTTAGACTCGTGACGTCATTGACACTTTTTATTGGCAATCCCATATTTTTTCTACTGAAATTTATAGATCGAAAATTTTTTTGTCGAGAAATTTTCGAGAGAGAAAAATTAGGGTAGAATTGATAACTTACTTGTTTATGGACTGCAAATAGGCGTTTTCGATTGATTTATTTGCGCTGAATACGAATCTGAGCTGGAAAGTTGTAAATGCTTCAACATTTGGCAATCAATTCTACCCGAAATGCAATTTCATCTTGGATTTACAAAATTCATTTTCTCTAAACATAACATTTTTTCAATTTTCAATTGCCGTTTTCTCGAAAATATTCTTATGTAAGAAAGAATAAATTGAGTAAGAATAAATATGGCGTTGTCATTTAACAAAAACGTCTATGACATCATAACTAAAAAATAAGTATTTTTAATAATTAAAAATCGACGTCCACAAGAATTTTTTAGAGTGACAAAACGTCTCAGAGATTTTTCCCTTGTCCATACTTTACGCGCATACTGTATGTGTGCTACAGGTTGCAGAACTTAATGCACGTTATATTCGTTCTAGGGTGCATCATAATTTTCTCATGGTACCTTTTAAATTATTGAATGCGCTTATAATAATTTCAAATGCTATTTTCAATTAACAAGTATTTTTTAAGCGGCTCCTTTTACTTTTATAGAGCTAACGATTATATCGCACGTTTATTTATTTAACTGTACATTTTTACAGTGAAAGGAACAAATATTCAAATATACAATTATTTATTCTGATACATTATGTACAATTATATAAATTTATTTTTTTAATGCACAAATATTTTTGGTATTGGTCAAATATTTTATCAAATGCTTACAATAAATGTACGTTCTATTTTATGTATTCTTTGTAAATTGTATCAGTGAAAAGAAACTCTAATACTATTTCCCACATTGTAGGTATAAAAAGACAAAATTGACAATTTCATCCTATTAAAATCATTAACCGTATTTTCCATTAAACAGTTTCTGTCGATTTTTCTTTCCTGGTTTCATTAGGTTTATTATAAAATTGTATTAATCAGTACATCATTGACCGCGAAATAAATTTTCTAACCGCACCAGTTCTGTGTAGGTACTCTAATATTAACAAGCAGCATATGTGGAATTAGTGCCAGTTTGTAATTATATGTAATTTATAACAGTATAACGATGGAAAATTAGCGACGACCCGGCTTGCAAAACAAGAACAAAAGTCGATACCGCCGAGTATTAATAATTTTATGTAAATTTACACACATATAACAAAAATGACGATTATGTTTACTATCTACTTAAATCAGGATAATCTGCAGCAATTAAGTTTATACAGAATTTACAGTTTAGTAGAGAACATTACTATGTAAATATTAATTAACATAGATTTTAGTTTTTTGTAATTTAAAATTAATGTTCTTATAAATACCTGAAATTTGAATTGCAAGTAACCGAACTAATAATTATACTATTCCAAGAAACAACCTATACAATGATTTAAAAATTTAAAATAAAATAATCTCTTTTTCACCATACAGCTAGAAATTTTGGTTTAACTCAAATAAATGCGTGTTTGAATAGGCAAACATATATTTATTTGCTACACATAATGTTTATTTGAGTCATATATCATATTTTAACTCAAATAAACATTCTTTGTAACAAATGAAAATGTTTAACGACATAATTCGTCAAATTATTATTTATAGGTTAACAATATGGTGACATACAGGCGAGATGTAAATTTTAAATAAATCAAAAATTACAGCCACAACCTGGATTCGAACCAGGGACCTTTGCGTAAAGGTCTCTGCCTTCTGATGTATCAAAAACTGCGCTGTGCATTTTTACAGTTTTGCCATTTTTTTTAAATTCTTGCAATAATAAGTTACAGCAGGCTCAAATAAAAGCTTAAATGAACAACACCCCATATATTTTTTTAATTATCAAAAAATAATGTCATAATTGTGTTTCTGATCATATAGCATTTTGACAACATAACATTTTTAAAAGATAAATTATAAAAATATAAAAAATAGAAAATATAAATTTTTAAAAAATTAGAAGCGCCATGGTCAGATAGCGTGGATTGTCCAAATAAGACAATCATCTCACTTTTTAAAATTATTATATAATGTTAATACAATGTTGGTGACAGTTGTTTTACTGTTTACATGATGATGTGCGCTCGTTCGTACATGTAACTACCTATGTAAATACCATTTGAATCGGCTGAAAAATAAAACAAAAAAATATGAATATATTTGCAAAATACTGACAAAATGTTTGACTAAATTATCCCATTTTAAGCTCATGTAAAGGTGATAATTATCTAAATTGTGTTACAGTATTACACAGTATCTAATACTAGTAAAAAAAATGATGATTTCATCAAGATATCATTTTGCTCATTTTGCTAATTTCTTTAAATATAGCCATAATAAATCGCTTTTACGAAGTGGAAACGATACTTTATTAAAAGTATTAGTACCTCCATATAGTATTCAACCAGTAAGTCGAAATGACAGAAAGAAAATTAAATACCTACTATGTGTGGGTACGACGTTGTTTATATTTGAATATTCTTAATCATCCGGGACGTCGACACAGTACACAGGTATTCCACGGAGAACATTAAATAGTCTTCACAATGATACGATCAAATTGTTTAGGCGGTACCCCAACACCACGGACCGTCCCGTCGAGAAAATTGAATAGCTCGTACACCTTTTTGAGGCAACTTTGCCGTCGTCATTTAAAAGCCAATTTCCGACCAAAGGTGCCCGTTTATCTGTTCTCTCGCGCCTCTCGATTTATTATTTATTGGCCGTTATTGTACGGCGACGGGACGGCCGATGTGTAAATAAGATGCTGTCCGACCCTTAATAGCTTTTTACTGGAACAAGTTAACACTTTTAATATTTAGTGTGATACGGGCACTTTGCTGGAGACTCGAGACCGAAAATAAAGAGAGTCTTTTTACGTTCGGCACCGCAGCAATGAAAGGGTAGACTGGCGTAAATATTATTAATTTATTTTGACAATTTCTTATGGTGTTGGGTTTTGACACCTTGAAGTAATAATACACCATCTTTAATGCTTGTTAAGAAAGGGTTTAAAAGGGAAATTCAATCATAATTTTCAATCGGCTGTTAACCTAAATGCTCCAGTTTATTGCATTCAATAAAAAGCTTGATGGCGTCTATTTATTTGACACTTAAAGGCAAAAATCGTTTGTCTCGAAGTACGCGGTTCTTGAAAATCACCGACGATTTCATTAAAAGTAGATAGTAAGAAAATATTTTATACTAAAGTGTAATATTTCGGGGGGACAAACAATGGCGATATTATTAACCTTTGGTTTGAACCGTTATATTCGCCATACTATATGATCATCATATGAAGAAAGCTCATTTAAAACAATATAAGCTTTGTTTGATTTTTCTTCTTATTTAACATAAATAATTTAATAATCAGAGAGGATCGGAAGATTGTGAAAGCAATTAAAGGTAAAAAAATTCTAATAATGTGTATTTTGATTAAAAAGAAATTAGGCTTGTTTTATATTAACATAGGCGTGCAATTTTAGAAAAAAAAAACGATAACAGCCTCAAGTATATTAATAAAACAAATAAATCACCTATTTCCATTAAAACATTTTTTGCTAACAGTTATTAGCAATTTAAAAGTATTAATTCACTATCTTTTGAGTCTAAATTTCAGAGCATTTCACATAGAGTGTGTCCACGAAAGTCCGCACCATACGGAAAAATTTTTTATTGTGTATTTCTCAGAAAATTTTATTCTTTATAAAAGTTGGCGGCTCGTATGAAACTAAAACTGCAACCGTCAAATATGTAAATTTCGGTGCCATATACCGAGCGATTCAGAATATATGAATTTGTGATAAGAGTAAAGTACCTTTATTTTAATTATTATCGATAAACTTTATTTGGAAATATTGTTTAGAAGTAAAAATTATGTTCAAATATGAAGTCACAGCCACCTCCCTTGAAAAGAAATATTTTCAGTTTTTTTCTTAATTATTACTCTTGTGACAAATATTAGTAAATGCCAGTAATACTAAAAGGTTCTTTTTAATATATTTTTTAGAAATTTGAATTCATTTTTTATATTTTTTGTTATCTTGGTATGATAACTTATGTTTATTTAGAACCAGCGCAAAATTACTCATTTTTTTGGTGCGAAGTTGATATTTCACCCTGTAGATATTAATATATCATACAGTAACTAATTCAGGAGTGTAACTTACCTTTTATTCAGTTAATATTAATGACTGTGGATAGGTTTATAATAGTAGTCATCCATCTACAGCGAGCGGTTCTCAAGTAGTGGTACGCGCGGTACTACCTCTTATGAAATTTTATTTTCACTGATAATATCTTAATAAACATAACTGAAACTTCAAACAATTGTGTCTTGAATTATTTATTTTATGCAAAAATGCATCTTCTTATGTACAGCAGCACAAAACGCACCAATAACCACCTAAGTATAGGTTCTTGTATAGGCAACCCAATGTGAATGTTCTTGCTATTAGAATTTGACTAAAATTAAAATCACACCTACAACTCTAGTCTTTTGTTTTTTTTTTATTACTTTACCTGATCTCCACCATATTAATTAAGTACATATCATTAAGTATCACCCTTATAAACCAAAATTTATAAGTACACTAAAACAAAGAGACTTGCCATCTGGTTTGAGGGGAAAATGGAAGAGAACAGATCTTTTTTTTTTAAACATTCAACATTTACGTCAAATGGGACTGTTTCTTTCCAAATTGCCGGTGGTGGGCACATGAAAACCCGAACTTTACAACAGAATGCCGAGATCAGTACCATTTTATGACTAATGTGCTGTGTGGTATTTTGAATAATCACATATTTGGGCCTTTTTTTCGTCAAAATTTTAATGGGGAATTATATCCTCAGTTCTTGAACAGAGAGTTGTCACCATTTTTGGACAATTTGCCGTTAATTCAACGGGCGTCAATTTGGCTCCAGCGTGATGGTGCGCCCATACACAATATAAACTCTGTCAAGAACTTTCTAAATCATAAATTTGGCCATCGCTGGATAGGCAGAAATTCGGAATCAAGATCCTGGCCACCTAGATCCCCCGACTTGATCCCGTTAGATTTCTCTTTGTGGGGTTACTTACAACATAAAGTATACAAACACCGACCATTTAGAGATATAAATCATTTAGAGGAAACTATAGAACATTGTATTCAGAACATTCCACCGAATTTTGTTAGTAATGCGGCCAAAGATGTTTCTAGAAGGATGTGTTTACGCATAGAACCTCCACGGACACCACACAGAAACATGATGAATAGATATTTAACAATTGTCTCAATGTTAAGTTTTTTTTTAGTTTGTATGTATTTTTGTAATTGTTAGTAGTAGAAATAAAATAAGTTCATAGATAATAAATTGGCATTATTAACATATTCATAATAGTTATTAACTTAATAACGGGTAAGTCAGTCATAGTTAATTCAAGAAACAATAGATGTTTGATGCTTTAGTTATTTTTATTAAAATATTATCAGTAAAAATAAAATTTCATAAGTGGTAGTAACGCGCGTAAGACCACTTGAGAATCGCTCGCTGTAGATGGATAACTACTATGATAAATCTATCCACAGTCATTAATATTAACTGAATAAAACGTAAGTCACGCTCCTGAATTAGTTATTGTATGATAGTTGTAAATAAACATTAGTTACCATACCAAAATAACAAAAAATATAAAAAATGTATTCAAATTTCTAAAAAATAGCTTAAAAAGAACCTTTTAGTAACACTGGCAATTACTAATATTTGTCACAAGAGTAAGAATTAAGAAAAAAATTGAAAATATTTTTTTTCAAGGTAGGTGGCTGTGATTTCATATTTGAATATAATTTTTACTTCTAAACAACATTTCCAGATAAAGTTTATCGATAATAATGAAACTAAAGGTACTTTACTCTTATCACAAATCCATATATTCTGAATCGCTCGGTATATGGCAGCGAAATTTACATATTTGACGGTTGCAGTTTTAGTTTCATACGAGCCGCCAACTTTTATAAAGAATAAAATTTTCTGAGAAGTACACAATAAAAAAACATTCCATATGGTGCGGACTTTCGTGGACACACTGTATTTGCATATCTAAGTATGTACTTGATTTATGAAAAATGCAATAATCTAAGACACGCGACAATACTGGCCAACAATTAACAAAATCGGCAAGTGACAACTATTTCTGGTATGATTTTATCAGTACAACCTCAATCTGAAAGCAAAATTTCCTAATTGTGTCTAGTTTCTCAGAAAAGAAATGCATTTTTCGATTTTTGGCAGTTCTTTAGCATTGCCTTTCTCGAAAAACAAGGCTCAATTCGGAATTTCTGCCTTCAAAATGATACCAAAAAGACAAAAGCAAAAGTACCAGAAATAGTAGATTTTGATAGTAGATCAGATTTTGCTCACTCTTTGTCAGGATAGTCACGTAGTTTAGATTATTGCATTTTTAACAAATTAGGTACCAACTTAAAAATATGCTATGGTCTGATATCTGACTCATAACTTAATTGATTAATGATTTTCTTATGTTAGTACTTGTGGTATGTACATTTATTGTAGTTGAACAAAATAAAAAGGGTTTTTTTATCATCTTTGTATAATATTAAATTACTAATTAACATGTATTCATCGGTGTCACATTTCGCAGGTGTAAAGTATGGATATAATGGAACAAATTGAGAGGGTTCTGCAGAAAAAAAGGTAATAGAGAAGGAAAAGTAAAAACTTTATACGCTCAAAGAAAATTATGCAATACCTATCCTGTCTTTCGCGGATTTTTCCAAAACAAATGAGACTATTTTTTAACTTACTAAGATGAAGTTTCAGATTAAATCCGCAAAAACAACCAAGTAATTCATAAAACAGTTTCTGAAGGTCATTCATAAAACACAGTCAAGTTATCACACAGAGGAAAAAATTTCTTTGACAGTAAGAAACTTTATTTAAGTCAAATATAGTAAAATTAGTTTGAAGTAAACATTTTTGGTTACTTATATCAAAGCAGGATTTTGCTTGATAAGCAAATTATTTATTTGTTATTAACATATATTGTTTTAGCATAAAGAAATATTATATTGTATGTAAAATTAGTGAGTTGTATCAAAATTCCAATTCGTTTGATACAGCAAACTATTCATTTGTTACTAACATATATTGTTCTACTCTAAAGAAATATTCCGCTGTAAGTGAAATTAGAAATTATTAAATTAATTGTTTATATACTTAATGTTTTCATACATTTGTTAAATTTAAAAAATTAAGTTTGTTACACCTAACAAATATATGGTGAAATCAAATATAACTTCTTTCCATTCAAAACCGGTTTGAACCTAGCGCCCGACTTTAAAAAAGTCCGACTTTCTTAACGTAGATCGTTTGTACTTTGTTTGTACCCGTTTGTACCACTATTAATTTCGTTTGTACCTCAAACATAAAAAAAATATTAAATAATCAAAAATAGCCAGCACCCAAATTTGAGATATTCAAATTTGGTTAATGCCATTCGAAAGAGAATCGTTTGTACCTGTTTGTACTTCTATTCAAATCATCTGTACCTCAAAGGAACCGGAAGTACAGAAGTCAGAGTATCAAAAAATCGCCAAAGAGCTAAAATCTGTATTTTTTTAGATATCGAAAAGCGGTAGACGCCATTCGAAAGAGCATGAGTAGCACCCGTTTGTGCCTCTTTTCAATTCGTTTGTACCTGTAAGGGACCGGAAGTACAAAAGTCAGAGTATCAAAATATCGCCAGAGACGTAAAAATCTGTATTTTTTGAGATATCGAAAAGCAGTAAACGGCATTCGAAAGAGCATGAGTAGCACCAGTTTGTACCTCTTTTCTATTCGTTTGTACCTCAAAGGGACCGGAAGTACAAAAGTCAGAGTATCAAAAAATCGCCAAAGAAGTAAAATCTCTATTTTTTGAGATATCGAAAAGCTGTTAACGGCATTCGAAAGAACATCGATAGCACCCGTTTGTACCTCTTTTCAAATCGTTTGTACCTCAAAAGGACCGGAAGTACAAAAGTCAGAGTATCAAAAAATCGCCAAGGACGTAAAATCTGTATTTTTTGAGATATCCAAAAGCAGTAAACGGCATTCGAAAGAGCATGAGTAGCACCCGTTTGTACCTCTTTTCAATTCGTTTGTACCTGAAAGGGACCGGAAGTACAAAAGTTACAGTATCAAAAAATCGCCAAAGACGAAAAATCTGTATCTTTTGAGAAATCGAAAAGCGGTAAACGGCATTCGAAAGAGCATGAGTAGCACCCGTTTGTACCTCTTTTCATTCGTTTACACCTCAAAAGGACCGGAAGTACAAAAGTCAGAGTATCAAAAAATCGCCAAAGACGTAAAATCTGTATATTTTGAGATATCCAAAAGCAGTAAACGGCATTTGAAAGAGCATGAGTAGCCCCCGTTTGTACCTCTTTTCAATTCGTTTGTACCTCAAAGGGACCGGAAGTACAAAAGTTACAGTATCAAAAAATCGCCAAAGACGTAAAATCTGTATTTTTTGAGATATCGAAAAGCGGTGAACGGCATCCAAAAGAGCATGAGTAGCACCCGTTTGTACCTCCTTTCAATTCGTTTGTACCTCAAAAGGACCGGAAGTACAAAAGTCAGAGTATCAAAAAATCGCCAAAGACGTAAAATCTGTATATTTTGAGATATCCAAAAGCAGTAAACGGCATTTGAAAGAGCATGAGTAGCACCCATTTGTACCGCTTTTCAATTCGTTTGTACCTCAAAGGGACCGGAAGTACAAAAGTTACAGTATCAAAAGATCGCTAAAGACGTAAAATCTCTATTTTTTGAGTTATCGAAAAGCGGCAAACGGCACTCGAAACAGCATGAGTAGCACCCGTTTGTACCTCTTTTCAATTCGTTTGTACCTTAAAGGGACCGGAAGTACAAAAGTTACAGTATCAAAAAATCGCCAAAGGCGTTAACCGCTTTTCGATATCTCAAAAAATACAGATTTTAGCTCTTTGGCGATTTTTTGATACTCTGGCTTCTGTACTTCCGGTTCCTTTGAGGTACAGATGATTTGAATAGAGGTACAAACAGGTACAAACGATTCTCTTTCGAATGGCATTAACCAAATTTGAATATCTCAAAGTTGGGTGCTGGCTATTTAATAATTATTTAATAATTTTTTTATGTTTTAGGTACAAACGAAATTAATAGTGGTACAAACGGGTACAACCAAAGTACAAACGATCTACGTTAAGTCGGGCGCTAGGTTCACATCGGTCCATTCAAATGCTAAAATTTCCTTCGATTTTATATTCACAAATTTATACATTTCTTTGATATAAACCATTACATGCAAAACAATCAAACAATCGTTTGATTAAAGCAAATATTTAGGTTGTTTTATATTAAAGAAATATCAAACAAAGTTTCAAACAAACAAACATTTTGTTGTTGTTAGCAAATCATCAAAAAAATGTGTTTCTTTGACTCAAAACATGTAAGAAACTGAATTCTCTCTTATAAATAAAAATCTATTCACGTCAATAAAATATCTCTTAAGAAATGGATTCTTAGATTCAACACTGTCTTTTTCTCTCTGTGCACTAAGTACCTACATGTTTACATAAAATGTGCTTTTTATATCCCTAATACCTGAATTACAATATGAACGTTTGTCAAATTTATTTAGTAAGTTTTTCCTTTTACAATGCTTTCATGTACTTTCTGAACAAGTTCGACATTCGGTCTGCACAGGCTCGGACTAATTATAATTCTTTTTCTGTAATATTGCAGACAGTGCAAAAATAGCACATATTAACTATATTTGTTTAACTAAAGAAAGTAAAAATATATAATAAACACAGAAATACTCTGGATTAAGGCTATAATAAATAACGTAAAATA
Source organism: Aphodius sticticus (assembly GCA_963966075.1). NCBI lineage: Eukaryota > Metazoa > Arthropoda > Insecta > Coleoptera > Scarabaeidae > Aphodius > Aphodius sticticus. The sequence continues at coordinate 15,389,077 of OZ014507.1, forward strand.
AATCTTATATTTGTTTAACTTAATGTAAAATAAATCTTATAAGTGTAACATAAACATGAATATGAACAAAATAAGTATTATACATTTTGTAACCTACCGTCCATTCGACAGAACCTTTATATTATTTTGATGTCGAATGCTGGCGGATTTATTTATTTTTGTTTTTCTGATGTAACCCATTCGAATATGTGTGTACTGTGTACTTATTTATAATACTTTTAATTAATAATATTCTGTGATTATCCAACACATTTTGATCGAAACTATGTTTTACTAAACTAGAAACTATATTTGATGCGATTTGGTGATGTTCTGTCTATACATATATCCGTAAAATGCTTCGAACAATCAACACTGGACTTTGTCGGCTTCCAGTTATATCGGTCTATAAACTGTATCCAAAATTCCTACTGGGCAGGAATCTTCGGAAACCTACATTTAATTGTTAAATAAACCAAAAATTAAGTCAAATTTTATTGAACACGGGCCTGTTCATTGTCATTTGACTGACATCTAACGTCACTCACGATGAGACGTAATTCCCGCTGATTTATTGCAGCCAGGACCCTTTCTGCTGCGACAACTTCTTACATCACATACTGTCATGCGAATTAGTTATAAAAAAATACTTATAGCGCACTAGAAACCACTTAAACCTATATAATGTATCGGCTAGTCAATTTGACGTTATGGGACTAACGAACGGAATGATTTGACAGAAAGTGGTCCCAATATTAAGCTCATGACTCTTCCTCTTTTATACTCTCTAGATGGTTTGCGCACATGTGTCACAGTGACACCTTGTCAAATGTTGACATTTCCAAAACTTTGATGGAAGTGTAAAAATTTTCTTGACAATTATCATCAAACATATGACATAGATATGTCAAACAGACTTTTTGTCTATATCTGTTTTGTTTCATATACAACCACCCTAAAGATAGAACTACACGACTGCTTTGCTAATCCCGTTGGTACCTTCAGTATCGATTCAACGACCATAATATGCATGGTATCAAGCAATTAACGCGATCACACCATTAGTCAAGTGCATAATTAATTATTGCAACCAACGAGCCGACCAAGTATCTATCAATCACAAGTGTTTTCACCTGTTCATTATACAGTTGTTTGCAGGGAGCTCCAATGAAGATCCAATTTAGTACATTGGCGCCTACTGCGTACGCTTTCCAAACAGGGGGGGCGGCGAGAGTCAGCAAGCCCCCAAATTGACGTCGCACAGTTCACAGGGCTCTCCAAATGCATGAATGCAGTGTGCGGCCGCCAGGGGGCGGCCTAAAGTGGCTCATCCAATTAACACGTTCAGTTAAATTTAACCCCTGATCCGGATGTTATTGCTTTACCAGCGTCGAGCCGCCACCGACGCCGGCGGCGTTCTCTCCCCTTTTGCACCGCCGCGCCGCCGGTAATGTCATTTATTAGCACCAAGTCAAAAGCCATGCCTAAATCGAGTACAGTCGATTTAAAACGCATCCGATACGCGATCGTGGCAGCACTGTAAACAATCGAACACGTGCGTCGCGAATACCGGGAGTATTTGATTAATTGATTGCGAGATTGACGTTGAGCGATGCTGCGGGGTTCGCTTATTGCTGAATCGTAAATATAACGCCCGCGAAAAAAGGAAAACAACCCCATAAAGTCTAATAATATTTTGTTAAAGGTTCAGCCGTACCTACTCACAGAAAAGTGATCTCTCGAACGAAGAGAGAATTACTTGGCTGAAGTAGTTGGTAGGTTCGTATATACGCGAGAGATTATTGACTTCAACCAAGAAATTTTATTTCTTGGAATAATTACTAGATTTAAGAAAGTGGTTACTCTGGTGAAGTAAGTAAACAGTCTTCAATGTAGCGTATATTTTTATTCCCGGTAAATATTTTTAGCTACTTAATGTAAGAATTTTAAAGATTTGGCACAAATACGTTTTCTATTGCTAATTAACAAGATAGGTATGTTATATTTACTTACTCGTTCTAAACTGTTGCGTGCGTTACATCAAACTATTCCGTGCTGAAACGTTTATTGTACATTAATCACAAGGCACATCCCCTACGGGTACTTCGTTGTTGTTTTCGTACTAGGTTAGGCTCCTTTACGGCGCCAGCACCACGCGCGGGCGCGCGAGCCTTGACAAAATCACGGTGCGCATATTTATTACAGAGAAAGGGATTACTTGAAAGAAGTGAGAATCACTTCAGTTAAATAATTGGTGGGATTTTATTCAGTAAACAATACTTACTGATATTAAGTGTCTTATATTTTCTTGGATCAAGTAACTACGCACTTGGATGGATTTACTATTACTTCGTTGGAGAAATTAACAATTTTGGGACGAAAAATTCAATTACTTCTTTCTATACAATATTGGTTCTCATAAAGAAAGAATGTATTTGTTGACAGCATTTATCTGAGAAATTATTTTACTTATATTGAGTATGTGGCATTTCTTGTATATACCCAACTTTCTACATCCAAGTAAATATGCATTTGAAACTAGTAAATAAATTCAAGAAATTGTGTTTTCTCGTTCCAAATAATCACTTTTCTGTGTGTACCTCTGCATTTTCTTCCATTATTTTCTGGCCTTTGGTACTTCAAACTGGAACTATCTGCCCCTGGATTGATTCTATCTTGATAACGATTCATGCAACAAGTACAAGCATTCAAGTGTTTTAACGGTAAGACTGTTTATTGATACAATAAAGAGATCATAGAAAAAAAACAGAAGACAACTGAGAAGACAACTGAAGGAGCCAATAGATTGGAAACTAGGAAGAAGAATTATGAGAGAAAGCCAAAGGCTAAATAGATGGACGAGTATTGAGATAACGTCCAAGTCAGGAGTGATTTTAAGTAAGGCAGGTGATTTTTTGGTCCCGTCTTGTTCAGTAGGTACTGATTATTAAGGGATTTTTCCCAAATGTCATTAAAGTTGTCTGTATTAGAGGCCAACGCCAGCTCTTTTCTTCTTAAAGTGTTGTTTCCACTTTATCTTTGTCCCCAGGGGCATTCCCAAATACTTTGCATATAGAATTATGGTATCGTTTATCTCATCGTTTATCTACGTTTAGTCTACCATTTTTTAGTCCATTGGGGCTTGATGAAACTTCTTAGTTCGTTTTGTCAACAGTTGATACCACCACCATTAGAGCCGTGTCATCGGCGAAAGTGGCGACTGTCACATGTTCACAAACTACAAAATAAGTCCACTCGCCTATTTTCTTCAAATTTTGCTTTTAGAGTTTATACTTTTGACACTCAAAACGAGGATACTTACTGAGAATGAGTCATTACGTAAGTAGTTGCCATAAAAAGGCAAGATTGACAATTTCACAATATAACAAGCTGATAAAAGCGAAAAACAAAGATCTAGATAATTCTGTAAGAAAACGAAAAGTATGTTATTACATCCAAACGCAATATTCTTACATTAGCCACTTGTTAAAGGGGTTGTAAAATGAATAACATAAATTAGTACACAGACAATAATTAAAATTTTTATTGTGATTCGAAATTTTAATTAATTTAAATCATTGCTATGTTAATTATATCATTTATAGCCGATAGTTCCTGTAGTAACATAAACTGTTCAAAAAAACCAGGGGAACACTTTTTTCGAAACCTGTAACTTTTTAACTAATAGTTCTAGGCAAATCAAATTTGGTATGCTTTAAGGGCATATATTTAACTAAAGAAAATTACAAAAACAATTTTACAATTCTTAGTTACTTCTAAGTTACACTTACAAATGTAAATTAATGGCGCAAAACAAAATAGAAAAAATGTCAAGTATGCTTTGAATTCACGTATGACAAATGACAAATGAACTCGGCTGTCAATTTTCGTTGATAAGAAACGTCATTAGAAGTAAAATGAGGCATCTTAGTGAAGTGCAAGTTGCTCGTGCTGTAGCCCTTATTCAGCATGGCCACTCGATTCGACATGTTAGCAGGGACCTTAGAGTTTCCCCTTCTTTTATTCAGCGTTTATGGAATCGGTTTCGGGAGGCTGGCCAATACGTTAGAAGAACTGGGCAAAGTCGAAATCGAAAAACTACTCAAAATCAAGACTGATTTCTTGACCTTTCCTCTCTACGTCAGCGTACTGCTACAGCACGAGACCTCTTAAACGATCCACGACGAGCACGTGGAATAGAAATTTCTGATCAAACTGTTAGAAACAGCTTAAAAGAAACGAATTTGACACAATAAGACCTGTCCGCGCACCACACCTTACGCAGCATCACAAAGCAGCGCGAATGAGATTTGCTCTGGATCACAGAAATTGGCAACTTCGTCACTGGACGCCTGTACCGTTTACAGACGAGTCCAGATTTCGTTTAACTCGTTGCGACGGTCAAGTACGTGTATATAGACGTCCTAGTGAACGCTACGCAGCCGCTACTATACAGGACGTAGATAGATTTGGTCGTGGATCTGTGATGGTTTGGACTTGAAGCAGTGTAGACAACAGCACTGATCTTGTTGTGGTTCCTGGTAGACTAAATGCCATGAATTACATCGAAAACATCTTGGAAGACCATGTGGTGCCTGCTGCATATGGTCAAAGCCACATAACGCCGGCATCACGAGAAACTTTCTACAAGAACGTGGAATTCAGGTCATGGAATGGCCGGCATTAAGTCCCGACCTGAATCCTATTGCACACGTGTGGGATCAGCTTGATCGACGTGTTCGCAGCGCCCTAATCCACCACTAACCACACAGGAACTGACACAAGCTCTGACTGAGGAATTGGCAAGCATACCCCAAGAATCTCTTTGCAGACTAGTGCGAACATGCCACGCAGGTGTGAGGAAGTGATTCGTGCTCGTGGAGGGCATACAGTGTATTAAACTTCACCACTCCACAGAAAATCCGACTGTCATTGATACTATGACAGTCATTTTTATTTTGTTTTGCGTTATTAATTTACATTTTGAAGTGTTACTTAGATGTAACTAAGAGTTGTAACATTGCTCTTGTAATTTTCTTTGGTTAAATTTTTTTGGTTTGCTTGGAACTATTATTTAAAAAGTTACAGGTTTCGGAACAGTGTTCCCCGAATTTTTTTGAGCAGTGTATTAACATGTTTAAAATTTTACTTGAAAATGAAAAACCATAAATTGTGCCTGTCAAACTTTAATCATTCATTTCTCGAATCTCATCACAAAATACCACATTGTAGCGGATAAAATTTCACACACAATTTTCGATAGTTTTTCGACCTTTAAAAATTTTTCTATTACAGGAACCATAAGCTATCGATTGATATCAGTTTCATCAACTGCATTTGATCTTCCTATGCATAATCTAGAATGACTGGACTAATTATAACTGTTATCTTAATTCTGAACGATCGAAAGAGGTTTGTTTACCTTTTATTTGTGTAATGGCGTTCTATTCCAATGGTGAATTATATAATCACCATTCCTAAACAGGGAATTGCACTTTATTTGGCCAATTGACCACTGATACAATGGGAGTCAATTTGTTATTTTTTTCTAATTCTTAAACTCCTTATTAATAAGTTGAAATCCTCTTTATTTAGTCAATTTGCTACTCAATATACCGACGTCAATTAGATTTTAGTATCCATTCACAATGACGACGAATTGAATAAATAAGTAAACAAGAATTCAAAATTTTCACAAAATTTTCTTAAAATGGATAATACCCAAAGAAATGTTCCATATATAGGCAACTTATCTGAACACACTATGTCAAACCCTGATTCTGCTCCCCATGACGGTGTCTTGCTTTTTATCGAAAATTTTGACCTCCCCTCGAAAGAAGTAACTACTGGGACGCTAAAGCTCAGGAGGCACAATATGATTATGATGACAACATTTATAACTGGATACTGCTGCCTTAGAAAGCGCCTGCACAATATGAAGCTTCTCAGAGAAGAGCAAATATGCAGATTTGAGGAGGGAAATTAATATTATGAAGAATAACCATAAAAAATAACTCGTGTTATAAATTGTTCCTATAGAAACGGCCGAAGAAACATGTTGCCTACATCATTTTATAGATGATGATTTATGTGAGCTCATTTCGGGCAATATTTTGTTCTGTCCAGTGGAAGGATATAAATAGAATTGAGTAATAAACCCCATATTAAATAATATAATACGGAGGGAGCTATTAGCATATGGGCGAGCAGGTACTTCACAGGGTCTTTGACCACGCACACAACACTATTTATCACCGACCCAAGCGCGTTCCCCGTAATCTTTTACAACATCTAGGAAACCGCTATATGGGGGTTGCCGGTACCGTAACAGTGCTTTTCATCTTGCCTACAATAGCTTAAAATCCTTTGTTAAGTGTCTACTGATTTCGATTAGATAAAATCTAGGTGTCTGGTAAATTATTGGTACCACCCCGCTTTCAAGGCAGTTAAAGCGGAGAGAGATTTGTAACCGCTGGTCAATGGTTAATAAATTTATAAAATCGACGCATTATCATTAATAATTATGAATTATCATTAATTAGTTTTATCTACGGAGCCGCATTGAAGTGCAAATGCTGGACACTAAATTTCTTATAAATTTTATGGCATAACCGCACATACCGCTAGCAAAATAAATTTATTTTCCGTCAATTAAAATAAGATGAAAATAAATGCGTTGTGGCAAACGTCAACAGCGTTACTTAAAATAACAGTTAAAATTAATAATTAAGCGGAAACATCATTTAAGAAAAGACCATTATTTCTGAAGAAAAAATACAATTGATATAACGTATTAGTTTGAGATAGTAATTAAAAAAATACCTAAAATGACTATAAAACTATTATAGAGGTTGTTTTAGAAATACCGGCTCACCTTGAAGGAGTATATCCGCCAAGGACAGAGAAGCAATTTTGGTCAAATAAAGGACAGTCTATTTCAAATTTTTAAGTACCTACCATCAAAATTGTATTGAATAAATCGTCTAAGGCATGCGCTGGTGAATAGCCAAATGTGTAGGCAATCAAATATACTTCATAATTTTATTATCAGACCGACGCCGAAATGATTAGGTATTTCCATTCAAATTATACGTTAAAGTGAACTTGGAACCTTTGCCGATAGTAAAAAAAATATCCGGCTCAATTCTGTCGAGTCTAGGTGACGGATTTTAAGATTATTGGTGGCTATGTCGTAGTCTTCTTGCGATCAACAAAAAAAAACACCGATATTCGCAGAATTCGTCACCTACACTTGACAGAATTGAGCCAGGTATTTTTCTTATTATTAGCAAAGGTACAAAGTTCACTCTAATGTATATTCTTAATGCACAAACTTAAACGTGCATATGTAATAGCCGATTGAAAATTACAACCGCATTTCCAATTTAAACGTCACCTTAACACAGCAATTGCGCGTTGCGGCCGATCAATATTATGTCGCATTCTAGCCATACAATTGCCATCCATCCGTCTATGGTACTACACAAATCACTACAAAAACACAACCATATTAATATTCCACAATCCAAAATAATTCCTATTGTTGAATATAGGTCATTGTCACTGTACGCGATAAAGGCCGGCGGCGTTGATTTGTCACCAGTTGCAACACAACTGTAGTGGAGTATTGTCGTTTTACTTGCGCTGAACAGGGACGGACTCCCTCTTTCTTATTAATTTTCTCAAGTTGGACTATACGTTATGTGAAAAATAAACAAACAAAATGGATTATAGAAAAAAAACAACGAAATATTGGTATCATTCAAAACTTATAAGCAGCCCAATAGCAGTTTAAATGGATACAATAAGAATCTACAATAGTGAACTATATTTTGGGACATCTGATTCGTTGATTTGACAACTATTCTACTGATGTTCCAACGATTCGAATATCACACTGTATAAATATATTTTAAAATTATGAAAGAAAAAAACTGTAATTTTTTCATATAACATTTTAAGGGGTCTCCATTGAAAACAGAATTTGAGACAAAATAAGAGACACTATATTTATCGACTGTAATAATTTCAAATTCACATAAAAATTACACCACAAAACTTATTAACAAAAAATCTATTAAAATTTGTAGAGAATTGAACCTACAATCTATCTTAACATTTTTGGACAGTGTGCCTGCATTGTTATGTTTAAAATACATACTTTATTTTAAATAACTGTTTTAAACATATTTAAAGTGTATTTAAGTGTTCCGTTTAACGTTTAAAACGTGTTTATTGTTTATTTGTATTTATTTCTACTATTTTGAACATTGTTTTTTATATTATTTGTTTTTATAATTTTACTTTATCATACGTAGTATGACAAAGTATTACAATCGTGTCGATAAAATTTGAGCGGAAATATGTGCTATTGGGTCCCCTGAACATTTTTTTACCATTGTTTCATTCTTAGCATTTTTTAACGATTTTGCTAATTACTCGCACTTTCTCTAATTTCGTCAAAATAGTTAAATAATACATTAACCTAGAGGAAATTCTGAATATTAATGTCATTTTTTTGGTAAAATTATCAGTTTAGCTGCATGAGCAATTCTATTTGATCGAGATCGGTCGTGTCGGCATTAATATAAAACTAGTTAGCCAGGATTTTACAGATATTTTCATTCTAATGACAGTAGGTAGTGTCAAACGCTGATTTTTTGACAATACCTATTACCTACTGTCAATGGAGTCAAAATATATTTCAAATCCTGGCTAACTAGTTTTATTTTAATGCAGACACGATTGATCTCGATCAAATACAGTGAGATCAAAAATTACTGACCTGTTCGCTCGCATGAAACAGGGTTTTAGTAAAAATGTGCCATATATGCCATAAAAATATACCCATATCTACTAGTATATACTAAACGTGACTCACACTTTGCGGAAGAAGTTTACGAAAATCGGCGAATCGGGGGAAAGGTCTACTCCTCGGAGAAGCGAAAATCGGCGCTGCAGGAAAATCCGTCTGAAATTTGATTCTACAGTGCTTAGGCTTTCGATTTCGTCCATTTTCGGCCCAGGTCTCGTTATTTTTTACCTCGATTCGGCTAAATTTATCGATTATCGTTAGGGACTGTACTCGTCAGCGCGTCGCCATGGCAACCGATCGGGGTTGCTAGGCGACGGCCGCGCGCTTTGCGACGCGGTCACCAGACGAGACGGCGACACATCGTCATGTCGCTGTTGAGGTTACGCTACGAAGCAATAGATGGCGCCCAGTAACCGCGCCGAACGTACAAGCATAATCACGTCGCGCGTGTAAGAGCATCCGGGCTTTTTGTCTCTCTCTTAACGCTTCGGCGATCTACCTACAGGTCAATCATTTTTGATCTCACTCTAGCATGTCACGCAGCTAACCTATTAATTTTATATACATATAGTATGATAAAGTCATGTGTCTGGCCACATCAGATTTTTTTATATTACTTTTCAAACGCATAGGTATCGATCACAATTTCGTGATTAAAAACATGTCCTATTCATTGTTTAAAATATATATTCGTGCAGTGTTTTAAAACACAGGAGACTGTGCTCCTGTGGTAGGACTGCTTTTAGAGTTAAGGGGTTTCTGTGGATTTCCTCGCTCCACGGTGCAATACTGTGAGCCAAATAACTTAAGACGTCCCGCAGACAGGGGCCATAATATTGATTATTATTGTTACCATTAAATTGAAAAAAACTTAGTTTTTAAAACAAACATTAGAGATATCGAAAAAAGTTATTTGAAACACTTATTCATAATCTAATTTTAATCTGATATACCGAGTATTAATGGCAAATTCAGATTTTCAGATTCAATTCAGTAGATCTAACATAAGATTTTTATAATGCGTTTTCTGTTTTTATTCCTGTTATTTTCATTATTTTCGGCTGCATAGTACTGCATAGTAAAACATTCGCAGTTTCATAATTTGAAATTTGTAATTTCAACATGCTGGTTTTCCGTTGACATGGTTTTCCGGTATGTAGGTTAACATTATATTCTCAAAAGTTTTTCTAATAACACATCATAAAAACGGAGTATTGTTTCACACTAGGCTGGGGTTGGCCGGGTTTATATTAGAACTTTAACGTCAATACTATCATAAATGCAGCTCATGATCTTCTACTACTATACAAACCTCCATCTCTGAAAATAAATAAAATACAAAGGTATTTTCATCAAAAGTGTTTTGAACGAGTGACGGCTAGTTTATTTCACAGTAAATCGTTCAGGAAATCCATTGGTGGCCAGTTTGTAAAACTCAAAAATCTTTTTTAATGAACAGAATATGTAAATATGGAATTTATTAAGGTTATTGTTATGCTAACGTTGGATATTTAGTACTAATTTCATTTTGTCTTTCTCTCTGTTTCCAAGAATCATTGTAAAACGATAAGTCAATTATTTGAGTTACATTAAAGCGTTTTTAGAAATAGTAGAAAACCCTGAGCTAATTGGGGGTAATAAATCGAAAATAGTAGACGAGTGCTCCACATAATAATACCAACTAATTTTTGCGAGGCAGTAGATAGAAACACCACGTGCGGGAGAAACTGTTCCGATTGTGCATTTTCCGTGAAAACCCTCGAGTCGTTTCCGAGTTTGCAGCACGCATGTTAACTCTCGTAAATACACTCCCAGCACTTCATCTTAATCTCGTAAATGCGGGAAGGTACAAGTCCCCTGGTGGTGGTAGTAAGCTGACGTGCATGCTAAGCCGTAACTCCGCGGCTCTGTTTATAGAGTGAGGAAAGCGAAACTGCGCTAGACACCATTGAAACGACGACATCGTCGTCGGTTCAACTTGAATCTTGCTTACGGAAGTAGGGTGGGTCAACTTCCTCTGTAATTATGGCAAATACATGCGACAAGTTGTACGTATTGAAAGGATTCTGCGATTAGAATACTTGATGACGATTATTGAATACTTGATGAAGCTTAAAGTACTTTTAACCAAATTCTGATTACGCAATAGTGTGTACCTAATTCTTTTAAATTCTTTTCGTCACCTAAATTACCAATTTAGTTTATAGATATCGGATGTTGTTCATCCGCAAGTTTTGTCTTTAAGTTTAAATTCTGCAGAAAACAAAATATCAGAATCAGCCACATTAGCTGTTGCTTAAAAACAAAACGTGTCGTAAAACATGAAGGATATAAGGAGCTAGAATTGAATGACATAGATAAGAGGTAGGTGAAGTTTTTAAAACGAATTTGTTTTACTTCCAACCCAGCCATACAAAAATTAGTTTAGGGATTCTATTGAAGTGGAATAGCTGTAATTTTCCTGATTTTCCATGGGGTTTGTAGACAGTTTATGCTGTTGTTAGTTCATCCCTAAAGTATGAGAGTGAGATGGATATGTGGTGCATGTCTTATTTAATATATTTAATTAATTTAATTATTTAATAGGGTATGAATTCAGTTTCTTGCGATCACTAGTTTTGAAAAAAGAGTTACATTTGAATATTATCTTGTAAAGTTTGGTATAAAAAATTATGGGATATTGTTTTATCTAAACACTAAAAATAAACTTAGATAAGCGTCTGAATGTACACATATAAAATCATCAACATTAAAAAAATAGACATAAGGGATGATCAGAAAAATTTCGAAAAAATATAATCGAAATTATAGCCAGCAATTATTTCCATAAACACGCTTTTTTTAATATTATCAATTAATGCATACGTTAGTTTGCCGGAAGTTGATAATACCTAAAAAATGAAACACGGTGTCCTCTGCAAACTATTTTGCAGTGTTAAGTTCGACCTCGTTTCCAACACACCTGTAGCACTGGGGGAAGCTTATTTTACTTTTATTTCGAGAAAATTTCATATTGTAATCAATTATATTATTAAAATATTTCTCGTTTAATTTAAATTAACTAATAGCCCAGTAAAATTAGACGAAAAAAGCGGCAAACTTCAAACCCAGCTTTTGGTTGGCCATTACAAATAACGTGTAAAAAGTCCCCATCGTTGCGAGTTATTTACGGTCAAAGATGACCGAATTGAACTATTGATTATACGACATTAAGCGCTGTTAGGAATTCTCTAAATCTTTTAATTCTCTATAAAAAAATCTGATGTGGCCAGGCACATGACTTTATCATACTATATATATAAAATTACTAGTTTAGCTGCATGAGATTTTATTTCATCGAGATCGCCCATGTCTGCATTAAAATAAAATTAGTAGAACTAGGCAGATATTTCGATGAGCTGCGTTCGGATATTGTACTCCGTTGACACCGGGTACACCGTCCAAATGACACTTACGTGTTATTGGGTGTAAAAAGTGTAATACAATATCCGAACGCAGCTTATATTGACAGAAGTTATTGTCAAAACATTAGCGTTTGACACTACCTACTGTCATTAGAATCAAAAAATCTCACAAATCCTGGCTACTAGTTTTCATGCAGTACGACCGATCTCGTAGAAATAGAATTTGCTCATGCAGCTAAACTATTGATAGTACCAAAAAATGTCATAGTGATAAATGATTCAGAATTTCCTCATCTTTAATTTATTATTTAACTATTTCGACGAAATTCCAGAAATGGCGGTTTATTTGCAAAATCTTTCAAAAATGCTAAGACTAAACCTCCAGTTCCTTTGGACACTCTTCAACAGAAAGCTTTTCAGCTCTAAGTTTGGTTATGAAACTTCTAAATATGAAGTTTCGTCCCGATACCTTTAGTAGTTTCTCCGGAATCGTCGCCACAAAAAACGGGTACACACACACACACACATACACACACACATACACACACACATACACACACACACAGACATTTTTTTGTACCTTATATTTGCTCCAGCATGTTGCTTTTCTGATTTTGTTTTTGGAGTAAAATTGATAGGCGCTTTTGCAATCAGTAAGATAAAACTGTTTAAAATATTACGGTTGCTTTATTATTTTTTATAAGGTATTTATAAGGTAAATAACACTGTATATTTTTATGGCTGCATTATTTTAACAGTTTTTCAGTTTTTCGGGCTAAAATTTTAAAAATAACTGGTGTTTAAAAAGCTAATGGGTTCAGACATAATCGCAAAAAACTGAATACCGTATCTTCTAAAAATAGTTCCTAAACTTTTATTAAGACCCATCTCTATCCCAATTTTATTATTAGTGAATAAACTAACAAGATCATGTAGCATTATCCGACTTTATTGTTTTGAGAAAATAATTAAATATAAGAAATTCAAATATAACACAAAAGAAAAAACAATGGGTTCTTATTATATTCATTCCTTCACTTATACTTTTAATTCATCAATTTTTGTTGTTGTCGTCATAAAACATCGTCAATGATGAATACGGTGAGATGAGTCGATATAATTACACTCTTAAACAAAACGAAATGGACAGATGTGGTAGTAACTGCCATTCGCCATTGTCGCTTGCCATAGAAACAAAACACGAAAAAAACAAATTGCCAATACAGCCAGCAGAAAGACATCAGACTTTTTTTTTGTAAAACAACAATTGAAAAGGTTCCATATCGCCATCGGATGAGAAAGTTTAGCCGTCGGTCCCGTGCGTTATCATGTTGAGACGTGCATGTTAAAGAACTTTTAACGAGGGTTGAAATCCCTTCACTTCGACGAGATTCCTGGACTGGTGAATCATGGTCTCAGCATCGGTGAGTTAAATTGCGGAAATAGACAGACGAATAACCAGACAGAATAAACAAAGTACAAAATAAAAACAAAACAAAAAATAATCGACAAAAATAATACTTATCGGCTATAGATATTATACAGAACATCATCGTTTTTAATTACTGATTGCTTCTATTCAAACATCGACGCGAAACCAGTTTTCGAATGCAAATAAAAATGGAAATTAATTGCAATTTATTTATATTATATATGCATTTATATACATACCTACACGTTCATTTGTATATTTCGTTTGGCGTAACGCAAAACCGGCCGCATCGTTAACAGTAAACCCCGTAAATAATTATCATTATAAAACAAATTATTCCGTGGATTAATAACTATTGGATTTCATGGTTACTATATTTATACAAACACACATACACACACACACACGGAATTCGATTTTTTACTTCGGCTTAATATTCATAGCGTTGGCGAAATCGATTTTTCCATTAGCATGTTGCGACGCACTGTGCCCTGCGAAACCCGTAGTAATTTTCGCATAGTATTTGCATAGAGGAGGTATCGAAAAAGTGTAGATGCACTGTTTTATTACAATTTGTTTATTTGTGAATGGTGGTAGTAGTGCAGTTGTTCGGGGATTTTTAAATTGTTCGTCTATTTAGCCGTGTTTTCGTTGCATCTGGGTGTATAGGTTTAACTCGTTAATTTGGTTTGTATGCGGTACTTTTTATTTACATTTCCGTAAATCCGATTCATTGGTTGCCAAATCTGGACAGCACCGTTGCGAGTATTCGACAGTCGGATACGTGTTTGCGTAAATCACCAGGAAAATAGTGTTTCTGTTGCATTCAATACAATACAATTTGCACTTGTACCGTGTTGTATACCTATTTTAAAATTTTACCTACGACCGTATGTATAAAAGTCCCTTACGTCACGGAATGGTTCACTCGTATATCGCTTATAACAAATATGTGCTTATGGTGGTGCTTTTGTGTTTTTAACGCACGACATAATGTCATTGCAATGCAAATGTAGATCCATATTTTCCTATTTGATTATAATTTCCCTCGTCACAACAGTTCAAATGTAGTTCCCCACAGTTGAAATAGATGTCGCGCGAATAACTAGCAATAGATAAAATACATTTTTGTTGAACTGTCAAATATACTAACCTAACTTAATACATCTACTTCTGTCGCAATATTTCTCCTTTATTTAAAGTAAGTGATTAGATCTGTAGTCGGTTGTAAGTAAAATTATGTACAATACTCGAAAATTGGCCGCTTCGCGGCTCGTATGTTAACTTTCCACATGTGCGTAATATGCTAGTTACAGCCATGTTACAGCTTTTGTAATGTAATATAGTAATATACTATAAAGAGGATTATATTGTTTCCTAGCAGCGCTATGAACCTATCAAATGCGACTGGTTTACCACATTTTCTGTAACTCAAGATTATCACCACCAACCAGAAAATAGAAATAATTAGAAATAATTGTCCGAATTATTGGAAATAATTATCCTATAAAAATTAAAGATATGGTCAAACAAAAAAAAAATGTGCTAGAACTAAACTATTTCAACTAGTTTCCTGAATGTGATAAAATCTGTTGTAACAATCATTTGTATGTCTATCTGGTAGGCAACAATAAAACCTGCGCAGGAGATCCAATGGAAAAAACTCCATTGGTTTAGAGTTGTTTATGTTAATCACAGATCAAAGATGAATGTCTTTAGTGTTCAAACAGTTTTGTTAGTAACCCAATTTTCAAAATAGAAAATTTTATAACTGTATCATTTTATTCGGCATTAATTTACACATCGTTCATTTGTTGCAAGAACTTCATAACTATACTTAAATATAACTTTAAGTTATGACTTTTTTCACGTTTGCCTTCACACAGGAAGTGCATTTCGTTTCAGCACATGATATTAAAGCTTGACGGGTTTTATTTTTAGGTTAGTCATTCATTTATTCTGGGAATCATAATTTATTTTTGTACGAAAAAAAATTACGGAATTTTTAAGAAATGTTGCTGTTTGTAGCAAGTATACATTATTTTAAAAATCATGTAATCACACATTAAAAACATCTCAATAATAATTTTTGATTTGATCACTAAATCACAAACAATTTATAGTAAAAGAATAACAATATAGTAAGAAAGAATACAATTTATTTATTATTGAAAAACTAAAACGAAACATTGTTACAGATATGGGTTTCTTTTTGCTTTAGTGTTACTTTTGTTATTAATTGCTTCTTTTGTTTCATCTTGGACTTGATCTTTTGTATGTATTTGATACCCAGGTTTAAAGGCAACCATTATTTTTTATTTGCTGTTTTCCCTGTATTTTTGTTAAATCCGCATGTGATAAACTATAACCTCCTTGATCTTCGAGATGTAAGTAGTTGAAAATAAAATAATTAGTTATTGATTTTGTTCCTTAAGTTCCATTCGTTTGTCGAAATTGAATATTTTGAAGTTAGTGTCCTGCACTACTTAAAAGAAAAACAGCCCATTGAATATTAATTTAAATGCATGGCATACTTATTACTAAAACAATCTTAAACAATCTTATCATTATTTAATTATGTATTTTATTGGAAAATGTAAAAAAATTAAATTAAATTAAAATTTAGATATTTCAGCAAAACTTTGGGTTTTTGTCTTATCATATTTCCCAGATTTTTACTTGATAACTATTCTACTTCAACAGAAAGATGCATTTTAATTTCCTACATAACTGGTTACAAATCAATTAATAAGTTGCATCTTAAAGTTCAATATAGATAATGAATATTAATTATTATTCTTTACTTTACGATGAATCTTTATTACCTTATTTGTGATTTGTTCCGAATCAAAACCCATTTCAGGGTCACCACTTAATTTTCATATTCCATTAACTACAACAGTTAGCTTTAAACGGCAATAACTCGATTGTTCACATTTTATTTTTAAAATATGCATGGAACTCTAAGTATCTAGCAGCAATATTATTAATTATTAATTATGCAGTCCTGTATGTTTGGGTAACTATCCTGTAATATAAACTTCTATGAATATGAATAACTAACGCATATAATTAACAATCTTAAACTAAAACCAATATTGTGAAACACAATAGCGTATATCTTGATAAGAAAATAGTAGGTACCTACCTGGTACTCATAATACTGTTGGCATCATAAATATTACCGCGTCCTAAAGCATTACCGATCTCCTACATAAAATCATGAATTCCGTACGTAAAGAACATCCAACTAAACGCTTTCTGAAACCGCTATGCTTGTTCCACGGCCGTCAACGAGCATTTTAGAACGCGAAATAATAGAGTGGTAAATATTTAAAGTTACATTACCACTGTTCGCACTGCATGTCGAGGGAACACAAAGTTGACAGTACCGCTCTGCCATTCACAGTCACCGGCAGTAAATGGCGAGCGACTATTATTTTCTCGTTTAGGAGCTTATTTTTGTTGCATTACACGAGCGCGCAAGCTCATTCATGCAATAGAAAACAGTTTTAAAGTGCAATACACTAAGCTGTACTCTTTTGTGTGAATCACTTGCGCATTCTTGGTTTTTTTTTTTTCGTTACCTTATTGGTGTGGACTTCAGACTAGACTGTAAGGGCTAACAAGCAATACTGTTGTAGGTATATCTATACAGCGAGACTTTACAGATGTAAGTAGGTTACGATCGAAAACACAGAATCGATCCATAATTGAGCGTTTTTAAAGACAAGTTACTAGTTTATTCTGGTACAGTCGTTTAAAAGATAAAAGCATAAAGTTAAAATGCCAGCATAAAATATCTGAAACTGCAAAAAAAATTTTATGAGAAAGTCCTAACCGGAATGGAAAAAACTTTAGTTATGTTTGATAGCAATGTACTTCTGTAACACTTGTATGTAGTCTTCTGTAAATTGAAAACCATGAACCGAAAATTTCAAATATCACGTTTCACTGCATTTTATGGCAAAAGCACGTATATTCAAAGTCTTAGAGCATACAATTTACTACCACTTTTGTATTAAACAATTTCTGTTAAATTGTTAATTTGCAAGTTATGGCAGTGGAAACATACGAAGTGCATATATGAAGATGGTGGTAGCCAGACCTTAACATTGGTGTCAATTTTGGATTTTCATTTGGGACCCAAACAGACCTTTTGTAAGCTCCAGCCGCTATTTTGCCAATTTTTACAGAACCCGAAATATTTGTTGAATATTGTGAGCGGGCTAAGTATAGAAAGATGACACAAACATCTCTCAAAGGGTTATTTAAAAATATCTTCAACATGTTTATATCAAAATTCATTTCCGATTTTTGTTATCGACTTGACGTAATCGACACTTTTTTTAAATAGTAACTCCATATTTTTGTACTAGATCAATTTTTGATAGATCTGTTAATTATTTAAGAGATTTACAAAATTTATGGCCTTAAATAAAACATTTTCGAGAAAAAGAAAATTAGACCAATATTGATAACTTTTGTTTGTATATATGGAAAGCAAACAGCCGTTTTTCAATTGATTTATATGCGCTGAATCCGAGCTTGAAAGCGCTTTTTTGTTGGTTCTTTTATTTAGGCGTCTACCTACCTATTAAAGAATCGCTGTAAATGTTTCAAAAACATTTATGAACAAACTCAGGATTCTAAGTAAAAGTGCAAAGATTAAGGTTTACTATGTTCGAGTTTAAGATTTCTAGGACATGGGTTCAGCGGGAATAAATTTTTAAAAAATACCAAAATCGCCTGTTTTATTTTTGATTAATTTTTATTAATATACAGGGTGTCCGGTAAAGGTGTTCCGAAAATTAGGGAGCTGATAGAGGACGTCACTGCCATCTAAGAAGTATGCGTATATGCGTGTATATTTATTTTTTAGTTTTAAAAATATAACCTAATACAAAGTCGGCGTTGTTTATTTAACAGAAACAAAAAAACAGTTACAAATAACAAAAGTAAATAAAAGTTTTGCAAATACTGCTCTAAATGTTGCCCTGCCATGTGAATTCACATTTCCCAAATCCTGCTAGACTCTTTAAAAAATTTCACGTGTTTCTCGAATGCTATTGCAGACGCCATTTATTCGCTGTAGCAGTGCATTTCTGTTCAGCGAAGAAATGGTGCCTGCAATCGCATTTGAGAAAAACCTGGAATTTTTCCGGGATTTGGGAAGTCGTGCTGAAATCTACATTCACATGGAAGGGCAACAATTTGAGCAGTATTTGCAAAACTCTTTTATTTATTTTTGTTATTTGGAAGTGTTTTTTTTTGTTTCTGTAAAAGAAACAACGCCGATTTTGCAATCAGTTATATTTTTAAGGGAATATAAGTACAACAGAAAAATAAAAGAAGCTATAACTTTGTAATGAAGCGTCGAAAGCCAAAAGTGCATATACCCTCTTTGGATGGCAATGACGTCCTCTATCAGCTCTCTAATTTTCGGAACACCTTTACCGGACACCCTGTATATTATATATTAATAGATATGATATATACTTAATATGTATATAATATTATAGATAAAATTCTAATTTACTTAATATTGACCGGAACCATATTATATATTAATTAATTTTGAATCTTTTAGCCAGAATACCCTTTGAGGGCTAAAATTCTACCCAAGATGCAATGTAATATTCAATTCACAAAATCCATGTCCCATAAAGTTAAGTATCAATATATTAAAATTTGCAATTCTCCTTTTCTCGAAAATATTCTTATGTAAGGCCATAAAATGTATCCGTTATTCAGACAATTCTAAGATCTATCAAAATCAGTAAAACAAATGGAGTCGCCATTATAAAAAATGTCGATGACATCATAACTCAGTAATTCACTCCAGGTAATTTTATTTTTCACAAAAATATGTGGTTCAATAACAAAAGATCCATGTGAGATTTTTAAAATAACTAATAATATTGAACATCAATGGATAGCCCATTATAGCCAGTTTACAGTACATATGTCGTAGTACATAATATGTCAAGCAACTTGTACTGTATCCATACTTTACTATTTTCCATTGTAGGTATATCACTGCAAGCTAAACCCACTTTTTGTGGCTATTGAGTGGATTAGTTAGATATTCTGGGGGTTCATCACCCCTCCTAATATTGTCGTCGGTTTATACTTTATGGCACCCTCTTATGGAGGAAGATTTATTTAGATCGATTATTTGGAACTTATTCAGTTTTGATAACAAAAGCGCAATGATCCATTTCTGGTCAGTCTCAGTGAGAAAAATTCAGTGAAAAAATCCAAAATCCATCATTCGAGGGAATAATTAAACAAACAGTATCTTTAATTGGCTTAAGTGTTGCTTTTATAGCGTAAAAATTAGGTATTTTATTCTGAATCCGTTGGCAGTACACGGATTCCAATATTTACTTTTATTAAAATATGGCAAACTATCAACGACTTGTATCAAGTATCAACGTATCAACGCTGTTTGTTTATTTACTTAATGGTTAGATTTTAGATTTCAACAATCGAAATATAGACATAAGAGCATCATATTCAGAAATAATTACTGAAAGACACCATTGTATCTTATAATTTAATGTATATTAGAAAGATATGCAACACTTTTGGTAAAAGGTATAAACAGTTTGCCAAAGCAGCACACCGAAGTGAATTCAGTGTCCAAACGAAAGCATAAAATGTACGAACAAAATTGTTATTTAGTGGATGTTTGCGTTTCAAAATTTTTTGCATTATGACTCGCTCCGACAAGTGACCTTATCACGAACCGTCATATGGTCAAATCTCAAGTTAAACTATCTATAAAATGAACCTTATGACGAACCGTATAAGGCCCCTTTCTTCGGAGCGGTTCACATTTACATATGCATTCGCGGTTAGCCTTCACATATAAATTAATCATGGTAATGTTCAATGAGGGTTGATTGTTGCTGGAATACTGTACTATACAAGGTCAAGTCCCAAACGTCTCTAAAACGCGAGAATTCCTGCAAAATCGACAGCGATTACGAAATAGAAAAACATCCTAACCTTATTTCGGCAAGTTCTCTCTTCTCATTCGTCGGAAACTGATCAAAAAGTCAATGCGAACATCACTAACACCAAATATCTCACATTTTTCAAGTTTCTAAAGCAAAACGACGCAACCGTCCCCGCCGGCAATCATACGTCGCACAGTAATATCTTCTATTTCTAACGGTACTTAAGTCAAATTTGTAATTTTAATAAAAACAAAATTTTTAATTAACAACACGATCCCTAACACACCAGGCTTTCATATTTCAATAGAAATTTCTTACCTGATAATTCAGTTTTTGGTATAATAATTGGAAAAGGTGATGGATTGCATCATTACTATTAAACAGGCTTGTACTGTGATTGTCAGATTATCTTGAATACAAGAGTAACCTACGAAAAAATATACTACTTTCTTTCCTTGTTCCTTGTGCTATACTATATGGAAATATGGTAGTAAATATCTTGTTTTTTACTAGCGAAATTCCTGATTTGTAAATATCGGAAAATATCTCACTTTGCATGTCATTATAAAAATGTAGAAGCATGTATGTATCGTGAAAATCTCTTAATTATCTTCTTAAACTATTGCTTTATTAGATTTAGTTTAAATTGGTTGCCCATATTTGCCCCAATCATAATATTTTTATTTTTCGTCCTGAACTGTTTTGGCAAATTTGGAGATTATAGTGATAATAAATATTTCCATTACCTAACCTAGTATACATGCATTCTTATAACACATGTTTTTAGTTTTTTTTACCAATGGTTTAAAGATTTAATACACCTGCATATACAGGCTGTATAAATTTTGTAGTTAGTAAAGAAGAATTTGGCAACCATAAGAAAATTGTAAAAGTGGAATAAAATGTCTCTTTTTGGGAGGAACAACAGTTAGTTTGTTATCGACATAGATAATAGTTCGATTTTTTGGTTCTTTATGAGGTAAATAAGAGAAAAGTTTTATAAGTTCACTATAAGTTCACTATTGAATAGATACGATGGCGCGCGAGTAAACACGTGGTCCGCATCGCTCCGCAATACTGACAGTTATTCGGTGGTTTAAGTGATATTTTACTAATAAGTTCAGTCACATAATAGTGTTTAAAGACCCAGTAAGTGTTTCCTGTACAATGGGTTCAAGTACGCGCTCCAATGTTGACAAGAAAGACCTAATAAAGTCCTGTGTGTCCGAGCTGTTAAAGGATGACGATTTTTTGACGGCCTTGACCAACAAGATTGCCGACGAAGTCGAAAGGCGGCTGAAGGATACTATGAAGAACCTTGAAAAGCGGATAGACGACTTGAGGGTGGATAATGTGGCCCTCACTGAAAGGTGTGATTTATTTGCGAAGAGGTGCGATGCATTGGAGCAATATTCTAGGAGAAATAATATCAGAATTGCTGGAATTAAATCTATTGTATTTTGATTTTGTTTCAAGTTAACCCTTGCTGTAGGTTTTGGACATAAATTTTGTTTTTTTTTTTTCGCTGCAATAGGGGTAACCGCGTGATTTTCGATTTCTTTTTCTTTTGTATTACGATAGTAAGATTAAATATTGGTTGTATTTTGTAACTTCCCTGTACTATTAATTTGATTTTTCTAACTGATTTTGAAAGTGTAATTTTGGTTGGATTTGCATAAATTGCATTGGTGTCATTCACTTCCTGGTTGTTCTACAGATCATTGTTTGTTTGTTTTTCTTTTTTTTTACTCAAATGTTTGTACTTTAGCTTTGCGGGAAGTATTATTGTATTTATATATTTTCCTATAATCTTATAGAGCCAGCATTTTTGTGTGAAATTGATTATTGTTGACGCTGTATTATTGATATTTATTTTCTTTTATTGTTTGAGTTGTATTTTATATTAGAGTTGTCACCGATAATGGATTATTTCGTTTTTTGATCTTTTTGTTTGTCTGCTATTTACGCATTCAAGACCTGCTAAACCGTCAGATTCTCTGCCACCTATAAAAGTGAAACTCGTTTTAACCACTATGAAGGTTGGTCACTTGAATGTAAGATCCCTGCCGGCTCACTTTCCAGCAATTACAGATTTGATTATGCGGGAGGGGTTTGACGTCTTTGCGGTTTCCGAGACCTGGATTTACGCAGACACTGATGTGTCGGTATTTTCGATAAAAACTTATCAGTGCGTCTTTGTTGGTAGATCAAGGGTTCGCGTTAACGGTAATGAGGGTGGAGGTGGGGGTGTTGGCCTCTATATTAGGGACCAATTTAAGTATAATATCTTGTTGCAGGAATCTACAAGTTTGTTTGAGCACCTTTGGGTGGAGGTGACTAATTGCACAGTGCCTTTGACAGTTGGTGTATTGTATAGACCCAATGGGAACATAGGTGAATTTATTAGTGGTTTTGAGGACATCCTTTCTCAGCTTGTACCAAGATCCGACGGCTTTCTGTGCTTGGGGGACTTCAACATCAGTGGCTTTGATATTGCCGGAGCGTACGGTAGACGCTTCATCCCTACCATCGAGCAATTTAGTCTCGTGCAAATTATTACTGCTGCGACTCGTGTCACTGCTACTTCCGCTACTTTGATTGATTATATTATTGTAAATATAGATGCCCCGGTGGAGGTGTCAGATGTGGCCACTGTTCATGATATCTCTGATCACAGCCTGGTCTTTGTTATATTGCATAATGATCCGCCTATTGCTGTGCCTAAGACAATGATTTTCAGAGACTTCAAATATTTTGACTTACACAGTTTTCTGGTGGATCTTAATACTGTACCCTGGCGCGTGTTGTTGCAGTTGAATGATATTGATGATAAGGTTGATTTCTTTAATTTTCATTTGGGTGAAGTTTTTAACCTTCACGCACCTTTCCGAAGGGTACTATTGCGCAAAAGCTACCGCCCGTGGGTGACAGATAATATAAGGGTGCTCATGCGATTGCGTGATGATGCATACTCAAGGTATAGGCGGACTAGGGATCCTGCATGTTTCAGTGAATACAAGGAATTGCGAAACTTCACTAATCAGTCCATTAAGCGCGAGAAGAGGGCCTTTCTTGATGGTTTGTTTGTGGATCGTGATTTTCGTGGTCTCTGGGGTGCTTTCGGGAGGCTTGGGATTTCGGGGGGTGGGGCGCGGGCTGTTCCTGGAACGATTGGTGATGTGGATACAATTAATAATTATTTTTTGTCGGCGCAGAACCACAATACAGGTGATCCCGGCCTGATATCCTTTTATAATTCTAGCAGATTGCCAGGTGTTGCCGAAGAGCTGACTTTTACTTTAGCCTCAGAAGACGAGATTATTCGTGCTTTAAATAGCATTAAGACGGATGCAGTTGGATACGACGGCATCAGTAGGAAAATGTTGGTTCTTTGTTGCCCTGTGATGGTTCCCTATATGTGTCATTTAATTAATTATTGTATTGAAAACTCCGTCTTCCCGTCGCAATGGAGAAAAGCGGTGGTTGTGCCTGTGCCAAAGATTAGGAACCCTAAAGAACTGAGAGATCTCAGACCCATTAGCATATTGCCCGTACTTTCGAAGGTCTTTGAGAAGATAATTGCCAGTAGGTTGTGGTGTCACTTAAATGATTTTAAAGTGTTGCCGGAAAGACAGTCGGGATTCCGCGGGGGGTTTAGTTGCACTTCGGCGCTGCTGGACGTTACGGATGATGTTATTCGAGGTATCGATGGCAGGCTCGTGACGGCGCTGGTTCTGTTAGATTTTTCTAAAGCCTTTGATAGGCTGCATCATGGTACACTTCTGTCGATGCTCCATTACGTGGGTCTCTCCCAATCGGCTGTTGGACTGTTCAGGAGTTATTTGCTCAACCGTTGCCAGTTGGTGTCTCATGATGGCGTTCATTCCGGGTTGGCTCCGGTTTCTTCTGGTGTGCCACAAGGTTCGATCCTTGGGCCGATTTTGTATTTGATTTACACCGTGGATTTGTGCAGTGTTCTGAAAAGCTGTAAAGCTCACATGTACGCTGATGATACCCAGCTATATTATAGCTTTAATTGTGATAGCATTCTCGTTGCGCAAAATGCTATAAATGAGGACATTAGTCGTCTGCTGGAGCATGCATTGAAACACTGCCTTACTGTGAACGCCTCTAAGTCTACGGTCGTCGTTTTCGGGAGTGAGCCCGCGGCTGCCCTCGCCCGCCGGTCGCTGAGGGTTTGTGTCGACGATGTTGTTTTGGATGTTGCCTCTGAGGTGCGTAATCTCGGCGTTATCGTGGACTCTGAACTAAGGTTCAGGAAACATGTTGACTCGCTCTTGCGTCGTGCTTATTCAACGCTTAAACTATTATATACTAATAGAACACTACTCAATCAGAAACTTAAAACTCAGTTATGCGATACCCTGGTTTTGTCGATCTTTAATTACGGTGATGCATTGTATGGCCCTTGTCTGGATAGTACTTATGCAGTTAAGATTCAGCGTGTCCAGAATTCTTGCCTACGCTTTATATACGGAATCAAAAAACGTGATCGGATCTCTCATACACTTGGCTGGGTTGGTTGGTTGAACATGTCGAGGCGCCGAGTTCTGCATGCGGCATGTTTTTATCACAAGGTCGTTCTTTTTAGGACTCCTCCATACCTCTTCAAGAAGATTTGTTTCCGTACGGATGTACATAACATTAATATTAGGCATAGACATACGGTTACCATACCAGTGCATCGTCTCGAGATTTTTAAGAGGTCGTTCTCTTACTGCATGCCTAACATTTATAACAGTATTCCTGGGGCTATTAAGCTGGAGGGTGAGCGTGGCTTTAAGATCAAGTTCAAGTCTGAATTGCATAAACAACAAACGTCTGTGTAGTGGGAGTGAGTCTGTGGGTTGTGATATTTGTTTTTCATGTGATCTTGTTTTGGGTGCGATAGCATTGTCATACGCCTTTTTGCGCTTACTTTTCGCTAAGATTGCTTTGTTGGGGCCAATGAAAAACAATAGCATCCATGCGATGCATTGACTTGGTTCCTTTTAACCTTAGTTTATTTTGTACACAATTGCGCATTTTTTTTTTTTTTGCTTATTATAATTATTGTTTATTTTTTGCAATGTATGATACATGTTTAGTAAGAGGTTAATAAATATATTATTATTATTATTATTATTATTATTATACACCTTTTCCAGTAGAATTAAAAGGCATCGACAGTTTATAGTAAATTTCTTCAATAATTTCCTGGTTATAACTTAAAAGTTGTGTGTTTTTTATATATGTACGTAAACCATGCCTGCATTAAATAAACTTATTATTATGAAATTGCAAATCCTTCACATTCAATATTTGATAAAAATGTTCTGGTAATATCAGAAGTCACGTTATGGTTTGATTCCTTAAAAATAATAACTATACTAAGTAATGCGTTATAGCCTAATAATAAATAACAATACACGAACAGGGATGTGCTAAATAGGTGCCTTATATCTTCTGATCCACTGCTCTCGAGCAAACAAACTTATCTTCCGCGAAAACAACAAGCTCTTTTGCCAGAAAGCGTCATGCTCTTAAAGAGATATTCCAGGAGCAAGTAATTCAGACGAGGAAGAAGATGAATATGCTAGTGAACATAGTTTATAATTTATGTTAGTAAGGGGTGTTTATAATTACAATAATAAAAAAAATGTATAGGGTGTCCTAAACAATTCTCTAGTCTAGTTTTTTGAATGAATATATTTATTATTTATTATTATTATTACTAATTTAACGGAAACAGCTTTTTTTCTATTAATAGTGAGTATTTTTTAGGACACATTAGTATATACGTATTTTTTCGCTTTTCACAATTAGTTTTGCTTATCCCTGATTTTGTATTCGTGGCGATATAAATCAAAGATATAAATCTGGTTGACCGCCGAAAATTCCTCCGAAGTGCAAGGTGGAAAATATAGCACTTATTGGATACTATTGGCCACTATTGGTTACCAGTAAGTGCTTTATTTTACACCTTACACTTCGGAGCAATTTTCGGCGATCAACCAGATTTATACATACTCAACCTCGAAGAACTTTCAATATATCTAAATAAAAAATTATTGGACCTTTGCATGTAGATTCTTAAATATCCGAAATAAATCGGTTTTCGGTTTGTGAGTTATGTCGCTAAAGATAATTCAGACAGTTATAAATACATAGAATGAAAGGCATTGCAATTGGTTTGAATATGATCAAAAATCATTAAAAAACTCCATAAAGGCTGAAAGGTTTCGAGGGGAAGAAACAAAGGCGGTATGGTATTGTCACTTCCGGTTTGAATTGGAAATTGATTATGTTCATACCAACTTTAAAACAACAACCGGGAAGTAGGCGTGTGACCATACGATAGCTCATTTCAAAACAAGTTCATTTTGTATTAACGCTCCTATGCTGCTTCTCAAGTTAATACCAATATCAGCAACTTCCGGTCGACATTAACTGTCCTCAGTGACGAAAGAGATGTTTCTGATAAAACTTTATTTTCAAAGAGCTTACCTATTATAACTCACAATACTACACTTTCCTTATGATGTTTGGTATCAATGCCAATGTTACTAACTTCCGGTTCAAACCGGAAGTTGATTATATCAGAGTTGTTTGATCTCTTCGACACTTTTCAACCTTTTCATAAAATATTTTTCCGGTGCAGTTATACGATCAAACACATTTGACTACTACATTTATTAAAAAAAAATTATTAAAAAAGACACCCTGTACAAATATAAGATGAACAAAACAGTAGAAATAAATCTATTCTTAAGAAAACACCTTACATATACAGAAATAATTTTTAATACATCACTAAACACGTAATGGGAATAGTATCGACTTAAGTTCCGCTAGATTTGAAAAATATTACAGTGTGCGTCGGTTGGTTGATGCAGAAAAACGTTTAATTGAAAAATGACATTCAAAATTTATGCAACAATTTTTGCAAAAGTTGTAAACATTTTTCTGTCGCAACTGTTTGAAATACGTCCAAATGTCCTCGTAACTTCAAAATAGTCTCAAAGGAACCCTTAAAATTTGTATTTATCTGAAATCGTTAAATCTGAAATCATTTAGACTTATTTGCTTTTTCAATTCATTAAAAATGTATAAAGAGAAGATTATCAAAGAAAACCCATTGTAATAATAAAAATTAAATAAATAAGAATAATTAATAACTAAAATAATATAAATAAATTGAATGGTGAAGAAAGAAATAATTCCACAACGGATATTAAAATAGTTATTAAAATAATTCAACGGATTGTTCTTTTTGCGTCAGGAAAGTTTGGTTCCTCAAATTTGCCTTAAAGATATAGACTGACCTCAGTCAGGAATTAGGTCAGTTTCCAAACCGATTGCAACACTATGGCGTAGCACTTAGAAGTATGAGTGAAGATGTGGCAGAATTATCAAATTCTGAAAAGGGATATGTTCTATTTCAACCAGAAAAGCCACACATCGCCACACAATTAGATCTTACTGACCTAATTTTATTTCAAAAAAAGGGTTATTTATTCTGAAGCAAGAACTAAGGTTTAAACAAATGACAATTGTGGCTTTTATCATGAATTTTATATATATTATAGGGTTTGTACATAGAAGAACAAACAAAAATCCAAAAAAACATAGACACATAAAGAGTTGTACCCTATAATTAAGGATAAATAAGTTGATATAGACCAACTTTCAGGATTGGCTGGCTGCACAATGCAGCAAAATGAACGCACTTACTCTATGAACTGGCAAACACAGAGTAAATTTCCAGCATCCAGCTGGACGGGTGCAGTTACAAATTCGAAAAGTTAAATACACTAACCGCAAATACAAGCAAACATACACGTACGTGTCGAATATCCACCAGTTGGGTAGGTACGTGTGTATGTGTGCTGGCCGGGATTCTCTATTGTGTACATACACAAAACTTTTGCACAACGGTCCAGCCGACGTATCAATTTTGCTTTTGTGTGTGCGTCCCGACGCGTCGTTTTGTAGGTTTGCCGGCGTCCGAGAGAGCAAAACGATGAATTTTAGCGTTCTTAATTGCTGCGAATTTTCAGACAAAAGCGAGAAACCTTCCTTGTCAGGATTTAATATGGAACGATAAAGTGTAGGTCCCAAAAAAGGTTGCTGGCCCACCTATTGGGCTACTGGTGCCACTAAAATGGACAATTACGCGCCAAGTATTGACCTCCAGAAGGATTCTAACCTTTTGCGTTTTGTCAACTTATTTATAACCATTTTGCTCATATGTTGCGTTTTGGGGTTAGGTTACAATACACAAGACAACCAATTTGCAAAACTGCTATTCATTTGTTAGAATGGGTAATTAAAACGCAGATATTTATGAAATTCATCAGAGTGATAGAAAATTTCGTTACCATTCGGCGGAAATCAATGTGATACGTTAGGTTTACGGCATATATTTAACTAAAGAAAATTACAAAAACAATGTTAAGTACATCTTTTAGTTACTTCTAAGTTACACTTAAAAATGTAAATTAATAACGTAAAACAAAATGGAAATGATTTTCATAGTATCGATGACAGTCGGGTTTACTGTGGATTCCTCAGGTTTGATACACTGTATGCCCTCCACGAGCACGAATCACTTCCTCACACCTACGTGGCATGTTTCGCACTAGTCTGCGAAGAGATCCTTGGGGTATGCTTTCCCATTCCTCAATCAGTCAATCAGAGCTTGTGTCAGTTCCTGTATGGTTAGTGGTGGATTAGGACGCTTGCGAACACGTCGGTCAAGCTGATCCCACACGTGTTCAATAGGATTTAGGTCAGGACTTAACGTGGCGTTGCATTGTCCTGAATTAGGATGAAATTTTGACCGACTCCATATGCAGCAGGCACCACATGGTCCTCCAAGATGCTTTCAATGTAATTCATGGCACTTAGCTACCAGGAACTACAACAAGATCAGTTCTATTATTTATATTGATTCCAGCCCAAACGATCACAGCTCCACGAGCAAATCTATCCATGTATAGTAGCGGCTGCGTAGCGTTCACCAGGACGTCTATATACACGTACTCGACTGTGGCAACGAGTTAAACGAAATCTGGACTCGTCTGTAAACAGTACAGGCGTCCAGTGACGAAGTTGCCAATCTTTGTGATCCAGAGCAAACCTCATTCGCGCTGCTTTGTGATGCTGTGGAAGGCATGGTGCGGGGACAGGTCTTCTTGGTTTGAAATTTGCTTCTTTTAATGTGTTTCTAACAGTTTGATCAGAAATTTCTATTCCACGTGCTCGTCTTAGGTCGCTTAGGAGATCTTGTGCTGTGGCAGTACGCTGACGTAGAGTGGAAAGGACAAGAAATCGCTCTTGATTTTGAGTAGTTTTTCGATTTCGACCTTATCCAGCTCTTCTAACATATTGGCCAGTCTCCCGAAACCGATTCCATAAACGGTGAATAATAGAAGGGGAAACTCGAAGGTCCCTGCTAACATGTCGAAGAGAGTATCCATGCTGAATAAGGGCCACAGTACGAGCAACTTGCAGTTCACTAAGATGCCTCATTTTCCTTCTAATGCCGTTTTATAACCAACGGAAATAGACAACTGAATTCATTTGTCATCTTTAGTAGGCTTTCATAATTCATACAAGAATTCAAATGCATTTTTTCCATTTTCTTTTGCGTTTTAATTTACATTTTGAGTGTAACCCTAGAAGTAACTGAGAGTTGGAACATTGTTTTTGCAATTTTCTTTAGATAGATATATGTCGTTAAAGCATATCAAATTTGATTTGCCTAGAACTTTTATTTAAAAAGTTACAGGTTTTTGAAAAAGTCCACTATTTTTCTTGAACACTGTATATGGCATTCTATAAGTGAGATGTTTTCCTCTTGAAGTTAAATCTTAACAATCTTTGATGCATATTTGGAATACATTGGATTGGCAAAATACTGAGTAGGCTGTGTTCTGGTAGAACAAAGTGAGTCACCTAGATGAGATCGTTGCGCTGTGGAATGTTTTCTTTAATAAATGTGTTGTCATGCGCATAATCCAAAATTCAGAGATCTTTTTAACATTGTTTTGGAAAAATTGTTTCCTTATGTAGCTATATATATGGGCCTGGATATGGAAGGGGATCAGTTTCTGGACCAGGTAATGTGTAAGTATTTACAGACAGAAAAAAAAACAATTCTGAAGATAAAAATAACTTTGGCTTGCTATATTGCTCACATTTTGAAAAATACATCTATGTAGGATGCGGCGCTTATTAATTTATCAAAAAATGTTATCTTAATCTTTCAAAATGTTATATGAGCAGAGAAACGTCTTAACGTTTCTGTTTGTAAATACTTACACAAAAACTAAAAATTAATTAAACTAGTTGTTTAAAAAATGTTCTGACTACACTATATTTGCATGCCACAATTGTTGTCTTAAGAAAATAAATAGAAGATAAGCTTTTGAGTTTAGTTATCAGAGCAGTTAAAATCATCTACACTAAATGGCCAACAGCAAAAATATCGAACAAGTTACAACCAGTTCTGGTATTCTTTTTTCCGTGGATTCTTAATTTTGAATTGCGCCTAGTTTTTGAGATTACCGTGTATTTTTGCTATTTATCCGTTTTGTTTGGTACTGATTTTCTCAAAAACTTGACGAAATTCAAAATTTCTGTTTTCAGATCCAGATTCTATGAAAAAACGCACACCAGAATCAGTTGTCACTTAATTGTTAGCCAGACTAATCATTTAGTTTCAATTACTGCATTTTTGACAAATTAGGTAAATGGAAATCTGTGAAATGTTCGATTTACAAGTGTTTTGAAAATACTTTTGAAAGCACAAAAATACGTTTTTAATAACTTTCATATAATAATAACTATCATATACTTTTGACACATTTATCAAAAAAAATTAAAAAGTTACCCCAACTGAGAAAAAATTGTGTAATAATTTAGCATCATCATGCTCAATACGTGGATAGATAGCATTACATTTTAATTTTATTGTATACATAAGAAAAAAGACCATACGAAATTCGAAAAATAAAATTATAAAGCTATGTATCTTTGGTGAAAAGTTGGTAGATAGCTATTGTATAGGGTTTACAATCCCAAAATTTCGGGACCCCGAGAGTTCGGGATCCCGACAATTTTTTTATTCGGGATAATCCCGAAAAATCCCGATATATCCCTAAAAAAAATCCCGATCAGTCCCGAAATTGATGTCAAAATATTGTTCTTATATTTAAAACACTTTGTTTTAAAACAGCGTTTTAAATGTTTTAAAACAGCGTTTTAAATGTTTTAAAACAGCGTTTTAAATATGTTTTAAAACAAGTATTTTGTTTTGGACATGTTTTAAACAGGTTGCTTAAATGTTGTGTTTTAAACTACAGAAATTTGAACAGCATATTTAATTATTTAACCAGAGTTGCGTGCTGGTCTTTAAGAGAGGTATACATAGATCAACAGGTAGTGCTAAAAGCGGATTTTGACAATACCTACTATCAATAGAATCAAAATATCTATCAAATCCTGGCTAACTAGTTTTATTTTAATGCACATACGACCGATCTCGATCAAATAGAATCTTAACAGCTTAACTATTAATTTTATACATATATAGTATTCTTGTGTTTTTTGTAAAGTGTTTTGTTTGTTACGTTAAAGAAACTATTATTTATAAAAAATAAAATATTTGCCTTGTTTAAAATAAAAAAAAATCTGACTTAATTATAATTCTCTTTTATTGCTGAAAATTAAAGATTTAAAAGTTATACACCATCTATTAAGTAACTAAAACGTTTCAACTGATTGTTATTTCTTTATTATTCCTCGATTTAAGTTTAAAAATAGTTGATATAAAGGTATTTATCTGTAATTGATGATAAACAAAAATCGGGATTTCGGGATTTCAATTTTATGGAAACATGAGAAAACACGTGATTCCAGTGCAGTTAAAAGGGGCGAAAAGGAGGCGTTTTTATGAGAACACGTAAAATAAAAAGAACATTTAGTAAATGGAAAATCCTTAAAAAAATTAAAAAAGTTTTTGCGGGTCGAGGCGCTTTGCGACCCTCGAAAAGTGCCCAGCCTCGCCTTCTGCTGGGCCGTGCAGCTCATCTCTCTATCTTAATAATTTGAAAATATTTATAGCAAACATAACTAATTTTATTAGGTTTTCAATCATGAACTGTATGAAGGTAGGAAAAAGTGTACCTAAAATATTGCGGTGACAATTGGAAAACTGTTGGCCTGACATCCATGATTGCTCTGAAATTATAGAGTAATGACAGTCCTAACATTATTGACAACAATTATTGATCGTGTGGACAGTGGTCCGGTCAACCAAACAACCCCATACAATCTTATCACAAATTCATTCTCAATTATTAATGGAAATTTAATATCCAGTCATAAATATTATCATAAATCAAAAATATCATCAATTCCGAACTGTTCCGAACAGCTGCTTTATAACAGTAAGATTATTATGAATCGCCCGACCAATATTTCTCCATCACCATCAGCTCGCAAATGCAAATAAGAGCAAAACTGATCCCTATATCTACCATATGTAGGTACGTTTATTTTGACTTTTCACACTCGGTTTACACTGGAGTTTAGTAGACGGGCGAGTGCACACGAGGCGAATTTTAACATACCAGTGGCGTCGCACGATGTTGGCGAACAGCGAGGTGCACATCTGCATGTAAATGCAGTGTATATTGACGGAATAGTGTAAATTGTAGATAATGGAGTAATCCGGTCGACGTGTTCACCGTGATAGTACAAGCGCCGTTTTACATCGACGCCGAGATACAGTAGCAGTTCCTATGTCACACAAACCAGACACCAGTGGTGTAGAATAGACAGCCAATCTATGGCTGATTCAACCCTTTACCATTCACTACACGATACCATATGGGACAATATGTATGTACAACATACATACTCGGTGATTTGAACAACGCATATAGAATATTAATTCAAGTTAAAACGAAAGAATTAAACTGAAAATTAAAATTTTTATAAAAGCGTGACTCCAAAGTGCGATATAAAGGTATTGCAAAATGACAAAATGTGTTTATGCCAATACACAACTAGACTTTTGTTTATTTGCTACAAACATTTTTAACATCATTTGTTTGAAGAAAAGTACATTATTTTGTTGTTTTTCTTGTTGGCTGAAAGAAATGTTGTATACTTCAACTAAATATATAGGTATTTAACTCTATTCAGCGATCTATTTGACAAAATTTCAAAATTACACCAAACATTTTTGGATGAAGGCCACAAAGGCGTGTTAAGGTAAACGTTCCAAATTCAGACACTGTCCTAAATTCCGACATATTTCTGTTTAGTTGGATAAAACAAGAAATCTACAACTTTATTTTAGGACATCCGGTTTGTTGATTTGACATTACACTTATCAACCCATAATCGTTTCTTATTCTACCAATGTTCTAACGGTCCGAATATAACCTAGAAGTTTGACTGATCTTGATAATTGAGTGTTATGCTAAAAGTTGATGTTTTCCTTATAAGGTAACTACAAGGCGACTACTTTTTACATCGCTACAGGATAAATAAAATTAAGAAAATTCTAATAATATCTATTTAGGCTGACTAAATGCTTTATACTTTCATAATAATACGGTGTATGTCAGTATGTACCACTATTATTCACAAATTTAGGGGTGTCGAAATTAGGTACATGTAATATAGCACGTCCGTAAATCATACATGTGTGACGGAATTGTCTACATGGTTAGAAGTAATACATATGGCTCTATTGCTGTCTTTACACAAGAAAATAACACATTTTACATCAATTGCTATATTACAATTAATTGTACGCATTTTGTCCAAATTCCGACACGAGTGTCGGAATTACGGACATCAATAATCCCTAATTATTACAGGGTGTCGGAATTACGATAATCAATAGTCCCTTATTCCGTCATAAATAACGACAAGCATCATAGGGGATGATGAAATAAGACAGAATGATGCAACACTATCAGTAGAAAGAAGCGATTTTGGCATTATACACCACGTTTGGAGATAACAGTTGAATTCATGCTATCTATAATAAAAAATCATTATTCTGGTCTGAAACACTCAAAGAAACTGTTCTTCTGTAGCACAATCTCAGATGTTTGGAGAGAATATTTGTTAATAAATGGAAGGAAGCACACAAGAAAATCATTCTAGAGAAATAAGAAAGGAAGCGAAAAAGGAACATAATAAAAAACAGCGCCAAAAAAAGAGAACACTAAAAATTCCAGATGCAAGAAACAAAATACAGGTGAGGCAGAGAAGGCAGACTGAAAAAGACTAAGGAATTGTTATAGATTGTGTTTCATTAAAAATGGTTAAAGATAAATGTTTAACATTTTATTATTTAACAATATTTAAAACATTTAATATTTACTTTAATGTTTATATTTGTCGGAATAATGTACCACAAGTGTCTGATTTAGGATCACTGTCTGAATTAGGTTCACTGAGGTGACGGATTTCGGATCAAAATACACGCTTAGTGTAGGGATGTTCGATACGATACGATATTTTTAAGTACCGGTACTTTACAGTCCGATACCCGATATTTTGTACCGGTACTATAGTATCCAATACGGTACGATACGATACGTTTTTGGACGATATTGTATCGCGGTATTTGTTGTTGCCAACAACTAGCGTACTCTAGCGGCAAACCAATATAAGTTTATTTTACTAGTGACACTGATTACAACGAAGGAATTTGTATTTGTGTTCTTTTACAGTGTCAGTAAACGATCAGGGAAATTCCGACTAAAATTTAACCTAACTTTGGTGAGCAAATCTTTGAGTGCGAAAGTCATTATTTAATGCAATAGTGCTTTTTACAAGCAAAATACATACAAACATGTTTGTCGAGTAGCGTACTTGTTTATTAAAACAAGTTGGGTGAAAAATGCGAACTTTGTAACACTGACGTTAAAATTGCGGAATTTACGACAAACTGGAAACAAAAAACACCTTCAACGGTGGCATCCAACATATAGATTAGAAACAAAGAAAACACTGATGGTTCTGTGGTTCTGTGATAATATAGCAGTGTTTGATATTTTCTTCGGAAAAATACATTCATAATGCATTTATATATTTTGTACAAAATCATAATTAAAAAGCCCATTAATTTCTGGAAAATGTAAAGATATGACTATTTGCGCATGTGCACATTTATGTGAGTACTGAAAACCTGTAACACTTCAGTGAATAAAGACACATCAAGCAAGGTGGTTGTTTTATTACAAGCTTGAGAAACCTTTACATGGCGTCAGGTGTAGAAAGCCATTAATAGAGAAGAAGTAGAAGAAAGTAAGAAGGTCTTGATATAAAATGGATCAAGTAATAAGAGCGCCACAGCCAATGGATTTCCACAACGGAAATGTTGCGAAGGCATGGACCGCGTGGGTACAAAGGTTTAGCATATACCTCATCGCATCTGGAAACGAAGAAAAGAGCGACGTAATTAAGGTAGCTACATTACTTAATTTACTGGGCGATGATGGAACAGAATTATATAATACATTTAAAATAAAACTGGATAAAGCCAAGTATGACGACGTTATCAAGAAATTCTCGAGATATTGCGAACCGAAAAAGAACATAGTCTACGAGCGCTACAAGTTTTTATCATGCGGCCAGAAACCAGACCAGTCCGTGAAAGAATTCATCACTGAAATAAAATCCCTAGTCAACAGTTGCGAATATGAACAAGAGCAGGATATGGTTCGAGATAAAATAATAATGAGTGTCAACGACAATGTTTTGAGGGAGCGGCTACTACAGACTGAAACTCTAACGTTGGCCAAGGTAGAAGAAATTGCCCACATGTACGAGGTGACGAAGAAACAGTCGGCGGAGATATCATTCAGTCCTTCTTCAAGAAGCGCGGATGTTGATACCATTAAGAAGATAAACAATAAGTTAAGTAAAACTAATACAAATTTTAGAAGTTTCAATAATAAAAATGATTTTATGAATAAGCGATATACGCAAGATCCAATTTATCTTTGCTTGAAATGTAATAAAAAACATACTAAAAATAACTGTCCAGCATATGGTAAACCGTGCAATTACTGTGGCAAACCAAATCATTTTGCAGTAGGATGTTTTTTAAAAAATAATGGAAATAAAAATAAAATTAGGGATGTTCAATTTAGTAACAATGACGCAACAAATGATGATCAGTTTTATATTGATTCTGTAATGAGATATGTTATGAATAATAATTTTAATGTAAACCTAAAAAATAAAATAAGAAGTATAAAAAGAAAAATTGAGGAAGATATACTCATTAATAATACAATTGTTAAGTTTAAGGTTGATACCGGCTCAGATGTGGACATCCTTCCAGCTAGACTTCTAAGACTAGTCAATCCCGATGCAGTAACGGAGGAGTGTAAAGGAACGTTAATTGCTTATGGTGGAAACGAAGTAAAAGTTTGTGGAACAGCCAGATTAGATTGTATAATCCGTGGTGAGTCTTGTCAATTGGAATTTTTGATTGTGGATACTGGAGATAAACCTATACTTGGGATAAACACAGTTTTGGACTATAATTTAATGATAAATCCAAATGTTAAAGAGGTAAATGATATTGTTGATACTCCTAAGGTGAACTTTGCTAGCAAATCAGTAGTAATTAATACATATGAAGACGTTTTTAATGGTTTGGGAACATTTCCTGGAAAACCAGTTAACTTTTCTTTAAAACAAGACGCTCAGCCTTGTGTATATCCTGCCAGAAGGATAGCTAAGAGTTTAACACCGGCATTAAAAGACACTTTAGACAAGTTAGAGTCGTCAGGGGTAATATGTAAACAAAGTGAAGCAACAGAATGGGTAAACAATATTGTAGTAGTGGAAAAGCCTAATAAAAAATTAAGAGTTTGTTTAGATCCATCAATTTTAAATAAATACATAATGAGAGAACATTATCCAATACCATCAACTGAAGAAATTTTAACAGATCTGTCGGGCAAAGAATATTTTTCAGTTTTAGATCTAAAGGATTCATTCTATCAAATTAAATTAACTGAAACAAGCTCTAAAATGTGTACGTTTGCAACTCCGTTGGGACGGTACCGATTTTGTAGATTGCCATTTGGAATAAATACGGCTGCAGAATTGTTTCAAAAGAAAAACACAGAAATATTTGGTAACATCTTAGGTAATAAAATATATATAGATGATCTTATAATTGCTGCCTGTACAGAAGAAGAACATGACAAAATACTAAACAATGTCTTAGATGTAGCAAGAAAAAATGGAATCACTTTTAACAAAGATAAGTTTCAGTTCAAAAAGAATTGCGTTAAAATACTAGGGTTTAATGTGTCAAAGAAAGGCGTTGAAATTGACAGTGACAGAATAGAGGCAATATTAAAATTAGAAAATCCTCAGACAAAAAAGGAACTTTTAAGATTTTTAGGTCTTGTCAAGTATGTAGGAAAATTTATTCCTAATTTATCACAACTAAGTGCACCGTTAAGAGAACTAACCCGTAATACTGTAATTTTTAAGTGGGATCAAAGTCATACTAATTGTTTTGAGAAAATTAAAGACTTATTGACTAAATCACCAGTTCTTGGACATTATGATGAAAATAAGCCGCTAGTAATTCAATGTGATAGTTCACTACAGGGTATTGGTGCTTGTCTATTACAAGATGGAAAGCCCATAGCCTTTGCATCAAGATCTTTGTCAGATTGCGAGAAGCGATATGCTACAATAGAGAGAGAGTTGCAGAGTATTGTTTATGCTGCCGAGAAATTCAATTATTTAATTTATGGAAAATTAGTAAAAGTGGAAACAGATCATAAACCTTTGGTGAGTATTTATAAGAAAGAAATTAATAAAGTATCAAGCCGTTTGCAGCGAATGTTATTAAGATTACTAAAATATGATTTGGATGTCACTTATTTACCAGGTAGTCAAATGTATATTGCTGACATGCTGTCAAGAGCACCATTAAAAGATAAGATAGAAGATTCGACTGAAACAAAGTTTATTGTTCACTCAGTTAAGAAACAATTGTGTATTTCAGAAGAACGCTTAAATGAATTTAAAATAGAAACTGAAAAAGATGAAGCACTAAGTTTGTTGACTGAGTTTATAAAAAATGGATGGCCCAAATCAATGAATGAATATTCAAAAGAAATTAGAAACTATTATGCAATTAGGAGTGAATTGTGTGAATATGATAAATTGTTGTTTTATGGTGATAGAGTTATAGTCCCTGGAAGTTTAAGAAAATTAATATTAGAAAAATTGCATGAAGGTCATGTAATAAATCCAGAGAACGAGCTAAACTCAGTATATTTTGGCCCAATATGAATGTCCATATTAAAGAGTACATAGAAAAGTGTTCTATATGTAATCATTTCAGAAGAAATAATACAAAATTGCCTATGATTCCACATGAAATTCCAGATAGGCCTTGGGCTAAATTAGGAATGGACTTATTAGAATTTAAGAGTCGTATTTATATTACCGTAATTGACTATTTTAGCAAATGGATTGAAATAAGAAATATAAAGTCTAAATCTATCACAGAAGTTATTAAAGCTCTAAAAAATATATTCGCTTTTCATGGCTATCCAGACGTTATAATTTCAGACAATAGTCCTTTTAATGCCTACCAATTAAAACATTATTTCAAAGAAATTGGTGTTAAATTAATTACATCAAGTCCTAACTATCCTAGGAGTAATGGATTAGCAGAGAAAAGTGTAGGAATATGCAAAACAATGTTAAATAAGGCTGATTATGAGGGTAGTAGTTTTGATAATTATTTATTTATGTATCGTAATTCACCTATACCTGATATAGGATTGTCTCCAGCCCAACTACTTTTTAATCGTCATTTAAAAGATAAGATCCCAACAATTGACAAGGTCCTTAAACCACGTTTGATTAGTAACAGAAATTATAGATGTATAATTAATAAGCGACAACACAAACAAAAATACTATTATGACAGGAACGCGAGAAGTCTAGCTGGTGGGAAGGAAGGTGACAAAGTAATGTTTAAAAAAGGAAAAGGTTGGAAACAAGGAACTATAATAAAAAAATGTAATGAACCACGTTCATACGATGTAAGAGATGGATATAATAATACAGTATTCCGCAGAAATAGACAACATATGTTTATTAAAAAAGAAATTACACCAAGCCAACCGTGTATAGAAAGATTTGTTAGAGATCCTTATTTCTTACGAAAAAACTGTAACGAGAACTGTTAAAATTAAGTTGTGAAATGATAGTTAAGAATTATGTTTAAGTTTATGATATTGTATTCATTTAGTAGAGAATGAAAATTTACTATATGTTAATTATATTTTCTTTATTTAGATATATTGTAAATAAAACATGCTTATAAGGGGGGATGTAAAGATATGACTATTTGCGCATGTGCACATTTATGTGAGTACTGAAAACCTGTAACACTTCAGTGAATAAAGACACATCAAGCAAGGTGGTTGTTTTATTACAAGCTTGAGAAACCTTTACAGAAAACACTGGTGGTATCATGGTGAATCAAGTAGTTCGTATACCATGGGTGGTACGATACTTTACATATTCCTATACTTTTAAGGCGAGAGTTGTCCAGTGTTATTTTGGCAATTGTTAAATTTTTGCGGTTTTTGACGTACTTCAAAATGACATCTATTAGTTTGCATGTATTATGAACATTCTATTGAATGTAAATGCACATGCCATCTCTGGCTGAAAATACAGTACCTATAATGAATGATCTTCTTCTTCAACATAGTGAAGCATTTGTACCTCTTTTCCACAATAACAAAAAAAAATAATAAAATTAGTTAATTAATCTTTTCTACAATAACAAAAAAAAATAATAAAATTAGATGATAGACCTCGGATAATCGGTGCTGCACTTGCATTGCGACCATACAAAACTATTTTGTTACGTTTTATGTAGGAGGCACAAAAGCAACCAATGGGGCTAATGCAATAGTATATAACACATATGATAGCAACGGATAATCTTACTTATGCACCACAGATAAAGAAAGTTTCAAATATTTAATAAAAACCAGAGGCAAAAATATATTTACTTGCTACAAATAATTTTTATTTGAGTCAATACAATATTACTTTACTCCAAACATATGGTATTTGACTCTAATAAGCATTCTTTGTAACAAATAAATATATTTTTGCCTCTATTCAAATACGCATTTATTTGAGTCGTAAAAAATTTCTATCTGTGCATGCCTACTACATTCAGTTAGGACTTTATGTATACCTACATATGATATTATATGCTATTTTAAAATAAAAATACATATTTATTCTACTGTACATAATTTTATTTCAATGTGTGTGTAGGTATCTACCGCTACGCAAAATATACTTTTTTATTCGGAATTACGTCTTGAAAAAATTCACCGGTACCGATGTACCGGTACTTTGTGCTGCGGTATGGTACAGAACCGGTGCATGTGATACGATACAATACGATACGCGATATCGCTACAGCAAGGTGTATCGGAACATACCTAGCTTAGTGTAGAAATTAGGGGCAATTGTTGAACTTATGAAATATAATATAAATTACATAACTATTATCAATTTTCTTTTAAAATGAATAGCCAGATACCATTAGAAGAAAATATTTGCATAAAAAAAGTGGACATAGTCATTAGCACCACGTGAATTATTTGCTTAATTTTAGTGCATGGACCACTAACATAGTCCTACCCTATTTCTTACAACTTTTGAGTTTTTGCCTTATTTGTCTGAAAACCAGCGTCTTAAGAATCAGTTTTGGTCCATCAAGTTCCAGTTTTGGAACTTGATGGACCAAAACGTATTTTTTCACATAAAGGCTCTGGCATAGTATTGTGTAAAAAGTTACTGTTTTGGAGTATAATCAAATTTGTTTATGAGATAGAAACGTAAAACAGGTGTGTAGAATAAGAAAACCAGTGTTATCCACTGTTTATAGAATCCAAA
The DNA here is from genome assembly GCA_963966075.1 of Aphodius sticticus. Lineage (NCBI taxonomy): Eukaryota > Metazoa > Arthropoda > Insecta > Coleoptera > Scarabaeidae > Aphodius > Aphodius sticticus. Next base: position 15,430,681 of record OZ014507.1, read on the forward strand.
ATTTATTTAAGTTTGCGACATGTTTCGTCAGTTACGACATTATCAAGCCAAACGATTCAGGTAAATTTCTTAAAAGTTCATACTTTTAAAGGGACACAAAATACAATCCGGCACATAAGCTTGAATATAAACCTGTAGGATCGCAAAATCGAATAACGTCACGTCCAGAGTGGATTAAAATTATTGATACTGGAAACAAACAAACTTCATAAATTAATTTTTTTTTAAACAGATTTTGGATTCTATGAATAGTGAAGAACACATGGTTTTCTTTTGCAAATTTTTACTTGTTTCAATTAGTTAAGATATAATTTGTTTCTTAAAATTATTTTTTTTAGAAAAATCAGGCAAGAACAGTTAATAAATAATTTTATTAAAAACCGTTAAGATTAAGGTTACACTATCTTAGTACTTTTTGCATTAAAATGTTGTAAATAATTCAAAATATACACAAACATAAATACATCATAAAGAGAAATATAAAAAATATCATTCAATTTAAAAGAAAAAGATGTTGAGCTGATTTTCTTACACTCTGTTCGAGAAAAGTTTTTTATTTTTTTGCAAGAGGTCTACTAGTGGCGTACTGGTGGATTTTTGTTTCTTTTTTGACAAATACGTTACTGAATTTGACAAATTGACAAATTGAAGTTGACAAATTTTGCATTTTTTTTACGGAGAATATTGGTTAAAATTGAAAAATAAGTAGATCTAACTTAACCTTTCTCTATAAGTGTACAACATTTCAGGTAAAAATATCAATATCTGACATGCTTTTTTCACACAAATCTTTACTTCTTTGAGTAAATGAATCAGACATATTTTATCACGTTGCATGAATTCAATAACAACAATGAATACATAAATATGTGATAATGGATACAAAATTAAGCTCACTATGGATGGTTGGTTTGTATATAGGACGTACTAGCTGTAATGATTCATCTTAAAATAAATTATATGTGCATTGCTTCAATTTTGACCACTAATACACCCCCAGTATCATCCTGTACAGCATAATCACAATTTGTTTTATTTGCTAAACAGTACGGTATTTTTCTTTTTGATCTATATAATCAATCATTATACATGTTTGCACAATATAAAAAAGAAGGTCGCTTCTTAAAAACGCAGCGGATGTGATTTAATATCCGTTATCAAATCATTTCAATATGTTAAATAAGGTTCAACGATTTTCTAGAGCCTTTGATGCCAAGAAGAGACAGGAGCTAAAGAAGGATACTAATTAAAACATGTATACTACTCAAAGTCATTTTATGTTTCATTAACAGCTATCAAATTTTAACTCTTAACAGCTACTCAATGCCATAATCATCGATTACTATTCATACTGAATTTTATATTTTCAATTATCTTTATAGTTTTATGACAAGACATAATTATATGCTGATTAGCTTCTAAAATACTGTAAACTGATTAGTAATTTAATTAATGTTTAAAACCGGCAATAAACACATTATTTGATAACTAACAACCTAATTATTGTATACAATCGGCTATACAACAGAAAAAAATAAATGAAGAAAATTTCTGTACATAATAAGAAAAAGAATTGAATATTTTTACAGGAATGCAACATTCACGGAATCGTTTATATAAAGCAAAATTCCTCAATTTTATTGATAATTACGGCCATTAAGTGTTTTATTTACTTCGATTTTGATAGTCAGTCGCCAGTGCCACAGTCCGCGGACATAATCGACTAAAGTCACTGCAAACAAGGCAAAAACTTTTAATTGCCAGGCGATAGCAGTGATAAGAAGAGCCAACGATTCAGAAGCTGAGGAAAACGCGAGAGGGTGCTAATTTCTTATACAGCTTGGGATGCGATATTTGCGCGAAAACAACGCGGAAATAATTAATTCAATTCTTAATTGTCCCGAGAATAACATCAAGGATATCTTTTGTGAACTTTAAACACAACGGAAGATTACCAATAATGATAACTCCGAATTTTGGTGCGCATTGTTTCGCCAAATGTACTCAACAACAGAATAAACAAACACTTCACTGAATTATATTGGCAAAAAAAAACGGTACAAATTTTCGGTTACTTATATTACCAATGATTAAGTAGATTCAAGAATTTATTTAAAATACAAATTGTTTATATTGTGTAAGATTGAAAACGTACCATATTCGCAATAATTAAAGTTTCAATCCAATGTTATTTTACTTTATGTCTGGCTATGCAACATTTCTGATAATAATTTAAAATTAAATAATAATTTAATGTTAAATGAAAGATGTATTCAAATTAGTAGGTAATGACATTGGTTTCCTTTTGGTCAAAAAGAACATTAGAGATTTAATAGGATCGCCTCGTAGTATACAGTGTAAAATTTTGAAACATTGTTTTTACTGTATTTCACAGACGCGTCAAATCGACAATACAAATTGCGAACTGAGCAGCTATCTTTAAAAATGGTGGAGAAACCATGGCCAACTTTTAGTCCTTTTATGGGCACCATGTTTGATTTTGAAATTTTGGAAGGATTTTCCTTGCTTCTGTTTTCATATTGTAGCACATTTGATGGATTGTAGATTTTTTGCAAATTTTTATGTTTTTGCAGTAATTTGGAACTAAAATCAACATATTTATTTATTGAAATAAATTTATTACTAAATATCGAAAAAATGAGGAGCAACAGAATATAATCAGGGTTCAGGATGTTGGACATGCTCCTCATTTAAAAATTAAAAAAAGAATGAGATTCCAGCTCCGATTTAATCTGGGCAAAAACAAACGAAAGATGAATCATGATAATAGAAACTGACTGAAGTTTCTCGTATCTGCACAATTGGATTGTTACAAACGTCCAATTCCGCTGATTTTTTTTATTAAAAGCAACAAAAATAAGTCGTTTAAAAAATTTTACATTGTATACGAAAATATCGCCTGTATAAGATTCCATAAAATCTCTACTGACTTTCTTTTACCAAAAAAATACCTATTGATTTTAACTTGTGTAACTTGTGTGCATCGCCGAACACAAAATTACATAACATTGGAGTAACACGTTCTGCTATTGCAAATTTGGTATGGCTCCAATCTTCATAATACAAGCAATTTGGTTTTTAATGAAATATTTGTATTGTCTAAATATTATTGAAAATATGAGTAATAATATTTATACCGCTTTTTTTGGCCCACATTGCACAATTGTTGTGTATTATATAGTTGTTTTAGGAAATACTAGGAGAATGTGCAGGCCTAATAGGCCTGCTGGTCGACCTAGGTAGATCGCCGAAGCGTTAAGAGAGAGACAAAAAGCCCGGATGCCCTTACACGCGCGACGTGATTATACTCGTACGTTCTGAGCGGTTACGGGCGCGCCATCTATTGCTTCGTAGAGTAACCTCAACAGCGACATGATGTGTCGCCGTCTGGTGACCGCGTCGGGAAGCGCGCGGCCGTTGCCTAGCAACCTCGATCGACGCGCTGGCGGGAACAGTCCCAAACGATACTCCATAAATTTAGCCTAATCGAGTTAATAAATAACGAGAACTGGCCGGAAATTGGACGAAATCGAAAGCCTAAGCACTGCAGAATCCACTTTTAGGCGGAAAATCGGCGCCTGCGGCGCCGATTTTCGCTTCTTCGAGGAGCAGACCCTTCCCCCGATTCGCCGATTTTCGTAAACTTATCGTAACTTTTCGTAGGGATAAGAATATAAATAAGATAGGTATTTGCCATTCGTATCAAATTTCTCATTATTTGTTTGACCTATAATTGTTCTCATAATCCTTTTATTGAATTGATTTTTACTGATTTGTTTCTAATAAAACTGCTTTCGGTGATTTTAATTTTGTGAAAATTTGTTTTTTAATCATGACCAGGAGAACAATTAGTGTCTGTCTTGGTATACTAAGAATAAAAAACATAGAAACCTGCTGCCAAGATTACGAACTTTATACCAAAAAGTTTTATTTAATTAACAATAAATTTGCACACAACTGAATAAAAAATAACACAATATTAAAACTATTCTCAGATTTCCAATTATTTAGTCTCTCACAAATACAACCAAAGAAGACAATTGCTATCTTGCCAACAAGAAAGAATAGTGAATAAATGAGAACTAATTCTGGTATGATCTTTTCCGTAGATTTTAGAGTTTCTAGCACTGATTATCTCCAAAACTATAGTTTATTTTCAATTTCTCCCTTCAGATTTTGCTTATAAGGAAAAAAGCAGACGAGAAGCAGATAATTTTTAATTTTCGTTATTTTATTGTTGGGCAATTATTATTTTTCTTGTTACTAAAATAAATTATATATTAAAATTAATATTATAATAAATACTGTAATTTTCTTGTTTTGTTTTTCGGATCACCTAACATTTTGAAAACGTGCCGCTTAAAATAGAGTTTTGTTTATAATCAAAAAGAGAATAATGAGAATGAGTGAATAGTGAAAAATAACCAAGTATTTACTTTTTTAAGTTATAAAAATACCATAAAACGACAAAAGCCATTTATAAATATTTATAATAATTTATAATAATTATTTATGTTACAAGTGCCGAAAGTACGGAATAGCGCGACGAGCGGTAATGCGGCGCGACGCCGAAGGCGGAGCGTCGCATGTGTGCGAGTCGCGCTATGTAGTTTTCGGCAGGAGTGACATACAACGTTTTTTGCGCTGCTTTTTGAGTAAATATGTATTTTTTTGAAAAAAAATAAAAAATGGTTATATTTCTGTATAAGAAATGTTAGATTAGTACCAATACTTTATTTACAATTTTATCAATTTATCGTTTTTAGAATTAGCTATAACAACAGGTTGATATTCCTTATCAACAAACAATCAAATTGGTGATCTTAGTTTATTTGAAATTTGTATTTTGTACTTTGCCGCACTAGAGCGGAAAAGTTCCACAGCGGTTCTCAAACCTCTGACGAAAACAGCTGTTTTCGAGTGTGACAGCACAAAAATATATTTTTGCCTAGATTTAAAAATGTGCTTTGTGTAGTACATTTGGTGTTGAGTGTTCTCCTGAATATCACAGATCAGGTTATCGATACAAGAATTTTTAATAGCTTTTATTTGTAGTATTGAATGATTTTTGTTACAGTTTTATCATTGAATTCTACACTTTACACCCTTTGTTTTGCAGGTGCGATACTACAACGAACAAATCGTATATTTATGCGGACTTGAAATAATCGAAAATACAATTCCCGGTATGCGGGAGCTGTTGTTTTTTTTTTCACAATTTTCGTTTGTGACAATCCTTTACAGGTGACCCATCTCTGTTAAACAGAGAGTATGGCATAAATTTAAAAATCAATGCGTCACCAATAAACGAATATACATACACCGGCCGAGTTTCGAATTTTCCGTAATAAGTGTTTTTCAATGCCAGCCGCTTTTGTGTCCGAATTTTCACACAATTAATGTGTCCCAACTTGCAACTAGATACCCGTTTTATTTATTCGTATCGAAGTGCTGGCTCGCACGTCAAATGCAAATGAATCGAATTGATATTTTTCGAAATATACTCATTCTATGGAAATTAGCGCAGTTAACAAAGTTTTGCATTTTCAGCAAATAAATGAAATAACTAGGAAAGCTTTGGAACTGGGTAATTAAATATGTTGGATCTTAGTAATAAACTGAAAACTAAAGCTCCGGAAAGGCCAGCCTCTTGGAAAAGTTTAATAGTTTCTTGCATATTAAATTTTGCACCCGAGGCATTATTGACTTATTTTGTGCTAAACATATACAGGGAGGTTACGCATAATAGGTACAACTTTGGCTGCGTTACAAGTATTTCGAGTTCTTATGCTCCAAGTATGTATATTTTTATTGTGCTTACACAGGCTGTTCCAGGAGGATTTATCTACATTTTAATGGGTGGTAGCTGAAGATAAATGCTTACTGTTTTAGGGAAATTAAATAGTCTATTCTTTTTTCACAATTCTATAATATTCCCCATCTTCCGACATCTTTTATAGGGGATGATAATTCACATGTACCTTAGGCCATAAACTAAAAATAATTAATAATCCTTTAAAAGTATTTTGATGCAAATACCTTATTTTATTTTAATTTTCAAAATGTTTTTTTTTTGTAATGACAAATGAATTAATATATTTCTAGATGCTGAATACGAATCCGCACTCGTAAATTTCCTATGATGTCAGATTTTCTTTTTGTTAGTCTTGTAAAGCACTGGCATAGCATTTAAATATGCGGTGAGTGTTCTAAGGGCACTTCTGAAATTTATCAAAATGTTCTGCAAAATTTGAGCTTTTAAAATAAAATAAATAAATAATTTTTTACGCGATGGAATATTGTTTAGTCCGGACTCAAATTTACCGCAAACAGGTCTATCGAAACTGTCTATTAGATTTCCATTCCCAAAATCCATGTCAACCCCAGTTATAAATTTTATCCAATTTTAAATTGTATTTTCCTCGAATACGTCAAACGTAAGAAACAATAATTGAATATCGGCAATTGAATTTGATATAAGAATGATTATTTAATAATTTAAAATAATTATATTATAATTAAAAATATTCCAGCAATTTTAAAATCGCAAACAGTTCCTCAGTGTCATATTTATTATTCACGATACATTCCTAGTTTCTGTTTAGAAAATTTACCGTTAAATTATGAATATTTCAGTCCTTTTAGTATTCATTTCCGGACACGAGCTTATAAGTAAAAAAATAGCATTGGAAACACCCTGTATATTATGTTCAGCTTTTCTGCTATTGAAACTCTGGAATAGGTTTATGAATTCAGACACAAATAATATTAATAATTTTAGAAAACAATTATCGACTATTTAAAAAAATTCTAAAGTGGCCAAACACATGCCTCTATCATACTATATAGCAGTGTCAAACTGTGTCAAACGCTGATGTTTTGACAATACTGTCAATAGAATCAAAATATCTATCAAATCCAAGCTAACTAGTTTTAATGCAGACACGACCGATCTCTATCAAATAGAATTTTTTTTTTGTTGCCGTGAGCGTTGGCTGAGGGTTGGGGTGCCCTAGCACTGCAGCCATGTGGCTTGTTGTACTGCCGCCGCCCAGGTAGTTAATCGAAGATCTTCGTCCAGTTAATAAGGCTGAGGAGTCTTCCGATTAAATTTTCTTTTGGGAAGTTGGTTGAGGGGTTTCCTCTTCCAAGGTTTGCTTCCCTCCAGGAGGTCAATGCTAAGCATTCGAATAGAACATGAGAGGCGTCTTCCTCCTCTTCGTTGCAGAGTCTGCACACAGGTTCTTCTTTCAGAATTTGTAGGGTGTGCAGGTGTTTCCTGAGGCTGCAGTGTCCGGTTATAAGTCCAGTCACCATCCTTAGGTTATTCCTACTGAGTTTGATCACTTCAGCGGCTATATGTCTTGAGGGTTTTTTCAACAGTATCTTACTATGTCTGTGCCCTGTCAAGTTTTCCCAGCGTTCGATGTGTTTCCTGATAGCCCACTCTCGCACGTCTGATTTGATCACACACTTTGATATGCCTATCATTGGTTCCGGTCCAATGCATGGTCTACTTGATCCCTTTTTAGCCAGTTTGTCGGCTTTTTCATTGCCTCTCTCCCCTTTATGTCCTGGCATCCACTGTAAGGTTACAGTGTTTGCTTCTGCTAGTCTTGTTTGGTTTTGGAGGCATTCCCAGGTGATTCTGGATTGGATTTTGTAGCTGTTCAGCGCCGTAAGGGCTGCTTGGCTGTCGGAGTATATTAGGATGTTTAGCCTTTTGTACCTCCTTTGTAAGTTTTCCAATGCGCATTGGTTTATCGCAAAGATCTCGGTCTGGTATGCTGTTGCCAGCGCCCCCAAGGAGAGACTTATCTCACATCTGGGGGATAGACTGTATATCCCTGCGCCGGATCCATCTACCCTTTTGGACCCGTCTGTGTACCAGGTCAGGGTTCCTGGCTTTTTTGTGTTTTCTCCTAGTTCCCTTCCAATTTTTATTTGGAAGGTCTTATCATGGGAGTATTGTGGTGTCATGCAATCGCTTCCCATGTTTAATGTTGGTTTTGCGATTGTTTGAACAATTCTGGGGTGTTTCCCATTTGGGTGCCAGTTACCGTTCAGTTGTAGCCTATAAGCCCCTAGCCTCGCTTCCACTTTAATGATGATGTCCAGTGGTTGGAGGTTTAGCAGGGTTTCCATAGAGGCCGTCGGTGTACTGCCCATGGTGCCAGTTATGCATAGGCATGCTAGCCGCTGTACTCTCGAGAGAGCTGTCTGGGCAGTATTCTGTTCTACTTTTGGCCACCAGACGGTGCATCCGTAGGTGATCATGGGTTTTACTACCGCGTTATAAAGCCAAAGCATCATTTCCGGTTTGAGTCCCCATGTCTTTCCGAGTGCCTGTTTGGTTATAGAATTTGCTCATGCATCTAAATTATTAATTTTACCAAGATATGTCAAACATAAATTATACAAAATTTTCACTACTTTAATTTGTTATTTAACTATTTTGACGACATTACAGTAATTGCAGATCATTTGCAATATCGTTGAAAAATGCTTAGAGTTAACGTCCAGTTACTTTGGACCCTTTTGAACAAAAATTTGTTTGGTCATTAAACTGCTAAATATGAAGTTTTTTTTCCCGATATCTTTAGTAGTTTCTCCGGAATAGTCGCCACAAAAAAAAACGGGTACACACACAGACATTTGTTTGTACCTTGGTCAAAAATCCAAAAGGACATATATCTGCTAAAATCTAAATCTCAAAATTTTTTTGCGACACGAATACTTTGTCATACTACGTATAATAAAGTAAAAACTGCCACGTAGATTACTCAACATAAAGGCTTTTTTTCGTTGGCTTGATGATCCAAATTGACAGCCGATATGTTTTTGAGTTCAAAATGTCATTCTGATTGAAAATATTACACAAGTAGTTGCACAAGGTGCCGTTTAAAATTTCAAAGCAGGCGTCATTTCCGGAAAATCCGGAAGTCCTTCCATCAAAACAAACCAAATCCTTTGATTTTCTTTTTGTAAGAAGCACATACAAAGTTGGACTGATGATTACGTTATTTTTACGATGTGTCCATAAAAAAATACGTAAAAATACATAGAAAACACTCGTATTTGCTTTCTAGAAATTGCTTTAAAATACTAAAAAGACATTACGCTTACGGTTCGAACCCCATGATTCAGGGGACAATCCATTCTTCAGTTCAGTATGCACAGTCAGAAAATGTGTATTTTGTTCTTTATTTACTTTTCGGTTCGTGGTCTAAACGTGTACTTTCAAGCACATTATATAGTTAGAAACTTTATTTGACTAAGTTCGTGTATCTTAGCAATTGCAGCGAGAACTTCGCGGCGGAATTTCTGTGAAATTCATTGTGAAAATGTCCGCATATTTGCGTTCGTCGTCGTATCATGCTTAATTAAGTCGAAAGACCGCCTTTCGAGGGAGGAAATTACTCCGAGTCAGTCCGCATCTTCGCTGTAATGGAATATGCAAATAATAGAAAATGCATTATGTCGCACGTGGAATTAGTCTTACGACAGAGATGCCATCAAATTGAATAAACAAAGTTTGAACATTTCCCGAAGAAACGAACCTCGACAAACACAATATAGAGCTTCCGTTGACAGTCAAACATCACAAAGAATGTTTTTTAATTAAACCCTACTTGTGTAGATAGTTCTCCTCAGTTCTAATTTGTCTTACAAAGTGTATTATGTTTATTGAACCATATTGTATCAAAAATGTGGAAAGAATTATATTTTCATAGTTTAGAGTCATTGCATGTGCTTACTTTAATTCATCTAAAATGCTTGCTCTACATAATCTGTACAGAATGGTTCACTGAAAAAATGGACGTATAAATAACATGGATGATTGATAATATGATTAATTCGTATTTTTCACTTAAAGCTAAAGAAAACGTGCGTACGTATTGATATATTTTTGGCTCCTTTTACTAAATTTGCTCCAGGAAGTGAGTGACGCAAATTGATATTGATGTTTCCTGAAATACAGTCTGCTTTTTGGTTTTTAAACAGACGCTTTTATCTCACGTACATTAGCTTTCTCGAGAAAATGCATGGAAGTAATAGGATGTTTGGATGTCATAACAATACTGGTGTATAAAAATACCAATGATAATAATAAATAACACATAATAATATACCTAATATACTTATGAAAAGTAAGTAATACTTTCTTCGCACATAGTGTGTATGTAGATACATAATTATTATTATTATTACTAATAATATTTAATTTAATATGGGTGTAGGCATATTTTCTATTGTTTATTGCATATAATTTTACATTTACGCACGATAAAAAATATGACGTAACTCCGCTTAGATATGATTTATTTAAAACACATTGGATTAGATTTATCAATAGTTGGTACGACTGTAGGTCGCAATTAATCGGTTCATGTTGTGGCTAACCAATAATGATAAAAGTACGCTTCTTGCGGAATTGTCGCTAATTATTGACGCATTTGTCAAAACATAGCGTAATTGTCATGCTTAATATCAATTAAACTCCACAGAAGAATTATTGATAAGATTATATAAATTATGACATCACCATTCATAATAACAGTACAACAACAACAGTCTTTTTTTGGTGTTATTATGGCAAGCTTGTAGAATGTCGAGTTTGCCAATGCCATTAAAATTTTTGTCCAAATTGAGTTTTGCGAGAAAAATTTATATTCATTATTTATGAATTTTATTGTGTTTTGATTCATGATTTGTAGCCAAACGACAAATCTAATTCCTACATGGTTTTCATAGTTTTTTAGTTGATTTGAATTGGTTATTTTATATGTGTTGTGATTGAGTGTTTAAAGATATCACAATCAGAAACTTTTATTCAAAATGTAGAAACAAATGGCATTAAACCGACTTTGCAGCTTCTATAATAAGGACGCTAGAAATGGCGAAAAAATAACTATGAACGATGGTATTATTTTTGCCACAAAAATAATTACAGTAAAACAACAGAAATATTAACTTTAAATAAATACGTAAATAGTACAGTTTATGTTGTAGTAAAGGTAGACAGTACATTGTAGGCTTCTAATAGTATTGAAAATGATGAAATTTTGGTTAAATGGATATTATACTGGATGTCTCACGGAATTGTTCCATTCAAAGTTTTTGATGTTCCATTATTTCTACATATTTAAAAGTTTGAAATTAGGATCTACTCGATTCGAACTTGTAAACTAAAATTCCTAAATTCGTAAGGTACATGACAGTGTCTTGATATCAACTCAACAACATGTTTGTAACAATTTAGAAAAACACCTTGTGCACTCATTCACATTTCTAAACATACCCATTCATCATAATGTAAAAACTATGTCCATTTTGAAATTTTTGTCGTAATTGCAACTTTAGCTCCTATTATTATACAAATTATACTCTGTGAACATTTTTGACTCTAAATTTCTCCAAATAATTCAAGACAAATACAATAGATAATCTTGAACGTTTATTAGCATAACCACGCAGAAATCTGAGATAATAGCAAAGCCTTCTAAAACAATATCAAGATAATTTTAATAAATTTAAAAAAAATATGTGAATATCTTAAAAACATTGCAGATAGATATGGGAACACCAGAATGGAGCGCAAGATTTTCTTGCGAGTGGTTGTGTTAATATACAGGGTATTCCATTTGAAAGAAAAAGAGAGTTTTCACTTTATCATACGCAGTATGTAAAGTATTGTAATCGTGCCAAAAAAATTTTTTGAGATTTTAGCGGAAATATGTCTTTTTGGGTCCCCTGAACATTTTTGACCAAGGTACACAAAAATGTCTGTGTGTGTGTGTGTGTGTGTGTGTATGTGTGTGTGTACCCGTTTTTTGTGGCGACGATTCCGGAGAAACTACTAAAGGTATCAGGACGAAAGTTGATATTTAGAAGTTTCATAACCAAACTTAGAGCTGAAAAGCTTTCTGTTGAAAAGAGTCCAAAGGAACTGGAGGTTTAGTCTTAGCATTTTTTAAATATTTTGCAAATAAGCCGCCATTTCTGGAAATTTGTCGAAATAGTTAAATAATAAATTAAAGTGGAGGAAATTCTGAATAATTTATGACTATGACATTTTTTTGTAAAATCAATAGTTTAGCTGCATGCGCAAATTCTATTTCATCGAGATCGCTCGTGCTGCAATAAAACTAGTAGCCAGGATATGTCAGATTATATATCAGATATGATTCTAAGGACAGTAGTAATGTTTGACAGTAATGTCAAACGCTAAGATTTTGACAATACCGTCAAATATACTGTCAATATAAGCTGCGTTCGGATATTGTATACCGTTACACTTTTGACACCCAATAACACGTAAGTGTCATTTTGACGGTGTACTCGGTGTCAACGGAGTACAATATCCGTACGCAGCTTTAATCGACATATCTGTCTAGTTCTACTAGTTTTGTTTTAATGCAGACATAGCCGATCTTGATCAAATAGAATCTCATGCAGCTAAACTATTAATTTTATATATAGTATGATAAAGTCATGTGCCTGGCCACATCAGATTTTTTAAGTTTGAAAATGTATCACATGAGTTACAGATTTGTAATTCACCATACATATTTAAAACTGTACTCAACAAACATAAAACTGTTAACTTTAATAATAACCCAGATATACAATTTGATATACTATTAAGCGATACTGCGGCAATTAAATTGAAAAACGAAATTGTGGCATTTGTGATATCAAATCTATAGATATGGTAGAAAAACTTCTAATGGAACTATATAATTCACATTTTAACTAACACATATTTAACCGTAGTTTTAGTATTTTGCGCCCAGAAACTAAAGAATCATATAATATCTGTCTTTCTCAAATTAGTAACACAAAATTTCAAATACTAAAAGTTTTATATGTACCAATTCTACAACTTACTACGGTGTAAGCTAGAGCTCAGTAGCCTACAAGTATTTACAAGAAAACAAAATAAGATAAAGGGTTAATTTACCTTCAACTGCCAGAAGAATAATCCAACTTATTACAAAATTAAATTCACAAAAATCAACCAAAGTTCAATAACAAGAAAACAATAAACAACACAACACCTGCAACTATTGGAATAGTACTATTCGGAAAGGTAATCGACAAAACTCAAGTTGCTGTTGATCGCGACGAATAATTAATAATCAAGGCGCCGGGAAAGAAGTCGCGTGTAGGACACGAGCTGCGTCACGGAGCGCTTAACGGATAGGACCACGCGCGTAGAAAGCGCCGCAACGAATGATGCTGAAGCTCGCCGTCGTAGGGTTTGGCGCACGTCGAGCTGGCGCGTATACTCCGGGCACTCCGGAGACTCCGGATAGACGCTCGTATCGTAAGCGGGATCGTAGACTTTTTGACTAGTGAGTAATAGTCGCAGTAGTTTTGGTATCGACCACGCGTTGCGAAACGGCGGCACAGTCTTTCGCTGCGATTTTTATGCAGAACTGTCGCCGGTTTGTTTACGTCGTTCCGGTAATTTGCGCGATTCAGATGGGGCGATTGAATATATAATTTGGAAAATCTGAGAGAGATATAAGATATTATTTTATTCAACAAACTTAAATACAAGCGGGCTAAACTATGGAAAACAGGACTTTCTGATATGCTATGGTGAATTATTTATTTACAACGATCTCCATTCTGTGATTCGTGATCTATTATTCGAATTTTTTATTTTAACAACGTGCATGTATTTTTGATTCATACTTCTCTCTCGATAATTAATCTCAAGGTAAAAATGTTATTAAAACAATGTACCAGAAAGATTGAAGAAAATGTATTTTTGCAGATTAACAAAAAAAAGTTTATCTAAAAATACTGTAGCAGAACATTGTGTTGAGAAAAATATGTTAAAAAAATGCTAAATTCAAAGCAACTAAAGGAACATCTTGCAGAAGAAACTGAATACCAACGCAGAAAAACTGGCTGACACGCTTTGGTAATCTAATCAATTGATTTGAAGCAATGATTTCTGGTAGCCATATCAACGAGTCAATTAACTTTTGAGCCTTGATATCGGAACATCACACATATTTTCAAGTACATACTTGCTTTGTCAGAAATACAATAATATTAGCTACGTGACTATTCCGTCCTACAATTAACAAAGTCTAACAAGTTTCTGGTATGCATTTCCCGTAGAATTAGAATCTGAAGGCATAATAAATTTTTACCTGCGCTTAGTTTTTGAAAAAAGCTGTGCTAAAAATTATGTACTTTTAAATTATGTAAATGTATGAAATGCTCCGATATCTCAAAAGTTAATGATTTTTTAGTGTAAGTTAATAAGTGTGGTATGTAAATTGATGGTGATAAAAGAAACCAAAACCTTTTTCATTTTTCTTCATATAATAAAATTGAAATTATTCTCTATTTGAGCTCCTTGGGGCAGGGGTTAATATGTTTTGATCTATCTAAAATTTCATGAATAAATGATGGATATAAAAGAAAAAGATCTGATGTGGCCAGGCACATGACTTTATCATACTATACAGCAGTGTCAATAGAATCAAAATATCTGTCAAATCCTGGCAAACTAGTTGTAATGGAGATACGAGCGATCTCGAGCAAATCGAATGTTGATGTGTGTTCCTCCAGTTCCTTCGGGCCCTTTTGAACAAAACTTCTTTCAGGTCTAAGCTTAGGCATGAAACTTCTAAATATGAAGTTTTGTCCCGAAACATTTAATAGTGTCTCCGGAATCATCGCCACATAAAACGGGTCCACACATACACACATACACCACACACACACACACACAGACATTTTTTTGTACCTTGGTCAAAAATGTGCAGGGGACCCAAAAGGACATATTTCAGTTAAAATCTCAAAATTGTTTTTCGACACGGTTACAATACTTTGTCATACAACGTATGATAAAGTAAAAATTGAGAGGGTCCCACAGAAAAACAATTTAAAATTATATTTTTCCATATAAACAAGAACCACCCTAAAATACATACGTATATGTTTATGTCAATTGAATGCATTTTACTTTATCATATGTAGTACGACAAAGTATTGTAATCGTGCCGAATAAAATTTTTGAGATTTTAACTCAAATATGTCTTTTTGGGTCGCCTGGACATTTTTGATCAAGGTAGAAAAATGTCTGTGTGGATGTGAATGTCTGTGTACCCGTCTTTTGTGACGATGATTCCGGATAAACTACCTACTAGAGGTATCGGGACGAAACTTCAAGAAGTTTCATTACTTAGACCAGAGAAGCTTTCTGTTCAAAAGGATCGCCATTTCTGTAATTTCGTCAAAATAGTTAACTAATAAATTATAGTAGACGAAATTTTGAATAATTTAGGTCTAAGATATTTTTCGGTAAACTTAATAGTTTAGCTGCATGAGCATATTCTATTTCATTGAGATCGCTCGTACTGTATTACAACTAGTTAGCCAGGATTTGAGAGATATTTTGATTCTATTGTCAGTATTGTCAGCACATCAGCGTTTGACACTGCTGTATAGTATGATAAAGTCATGTGCCTGGCCACATCAGATTTCTTCATAATACAAGGAAATAGTGGGTGTATAAATAGTGTATTTGAAAGGAAAAATCAACAAGTGTAATATTAACCCATTTATTAAGAAAAGAATATAAGAAGAACAATATTTGTATACTCCCTAAATACAAAATAAACCATCCTTTTGTTACAATTTACAGGATACCAAAAATACAAACAATGTTTAATTAAACAGTCTTAAGCATCACTTAAGAACAATAAGTAGAAATTAATTGTCGGGCATATCCGTCCTCAAAGAAGCAACCGTATACACGTGTTTCGGAGTTATTAGTCCTCATCAGTAGCCAAGGAGCAAGATGGAAGCTTAATGGAGAAAACACACAAAAGGGAGACAGACCATAATCAGGGTGACCAAGGTCGTCAATTTCGTGCTTCAGTCACAACATCCTCGGATTCGAAGACCAGAAGTAACATGTTACTTCTGGTCTTCGAATGACGGATATGCCCGACAATTACTTTCTATTTATTATATTTTACAGTCGATAAACCAATTTTCACAAGAACAATGTTCATAACGGCTGCAATTTAATCATATTGCCCCATATTTTATTCATATTGTGCCCAAAAACGATTCGTTTGAGCATTAAAATAATAACGGTGTTTAGTGTTATTTGTAAACAAAATACAGGGCTGCTCCCTTTAGAATTAGAAACTCTCATACCTGAGAAACAGTAAATTATGAGTTATCACCAATAACAATATTCAGTTCTCAGGGGCGGAAGATCTATTAATCCAAAATTTCATTAATTTTGGTCGAGCCCCAAACTCCAGAAAATTGAATGTTTCAAAATATATTTTTAAACAGTTTACTTTGTTGGTAAACATATTTGACATTTAATTAATTTATTTATTTAAGTGTCTTCACTTGTAGAAGTAACAATGGTTAAAAACAAAAAAAAATTAATTCTTCGTTGTAGAAAATGATGGCCAAAACAACTTCTGTATAAAATATTTTTTCTATCTCTTAAAACAATTGCAGTATCGCCCAACGCGGCTCTATAGCTACTTACCCTGTAATTAATTGAATAGATTGACTATTATTCTAAATCCTCAGAACCTGTAGCAATTCAGTTACTCTTCACATAATCACATTGAACCACACCAAAAGGAATCATAATAAATAAATACAAATCGTCCACCTCAATTTCCAATACGACATCCCGCAACGAAGTGCCCACATTTTCCGCATCTCCCGCAATACGAAATAACGCAAAAACCATATCCCCAATCTGTTTCTTATCCTCCCTAAAGAGTGTCGTCTGTTGAATTTTAAATATGCCAATAAAGACCAACCGACTAATAAATTTTTATTACGTTCCCGCGCCGCTTTTCCTCCTCGGGGACGCCGCGCCGGCCGCGTCGTCTCCCGGCATTCCGCAGCATTACCACTCGAGCGTATTCTCGCCGCCTCGCAATTTTTACAATTCCGCGAAGTGTACGTGTCCGGGCGATTGTACAACTAATTGTGCCTCCATCAATTAGTCGGGTAATTACTACACGCATACTACTCCAGGGGATCAAACTTGTTCTCTCTGAGAACTGCTTTGCTTCTTCGTAGGATGTTTTAAAAAGCACCGAAAATTAAGCTACAAAAGCAGTGTTACATTGTGCTAATCATGAAGCCAAGGTTTACAATAGTATAATATTATCATGCGAGTTTTATAAGACGTTAATTTGGCGCATGAGTTGTTTGTGGCCCGAGGAGCGTAGCGGTGAGTGCCCTAACGAAACAAATGCGCCAAGATGTCTTATAAAACTATTTTTTCTACTTGCGTTCTTAATTTTATATAAAACTAGAAATTCTGGCTATAATATATTTTAGTTAGGTACATTAGAATCTAGAGTTCTTTTTGCGGGCAACATGTGGTAAGTAACAGTAGTTATAATTTCGGTAACGTAGTTTATTAGAATAAATTATGCTTAGTGAAATTACATACGATGGTGTAAACACAAATAGGTTGTACATCACTAAAAATACGATGAAGTCGGACGCGTGCAACAAAAAAGAATATGGTACTTTTATTGGCGTGACCAGACTGTCCAAAATGTTACCGAAAACGTTATTAGCTTGCTACGTATTCAGTAAACAAGGTATTGCGCACATACTATACCCCGGCAGTAATCGAAATTGTAATAGATATGGTGTAGGTTCTTCGCATAACTCCATATTTAGATAAATCCCATCCTTGTATTATATCTGAAAAGGGAATTTTATATTTACTGGACGAAAATAATGCACGATAATTTACCAGTCTAGTCTGTTATTCTGCGACTGCATTGAGAGGCTATTGTTTTAATGCGACAAGATCAAATAACTCAAAAATAAAGAAATAAACTGTAGCTATATTTTTCTTCTTTAAAGAAACGATGGAAATGGGATCGAAAATTATGCTCAAAGGCCCAAACCCAAGCCCAAACTGTCTCCTTGTAATCTTCACAAAAATGTAGTTATGTATGCGCTTTTACGTTTGACGTTTGAAAATCAATCCCACCAATTTTACAAACCTAAATGTTACAACAGGGTTACAATTTGCTAATTTTAACACCGAAAACAGTGTTATAATGAGCCAATTGTGAACGCAAAAAAATGTTAGGTAATGCTTAAGGTTCAGCAGGCATAAAAATTGCTAATTTCGGATATTTTGATCATGGATTATGAATTTGGATTATTTATGTGTTTACTGCAAAACCAATTTAAAGTCATCGTGTTCCTGGAAATTTTTAACCCTTATTCCAAACACCAAAGATTTCAAGAATGTTTACCAATAATGTAATAATCTAATTTTATTCACGTTCTTGGTTTAACTAATTGATATACTTGAAGTACAATGGTATTACAGTAAGATTAGCAAAAATAAAGAAAATTAATACAATAAAGTTGCCCTTTTGGAATTTTATTAGAGGAACCCATAAAAGTGTAATTTAGAAAAATAATCCATATAAAAGGTACTAAAAGGCACAGAAAAGGTTTTTCCACTTTTTCTTATATACAGTGGTTCAACCCACTCTATTATGAATTAGTTTATGAGTTCTCAAAATTGGACAGATGTTTTTATTGAACTTTTAATACAACTATCATTATTGACAAAATTAAGTGTAAAGAATTATTAACAATATGAAATGTTGATATTAGAATACCCCTGTATGATGTAGCCTGGAAAATGGCAGTTAACATATTATGTTGTTATAGCACCTTCTGTTCAATGTCGTCACGTCTGATCTTCCGGAGAAACTATCAAATTGCACCTGCCATATGTACGCGGATGATCTGCAGATCTACACATCAATTTACGATGATGATATCGAAGAAGGGGTAACAACCATAAATGAAGATCTGACCCGAATTTTCAATTGGGCAAGCAGCAACTCACTTCAATGAAACCCAGTCAAGTGCCAAGTTGTCTTAGTCGGGGGACCGGATAGTGCGATGCACGTTCGTGACTCGGTGTCCAAGATCAGTCTAAATGGCACCGCGTTGCCGTTAGTAGAGACAACAAGAAATCTCGGTGTAATTGTGGACTCCAACCTTTCCTTCGAGGATCACGTTAACAAACTTTGTCAACTGAAGCTTTTATATCAATTTAAAAATTTATTGCCAACAGATGTAAAACTTCTAATTTCCGATTCCCTAATATTGTCGGCTGTGAGCTATGCCGATGTTGTCTATGGCCCCTTCATTACACTGTCAGCTAAGCGGCATCTACAGAGTATCCAGTATAGCTGCCTGGCATACGCAACTGGTTGTCCTAGACATCAACATATGTCCGAGGTCCTTCGGGGAGCTGGATGGCTGGGAATGGAGGAGCGTCGTTTCATACATTATGTGGGTGTGGTCAGAGCAGCAGTTGTCGATGGACAACCTTCTTACTTAGCGCAGAAGATTCAGCTTCGAGAGGGGGCTCACGGAAGAAACCTTTGACATGTTTCAACCACCGCCTCTATCCCGCAACATAGAACGGCATTGTTCAGAAAATCTTTCTTGCTTCCCATATAACAATCACTGTACTAAGCAATGTTGGTTTTAAAAGCAAGCAGACTGTTTCCAGATGCTTAAAACAATCGCTTATTAATGGAGCCCTTCAACCTGAGAATCTCTACTGATTAATAAAAATTTATGAAAATTTCTAAACTTTTTCAATTCTATATGGTATGCAGAGTAATGATTATATTTTAAATCATAATATGTGTTATATTAAATTACCTTTTGTAACTTTTATTTATTGCAATAAAGAATATTATTATTATTATTAATATCCCCTATATTTCGGCAGTTGTAGTTTGAGAACCACTGTATTTAAGAAATTTTGGAAATACCTTTTTGGTGCAGAACATTATAAAAATTAATATTGTACAGACGCTAAAACCACTAAATCGTAACCGTTTTGCGGTAAAATGCTAAAAATCACGAACGTGCGCGTTAGGGATGGCTTTTATTGTTTTTAGGACTGGGGTTATCCTTACAGGTTGTTGGCGTGTAGTTTGCACAAATACAAAGTGTATTTGTGAAACATTTTATGCGATATAAAATACGTTGCATAAATCGTTCACCAGCTCTTGGTCTATAACGCTTTCGTCCTCACCTTTACAAAACACAAAAATATTTACCGTTTTAACTTAGTTTAAAGAAAATAACACGCACATTTTCCAATATTCTAATTTTTCAAAAAATAATACCGTATATGAGGCCATTATTTCCAAAACTTCCTCTTTGGTACTTGGTTTACTTTTCAGGAGCAACATTCGTTTTTGCGAACATTAAAGTTATTTTTTCGTATTATTTTATTTTGGTTTCTGTAGTTTACCAGGCACTTATAATAAATTGATTGATTCTAAACCTAAAAGTATCACAGATTTTGAGAACAAAATAAGATTTTGGTGCAAAAAGAGAGTTTTGCAAATAATATAAATAAATCTCTAAATAAAGTTTTATTATTGTAATTATGCAGTAAGTAATCTGTAATTAGTATTAAAAAAAAGATTTTCAAATAAAAAAAAAACTTTGAAAAAGCAATGAAAGGATTACATGTCATTTTCGTTTTAACGCAAGTCTTGATTCTCTTCATTTTGTGGTCTTGTAACCTCATGCAGTATGTTTTTGTAGAAGGCGAGTTCTGGTAATTGTCTCCAATTGCCACCATACTGACTAACCAGCAAACCAATAATAGATTTTTTGTCGCCTTTAAGCTCTTTGCATGGTTGAAGGAATAAAATTGAACAATTCTTTTTACAAATTCCTTTAGCTGTTCCAACGTTACTGGCGTAATTAATCTCGCCCTGTATTAAAACAGTATCCTCCTTTTTGTAAAAAATGTAACGTTTTGCCTGGCTAAATTTATAATGCCAGTCTCCAGGACGCTTTACATTTTTTCTTGCTTCATTCTTCCAGTCATCTACCTTCCAGTCAATGTCAATTCTTCTGACTGTGGCGTGTCTGCTTATGATGTCATCATAGTGGCTGGATTGTACAATAACAGGAGTTTTTTTAATTTCTCTCCCTATTAGCCCAAAAACTTGATCAGGAGGGATAAAGGAATGTCCTACGATTGGAAATATGATCTCATTTTTTTATGTTTGGTGGTTATTCATTAAGAAGCCAGTACGCAACATTGTCGTAACATTGTCATCATTGCAGTGTTTTTATTTTGACCACCGCAGCCGTCGGCGAAGAAGATAATTCTTGTGACGGAAGGATCAAATATTTGGCTGTTTAATGCATGTCTCACTGCCGATGCTATTATGTTAGAATTTTTTGGTGTATCAATTTCTGTCCATAGATACGAGAATACTTTTCCTGGTGTTAATTTGCTTTTGGATGTTCCAGATACTATAGTAAAATTGTTGTAATTAATTTGCTAGCTAAAGTATGCAGATTGATCTGGTAAACGAGGCAGGGCCAAATTTTTTTGGCAGTCAAAAGAAAACGAAACTGTATTTGGTTTGGGACACTTTAAAAGGCAAAGACACGCCTTTGCTTTTAACAAGTGAATGCGATTTTCTGTCTTTAACGTATGTTTTTTTTTTTCGCTGATGTAGTCACTTTTAATTGCTCTTTGTGGCGTAGACAAGTTGAACAACAATCTGTCTGTGTAGTTCCAAAAGCAATATTACAATTTGAGTTCACAAGTTTTCTAAAATAAGCAATTGGAACTTTCAAATTTTCTGGAACAGTGCCAAGATAACTAGTATAAAGTTTAGTTAAATTTAAGTCACATGGCAAGTATGCACGTACGCTAGTCCTGCTCCGACAGTTGTGTGATTCGCCGCATTTTAATGATTTCATGAATTTGTTAATATGACTACGCTTTTCATCATTTTTGCGACCTACTCTTCGCTCTTTTGGAACCTCTCCATTTTGGACGAAATTTCGAAGTATTCTTTGTACTCTGTTTCCACTAAAGTTTGTTATACCCAAAAACGCATTTTTGCACACCATTCCCATTGTTCCATTTTTCAAACGAACGTTGTATTGAATTGATATTTTAGCGTGATTGCACTCTTTGGTTTATTTCCATTGAAACAGGTCAATATTAGATTATCCTGGTCTATTTTATTTTTAGATTCATACATGTACGCATGAAATTCTTTAATTTCATTCCTTGTTAATGTTTTACAGAAATATGGCTGTCCATGTCTACCATCGTGACCACATGTTGAAAATATTGGGAGTACGTGGGATGTGTGTCTGCAAATGAATTATTGCACATCACACATCAATAATTGCTAAACGTGGTTAAAAATACAGAAAATACCAAACTCTATAAGACACAAAAGTAATCCCTACTTTTAATTTGGTATGTTCTAAAATTTTCTATTTTTTAAAACATACCTGAGCCCATTTTTTTAACATTCCTAGAGTACTTTTCTGGTTGTCGCTCTTTCTTGCGTCCTTTTCCTTTCGGCCAGGGTAAAATTTCACATTGAGTATTTATCTCATCCATGCTAACAAATCGCAACAACAAAACTGCCGTTAAAAATCACAACGCACTACAACATTGATGTTTAGAGTGAAACGAATGTATTTTCCAGCGTGAAACAAAAAAAAACACCTGTTTGCTCTGTGAACACTAGAGCACCAAGCTATTGGTTGAGCTATAGACAGCCAGTTTTGCAGATGAACGTTGAAAGCAAACAGAGAGTTTTGCAAATAACTTACACTTTAGCATCAAACTTAAGGTAATAAATATGTTATATCTAAAAATTCGGACAAAAACAATCGATTCCTCATTAAATAATTATGTAACTTTGCAAAAAAAAACAAATCTTTGAAATTTTGGCGATTAGAGACTTTTGCAAATAAACGCCTCATATAATAGTATAATCATTTGATTTTTTTTCACATGTCTCAAATAATGTCCGTACTATACCGACATGAGACAAAAACGTAACATTTGCCTCTGCATAGAGTTTAGTTTCTGCTGTGGTCGTTTAATTTAAGCAGTATCCAGCCAATTCTTTTTTTATATTCTTTTCGAATTCTATTCGCATATCGAACAGATACGCGGCCGTGGGCAAACGGTGACCAAGACACGCATTGCGAATTTCCCACACCGCTCTATGCTGAATTTACAGCTTTATTTGGTCAGTATATATCACAGAAGAGTACGACGGTAGTCGTTGCAGTCAATTATAGCAAATTGCCGACATGATGGCCAACAGTCCCCTGGAGCTAGCTTGTTGTAATTGTTTTACGGTGTTGTTGTTTCTATTAATGCAGCTTGCATTTCTCTACATGGGTGTTCCCTAATGACCACTAACGTGCAGGTAATAGATTTCACAGAAGTTATTGATTTGCTAAGTCGTGCTCATTTCTGTCACGGCGGCCACCACTAAAGATCTCTAAAGTAAAAGTTTGCCGTAGTTACAAATTTTAAACAGGATGGCAATACTTAAGAGAAAAGATGGAGAATAAGGACGATCTTGGTGGCAACCTACAGAGAGATTATCAGTTATTGGTATAAATTATTATTAGTACAAGATTAAAATGGCACGATAATAACTAATACTGTTAATCCAACCCCAGATAAATATCCGTTATTATCTTCCTTTACTTGCTCGCCACTTTCGGTAGCTTTCGATGAGGACGAGATTTCTGCTCCACTGAAGTCTATTCTGTTGTTAATCTATTGTTAATTCTGGTGTGCTTCTATCAAAATTAATCCTTGCTTCGTGTGCGTCCATACCAGTCAAATAATAATTTTTGATGGAGCTATGTGAAAAACCACAATGATGTGAGACCTGGGGTCTACTCTTGTCATCATTTTGAAGCGAATACGAGACTTCTCGAATGGTTAGGTGAGACGAAGTGGGGATATCAGCGGTTTGGAATGTATCTATGAGCAAGTTTGCTTGTCGCTAAGAACAATAACGCACGCGCCACGCCCATACGTTCCAAACACCATTGCAACCGCCGATATCCCCACTCCGTCTCACCTAACCATTCGAAAAGTCTAGTATTCGCTTCAAAAAAATGACAAGAGTAGACTCCCTGATGTACGTGCGATTTGTAAGCCGTACATCGTTTCGGCTCCAAGTAATTTTTTTCTGTAGAGGCCTGACGTGGTCGAATGTCAAAAGAATAAGGTTTCAAAAATCATTCAAATGTAATCAATAAAACCTGAATAGACGTTTGTCCGTTATAGTTTGTTCAAATATGTCAGAACTGGTGGAGTTGCGCAAAGTTTTGAGAGAAAATTGATAAAGTTGTCTTGTATTTGTAAGGCTCTGAATCTGTGAATAAATAACATTATGGATGATACTACTAGGTTTTTTTGGTGTTGTGCTGTTGCCTGGTGAAATACCAGTTGTTTTTGTGTGATATTAGGAACATTAATAAAAGCATTGCATTGACCACTGGTTTAATTTTGGTGTAATCAGCTGTGGCTTTGTTAAAAATTATGGTAATATCATGAGATCATGTCTGAACTGAAAATATAATAAATTTAGTGAATAATTATTAAAAATGTTTAACAGTGTACTTAGTTCATTATTTAAAGTTTCAGATCATTTGGAGTTTTTTTTTTACTTTATCATACGCAGTATGTAAAGTATTGTAATCATGCCAAAAAAATTTTTTGAGATTTTAGCGGAAATATGTCTTTTTGGGTCCCCTGAACATTTTTGACCAAGGTACAAAAAAATGTCTGTGTGTGTGTGTGTGTGTGTATATGTGTGTGTGTGTGTGTGTACCCGCTTTTGTGGCGACGATTCCGGAGAAACTAGTAAAGGTGTCGGGACAAAACTTCATATTTAGAAGTTCCATAACCAAACTTAGAGCTGAAAAGCTTTCTGTTGAAAGGGGTCTAAAGGAACTGGTGGTTTACTCTTAGCATTTTTCGAAGATTTTGTAAATGATCCGCTATTTGTGCAATGTCGTCAAAATAGTTAAATAATAAATTAAAGAAGAGGAAATTTTCTATAATTTATGTATATGACATTTTTTGGTAGAATTCATAGTTTAGCTGCATGAGCAAATTCTATTTCATCGAGATCGGTCGTACTGCTTTAAAACTAGTAGCCAGGATATGTCAGATTTTTTGATTCTAATGACAGTAGCTAGTGTCAAACGCTAATGTTTTGAAAATACTACTGTCAATATAGGCTGCGTTCGGATATTGAACACCGTTACACTTTTTACACCCACTAACACGTGGGTGTAAAAAGTGTAAGTGTCATTTGGACGGTGTACCCGGTGTCAACGGAGTACAATGTCCGAACGCAGCTTTAATCGAGATATCTGTCTAGTTCTACTAGTTTTATTTTAATGCAGACATAGCCGATCTCGATCAAATAGAATCTCATGCAGCTAAACTATTAATTTTATATATAATATGATAAAGTCATGTGCCTGGCCACATCAGATTTTTAGGTAATGTATTAGAATCGTCAACAGATGATGTGATGATATTCAAATAATGCCATCCAAATTCAGTAAAATATTCCAAATTTAATCTATCCAGTATATCCTGGACAAAAAAATATTAGATACAGTGTATCCCTAGATGAACCTAACTATACCTATAATGGACTTAAAATTTAATTTATCGAGAAAAAGTTATTTTTAATTCAACCTATAGGATGGTCTATAAGGGAGAAATTCTTAAAGTTTCTCAAGAGTAAACTATCATTTTTACTTTGTCATACTTAGGGCCGATCTTACAAAGCACGTTATACCATGGTATAACTAAATATTGGTATAAATACCAGTATAAGTTGTTGTTACTATGACAACACAAATATTTTAGCCATTAAAGGTATCGGGACGAAACTTCATATTCAGAAGTTTCATGACTAAACTTAGAGCTGAAAGAAGTTTTGCTCAAAAGGGTCCAAAGGAACTGTGCTTTACAATAAGTATTTTTCAACGATTTTCCAAATGACCGCCTATTCTGTAATTTCGTCAAAATAGTTAAGTAATAAATTAAAGTAGAGGAAATTTTGTATAATTTATGTGTATTCCTTTTTTGGTGAAATTAATAATTTAGTTGCATGAGCAAACTTTAAAAGTCATGCCTAGCAGTTGGGAGTCTGTTGGCCGCTCGGTGTGCATTTGTATACATAATAAATAGTTTAGTGAACCGTTAGCAGGTTTTATTCGAACCAGCGCTAACCCGACTACGCACATCAAAATATTCTATTTGATCGAGATCACTCGTTGTTCTCTCTGTGGCTAACAACCTCTAAATGACTATATTGCATGTAGATCACCACTTATTGACTTCAGAAAATTTGTAGAAAACTTTTCCCATCTTTTCTCATTTCTCTCGCGTCATGTTTACACCGAGAGGCAAAAAGTGTTGACAGTCATACAGCTTATGTAGAAATGATTCAGGTGTATGATACACTTTATTTTAATTTTTTCTGTTCAGTAGTTTTAGAGTTATCCGCCTTTAAACACAGCAGTCAATATTGTCGAAACGAGAGTACTGCTGTAAAGTATGATAAAGGCATGTGCCTAGCCACATCAGATTTTTAACATTCTATTGCATGGCCCACCTCAATAATAGTAACTTCCAAACCAAATGCAACAGCACGTACAATGTGTTCATCATTTCCGACATGTATGCAGATGCTCACGTAAACCCCGCACTAATTTATGTAGTAGGTCATGCAAATCCTGTGCTTTATGTGCACAGATAATAATAGATACCTTATAGGTGAGCCGATACTATTAATCACCACGATTCGTGCCCTATTTCGACCATCGTCTTAACCATGGTGAATAACACAAAATTGCGAACTCTTACGACAGCATTGCCCTTACAAATTTTCAATTAGATGCGTCATCCCATTCCGAGAGCGTTGCCAGAAACAAATGAATCACAGGACTGGGGACCGACTTATGACAGCAGTACAATACGCCTGCTAATAATTTGGCCACTCCGTCTCAATGGTCGACAAGAAATGAAGAAAATGAGAAAAAAGAAATGACGGAACAATGGCCAAAAAAGAAGGAAAATGGTTGGGGAACGGCGAAAGGGCAACGACACAGCAAGTGGCGCCAAGAAAAATTAAATATTCATGGAGATGCCATCGAGAACTTGATAATTAAAAATTGTACAAGCATGTATCAAACGAATAATGGGTGATGTAAAATGACGCTGGACAGTTTGAATTTCCCGCCACAGTTTTGAACGTTTTTAGTGTTACTAAGATGGTATGCGGGCAGGATACAGATAGGTTATGATCACTGTCAGATACCATAGTGGACTCGCCTGTAAGGGTTACGTTCGTCTGCAACAATATTTTATCTCTTCGGGAATTAATTTGTTATAAATACTATATTTATTTCATTTGATTTAAGATATGAGAGATGATTTTTATTGGATATTCATTTGATTACATATGGGAGGATTTTATTACTTGGTATATTATTTTTATGTTATAGTTGAAAATTTATTTTTCTACATATTATATTTATGAAATATACAGTAGTTTTAAAATATGCTGTCTTGTTAGTGTTTTATTCATGTCCAATGTCTTTACCAAGACTAACTAAGACTTTCAAACTACGCCTCTGAACAAAAATAACAGCTGTCATTTGCAACCATTACCAACATCACAATTATTCAATGTGGCGGGAAATTCAATCAGTCCCTCGCCATTATATATCACTCTGTATATTTAGTAGTACGTTTTTGTCTGTTTTGCTTTTCAATTACGTTGAAAGGTGTACATATAGTATATGTACAGCACTGATATAACTTTGTTTCTGTCTACATGTAACAGGTAACCTTAAACATTATTCACGAACATTATAACTGAATATAACAGTTCGGAAAGGTCATGAAGCTTAATTTTGGAACGGTAAACATTCAAATAATCCCATACGTAGCCAATTTATTCTCCCTGGGACAGGTTTTGAATTATGTGTGACGTTTCGCCAGACCTAACGTATACTTCATTTGCTCAGCAGACCCGTACGCTTGCCTACTGCCATAAACTAACAATTTTATTAGAATTAGGTATATAATATACTAAATATTAGTACGGAATTACCGCAGTGACTTTGTGTTTTTTTCGGCGAATATTAGTTTGTGGTCAGAATCTTTGTAAAACCGCACCACACTTTTTGATTAGGTGAGTGAGTAATATATCTTACTACACACAGAAAAGTGATCTCTCGAACGAAGACAGAATTACTTGGCTGAAGTAGTTGGTAGGTTCGTATATACGCTAGAGATTATTGACTTCAACCAAGAAATTTTATTTCTTGGAATAATTACTAGATTTAAGAAAGTGGTTACTCTGGTGAAGTAAGTAAACAGTCTTCAATGAAGTGTATATTTTTATTATCCCGGTAAAATATTTTTAGCTACTTAATGTAAGAATTTTAAAGATTTGGCACAAATACGTTTTCTATTGCTAATTAACAAGATAGGTATGTTATATTTACTTACCCGTTCTAAACTGTTGCGTGCGTTACATCAAATTATTCCGTGTTGAAACGTTTATTGTACACTATAAATCACAATACATATCCCCAATAAATCACAAGGCACATCCCCTACGGGTATTTCTTTGTTGCTTTGCGTACTAGGTTAGACTCCATTGCCTCCTTTACGCGCCGTACTGGCGCTCAGTACCACACGCGGGCGCGCGAGTCTTGACAAAATCACGGTGCGCATATTTATTCCAGAGAAAGGGATTACTTGAAAGAAGTGAGAATCACTTCAGTTAAATAATTGGTGGGTTTTTATTCAGTAAACAATACTTACTCATATTAAATGTCTTATATTTTCTTGGATCAAGTAACTGCGCATTGGATGGATGTACTATTACTTCGTTTGAGAAATTAACATTTTTGGGACAAAAAATTCAATTACTTCTTTCAATACAATATTAGTTCCTATAAAGAAAGAATTTATTTGTTGACAGCATTTATCTGAGAAATTATTTTACTGATATTGAGTATGTGGCATTTCTTGTATATACCTAACTTTCTACATCCAAGAAAATATGCATTTGAATCTAGTAAATAAATTCAAGAAATTATGTTTTCTCGTTCCAAATAATCACTTTTCTGTGTGTAGTGTCTTCTTTCTGTGTAAAATAGTATATCGGTGCATGCATACTTTCAATATTATTCCATAGTATTTATTGAAAAAAGTTATTTATATAATAAGTTATAAGTTATTTGGAATATCAATTGCTTTCACGACATTGATATAGTTTTAGGAACCGCTAACTATTATAAGTGACGTTAAAGAGGAAAAAGTTTCAAACGAAAGTGATTTGGTTTTAAAAGAGCTTTCCATACCTCACAGGGCCAAAACGATTTATTTGGCTATCAAAGAGCAACATTATGATACCGTACACGACATACTTTCCTAATCCTAATTAAAAAATTAGTACCAATATCACTGTTCAAACGCACAAAATCTAAATGCTCGATATTCTACCATATAAATTCTAATGACTTAGCAATAACGCGGTCAAGGGATTCCCTTGCTTTCCAACGGAATGTTGCACGACATAAATTCCGTTGATTTTTTGAATTGAGATGAGCTGCTTTGATGCCCTGCTAAGGAAAAATTTTAGCGAAGCCCGTACTACCATTTTGGTGTTCCCACGGAACGGTTGAAAATCTACCAGAGTACTTTAGAAAATAAATTGCTTCGTGGTTATGCTGTGAGTCAAACTTCGTATTTGCTGACGTTTCGCGAACCATATTGTTCGCTTCTTCAGAGCTAACTGAATACTGAGTACTTGCATAACACGGAAGCAATTTATTTTCTAAACAATACAGGCCGTGAAAGCCTACGTACCTACTAGTATAATTTATTGTTGCTCAAAATTAAAGTTATCATATTTAATGTGATGTATTTATCAGAGAGTTACAATAAGTAATAATAATATTGAATGACTGCTAGGAAACAGTGTTAGTTTTACCACTGGGTTTTATAAAGTTATGTTTTCAATTAGTATAGAAAACTAAAATCTTAATTTGCACTTTTTTGCACAGTTTACATATTTGTGGAAAAACATTGTGACAGAAAACTAAAATACCATCTTTTTACTTTATAATACGTAGGTAGGTAGTATGAAAATGTATTGCAACCCTGCAAAAAAAAATTTTAGATTTTTGCGGAAACATGTCCTTTTGGGTCCCCTGAACATTTTTGACCAAGGTACTAAAAAATGACTGTGTGTGTACCCGTTTTGTGTGGCGGCGATTCTGGAGAAACTACTAAAGGTATCGGGACGAAACTTCATATTTATAATTATAGTCTCATGACCAAACTTAGAGCTGAAAAGATTTTTGTTCAAAAGGGTCCAAAGGAACTGGAAGTTTACTTTTAGCATTTTTTAACGATTTTGCAATTGAGCCACCATTTATGTAATTTCGTCAAAATAGTTAAATAATACATTGAAGTAGAGGAAATTCTGAATAATCTATGTCTTTGACATTTTTTGGTCAATTTAATACTTTAGCTGCATGAGCAAATTCTTTTTGGTCGAGATCGGTCGTGTCTGCATTAATATAAAACTAGTTAGCCAGGATTTAACAGATTTTTCATTCAAATGACAGTAGGTAGAAAACGATGATGTTTGGACAATACTTACTGTCAATGAATTAAAATATCTGTCAAATCGTGGCTAAATAATTTTATTTTAATGCAGACACGACCGGTCACGATCAAATAGAACCTCATGCAGCTAAACTATTAATTTTATATATAGTATGATAAAGTCATGTGCCTGGCCACATCAGATTTTCTTTCATTAATTTTAACCAAAACCAAACTTGCATTTTTAGGTGAAATCAACGTTTCGTTGGTATATAACCTCACTTCATAAAAACTCAAAACTAAAATCAGTTTCCATGTAAAACTGGCATTTTTTAATGAAGATCTTTTCCAAGAATTGCCTGAGCCGCCTGAATAGATTGTGCTACTCCTATTTTTTGTGATAGTAATAATAGTAGAGCGCTGAATACATAGCATATCTCTCTCAGATATTAGGAAATTCACGATGTTGTCTATCTCTCTCAGCAGAAATTGATTGGTCGTCCTTGTGCAATGATTCGTTAAAAACGTTAAAACCTACGCTGCTCCTTGAGTAAAAACAATTAAAAACGTGTTTTCGTGTTTCACGACTTCACCATGTATACGAAAAAACATCAGCCTGTATAGGATGCTATAAAAACTCTACTATATTTATTGATTAAAACCAATCGACTGTCCTACTAATTTGAATACACCTTTATTTTCACATTAAATTGACCCGATACCATCATAAACGCTGCAATGTCATATACATATAAAGTAAAATAACATTGGATTGAAACGTTTTGCTACTGTGAAAGCGGTATGTTTTCAATCTTTACAATATAAGTAATTCGCTTTTGAAGAAAATTAGGACATTTAGGCATTAGAAAATGCAATCGAGGCCAAACTGACAAAATTACAACTGCTGATATACATGGGCATTGCAGGGTCAATGAGAGGATCATGCTCACTGGATCATCGGAAGCAATGTCAGTTGACAGATGAGATGGATAAAAAGACCCAGGAGATGTTGGGTAAGCATTTGTGGACCGGACTTTTCATCATCCAAAGCCATGGGCCATCCTCCAGCCATTCTTGTGGTGGAACACGTCATACCTTTTCATGGAAGCCGGTACAAAATTTATTACCAACATTTAGTGCTACATCTTGTAGATATTTATGTACATTATGTGACTGCATCCTTTTTGAATTGTTATCATTCAAACGAGCAAGTCTTCGGTGTCGATATACAGAAAACGTACGTGCATTGTGCATATGACCCAGTAAATAAGCATTAAGTTTGAAAGTTCCGTGCTGCGACAACTTCAGCAATGTAGCCCGTCTGTTGCACGCTTCAGAAACCGAATTAAAGTGTGCGCAAGTGTGTTGGTACTCGTTGCAATGGGGTACCCGTCGTATTCGAATGCATTTGAATTTATCTACAATTCCTCTGCTAACTGCCACACAGTGAAACAATTTCATGACGGTAATACATTTTGCAATTTTAATGGCTGGCAGTGTTTCAGTTAAAATTAGTTTTCTTAGTTTTGCAAATTCTGGAACACACGAGGTGAAATTTGTCCGCGTTACGTTGATTGTTGATTGTTTTGACTTGTTGTTAGTTTATAGTTAGGTGATGCATTTTCATGTTTTGCGAATTTATAATTCTATTCGGTAGAATATAACTAGATGTTGCAAGTGCATGTATTGGTCTGTAGCGGACATTGTATATTGTATAAAACGGATTAATAAACTTATGCTATACCAGCTACATATATTAATAACTATTTCGTTAACAAGTTTCCCTCTTGTGTGTAGTGTAGTAAGCGTAGCCTTTTGAAAATGTAATATGATCAGCAACATAATACGGTCAGTATTCTTTTTGAATTATTTGACGTTTATATATATATATATATATATATATTATGGGGTTTGTAGCGACTGTAAAAAAAGATTGTGGTTTTTCTGTAGAATCTGAATCTTAAAGTAAAATGTCTGAATTGAACCAGGTTAAAAAAAAATCAATGCAAAAGAACAGAATTCAGAATTTGTGCGTCTAGTATCAACATCTATATACTGCTCAATCTGCAATCTATAGAAATTAATAAATTAGCAATGATATATTTACTATTCTAGGTAGAAATAGATGTGGGAATTAATTAAATTCTAATCAAAAATGCGTTGTTTTACGAAAAGCGTACTAGAAACATTTTTAACTTTACGTGAAATAAAAAGTTTGCTGTCAGCAAGTTGAAAATATTAATTAATTTAAATAAGGCGATAAAACGAATATATAATAAGAAGTGTCAATGTACGGGCTTTCACGACCACAATCATTAAAAATATATTGCTTCCGAGTTATACCATCAGTCAAAGTTGATCATTTCTGTGTGTTAGTTGTTAGTATTTAGAAATTAAAACTAGTTGTAGAAAACCGGGAAATAAAAAATAATATAAATAATTATAAAGTTATAAATTACCGTTTCTTAATGCAGTTTCTGTATCTATGAGCAAGGTTTCCCTATTTATCAAACTCCAAGAGAAAATTCAAAAGTTATCTGTTATAGATGAAATTCGAGTGTAAAAACCGAAGATATTTATAATCATAAACAATAATGTTTTCTTATTCTTCATTTTTTTCAGAACGTAAATGTCATTTTGAGTGAAATGTTTCATACAGACGTTTTTAATTTTTTCAATGTCTTACAGCCGTGAAATATTAACAAAACCGTATTTTACACTTCTTAAGTAAATGAAGTCCATTCGAAAGTTTGTACTCTGCATGAATGTAGAATCCGTACCCCCTACGTTCTACTCACAAAACACGCAATAGTTCTGAGGGGTTTTCTCAGCTATTAGTTCAGAAAATCGTAAAAGCAATACACAAAATTAAAGATAAAAGGTGTATAATTATCCGTCTAGTGGTAATTTTTTTATAATTTTGTTTTCTTTTTACTAAACGGTTACTGAATCTGACATAAAATTGACGGACTTTGCGATTCTTTTACGGAGAATACGGGTTAAAATTGAAAAAAGTACCACATAATAGATATCTAAGTTACACCTTCCTCTATAAGTGTACAAAATTTCATGCAAAAATATCAATATCTTACATGCTTTTTCACTCAAAATTTTACTTCTTTGAGTGCATGAATCACACATATTTTATCACCTAGCGTGGATATAACCATAACAATTAATAGATTTACATCACCACAACAAGTAATATACTTAATTTTTGTAGTCAATTTATTTTTATTATTGATAATGTTTTAATTTATTGATTAATTTGTTTACATTTTATTATTGTAAAGGGTACTGTTTGTGTTCATTGTTTTCGTATTGTTTGATACGTATCTTAATTATTGAATTAATTGAAAAACCATCTAAATTTATAGACAAAGAAACTTACAATGAATGTAATAACCTACAGAAACACTTCTATGAAAGTAACGCCAATAATGTACAATTAATCGGAATAGTACTGTAATTTTACAGTGCCTTAATGTACTTTGACACTGATAAACTTTAACGAGTTAAGTGTGCAGAACTAACCGCGCAGATTTTTCTGTAGGGTAGATCGTAACAATTTATCTGTTCGATTTAGCCTCAGACGCACAGTGTGAAAAATTCCCAAAAAGCTGGCCAAAATTCATATTTTATAGTTTTCAAAATAAACAGAATTGACCCTACATAACAACTCTTTGATCACTCGCGGATCAGAATCGTAAATTGTAAAAATGTTTGCTGAACCGATTAAGAATGGTATCAGTTCAAAGTTGTCGATTTGTGCAAAGCGTATGTTTGAGTGTTTGACACCATTGCAATTGTAATTTTCTGTGGGCTTGTTGACTATAACTTAATTATTTTTCTAAAATGAATAGTGTTCCTCAAGGTATGTAAATACGTTTTATAATTTATTCTATGCAGTTAAATAATTTAACATGTTTTTTTCCAACTTTTATTACAACGTAGCAAAAATTTTATAAACTTAAAGTTCGCCTAGACTTTTAAAAAATTCCCCGCATATCCCCGGTTAGAATTATAGCTCATTGTAAAGATCAGACTTTGTACTTTTTGAATATGTGACCGTTTCTCCTCATACTTACTCAAAATGAATTTCTGTTTATTTTTAGAATGTAATACATACAATTTACGTATGCGTCTAAGGGAAGGCTGTTTAATTTTTTTTCTTATTAAGCTATAGACGAATCAACTTTGTTAAAGGATTTCTAGTTCTATGAGATTCTTGAGGTTGGATTGATTTTTTCTTGCCAAAAATTGCGTCATCCTTTAAATTTTTTATTGAGTTTTAATAGGACGACTTGAAAAACTGCCGACAACTGAGCACAAAAATTAAATAATTTTTGAATATTATAATTAATTGTAGCAATAAACAAACAAAAATGGGTTTTGCTAATCTTAGTGATAAAAATTGCTAAAATGTCGTTTTTGGATGCAGGCACGTGTGCCTCGATATTGAAAGGGACCGATTCCAAAGCAGAATGATTTTAGACGCAAAAAGCAGTTCTAAAGCTCTGAAATTAGCCATAATGAAAAATATTCAGTTAGTTATGAGGAAGCGAACATGGTTTGCAAAACGTCAGCAATTAATAATTTTGACGCATGGCATAACCCGGAATCAATTTATTTTCTAATATCATCACAAATAGTACCAAAAATTGTATCAACGGAACTTGAAAATAAAGAAGACAGTTTCGAATATGAAGATATAGAAAATGAAGTATAGATAAAAATAGTGAAGCTGATGATGAAGCTGAAGAAGACCAAGACGAATGAACAAATACTATTCTCTTTTATAATTTTATAGTATTCAATAGGCAAAATATCTTTTTATTTACTAAATTTTTAAAATTACTTATTTCATTCATATTTCAATTATTAAAGAAGAATACTAAGCAAAACCATATTTACATTTTAACCTTTAGTGCCTAAAATAAATGCTGTATTACATTATGTATGTTCACTATGATAGAAACTTAATTAAGTGCCTTTCCATTTCATAATACGGGAACAACCGGATTTAAACCTGGTTGGGACATACTTTTCAGGACTTGTCGTTGTTATTAGGTTATCCGACTAAAAGTAATTTTGGAACAAATGTCCGCTATTTTTCTACTCTTCTAATTTTGAGTTTTTAATCACCAACCCCGAACACTAAATTTCAACTAAATTCAAAATATAAAAACAAATGTCAGCTAATATTTGATCCGCTATTTCGCTTTTTTATTTTTTGATGGAATTTATAATCATCTACCTCAAATGCCCCCAAATATTGAATTTCCACTAAATTGAATGCAGTTTTCGTACAAATGTCCGTACTTTGAATTTGATTTATAATCAGATTTATCAGTTTTATAATCAGCGATCCCAAATCCCCGTCTAATAACAAATTTCAGCTAAATTGAAAGTACTTTAAGAACAGATGTCCGCCATATTAATTTTTTGTTTATTTATTTCGGATTTATAAGCAGCTACATCAAATCACCACAAATACTTAATATCAACTAAATTGAAAATAGCTTTCGAACAAATGTCCGCCATATTGGATCGGACATTTTGTTTTTTAAAGTAAGAATTTAGATTTATAATCAGCGACCCCAAATACCGAATTTCAGCTAAATTGAAAATAATTTACGTATTGATGTCCGCCATATTGGATCGGCCATTTTGTTTTTTCAACTTTTGATTTCGGATTTGTAATCGGTGACCCTTCAAATCTTAGATTACCGAGTTTTACCTAAATAGAAAATGGTTTCTACTTTTGGCCGGGTTTTTGGGAATTTTTCACACTGTGAGACGCAGACGTTAGGAAAATCTGCGCAGTTCGGTCTGTACAGTTAAATCATTGCAGTTTATCGTACCTGTTGTAGCTGGCGTTACAGACATGATGCTGGTTATAATACCAAACTAGCTTTCCTTTTGCTCAAAAAAAATACACAGAAAATACAACACATTTTGTTGGCGTTCCCCCGTGGCTTCCAACCCATTTCAAGGGTTCCGCAAGGGTAAAAAAGTTGTGAAACGCTGTGGTAGATTATGACGCTTTTGCTTCACGAACAAAGTACATAGTTGCTACAAAAAGAAATATCAAACACTATACACTCACTATACTGTAGAGGTATAATAAAAGATAGGTAATAACAGAGTAAGACATATTTAAAAATAGCAACCGTAAGTGCTACGCGTCTCTAGGCATAGGATTATGTGCAACTCATTCATAACTGATATGTAGAGATTCAATAAACATGTGTTAAGGAGCTCCTACACGCAGTGCCAACGTCTCGCCAACGTTGGTGATGTGACGCGCTGCGCGTAGTGCGCGCATTCACTTCGCCAACATTGGCCAACGTTGGTATTGGGCGCAAGATATTTCTGTGTATCGTAGAAGGCTCGTAGCGGCCCGTAGAGAATTAAAAATGAACAGTGAAGACGATATCATTGCTGTTGCCGCAGCTCCCATTATTTTTAAGCAGTGCATTGTTGCTTAGAATTAAAAAAAGGAACCCTCGACAGAGGACACTGTTTAATAAGGTTGTTAAATATTAAACATGTTTTTCAGTCATTATATATATACAGTACGTTCGAAAATATTAAATACATTAAGGACTACAAATATACAGCAATACAGGGAACAAAATTATTTAGTTTTTTATATTTGCCACGTGACATTAAAAAAATCTCCCTTTTCATTTTCTTTATGTTTCAAGCAACAAATGCGGAATAAGATGGGATAAGATCTGATACACTGAGTGGTCTATATTTTTATGCAGGACCCTGTTAATTTGTGTCGTTTCTTTATATAAATATTTCATTTCAGTCAAATCGATGAATCCATAATTTTGATTTAAAATATAATGTATATAATAAAACTGAAATTATTTATAATAAGATACAAAGAAAAATTGAGAACCCTTACATACACGGAGTTTTAATTATAGATATTAACTCCGTGTATGTATATTATGTAGGTATATTTATTATCAACCCAATATTTTTAGTAACAGATATACTTTTTGATATTTTTCTGATAATCAAAATAAGGAAAACCATCAAGTATAGTTTTTAAACTTTGTTGAATACATTAAATACATCAGATTATTTAAATTTGCCGCTTAAAACTAAACTATAAATTGTTAATTAATAAATAGTTAATTGCTGTTAATTATATAAAGGCAACTTTGTTTGATTTTAGTCAAGATTGTAGGGAAGAGGGTTGACCGCAGTCCTTGGACCCCTATACCGTATGACTCACCATCGTGTGTAGATTCATATCCCGCTTCCCTCCAACCCCCTCCCTCACCTTTCCCACCCCACCCTAGCGAATAAGGTTGACCGCAATCCCAGAACCTAAATACCGTATGCCTCCCCATTGTGTGCGAATTCATTTTTAAAATTTTAATGATGACGTCATTTCTGGAAAACCCGGAAGTCATACTAACCTCAAGACCATCCCATAAATTGGCATTTTCTGTCTATTAACACAACGTTCATTCCTTCGGCGTCAAAAACAAAAAATAAACAAACGTACCTATGCCGTGGGCCACCCATTATAACGACTTCAATATTGTCTTCAGAATATTATTTTATTGCTTGTTAATTTATTGTAACTGTAAGGTTAATATAATGCTTATAAGAACCATAATTATTGTGAATAAATTTACAAAATATTAAAATAAGTTTTCATGTTTTTACATTTGGGCAATCAGGCATTTGGGCAAATAATAAATCATCATTGTCCTTAAAGTACGTACAAACATAAATAATGCAGTATATATGATAAAACATAGATAGATAACTAAACTTTTCATCGGTAGTACGTACAATGCTAAAACAGAATGAAATAAAGCGGACAAGGTCGACATATTGGCGATGTGCATTGGCACAGTTGGGTCCCGCTACGCGAAGCACTCCGATGGCCAATGATGGCCCCGATTGGCACTGCGTGTGGGTCGTGGGAGCACCTTTAGTACTGGCTTCTGCGTTCAACTTGAATAACCTGAGCTCCTACTAACCAAGGGCAATACATGGTGATCCTGCCAGGATTCCTTATTATGATTACAACACAATACAGATATAAATTAATTAAACACCTTAGTATTCCCAATACTTCTCCCCGCCGGTTTTTGAAAATTATGGACATTTTTGCTGACACACAGCACCACATAACATTTATACAAATTATAGAGATTATATTATTAGGAAGAAGTCGATCACCCTTTTTATACCGTTAAAATGGAACCACAATAAAGTGAATGCAATATTTTGAGAGCAACAGTAGTGAAAATACTATGGTTATGGTTGTAATAGTATTATGGAAAATTATGAACGGTTTCACAACACAATAGTTAGCACGAACGTGAATACCGATACCGAATGCTAGTGAAAACTTGCAATAATTCCTGCTAAATTAAGAATCAAAACCGTACCGATCTAAAATGTATTCAAAACCGCAGTACGAGGTCAACTGAATGACAACATGTGCGTTTAGGTGTTTATCGGGAAAACTACGAGCCAGTTTATTTAGGCAAATTTGCTAACAGCGTTATGAAGGTTTGCGTTAAATTACCTTAATAATAGTGTTAATAATCTTAAACATTTAAATCACTCAAACAAAACATTCAAACTTTATATCCCAAAATCATCAAAACTCGACTTATGTGTACGCCTATAATAATAATTCGCCAAATTCTGTTTTGCGGATTTACTTCCGGCCGAGCTTTCGCAGGAACTCTGATCCGGGTGGAGGACGTCTTAATGTAAATAAGTTTCGGCGCGCCGAATAAACCACAACTCCTTCGTTTTGCTCCATCGCTTCTTCGACGACTACAGCCAGCAGCAGCAGCGGCAGCAGTAGACCGACCCGCTTCCGGTTTTGTCCCCTATATAAATAAAACGCGACGAAACAAAACCGCACTGAATGCGGTGGAAATGTTCGAACAGCGTGCCTCAGAGTCCTCCTTTCTCGTTCGATTCAATGGAAGTAGTTCTCCATCCACTCTTGCCGAACTTCACCACTGGCGCTGGGTGCCTGGTGGCTCTTAAGCGCTAAGAACGAACATAAATAATGAGAATTTCGGAGACATGTGAATTAATTATGAGTGCTAAGCCACGCGCGGAGGTGTGTTGTATGTGTTAGCGCCGTGTAATGGTTTCACTGCCCTTGTATGAAGTTCTCTCCATGGTGCATGCATGCCGAGCGATGCGACACGAGGTTCTATGTTGCTAACTTTGCGCCGCTGTTATTATAGTGTTGCTAGTTGTTATAATGCCGGTATTAATGAACGTCTTTATTGCTGCTATGATTTATCACTATTCGATGACGAAATATAGACGATATACGTACTCCAACCTACTTCAAGTTTTATGCTATTATACAGCACAGTCCACCTATTGTCTCATGATATTAAATGCATAACGTGGCTTAAGCAGTATCTAATCCACAAATATTCGTTTCATACACTGCACATGTTGAGTAATCGTTAATTCATTATTTTTTTTTTCATACTGTGATGGTGGTCAATTAACTGTCCCTCAGATCAACTACCAACGATAATAATCTTACTGCTTTCAACCAGGACGAGCAGAATATATTCTATTACATCATAGAGGATACGTATTTTTGACCAGCACCGTGAGTATCTCGCTTATTAGAGGAGTGAGTATGTCTAAATTTGGCAAACTTCTATAACCGCCAATTACCTCAAAACAAATCTAATCTAGTTTACTTCGGATATTCACAAACAACTGCCATTTTTAATTCGGTTTTAATGTTGAACTCAAAAACCAAATCCAATGGTGTAAATAGCACCATTGAATAGCATATAGTTTTAAAGATGGTAAAGAAATCAGCATTCGTTTAGTCAATTCGTGAAAGAATTGAAAGAAATCAATCATAATTGTAGTACAAATAGTAAACATTATTCCAGGTCTAAAGCACATTTCGCAAAAAAAAACAAATTTACGTGAACCTACTTTCCATCATGAAATGCAATATGTCAGTCAAATCAGAAGAAAAAACTACAATTTAAAATTAAATTGGGATAATTAAAACCGTAGTCCATTACATAATCATTATTTTAATAAGAACTGGTTTCGACTCGAGTCTGCTCAGCTTAAATGGTCATTGGTCAGAGAAAAGCTAGACAATCTCAGGGATTGCATTATATAAAAACATATAACATTGAAAACAATTTACAACATATGTGTACGAGAGAGTTGCTGAACACATGTTTTATGAATGTCAAATGTTTTTATGTAATGCAATCCCTGAAATTGTCTTGCTTTTCTCAGACACATTGCCAATTTAAACTGAGAATGACTCGAGTTTGAGTCGAAACTTTAAGAGGATTTAATTATCCCAAGCTAGTTGAAATTTTGCCTTTGAACATGTACTACTTTTTGAAACATATTAAAATGTCAAAATCCAATAAAACGGATTCCAAAAAAGCAGCATTTGCTAAAATATGGTTTCTCCGCCATCTGCACAGCGATCAGAAACTCACTGGCATACCACGCTAAAAAGCCATTGATCATTGGAGTCACATTGGAGAACAAATACACAGAATACAAAGAACAAATTTGTCAAGTACCTAGATAATATGACAGTCGATTCCAAGAGGTTATGCAAAATGTACAAATTATCATATATCATGAAGTACAACAATAAATTGTGGTTTTAATATTGATTCATGAGTTGTTTCCTTTAAATATGCCGTAAGGCAAACGTACATAGTACATACATACTATATAATAGTGGGGTTGGAAAATGTATACAGCTTGTTTAGGTGCTGACCATAACTAACCATTTTTAGATCATTCAATAATTTGGTTAATCATGATCATCACAGGTTGAGGGTTAATGTGCATACATTTTCTAGTAAACCCGTTACATGGTAATTATACAATTTTATTATTTATTTTTCTTTAAAAGTTACCTCCGAGGGTAACAGTTTAAAAAGCGCGCGGGCCGATAGACCCGTGAGCTTTTTAAGTCTCACGAGGGTGTAACCATCAAGTAATGCCCGAGGTACAAACAAAATTTTATATCCTACAATGGTTTTGTTCCTCCGTTTGAATAATATTAATAAATATTTTGACGTTATCTAGTGACATGCGTATCTAGAGAGATGCATAACAATACAAACAATTCGGAGTTGAGTGACAATACAGGCAAGTAATAGTCCAACTTATAACCTTAATTGCTAATAATTGACATTGGTGAGTAACAACACAGACAATTAATTGTCAAACTTCTAACCTTAATCGCCAATAATTGACATTGACGATTTAAAATTTACAATTTGAATGACAAATATTTAATATATTTGACATATAACCATGGCAATCCTTTATGCCGTAGGGTGCAAAAAGAATCTTTATTCCCCTAGGGCGCAAAAAGAAGCTGTTTTCGTCCCGGTATCTAAGATGTAAAATGTCACTTTATGATCATTTAGGACATAAAAAATTTTATATTTAGAAAATTTTGAATTTCCTGAAAAATGTCATTATATTTATTAGTGTTTCAATAAAAAACAAAAAATTATAAAAAAATTTATATTTAGAAAATTTAGAAAAATTGTATCCTTATAAATGTGTATCTCATAAATTCGTTAAACTCAATTAATTTTCTGAAGAATGTCATTATATTTATTAGTGTTTCAACAACAAAAGTCCTGTTAATGATTACTTAATACTGTTGTTGTTTCAGTTACCAAATTCAATTGATAAATAGAAAATCAATTTCCAATTGGCTATACTGAACTTATATCTCCTTGATCAGTAACGACACTGAAGTAGAAGTTTTTATTCCAATTTCAGTTTTGACAGTATACTGGGTTCAGAAATGAGACAAACAGTTTTCTTAGCGATTTTTTGTTTTTTGTATTTTGTTTGTTTTTTTGGGATCGGTAAACAGTTAACAGTAGTTTGTAAACATTTTGTTCTTTGGTTCATTTCAGACACGTTCACGTCCAGTCATAGCTGTTCTTCTTGTATCTCGATTATTAAACAAGATTTGCAGTGGACCAAAGAAAATCGATGTTTAGAAAAAAATGTAAAGCTAAAAATTTCGATAAAAAAATTATTATAAACTTCTACCAAAGTATCGTTTCTGAAGAATGATCACTCAACAAAAGAATCATGTAAATCAGAAGGGTAGCTCGAGAGAAAACCAAGATTGTGACAATGCGTGTTGTGAATGTCGACAATGTAAAAACACAGACTGCTGTTCGTGGTAGTCATTGCAACTGTCTACAGTTTTTATATCAACTTTGAAAACATT
This sequence comes from Aphodius sticticus, assembly GCA_963966075.1. Classification (NCBI taxonomy): domain Eukaryota; kingdom Metazoa; phylum Arthropoda; class Insecta; order Coleoptera; family Scarabaeidae; genus Aphodius; species Aphodius sticticus. The sequence continues at coordinate 15,473,526 of OZ014507.1, forward strand.
GAACTTATCGCTCCTTTATGGTGTATATCATAAGATAACTGTAATGTGGCCCTAATGTGACATCTATCTAACAAAATAATCTAGTAAATGCTATCTATTACTAGTAGTACAAATTAGTATTTATAGTGTTCTTCTGGCGAGTGGCGAATGCAGAAGCCAGTCCTCACAAAGTCGACGTTTACGCATTACCTGGTTTAAATTAATGGGGTTCTTGCGCCCCAGCTCAGCTCAAGAACAGAGGCACGGCGAGGCGCTGCTCGCTGAATTTGTTTGTGTAATTTATTAAAAGTATTAAGTTATTAATACCGTCATTTACAAACAAACCTTGTTCGGCGGGCGCCTTCCACTGCCTTGAGCGTTCCTAATCCGCTTCATAAATATAAATCACGCATGGCGCTGCCGGGCTACTGCCGGTAACTGAGAGCCCTGCTGTTGTTGCTTCTGCGTTAGTCATGCCTTCAGCAGCAGGAAAGCGAACGGTGACGATGCGAGACATTCAATTTGTGGGAATGACGTTGAGGTACGTCGTTATCAGATTAAAGGAGGAAGGCTTTTATTGTTATTTCTAGAAAGCGATGTGGGATTAACGGGTTGCACCGTTTTCTTTCGGGAATTTGTGAGGAAACTTGTAGTGCTTGAGAAGACGAGAATTGTTATTGTAGTGTAAAGATATGGATTAGTCATAGTTATGTGCAGAGGGCTCCTGCAACAGTAAAAGTTAAATGTATATTGGTAGTATTTCTAACGTATTCTAATGGATACAACCTAATAATTATATGTATCCACTGAGCATTGGCTTGTTCATATTCTGAAAATCTAATAACGTGATCATCCCTATGACCCTACCCTGTGCCGCACAGTAGTTAATTAGACTGTGAGTACCAACCTCTTTGAAGTCTTATGTGTTTATCTAACTCGTCCTATGTTTTGTAGCTAGATCTGAAGATGAGACCAGAGGGGGTCTATCTTCAGGACCGCGAGCGTGCACGCTCGCGGGAACTATCGAGGATCGTCTATCGAGAGGGCACCAAATTGGTAAATTCGGCAACGCTATTCCCTCTACCGCACCAATCACGATGCTAGTAAGCAACCTACAACGTTGCAAATTTCGCGGGAACTGAAGTTGTAGTCGTGATGCCGTATCTTCAAACTCGTGAATGGCTCGTATCGGTCACCGCGCGGTAGAGTCCGACCGAAGGTGATATTTTAGGCCGAAGCCGAAGCCGAAGCCGAACTTCGGCTTTTCCGATACCTTCGGCCGAAGCCGAAGCCGAAGCCGAACCCGAAGGAAATTAATAATACTAATGAAGAGACAAAATTTAAAGTGTATGTTTATATTAGTATGTTTATATTTAGAAAATCAACTGCTTCCGGGTTATGCCGTGTGTCAAGATTTGTTAATGCTGACGTTTCGCGAACCATGTTGCTCGCTTCTTCAAAGCTAATTGAATACTGAAGAAGCGAGCAACATGGTTCGCGAAACGTCAGCATTAGCAAATCTTGACACACGGCATAACCCGGAAGCAGTTGATTTTCTAAATGATTCTGGCCGTGAAAGCCTACGTACTTATATGTCTATATTTATTTGTTGTTAGGTCCCATATGGACCTAACTTTATCTATAGTGGACCAAAATTCGTTCCTCAAATTGATAGCTTGTAAAATCCGAATTCCAAAATTTCAAAATTTCAGATCTCCATTATTTTTGGTTAGAGATGTGCCGCTTCAGATTTTCCGTTAACTGGAACGATATTTGCGATTTGAAATACAATATTCCAATTTGATATTTGAGCATAAAATTGCATTTAAAACAATTACTCCCTAAGACATTTTTAATTTAAAAGTAAAACAATTAGTTTTGTAGGAAATTAAATAAATTATTTTCCATCGCTTAGTTAAATCAAAATTCTGACCATGACTAAGGACTTTTTAGACACCCCAAAAAACTCTTTATATATTAAAACTATTCGACATCACTAAATACTTCAGCTGGCAATTCACTCGGCTCCCCCATTTCAGTGGAACTATCTTGTAAGTCACTAAAATCATGCACTATTTTTTCAATGTTTGAACAATTTTCCAGATATTTTGTGCATAATCTGTACAATGCAGTCCGTGTTTCCGACATTTGCATTGATTACTTTCACAACTTGTTTCGCAACTACAAGAAATGGTATATGCGGAAATTAAAAGAAAAAATACTAAAAAAAGGGATTTTTCGTATTTTTCTCGGAAGTTTCGAGGTTATGTTATCCAGGAACCTCTACCAAAGTTACAGATTTGTTCATGATCTATGACTTTTGTATTAGATACTATTTGATTGTAAGACTAACAAAAATGATTATTTTTCTTACTTATGTGAAACTTTATTATTCTTCATAATTTAATATTCATATTCATAGCTTTTCGTTTACTTAAAGATTTAAACAAATTATGAACAATTACTGAAAAATTCATTGTTGCAAGTCATTTTTGAAGCTTTCCATTTTTTGAGCATGTTGTTAAATAGGGACTTCTATTTTTATTAATGTATCAATAAGTACATGTAAAAAGAAACAAAAACTAGTAAGAAAAGTATCTTCAGCCGCGCTTTTGCCCATTCACGAACTTGTGACATTTTAAGAGATAAGCTTGTATAACAAATTTCAGGTCAATTACTCCAAAATTACGGCAGTTAGCGTGTACACAGACGGACAGACGTACAGACAGACGGAACAAGCGTGGCAAACTCAATATAACTCCACCACAGTAAATGTGGGGGATATAATGAGCATCAGAAGAACTCTGTACGATGATCTTTCACCTGAAAATTGATTTTTGAAAAAAAAAACTGCTTTTGACTGAAAAAACTGAATATCTCAAAAACGTTTTTTTATATTAAAAAAATTTATGCTTATTTAAGACATAAAAAGGCATGCTTTCACAAAATATCATCAAAATTGAATTATTTTTGCGATAATGAAAAATAAAAACAGAAAGATCGTGTTTGAATTGGCATTCGCATTTTTTCTCGGAAATTTTGAAGTCATAGTAAAAATTGCCCCTATGAATGTTGTGGATTTTGTTTATGATCTACATCTTTGTATAGGACATTATTGGATAAAACATCAAGTTTCACCAGAAAACGCAATAATATATATATTTTGTTCACCCACTTTCAACGCCCCAAATAAACACTATACCACCCCATGACCTGCATTTGCCTTTTTTACGTTCACTATAAGCCCCTTTACCATTTCCAATGATAAAAGTTATGTCACAATTAGTACCCAGTCTCAACTTTCTTTGCCTGCACTAATTGTATAAGTTCTTGAATAATGTATGTCGGAAAAGAAGAATCGGAAAAAAGTATCGCAAGCTTTTGCATTTTTTAAGAATCAGGCCGAACTTAAAAAAGTACTAAATTATATGAAGATATAAAAGAACCTTCTTCTGTACTCTGTACGTGTTTAAAATTTTACAAAAATAACACAAAGATTTTATAAATGTTTTTCCCGTCAAAACTGCTGTACCTCTGAAATTGAACACAGTTTATGCATATTTTCGCCAAGCAATAAAGTAAACAAACAATCAAATCTTTTACTTTCCTTTCACATTTTTAGCTATGCATACGATATGCGCGAACCGAAGCCGAAGTTTTGCCGAAGGTGTAATTTTTGGCCGAACGTGGCCAAAGCCGAAGCCGAAGCCGAATGTTCGGTCGGACACTACAGCGCGGGTATTTTTCGTTCAAAGACAACGACTGGGTACCCCACTCGATGTAATGTGATACTTCCTTTACTTTAGATTATAAGCAACAAATATAATTATTATATTAATAATTAAATGATACTATATTCAATTAATAATTAGAAAATAAATAAATATAAGTACGTACATTAACAATCGAAAAAACGTATTAATTTCTATGCTGTATAAATCACATCTAGTGAACGACTATTCTAAACAAATTAAATTGTCAACAATAATATAATCAATCAATCTGTAAATAATTAAATTATGACTGGTGTCACACAAGTTTGGTACGTGTTGTGTACAGTACTTTTTGGTGTAAAACAGATTTGTTATAATATATGTACATTACAAAATTGGTATACTTGCAAGAACATTATTTGATAAATATCATTTGATATTATCAACATCTGTAGGATAATTAATGATTGAACAATATAGTTAATATTACCTTGTCATTTGGAAAAAAATTTCACATTACAAATATTGTATTTTTTAACCAATTTATAATTAATATTATAATATACGAAGTGTATTAAAAATTATATATAAATAAACACAAATAATATTTACTATACAAATTATACTATACATAGTAGTTTTTATTCTAATGCCTAGTTCAAAAATGTCATTTATGGTATGTTTCTCATCTATCTTAATAAATGATTCGCCGTTTAATGATATTATTAATAATAAAATAAATGTATATAATACATAAGTACATGTGTTTAAATTAAGAAAGGAATAGTAAACTTTTTTCATTGTAGTTTTACATAAAAATTATTTACTACATAATTCGGACTTGTTGCGATATTAACAAACTAGAGGTTACTTTTCCCAAATGGAATAGTATTTTGTTTTCTATGGAACTTAGTACTGTTTTTTTCTCGAATTCATCGATGTTCAAATTTTCGTTCAAGATTTACGACTTTAGATTGATTCGCTATAAACTGTAAAAAATCACATTACCACAACACCTCTTATCTATAATTTGATGTATACCATGTCAGAATTGATACAAAATTAAGCTCTCTATGAATGCTTGGTTTGTAAGACGTACTACCACTAATGATTCCTCCTAAAAATATACGTTAGCGTGACCTTTGAACCTTTGCTAATAGTTAAAAAAAATCCGACTCAGTACTTTCGAGTATGGTGATGACTTTTATGAATATCGAATATAGATTTTTTTAATTGATTGCAAGAAGACTATAACATAGCCAGCAATATTCTTAAATGTCACCTAGACGCGACAGAATTGAGCCGGATATATTTCGCATTATCTTATTATTATAAAAATTTATTATAATGAAAATATCTGAACATTCTGCCATTCTGGTGTAAATCTTATTAAAGGTCATAGTATATTCGTATATTTGGTTGCTGTTTTCAATTTTTATCGTCATCTTAATAAATCAAAAGGCTGTAATGGGATAAGAGCGCCTAAATGCCTTATTCGTAATTTCAGTTAAACATTTGCTTTAAAAATTTAATTTTGAAGACAATAAATTAATTTGCACATTATAAAATTTGCAAAACAAATTTGTAAAAACTACATGAAAATATCCAAGATATTTTTTATTATTTATAAACCATTATAAACAGCTGTTATACAGATGATTCTCATTATTATAAAACTGTTTATAAACGATAAAAAAATATTTAGAGATGCCTTGGCACCTAATTATAAACAATTTTACTCACAACAAACAATTTCATGAAAGGACTGGACCAAAGCATATCAATGGATATACATAAACAAAAAAATTCTTAATGTAGGTACTAAATATTACACATTTAGAAAATAAACTGCTTCCGGGTTATGCCGTGTGTCAAGATTTGTTAATGCTGACGTTTCGCGAACCATGTTGCCCGCTTCTTCAAAGCTAATTGAATACTGAATACCTACCAAGAAAGTCTCCCTTATATACCTGAATTTACACCTCACTGCGCACATCTGGAGCTACCGCTCCATGTGGTTTTCCACCTGACCGCGTTAGGATCGATTTCCAGACCCTACTAATGTCAGTACCGTCCTCGCGATTGATGTCGGGATGTTTGTAAATTTCGATGGGTTCTCTAATAAGCCTTCGATGATAATTACCCACCCTTGCCAACATCTTCGCGTCATCGAAATCCATTGTGTGTCCCGACTCGTGGCAGTGTTAAGCAACAGCGGACTGTTGAATCTTGCCTAGCCGGGTGTCCGTACTGTGCTCCTTGATTCGACATTCGATGCTTCGTCCTGTCTGTCCTACATAGCATGTTCCGCACTCACATGTTATCTTGTATACCCCTTCGTTCTTCGGGAGTGGTGTGATATCCTTTGGGTTGGGCAAAAGATCCTTTACCTTAGCTGGTGCTCTGCACCTTACCGTGATACCCGATTTCTTCAGTACTCTACCGATTCGCTCTGATACCCCACTTACGTATGGTAAGCAAGCGAACCCCTTTGACTCTTGCGGTTCCTCTGAGACTTGCGGTTTTCTTTGTGTGACACCCCGTATGTCAGACTTGGTGTATCCATTCTGACGTAGGACCCACTCCAAGTGTCTCCGTTCGTCGTCCAAAGTGCTAGAGTCGCATACCTTCTCGGCTCTGTTGAACAAAGTGTAAATAACACTTCTCTTCTGTTGGGGGTGGTGGTGTGATTTGGCGTTCAAGTACCGATCGGTATGTGTCTTCTTACGGCAAACTGTATGTCCAAGTCCACCCGTTGACGTTCTGTATACTAGCACATCCAAGAAAGGCATATGATTATTGGCAGATGATGGCAGGAATTTCAAAAATAAAACAAAATATAAACTGACGTGGTTTGAAATTAAAAGAACGACTACCGAGAATTCAAGTTTGAAATCACAGCGCTATTTCCGCCATGTAGTAAACTCAGAAATGTGAACAAAACTAATTGCAGGTGCGTCACCTGACCAAAAATTAACAGCTCTAAATGTTGCAAATAATTCCATAATTCATAAAATAGGCAGAATATCCAGTTTTACCCGCAATTATATTTTACCCGCCAGCACACCGCACATACCCGATTTTCGAGTAATTATTACCCGCACATTGGCAAGCCTGCTTGAAATAGCGCACATTTTGTACAACTTTCTGTGGTGGAACAGAACATTTTTGTCTCTTAATCGCAACTTTTCAAAATATCTGAATTCTTTGCTCTCAAAAAGACTCCTGATTTCTATTTATACAAGGTTAAAATCTTTTGCTTCTGACGTAATTGAACTGCTAATTGATATTTTCCGCCACTTACAAAGCTTATAATCCTCACACTATATAATTATCAAATTGAATTAACCATAGTGGACAATATAAGCCCATATAAGTCAACAGTTCCTTTAGGAGTTTGTACTTCCACTCAGGACCTAATGAATCGAAGCGGACGCGTCGCGGCCGCGGCGCTTCAGCGGTAACGCAATTAACGTTCATGTGCAACGGTTTGGGGCGGGCCGAACCGGCGCGAACGGAACCGCTTTTTGATTAAATTAACTGTTTGCTCTTTCAACGCCAAACCGCACATTCATTCGATTGTGAGCGTCGGAATAAAAAGCGCAAAAATTTTTATCGCCAGCGTTCCAACCAGACCTTACCCGCCCGCCCGTCCACTGAATAGACACTAATTGAGGCACCAATTTCTACAATCAAGATGGTTTTGCTGATTATAGTTCTCCCTCGCTAGAAAGTCGGGAGTTTACTTAATTACTGAGAATTATCCATTCACGTTAAATGGGATTGTTCGGTGGCGAGCGTTTGAAATTCGAAGCAGGTCCGGTCTAAGCTATGAGGCTTCCATCCTCGCGTAATGAAAAAAACGTTCTGTTTGTGTTCTAAAACCGATTTAAGTAACTAAAATCTGTTGTTTCCCATTCTCATTGTCTACTTTTTAATTAAAATCTGTTAGATGTTTTGAAAGCGCTTTGTTTCACACTACTTTGTGTGCTCCAAATAGAAAATTTGTTCATTCCTTTTAACATGACTTTACTGGCAAGTGGTAGCAACCTCTAAATGTATTTTTAATTGTTTTTCATAGAACATTTTAAAGGTCTCGCTAGAGAAAAAAGCAATGTTGACAAAATAATAAGAAAGTTTTTGTGCATATCAGAGTTGCTGTTTTTGGTAAGTTTTTTTTCCCGTAAAAACTGAATCTAAAAGCTAAAAGAAGAAAGCAGAAAGGCAGAAAAACCAGAAAAACGAAAAACGTAATAACTGTCAATTTATTTCATCATTGATTAACTTCCCTATTACGAAATATAGAAAGACAAAATTTCTTAAGACCCAGTTCTACCTCTCCTAAAACGCGTTTTCAAATAAGAACGTTATTTATTATGCAAAGTTTATGAAATTTTCAGTGTAGATAAATAACGAATTGGGCTGGATGAAAAATAATTTTTTCGAAAGATAAAAATTAATTTTACTTCTACAGCTTTAAACACCACCTATAACTGGTGACTACGGATAGACGTTGGTGGGGGACAGACTGACCACTCCCAGCAAAAAAAAAACATAGAAACCAAATATTTTGTTTAGGAGTTGCGATATTTTCAGAACGGAGCCTTAAGACCATAACCTGAAGACATTTTTGTTGTCTAGAAATATTTCTGTCCGAACGCTTTAACTGGACGATATTCAACTTTTCAATTGTCCAGGAGCTTCATGCAACAGTAGAGAAGGCTATTAAGGACAATGGTTGCCACCTTTCGAAAACTCGTCAAGAGAACATCATGAATATGTTTCTTTTAATAACTGACGAAAACAAAATGTTTAAAATTTGAATATTTTGTTTTATGACAAAAATCAAATACTGAATTGCGGTTTTTAATTGATTACTCAAAATAAATCTCAAATTTAATAATTTTATCCCCGAATGTAGTTTGTTGTTTTTCTGATTAGAATGATATTTTACACTTAGGTATTTGGAGTAGACTTCAGGAATTACCTTTGAAGCAATATGATGACAGTTTGCCTGAAATTCGTTGACAATTACTTTCAGAAGTTTTCAAAAAGACAAAAATCGAAGACAACTGACTAACAACAACAACAAACATGTCGTTTTGGCATAATCTCAAACTGACACCACAAATTGCGAATTGTCTTTAGATTTTGAGAAAATAATATTTTTTGTTATTGATTCAGATTTGAAAAACTGATATTCTTTATGAAATTGAAAAACACACAAATTAATCGTTTACTTGATAATAAAATTTTTATTTGTTTTATTAAGGTTGACAGCTGTTATTAACCTCGAAATATGATTTTAGAATTATGAAAAAATACACGAACTAATAAACTCCGCAAGCAAAGTACTACTGCCTGAAGGTCCTCCACTTCATCATAGTTCCTTGGCCACCTAACCGAGCTTTTTTGATAATTTCATATACGTGTTATGGTTGTATAAACAAAGCACAATATTATATTTAAATCTGTAAATCTGGCGCTCGCCAATTAAATTAATATAAAAAAAGTTAAATATCTATATGAATATCAACTTCTGTTCCCTTTAACCAGCCTGTATAGATACATATTAAACATTCAAAATGTTTCTAGTATAAAGTTGAACATTGGAGATACATTACCAATAATTTCACCTCAATATAAAGGTAGGTTAGGTGCAAATTAAGTTCTTTAGAGTAATTTAACATTTTTCGGCCGTCGCTTTAGCCCAGTTTTCGTTTTGCGCAATTATTGATGTCGATATGATAATAAATATGATTAATCTAATACTAAATGAGGGGTAAGAGGGGGGGAGTAAACGTAATGGGAGAAATATGTTTTCTAACATTTAAAAAAATTATGAGAAGCCAAAAGAAGGAAAGCTCTAAATATCTTAGAAAATAGTATTCCGCATTCCTCAAGGTTGACATTATTTAAAAACAACTCCTTGTCCAAGTTTCTGCCGAAGCTAGCAAGTAAAAAAAATGATACAGTCACATACACACACAGAGAAATGGTAGTCTAATTTCAAGAAAATTCTTGTAATAAGAAAATTTCGTTAATATAAAACAACCTAAATTTTTGCTTTGAGAAAACGATTGTTTTGATTTAAGTAAGTGGTTGTTTTGAAAATAATGTGAAGGATGCCGATAGATGGCGCTTTAGTTTCGCGTCGTAAGATAGGTCTCCTAGAGGGTATATAACCGCATAAAAGGTCTATGCAGCATCAGTATTTGAAGACACTAGATGCAAAACAGCAGTACAATGATAAATGCATTAGACTTGTGCTGTTTTGCATCTAGTGTCTTTGATTGTGCTATTATACCGTCAATGTACCTGACGTAGAAATGTCTAACAGCTCTAATATTGATGGAAGAGACCAAGAAGGGGCACCGGGTGTCTTCTTTAATTGGAAAATAACAATATTCTTCTTTGGAAGCGTTAATTCCATTCCGTGTAAAATATTATTGCTTTTATACTTTTATACTTATAATAACATGTTCATATATTAAAGAAGTATGTGAATGTTTAATCCAAGAATGTGAGCTGATTAATCTAACTACACAAACTGTTGATTTAGAAGAACACATTCTTAAATCAAATAAGTATAGTATCCATTTAAAATTGTACAATCGTAAAGTAAGAAAACCGATCAAAACAACGGTTTTTTTTTCATTGAAAGATATATTATATTCTTGCGTATATATAAAACAATCGTTGTTTTCGATTAACCAAGATTGCTTTGAATTGAACCAACATTTCGTGGTGTGTAGCTGATTTGTACCCTTGAGGGTTTAAGATATCATAGGATAGCTGTTTTCAAAGCTAATAAGTTTCGTGTGAAGCTTGTATTTTATAGGCTCACGGAAGAGCTTCTAAAGATGGTACCAACAAGCTAAAATCTCAGCCTATCGAATCACTTCAGAACATTCATGTTTTATTAATCTTTTTTCGTATCTCGCTGTGATGAGTACGATATAAAGAAATTTATGCTTACTGCTAGAATTCTAATCAAATAACCCAGAAATTATAAGAATTAAAAGAAGGAGAACGACTGTAAGCGACGCAGAAACAGATTTATCTCGTTTTCAAACTCCATTCCTTTCTGTTTTCCACTTTTGCCGACCCGTTAATGAGTTTTCATTTCATCTCACTGAATAATTATGATTCAGTTACTTTCAGCATAGAACCAACTTGAAAAGAATCCATCCTCCTCCATTATTACCTAAAAAAAAAGAGACACAATTAAAATCTCTTCAGAATGAGATTCACAGGTAGTTCTCCTCAAACTTTTAAGTATAATTAGAACTTGATTGAATAAGATGTAAAATAGTTATGTAAATAATACTATTTGTTAATATAATACAGGTTTTAATCTACTAATTAGATGAGTGAACTAATTAGATGTATATTTAAATAGAATTACTTACAAATGCATATTTTGTGGAAATCTTAATGAAGTGCGTGTTGATATAATTATCGTAATTTTGTAACTTACAACTCGATCAAATTGCTGGTTTTAATGCCACATACATGTTAATATTAGACGAACTTTGCGTCTTTTTATTGATTCAACAATTTATATCGTTCCTATTTCACTACTAATGGGTTCAGAGGTTAACTCTAGCATAAAACCGTTTGTATGTATTCGCACATTACACATTTTCAATAAGTAAAAAGCAACCGCTGAAGACAATGTGATAGTTATTTTTTACAATTACCCAGACCGCACAAGTAATTTTATTTAATATTACTGTTGTTAAAAACTTTATGTCTTAATGTTATGAAGGAATCTCGGTATAGGTATGTGTGGTTACATTTAGTGCGGTTAATTAAATAGTGGAATTTACGCTATTAATTTTATGTTTACTCGAGAAACCACAATTGGCTACCGCATGACATAGAACATTTTGAATAGTTGCCGCTTGAAAGCAAAAATGATTCGACCAAATAAGAACCGGTATAATATACAGTGTATCCCACTATAAGAGACTTAAGCTGCGGACACATTATTCACACGTGACGTGTTCACGTTTATGTAATGTTTCATCCTTAATATTCTAGACTCTTATGTTAAGGGTTCCGTCCTTACGATTCTTAGGTTAGGTGTGTTACAAGATGGCGAATAGCTGGTATGTACGCTTACAAGTGAGTGCCTAATAAAGTGTTTAGTTACCGAAATAACAGTGTATTATTTGTAACGACATACACAACAAACTTGGCGACGAGTACGGGATACAGGATTGTGTGTACCGCGTGTAGAACTTGTGTGTTTGGTTCGTGTGTGGAAATTGCGTTGTGCCAAAGCGCGTACCCTGTGAAAGACGAAAGTGCATAGTCATGGCAAAACAAATTGGTGTAATGGACCCGTATCAGCTGCAAGACGATTTTATCAACTATGTAGAAAGAATGGAGCTGTACTTTTTGTGTAATGATATAAAGGACGAAATGCGTGTGTCAGTGTTTTTAACACTGGTTGGTGCTGCAACATACGATATATTGAAGAACTTGGTGTCTCCGAAAAAACCGGCAACTATGTCGTTTGACGAAGTCATAACTGTGTTAAATAAACATTTTAGCCCTGAAAAATCAGTCATTGGTGAACGATTTAAATTTTATACGTGTAAACAGGAGGATAATGAGTCAATTAGCCAGTTTATTATCAAAATTCGTGATCTGGCTAAGTCATGCAAGTTTGAGGGATTTTGGGATCAAGCGTGCAGAGACAAATTGGTTTGTGGAATTATCCGCAAAGATATACAAAGTAAGTTACTGACCACGGAAGATATAAAATTTGATGCTGCCGCAAAAATAGCTTTGTCGATGGAAATGACCGAGCAACAAGCAAGGATGTTCCAGGCGTCAGGTGTCAACCGGGTAACCCAAGAGAAGAAACCTCTTAGTAAGAAGAATTGGGAATGTTTCCGGTGTGGAAGAAATCATAAACCTAGCGAATGTGTAGCTAAACAGTGGAAATGTTATGAATGCCAAAGAATGGGTCATATTTCGAAGAAGTGTCCGAAGAAGATGAGAAGAAACGTCAAAGCAGTGGAAGAAGTCGAAGATAATGAGTCCCCAGAAGAAAGAGAATCATCGGAAGAAGAAAGTATTGGGAAACTGGAGGTGATAAACCAGGTGATGAAGATCGATCGGATGTTAGTCATGGATGTGTCAATAGAAAATCAAATAGTTTCTATGGAAGTGGATACAGGTTCAGGTGTATCTTTAATTGATAAAAGACAATTTGAAAATAATTTTATGCATGTTACTTTAGAACCATCTAACGTTAAGTTAAAGTCCGTATCAGGAAACTTGATTGATGTATTAGGTAAAGCTAATTTACAAGTAAAAATAGAGAATAGGAGTTTTAAGTTACCTCTCTATGTGGCTAATACAGAAAGTAAGATTAACTTATTAGGACGCGATTGGTTAGGTGTATTAGTGCCAACGTGGCAAAATGTAATGAAAGGTAGTTTTGTTAACTTAGTAGAGTTAGATAAAGTAGATAATATGATTGCGAATTTTAAACAAGAATTCTCAGATGTGTTTTCTAATGATAGGTCAAAAGGAATTCAAAAAATCAAAGTCAATCTGAGTCTCAAAGAAGGCGCCGTTCCTATTTTTAACCGTCCCTATACCATTCCTTATGCACTCAAGGATAAGGTGGAGCAGGAATTGAATAGGATGGAGCAACTGAAAATTCTGAAGAAGGTAGACCACAGCGAGTGGGCCAGTCCAATCGTCGTAGTCCCTAAGAAGAACAAAGAAATTAGGATTTGCGGAGATTTTAAATCAACAGTCAATCCGCAACTGAACATTCATCAATTTCCTTTACCAAGAGTCGAAGATGTGATGGAAGCAGTTTCCGAGGGAAAAGTGTTCAGTATTTTGGACTTAAAAGAAGCATACCTACAGGTTGAAGTGAATGAAGAGTGGCAGAAGCTTTTAACCATTAATACGCACAAAGGATTATATCGTTATACAAGATTACCCTATGGGATTGCTAGTGCACCCGCACTATTTCAGGGAATAATGGAACGTGTTCTTAACGGATCGGCTATGTGTGCAACTTACCTCGATGATGTTATTATTGCAGGAAAAACTCTTCAGGAATGTCAAGAAAATTTAAGAAATGTTTTGGCAAAGTTACAACGATACAATGTCAAGGTAAACTTTCAGAAGTGTGAATTTTTCAGATCCAGCGTCGAATATCTAGGTCATGAGATCTCCGCTGAAGGAATTAAGCCTATGAAAAACAAAATTGAAGCGATAAGTAAGGCTCCTAGACCTACCAACCTTACTCAACTTCGATCATACCTTGGATTGTTGAATTATTACAATAAGTTTCTACCGATGTTGTCCTCCGAACTTAAGGTACTATATGATTTAGAAAGAAAAGATATTAAATTTGATTGGTCCAAAGATTGTGAGATAGCTTTTGAGAAAAGCAAGCAGATGTTGATTAATAGCCAAGCGTTAGTGCAATTTTCTCCCTCTAGAGAAATAATAATTGCTACGGATGCGTCACCTTATGGCTGTGGAGCAGTGTTGAGTCAATTAGTCAGTGGTGAGGAAAGACCAGTGATGTTTGTTTCTAGTTCATTCACAGAAGCTCAGAGAAACTATAGCCAAATTGATCGAGAGGCTTTAGCCATAATATTTGCTGTTAAAAAGTTTCACAAGTATATTTTTGGAAGAAGATTTGTTCTAGAAACTGACCACCAACCACTTCAACACATTTTTGGAAAAAATAAGAAAGTACCTACCCTGGTGGCATCAAGATTGCAAAGATGGGCTATTATTCTGGCTGCTTACGAGATGGACATAAGATATAAGTCAGGGAAGCGTATGGGAAATGCCGATGCATTATCACGATTACCGCTGGCTGAACAGATCAATGAACAGGTATGTACCATAATTGAATTAGAAAAGTTACCAATTACTGCCGTTGAATTGCAACGTAAAACAGCTGAAGATACTGTGTTACGGAAAGTTATAGAAAATACTAAAAATGGCTGGGAAAATAAATGCCAAGTCGAAGGATTGAAGCCCTATTTTTCAAGAAAAATGGAACTAGGTGTGGAAAAGGAGATACTTACCTTGGGAAATAGAGTTGTAATACCACATGCTATGAGAAAGCAAGTTTTAGAGTTGTTACACGAAGAACATGTTGGTATAGTGCGCATGAAATTGTTGGCAAGAAGTTATTATTGGTGGCCAGGAATGGATACTGATGTTGAACTGCATGTAAAGTCCTGTGCAATATGTGCAAAGTTTGCTGATAGAGGTAAAGAATTAAAATTTACAGCATGGCCAAAAACTTCGAGATGTTGGCAACGTGTGCACATAGATTTTCTTCAAAAGCAAGGTAGATATTTACTTGTCATAGCGGATAGCTACAGTAAATGGTTAGATGTGTACCAAGTGAAGAACACCAGTGCAGAAGAACTGATTCCACGGCTAAGACATGTTTTTGCAATATTTGGATTGTGTGAAGAGTTGGTATCGGATAATGGACCTCCATTCAATGGAGAAAAGTACAGGAAATTCTGCTTAGCAAATGGAATTAAGTGCACGTTAACACCTCCTATACATCCAAAGTCAAATGGATTTGCAGAAAAACAGGTTCACACTATTAAAAGATACCTCGAGAAAGTAGTGCACGAGGAACCTACATTAAGCTTTGAACATTGGCTAGATAGCTTTCTGCTAAAATATAGAATAACACCACATTCAGTAACAGGAATTTCTCCAGCAGAAATGATACTCAAGAAAACTCCGAGAACGAGGTTGAACATTATGTTACCAAGAAATATTAAAAGGAATACTGAAGAACGTAAGTTAGAAACTGCAAGGAAAAAAATTACAAAAATACAACAATTCTATGAAGGACAGAAAGTTTTTGTATTTAATAAAAGAAACAATGATAATAAATGGTTACCAGGAAAAATAATGAAAGTTGTAAGTGTACTCACATATTTAGTATACGTGGGAGGAGAAGTTCGCTATGTACACTTTGAAGATTTGAAACCAGATCTAACTGGAATCGAGAGATTAAGAGAAAATTTAGTAGATGTTCCCGACGAAAGGAACGAAGGTAATCATGAAGAGAATGAAGATTCTGTGCAACCCTCTGTACAACCCCCGTTACAACCAGAAGTCATTCCTTCCAGTCCTGTAACCTTGAGGCGATCCACTAGAACTATTAAACCCCCAAATAGGTTAAACTTGTAGATTAATAAAATGTAAAAGGGGAGGAGTTGTAATGTTTCATCCTTAATATTCTAGACTCTTATGTTAAGGGTTCCGTCCTTACGATTCTTAGGTTAGGTGTGTTACAAGATGGCGAATAGCTGGTATGTACGCTTACAAGTGAGTGCCTAATAAAGTGTTTAGTTACCGAAATAACAGTGTATTATTTGTAACGACATACACAACAGTTTAAACCAGTTTTGTGCTCGGCATTTGACAAACCAACGATGATAAAACTGATTTACAAGCGTGTTAACACGTCACGTGTGAATAATATAACCGTATCCGTATGTATAAATACAATTTTTGCTTTGTTTGAAACTAGAATTTACTGTTGTGAAATGGCAAAAGTTATCATAGGTCCTCAGCGTAGGAACTTTAGACGACTTTATCAGTACATCAGAACACGTAGGCTAAGGAAGTTCTAACAGCTACATATCAGTGAAAAGAGAAAACAAGAAATTTGAAATCTGTCAATTCCATTTCATACTAATCATAAAAGTGCTTGAAGAGAGTATAAATAATTGTCCACTACTTTAAGTACCGAGTTAAATATTGGTAAACGTTAATTATTGAAAAATTCGAAAAATCCGAAATCCTTGGTTCAAATCCAAGACCATTTTTTTTGTTTCTATTCTATATATTTATGGTCAGTTTGATTTGACCATAAATATACCTTTATAGCTTGTATATTTTCCACTTTAGTGCAGAATTTAATGATTCTTTTCAAAATTACGCTCATAAATTACTACTAAACACAACTAGTCTTATTTTCTTCTTCGAAAAAAGAGCGTAACTACCTCGAGAAAGGCCGATAATTTAAAACATTCTAAAAATCCCAAAACCGATACAGTATTAACCTCCGTTAGGATTTATAACGTGCACAGGCGGTTAGAATCAATAAAACTGCCACGAAATTGACATTAATTATCCTCTCCGTTTATTTTTTCCCCGACTCTTCGGCATCCCGTCTCTTCCCGCCGCACCGCGCCGTTCCGCGTTCGGACACCTATAGAGCCTGAACAAATTAAAAATACCCCCGGAACAATTCGGGAGCGGTAAATCTATTAACCCGAGGCGACATTTTATTTATATAACCCAGCGGCTTCTCAGTGTTTTCTAAATACCGTGTGATACATAAACACAGTTAAATATGTACTCCGTTCAACTTTTATTTTTGAGTGAACAAATTAAATATTATTAATATGTAGATTTAGAAAATAATTCGTTTTGATTTTTCTTTGTAAATATCTAAACCAGCGCTTCTCAACCGGAGTTCCGCGGACCCCAGGGGTTCCGTGTGATGTCGTCAGGGGTTCCGCGGAAAAATAGTAACAAATAGCGGTGACGGTCGCCGGTTCATGGGCACATTATTCAGTGTTATTTTTATGTATTATTTTTGTATGGGATTATTATTTGAAATATTGGATTAATAAACAAGGTCAATCCATGAATAACTTTGATTTGGAGCCCTTCTAACGCAATAAACCGCTGTTATTTCGATATTACATCCAACGGGCAACATTCTAGACTATTCATTAACTTTAATTGACAATATTACTTAAAATGTTACATAAAAACAAAATAACCTCTAGAAAACAACAATCTGGCAGAGTTATTGGCCAAACTCTAACATTATTGGTTTTCAATATTTTTCCCTTTTCAAATGAGTGACAAAATAAACCTATAATTAGAATCTGCTGCTTATAATGGTAGGTACTTTAGGGGAAGAACACAGTTGTAGGTGGTGGCTTTCAATATGATCTTACATTCCAGATAAGATAACTAACCTATCACCAGACAAGTTCTGAGCTTCTATGACGAAAATTATGTCGGTCTTCATCATAGAAAATAAATAAATATACAGAGTGAGTTGCAATTATAGACGAAAATTTATGCGGACAGGAAACTACAGTGTAATAATAATAATAATTCAAATTTCGTGACTGCAAGCTTTTTCTTATTTAACAAAATTTAAGAGAAAATACAAAGATCATCTGTTATAGATACAATTAATGTGTATAAATTCTTCTACTTAGGCTTTTTCCACAGTTTCTTTCTCAGAACGTAATTATTGTTCTGACTAAAATTTTCATAAGGACTTATTTATTTTTTCAATACCTTAAAAAATACTAAAATATTAATAAAACAGTATTTTAAATGGCTCTAACTTAAAGAATATTAACTTATCAATAGGTCCATATGAAACTTTTTACTCAGAATAAATGTTTCTTAATTTTTGCATTTTCACCAACGACTTTTTTTTTAACTTTATACTGAATTTATTTATTTAAATATTTGTAAAAGGTACTTTTTGTATTCATAGTTTTCGCATTGTTTGATTTGTATTTTCTTCTTCCTTCCTTTGGTAATACTTGAAGGAAGTAAAAAGAACAAATAAGTTTGTACCTAGAGAGAAATATCTGAAATGTTACAGAAAATGAATGTAATAATCTACCAAAAAAATTGTAAAAGAAGAATTAACTGTAACATCGCTGGTTATTGGATACCAACTAAATTTCTGTATTGTTTTTACAGAATTCACATATTCCACAAACATATTCCTGTGAAATTAGCACAGTATTACCTTAATTTGACAGGGCATTTTTAAAATTTTACAGGAAAAATACCTTAATTTCACAGTAGTATATTCAATCATTGAACTGCGTTTTTTTACAGACTTGTATCTGGTTACTTGAAATGAGGCGTTTATTTGCAAAAGTCTCTAAACGCCAAAATTTAAAAAATTCGCTTTTTTTTGCAAAGTTACATAATCATTTAATGAGGAATCGATTGCTTTTGTCAGAATTTTTAGATACAACCTATTTATTACCTAAAGTTTGATGCTAAAGTGTAAGTTATTTGCAATACTCTCTGTTTGCTTTGAACGTTCATCTGCAAAACTGGCTGTCTACAGCTCAGCCAATAGCTTGGTGCTCTAGTGTTCACAGAGCAAACAGGTGTTTTTTTTTTTGTTTCACGCAGGAAAATAAATTCGTTTCAGTCTAAACATCAATGTTCTAGTGCGTTGTGATTTCTAACGGCAGTTTTGTTGTTGCGATTTGTTAGGTTGGATGAGATAAATACTCAATGTGAAATTTTACCCTGTCCGAAAGGAGAAGAACGCAAGAAAGACCGACAACCAGAAAACTACTCTATTAATGTTAAAAAAAGGCTCAGGTATGTTTTAAAAAGTAGAAAATTTCAGGACATACCAAATTAATGAAAGTAGGAATTACTTTTGTATCTATAGTATACAAAAGTAATTCCTTCTTCCGTCACAAGAATTAACTTCCTCGCCGACGGCTGCGGTGGTCAAAATAAAAACTCTGCAATGATGACAATGTTAGCGTACTGGCTTCTTAATGAATCACCACCAAGCATTAAAAAAAATGAGACCACATTTCCAATCGTAGGACATTCCTTTATCCCTCCTGATCGAGTTTTTGGGTTATAGAGAGAGAAATTTAAAAAAAACTCCTATTATTGTACAATCCAGCCACTTATGATGACATCATAAGTAGACACGCCACAGTCAGAAGAATTGGCATTGACTGGAAGGTAGATGACTGGAAGAATGAAGCAAGAGAAAATGTAAAGCTTCCTGGAGCCTGGCATTTCAAGAGCCAGGCAAAACGTATCATTTTTTTACAAAAAAGAGGATACTGTTTTAATACAGGGCGAGATTAATTACGCCAGTAACGTTGGAACAGCTAAAGGAATTTGTAAAAAAAATTGTTCAATGTTCATCCATTCAACCATGCGAGATACTACTGGGCAAAGAGCTTAAAGGCGACAAAAAATCTGTTATTGGTTTGCTGGTTAATCATGGTGGAGTTCCGCCAGGTTTTAGGGTTCCGCCAGGTTTTAGGGTTCCGCCAGGTTCCAATCTTATTTAAAGGGTTCCGCAAGAGTAAAAATGTTGAGAAACGCTGATCTAGACAATACCTTAGAAAAGAATTCCGTCTTCCGTCGAGATAAATCAGCTGTGAACTAAGGATGCACCTGTTCCCTTGTTTGGCAACACACAGGCCCTCTTATTAGGTATAAGTCTTGTATCAACACAAACACAGATAGTATGACAAATTTACTGCGCGTCTTATGGAGCTCCTACACGCAGTGCCAACGTCTCGCCAACGTTGGTGATGTGACGCTCTGCGCGTAGTGCGCGCATTCACTTCGCCAACATTGGCCAACGTTGGTATTGGGCGCAAGGTATTTCTGTGTATCGTAGAAGGCTCGTAGCGTCCCGTAGAGAATTAAAAATGAACAGTGAAGACGATATTATTGCTGTTGCCGCAGCTCCCATTGTTTTAAGCAGTGCATTGTTGCTTAGAATTAAAAAAAGGAACCCTCGAAAGAGGACACTGTTTAATAAGGTTGTTAAATATTAAACATGTTTTTCAGTTATTATTTATACAGTACGTTCGAAAATATTAAATACATTAAGGACTACAAATATACAGCTATACAGGGAACAAAATTATTTAGTTTTTTATATTTGCCACGTGACATTAAAAAAATCTACCTTTTTATTTTCTTTATGTTTCAAGCAACAAATGCGGAATAAGATGGGATAAGATCTGATACACTGAGTGGTCTATATTTTTATGCAGGACCCTGTTAATTTGTGTCGCTTCTTTATATAAATATTTCATTTCAGTCAAATCGATGAATTCCTAATTTTGATTTAAAATATAATTTATATAATAAAACTGAAATTATTTATAATAAGATACAAAGAAAAATTGAGAACGCTTACATACACGGAGTTTTAATTATAGATATTAAAACTCCGTGTATGTATATTATGTAGGTATATTTATTATCAACCCAATATTTTTAGTAACAGATATACTGTTTGATATTTTTCTGATAATCAAAATAAGGAAAAGCATCCAGTATAGTTTTTAAACTTTGTTGAATACATTAAATACATCAGATTATTTAAATTTGCCGCTTAAAACTAATCTATAAATTGTTAATTAATAAATAGTTAATTGTTGTTAATTATATAAATGCAACTTTGTTTGATTGTAGTCAACATTGTAGGGAAGAGGGTTGACCGCAGTCCTTGGACCCCTATACCGTATGACTCCCCATCGTGTGTAGATTCATATCACGCTTCCCCCCAACCCCCTCCCACACCTTTCCCACCCCACCCTAGGGAATAAGGTTGACCGCAATCCCAGAACCCAAATACCGTATGCCTCCCCATTGTGTGCGAATTCATTTTTAAAATTTTAATAATGACGTCATTTCTGGAAAACCCGGAAGTCATACTAACCTCAAGACCATCCCATAAATTGGCATTTTCTGTCTATTAACACAACGTTCATTCCTTCGGCGTCAAAAACAAACGTACCTATGCCGTGGGTCACCCATTATAACGACTTCAATATTGTCTTCAGAATATTATTTTATTGCTTGTTAATTTATTGTAACTGTAAGGTTAATATAATGCTTATAAGAACCATAATTATTGTGAATAAATTTACAAACTATTAAAAAAGTTTTCATGTTTTTACATTTGGGCAATCAGGCATTGGGCAAATAATAAATCATAATTGTCCTTAAAGTACGTACAAACATAAATAATGCAGTATATATGATAAAACATAGATAGATAACTAAACTTTTCATCGGTAGTACGTACAATGCTAAAACAGAATGAAATAAAGCGGACAAGGTCGACATATTGCCGATGTGCATTGGCACTGCGTGTGGGAGCACCTTTAGAGCTAGAAGTTGATTCAATTTAATTCCGTTATGTTTTTGCAACTGCGCAAATGAAAAATCTAAGATAATGAACAGAGTAAATTTGAAGAAGGAAACAGTACAAAGTTTGTAAATATGTAATCAGATTATAGAAAATCATTTCCTTCCTGATCTAAATCCATTTGATGATTTTATTACAAAAAAAAAAACAGTTATAAGCACCAGCATGTTGTAAATCAGTTCTCGAATGCGAAGCATTCTCGTATACATCACGGTTTCGTTCGATTTGCCCTATTTTGCAAAAATCCGTTCACCCCTAAATCTAGGCTACGTACATTTGATATTTCGCCAAGTCGAGTCATTCTTTTTGCGCTTTTCTCCCGTTTTAACGGTTCCAATTTTTTTTTTCAGCCATTTCCTTTCCGAAGCGCACATTCTACTGCACTCTAGCATCGAAAAATTCGGCTAGTCGCTTTAAAGCAGGCGCAGTTTAACGAGTTGGTACAGCATGATTATTTAGGCAAGCACATTTATATTACCATCAATCGATGATAAAAATCCGCAAATGGGCGTCTAGTCTTTTTTTTATTTTTATAACGATCAATAGTGAATAATAGTGGATAATAGTGCAAAATGTATGCTTTGAGAAAATTGGTGCTAAACCAAATAACCGGTAAAATATCTTAAAAAGCATAGAATATTATTTAAATTTGTACTACAAGTCCTTAAATCAATATTCTTGGCCACTGATTTTGAACGCATTGTGAAAATACCAAACATTTGGGATCATGTGGTTTATTATTAGACGCAATTAAATAATAAATTGTCAACATTTAATATAATTGGCACATCCAATATGGCGACAACAAATTTAATAAGATCTAAAAAAATGAACCGATTACCAATAAAAGTATTGCAAGACGCTTTTATGTTTACTTGCGTATATAATTTACAGAAAGTCAGCTAATGCACATAAAAGCAACAATAATGAGAATTTGCATTTTGACGTTTCCACATTTTCCACCATTCTCAGAAAAGGTTTATTTTAGACAGAAAAGGAATCATCCAAATTGGTCTCATAAAGTCTAATAAAATACTTTTTAATGAATTTCATTTCTTATAATAATGTAAGCTCCCTCAAGCTACAGATTCATAAATCAGATACAAAGAAAATCAGATACGCACGAATCATATTTCCTGTGATTAACCCTCGAGTTCCACATTTGAAGTCAGATATTTGAAAGCAATCCAATAGTCTGACCAACAATAATTAAAGCCGGGGCTACATATTCGTATACTTGCTTTATATCAAATACTTGCCAAATGTCGAATATTTGACAAAGAAAATCCCAGCTCTATACAATTCGTAGCATGTCCACCTCAAAAATAGATTTATTTGATGTTTGGCTGTGCGGGCGTGTTTTTTTACGACAAATACTTGGTTTTTGCAATACCCAGTTGAAGTGGGTATAGCAAATGCTAAGGCGACAAATATTGCATGCATTTATTTGCACTCAATAAACATTTTAGGACGCAGTTTAATTCTTCAAATGTTTTTTTTTGTTTTGTGTAGTTGTTAGTTGTTTTGTGATTAGGTTGTATACAATATATATCCTAAGAAAAACTCAACGAAGGTGTATACAATGTATACGAAGACTTACAATAGATTTGTTATTATTAGTAAAATGTTTTACAAAGAGCAAATCCCGCATAAAATTTTAGTTTAGTGAAAATTTTTATTTTTTTGAAAATACATATTGAACGTCTCAGACAGAAAAAAATTGTTAGTGTTATTTTTTACCTCTTCACATAAACAAAATCTTAAGTTGATGCCCTTCTATGAATAATAGAGATGAGCATGTTGCATGTCTATAACAAATAAGTTATTTGGAAAGTTATACTTTATTTGTTACTTGTATTTACATATTTGTCGATTTTTATGATATTCACTATTTGAAGAGAAATGAAAACGGTTAAAACATATTTTAGTAGTAAACACAATTTTGCTTAGCATTTTTATTTAACACAGTTAAATTTTGAATGCCAATTTGTAATTTTGTTCTCAAAAACTAATTGATCTGTATTTCAGACAATATTAAGACGCATTTATACAACGAACCTAGTAGTACAATTGGATTTAGTAGAACTTTAATGATGGCGAAGAAACCATGCCCAACATTTTCTTTATGGGCAATATCTCCCTACTTTAAATAAAAAACAGTTCTTGTCCATAAAATAATAGTTTATTGAAATTAGTTCTCACCAAATGACCTATATTATTGAGTTTTCCACCTGTCAAAATTATATGCTGCGTATTATTAATACAGAATGCTGATGAATTAAATAAAAATCATGAAAATTAAACACACAGTTTCGACAAGATTTGTTTTATAAATTTCCACAATAAATGCTCTTCTTTTGTTGGTACGCTACAGTCACTTCTCCACTTATGTAATTAACAATGTCTCGATATTTTAAAATAAGACTTTTGATTGTTCTTTATGAACTTATCAGTTTGTTTTGGAAAAGCGATATGCTAATGTGCAATATAAGAAAAAACTAGCTAGTACCCATTCGGTATGCACAATGCACATGTAGCAAGTCCCCAAAAAAGTAGATTTTCGCGTATTGGAAAATCCTATATAGGCATGGATGTGGCGAAATCACAGACGATTCACCAAATTTCTCGCAAAAAAAATATTTAAAAAAAAATGGCTACCCAAAATGGAAGTAAGTAATATTTTCAAAATATTCGATAAGTATTTGACAAATATTTTATATTTGGCAAGTATACGAATATGTAGCCCCGGCTTATGAAACAGCAGCATCCTTTAACGCTTTCGAGGTATTTGAAAAGTTTAAATAGCATAATAGAATTTCTGAATAGCGGAGATCCGACCTTGAAACGGGGTTTCTAAAACTCTTACCAAGAGAAGTAAGCGGCGAAACTTGGTAACCTTATAAAATTAAAACCACCAAAGTCCCTGTTTTTAAAGAAGAAGAAGTCTGAATTGAAATGTAAACATCAGACATAACCTAATTAATTATAGTACGATTTCCTGCACGAGCTGCTATTTCATCTATTTTTTTTTTTTAAACACGTTAGGTCATCGTTCTATTTTCTTAGCTAATAATTTTGGTTATAATCAGAGAGCGGAATTTAATCTACCTGCAATCGTCCATATGTCAGAGCAGTGTTATTTATTTATGTATTGTTAAAACGGCGGTTAGTTTTTATTGTTTATTTCTTTAGTTTATACTTTAAATATGTATTATATGTATACATAATCAACGGTTTATATTTGTATTCTTTGTTATTGATAACTAGTTTTTGTTTGTAGCTATGTTCGTAAAAAACCATACCAGAAACAAACAACACCACGCTTACAAATGGACGATTGCAAGTAGATTAAATTCCGCTCTCTGATTATAATCAGAATTATTAGCTAAGAAAATAGGGTAATGACTTTTACGCCAACTTGTATAAACAAAGTCGAGGACATCGAGATTGCTCAAAATCACTCCTACGTCACTCTTCTTGGAAATATTTACCGATTGAATTGTTTGTACGTTTATATGGAGTAAGGTAACAAATAAATGCATGTCAAGTGTGTTAATGGAGTTACATTAGATCACTATGCCGATGCCGACTTGATATGCGTATCATCTGTAAGATACAGAAAATAATTCATATATAACCCCATGCATGTAATCCTCATATACACCAATAGTTAATGAACTGCGTATAATAACTTTAACGATGAATTGAATAGCAAACCGTGCAGGAAATCGTACTATAATTAATTAGGTTATGAATCTGTTTATGTCGTCGACTTCTACTTCTTTAAAAAGAGGGAATTTAGTGGTGCTAGGCACTTTTAATTTTATTCGGTTATCAAATTTCGCCGCTAACTTCTCCTAGTTTTAGAAACCAAGGTCGGATCTCCGCTATTGATAATGGCAAACTACAAGTACACCAACAACGTAAAGCACTAAAATGTATTTAAAAAATTATTTTTTGCTCCCTTTATGTCTGAGTATGTCCGATAAAAATGACCGGTTTTGGATTTTTGCTGTTTTCGAACCGACGGATTCAGTTATGTTCGCAATTATCCCTTTTAACATTTTCAGGCAGGTTATTTCATGTTTATATATGTACATGCTTATTATAATATCATTCCCTTTTCGCCTAGATTTTCGCCCATTGCAAGTTATGTAATATTCCAGTAAAATACACCAAGTGGGTTTTGCAACTACCAACCCGAAATGTTTAAGTTTTCAATTGCAATCTCTGGTTCTAAGTCCCCTTGCGCGTACAGCGAAGTGCACTTGAGTCCCGCATATTGTAAAGAGCACGAGTATAATGTCTCAGTTATTGTGCATCGTTTCATAACCGATGAAAGTGGTGGAAAAGCGTACTACCGAAAGCATAGAGCATGCAGCACGGAGTGGTGCGAGTCGCGTAAGCGCGTACTATGTACTCTGCCTCCGCCACATTGCTACGGGGAGATGTGGAGCGTTTGGGATATCTGGAGCCGCTCTGTCGGCTTGGCATCGTTTTCGAACAGTCCAATCGATCCGGAACAATTTCGTACGTTCAACCGTCACACCACTTATTTGCTCGTCTTTACTACTTTACTATTACTTTACTTACTATCACGAGTACTAAAGATGCTTCACATGCCTATAACGCACTCACATTCGAGAACTGATTTACAACATGCGATTGCTTATCATTGTTTCTTTTTTGTGTTGTTTTACAAAAATTATATTGAAATGCATGTTTTCTGGTTTGTGAATTGCATGTGAATTTATCTCAATTTCAACGACAGCGTATTTTTATCTGTACCTAAATTCTCCCACAAAAACATAAAGTTTGTCAAAATGTTGGTTTGCATAACTTTTGTAATATATTAACAAATTTGATGAATATTTCGGCACAAAATTATCACATGTATTTGGAAATTAGGAAAAGTCCAGCAAATGTGACTATACTTGTGCACAATGTACCAATGTTAGAAGGCATGAGTGCGCACAGGGGTAGTTTAGAAACAATTGACTCAACACACAGCGATGAGAGTTCACTAATTGGACCATTAGGTTACTCTCTTACAAACATATCAATTTCCAACATTTTGCTTTTGAATAATCAACCAACAGAAAACATGTGACAGCAGGTGACCAATTGTTTTACAGTATGGCGAAATCGAATACTACTAAAGTTACCGAACATCAAAATTAAGCAAAATTTAAATGTTTCTTTCTTGATGTTGAAAATTGATGTTTCATGTTTGATGACAATAAAGTTGAAATAATACTTGATTAAAAAGTGGATGCAATAATTTTTTTTAATATGCTCTTTCTTAAACTTTTTGTTTACGTCAAATTATTTATTATGTTCATTGCTATACACTGATAAAACTGAAAAGGTAATTTTACCGTGTGGTACGGCGGTCATTTTTAACCTCCGTGTATCGAAGGAAATTACAAACCATGTGGTTTGTAATTTTACTTTGAGCTTAAAATTACTTCTCATATGAAATGAGGTTTCCGATGTGTACGGTTTTATATATACTTTTGTAAGTAAAATTACTGACGTTCAGTAAATTTACCGTAAACACGGAATTGCAATTAATTGTTGTACAGTAAATTTTCTGCAACTTTAATATTAGATTTCTCCAAGCAACTGAAAACCAGTTAACAATCAGTACTTTTGTGATGGACCACATATGTTGCTATGATAACTCCATTATAAATACCAATGAAACATTATCTGGTTTCTCACAAAAGAACTGTTTGTAAACTGGTTTTGCGACTCCTCGGACAAGCCTGTATTGTCAACTGTAAAATCACTAGTAAAATCCTATTAATGTGGAAAAATAATAGTATGAAGTTTTATTATAATTTTAACAATAAATATCATGTGAAACATATTTATAATATATATATATATATATAGTATTTATTTAAATAAATTAGTTAGCCTTGTCAATATATTAAAAACACAACTTTTTCACAAAAATTGTTTATTATTCTTGGGAATAGAGGCTTTGTTAACAAAAATTTTTACACGTTCACTAAATCTTACGATGAGACAAACATATTATATTGTACTCGATGCGTCTGTTACTAGTTTTCACAATTCAGTATATCTGTGACCAAGACGCAAATAGCGTCGAAACGTCAGATAACAAGAAAAAAGTTTTAATATGTTTGTCTCATCGTAAGATTTAGTGAACGTGTAAAAATTTTTGTTAACAAAGCCTCTATTCCCAAGAATAATAAACAATTTTTGTGAAAAAGTTGTATTTTTAATATATATATATATATATATATATATATATATATATATATATATATATATATATATATATATATATATATATATATATATAATGGATGTTAATTCTTTGCAGAAACCTGCATATTTTGATATGAAACTTTGAAATAGTTAATACAAGATGGCGGCAATCCGTATATCTGGGTTCGAATCCCAGGCGTGGCTGTAGTTTTTTAACTTAAAAAATTACCGCCATCTTGTATTAACTATTTCAAAGTTTTATATATATATATATATATATATATATATATATCTGCTTAACAGAGAGAAACATATCTTTTAAATATAAATTACTTAAATATTATTTCAACAATATTAAGTTGAAATGCCTAGGGTAAACTTACGTCACCTTATTTGTTTTTGAACCCTGACTTGGAATAATTTTTAAAAAGCTAAACCGTCTCCAGAGTAAGAGAACCTGGGGATAATCCAACCACAGCATATAATATAGTCCAAAATGAGTCACCTGAAATCAAAATAAGAAGTAGGTACATGAGTCATATATATATATATCATATACAGGGTATAACAATGTCAGCAGCTGCCTTCCTTTGAGGTACCGAGTGTGTGTAAAGTTATTAACGAGTGTTTATAGAAAAGTATTTTTTTATATTGGTGATTGAAATGATATGTGTTATACATGTTAGTAATAAATTTGATTGTAAGACCGCATGTACAAGAAAGAACAATAAGCGAAATCTTACCTATAGACACCACACAAGTCCTTGAATTTGTAGAATGTCAGTATCATCAACACTTGTATCCTAAAAAGAACATCCAATTAGTGAAAGTGAAATTATACATATCAAGACTGCAAACTTTTACCTGCACTTTGTAGTATATATTTGCAAAGTCCTCCATAATATGCAAAGAGATGAATGTACCAATATTATATATTTTAATACTATAGAACCATATGGGGCAAATATTCCACACGACACCGATAAAGGATAAGTCACAGAGGCACTAACAGTGTTAGATTAGTTGTATATAACAATCGCACTCAATAAAACTCTAACTTAGCTCCTGTAAACACAACCAAACGGATGGCGAACGGAACTCGAACTGTATATCCCATTATTGCGCAAGCGCGATAAAAATTATCTCGGTAGCCCTTTACCATCTAGAAAGGAAAATTGCACGAGCAGAGGGCAAATTTACATATCAGACAGTAGTTTTAATGTATAGATTTGTAATTTTATTCCGTTGAAGTAATTGTTAGTATGAAATTTACAAATTTGTTAGCTAATTTACCTACAGTTTGTACAATTAATGAATGTAACTGCATTTTCAATGATATTTAGTATTTTTGCTTAAAATTATGGTAAAATTGCCGACAAATAGGGTAGGTTTACTAAAAAAAATGTAAATTTCATTTGTAAATTCGCACTCATTTTTATCAGTGTAGTTGCCTTATTATGACATTAACTACACTAACTAGGCTGCAATAAATGCTCAAATATTGATCTCTAAAGCTTTACGCTAAAAAATCGCTAAAACTTAACTAGAAACGATTTAACATTCCGCAAAATGGTGTTTTATTTTTATTTATTTTAACACTTCACAATGTTTTTTCACATGTTTTTTCATCTAAAAATTCTAAAGCTTCATAGTACAAGGTTACAAATTTAATTTAAGCTTTCTTCAAGAATTCTATTAAAGAATTCGTATTATTTTTGAGAACATCAAAACGTGCAAAAACAGAATTCTTGACATTTTGGGTCCCTTGTTTAAAAAAATGTAATGTAATGCAAGATAAGGTACGTCTTCTACAAGACGCTATCGAAATGATCTATCATACATTCTCTTAAATTCAATAAATATTAGCAAAACAAAACTGGCAGTTTTGTGTTGTTATTAGTCATTGGACGAAAGGCTGCCATTAGAACATGCATTTATTTATTTTTTGCGTAATTAACAAGCAGTCAAAAAATTTTCACACAATACTTTTTACTTTATCATACGTATGTAAAGTATCGTAATCGTGCAAAAAAAAAATTTTTACATTTTAGCGGAAATATGTCGTTTTTGGGTCCCCTGAACCTTTTTGACCAAGGTGCAAAAAATGTCTGGGTGTGTGTGTGTATGGATGTGTGTACCCGCTTTTTGTAGCGGGACGAAACTTCATATTTAGAAGTTTCATGACCAAACATAGAGCTGAAAACCTTTCTGTTGAAAAGGGTCCAAAGGAACTGGAGGTTTAGTCTCAGCATTTTTGAAAGATTTAGCAAATAAGGCCCCATTTTTGGAATTTCGTCGAAATACTTAAATAATAAATTAAAGTAGAGGAAATTCTGGATAATTTATTATTTATTATGACTATGACATTTTTTGGTAAAATCAATAGTTTAGCTGCATGAGCAAATTCTATTTCATCGAGATCGGTCGTACTGCATTAAAACTAGTAACCAGGATGTGTCAGATATTTTGATTCTAAGGACAGTAGGTAGTGTCAAACGCTAATGTTTTGACAATACCTACTGTCAAGCTGCGTTCGGATATTGTTCACCGTTACACTTTTTACACCCAATAACACGTAAGTGTCATTTGGACGGTTTACCTGGTGTCAACGCAGTACAATATCCGAACGCAGCTTTAATCGACATATCTGTCTAATTCTACTAGTTTTATTTTAATGCAGACATGGCCGATCTCATGCAGCTAAATTATTAATTTTTTATATAGTATGATAAAGTCATGTGCCTGGCCACATCAGATTTTTAATAGTTAATAAAGTTTTTATAATAATTATAATATAATATTTCTTCTATTTTCTAAAGTTTTGTCTAGCAAATGAAGACATTACTGAATTTGCTGTACTTCAGCTAATTATAAGAATTTATTTCTGGAATTGTCTGACAGTATATTCTTGAAAGGTATTTCAAAACGGTTCTTTTTTAGAAAAACCCTATAATAACTGAGCACAACTTATTTCTGACTTAAGTTTCAGACAATATTTATAAACGTTCATTTATTTAAAACGAAAAAAATAAAAATTAAATTTTATAGACTTCTTAGCGCCAGTCTGTCCGCAACCTTCCATACGGTACGGTTGGTTGCATAAGTCCGGGCTAAATACACACCGTGGGTCGGTAAAGTAAAGCGCCCATCAAGCGAGCGGCATAGAAATGCAGAATCATTGTTTATATAGTATACTACTTGGTCAACGTACCCCCACCACAGTGCTGAAACCCTCTCTGCAGAGTATTGCCGCCTATTATCCAAAAGTAGAATTAAATTTGTCCATCTGTACAACGGACCTACGACTCGCATATAATAAATTCATTGAATGCGTATCGATCGGTGTATAATCCCTACCATGATACACACCGATGATTATGATCGCTCGCATGTTTACATGCTCGGGATTTATATCCTTAAATTATGTGCTCGTCAAATAATATACTATTAATCTACTTTAATCATTTTAATACTGATCCAGCTAATATAACCGTAAATAATGCAAATAAAACCCACCTATTGTTGCCAGTTGCGAGACGCAAAGTGGACGCTAATCAGAATATTCTATCGCTATATCGTCATACAAAAAAAAATCGTTATCTTTGAAATTGCAAGGTGCACCCTACACTTTGTATGCGAATATAAACAATAGGGATGATATTCTAACATAAAACAACGATTGTCAATTTCTACGGCTTCCAGTTTTTCCGGAATGGACTCATCTTTAAAATTTTTCTACACGCTATAGTTTTCTATAGCTGCAGTTTAAAATCTAAAAAGACAAAAAGGGAAAATTTTCGGAAAAACCGGATGCAGTAAAATTGTCAATTGACGTGTTTTGTTTTTGGAATATCAGCCCGATTGAAATCATCGTAAAAAGTACTTGATAATTGTTTTCAAATTTTACCTTACAAGTAGAAAACCAAACTTGTTGGTTTGAAAGGTAAAGGATGTCTAAGTATTGACAACAATAATAAACAGAGATTAAACTCTATTAGATAGCCCTTCATCTTAAATTTGCTCAAAAATTTTACATTTTTTTAAAATGTTTCAAGAATAGTCACGGCAAAACAAATTGTTTGATCGAGTGAAATTTTCAATTTTTCATATTAACCCCAATCAAACATTTTTAAGAATTTTTGTTTCTTCTTTAAGATAAAATTGGATAACTTTAGAATTCATACTTCATGGATGTTTATTATGCACATAGTGCCTAGACTAACTGTTTGCATTTTAAATAAAACAATTATTGTTTAAACTATTTAATTTAGAACCGCCAATTGGTCAAAAATGATGTTAGGAAACGTCATAGATAATAAAATAGAATAATAAAGTATGCTTTATAATGTTATATAAATCTGGAAATGGATCTTTCACAGTTTGAAATATACGAAAACTAAAACTTTGATATTTAATTACCATACCGTTGTGTTTTCGTATTAATTCGTTTTTGGTGTTGCTAAGAAATGCGTGGTAATATTTTTTTTATTTTTAAGCAAATCATCTCTATCATTGAATTTTAAAGCAAAGAAATTGTTTTTACCTCCTCTGAAATTTACTTATTTACTATCTCCAAAAATAAAGAGGAACTAAACATTTAAAATTCCAGTGTTGTGGCGCCAATTCCTATATTTGAAACGAAATAAAAACGTCGACCATTCGCCGCGATTTGGGAATAAGTAACCTAATGCGGCTAATGCCTAGATGAACGTAACTACGCGTTACTGCGTTGCCTACTCTCAGTTCACACCCTGGTTTGCATTAGCGGAACGAGAATTTATGTTGAAATACTGTTGTCCGCAAATACCCCACAAAATAGTTTGACCTAGGTCACGTACTCACGTACAGTTGACCGACTCATTGGACTATATCCGCAACACTATACAAGCAATCACTTCATACGTGGTCCGCTGAAGACTGTTTAAATAACTATTTAATTTTAAACTAAAATTAAGTTTCTGCAAAACTTATTTCTTTAGATTAGTATACTTTGTAAGTTGTTTTTTAATTATTAACTGTCTCAAAATACATTAATTCATCATAAATATTTCTTACGCGAAATACGCCATCTGTTATCGAGAAGCATAACTATATGCGCAGAGGAGCCAGAGATTAACTCCCTGCTACAATGTCGCCCCCTGGAGATCTTCTCCCCTTACTAACCCACCGTTGACCAACTAGTATACTTATATAAACAATGGCAGAATGTTGCAAACTAAATCTCTACAAAACGTTATGTATAATAAATATTTTTAATAATAGGACTGTTCCAACACAAAGAAAATACTGTTCAGGTACGATACATTGTATTGGACCAGATATGTCAGTGCTAGTTTTTATCAATGAGTTGTCGATCGTAACATAACTGGTTCATCACAAAAAACGATACCTGACGGTATTTTCTTCGTTGGAACAAACTTAAAAATAACTAGACTAGTTTATCACATTTAATGTACACTTGTCTATACTTGATAAAGGAGGTAACTCGTCAGCAAGAAATATTTTCGTACCTATACAAGTTTGAAAAAAACAAAATCACGCAAAAGTACGTTTCATGTTTACGATGGGATCCCTTTGAAGTTTTTATGGTATTGGTTTAAAGTGCTATTCATTCACTAAAATTGACAAAACCACAAGAAGATGAACAAAAGCACATTATGTTCATAAAATCCTCTTTCACCAGTTATCAATATTTCATGTAAGGTCAGACAATTTGGCAATGTTCAATAATTTAATTTATTCACAAAGGCACAATATTTCAATGTTGCAATATTCCGACACCTGTAATATCCCCTATAAATATATTTCTGTGTTGCGGGTCTTCTTATTGAAAGGCCAAGTTTATGGATTTATCCTTTATTGTAGACGAGTACATCTGATTCCTTAACTTATTGATGGATGATGATGATCACCTTATCTTACTGAATACTAAATCATTACTGAGTTTCCTAACAATTAGATACTGAATTCCAGAGTTTTGCCCCCCTCCTGATGGGATGAGGTGACCAGTTTTAGCCAATGAGAAAATACCACGGCACCGTTGGAAACACGGTATTACATAGAAAACGACTTAGCAAAATCAGCAGTTTTAACTGGCACATTTCTTGTTAATACTATATTCTGAAATTCAGCATTTCTCGAATGGATGATGTCATGTTTTACAGACAAAGAACCTAATCATAGCTTATCCCAATAATAACCAATGCAGGGTGTAAAGCCTCGATTT
The DNA here is from genome assembly GCA_963966075.1 of Aphodius sticticus. Classification (NCBI taxonomy): domain Eukaryota; kingdom Metazoa; phylum Arthropoda; class Insecta; order Coleoptera; family Scarabaeidae; genus Aphodius; species Aphodius sticticus. Next base: position 15,507,697 of record OZ014507.1, read on the forward strand.
ACAACATCTGTTCTTTTTACTGCCTTTTTTTGTTATTTAGCTTATTTGAAAAGTTCTACCTACTTCCGGTAGAAATTATTGATTCATTCGACTGTTATTTTACATTTCAGCTATTATTTTGTCACTTTTCTGTTTTTTCTTGACAATATCACTTTTTGTGAGAAATATAATAATAATGAGACGAGGTATGTACCTACTAAAACTGTACTGAAATCATTTTGGAACATGGAACAAAACCATCAATTTAAAAAGATACAAAATTATATTTGGAATACAATGTAATAATAACACCATATTGCAATAAAAATCCTACATTGAGCAAAGTTTTCAAGTGCACTAAAACTACAATACGAAATACATATTTAAGTACATATATAAATAATACAAAATATCAGTCTTAATCATAATTTCTGTGGATCCCAGAAAACTAACATCGTTAGTAATCACAGAAGTAACTGGGATATCTTGGTCTGTACAGACGCCTACGATACTTATGTTTCTTTGCACTGAAGTAAGGAATATAAACGACCGTTTCGTCTGCAACCATTGATTCATTAGGGTCCTTTTCTTCAACCGTCTGTTCATCAGATCTCTTCTGAATTTGATGATTAAGTACACCTTCGGTAAATATGTCTTTGACAGCAGGCACTATGATTTCCTCTGAATCACTGTCATCTTCTATATTAGATATTTCCTGATTTTGATCATCCAGTATTTGATTATTGGAACCACTGTTTGGTCGTATAGGAACACATAATCCAGATTGAACGATGATGATTAATGCAAGGAGCACCATGCATAGTTTTGATTCCATTCTGAAAGGTATAAAGATATTAATTAACATTGGACACAAAGAAAATCAGATAATGTTCTTAACTTACTTTTTACGAAAATATGTAGCAGAAATTGCAAGAAAATTATGTGGTATTGCAGGTAGATGTTGCTGGTTGTTGACAAATATTCTGAATACCAAAATAACTTCGAAACCGTTATTTATACAAAACCCGAATAATTGTCGGTTCCACCCCATTTTTTTACTTGATAAGTGCCTGATGACGGTAATGGCAGATGTGCTAAGAGGTTCATCGACGTATTTATGAATTCTTTTTGTTTACAAAGGCATTTCTCTTGTCGCAATTTCTTTCCGAAGATATCTATCTATACATATGTAGTTGTTGGCATCATTTGTGAAAGTTCAATGGATGATGCATTCGTTCCTCTGCTAGTTGTGTGTAAATATCAGACAAAGTTTGCAATATATTTACGTATTTTGCCTAGAAATAGACGACTGTGTTGTGGATGGTGTAATCAAATGCGTCAATGGTTTATGGTTAACATTAAAATAGTAATTTATGTAGTAACATAAGAGGTGGATGTGTACCATTAGGAAAGGAGATTTGTTGGACACTTTTTATTCTCTGTATAACAATCATATTATTCTTTTAGTTTTAAATTTTTAATTACTTACTTACGATATATGTTAACCACCTGTTTTCAAGGCTTGGTGATGATCGGAATATTGAGTTATTATATTGTGTTGTTTTAATAGTAAATGGTAAGCCGATTGTTACTTTATACTTCATTTTTAATTTTTTGCCTGACAACATGTCACAGTAACTATCAATTAATTTGTGTTTTCTTTAATAGTCATTACAAATTTAAGTTTATAATTTGTTGATTTTGTTTTTGAATTAGGTTAGTAAAACACTAATAATAATGTAGTAAAACACTTTCTAAACAATTCAAGTATTTTTTATTGATTTGGTGAATTTTGCGTCATAATTTTTACTTTTGGCATAATTTTTTTTTACAGTACTTTTGGCGTATTTACAATCTTACCATATATAATGCAAAAAACTAAAGTTTGAATACAAATTTCTACCACAGTATCATTATTGAAGAATCAACCTACAACTGAATAGAAGAATAACGAAAAGGATTAGTGGATTAGTGGATTGTGTTTGATAGATCCTTTAATACGGTATTTGACTATTATTGGAAAACCATCTTAGTGTGTTTATTCCTTCATTCTACATTGTAAATGCATTATTTTTCGTAATTATTTCCTCAATATTTCATAAAAATCAGCGTTAAAAATTGAATCACAAAAAGTCCCGCCAAAACGATACTTTCTGTTGTGTGACGTCACACGATAGTAGATGTCAAATTGGCCCATATGGTCTGTCAGCATCGGCATCGTCGCGGTTTGGTAATTGTGTTGCATGATGTGTTGTTTTCACAATTTCTACATAAAAATGGGTTATAAATGGTGTGTTAATCCACAATGCAGTAATACGTCAATAAAAACTCCGGATAAACTATTTGTAGCTGTTCCGCAAGATTTGAAACTGCGAAGAAAGTGGTTGGCTCGTAGAAGTCCAAATGAAACAAATAGCGGCCAATACGAGTGTTTTTTGTTGTGAAGATTACTTCGCCATGAACTAGAACATGACTAGAATAAGTTATCTATTGTATTTTCGAACCAGGTACTATGATCTGACAGCTTAAGGTTAGGGCGAACCTAACCTACAAAGTTATGCTTACATGGCACTTTAGTGCTATTAAATTCAAACGGGAGAAGCATAAGAGCGCGTTCGGATAATCGGGTGGGTACGGTGAGAGTGACGCGCTGCATAATAGGCGGACTAACGTCATACGGCGTTTATCTGCATATAAGAGAGAGACAGCCGACCACCAGCCGACCCTGGTTATCTGAGCATTGCTCTCCCCATACCCTACCCTGTCATACCGACCGCGCTCTAAGCGTACTAACGAATGACGTCACTGGAGACTGAGCCAATTACACAGCGTTTTCAATCACGTTATAGGGCGTGAATAAAATTCAATTTTAATTTTGGTTTTTAATAGAAATAAAGCAAATTTTTTTTTAAACTAATAACAAATAGTTTTCTTAAACTGTAATCTATTAGGATGACTATAATACAAGCCATATTTTTAATACAGTCAAATACCCTATTGTGTAGGTGATATGAAAATATTTCGTTGCACTTCGTTAAGCTTGTTTTAAGAGTAAAAAGTTCAGTGTTATCATATGACATACAAGTATTACAACGATTAACACATTAAAACATAAAAAATTAAAAATATTTTTTCAAAAGAAAAGTTTAACAGTCTGCAGTTTATACAGTTTACAGAGTTCGCCATTTATATTATGTTGTTTTCAAATAATATACTGTATCGTCACATTTTGCATTATATTACTCATTTAAAACCGGGTTATGGTTTGTCGATTTTTTAAAACCAGGTCTTCTGAATATTTAAAAACCAGTTTTTAAATTTAAAACTGAAATACTTCACAAGTGAAAATAATGAGTTATACATATCATTACAAATATTGCCATTTTGAATTCAAATAGATATTATTAAGTATTTTCAAAGTTATAAGTTCTACACTTTAGAGTCGGATAATGCGCATTATAAAAATTCTTTTGATAAGTGTTACTTTTTCCCAGTTTTTGCGTATTTCAAAATGATTTGAATTAGCTGTAGATTATCATATACAGCAGCCTACTTTTTATACTTCCATTAATTCAGTGCCAGAAATCTCATTTGTCACAATAAAATGGCTTTTCTTGTAAAGTTTACCTACTTTTTGAGTTGTGCCACTTGATAGGAAACAAGCTATATCATTATGAAACCCTAAAAGTATTACGGTAATGTTCAGAGAAAAAAAAATAAAAAAATTCAAATATGATTTGAAGAACCTGAAAAATTATAGTTCAAAGACACTGAATGCGAAAATTACGGTATTAGTCAACCAATAAACACTAAATAACAACCAGAGAATAATAAAATGGTATGAATGAACATGAATAAAAGAAGAACAATAACATCGTATGACCTTAATAAAAATGTTGAGCAGCCCGGAGATTGCTTTCTCATTATAAAATCTCATTATTTTTATATTTTTTTCGTGTGAAAAACTAATATTTCCAAAAAAATTATTTGATTTTAGAGGACTACGATTAGAACACTTTCTTGAGGTAAATGATATGATACTCTTTATATATCTATATTGATTTTGTCTACAAAACTACCGTCTACCCTAGAAAAAAGTTATTAATTAAAATCCTTTATAGATTTATTTGCTCTGAATATTATTTCGGACCCAAAAGATTTTGATAAATTTCAGATCACAATGTCGAGAAAATATTTCCACTGACAACAAATATCCTTGAATCTTCAAACTAGTCTCAAAACAATCTTTGTACGTTCATCTAACGTGTCTAGTTTATGTTTTAAACAACAATATTATACAATTTATGCAAGGCCATTGATAACGTTAATCATAATTATCATATCTAGGTTTGTCTGATACAGCGAACGATCTAATTTCACTATTTTATCGTAAGATATCAAATATTGACAGCTAAAGAGTAAATATTCTTTTACATCTGGGTCTCTTGTACATCTGGGGTACCACAAGGGTCAATTTCTGATCCGTTGTTCTTTGCGTGTTTATCAATAGGTCATCTGATATAAAATATTGTTTATACTTATGTATTGCATCAAATACCTTAATAAATTAGGAATGTGAAGGAAGTATTGATGATGCAGTTGTATGTATTATATTTTCTTATAGTATTAATTAATTAAATTATTGTAAAATAATCTTCTTCAATAAAAGCATTCTAAAGAATAAATTTTAAAGTAACTCTGTAATCGCAGCACAAAATTCAATTAACACGGCCACCACAACGTGCGTCATTACCTACTGATCACTCAATTAACAAATTTGCACCACCGTGTTACTAAAACCTCGCAAAGAAAAGACCATACCATTAAAAAAACTTTGGTGTTTATTACCGAACAAATAAATAAATTACTAGCCACTACACAATAAATAATTCAAATAAATTAATTGTAAATCGTATATAATAATAGTAAAAACTTGGACAAGAGAAATGTATAATATCAACAGCCTTCAACTTTGATGGTCTAGCATCTATCAAAGAGAGGCTATTGAAGTATCCTTGTCCCAATGGCTTCAGCACCTATTTCTCTAGCAGGCCTACGTCTGATAGTTCTCTGCGTTTTGCGGAAAAATGGGAAGAAAACAATATTCTCGGCAACGTCCAAGTCTGCTCCATTCTCGTTGTCTCTCAATAAGCGTGATTCAGCAGATCTTGAGACCCTTACGCTCACAAACGGATGGATAGCTACAGTTGCAACAACATCCTCTTGGGCTTCCAAGTTGGGATCAGCTATTTCTTCGTTTTGAATTTCATAAGTGTCCGGAACTGACCGTTTGCTGATTCTTTCATTGCCCAGGAGTTGAACTTCTTCTTGTCGGATGATGCCGCATGTTGCAAAACCCAAGAAGATGGTGATAAGTAGAACAATGGTAAAGGCAATCTGGAATTTAAAAAAAAGTAATTAGTAATCTTGTTTTATAAAAAAGAAACACACGTGAGTCACTGTTCGATAATAAGTAGGTACTTACCATTTTTGTAATTTGTGTTATTGATATTGTATCAATATGTAAATGTATTTAGATTGTGTGTTAGCTGTGTATAGCTCGAAGGTAAAGTTTGTAATGGCTTCCGTGTTCCGATTTCTGCTTTTATACTGCAGCTATGATGTGCGCCAAACAGTTAATGCTACTAATTCCAGATTGACGCTTCACCCAGCTTGCTAATTGCTCGTGTAAACTTCTAGTGCTCCGAGCAGCGTGATTCTTTGCGAGCGTCAATCTCGTAAATATGAATCCTTAAAAGGAAGAAAGAATGCGCATTTTTTTTTTTGGAGAAGCTGCGAAATTTCTGCGCTCTAATTAACTCTTCCCACCTATTAAACATAATTACGCAACTTCTTAATCTTAACAATATGCACTATTCTTAAAATAGCACCTGCGTTTTAATTTCCGTTTGTTTGTCTAGTGTATGATTCATTTGACTTTCCTAGGCATGTTATTATCTTGATGCGGTACGGGATTATCTGTGGTATGTGGATACTTGGTAGGAAGTTGATGTGCGTCAATAATTAAATATAATAATAGGTAGGAATGGCCGATTGTTGTATTTTTAGACCTTTTGACGTAAATTTTTAATTTGGATCGTTTTGCTAACATGAATGCTTATTCGTCTTTCAAACAGAAAGGATGCTTTGTGATGTGTTTGGCAAATAGTGGGGTAGAGGTAAATTGTGGTACGTAATTATAATTAATATAAATGTTCTTAATTTAATAAATTACTTTGGCTATGTAGACATAAACGTAAGCAACGCTAGTTTTATGTATTAGATATTATTTTATAAACTCTACTAACTTTGAAACTGATTGTGTGGAATCGCTTAAATGTAGAAAATTAGATTTGAGTTTAGAAAATTTGTCTGGCAACATGGTCGGCCATAAAAAAAACTTGCAATTTCGTTTCTTATTTGTGTATGGAAACTTTTGTGGATTGTTACTGTATAAGCAATAGAAATATCAACAAATAACTAACAGCAAAAACAAACAAAGATTTTTAGTACTAGTCTTAAGAATCTTAAGATATACCAATAAGTATTTGTACATTTATTACAATAATTGGAAAATTTTTTATATCAAAACTAGAAATATTTGAGTTATAACATTTAACATTTAATAAATAAATAAGTCTTAAAACCACAGTTCAGTTACTGTTTAGAAAAGAAGTTTATAAAATTCACTGTTTAGTACTTTATTTTCGGATTTAAAGATTCTTTCTCCCTATTAAATGATTTTCAACTAATTTTATGGCTTTTCCATCATTTATCAGTGTGTTTTAATAATTCATAATTAAAATGTATTTTAGAATTATTGCATTTTGTCTGATTTTCATACAATATAGGTGCCTTTTTGTTTCGCACCAATATTGTTTTTTATCGGTTAAAAGATATGTTATTGGAGGTCCAATAAACAGGCGTATAGACTTTTCATTTTTGTCAATTTTCTCTTTATTATCGGTTTTGAACATTATCTCTTAACAACTCGAGTGAATTCCAACTGATATTGCTGGCTTCTTACTGTTTTCAATGAACACGAACCAACAATTATTATAGAAAATTAATAAACATTAGAAAGACAACAATATTAGTTGGATTCCCTGTGTTCACTCAGTCGAGAAAGCATGTTTAAAACCGTCCATAAATAAAAATCTTTATATGAAAATTATAGACAATAAAAAGGTAACAATATTGTAATTATCTAATTAACTAATTCTATAATTATAGACAGAGAGAATGTTGAAAACCGAAAATAAAAATTGACAACATTGAAAATTATCTATTCATGTCCATCGAGCACCCGTTAAAATTGTTAAGACCCAGTTCTACCTCTCCTAAAACGCGTTTGCAAATAAAAGCGTTATTTATTGTTCAAAGTTTATGAAATTTTTTATGTAACTTCTTAATTAAATAACGAGTTGGGCTGGATGAAAAAAAAAATTTGTTAAAGATAAAAATCAATTTTACTTCTACATCTTTGGTTTTTTTCAAATATAAAACATTTAGCCCAACTCATGATACAAAAATAGATTTTTTATTTAAGTACAATTTTAATCTAAATATTATAATTGCGATAACAAAGCGTAATTGCCAGAAATGTATGTAATTTGCCTATATTACGGGCCCGGTGTAGACAGCAGACGTTAGGAGTTTTAAACACCGCCTATAACTACGCCACGCCTACTGCTATTTTTAGATTAGACTGTTCACAAGTTATGACCGTAGCGTATATTGAATCGGGAGAACCGAGTTCTCGCATTTCACATTTATACGCACGGTTTACAAATTTAACACACGATAAAAGTCATATACTGTATGCTATTATACTTAGTGTAGTTATACCTGCTAGGTGTTAGGTATATTTGTTTAATAATGGGTAGAAGTCGTGGCAAAATACCTAAACATCCGCATCTGTCCTCTAAACGAATTAGTAAAAGATGACTACGTACCACCTAAGTTAAAATATATGTATAGATAATCTAAAAGAACAATATTGTAATTATTTAATAACAAATGAGACAAAGAGACCAGAACAGGACTCAAATGAATATTTTATTTAAAATGTCGGTTTTGTGGACAGGAAGAGACAATTAGCAGTGACGAACTTGGGTCGGCTCTAATGGATATTAGTTCAGCGACTGTATTGGGCAGTATTACAGCGGGAATTGGATATAGCCAATGCGAGAATTTGTTTTCATTTATGAATCTTGCATTCATGGCGCCCAAAACGTTTATAAAATATAGCGAACTTGTAGGTGACAAAATATTTGGGATTTATATAAATGGTTTGGGGAACTTTGGACTATGTACTATGTTTTTACTTTATCATACGTTGTATGTAAAGTATTGTAATCGTGCCAAACAAAATTTTTGAGGTTTTAGCGGAAATGTCTTTTTGGATACCTTGAACATTTTTGACCCAGGTAAAAAAAAATTCTGTGTATGAGTGTGTTTTTTTTGTGGCGACGATTCCGGAGAAACTACTAAGGTATCGGGACGAAACTTCACATTTAGAAGTTTCATAACCAAACTTACAGCTGAAAAGCTTTCTGTTGAAAAGGATCCAAAGGAACTGGAGGTTTAGTCTTATAGCATTTTTGAAAGATTTTGCAAATAAGCCGCCATTTCTGGAAATTTGTCGAAATAGTTAAATAATAAATTAAAGTACAGGAAATTCTGTACAATTTATGACTATGGCATTTTTTGGTAAAATGAATAGTTTAGCTGCATGAGCAAATTCTATTTTATCGAGATCGCTGCATTAAAACTAGTTAGCCAGGATTTGTCAGATATTGTGATTCTAATGACAGTAGGTAGTGTCAAACGCTGATGTTTTGACAATACCTACTGTCAATATAATCAAAATATCAGTCTAGTTCCAATAGTTTTATTTTAAAGCAGACATGGCCGATCTCGATCAAATAGAATCTCATGCAGCTAAACTATTAATTTTATATATGGTATGATAAAGTAATGTGCCTGAACGTATCAGATTATTTTTTTTTATTTTTGTCTTCGTGTGTCACTGCCGTGCGTTCGTTCGATATCCAGCATGTTTATAGATGTATTGGGTCCTCATTGCTCGATTTTAATTAATTCCTTTCTAAATTGAAGTCCATAATTCACCGATGAGTTATCATGAGTTAATACATTTTTGTCAATTTACTATACTGTATGTATGTCACCCTGTTAAAAAGATTAAATATTATAATAGCAAGCGCGCTCTCTCTAAATTAAATCAATATATTTTCTTTTACCGCCTGGCGGCCGCCAGCCAGCTGTATGCAGTCCGGGATGCATATGCGACCCGGATGAGTGAGAACACTAATACATTGTAACTTGAGCGAAAACGAAAGCGCCGCCGCGCGGCGACAAACTGGCTGAGTACTTCTCCTTCGAATGTACTCGCGTCGACTATGCTCCGCCTTTGCCTGCTTCCTCTAAACCACCCAACTTCCCCTTATCTTAAACTGTGGCCTGTTTGACGTTGGTGGGGGCCAGGCAGACCACTCCCAGCAAAAAAAAAACATCGCAACGAAATATTTCGTTTGGAAGTTGCGATGTTTTTAAAACGGAGCCTTAATATCAAATTCATGAACAATAGAAAGGCGACAATATTAGAGATATAGAGAAAAGTGGACAAATTTGAAAATTCAACGAAATACAAAATTGTCATTATTACTACTATACTAACAAACGCTTGAAATGCGACAATTTTAAAATAATTACTATTGTTACTATACGTATAAAGTGTTACCAAATCAGGGAAAATATTAAAATTTTTGTTTTTTCATCACAATATATATGAGACCACTAGTAAAAATATATGAGATCATGAAAAAATATATGATATACTGATCAATTTGATCACGGCATTGTTTCATAGAAACACATATGTGACCCCGTACGAGAGAATCGCCCTAACTGCCATCTCTCGTTTCGATAGTATTGACTTCTGTGTTTGAAGGCCCATAACTCTAAAGCTACTAAACTTAAAAAAAAGAAATAAAGTATGTCATAGTCCTGAATCATTTCTACATAAGTTGTGTAAACATGAGCGCGAGAGAAGTCAAAAAGTACCCGATTTTTGCAGTTTTAAATTAACGCTCGTCTTTCCGATTTATTTTCTCTTAAACCACTTACTACAAAAATTGCAGTTTTTGTTCAGGTTGCATTTAGAGTCTCTTCTTGGCGATTTTGTTTTCTTCAGTTTTAAATAAAGGTTGCGAACAAGATTTTGATGGAAGCTGATATCTCAGGAACGAATGTTAGCAGGACAACGCCGTTATCATGCAAATAATCCTTATTTACTGCGATACATATTCCTTGAATTTAATAGCATTCCGACTATTTGTTAATTTTTAAGAGCGAAATGAACATCAACAATATTTTGCGCAGTTCGGCTTCCCTCGCTTGTGTATTTTGGTACGAGGCAGTCGAACGAGATGCGGAGTTTTTCCGCTATCAGTGAATCCGTGTGAATCCGTGTTTGTAAAATATTCTTGGGTATAATAATTAATCGTACATCTAAATTTATTATTTATATTTAACTCCCACTACTATTAAAAAATTCCGAAACTAAATTGTTCTGATAGTATCGTACTAATAGAAAATTATCTCCACTGTCCCAGCTACGTTTCCATTTACCGTTAACGATTGACGTAGTGCGCGCTGCAATTCTTTTTCTACAGTCGCATTAAATAAATTATGACGATTGATTACGTGCATATCCCGATGTCGTTACCGAGATATCCGCTTCCATAAAAATCTTGTACGCAACCTTTATTACACAAAAAATGAAGAAAACAAAAACGCCAATCTATACAAGAGGCTCTGAATGCAACCTGAACAAAAATTGAAAATTTTGTGGAAAGCGGTTTACGAGGGAAAAATGGAAACACGAACGTTAATTTAAAAGTGTGAAAATCGGGGACCTTTTCTTATTTCTCTTGCGCTCGTGTTTACACCGAGAGACAAAAAATGTTGACAGTCAAACTTATGTAGAAATGATTCAGGAGTATGATACACTTTATTTCAACTTTTTCTGTTCAGTAGTTTTAGAGTTATGCGCCTTCAAACCCAGGAGTCAATATTGTCGAAACGAGAGATGGCAGTTAGGGCGATTCTCTCGTGAGCGGTAACAATTATTATTATTATTGATAATGAACCGCGCTTTTCACTTCAGCGTTCCATATTTGTTGGACATTGACAGTTATTATTATGTATTATTATTTTTTTCAGAAATGTCAATAAACTATTTCTCAGTTATGAACTGCTTCTTGCTTATTGATTTTCTTTTTTATTTCATAAGAAATATATACATAAAAGAAATATAAAAATTAACAACTACCACTAAAATGTTGAACAACGTCGGCTTAATATTCAAATGGTTTAGGCTTAACTCCAAAATAATAAAACTCACTGCTGAACAAAATGCGAAGCTGAGAAATTTCCCTTTCAAAGTATGGAACACAAAAGCTGTTTTAGGAAAAGACGTGGGGTTAGACTATTCTTGATGTAGACTGATGATTTATTATATAAAGCAATGTAAGTGAATTTTAGTGGTAATGTTTAATAACACTTGATTTATAAAGTTATACATAATGTAGTTTAGTTTTTGCTAATTTTCAATGATGACTCATTCTTATCAAGTAGGTATTGATTTTGAGATATTTGCGAACTCATAAAAAAATCAACAGTATGTTTTTAATTTCAAAACATTATGAAAAAACGGTATATTTTTGTTTCCCCGCTAATTGCTTTGCGCAACTTCATACGCATGGCGTTGTTTATCAATATTGAATATGGTGAATGCAGTTAAAACAGATTTTGCAAATATCGTTCACGAGACTATCAAACCTGGATGTAGACACCTGCCAATGACGTCAATGTGGTTCAAAAAATACAGCTATAATAATTGCTCCAGTAAACAATTTAGCAAATGTTTAAGCTCGGCACGATGTATTTTTTTCTAGTGCCAAGTGTTTTCAACTTGGGCATTACATTTTTAGAATCGGTGAGTGTTGTTCATCATTACTGCAGTAGTGCTGTTTTCTATTGTGTTTATATAGACCACTGTCACTTTGATAATTTAAGTCAACTGTTGTTTATAATATTATACAGGAAGTGCTTGAATTTGTATTGTGTCAGTGGAAGGATTTATAAAATCTGTTTCTTGGGTTTAATAGTCTGCTTACGTACGTAGTAAAATTTGAAAGTTGTCTCTAACAAATAATTTAAACAAGATTAGGAATCTTTTTTGTAGCCGCATAAACAATCCATCTATGTTTGAAGATTCTCTTATTTTATTTGATTTCTTTAACAGTGATAATTTGAACTTTTGACACAGCAATATATTTATAATCGTGATTTTATGGTAGAATAAATAGATTATACAAATCTTACTATAGAGCTAGATATAATCCCAATATTTGTTCATATTTTTGTGTACATGATAAATGATAAAGGGTGACAGATAAATAAGAAAATTATATGTGATGAAAAATAACACGAAAAGAATCAAACCAAAACAAAATTGTTAACACATATGGCATATGATATGCTGGATGACCCACTAGAACAGTTGTTAGGGAGCAAATAAAACTTGGAGTGTTTGGTTTCCGAAATAATATTATAATAATATTTATAGCGAAAAGACGAGTATTCCGATTACCAATGTCAGTTTAATTAGATTGTTTGTTTGTATTTTTTGCTATAACGTCCTTTCCTAGAAAGCGAAAAAGTCACAAAATTTATTGTGCCACGTTTACAGTACCTAATTTGTGTTCAGTAACCCAAAATGACTAATTTCTGCTCTGTAGCCTGAAATGTCCAAATGACACTTAAAAGTTTCCATTATTTCGCACTTTTCTTGCACAGCTGACCCGTTTATCTTAAATATATTGGGCGTTAAAAAACCCATAACTATTGATAAAGTATACAGTAGTAGACCACCTTTTGATGATAAACCTTTTTCTAAAAAAATACACCGTTTAAGAGCTATAGAGCGCCGTAATATGGTACCTACCACCTTAAGAAACTGCCGCAGGAAACTAGATTGTGTGAACTGTCAAATATCATAAAATAGAGCCCTTTTAAAAACACATAGTATTAACCGAATATTGACTATAAAATTGGTACAAAACTTTCGGTACTTACTAAAAGTATAAAACTCTTTTCAATGACGTTAAATAAAAAAGTTTCAGACAAAAGTTATTTGGTTATCTAAAGGTGATACCATCTTCCAACTCTTTGCAGCCTGCAAACGGACATAAGACTTTTATAAACAGTTGGTCTACAATGTCTATATACCCTTTAAATAGTTGATACCCTGATTTTTCACACCGTACACTACATATACCGCAACAATTAGTAATTATTTGAATTAATATTGTCGCTTTTCAAGTATTATAATTAATACAATAGTAATGACAACAATTTTGAATTTTATCGTTGATGACCCTATCATAGAACTTTGTATACTAAGGATAAAGGTAATTTTTCGGGCAATTCCGTCATACGAAGGTCGCAGATGCAACCGTAGACACGTGTTTCGGACTATTAGTCCTCATCAGTACGGTATAGCCAAGGAGCAAGATGGACACCATAGCCCATGGAAATGTGAAGGAAAGCTGGTTAATCGACCAGCTATGGTGTACCTGGGGTGTACCAGTCACCTCCGGCGCGACGTCACTTCTTGTCTTCGAATCCTGAAGATGTTGGGACTGAAGCACCAAATTGGCGACATTGGTCACCCCCGTTATGGTCTCCATTTGAGTTTCTTTCCATTGACTGTCCATCTTGCTCCTTAGCTATACCGTACTGATGAGGACTAATAGTCCGAAACACGTGTCTACGGTTGCATCTTCGACCTTCGTATGATGGAATTGCCCGAAAAATTACCTTTATCCTCGAATATCTCACCGTCGATTAACCAGCTTTCCTTTGTATACTAAGAATTTTCATCGGATGCTTGATGAACACGATTATCGAATATTCACTTTTGTCTATCTTAGCTATGTGATTTCGGTTTTAAGCATTCTCAATGGACAATTTGGTGAAAGTATAATTTTTTTGCCTTTCTTTTGTTGATTGGTTAGGTATTAAGATTTTTATCGTAGGACCGTTTTGAAAACATATTTCTCGACAAATGAGTGAATCCTAACTAATATTATCGTATTTCCCAACTAGGGTTTGCCAACTCTTCAAAGTCAAAATACCAACCTAAGCATCTGTCGGTATAGCATCTTTTAATGTTACAAAGTTAAAAATAGTTTCTTTAGTGTTAAAACTGGACTTTCCACCGGAAGATAAAGTTTAAAAGACATTGAAAAAACATCACATTCTTACAGACCTCCAGAATTAAAGGAACCTAATACCAACTTTGCTAAACATTGATCGATTCATTATTTTGTTTTCGGTAGTTTGGAAAGAAATTCATCAAGCTTAATTATCAGTAGAGATCAAATAGTAAGCATTTCGCTTACACAATGAAAAATAAATGTAAATTTTCATAACTACACAAATGTAAACAGCGCATTGCTTTTTTACTACATGACTGTCAAATCACGCCTGGCGTATTTGTCAAATCATTCATATACCTGGCGTATTTGTAATTATGCACATTAATAGTAATGATTTTTTACTATGTATGCTGTTTTATTGCAAGTGCATAGCCTAAACTGGTTAAGAATTAACATTATTTCTCCTGACTTTTCAAATTTAATTGTAATTAAAATTTTATTTTATAATATGCCACTCTCCATGGAACACGATACAACTATTCTCCTATATAAATTTAAATAATTAATTGATAAAATTTATAAAATTAATCCTTTGAATAAAATCCAGATAAAAAGTGATTTAACCAGTTTTTAGCGGACAACAATGCAAAATCTTCTTGAAAACTTGAGTTCTCTGAATAATTTGAAATTTGAAGCCAATTACATCAGTGGACCGAGGGACTTTTACATATATAAAAAAATATCTTACTATTTTTATTTTAAATTAACTTGTTTTTTGTGTGGTTCTTTCTCATTTTCCTCATTTGAGAAACTAATTTTCTGCTTATTTATGGCGCCAATTCTCCAAAAATACATGCTTTTATATGCGCTCTCAAATTATCATACCATACTAAATTTGAAAATGATATTTTTCCGTTTTGGGGTAGTTTCGACAGGCTGTGGAATAAGTATGTAACATAAGTATGTAACATGGATTTGCACTCGGTAGCAAAGGTATATCAATTCACAACATTTTGTTTTTATTTTGTGGTTTATTGACTGAATTTGTGTTGAAGATACATAATTAGTAGAGTAACCGTTGGTATTTGAAATGCTGTTAAACTTTGCTGCAAATATTACTTAATTGAGAGTATTATTTGTAATACCAATAATGAATTAATTTAAAGATAATACATTAACAGATAAAACGATTGGAAAATTATATTTTAATAAGTAATACTTAACGTGTACTTGCTACATATTTTTAATATGTATGACCTTCTTTCTGAAATAACAGCACGTTATCAACGGCATATGCGGCATATTCACCCTGCATTGCAAAATACAGTTTTTCCAGTGTTTCTGGTAGTACAGACAATGCAAAATTTTACTAGAAACCTTGTACCTTTAACAAAAATTCAGATATTTGCATGAAATAAAAAGGAAAATAATAATAATTTTACAATCACATATACGGCTTTAAAACAGAGTTCTTAAGCACCTTCACAAGTTCCATAATTAATTCACTGGGCGTCTCAAACTTATAACATAATAGTTATTTATGTACCAAGGGCATTAGACGGATGTTGATGCCCCGAGGGTGACCTATCGGCCCTCGCGCTTTTTAAGTCGCCCGAGGGTATAAACATCAAGTAATGCCCGAGGTATATACAAAATTTTATGCCTACAATGGTTTTGTTCCTCCGTTTGAATAATATTAATAAATATTTTGACGTTATCAAGTGACGGCGTATCTACGGAGTTGAATAACCATACAAACAATTCGAAGTTGAGTGACAATACAGACAATTAATTGTCAAACTTATAACCTTAATCGCCAATAATTGACATTGATCAGTGACAATACAGACAATTAATTGTCAAACTTATAACCTTAATCGCCAATAATTGACATTGACGATTTAAAATTTACAATTTGAATGACAAATATTTGATATATTTGACATATAACCATGACAATCCTTTATGCCCTAGGGCGCATAAAGAATCTTTATCGCCCTAGGGCGCAAAAAGTAGCTGTTTTCGTCCCGGTAACTAAGATGTAAAATGTCACTTCATGATCATATAGGACATAAACATCATTTTCGCCTTGCATAATCAGTAAGATTTTTTTTGTTAAAATTTTTTAATGTACATATTTTTTTGGTATAGTATAAAAAATCATTACTGGCTTTTCAGATGGCTTTACCGCCACCGGCCGGAACCCTAAAATACCGGTCAGTTGGCAAGGCTATTCCCGATTATTATTTTATTGTTCGAAATAATAAACAAAAATTTGACAAAATGAACAAAATCTAAAAATCTATAATCCGGTTTATTGGACATCCGATATTGTTTTAACTGTAATAAAGAAGAGAAAGGCGGCAATTGTTCATTGTACATTGACCTTGGCTCGATGAACACGAGCCACTATATCTTATAGCAAATTAACAATAATTACTCCTAGCGCATTAATAAACAATTAATAGGCAAACATATTGGTTGAAAATCAGACAAAATGTAAAATTCTAGGAAAGAGTTCAATGCCTCTGAAATAAATTATAATTACAAATATTGTTGGTGTTTCTACATCTTGCATCTTGCATCTGTTTTTTTTTTTTCGAGTTATATTATTGTTTGGCGTGTTTCATTGTGTACCACTCCTCTGAGTGTTATTTATGGAATGCCGCGCCCCGGCGCGCCGCTCACCCTCAAACCCGCATTTTAAGGCTAAAAATCTTCTCTGGCCGGGGTAATATTAGTCAATTAATATTAATAACTTTGATTCCAAAACTAAGAAGTTATAAGCTCTACTGTAGTCATGTAATGTGTCTTTCGTTTGTACGCCAATAAAATGTATCTTTGTCCAAGTGATCCAAGTGATCCTCTAAATTTAATTAAAATAAACGTAATTAAATTAAATTAGTATCAACCGATCTATTTTTGCGGGACGTGCTAAGTTTTCTCACATGAAACAAGCTTTCATAGTAGTGGGGTTGCAGTTTAAAAATAATCTTCGCAAATTAGTACAAATTGCAAAGGCCAATATATTCAATAAATAACTGTAGTGAAAATAACAATTTTACACGTTTCTACATAAAACTCATACACACCTCACTGCATTCTGCGTCGTAGTATTAGAATCTATAATTACAAAACCAAAACAAAATTATTCTTTTTTCTATAGATTTTGTTACTTATTTTTACTTTTACAACTTTCTTCTATGTTTTTTCTTTGTTACATGTGCAGAGTTAATTTGGCTGTTATTTTACACATAATATGATCTTGGATCTTGTTAAACAGTGTATGTAGATGTGTTTATTGCTTTATCCTATATTATATAACTGGTCAATACTGTAAATATACGTGAGGAATCGTGTTTACATAAAAAAAATTAAAGTTGTTAGTCATTAGTAAATTTTTGTGAGATTGACGCCACAACCGATACAAAACACACGCAATAATGACAACGTACTGAAATATCTTTCAACAGATCAACAGATTTACGTAAGACAAATATAGTATTTTTGGGCATATTCAAGGGTACACACATTACACGCCAAAGAATAACTGACCATATCCATTACTTGCATGAGTTGTGTTAATTGACTCACTTGGCAATTCACACATTTTAGGCAATATGACTTACTGATAGGATATGGAAGAAGATACATTACTTACTGAAATAAAATGAAGGTTAGATAAACTAAAATATATAATGGTGCTTCTATTTGTATTTGTAATACATACCGAGACTGGTTAGATATTGTTATGGTAATTATTATTTACGTTACTGCTTTTAACCATTTTAACAGTATTTGTTTCGGTGCGTGGAACAATACCGTGTAAATATTTTCTATTTTTATCAGAATATAATAATATAGTATGTGCGTCAATGACCAAGTTGGGAACTTTGTTGATGCGAATTCTAAGAATGTAGATTCAGTACTTTCCGATATTACCAATACCTACAGTCGAGTCATTTAAGCTGCAAAAGCTAGACTAACAAATTAGCAGCAAGCTAAATGTAATATGTATTTATAGGACAACACAAAGTATCAAGAAACGAGAAATTATTAACAAGAGTGTCACACGTCCTTCTTGATAGCAGGTGAGCTAAAGAACTTATAGTACCAGCTATAGTCAATTATAAACGCTGAAAACGTTAACACGTTCAGTTCAAAGGAACATTATAAGTGTGTAATATTTTTCTGTAGAGAATTGTTTTCTCTATTTTTTGTGATAACCAATGTCACACAGACTTTTTGAGAAACATTTGTACTTGAATTTATTTTTTTGAATCAAAACATATTTCTCTGGTACAACACAATATTTATTGCATCGAATACTCTAGCTTATTTGCTTGTAGAGATTTTACTTGGAATACTTATTTAAGTTTAATAAATATTTTTGGATACAAGCTAAAAAATAGTTTCCTTTAAACAATATTTTCGCTTTTATTTGAAAATAAAAATCCCAATACAAATCCAGTTTTGACTGAAGTAAATGTACTTTTATTTTGTATACAAGAACAAGTTCCTTTCCTTTAAAGTGTAAAGTGTTACCTTTCTTTGGTTTCAAAATTAAGTTAAGTAATATTGACTTCGTTTTAATCTACTGTACCCTCCGAAAAGTTTATGGCAATAAAAAGATTAAAATTAAAAAGATAAAAAAATGTATATAAAAAGAATTAAAGTATTCAATCAGTTAATAGTTTCTTTTAAAAAACTAAGACAATATCGCATTGTAACTCAATCAGCAATTTCTTTCAATCAAAAATAATTCTTAATTATAATAATTCTTTCATTGAACACAATACTTATTTTAACTAAATAAACCTTATAATATTATATTTATCCAATTGTAAATTTTAGCTGAAAACGTACTTTCTGCGAAATTTATTTCTACCCGCATTTTTTCCCTCAGCCCTCAAGCTAGACTTATAACATAAAATAAATAACAAAATTAAATCTATGCTTGTATTTAATTGCGCAATAATATGGGCAATTTACAATTTAATCACTTAAAGTGTAAATAACTGTAGTGAAATTTCAATTTCAAAGTATTTGAGTTTATGGTGAGTTATTTTCTTCTTTTTGAAACGTTTTGGTATAATTTGGCAATAGCTCTAATATAGTGCGTCTAATGCCGACAAAAATTCTGAACCCATGAAAGAATGGTCTAACAAATGATTTAATTGTGTTGCAGTCACACACCTTCGTACATATTAGATGCTAATGCACAGTTACAACTTGGTGCTAATTTATTATGTCAACTAAATTGTCCACTGTCAGCTTACGAATGCTCGCAGAAACAATGACATGCACTTATCACAAATGTAATTTTATTTTCATTAATTTAATTATATTGAGTTAGTCATTCTGCAAGTTATAATGGAATGAATGTACATGTGACTATTTTCAGTCATCAATAATTTTATATTTCTCCTGGCTTTCGTTTGGAGCTTTGCATTTTCCGTTGTTACATGTGTTTCTGTACAAGACATATTAACAGGGTGGGCTGACCGTTTTGCGGAGCCTCATGAAAAACTTGTTTGTTGGCCCCAAAATATTTTGTCAACAATATACTCGGCTCTCTTCTAAGAATGAAAATGTTTGAATTTAAATTAAATTATCAAACTGACCTTATTTGAAAGTTACTCATTGGGTTCTTGATACGTTTTTCGGATTCAATCATATTTTGCCATTTTAATCTTGCGAAAATTAGTGCAATAATACGAAATGTATGTGAAAATACCATTAGTAACAAAAAACAGGATTAGCTCACTATTTTGCACTCAATGAGGCCTAATTTTCGGCTTTAAACAATCTGTCTTAACTAACACTCTATTCACTATTCTCTAGTTTTTACACATTTTAATGATAGTCTGGGAAGATTGGATTTTCACTTTGGAAAAATTCACACGTAAGTAGATTTTATGAAAAACTGTTGTCTGGGACATCAATAGTCTTAGTTCTAAAAGTCTGTTGCTGCAATAGTGTGGTGGGAAACTTTTTTATTTAAGCTAAAAAATTTGCGTTTCTAATTACATTTTTCTGCAAAAACAACACCGGCAAAAGAGGAGCATTTGCTATAACTTTTAGCTGCCCAGAATATGTTTTTGCCCTGAATATATATTTTAGAATATGTTAGCGAACAATCGTGTTGAAACTTTGTAATTGATTTGATTAAATACAGCGTGTCTCACGTACATTAGACGTTTCTCATGTTCTACTATTTCTGGAAACATGAAATTTTGGAATTAGAATTTACTCGATCTGAGCTCCTCGGCTAAAATATTAGTTAACTGTCACGTCCGGTCACCGGAAGTCGGTATCAACTTTGTTATTTTAAATGGAATGATATAATTTTAATTTTATTTTTGGTTTCTACGTATCAAAACACATCATTTTTGATAATATTTCCCTATACCTAAATATCACCATTTTTGAGTTTTTTTGATTTTACTATTTTTTTGGTGATTTTCCCGGTTACGTTTAAAATTGAATATCTCGGTTATTATTGAAACTAGAAGTTTCATGATTGGTGGTCCAAAACTAGAAACATAACCAAATAAGACGATGTTCATCATGATATCTTATACAGGGTGTTCAAAATTTACAACACAATAATTGAATTTTTAAACGTAAAAAACTCATTTTTTCCAAATTCGAAATTCGAAATAATGTAAAGATACACTTTCATTTATTTCTTAATACATATTTCTTATTTTTTTTGTTTTTTTTTCTTCTTTCTCACAAACTGAATCCATCTTTATTCAAATAAGATATTGCTATAATTAGCTTATTAATTAATTAATTATCTTAGTAATGCTATATTAGCACACACATTTTCTGCGCAGAAAGTTTTGCGCAGAAAGAAGCGAAACTTTGAACCTCATTCATTCACATTCCATCAATATTTGTTTCTTTTATTAAGAATTTATTAGGTGTCTGCATCATTGTCACTGCATCATTGTTACAGTCCTGCAATTAATTTAAGACAACAGATTTAGATTTATTTACAAAAGAATTTTGTGTACTGTTTTCCAAGGTGGCTGCGATGGCATAGTAACCACTGGTTTCTCTTATTTGAAAAGCTTATCTGAAAAGCTAATATCATCTACATTTTTGCTAGTTTCATTTGCACCCATTTGAATATGGCCAATATGTCCTGCATATACAGGATTAGTGAAAATTACCGGAACATCTACATAATTTTTCAGCCGTAAAAAATTTCGAAAGAAAACTTTAAAGAATTTTTAATATACAAACTTTTCATTTTATTCTGGAAATTTGGGTCTTTTTCAAATGGAATACCCTGTACATTTTAACATTTTTTATATTTAAGATTACTTCTTCGAGTATTTAGTAAAAATAATTTTTTATAAACTCTGGTATTTTTTAGTTATAAGCAATTAATTAAAACTAATCAAAATTACTCAAACGCCTAAATAATTCTTCAGCCGCAAAAAATTTAAAAAAAATCAAACAATTCAAAGGTTTCTTATTTTAAACAAGCTATTGTCTAAATATATTTTTATACAGGCTGTTTATTTTATTTTGTAAACTTGGTAAACTTTTCTTTTTCTAATAGAACACAACAACAATATAGTTGTAATTAATAAATAATTCTCCAATTTAGAGAAATTGTGATAAAATTTTAAACAAAAGTTTGTTGGTTTAAATCAAGTTATCGCTTAAATATATTTTCATTTTATTATGGAAACTTCCTAGCCTTTACTTTTTCGAATGGAATAGCCCTGTATTTTTAACATTTATTAATTTTAAGAATTTTTTATGGGGAATTATTTTTATAATAAAATGCGTAATTTTTGATTTTTAATAAACAATAAATCAAAACTTATTCAGCAAACGAATAAAATATAAAAAATTCAAGAAAAAAATAACGAACCAATAAAATTTTCAAACTTCCAAATTAAAATAAATGTGCTTGAATGTAGGAAAATATTCTAAATTTAGTTTTCAAGACTGCAGCATTTTGATAAAAAAATATTCCTACAAAAGAATCTTAGAAATAAAAAATTTTAAAATATACAAGGTGTTCTATCAGAAAAATTTATCAAATTTCCATAGTAAAATGAAAATATATTTTGTATATTGAAAACATATTTTAACGATAGCTTGTTTAATGCCAAAAAACTTTTGTTTGAAATAAATCATTTATTATTCCTGCAAAATTCTTAGAAGTAAACATAGAATTAAAAAATGGTCTATTTTAAAAATGATAGGTTACCAATTTTCATAATAATTTAAGAAATATATTTATTCAATAGCCTGTTTAAAACTAAAGAAACATTTATTTGAAAAACTAATTTGAATTTTTTTGTTTTTACGGTTGGAGAATTATTTAGGTATTCCGTCAATTTTGACTAACCCTGTTTATCTAATAGATAGATAATAAAATGTTAAGATTATAATGGCCCAGTCTGTATACTAATAAGTAATAATCCTCCATCTTCTGAACTGCGTTCAGAATCAATGGTCCGAATAGATGGAGCGCGCATTGGTTACTCCACACCCGTTTAGAAACGCTAGAATTTCATATTCTGTCGATAAGTAGTGAACGGTCGAAGCGTGCTCCTTAATACACGTTTCTTACAAATGTTGATAATTCCAGAACGCTCCCCAGTATTTGACAATCTGACAATTGGAATTGGCAATCTGACAATCACTGACAATTGGACTGTCAGTGGTGGAATGTTTATTTTGACATTACTAGTTATGTATATTACACCTTCCTTAATAGGATCTCTGACAGAACTGTGCCTGTCCCATAGAGCTGAATTCCGTCCTAAAACCAATGCTCTACTCAAAATATGTCGCAAAGATATTGGATGCGTTAGTGCATATCCTTTTTGGAAAAGTGGACATGCGCTGGAAGTCAAAGTTGAGGATAGGCATCTGCGTCCAAGCCATTCCCGTTGGCTTGGTTGGGGCTTTTATACATGTTGATTGGTTTTTCTATGTAGCTTTAAGTTTCGCAATGTTAAATCTGATGTGCACCATTTTCTTCATATATGGAGTAGTGAATTTGAATTTATATTCAATGATACCTTACATGATCACCATAGTATTGAATTTTTGCTACTGCATAACAACACTGACCTTTCTGGTGATAACCGAAACGAAAAAATCAGCTTCAGTTTTCATTCTTGGTACATACATATCTTTTTGGGTGATTTTTATGCCGTGGTTATGGCACTTATGCTGGAAAGAACTAATGAGGGTTCGGAGAAAACGCAAGAAGATAGTCGCGAAAAAACGTACTATCGAACAAACCCATGAAACAACAATCCGAAGTGAAAAAGAAGATTGTGTCGATCTGAATCTTCTTTACAATGACCAAGTGGAAGAAGATTTGCAGAACGGTGAGGAAGAGTCAGATCCCAGTGTCAATTCTGAGTATATAAGAGATGTTATTAATAGTATATTTTAAATATATTTTATCGTAGCAAAGGTTTTTGTAGATATTAATAGACAATATATGATCCCGAGAAACTAACTGAATCGTCTAACTTTTCTAATTACCAACTCATTCATTTTACATTCCACAACTGATCAATATTTGTTTTTTAAATATTTACCATACATTTTGTATATTTACCTTTATTGTAATCCTGTTTACTGGCGTGCAATTGATTAAAGACAACACCTTTTTAATTCAATTATAAAAGAATTTTGTGTACCTACTGTGAAGGTGGCCATGTTGGCATAGTAACTGATGTTGTTTATTTGCTGTAAGAGGTGTTCTCACAGATTTTTGCTAATTTTATTTGAACCATTAATGCTTAATTTAAGTATACTTCATTTAGTCAATATGAAACTTTTTACCATAACTCATCTTAACTGATGGTAAAGTTGGGTATCAAGAGCATCAGGTAATTTCGAAATGCTGTTATGTCATCTGTGTATTGTACATAATGTATTAACTGATACTAATCGAAATGTTTATCAAAATAGAATGTGTATTGTGCGTGTTTATACAACCACACACACCTACAAAAATACGCAAATAAATCCAATTAGTCAGGGAATCGTGTGTGTGAGGCATGAGTATAATTTACATGCCACTAATCACGTCAAGCACCGCTTCAGCACAAATAAAACACAATAAAGTCAATGGCGTATCAACCGGGCCCGGAATCATGGCTTTTTTAAGCTTCCAAATCAGCGTTTATCAGCCGAGGTTAGTAATAAATATCAGTGGCGGTTTACGGACACATAATATACATTTATTTCAAGTGACAAGATAGTTACTTAAATTTGTGTCTTACTTAGGGCGGGTTTTTCAATTGCGGTTTAGCGGAGTTGCAAAGTATCGTTAGGCTCCACATAGCGCGCATGTGGAGCCTAACGAAAGTAAAAAAACTAAACTCTGGTAAACTGCATTGAAAAACCCACCCTTAAAAACATCTAATTTAGAGAAAAGAAAAAAGAATATTGTCGCAAAAGGAAAGTAATAGCATCCTTCCACTTATTAAGTATATTAATTAACGAATCAAGTAATTTTGCATCACAATATGTATTTTCTACAATAAAGTTGTTGTGTTTTATTGTCAAAAACTACTAAACACAGAAATAAAATAATAATTTTTAACAAAAAAAATATGTACATTTGCAGTTCTTTTTCGTGTAAATTTACAAGCAAAATGGAAAATATGTTATTTTACCAGCGGAGATGTATTTTTATGAGTTTTTTTGTGTACTTTTACATAGTTTTATCGATATTTCCAAAAAAAAAATATGAAATATTGGCATTTACAGGTATTTCATGAAAATTTAACATCATATATTAGGTAAAATCTATGTAAATTTCCATACGTTTCTAACAGTGTTTATAGGAACGTATTAAATATACTCAGCCACAATAAAATTCTAATAAAAATGCTTTGTTACCGAAAAATAGATAAAAAACTTCAAATTCAAAGTTTTAAGCCGCGGTTAACTTACAAAAAAAATAACAAATAAACAAATATTAAAAGAAGTACTAATATTCAAATAAACCGGTAATTTTTTTATAAATTAAGATTTATATATGAACACATCATAATCATTTAAATTTATTCAAATTTTTTGCTTAGAATTTGGTGTATCTTTTGTTTTTGCCTCAAGTTAATAATTACTGTGTATTACTGCAGTATTAAACATTTTTAAGTAGGTATGAGCAGGATTTCTTTAATTTAACAAACTTTACGAGAAAATGCAGAAATCATTTATTATAGATGCAATGTGTGTGCAAAAATAAGAAAGGTAGATATTTATAATTATGTACGGAGGTGTACTACTTTTTCCGCGTTTTCTTGAACGTAAATCTTTTGACTAAAATGTGCTATATGTACTAAATTATAGCGGTTTGAAATATTAACAAAACCGTATTTTAAACTTCGCTAAGTCTTAAGAAATTGACAAAGTTAATTGTTTTACATGTATTTTCTTTTTCTTTCTCTTTGTTAATCTTATAAACGGGTATAACATTTGATTGAATAGAAAAACAAATAAGCTTGTGCACTAAGAAGCATTTCAATAAAATATTGCCATACAAAATAAAGTAAATAAACTACACCAAAAGTGCTATGAAAGAAACGGAAATACTGTAAAACTACTAAGCTACTAAAGTTTACGTGTTTTTTTAAACGACAACATCGCTAGTTATTCGATAGAAGCTGTATTGCTGTGCTTTTTAGATTTTGTCTTTTTGCTCGTCCCTGTGATATTGAGACATTCATGTGAGTTTTTGTAATCTAACCGCGTTTCTTTACTTGTTACTTGATACAGTGAAATTGATTAACAATTTGTGTATGAACCACAGAACAACTTTTACTTTCTAAAAAATAATGCTGGAGAACAGGTTGAAGGGTTTCCCAGTAGTAAAAAAAATTGAGAAAGCTGGTCTAAAGCCTACAGCAGAAAGAAACCTTTGTCCAATCCGATTGCCTCTGGTCCTACACGGGCTCATCCTATGTAGAAGACATGTCAAAGTAAAGAAAAACATAACTACTACCTGCATATTTAATAAACAATTAATAAATAATTTTACAGATTTTTCAAATGATTAACAGTGGCAATTGATTCTCTTGTGTGCCTTTATTTCATAGAAACTTGATCTGAAAACAGAATTGAGTCTAGTTTTTGAGAAAATAAGTGCTAAAAAAATACAAAAATTAAAAACACGTAAAATATATTTTTTTTTCAATAACTACGCACAATAGAGTATTTGACTGTATTAAAAATATGGCTTGTATTATAGTCATCCTAATAGATTACAGCTTAAGAAAACTATTTGTTATTACTTTTCAAAAAAAATATGCTTTATTTTTATTAAAAACCAAAACTAAAATTGAATTTTATTCACTTCCGTGATTGAAAACGCTCTGTGATTGGTTCAGTCTCCAGCGACGTCATTGGTTAGTACGTTTAGAGCGCGTTTGGTTTGTCAGGGTAGGGTATGGGGAGAGCAATGCTCAGATAACCTGGGTCGGCTGTCTCTCTCTTATATGCAAATAAACGTCGTATGACGTTAGTCCGCCTATTATACAGCGCGTCACCCTCACCGTACCCTACCTGATTATCCGAACGCGCTTATGTTTCTCCAGTTTGAATTTAATAGCACTGAAGTGCCATGTAAGTATAACCTTGTAGGTTAGGTTAGCCCTAACCTTAAGCTGTCAGATCAGATAATACCTGGTTCGAAAATACGATAGATAACTTATTCTAGTCAGTTTTATATATTTCAAAGTAATCTTCACAACAAAATACACTTGAATTGGCCGCTATTTATTTCATTTGGATTTCTACGAGCCAACCCCTTTCTTCGCAGTTTCAAATCTTGCGGAACAGCTACAAATAGTGTTGCGAAGTAAATTAAAAGTATTAAAGTTATTATTATGTTCGAATAGATTTTATAAAATAATAATGTCGACGACCTGAACTGCTCAATGCTTGCAGTTTCAAAGTATAGATTTCAGACGCCGAGTTTGCACAAAACTCAAGTGAACAACCTCGACGTTTGATAACCTAATTAATGGTAATGACGCATTTGGACAATTGATATAAGTAGCCACATGGCGGAGAATCGAAAAAGGGTATTTTGTCTGTATTCACGAGTGTGACATCCGACACCCACACGAGAAGGCAGTGGCTTCTCGTCTGTGTACACGGTCGAAGTCGTCTTTAAAGATGTCCCTTAGGTAGATGACCATCGCTATCCTAGAAGAAGGAAGATGGTGGGAGGATCCGACAACCAGGGCAGATGTATAAGAATGGAACAAGACACATACAATGGCGAAGAAATTGGATCTCAAATACGGATGGATGGTCGTCTGCAAAAACCTGCCGACACGTGACGCACCGCTGTACAAGCATAGGAGAGTCTGGGTACACGGTCGAAGTCGTCTTTAAAGGTATCCCTTAGGTAGATGATCATCGCAATCCTAGACGAAGGCAGATGGTGGGAGGATATCAATAATCAGTCCGGTGAATGAGAGTGTGGCAACCGCATACGATACGAGCACGACGAATTTGTAATTTTGTGCGTGTTGATTTTATTTGTTTGTGTTTTGTAGGGTGATTTTCTCTTTTTTGTTTTTTGTATGTAAAACAGTTTTTGACATTTTTTTCTATGTAGTTTTTCTTTTTTTTTGAGTTATTTTGTCTGTACAATAAAAATATATTTTGGTTGGCGTTTTGCTGTCCCGCTTTGTGGCTGTAGATTTTGTTCAAATTATGGCATTGCTCTGAGACGAGCAATTATTGGCGAGGAGGGTTGTTGCGAAGTAAATTAAAAGTATTAAAGTTATTATTATGTTCGAATAGATTTTATAAAATAATAATGTCGACGACCTGAATTGCTCAATGCTTGCAGTTTCAAAGTATGGGTTTCAGACGCCGAGTTTGCACAAAACTCAAGTGAACAACCTCGACGTTTGATAACCTAATTAATGGTAATGACGTATTTGGACAATTGATATAAGTAGCCACATAGCGGAGAATCGAAAAAGGGTATTTTGTCTGTATTCACGAGTGTGACATCCGACACCCACACGAGAAGGCAGTGGCCTGCCTTCTCAGCTGTTTTCTCGGGGTATCTCTTCAACAATTATACATGCATGTAAAACCAGTGTGTTTTATTTACATCCACCCTGGCCTGGACCATCCCAATAACGAGCTACGTAACATGGTGGAGGCGCAAAATGATCCCAAGGGAGAACAACAACGGCTCATTCAGGTCAGGGTGGCAAGCAACAAGAGCAGTAAGAGAAGAAACGAAGGCAGAGGAATTATTACAATGAAGCGAGCGTAGAATTGAGTAAGAAGAAGATTATGATGGGTCCAGCTGCAGATTCCAGTAAAATTTCTCCACCCCGCCCCCTAGGAGACATTCTCTGGAATTTCCCGCTCAAGTAGACGGACATTCGCAGATGCCGATTGGAAAAAAAAGAAGCAGAAGTTAGTATTTGTACATTTATAGTGTTATTATAGTTTAAATGTTTGATAAGAAGATGCCGCTGACGTGTGAAAAATATGAGATTGCCCATTCTCACTACGATGGAAGCAGTGTTCTGTCCCTGGTTCTCGAAGAGAGGAGGAATGGAAATGGATCCCACAAACAAAGCGGATGGATGGTCATCTACAAAAAGCTGCCGACACGTGACGCACCGCTGTACAAGCATAGGAGAGTCTGTGTACACGGTCGAAGTCGTCTTTAAAGATGTCCCTTAGGTAGATGACCATCGCTATCCTAGAAGAAGGAAGATGGTGGGAGGATCCGACAACCAGGGCAGATGTATAAGAATGGAACAAGACACATACAATGGCGAAGAAATTGGATCTCAAATACGGATGGATGGTCGTCTGCAAAAACCTGCCGACACGTGACGCACCGCTGTACAAGCATAGGAGAGTCTGGGTACACGGTCGAAGTCGTCTTTAAAGATATCCCTTAGGTAGATGATCATCGCAATCCTAGACGAAGGCAGATGGTGGGAGGATCCAATAATCAGTCCGGTGAATGAGAGTGTGGCAACCGCATACGATACGAGCACGACGAATTTGTAATTTTGTGCGTGTTGATTTTATTTGTTTGTGTTTTGTAGGGTGATTTTCTCTTTTTTGCTTTTGTATGTAAAACAGTTTTCGAAATTTTTTTCTATGTAGTTTTTCTTGTTTTTTGAATTATTTTGTCTGTACAATAAAAATATATTTTGGTTGGCGTTTTGCTGTCCCGCTTTGTGGCTGTAGATTTTGTTCAAATTATGGCATTGCTCTGAGACGAGCAATTATTGGCGAGGAGGGTTGTTGCGAAGTAAATTAAAAGTATTAAAGTTATTATTATGTTCGAATAGATTTTATAAAATAATAATGTCGACGACCTGAATTGCTCAATGCTTGCAGTTTCAAAGTATGGGTTTCAGACGCCGAGTTTGCACAAAACTCAAGTGAACAACCTCGACGTTTGATAACCTAATTAATGGTAATGACGTATTTGGACAATTGATATAAGTAGCCACATAGCGGAGAATCGAAAAAGGGTATTTTGTCTGTATTCACGAGTGTGACATCCGACACCCATACGAGAAGGCAGTGGCCTGCCTTCTCAGCTGTTTTATCGGGGTATCTCTTCAACAATTATACACGCATGTAAAACCAGTGTGAGTTTTATTTACATCCACCCTGGCCTGGACCATCCCAATAACAAGGTACGTAACAATAGTTTATCCGGAGTTTTTATTAACTATTTCTGCATTGTGGATTTATACACCATTTATAACCCATTTTTATGTAGAAATTGTGAAAACAATACATCATACAACACAATTACTAAACGGCGACGATGCCGATGCTGACAGACTATATGGGCTGATCTGACATCTACTATCGTGTGACGTCACACAACAGAAAGTATCGCTTTGGCGGGATTTTTTGTGATTCAATTTTTAACGCTGATTTTTATGAAAGTTTGAGGAAGTAATTACGAAAAATAATGCATTTACAATGTAGAGTGAAGGAATAAACACACCATGATTGTTTTCCAATAATAGTCAAATGCCCTATTCAACATTTACGGCTCTAGGATAAAATTCTGCGAAAAGAAAAACATACTAGAATCGGTTGTAACTAGTTCGACTTTTTGCCTTTGGCCAGGGTATAGTTTACCTTCAATTATTGTGCAAATTAAGTGATTGAAAATCTGTGAAATGCTCTTCTAATATAATACAATCAAATGATTTATTTAAATAAATTGATAACAGTGGGATGCATTTATATTGTATTTTTTAAAACATATTTCATTTATTTGTCCTAACTTTGATACCCGGTAGCGGCCCAAAATATATATTATTTTAATTATTATATAAAATACTGTAATTCTATTGCTTTTTTTTCTGATCATATAACATTTTCAGGGGGATCGTTGGAAAAAATGATTGACCTCAATAAGAAGTACCCTGGTATGTGTTGGTTGAAGAAACTGTCTGATATGTCCGTGAAAATATGAATGAAAAATATACAAATATAATATGTATTATTCCATTAAAAAAGAACAATTACCTGTTCAATATTGCAAGACTAAACAATTCAAAACAAATTTACTCTCATTATATGAGTGGTCGATTAATAACCCTGAAAAAATCTAATTTCAAATTGCTCCGGAATTCAAAATATTGACCTCCATTAAAATGTTAACAAAAACAATAAACTTTAATTTTTTTTTATTTAATTACCGCTCAACACAGTGTAGAAATGCTACCGACGACATTTTGCGGTGAACTTTTCCTGTGTTTGATAAGGGACATTTGCATAGGAAGTGAATGTTGCATCATCAATTTATATTATTTTTGTTTGAAATTTTCAATAAATGATGAAAAAGTTGTATTTTTAAATAGGTGCTATTGAAATACTAGAAGTAAATATGTTACGTGAAATATGTATCAACTTTACATAAAGAAAATGAACTGAAATGGTAAATAAAAACGGTATTATTTTTATTATATATTTTATGTTTCCACAGAAATGCCCATGAATTTCGTATCATCACTAAATACGGTGACACGCAGAGAAACAATTTAGTAACATATGAGTGTTAATTAGTTCTGATTTCAAGGATCTGCAGTAATAGGTAGCCGCTATTAGATTATTTTACTTGCTCGCCATATTTCAAATTAAAATTATTGAAGTGTTTATTCCTAATGCATTAGGAATAAAAATCGTATAATATTGATAAGTATAAATTTAATTTAAAACAGTAACTCAAACATAGATACTGAATATCCTGCATTTAGTCAATTAACAAACGATAATGATCGATTACTCAATTCACACAAGAATCAATAGTCCAATATTATTCCACAATTAAATTTCGCGTTATACCTCCAAATGGAGAATCAGTGTTTTTAACCGGTTGATTTACACATTCTGTTAGCACCCACTGATTTGCATAACAAATAATTATGGGGGTATATAAGGACATTCTCAAATAATTTCAAATATTTATAAGTGTTGTGTTAATAGTGAACGTTCCCAAGGAAATTATTATACATTATTTATCTATTCCTTCCAGAATTGTGATGGCAAGTGAAATTTGTCCCTACTAATTACTGAACTATTTCACATCGCTTTTTAACTGTTTAAACTCATAGTGAATGTTTGTTCCAGGATTCCAAATCAACGTCCTTGATATTGTTATGTGCTGTTGCTATGGGCTGGTCGTTGCCATGTTTGGACATCAGACAAGACAAAAACGATGGACTCAAAATATTCCAACCAAGCGGAGGTATCTTTAGAGATAACTTTTCACTGGTTCGTAAACGAGATACTTCTGAATTATTAAAGACGTTAGGATATAAACCTAATGACATAAGAAAACCAAGGTCAGTGAATGAAATTTTCTATGACTTCGGCGACAAGGTGCTTTATTTGGATGATAACGACTTAATTCTAAATACCAATAAGGTATTTCTACCACTCTATGCCTTCAAAACGAAACATTTTGTCCACAAGAGAAGACAGAGGCGTTCCGCGTCTACTGAGTGCCCTTCTGGGTTTGGTTCTACTTCACACACTGATTTCTACCCAACGAAACCATCAGATATAAAAAGTGCGGGAATTCCATCTAGGTTAGAGAAGGAACGTGTTGAAGATAAAGAGCAAAAGAGTCAATTTAGAAACGTGGATAAACATGTTGAAAACGTAGAGATAGATGACACTGATAGTCAAGAGAAAGTTTCCAAGGACACAGAAGAGGAGTTGAAAACAGCTGAGAGTAGTGTAGTCTTCCATCCGCTCTTTTCGTACAGGAAAAGGATCGGTAATAGACGGCCGTTCAGAAGGGGTCCAGGAAGGTTTTTTGATTTCTAGAATTATATTTGCCCATAGTACATCAATATTCATACGCATCTGTAAATATGTCAACCACATTTTATTTATTTATTCAAAAATTAGTATTTGTTTTTGTAATGAATGGATATATTATTATAATTAAAATAAAAATATATTATATATTGTTGTTGGTATTTTTTTTACATTTTGTGTCTAACGAACACCCACAATACTTTTTATAGAGACATCTAAGAAGGCTAACAAGTTTGAGATTTCGTCTCAGAATGACGTTACGCTTTCGCCAGACTAGTTTGAGGTCAATTTACAGATTTCAGTAGCGTAAGTCAGTTGTAAACGACAACAAACAGCAGCGTTTATTTAAAAATCTTTTTTTTTGTAAATCAACTTAAAATAGTGCTTAGATACGCGAAAAAATAGTTAAAAGGATCTCAGCCATATAAGGGTTGTTACAAAGGGGTGTAAACTTATGTTTGGCGTGAAAATTCTGAAATCCCGTAAGTATGTAAGCCTGCAAATATAGAAAAACTAGTGAAAGAAACTAGTACTTATTTGAGGGTGGTTTATAAACAAATGTAGTTCTAACACCTAATGAGTATAATAATACTGCACCTGTGAATATGGTGGCGACGATTCCGGAGAAACTACTAAAGGTATCGGGACGAAACTTCTTATTTAGAAGTTAACCAAACTTAGAGCTGAAAAGCTTTCTGTTGAAAAGGGTCCAAAGGAACTGGAGGTTTAGTCTTAGCATTTTTGAAAGATTTTGCAAATAAGCCGCCATTTCTGGAATTTCGTCGAAATAATTAAATAATAAGTTAAAGATGAGGAAATTCTGAATAATTTATGGCTATGACATTTTTTGGTACAATCAATAGTTTAGCTGCATGAGCAAATTCTAGGATTTGCCAGGATTTGTCAGACTTTTTGATTCTAATGACAGTAGGTAGTGTCAAACGCTAATGTTTTGGCAATAACTTCTGTCAATATAAGCTGAGTTCGGATATTGTATTACACTTTTTACACCCAATAGCACGTAAGTGTCATTTGGACGGTGTACCCGGTGTCAATGGAGTACAATATCCGAACGCAGCTTTAATCGACATATCTGTCTAGTTCTACTAGTTTTATTTTAATGCAGACATACCCGGTCTCGATCAAATAGAATCTCATGCAGCTAAACTACTAATTTTATATATGGTATGATAAAGTCATGTGCCTGGCCACATCAGATTTTTTCATTTAAAAATCATTTTTAAATAGTTATTAAAAAAACTATTTCGTGTTCATCCGCCACTGAAGTGGCCCACGTACGCAGTGACTGCGAGTCTAGCGTAGTGGTGTAGCCGATTGAGTTGGTCAACTGTGCGTGACCTTGCTCGCACTATTATGTCCGGTCTTTGTTGATCAGAGATGATCCATAAAACGGCTCGTAGCTTGTCAGCAAGCTTTCGTCCAATACCGTATTCCCGCCTTTATAGATCTAAACTTACCGGGCAACCTGTCTATTCTAGTAACCTTGTTTAATACACTTGTAAACAAAACAGTCGCTCAATATATTAAATGTTAAATTTCGAAGTATTTATGGGCAACAAAATATTGAAAAAATGATGTCAACATTTTGTTGCCCAGTTTACGTACACATTTTATAATCACTTTCAGCCAGACTGTGACCGAGCGGTAGAGCGCTTGGCTATCAGTCTGGGGGGCGTGAGTTCGAGTCTCACGCCCTGCTTTCAGAGTAAAGGTTTTTCTGTGGTTTTCCTTTACTCCACGGCGAATGCTGAAAGCCAAACAACTTAAGATGTGCCACAGACGCGGACCATAATAATGATAATTCAGGCCTGCCGATGCCCCCGTAGTGGCGAAAGCTGTTGGGGGATATTAAGGCGTGGATTATTATTATTATTTAACAGAGCTGCTGATGTCAGCTCTTTCCCATTCGTTTATTCTAAATTGTCTAATCTTTTGTCAATGTTTTCAGTTCAAGTTTTTTTTTCAATGTTTTCAATGTTTCAGCGATGGAATTAGAGCAAGTGGGCTGTTCACTGCAATGTATTTCCTGATACAACAAATCAAATACGAATCAAGAATAGACGTGCCTCTTGCAGTCAGGGTCGTCAGATTAAGCAAGAAGGAATTCATACGCGATTTGGCACAATTTAAATTTCTCTACAGATGCTGCCTGCGATACTTGCACTTGTTTGACAATTATGCCAACTATACAGATCTGCTTACTATAAGTTTAGGAGAAGATAATGTAATCTAGTGATCAATTTTAATTTTACTGCGGTATATAATTAGATAATTATATAAAACGACTTAGGACCCAGTTCTAACCATACAAAAACTCTTTCCGAATCAAAAAATTGATGAAATTTTCACTTTTTAGATGACTAAGTAGTTGGGTTAAGCAAAAACATTTTTTTTTGGCAAAAAATGCAATTTTATTTCTACAGTGTGTCGTACTTGAAATTTCACTAAATTCGACACTGATTAGGGTGTTGTACAACTCCCCAAGGCATAGGTATATTGTGAGCTCGCATCAGTTGAAGATGAGTTAACTGGAGTGTTGGGATCACATAATTCTGCAAATTTTCAGTAGGACGGACGGTGACAAAGAGTGTCACGTGGAATTGTACAACGCTCAAAAAGTTATAATTGATATGCTCTGAAATAACAACGGTATCGAGTCCAGTTCATGCGGGATACACTGTATATTAGGTATATCGAAAAAACGCTTTCTTCAAAATTCAAAATTTCAAGTGGATAAAAAGTTGTCCCGGTGGACCCTCATATACCACAAAAAAAATGGCCTAATTGAATAATATTTAGGTCGCCCGCAGGAGGCCTAAAGTTTATGATTTTCTTTAAAAATTCGAATTTTGTCATATTTTTTTAAGGAAATATTAGGTGGTTTTTCACTTTCAAAGCCCAAAAGTCCGCACATAATAAAAAATTTAATGATAAATAAACTATTATCAACATTAAAGGACATTTTTTAAATTATACGAAAATTTTTCTAAAAATTTTATCTAATCTAAATAAATTGCAGGTGATCTAAATGTTGCATTAGAGTAATATATTTTTGTATACGGTAATTTCACACCTTATTGTTAAACTTTTTGTATTTGAAAAAGAAAAATCACCTAATCTTTCATTGAAAAAAAATTCTGGTTCTTAAAGAAAATTATGTACCTCAGCCCTTCTGCGGGAGACCTAAATATTTTTCAATTGCATCCATTTTTGTTGTAGTATATGTAGGTCCATAGGGACAACTTTCTATCAACTTGAAATTTTGAATTTCGAAAAAAACATTTTTTCGGTACACCCTACTGTATATGTATCGTTTATTTTTTCAGATAGATCTTACAATCAATTACTCACATTGCAGACAGATATTTTATCTAAGAAGAGTTTTGCGTGTACATTACTTTTACACAATTTGAAAATTGCGATACTTCATATTTTAATTATTTTGAATAAGCCGGAGTTACAAACACTCGGATGCCGTCTATTCCTCTCAGCCACTAATCCGCAATCAACAAATAAACAAAAAATAAATCGCAAGGAAAGAATATTGTTTTCCAGGTTGAACTAGCTCTAATTTCTTATATCATTTTTAATATTATATTTATTTTATTTATATTTCATGGTTATTTATCACATTTAACAACGTATTATGAATGTTTATGTTATTATCGGTTATCGTATCTAGAGTTTTATTAGCTTCCACGTGGTAAAAGAGAACATACGTTTCAAGTACAATGTGTTGTTGAATAATTCGTTTTTACCAAAGTATTCCTGAAAAGAGACTTGACAGGGATTTTCTAAAACTTTTTACAAATAATTTGTTTTCCATGACCGTGTTTAACTAGATAAATATAAACTTTTCATTTTTACCAGCGTCGTCCATGCTCAAGTGAAATACTGCATGGGATAGCTTACTTAACTGCATATACAATGCAATAAGTCTCATTTTGCATTTCATTGCATATTCATGTGAAAATGGAACAATTCTGAAGCAGGGAAGGAAACAGATATGTAACAACTAACGTTATTCTTGTAAATTTATTTATTAAAATATGTATAGGTACATAATCAAATGTATGTTTAGTAATAGCTAAGTAAAATTCACTTCGGACAAATTCTATTCCAGCTAGATTTACTTGATATGTATATACCGTGTATTCAGTTAGCTCTGAAGAAGCGAGCAACATGGTTCGCGATACGTCAGCATTTACAAATCTTGGCACACGCCATAACCCGGAAGCAGCTTATTTTCTATATAATATACAATTTTGGTGTTATTTTTATATATTTTTGTTTAAGACTTTGTTTCTAGAAAAATACCCATATATGAAAGTATGTATATAGAGATGAATTTCATTTCATCACTAAATACGGTGACAAACAGAGAAACAATTTAGTGATATGTGGGTGGTTTCATGGATGTGCAATATAGGTAGCCGCTATTGAGTTCTTTACTTCATCGCAATATTTCATATTAAAATTATTGAATTGTTTTGAGTGAATACATAGATTGTGTCTCCTAATCATTGGAAATAAAAACCATATCATTGCTAAGTATAAATTTAATTTAAAACCGTAAATCTATCAACGACATTCATTATCCTGCATTTACTCATATAACAAACGATTTTGATTACACAATTCATAAAAGGATCAATAGTCCAATATTATCCCATTATTAAATTTGACGTTACTAAATACTTCTAACTGGGAAATCAGTGTTTTAACCGGATGATTTACACCTGTCAACACCAATTTAATTTTCTTAAATAAATAAAATAAATAAACGAAATAACTTTATGGTATGCAAAATACAAAGGGTATGTACACCACCGAGGTGATATAAAGTACTACCAAACAAAATAACAAGGATACAGGAATAGATACGGTATAAAGAGATAAAACGGTAGAAAATTAAAAACATTTCAAAAGAAAATATTCAAAAACCGTTTAACAAATAAAATTATGGGATTTCATAAGGACAATTTGATTGAACTTTTTTTGTAATATTGCAGCTTTGGCTTTAAATACTTTTGGCTAATCTGCCAAAACTAGATCGTGCCAATACGAACTGGTGAATCCATAATAAATGCCTGAAATTATACCAATAATACATCTTATCTGACATTTACCACTCCAATACGCGATAATCTAAACATCCTGTTTTAGCGATTACAGAAAGTCGAAATAAATAGAAAATATTTACTCAAAAATGATAGGAGTTCACAAAATAACTAAAGACCCCCTCTCCCAAGTATTTACATTTCCGTATCTGTGATACTAAGGCTCTGTTGTGATATAGGTAAGTACACAATATCGCTGCAATAAATGTACAGTATGTACACATTTAATAAAATTTATCACAGGAGGAAGTGATTACACAACAAATTTAGAAACTATGCAATAATCCTAGCGATAATCCTACTATGACAAAGATGTCTATAAAAGACGTACCGAATTTACCTACTAAATAATTACAAGATAAAACGAAATCAAGGCAAAAATTAAGGCAATAACTCGTAAAGTTTCTAAACCCGCTGAAGACTTTTGTTCGACCTTTGTAATAAATATCCAATATCCATATATGTCTACATTAGGGTGGTCCAAAAAACGGACTTTTTGCCTGAGGGCAACGATCCCCCTAATCTGTTCCTTTTCCAGAAAAAAAAATTCCCACAATTGCCATTTGTTTAAACAAAAATATACGATGTTACAAACATATTTTTCCATTTTTTTGCAGAGGTTATTAAATTAGTGTATTTTTGTCATTTATTAACTAATTAGCAATTGTTTAAACAAATACCATTCGTTTAAAGAAATATATATACAATGTTGCGGACATATTTTCTATTTTTTTAAAGGAAATTATTATTAGGTTATTGGCATTTTTTGGTCATTTGCTAACTAATTTGCAATTGTATAAACTAATACCATTTGTTTACAAAAATACACAATGTTATGGACATATTTTTTCTTTTTTTTATCAGAAATTATAATTAGATTGTTGGCATTGTTTGACTAGTCTGCAATTGTTTAAATAAATACCATTTGTTTAAACAAAAATATACAATGGTACCGATGTATCTTTTTGACAAAAATTATTATTGTACTCCTTATCTTTTTTTTCTTGCCAAATTTGTTAAATAATTTTCAATTATTATAACCTATAATAATTAGTGTTGCAACCACATTACTTATCAACACTTATTAATAATAATTTTTGTCAAGAAATACGTACTTACATTGAAACAAATTTATTTGTTCAAACAATTGCACATTAAATAACAAATTACAAAATACTTTGCAACAATGTAACAATATAATTTCTACAAGAGGATCAACAAAAAACATTGTAAATTTTTGTTTAAAAAATTGGTACGTGTTTAAAGAATTGCAAATTCAAAAAGTAACGAAGTAACAAATTACAAAAACTTGCCAACAACGTAACAATATAATTTCTACAAGTGGAAAAACAAAAAACATTGTAAATCTTTGTTTAAAAAATTGGTACTTGTTTAAAGAATTGCAAATTCGTTAATAAATGACAAAAAATGCCAATAATTTAATAATAGTTTCTGCAATAAATATAAAAAATATGTCCGTAACAATGTATATATTTGCTTAAACAAACAGTATTTGTTTAAACAATTAGAAATTAGCTAATAAATGTCCAAAAACTGCCAATAATCTAATACTAATTTATGCAAAAAAAATTAGAAAATTATGTCCATTACAATGTGTATATTTGTTTAAACAATTGCAAAGTAGTTCATAAATGACAAAAAATACCAATAATCTAATAACTTCTCCAAAATTAGAAAAATATGAGCGTAACAACATATATTTTTGTTTAAACAAATGGTAATTTGTTTAATAATGTTTGCAACAAATGGAAAAATGAGTTCGTAACATCGTATATTTTTGTTTAAACGAATTGTAATTGTTTAAACATTTTTTAATTTTTAAATTAGTTAATAACTGACAAAAACATGTCAACAATTCAATAATAGCAATTTCTGTCAAAAAATAATAAATCACCTAACTTTGTAAAATTGTAAATTTGGAGAAAATTTTGCCTCATTTTTAGGGTACTGAAGGAGAGGGTGGGAGCGGTGAAAGAAAAAATAGTGGTTGTGGATTTGATCTTTGGGAAGTTCTGAACAATTTCTGATAATCTCCCGCAACTTTTTTTCTAAATCCGAAACGTGAAAAAAAAGATAAAAAGATGCATTTTTCCAATGTATTTTAAATGGGACATTTGAGGTGCTCGGTGGCACGTGTTAACGTTAGCCGACTTTTCGCAACTTTTTGGGGGATTTTATTTTTCCGGAAAAGGAGCCGATTGGGGGGGATCGTTGCCCTCCAGCAAAAAAAAAAGATTTTGCAAGGTATAAATTTGGACCACCCTAGTCTACATATATACCCGTTTCCAACCCTATGATATGTGGGGAACAATTCATTCCTATGATATTTACTGTCCTCCTGTTGGTGGTATAGAAGTGAAGATGTTTGATTTTAGTCTTGTCAATGATTTCATGAAAAAAACTAGACTTTATTGAGATAAAACATACCATAACCTGGCTGGAAAATGGCATTTTTTTCAGAAAGGTAGTGAATTGTAAATAAAAACTTTCCGATTAATATGTATGATTTGAAATTGAGGTAGATTAGAAACAAATATATTCATGTTTTTATAGTTTAACAGTTAAGTGAAAAAAGCGTGAGCGGCCTGAAAATTATGTTCATAAAATCACAGCTCTGAGAAAACTGAAAGACTTTAAAGAGTTACCCTTCAAATAGTGTTACTATTTGTGGCCCTACCCACAATTACCAAATGACAAAATTACATGTGAGTCACAAACTTACACAAGCTTACATTTTCACTGATATAAGGCTATAATCTAACAGGAAGAAGGTATGATGTTTGTTGGTACTGAATGTATTTTACTGTCAACATGCTGAGGTACTACCTAGGTTGTCTCTAGACAACAATTTTCGTTATAAGTGATGATTTATTTTAGGTATATTTTATTGTTCTGGTTAGTGATTGTGGTTATTTGTGCCCAGACGTCTATTCCACCAATCACCTTGTTGAGAAATAAAAAGGAATTACATTGTGTCATCGCTAATGATACATCCCATTCGGCAATCACATTTGTTGGGCAGGATATTATAGACCAAACTAGTAAGTACTTAAAATTAGACAAATATGCGTAGTAGGTATACATAGACAAACGCCTAATTGATTAACGTTTCAAAGAAAAAAAAAGAAAAAATTTAATATCTAATACATCAAATTCAGCCATCATATTTGTCGGGGAGGATATTGTGGACAAAACTAGTAAGTACTTAGAATACTAGCAACAATCATTAGTAATATACTTAGATGACAGAAGAATGAACATGTAGAATGGGGTAAAAAAATCGGAAAATCGAAAGGTAGCGTTGACTTCAAATTTCTAATTGTAGATGCTGGGAGAAGTTCTTTTAAATTTATGAGTTAAGACTTTGTGAAATCTAAATTTGTTCATTTTAGCTTTACGCTGACGTGCTTATATTTTCATTTTTCTTAAAAACCATGCATTTTATCGTCGTAAAATAAGTATGCCATCTCGTCTGTATTATAATTTTTTTTTGTCACATGGACTAAAATAATAATAATTAAATAGTATATTATTATACAAGTTTTATAAGACGTCAAATTGGCGCACGAGTTGTTTTGGGCACGACGAGCCAACATTTCCCAACATTTCTTAAACGATGAACAAAAAAAAGGGTGATAATTCATTTCCTTTATTGAATTTCGTTATAAAATATGAACATAATAAAGATTTTTTATTTTTTCCATACATTTTCCCATAGCATTTGTTTATTCGGTTGATAAAAACAATGTAAAAGAACCCCAGCACCAAGGACCCCTTCTTGAGTATGTAGCAGCAACTGTTTCGGTAGATAATTTACTTATTGTATCAGTTTTGGTCAAATTCAAGTGACTGAATGTGCGTTCCACGCTGGCATTTGGAAATGGTAAAACAAGTAAAAAGTTTAAATTTTCGAACCTACAAATTCACTAGCGTCTAGGATGTCTGTCACTACATAATCCCGAACGTTTACGTCCGCCGGCGAGTTGCCGTTAGGATCGGTCGGGACGGAGCGAATTTGATAGTACAAACTCCTTAGTTTCCTGTTTCTCTCTAGATTAGAATTGACTGAAAAGGGCGTGATACCGATGTAAATAAACTATAGAATACGTTAAATTAAATAATGTAGTGTATTCTTTATAAAAGCTTCTGAATTATCTTATCCCTATAATGCAAATATTTGAATGTAATTATCTTAAGAGTACCTTTATGTTTAAAGCTATGCAAAAATGTTATTTGAAAAAAAGTATTTAGAAATGTTACAGGTCATTATTATAATCCATAATTATAATCCATTGCATATACCGGGTGTTTTTATTAACAATTACCTTTTTCATAAATTTTTCAATTCTTACAAAAACGTGCCACTTGATTGACAATTTACGTATATATACAGGGTGATTTATAACTCGATACCTCATTTTTTCGAACCACTTTAGTTCTCGAGATATTCTAAAGTTTTATGATCGCGGCTAAATTGATAAATAAAGAAATAAAGGCAGGTGATGGATAAATAAATATTAACAATGGATGATATTCCGAACATGTAAACTAAACAATAAAAATTTTTGACGTTAATAAATAATATTATCTTTGTTTATTCATTTATCCGCACTCACGAAATGATTCAAATATAAGTTATTTAGCATTTTATTAAATTACTAGTATCATTTACTATGAAGTACACACGGTGTGATATTTTTTCGTGTTTCATAACTATGATTCTAAAGTTCTAGAATGTATTAAGTGCACCGCAATCGTTCTTACTTACATACATGAATATTGTAACAATTAAAACATTCACTAATTCTTATATAAAGCATTTATTTAAAAAGAAAATACAGACATTTAATGCTTCTGTAGTCTATCCTTCTTTTTGCTGATTGTTTTTTTTGTAGACCAAAGCCTTCGCTGTGCGGTAATATATACTTTTATTTAATTTTATTTTTTAATAATGGTATTAGTATCTATTTATAGTGGTAGTCCTATATGTTGACTATTATTATGTATCATACTGATGATATACTTATTAGTTTATTCCATAAACTTGTATTTATTTGCTAGAAATATTGAAAAATGTTG
Organism: Aphodius sticticus; assembly: GCA_963966075.1. NCBI lineage: Eukaryota > Metazoa > Arthropoda > Insecta > Coleoptera > Scarabaeidae > Aphodius > Aphodius sticticus. The sequence goes on from OZ014507.1 coordinate 15,550,514, forward strand.
CGTTATTCTAAACCCCTTGGCTAAAACACGCTCGCCGCCCATAAAGCTAAGAACTGTTTTGTTTACAGTCGCTTACCTCCACATTACTTCTCACGGCGCCCATCCGTGTCTCTTTATCTGAGTTTTATGTCCACAAGTTGCAGGATAATATAATCGTATTCACTATTATATAATATACGAAAACAGAACGTTAATTCGGAGTTTCAAACAATACTTCAAGTTTTTTTGCTGAAAAAATTGAAATGATTTTTTTTCTATCAATTCGCTAACAAATTATTAACTTACATGTGTTCTTCTAAAAATGTCAACACGACTTGGCACTGACAAGCACTGTAAACACAAATGAACACAAATTTGCTTACCGGACTACCGGTACACCTGCCTTTATTTCTTTGTTTATTAATTTAGCCGCGATCACAAAACTTTAGAATATCTCGAAAACTAAGACCGTTCGAAAAAATTAGGTATCGAGTTATAAATCACTCTGTATATATACATAAATTGTCAATCAAGTGGCACGCTTTTGTAAAAGTTGAAAATATTATGAGAAAGTGATAAAAAAAAGTTAATAAGTTAATAAAAACACCCGGTATATGCAATGGATAATGGATTATAATAATGATTATAATTTCGTATGACCTCTAATATTTCTAAATATTTTTTTTTCAAAAAACATTTTTGCATAGCTTTGAACATAAAGGTACTCATAAGATAATTACATTTTAATATTTGCATTATAGGAATAAGACAATTCAGAAGCTTTTATAAAGAATACACTACATTATTTAATTTAACGTATTCTATAGTTTATTTACATCGGTATCACGCCCTTTTCAGTCAATTCTAATCTAGAGAGAAACTAGGGAGTCTGTACTATCAAATTCGCTCCGCCCCGACCGATCCTAACGGCAACTCGCCGGCGCTCGTGAATGTTCGGGATTATAAAGTGACAGACATCCTAGACGCTAGTTACAAATTCCTGCAGCGATCCCTAATTTAAATACTTTTTTTCCAATTGGCCTCTGACGTTGGTTCTAGGCCAAGTTTTTGTACCTTTACGTACTTTAACTAACCATTTTTCCATTCTCTCCAACATATCTATCTAACCAAAACCCCACAAACACAAATGACAAAACCAGGAACTTCAAAATCAAAATAAAATATAAACTTACCTTACGTGGTGTAAAATTAAAAGTATGATTTCTAGTTTTTGTCATGTAGTAGTCAGGAATGTGAACAGGAGTGTCATCTGACCAAAAACTAACAGCAGTAAATGTTGCAAATAATTCCACCGTTTTATAAAAATAATTGATTTTGGTTAAAATTTTTTAAATATCAAGAATACCCAGTTTTACCCGGAATTATATTTTACCCGCCAGCACACCGCAAATACCCGATTTTCTGGTAATTACCCGCACATTGGCAAGCCCATTTTGGTTACCACCTTGTGCGCTCCTTTATATTTTTAACTCGCCTGTTTGTATCTAGTCGACTAGTTTTTTCCCCCAGATTTCGTTTATATTTTTCGTCAAGTGAATTATTCTACTTATTGTACACGTTTTCCGGCTGCTTTGCCGACCACATTGTTGTGCGCTCTGACTTCGGTAATTGTTTTCGCCGATTTTCAGTGTTGAATCTTCATTTGTCATTGTGTATGTCCGTTGAACATATTTTGCCCATTAGTAGGATAGCACGTGAACCAATTCATGTAGTTTTCAGACCTTTTTTTGACAGTAAGTTTTTCCTTTTAGAATATTTAACTATGATGTTTGGTTCTTACTGTTTTATCTTTTGTAATTTGTAGTTTACTTACACTGCTGATGTAGCACATAAATAAACAATTTCTGCAAAGTTCCAAGAGGCTTTTATTCCATACTTTGAAAAATATATGTAACGCTTTGAACTTCAAAATCTATCACGAATAGAACAGAACTTGCACAACGTTTAGCAAATAAACAAAATGAAAATAATGCGCAATCTATTGTCAGTCAACCTTTCTGTTTTCAACTTTTTGCTAGATTTTAATATAAAATATCCATATGCCCACAGCATCATTTAAAATATCATAAAACAAATGGTTAGGGCACCGTTTTATTAATTTCCATACACATACTACGCTGTAGTGTAGGCCAGTTGAAATCGACTGAGTTTATAGGATTTGGGTTTTAGTTTAAGTTAAAGTTTAAAAAATAAAGTTTAAGTAATACACGAGATGGACAATGACACAATGTTGTGATTGTTTAAAGAACTTTTTACAAAAAGAAATCTTTTTCCAAAAAATTAAAAAGTCGAATCTTTGTTTCATTCGATTTCAGCATAAGAATAAAACTCCAAATTGCTTAATTATAATACGCACCTAAGTCAACCCGGCACCGCGGAACGGCCCTTAGATACCCTTTCACTAATTGTGTTTTTCGTTGTTTTCCACAGAATATGAACCACCGACAAATCTATGCAAAGAAGACAACGACCCATTCGGATGTTTCAAAAGTACACAACAGAATCACATGAATATGAGAAAGCTAAATAGTTTTGCAGGTTATGTGCTTGATCGACGTTGGGAAGGTAAATTGAATACCTACTTATAAAGTTTACGTTGTTCCACTATTATGTTTTCATGTAGGTTTTAGAACACTGAACACTTCGGGAGACTACACATTTACAAATGTCGTTGGGATACCAACTAGCAACTTCACGCTCGCATTTTCGGTACGACTCAAAGAAAACGGACACATTCTGTTATGCGATGACAAGTATCCCCCAAATTCTATTTGTTACTGGTTGATTTTAGAAGGCTGGGGAAGCAAAAATCCCAAAACAGGTATACGTCGATGCGAAAAGGAGATTCCAATAGAGGACAATGTCTATCCCAAAAACTGTACCATCGTGCAAAGAAAAGTATGTAGTTCAGATATAAAATAACACAAAATATGTAATAAAATAATTTTAGATATCCGGTTTAACATCGGAGTCAAAATGGAGCCATTTTCGCTTAGGATTTAGAGCAAGCGTCATCTCGTTGTATAAGTATGGTGATGATGATCCGATTTTAACGTACATTGATAGTCAACCAATCCAATTAAAATATTTAACTTTTCGGAGTCCTGGCAACCAAGGCTTGTGGAAAATTCACCAGCGTAAGGCGACCTATTATTTAACATTATCTTAAAATAACTATTGTGTCTTGCATACGATATATAGATGACTTTATGGAAATGACTGGTGATATGACCATTACAACTACTAGCCTCCACTTACCAAACGGCAGTCACAGTGTCTGTGTTGCTGTCTACCTGAAGCTTTGTTCCGGTTGCAAAGCCAATATTGCATTATTAAACGGCAAATCAACTTTAACAGAAATAACACCGGCAAATATCAAGGTAAAGTAATGATAATAATTGTAAACTTGTAAACTTCATTATTCCAACGGCAGGAGAGGATTACCACACGTGTCCCAAGAAATAAATCTATATCGCATTAGTACATTATTATTCAAGTTTTATCAAACCTCAACATTTCCAAACGTGGTTCTTACAGATATGCCAGGTTTAAGCGACTCTACACAGTACGCAGACCATCTATCCAATCATCTGAACAGATCAAGTCTGCGCAAACAAGTCTGCATAAGTGTAGACAAATCAGACGTCTGTGCAGATCAAAATTCTAATCGCTCCGATTTCTGCACAACGCACAAGCCTGCCTAGTAGGGGTTTCAATCCCGGACAATATACTGATCCCGGGATTTCGGGATTAAAGATTTTGTAATCCCGCAATCCCTGGATTGATTCCGGCATTCATGAAAAAAAGCCAAAATTGCCGGATCATGAACGCCTGAACGCATGAACGTCAGTAAGAAACTCCTAAATTATACTTGTTTCGACAATATCTTTCACCCAGAAACTTGATCAACGTTTTAAAATTTTACCTTAAAAGTAGAAAAACAAAATTGTCGGTTTAAAAGGTAGGTGTCAAAGTGTGCGTATCGACATCAATTAAAAACAAAACTTAAACGCTATCAGATAACTTACTCTTGCCTGTTAAATTTGCTCAAAAATTTTACATTTTTGTAAATTGTTTTAAGAATAGTCACGGTAAAAGAATTGTTTGATTGAAACAAATTCTCATTTTTTTATATTAATCCCAATAAGACATTTTGAAGAACTTTTGCTTAGTTAGTTAAGATATAATTGGATAAATTTAGAATTAATTCTTCATGGATGTTTATTATGCCAGTAGACTAACTGTTTGATTTTAAATTAAACGATTATTGTTTACAAAAATAGATAGGTACCTATAATGACTTTCAGACCCAGTTCTAAACGCGTTTTCAAGTAAAGACGTTATTTATTGTTCAAAAATTGATGCAATATTCAGTGCAACTCCTTAGACTAATAAATATTCAATTTCTAGTCATGAAAAAAAATTTATATTACTTGCACGTCTTTTCGGTTTTATCAAATATTATGAACATTGAATTGTTATCTAAGTGCACATTTTGACAAAACTTTTCCACTAGAAAGCGAAAAAAAGCGATAATTGTGCGAAGAAACTGGAAGAAACTTGAAAGGTTCGTTCGATTGGAGTGAAGCATCGAACGATTAATAACAACGATTAATAGCAAATCGTTTTTGGTACAATTTGGATTTCATTTTACAGTGACATAAATCGGGATTAATTTGAATCTTTATGTGATACTTATTTTCAATATTTCTTTTTTGTTTTTGCTGTATTTTATTACCTATTTCCTAATTTTATATTTTGTAGTACTCCTCGTAGTAACTCCTCGGGATCCCGGGATTTAGATTTATAATCCCGGGATCTCACAGTGCGGCATTTTATGTACACACGTGAACAAATTTCCAAGGAATTCACGTAAAAGTACAGACTTTAGGGTTTACTTTCTGACCATACTGATGCTTCAGATCCTTCAGATACTGCTTGGTCATCGGGGTTGTTCAATGTGCATTATCAAAAATGGAATATTATATGTCAGAACAGCAGTTAGAAGAAAATTAAAAGAAATAATTGACAATATCTCCATAACCGTAAGAATTTGTATAGAAATAAATACGGTTAAATAGGTTCTAAATTCCGTCTACGATCACACTTTCAAATAATTCTGTGAAATTACAAATTAGCCCGTAATTCGCGGATTTTTTTTGATACAAAAATTACTCTAGTACAGGATGTCCACAGATGGACTTAACTTTATCTACCTATACGCCGTATGAGGTTAGCCATATAGGTTGTATCTCCAGATTTATTAAGTTTTTACTTTTTCCGACATTATAAGATGAAATGATTTTTTGTTTATCTATTAAAGCTGAAAGATATGCAAAGATGATAAGGAATAAATAAAATCATATTAGTAAATCGACAACACAATGTTAAAGTCTTCTTTTACAACTTCTTGCAAACGTAGAGACGACCTCGATGCTTAACACGACAGTGGAATTGACCAACATTTTAATTTCGAAGTGAAACTTTATAAAGAGTTTTGAACACAAAAAGTCCGTCGCATTGGCCTTAATTTTGATTAAACGCACAATGTGGTTAAAAAACATGTTAAATTTACGTAAGAGTAAATTATCACTTTTTCACAAATTAAATTACAAGTCTCTTAGGAAAAAGTTGTTTTGCATTTGCAGGTTCTTAGCATTTAGAGCATCCAAAACGCTTTATAATTAAGGGACCATTTTTCGAGAAATGTAATTCAATCGGCGAGTTCGAAAACAGTACAAGGCCAAAATTTGCCATTTTGAACTGCAATAGCCAAAATGTTCACTATGGTTTATTCTATCGAATAGACCTAAAGAGGATGCTTGGGCGCAGTAAGCAAGTCCAGAACAGTGACTTTTTCCTCCCTCGGGCAACGCGGTTCTACTCCGTTTCCACTGATATATCAGTCGTAAACATTCGCCAACTTCGTAATTCGCATTCAAATCGTTGTTGAGTTGAGGTACGCCGAAGTAATCAATATGAATATCAATATCAAAAAGTTATATAATATTAAAAAAGTCCTCAAGTACGTATGTAACTGGTGAAAATTTAGAATTTTACTACCACGTGACTTCCGGACCGACCACCACCGTAGAAGAGGAAATTTAATACTATCATCTATAATCTATATAATCATCAAACGCTATAATATCATACTATATCATATCGCTAAATACAGGGTTAGTCAAAATTACCGGAAGACCTAAATAATTCTTTGTAAACCATTTCCGCAAACAATTTCAAAAAATTTATCAAATCAAAGTTGTTTTGCTATAAACAATCTATCGTTTAAATAAATTTTTAATATACACGGTAGTAGTTTAATTCTGGTAACCTTTCCTGTTTCAAATAGAACAGCCTGTATAATTTAAAATTTTTAATTCTAAGAATTCTTTGTATTAATCCATTCTTCATAAAATGCATAATTTTTGAGTTATGAGCAATTAGTAAAAAATAGACAAAATTACCGAAATACCTTAATAATTCTGTGAAAAAATTAAAAAAATTTATTAAAAAAAATTTTCTGGTGTTAAACAAACTATCTATCGTTTATTCTGGAAATTTGGTAACCTTTCTTTTTCTGATATTTTGACATATTTAATTCTAAGATTAATTCTTAGAATTTTTTGTAAAATTCATTTTTTTTAAACAATACTATAATTTTGATCTACATTTTGAATACCACATGATCATAAAGTGACATTTTACATCTTAGATACCGGGGCCAAATCAGCTTCTTATTGCCCGCGCGGGCAATAAGCGTTGCCATGGTTTATATGTCAAATATATCAAATATTTGTCATTCAAATTGTAAATTTTAAATCGTCAATGTCAATTATTGGCGATTAAGGTTATAAGTTTGACAATTAATTGTCTGTATTGTCACTCAACTCCGAATTGTTTGTATTGTTATTCAACCCCGTAGATAAGCATGTCACTTGATATCGTCAAAATATTTATTAATGTTATTCAAACGGAGGAACAAAACCATTGTAGGATATTAAATTTTGTATGTACCACGGGTATTACTTGATGGTTATACCCTCGGGCGACTTAAAAGCTCGAGGGCCGATAGGGTCGGTCACCCTCGGGGCATAAACATCCGTTTAATGCCCTTGGTACATAAATAACTATAGTTATAAAAAATTAATCAAAACCCCTAAACTTTAAATTAAGAATAGCTAGAATATTTAATTTAATTCTATTTCATAGTTTTGTTATTTTTTCTTGATTTTTTATTTTTTTTAATTGTTAATTATCTATTAATTGCTTATAACTCTTAGAATTAATCTTAGAATTAAAAAATGTAAAATATACAGGATGTTCCATTACCAAAATAAATGATTACCAAGTTTCCATAACAAAATTAACACCGTGACAGTGTACATATATTAAATTTATACTTAGATAGCTTGTTAAAAATAAAAACTTGTTTAATTTTTTTTAAGTTTTGTACGGTTGGAGTATTATTTTGGTGTTCCGGTAATTTGGACTAATTTTGATTAATTGCTTATAAGTAAAAACTGAAGCAGTTTATAAAAAATACTAAAAAGAATGAAAAATGCAGGGTGTTCTATTTGAAAAAGAAAAGACTACCAAACTGCCAGAATAAAATGATAGATAAAATGAAATTTCAAATTTCCAGAATAAAATGATGGATAAAATTATGTATATTGAAAATATATTTAGGCGATAGGATAGCTTGTTTAAAACCAAAAAAACTTTTAGTTCTTGGTGAATAAAGAGACCTCTTTAATTTTGCAAAGATAATTAATTTAAATAGGAAATATGTTTCGACTCACGCCATTGTCAATCCTAAATTGTCGATTGTGGGGATATAGGTACACTAGATACATGTGAACGTGGACAAGTCAAGTGTGCTACGAAGAGACTAGCGAGTTAGCAACGGTTTTCTAAACACAGACATAGATGTGTGCGAGCGATGTACCTCTAGAAACAATCGTTTCTAGACGTACATCCAAAAAAACTTTTGTTTGCATTTTTTTGAAATTCTCTAAGGTTGAAAAATTACTAAGGTGTTCCGGTAATTTTTACTAATCCTGTATAATCCACCATTTTGAATTTATTGTGAAAACCTGACATGACATTTTTAATCATCAATCTTCAAATATGTTTCATGCAAATCAAATTTTTTTACATTTTCGGTCGCCATATTGATTCCGACATTTTGAGTTTTGAAAATTCGAGATTGGATTTGGAGTCTTGGATCTTCAAATATCACAGCAAATAAGTTTAGTACCCGGTATCTTTCTAAATTTTCTGGTGGCCATATTAAATCCGCTATTTTAAATTTAAAAAATATGAGAACGGGTTTGGAATCAGAATCCCAAAATCCGTATACATCATAATAAAAATAATATTTCAAAGCTTTAAATGCATTATATATTATACTGTCATGCTACGACAAAATGTTGTATCTACAAATAATGAGTTTAGGAATGTGTTGGCATATAGAATTGCTATAATATGGTTTCGAATTATTTGTCATGTCAACAAATCATTCCATAGTATGATTTTATCGGAAAAGTAAAATGTTAATAAATTTGCAGACACGACCTTGTGTCTTAATAGTTAATAGCAGAGCAGTATGGTATACACTGTGTACACTGATCACAGTGATCACTAAATGAGTGCAATAATATCTAGGTGTTGTCTTGGTATAGATATTCGTAATTGGAGTGAAAAATACACATTTTTAGGAAGACCTGTGTCCACGATCAGCTGAGTCGTGTGATGACCCATTCATTTCTGGTTGACCGGTTTCGTTTCGGGTTTCTTTGTTAATTTGTGTTTGTGTGATCAAAATGGATAATTTAACAATTAGTCAGTATGCATACATGATGCTCATTTACGGCAAATATGCGCAGAAATCTGCGGTCGCTCGAAGACTTTATGATGACATTAGGGCACGGACATACAATTAGCGACGCTCATAGCAGGGCTTCTAGCAGTGCTCATAGCGGCGATGGTAGCGCAGCGTTTGAATACACAGGTGCTTATGGCCATGAGCGGGCGCTTCGAGCGTTGCTGCTAGCGGTGCTGATTCCGCGGACTGTATGTTTATTGCCATAAGCACCTGTGTATTCAAGCGCTTCGCTATCAGCACTGCTAGCAGCGTCGATAATTGTGTGTCCGTGCCCTTACACGCCGCTCTTTAAGTACAAATTGGAGGCGTCGGCATCGTAGAGAGGCTTCTTGAAGGCCAACGGTGTTCACTTTGAGCAAGTCGTTTGAATTTTTCGCTAAGTTGACGATTGTCATTAAACAGTTGCAAATTGATTCTCTTAAAAAATGTGTTGTTAAATAGTAGATTACACAAGTTTTATCACAAGGCATCAATTGGCGCATGAGTGCCCCAAATAAACGATTTCGCAAAGATGTATTATAAAACGAGTGTAATACGGTGTTCTTTCTACTTTGAGACATTAATTTTATAAACATTTATAAATTGTGATATTCATTACGAAACCAAAAACACTTTACAAAACAGTGTGTATTATGAAACTAAAGCAGAAAAACGATTATAGACCAAGGCTAATAACCGTCAGTTCTAGAACCAAATAAAAATATACGTATGTATATTGTCAAACACATTGCAATTTTTAGCAGGGTGTTGGAAAAAATATGTACCTAAATATGATTAAAAATATTAAAGGTATTATTATTTATATTACAGTATACAAAATGCTAGTTGTCGAGTTATAAAATAATGCTAATTACAACGACATTTTTAGGCGAACAGCTGGACAGAAATCCAATTGAAAACAAACCAGACACGTCCGGGCGATCAACTTATAGTGCGAATAAAAGCAAGCCAGGCGATGGGGAAAAAATGGTACTTAGGAGAAATTTTCGAATGCGTTCCGAATGGTAAAGTTGTTGTTATTTCTCAGCTATCTTAGGTACATCATAATATTATAATGTTCGTCTTATTATAATATTTTTCATAGCCAACTATTGTAGTCAAAATTACCTGCAATAATCGTCTTGTAGTTAAAATATTCCGCTTAAAATATGCGGAAAGTGTACGGCAAAGGTCCCCTGCTATCAAATTGTATAATTTGCTTGGACATTTTATTTAATGTCATGTGTTTTGCGGTTGTTATGGATGTCAAATCAATAGAATTTTGTCGAAGGTTTTAATTTTAGTACTATTTCCAAACCGGTCTATTCTACTCATTATGAAAAAAAAAAACGGCGACAGAAAGTCGCCAGTACGCGCAGACGTATTCAAACTAATGTCCTTATAATCGGAAAAACTACGACGCGGCTACCAATCGCTAGTGTACAATACAGAGCTAGATAAAGAGCCAATAGCTGACTAAAAATGTGTAACATTTTAATGCTGACATGGTTTGGTGCCAGCAACTAACCTGATTTTTTTGAGGTTTCATATGCTGGATTTATTAAAAAGTACACTGGTCAATATACTTATGAAAAATTTGTCAAAAATTGATAGATTTTTTCTGCCACACCTTTTATCCGATTTTGATGATTCTGCCAGAGTGGAGCACTATTTGAGTAGATTTCATAAATTTGACTATTGATTACGTGAGTACTGAGTAATGGTAATACTAGTTTTGAGTACTCAAAACTATTTGAGTAGATTTACTCAGAGTACGAATCTACTCAAAACGACTTGAGTATTTTACTCTGAGTACTACATCTACTCAAACCATTCTGAGTACAGCGTATTCTGAGTACTGTGTTTTGGCTTACTTCATGAATGCATAAGCACATACTTTGGCGTGTGCTTAGTTAGAAACCGTTTAACGAATTTTTTGTATATTTCCCGTAAGCGTCCACAAACCATGCAGAAGTAACCGATTTACTTGTTCTTTTCACTCTGCGTTGCAATACATCGTAAATATGTTAGTTGTATAATTACATATTTTAAACCAAGATTTTGAATTACTTAAAAAGTTTTATAATCTAATATTAATTATAAGGGTCTACATTATTTAGGTACAGCAAACATAACATTCTTTATTTTATTTAAACCTTTAATATTTTCAATCAAAATGTATCTCTGGTCTCCTTCGCATGTAGAAGTCCCGGTAATACCCAATATTGGTACAGTCCTTTAGGTCAACGTTAGGTCTATTGGTAGTGTTTACAATAATACTGCAATACGGCGACTTGAACAAGGCCACTTCGCGGCTGTGTACTTGCTATAAAACATATTGATTGAGGGGTGTATTATTCCGCAGCGACCCATCTTGTCCATATGGCACGCGTCTGTGGCGCTGCGGTACAAATATAGCTGTGGCCGTATGCCGAACAATTTCAAGGCGGACTCGGCTCTACTCATTTCATGTTGAGTACAATACTCAGTAAGAGTACTAGTCTACTCACCAAAGTATCTTCCCAATACTCATTTTGCTGATGAGTATTGAGTATCTACTCAATAATCAATTTTTTCAATTTTGAGTACTGAGTTGACATTCAATACTATTTTTTTCGGTGAGTATTGAGTATCTACTCAGTACTGAAAATTAAAAAGGTTGGGTATTGAGTAGATACTCAATTCTCACCGAAAAAAAATGAGTACTTATGAGTAAATACTCAGTACCCAAAAATAAAAAAAAAATGAGTTTTGAGTAATCTACTTAATACTCTCTCATGAGTAGAATTTGTCCCACACTGTTCACTAGTAGCCTAATTCTTCAGCACGGAGTCCGGATAAAGAGTTTTTTCGAATTTTAGTTTGAGCATATACAGGGTGTAAGAATGATGTTATGTTCTTTCGCCTGAACTTTGAAACACTATATGGGGTTTCCAGCTGTACCAACTGGCAATAACTGCAACTAAACAGCAATCCGATATTTTTTGTTGATGGATAACAAGAACAGTAATAATAAAACGGCACGATTTCAAGGTTGATTTTCTCTGAAACCATTTAACTGATTTTGACAATTTTTTTATTCACATGTGGATGCGGCTTGATTCCTCAGCAGTAATACGGTGATGGAAACTTATGGTTGAGTTTCAGTTTTAGACATATACAGCGAGAATGAGTAACGTATTTTTACAACAATTTGAAGAACTCTGTGCTATGTCTACGAGCATTGTAATTATCGTTGATTGCAGTAGCCTGACCGTTCCTGAGTAGTTCGTTGGATTGTCGTTGATCCACGTTATTATCTCTAGTATTAACGGAGATTCAATTAGAGCAATAATGAGTGTCTTCACAATGCAAATTCGTAAAAAAATCGACAAAAATATGTGAAGGTATTTTTGACCACTGTACATTCAAAAAATTTCATATACAAAAAAATGTACAACTGTATTTTTGACATGGTTCGCCCGGTGTACTCATTTGATAGGTTCTTTTCGTTTATTTTTTTTATAAATTAGCAACAAATTATTTACTTTTTAATGTTTGCACAGTTTTAGCAAAGATACAGTTAAATTATATACAAATAATGATAATAATCTATTTGCAGGTATACGTAAAATTACTACAGACTATAAAAACTCGGAAAATGACATATGCTGTCACGTTATCAAATCTGGACAAACGATTTGCACAAAAAAACCTTTAGACAGATTATCACCCAGTCCAGCACCAGGTTAGTATTCCATTGTTACATGTATATCCTTAAAACAAATCAACAAATAATCGTAATTTTTTATTTTTTTTTAATTATCAGAACGCGATTGTCCACCAAATACAATTGGGAGACACTGTATTCCATGTGATTTATTTGGTGGCTGTGACTTCTATAAATATTGCGAATTTGAATCAGATGCACTAATTCTGTGCCACTGCCCAAGAGGATTCAAGGCAAGCGATTGCAGGACGAGTAATATTTTCAGTACATCCATCAAATATATTATCTTATTACATTTATTTCAGTGTGTTTTCCGGGAAAATATGGAGATTTGTGCTCACAAAATTGTACCCGTTGTGCAGACGAATCTAAATGTTCACACGTAAATGGACGATGCCAAACCGGATGCAAATACAATCTAGTTGGGGAATTCTGCAAATCATGTAAGCATCAAATTATTGTCGCTAAGAAATGAAACGTAATTAATGAAACGGGGTTATTAATTCGATAAAAGTAATAAGTATAGTCCAGCAACAAAAACACGCAATGTGCAGTAAACGAGATTTTTTTATACACCTTCATGTTCTGGCATTTCTGTCATCACATTTTAGCCATCCGAATCTAATCGCTACTCAAGACTTGTTTGAGCTACAACAATCATGTGTCACCATTTGTCAATATAATATTGACGTTATGTCTACCTGCGGTTCTGTTGGCCTGGGCGCTGATGAGTCATGAACATGATACGAGCCAACTTAGAACCACAACAAAAAAAAAATTATGGTGTTCTTTCTTGTGTCAATTCGAGTAAAAAGTTTTAATCATAGTCTATTACATTCATTTGTTTGTGTTTTTGCTTTTTTTTTCTTTTCTATTCTTTTAAAAGTTAAAGTAGTTTTAAATATTAATAAAAAGAAGGAAAAATAAAATGCACATCACACAATATAAAAACATAAACAGTACCATTTAAAATGTAAATAAATTTATTAACTTAAAAAATATCAAGATAAAAATAAAAAGAATACACAAATAAAGAAACATTCTTTGGGAAAAAATATCATCGTGGAAGATATTTTTACACCCTAATTTCGTCTATAACTGATAATTCCTATATTTTTACTAAGGTATCTTAAATAAGAAAGTTTAGAAAAACTAGTACAACTCTACGATCATCTGTTTCTAATTATAAATGCGGTCACTAAATTTTGAATTTCACTTTGATGTTTCCTGTCCGCTGTTTCAGAAACAAAGCATGCTTTTATTATAATTTTATCCGATTAGCCATATCAGTTTACCTATGATTTCCTTCATATAATTCAATTTTCTTCATAAAATTCAATTTCTTTCACAGAAACTTAGAACTTGTTCAGCGGTAAATGAGTAATCTTATCAGGTATGTCAGATCATTGCGAAACTTTCAGTCCACAGTGCCTTTTCCTACAGTCAAGTTTCTAGTTTTATCAGCGGCAGATTCAAATTATAGGTTCATTTGTGTGGAAATGCAGAAATATTGAAAACAAATATTACCTTTTGACCAATAATTGCAAGTTCTGTATTTACAGTAATCTTCATGTTGTTTATTATATTCATTTTCTGTAACTTTGCAGACAATTCTGCCAGGTGTTGTTATATTCTAAAGATTATTTGTTTAGTTACAGATAACAGATAATTTTCTGTAATTTTGTCAGTTGCAGTTAACAAATTGTGTGGCCATAAACCGGCGACCACCTTCGCTATTTTTGATACTATTTTTCCGCGAAGTCCCCGACGATACTTTGCGAAACCCCTGGGGTTTCGTGGAACCCCGGTCATGTATTGTTTCGTCATTTTTGACCGATTTATAGCAAATTCATAGTAATTATTAATAGAAATGGAAACAAAACAATTTTAATGCTTGTCTATAATGTCTAATAGCGTTTCTTTTAACCGGCAACAACAAATATTTAATGAAATTACTTTCTTTAGAATATATTATTTATAGATGATAAGCCAGTGTTAAAACATAGCCCAGAGGTAAGGGCTGGTTATACTAACGTCACTTTAAAAATAAACCCTGAGTATGACGGTAAAGTTCCACCTGCGTTCTTCAAGATTCAATTAAAACCGGTGAGTAGATAAGATATTTTGATTTTCAAATATTTTCAATATTAATTTTATTATGAAGTTAAATAGAAATTGGATGGAATATAAATCAGAAAAATTTTCAACTGAACCCAACTTAGTCATCATAAATGATCTCACGATAGAAACTTTTTATTATGTCAGAATATTATTACAAACAATGAGCGGAGATGTTTATGCAGAAGAGATATATATTCCCACAGCCAACTTCACAACAACATGCGCAGGTAACAACACATTTAAAACATTACAAAATTACGAGTTATATTATATTTGTAGAACTTTCCCGTGAAAAGATAAACGTCTTTGTTAAAGGACAATCCATTAGTATAGTTAGCAAAGTAAGTACTACGATACCACGTAATAATAAAATAACTATCCAATTCGTTTGCAGGGTTCTCCTGAGACTTGTAACATGACAAACTACAGATATGACATCGGTTACAAGTTACCAATCAACCATAGAATTCCGCACTTGACAATGTGTGCGCTAAACAATATTAAAATAATCAATATAAATTCAGAGCATTCTTTTAACTTTACTGTTAAAGCCGGCGAAAATAGTAAGTACATAAAGTGAATTAAAAAATAGCACTTCTTCATCATTTAATATTTCAGATAATGATCCCATTCAATGCTTGAATGTGGAAGAAACACAGAATTCGGCAATTTTAAAATGGGACTATCATGGCGATAATGATGTTAAATATCAAATATCTTACCAGGTAATACTAGGGTGATTTGCTTGTCTTGATTTGACAGAATGTCTAGTCGCTAGTTATTTATTAAAGATAGCATAAATTCAATTTTAGGAAAAGAAACAGGAGCTGATAAAGTGCAACCATAATTACGACAGCGAATGGAAAACGAGTACAACTGTCGCGATTACAAATGTTACTTTAAATAACTTACATCCATACAGGCCTTATATAGCGAGAGTAACACCAGTTAGAGAAGATAATGGGAATCATGAGAAATTTAGAAATATTGAATTTAAAACACCAGCGTCAGGTAAATATATAAGTTAATCTTAATCCTCCATAAGGTATTTTTGTCTTATTCAGATTCCTTCGGAGAAGAATCCATTAAGCTGCTTCCTAAACAAAATAACATCGAATTGAATGTGATTGCACAACTAGAAGACTGCACAAAAGTTACAGGTCCTATGGACTTTACTTTGGAACTAAAGTGTGAGAGTGCTTGGTGCGTGATGGACCATCCACAAATGCACAAAGAAAGTAATTTTGTGTTTGACAAAGAGTTTAAATTTTCAATAATAGGCTTCACAGATTACTCTTTATTGTCAACAATCAGAAGGAATACATCCGAAAAGAAACCACCACTAAGATTTACAACTAATGAAACCGGTAAGATATACACTCGAAATACAATGAGTTTCATGTATTTTAAAGCACAATGTACAGTCGCTTGCAAAAGAAAACCCTTAGCTACCCATGGTGCAAACCGTTCTCATTACTATCACTTTTGTGGGCTAGTATATTCACCTACCTACAAAGTCCTCAATACTTAAGTGACAGACCTGTCAGATTTGTTTGGCTATTTTAGCCAGTTAAATGAGAAGATGCGACGGCGGCGGTGTGCTGAGCGTAACCATAAGGAGCACGAAACGCGACCAACCCACCATCTCCTACATAACTTCTCATTTAACGAGCTAAAATAGCGCAACGAATTTAACAAATCTGTCACATAACTACTGACGACTTTGTAGGTACGTTGAAATACAAGCCCCAAGTGCCCGAATTGATCGAATTCTAACCGTAATTTATTCTCTAAGTAACGTTAAATAAGAAACATCATTTTTTTGGTTAGGTTTCAAACAAACCATATAAAATTTATAAACAGTGAAGAACGTTTTTTTTACTCAACAAACCATATGTGGTTTTAAAATATATATCTGTCATAAATAAATATCTCCGAGCCGTGCGTCCGGCCATTTTTTTATGAAGCTAGGCGAAATAACTATGAAAGAGTTTAGTTAAATACCATTTTTTCCGAAATTGTGGTACCTACTCTACATTACTTTTGCAATATTTTGAATCACGGTGATATTCCGAACACAAATATCTATTGTCAACTTTTATCAACAAAAAAGAAATAACAAAAAATGTTAAACTAGCCGAAATTTCTCATATTCTCAAACTAAATAACAATTTAGCCGATATTATTACACGGGCGCGTGTCTTCTAGCGTAATCACAGCTCAATATACAGCGAATTGTTTATCATTTTATATTTTCCTGCTATAAGCAACTTTTGCAAATTATCATGTATTCGGAACATTTTTTAATACAAAAAATAAACTGCTATTGGAGAAAGTAGCACATTTATCTAAAAAGTAGGTAACTTTCTTTCCAACAAAAGAGCGAAATTTTTGGCTTTTCTCAAAAATCAAATGAAAAATGTAATTTAGGTTTTAGTATAAGCTATATTCTCGTTTGTTTTTTAATCAGTGCTTTTTTGGATTTTAATGCGCTCAAATGTGTTTTCTTTTTGTGATTCCAAATGATGTAAAAAACACTTTTTCTACTTTGCGTTCGTTATAAAGTCATGACGAAACCGCTTTCGGTGTCGTTATGAAAACACTAGATCACAAACTTTTAGTAACATTTAGTTTTCCAAGATTGATGATATTGACGTCAAGTGTCAAATAAGGCTCAATCGCGAATTATTCCAAGCGAACCGTGATAATGTAATACATAAAAAAAACGGTGATTTCAATCTCATTGTATTCTTAGCAATAATTAATAAATATTTACTTCAAATGTACAGCTACATCAAGTAAGTATTTAACATAATTTTGATCAGAAATAAGTACATTCGAGAACATCAAAATCCAATATACCACCCATTAAGAAAACAAAATTAAACAGTTGCAAAATTATCTTAAATTTAATTACAGTGTTTGATTACTGGAAAAAGTTTTAAAAAGTATGTGAAATGAAAAACTTAAAATAATATCTAAATTTCGGTTTTTTTGTAGAATTTGTTGATTTCTTTTTAGGTAATTGGTTAGCATAAAAATGTGCAACCAAATTTAGACATATCCTTCTTCATCTGGCAATAAACGAAATGCTTATGTACATCACAATTTAGTCTGTCAGCAAATCAGTAGATGCACATAACAATTCTGAACGTATCTTTGAATAATGTTCACTTTTTGTTGTCTTACTCTCATGTATGACAACAAACAAATCAATATGTACGTATGACGAGAACTCGGAAAATTGTGCACGTCATATTTGTTGATTTGCTGGAGGATCTAACATTATGACTCGACACGTGTTTGCAATGGCAATGGTTCATGTAAGCATCGTCTGTCCTCCTTCGAAGATCTTTCACCTACTTAGTTTTATATTTTCCCATATATATTAGTATGCAGTAAGCTTTTTTATTTCTTTTTATACACAAGCGAATACTATTTTAGAATGCATTCAATTAGAATTAGTATAAGGTAAGTAACCTTTTGTATTTTAACAAAACTAATTCAGCTGATATAATAATGTTTTCATATAATTAATTTTACAGCACCTGGTCCTGTCCTTGATCCGTTAATTTATAGCAAAACAAATCAAGATATGTCATTTAGTTGGAAGCCACCTTATCCTCCGATGGGTAAATTACAATATTATGAGATAAAATATTATAGTACATCAGGCTATTTCCCGAGATTGAATCGGGAAAATTCCAAGCGTTGCTATCCAAAAGAATGTCCATTATACCCAGAGTATCATTGCTGTAGTATTAACGGTCTTTCATACGATAACGAATACATAGTAAAGGTATGTAAATCAACAAATGCTGTGACGTTATGCATTTTCCAGAATAAATAATATACGTAATTACTTTATGTTATGAATGTTTACTTTCAGGTTTGCGCTATAAATGAAAAACCAAATATTTGCGGCCAGGGTATACAGATGAAAGGACAAACTAGACAAGCAAGTACGAATCGAAACATTTTCAGTTACCTACCGTAAAATCGGGTTACTTTGCTAATATTTTAAAATGTGTGTTGGTTTCGTGCTAAAAGGTTTGAAATTTTTTATTCGCCTCACTGGTGCTGCTTAATAATCATGTACGTTATTATTTTGTTAGCGGAAGAAAGTTTTCTACACTATGTGAAAATATTATTTTTGTGTCCTATGGGGACAGAAAATTTGTCAATTACCCGCTAGGCATGTAATAAACAACTTTCAAGCCCAGCCACAAAAACAGTTTACAGTTTACACAATATAACCACCAGGCGGCGAGCGACCTGTTTGTTCACCTATACCTATTTTCTAATTTATTTCGACTTAAAATGCACATTCTTATAAATGTCACATTTCAGAACCTGAAATACCGGCTTACATAGATTTGAAATGGGAGAACTATCAAAACTTGACTGTGGAATTTCCGCACCCACGAATCACCAACGGTCCATTGACGAGCTATTCTATATACATAGATGGTACAGCATATACTACAAATATCTATGAGGAACTTCCCATCTACACCCATAAGGTTAGTAAAGTTTGTTGCGTTTTGCCACTGTGCGTTATGACTAAAATAGAAGTAAATCAAGTTATAAGTAACATGGACAATAATTCTTGCGTGCATTACCTAAAAATCTAGTGTCCAATAAAATCCGCATCATATGAATAAAGTCTTGTCAATTTTCTCAGATAGTTGTTAAGTATTCATAAAAGTTAAACTAAAAATATACTCATCAGAAAAGTTTATGTACCATATACCGGGCTGTTCAGAATATATGAATATATTGAATTTGACAAGATGTGTTAAGAAGAATGATATCTGGAAAGTTGTTTGGAAGTAAAACCTGTACTCAAATTTGAAATCACTGTAGATTTAATAAATATTAGTGCTACCAGTGATTCTATGGATTATTTTTTCGTTTCATTTTGAATGAATAATATTTTATGTGACAAAGCACAAAATTGAAAGAAATTAGCAAACTTTAAATTTAAGACGGCAGTGTTAAGCGTAGACAATGTATTTGTTAAATTAATTACCGCAGAAATAAAACAAGTGAATAGATTATACATTATTCTTATTAATGTATCCATATATCAATCATAGATATTAATATATGATTACCCGCTGGTTTCGGACTTGTTAGTTCAGAATTAACCTTGGCAATCATTCCTAAATCGCGAATTAAGATAATAAATTTTTGCCATTTTTTAAAAAATTAATTATAACTACTAATATTTTAAATTACAAGTGTAAAAAAGAAAATTTGTGGCTGTAATGACTAGTTTTAATTTAATATATTTTCATCTAAAAAAACTTATGAAGGAAAAATTATGAAGTAAATTAATATAATATAATGAACTTGCCGGTTGTGGTACATAAATTCTAAAGTCTAATTACACAACTTTTATGAAGAATATAATTTAAGAAAAATTGATGAGAATGATATTTGTAATATAATACAGTCTTTGCTGGGCACGCTGTGTATGTGTAGAGATATGTAAGATATTTATTGCTAACTTAAATTAAGTAATCAAATTGTGTTGATTAATCAATTGTGTTCAAAATGTTTCAGCTACTAACCATTGAACCTGCAAAGGTAATCAATGTTGGACTTTCCGTAACCAATTCTGCCGGAACTTCGGACTTTGTTCAAAATGTGACGACTAGCCCACCACCAACTCCAAAACGCCCAAAAGTATTGAACATTGAGGCAACAAACTTTACGATTGTCATACCAACATTTAAACGTCCAAATGAGATTACCTGGTGAGTATGTGAAAGAATTGACCAGATAGTTACGTCCACTTCCAGACTGACATAATATGGATAAATTTAGTGCAACTTGACTGATCCATTTTAAAATATAGGTATCTGACCAGTTATAATCTGCAATGCTGAGATTTTACTTCATACGATTAAACAAAATGATAAAAGGTTATGGAATGAGAAGATCATTAAAATAGGGAGAATACATTTCTTAAAATTTTAAATTACCAATTTGCCATTTTGTGCTTCTAACATTAATACTGAATGGTCATTGGAATCAATACCAATTATTAGTTAAATTAATTATGTCATAAAATTGGGCGATCCAAAGCAACTTTTTAAAATTTAAGTTACTCCCAGACCATAGCTAATCTTTGTTTTCGAATATCACGAAAAGAATACAGCGATTCGCTCTGGTCTTCGACCTTTATGCTTTATTGTCGGTAATAGTGTCGGTAATAAACACTTCTCCAATAAATTGATGATTTTTCTGTTTTACTTTATTGTTTCTGTGGGTTTGATTGTTCAGGTATCCTTCCTCAAACCTAAACATAGTGTTAGCTAACGTACAATATTTTTAGCTCAATATTAGTTTTTGTAATCGATACAAACTCCAACGGTGGTCCGACCGGGAAAGAGAAAACAATCTTTCAAGACTATGGCATAGATAACCATGGTCACCGTAGTTGGATAGCAGTTGACACGACTCTAAATGATACAAAAGATGATTGGAAAATAGTGATCGGAACAGCCGACATCTCCGAGCCCATCCACACACGACAAAATATACATAATTACAAGTTATCCTCAGATACTGAATACCAAATTATTATTAACATTACTACCACCTTCAGAAATGTATCCAGAATAGAAAAATACCTGATTACTAAGAAAACCAAAGTTTTACCATACACAGAGGGAAATAACTCAAATTTATATTTCCTGGCTTTACTTATTGTACCCGTTATCTGTGTCATCTGCTTCATCATTTTAAGGTATTATTTCGACTGTGAATTACGCATATGACCAACTTTTGATATTTTTTTAGGAAAAAGGGAATTCAAGTGTTCGTACTGAAAAACAATTGTAGCAGAAATGCAGGTATAAAATTAGATCATATTTAACGTATGTACTTGTCGATGGTTTAAGTGCAAAATGTCGAAATCCTCAAAGCGTGGTGAAACAAAATCGGATTGCCACGTTATGCACCTAAGCCATCGTTGCATCCCATAATTCATCTTTGTTGTAGCTGTAATTACTGATGATTTGGCCTTGCCACCAGTATCAAGTAAATGTGATGCTGTAAGTATACAATACTGTAAAGTGTAAACTATAAAATATTCTTACGAAAGAATTTAACTCATCACTAAAACTTACTCCTATATTGGATTTTCAAGTCGACCTTCTTTCAAACCGTGATACCCACCTTGATGTAAGTTTTGTATACAGCTATAGGCAAAGCTGGGCACAAAATCGTTAATCCGTTAATCGTTAATTAACGAAGTTAAATTTTTCGTTAACGAATTAACTTTTAAGTTAACTTTCAAAGCCTTTAACGGACTGACTAACTTCCGCTACAT
Source organism: Aphodius sticticus (assembly GCA_963966075.1). NCBI lineage: Eukaryota > Metazoa > Arthropoda > Insecta > Coleoptera > Scarabaeidae > Aphodius > Aphodius sticticus. Next base: position 15,572,552 of record OZ014507.1, read on the forward strand.
TCGTCATCCGTTAATTCAAGTCCGTTAAATCGGAAATATCATCAATAAATACTTCAAATGGTTGTATAGGCATTATGTGCAAGTTCGGACTTGGTTTTGTTTACATGTGTGACGTACTACTTTGTGTGACGTGGCGTCCGTATATAAAGCGTGCGCGAGTGTTGTTTTGTTTTTAGTTGTTTCAACTCCAACCCCCTTAAGCCCCCTTTACTTCATTCTGTGCAACTCAAACGCGCAATTAAATTCGTCAAGTTCAATGTGATTTTTTGTTTTACTCTATGAAACATTTTAAAATTTCCAAGTTACATGGAATTTTTGTCTAAAACGAAAATTTGGTGACACCACTGGGTCGCGAAACATAACCTATTTCGCGTTTCGGTATTTGTTATTGTTTGCTGTGATTTAAAAACTGTGAAGAAAAGCGTAATCAATAATTTAATAGCAAAGCTTGGAGGTTATGTTTGCTACCAACCCAAAGCAAACTATTGTTACGTAGCTCTTAATGGGGGACGGCTCTAGGTCAGGATGGAGATGTATAAATAAAAGTCGCAGTGTTGTTTACATCGTTCGTGTATTGCTGACCATGCAGAATTCCAATACTACAGCTGATATCTGAAATACAATAGCCGCGCTACACTACAAGTAGGTGCTGCAAACTACTGATCCCGTTCCCATCCTTTGCCGTGGCTTTTATATTGAATTTGGCAAGACGTCATGACCTGTTTTGAGCCCCCAAAAATCCTGAGTTAGGATTTTTAGTTGCACACGGCCTTTAATATAAATCATAGTTAATTTGCACGCTTGCCACAAAGGAATGTCTTTGTTCCGATATGAAAAGCCTGACGTCTGCATTTCTGGACAAGCAACTGTCTGCAGATTGGGTTGGATGACCTGACCTCAATTGTACAATGCAATTAAACTATACTTCGTAACACTATTGTAGTCAAAAAATAAAATTCACTGATGTTCAAGCCATGCGATTTATTAAAGTTGCACAGATGTAAATGGTGTACAAATTGTCATAAAATTGCATGCGATTTTTCAAAACTGCATTGTTGAAAGTGCAGGTTTGAACTGTATAGACATAAAAGTAGCTTTAGTTGATCTTTTCATCTTTGTATCTCGCAATGTTGTTCTTTTCGTCACCACTGTACCTAGTTTGATAAGTTTCTAAGGCAATTTTTACATATGCAACCGCAAGAAAGGTCCACAGTTATTTTGGGTTGCATACTCACCGGTAGATCGGCACTCAACATAACCTATATTTTTTTATAAAAAGTTAACGATTAACGGTTAACGTTGACTTCCGTTACATTTGTAACAAATTAACGGACTATCGGTTAACGAAGTTAATTTTTTCGTTAATGAATTAATGATTAACGAAGTTAAATTGCTGATTAACTTTGCCCAGCTTTGGCTATAGGTTTATTGGTCATCACTCACTCATAAACAATGTTGTGAAATATATTTTGATTCAAGTTTCAGTTTTAAACATAATATACAGTGAGTAGTACCTAGTAGTACACCTATAATATAATATGCAGGGTGTATGAATTAGGGTAATGTTTTTGCCGATATATGCCCAATCTTTACTGAAAACTTTTCTGTCGTGATTCAAGTCATTATCTCTAATACCAAAACGGATACAACAAGAACAGTAATACCAAGGCACAAAACCTGTTAAGAAAGATTCCGCTTTTAAACGTATTTTTAAGACGGTTTGTTATTTAAAAAATCCTTGAAAATTTCGATATTTAATTATTAAAAAACACATTTCTGTGAAAAGTTGTTACAGAGTTCAATTGTTACAGAGTTTTGACACTTTTTTTAATTTTTTTTTATTTGTTGCTGACTATGGTAGATCATTTAATTGTCTAAATGGTAACGGAAACATTTTATGGCCTTACATAAGAAAATTTATGAGGCAAAGAGAATTCAAAAATCTTGATAACTTTAGGGAAAATAGATTTTGTGAATTGAATATGAAATTGCGTTTTGGTTAGAACTAATTACTCTGAAAACGAATCCTGGGATCCAAAAAGTGTTAAAAAACGGGATTTGGTAATTTTTACAAATTTATACGACCCGAACCTATTGTCCTAGAATCTAGATGATGATTTTATGATTTTTTTTCTTATTTACAGAAGAATATATGTTTTGTAATAATAAAACCACATTATTATTAGTAAACATATATTTTACAAAAAATGCATGACACATTAGTATTTTAAACAAACTAACAGACTGCCTGGAAGCATTCCTATTCCAAATCGGAAATGGCCTGATATTACTAGTAGACCTGGGTGCTTACATCATTTTTTGTCTTTTATACATCATTCTTCAGTAGGTACAGGTACCAGTAGGCTGGAAGTGCTTAACCGTCTTCAATATTTAACTTCTTTAAGCACGTCAACTGGAGAGACAGCTTTATTAGCAAAACATATTCAATAATTGAGATCTATCTATCTAACCGACCTAACCTGTCTAAGGCAGTTCGATCGGACTCTTTATTCCAGGTCACATATAGTCTTCCGCCATTCCACAAGGAGTATAAGCTCCAGAAAAGGGGCTTTCACTGGTGTCTGTGTTTTGCCCAATAGTTCAATTCCGTGTCTTCGCAATAACAACTTCCCTCAACCTCTTTTTTTTTTACTCGACATTTTTCTGGGCCGACCACAACCCAGAATGATGGAGCTGATTTCAGCATGATTCTGCAATTGAATTATTTAGCCCAGCCATTTCTACCTCCTTTGAACAGTGCCTTGCAATGATTGTAACTTGAGCGATACATCTTCAATTCTCATTGGGAGCATCCAGAGAATGAGAATGATCCTTAGGCACTTGTTGTCGGTTGACGTTATTTTTATTCAGCATCAAGGTTTTGTATCTATACCGGGCGATTCAATTTCTAGGCTCACCATGGGAATCTCGCTTATTAGTCAAGATAGAGCCTATGTTTAAATTTGGCAAAGTTTCGTATTTTTGTGCTGATCAATTATGTGAAAAGAAATTCTAGCTATCATTTTTCATTTTAAAGATAACCGCAAAAACTGAAATGTTAAGATATCGTTTTTAATTTTGTTATTCAAAACCAAACGTAGCTAGACATTTGAAACAAAAACATTCTTCAGCGACTTTTTAACAAGGAATGCAGTGTTATTTTTCAATTTGAAATAACATCAAAGATGGCGGCGTAACCATGGCCAACTTTTGTTTTTCTTATGGGCGCCATGTTGAATTTTGGCATTTTCCGACAGTTGTGTTTCTTCTCATTTCCACAATGTATAACATGGTACCCAACTGGTGCTTGGTTACAGACCGCCGGCGCCGGATTGACCAGAGTGCTTTGAATTAAAAACATTCAGATTGTAAAAGAAGCAAGTTTATACAACAAAAAGCTTATTTTTAAGTTATCGTTCAAATTGGTCGTCATTTACTTGAAGGCACAAAACAGAGCCAGATATTCGACATGTTGTTATGCTCTTCTCACTGTTCTTCCCGTAATAGCATTGACCGCATTTGTTATTCGATCCCGCAGATCCTCGATATTTCTGCGAGTATCGTGATAAATTTCGTCGTTCACAGTTCCCCATAGAAAATAGTCCAGAGGACTTGGAACAGGGGATCTAGCAGGACATTCCACCATTCCACCAGTACCAATCCAGCGATTTGGAAATTGTTGATTCAAATAATTTCGTACAACAGCAAAGTTTGATTTGTGCGGGGTTTCTACGGTTTCAATTTCTTTGTTCGTAATGCTCTCCATACACGTGTTTGCGGTTAGAGGCTAAATTAGAGGCTTCCCGCGTAGAAATCCGAGGATCGTCATTTATCTAAAAACCAGTAGTTGAAGCATTGCAAGTTATCATAATCTAACGTTTACCATTTCCAAAATATCTCTGATCGTTTTCAACATTTCCATGAGGATTATAAGAATTGCAGGGTTTACTAAACGATCCATGGTCCGCTAAATTTCTGTCCAATGTTAAAAATATTTTACGATTGGGTATTTCTATGAGAACAATAATAAACCCTTATCATATCACGCTCTTCGTTATTGGTAAACGGGATTTTACATCCACAATCAACCACAATTAAGGTTTATTTGGTTAAAATGCAAACCCAATGCTGAGCGCGGGGCTTGATCCAAGTTGACGTTGCTTGGCAACGAGTCCGACGGTCTGTAACCAAGCTCCAGTTAGGTACCTGAATATTTTTTTATTATTACACCATTATTTTAAAAAATGATGCTAATATATTATACATTGCGGAAATGAGAAGACACGACTATCGGAAAATGCCAAAATTCAACATGGCGCCCATAAGAAAAACAAAAGTTGGCCATGGATACGCAGCCATCTTTGCTGTTATTTCAAATTAAAAAATGACACTGCATTCCTTGTTAAAAAGTAGCTGTAGAATGTTTTTGTTTAAAATGTCTAGCTACGTTTAGTTTTGAATAAAAAATTAAAAACGATACATTAACATTTCAGTTTTTTGCGGATATCTTCAAAATGAAAAATGATAGCCTAAATTACTTTTCAGATAATTGACCAACACAAAAATACGAAACTTTGCCAAATTTAAACATAGGCTCGAAATTGAATCACCCGGTAGAGAAGGACTGATTGTAATTTGCGTTTAAAGATACATTCAAAATATAGATTTATTCCCTGGTATAATTGGTTAGACATATTTTTGACAACATCCCAAATGATCTTTGAGTACGCTATACAAATACGTCAAATGATCTATTTTGCTACTTCAGTTGCGTCCAGCTTTCAGTGCAGCTTGCATGTATTTAATGTCATCGCGTGTGTCGTTGGTTTTTCTAAACATGAGTGAAAATCCAATGTTACATCTCAGTCCTTCTAATGTACAAGATCTAAAACTACGAAGAATAGTAGTGGTTATAATGCGCAACCCTGTTGTAAATCCAATTGTCGATCCAAGTGTCTGCGCTTGATACGGTCCAGAGTAGCTATAAATTATTATGGACTCAAATTTTATAATGCCATTGACATTTTTCTAAGACAACAACATAGTTCTATTCTACTAATACAAATTTTAAAAAAATCTTAATAACTCGAGCAATTTTTGACATACAGGAGTTTATTGATAGCCCTCCGGGGGCGGTTGTCTTTGCTATATGAACCTGAATATGTTTACGTACTTTTGTAAAGCAGTAATAGTTGATGTTTTCTCTTATCATAATAAATTTTTGGCAGGATTTAGACAAAAAAGTACCAGTTATAGGATCCAGTTCATATTCAAGACCAATAAATATCGCCCAATTTGAGAAATACATTAAAGCATTATTCGAAAAAGACATTTTTGAAGACCAATTTGAAGTAAGTACCTAATACTTTAAACACATTTCTTGTCTTCATTCAGTGCTTTTTAGAAAATTCCACAGGGAAAAACACACGCGTGGGCTATTGGTGCAAAACCACAGAATCAAAAGAAAAACCGTGACGCAAACATTATCGCCTGTAAGTAAAATGAGTTATAAATACAATAACAACAAACCGAAACAAAACAAGACACTCAAAATCAATGTTATGTATCTATATGAAGAGCTAACTCGTACTTTTACAGATGACCATACCAGAGTTAAATTAACCGTGGATAACAACAGATCAGATTACATCAATGCAAGCTATATTAAAGTAGGTCTTCACATTAAACTTATTGCGTGAAATGCAAATATTTGTCCATCTAAGGCGTAATGAACAATATTATCATTATTTTTAGGGTTGCAATGGGTATAAAACATATATCGCTGCACAGGCACCCATGTTAAATACACTAAATGATTTTTGGCGCATGATTTGGCAAGAAAACGTGGAATATGTAATTGTTCTGGCTACCGAATTGGAAATGAAAAAAGTAATATTCTAGTCAAAGCACAAATTAGTTTACTAATTCCAGCCTTGTATTGCAGAAGATAATAGCAATGTACTGGCCTGACAAAAAAGACGCTCGCGTGTTATACGATGATATTGAAGTGCAGTGCATCAAGACAATCGCATACCGAAATTTAGAGGAGAGAACATTTGCATTAATTTATAACGGAGAAAGAAAAATGGTAATAACAACACAATGTTATATTAAAAATATGTGCAGGTGCAGGTGAGGTTTTGGCTGCTTTATAATGTTGATGAATCTTTTTAACTTCTCAGTCTTTGTGATACTATCTTGCAATACCCGTGACAATCAGATGTTACCGGTTTGTCACCTAGAGCTTGAAAATGGGAAACTTACTTCAATAGAATTCACCAATCATCAAGCACTACCATCACCATCTATTTGTGGCATTTTATATTCCATGCATAACAATTGTATTAGTATAATTATCTAACACATAATCCTAACCAAATATGTAACTCAAATTGTCTTAAGTATTGCTGTAATTGCAGGTTACACATTATCATTTCTTATCGTGGGCAACAAATAATATATTCACATATATTCCATGTCTAACATCATTTCTACACCACTCACTCGGGATTGTAAAAGAGGGAAGTCCTATTCTAGTACATTGCACGTAAGTAATATTATTATATATGATGTCCAGTTTTTCAACCGATACCATGGGGATTGTGCTTTGTAGTAAAGGACAAGCACATATTGGTATTAAAATTTGGCAGAGTTGGTAAATTTTTCAGCGATCCAATTTCCTATACAGTGTGTCTCACGGGACGTTGGATTGTGTGGGTAGTTTTGTTATTATTAGAGATAGAAAGTCGGTTAAATGGACAAAGTAGTGCATATTTATGTGATCTTTCATAATCTGTTCAGAAAGCAGTTGAATTCCAAACGCTGCCCAAGCTATTTTGAAAAAACCAAAAAATGTAATTTTTTAATTATGGTCATAACTTCTTTATTTGTAATCCAATCATAAAAGCGTTTTGACATTATAAAGGCAGTTTTTTGTCTCCAATTTGATTATGTCAGTTTAAAATTTTTTTCGCCAAAGAATTCGTCAGAAACAAACGAAACTTTTGCTTTTCTAATGGACGCCATATTGGTTTTATACATGTTTGGACTCATCATTTCTTTCTGAGTAATTTGGTATGCCACATGCCATGTTTTAAATACAATGAGATATTAAAATTGACTAAAAATTGTACACTTCGAGAATTGCTGAAAATCGCATGGTGCCATGGAAGACATTCTGTGAAACAATGTGATTTCTACCCATCTGTACCCATCTGTTGAACAAAATTGGTGAAAACCCAGAATTTTATAAAAAAAATATGGTCCGATGAAACATATTTTGTGACTGCGGTATTTTTTACTGAAAAAAAGACGCACTACTGGGTACTGGGCCCGCGAAAATCAGCACCTTTTTGACGTCCGTCACCTCAGCCCACCACTTATCGCGAATCGCCTTGAAACTTTGCTAATATTTAGTACCCAATTAGTACTAATTGGTACCACAAACCCCGTAATTGGTACCTCAAAGGAACCCCCCCTAATTAGGGGTAGCTCTTTTAACCGTCACCTCAGCCTGTCACATGTCGCGAATCGAGCTGAAACTTTGCTAATATTTAGTACCCAATTAGTACTAATTAGTACCACCAACCGCGCAATTGGTACCTCAAAGAAATTCCTTGAAATCGGGGATTGAAAGTGGTTCAAGGTCGCGTCCGTCACCTCAGCCCACCACTTATCGCGGATCGCCTGGAAACTTTGCTAATATTTAGTACCCAATTAGTACTAATTGGTACCACCACCCTCGCAATTGGTACCTCAACGAAACCCACCCTAATTGCGAGTAGTTCTTTTGATCATCACATTTCGGTACACAACATTGGAAAATGCATGGCTGCAATTTCGGTTGCCTAAATGATATTATACTTCTGTAGTGCTGTGCGACTTGTCTTTGTCATTATATTTTTTAGGAACATTTTAGGTTAAAAGTCACTTTCATAAAATGGCCAGTCTGTATAAATAGTTAGTGAATTACACGAAATTACTGAATTGTTTGACTTTTATAAGGATTAAGTGCTCTTTTGTTGCTTTTGTTGCTCACCGTGCACAGTTGTCAAAATCTAGTCATCTCGATCATTAGTAAGATATTGATGTAGTGGCCATAGAAAAATATCAACCCCAGATTCTCTGGATATATTTTCTCTTTCAGGTGGGTTTCAAGTACCTATTTTTCAGTTATTTAGGTATATTTCAAAACATATTAAAAATGTAATGGTAATTTATATTATATTTTATATTATAAATAAAAGATAAATGATAAACGATAAACGATAATACAGTAGATTTTATTGTAAAATATAAAACAAAACATGGGGCATTACATTTGATGGTGTTGCAGTGATGTGTCTTCCTAAATCGTTGTACGTTTCAAAGTTACCATTTGGACGGCGTACATGTGCAAGCTCATTTGTTTTTACAGATTGCGCCGCATGTTGTAGAGTTGCCAGAACGTCAGCGGTGGGCGCCCCGGTATAGTACCACGAAAAATAATTAATTAATTAATTTATATTACATAATTGAGCCAACTGTGCGAAAATGTCTTGCTTCCCTTACTATTTATACAGACTGACCATTTTATGGAAGTGAAAGTGGTTGGGTTCTATTTTCTTATCATACAATAAAAAAAAATATTTTTAATAATCAACGTAAAATATGTTGCAACTTCTACACCCAAAGTATTTTTGTTTGTCTCTATTCAGTATTCTATGACAAAGACAAGCCGTAAAGCACTCCCAAATATAATATCATATAGGCAACCAATATTGCAGCCAAGCATTTTCCAATCTTTGTCCCGAAACGTGATTGTTGAAAGAACTACCCGTAATTAGGGTGGATTTCTTTGAGGTACAAATTGCGAGGTTGGTGGTACCAATTAGTACTAATTGGGTACTAAATATTTGGAAAGTTTCAAGGCGTTTCGAGACAAGTGGTGGGCTGAGGTGACAGACGTGACCTTGAACCACTTTCAATCCCCGATTTCAAGGAGTTTCATTGAGGTACCAATTGCGCGGTTGGTGGTACTAATTAGTACTAATTGGGTACTAAATATTAGCAAAGTTTCAACTCGAATTGCGACAAGTGACGGGCTGAGGTGACGGTCAAAAGAGCTACCCCTAATTAGGGGGGGTTCCTTTGAGGTATCAATTATGGGGTTGGTGGTACCAATTAGTACTAATTGGGTACTAAATATTAGCAAAGTTTCAAGGTGATTCGCGATAAGTGGTGGGCTGAGGTGAGGGACGTACCTTTTTGTACCGCGCCATAATCAGGTGCGGTTTGGATTGAATGTATTGTGCGGTATGGTGGCCAACCGAATAATCGGACAAATTTTTTATAACAAAATTTAATTTCGGAGAGGTATCGGCAATATTGCTCTCTGAGGACGTGGAAAAAAGAATGGACGATAAACCGTTGCGTTGGCCTTAATCTAATCTAAGGTATGAGGTTCCAACAAGACGGAGCACCTGCACATAATGCCCGAATTGTGAGGAACTATTTAGATATAAGACATAAACGGAGAGGGATTGCTACCTATTCAGAAGTATTATGACCACCAAGATTGCCGGATCTTATCCCTTGTGATTTTTATCTATGGAGTGACTTATGTAGTTAGTACAAATAAATACATTTCAAAATTTTACTGTAACTTGTCTATGGGCACATAAATACTGTATCACTCGCGATTTTCAAATATTAAGAAAAAACTTAAATTTTGTCGGCTTATTGTGTTCTAAATATGGCATGTGGCATACCAAATTACTCGCAAAAAAAAATCTAAATCCAAACATGTATTTATAATGTAATAATATGGCGTCCATAAGAAAAACAAAAGTTTCGTTAGTTTCTGACGAATTCATTGGCGAAAAAATTTTAAACTGACATAATCAAATTGTAGACAAAAAAGTGTCTTTATAATGTCAAAACGCTTTTTTGATTGGATCACAAATAAAGAATTTATGACCATAATTAAAAAATGACATTTTTTGGTTTTTTCAAAATAGCTTGGAAACCATTTGGAATTCAACTGTTTTCTGAACAGATTATAAAAAAAAAGAAAGAAAGAGCACATAAATATGCACTACTGTGCCCATTTAACCGACTTTCTATCTTTAATAATAACAAAAGTACCCATACAATCCAACGTCCCGTGAGACACACTGTATACGGGCGGGCACAAGGCCGCGTCTTAAAAACGAAAAAAATCTTTTGTTTAAGCGGTACCTTTTCTACATTTTATACAAGGCCTTTTACGACCAGGTGCCATTAGAAGTATAAGGAGAACCAAACGAAATCAGGGATTGAAAATTTGTGGTTACTTTTGGTTACCGTATTTTCGAGCATATTTGAACTCGTTACTTCGTTGAGTTTTAAGTCAGTTGTATGTTCCATACCCGATACATGTCTCATTTTTTAGAACCTTATTGATTTTTTTCAATAAACAATGACAGCTGCAAGGTTGCCTTAAATTATTTATAAATTATCTGCTGTGACCGTTGGAAAAAAGTTGTCCGGCAAAATTGTTGTGAAGGTAACATATTATCGACATATCGGTAGAGTTCTTCGAAAAGTGATACAAGGTGTTCAAATTATAAGATCAAACTTAAACTAGAGAAAGGTACTAAAAGTCGATTTTTCAAATGAAAATCCTATCATCATATTAATGCATTTTGGAATTTTATGGAAAATTTTAGATCAACTTTATATAAAATGACCTATACCTAAAATGCATTTTTACCTACTTGAATCAATTTTGAAACAAAACAAATTGAAAACATCGCCAAATCTAGAGTGCGTCGGAAAACAACTGAACAATTATAAATAACCATAAATTCATTGAACTAGATTTTTAAGTCATTATTAAAGGCAGTTTTAAGATTGGTGGATTGCAAATAGTATCCCATAGAGATATCCACCGCGTTACAATGCTACGACGCTTGCTACGTTTTTATACACCCACATTGACTGTCGTAGGGTATATTGAGTTTGTCACAACATTTGTAAGACCTTTAAGGAAGCGTGGCAGGTATAGACTTGCATTTATATTTTTGATCAGCATTGAAAACTGAATCGATTTAGGTATGTCCGTCTGTCTGCCCGTCTGTCCGTCTGTATACACGATAACTGCCGTAATTTTTATGTAATTGATTTGAAATTTTGTATACAAGCTTATCTCGTAAAAAGTAAGGACAAGTTCGTGAATGGGCAAAATCGGTTCACGTATTTTTTTAAATATTTTAGCGGGGGGGGGGCTTAACTTCAGCCCGGCTGAAGATAATTTTCTTACTAGTTACTAGCTAAATTTGTGTTAGCTGTTTTTATAGTATTAATCTAGATCGGCGTCCGCAGGCCTATTAGGCCTGCCTATTTTACTAGTCATTAATGCTTATCGCATTAATCAAAGTTGATATAAATTTTGGAATCAAATTAGAATGTAAATACTACAAGACTAAATCATAAACATTATTTTTACACTATCATACATAGTATTATAAAGTATTTTAATTGTGCAGAAATTTTTTTTAATTAGCGTGACTGCGACGTGTTTTTCTTTATTGGATTCGGAAAATTTAACGTATGACAGTACAAAATAAGTGTAAGTACTAAGTACTGAATCGTATTTTAATTGTTATTTAGATTTTTTATACACATTTTTCAAATTCCAATTAAAAAATAAAAAAATGTTGGAAACTTTGAAATTTTGGTTCTAATTCCTGATGATCTAATTCCATAACTTCATCATGTTAATTAGTGAATCCTCAGTAACGCAAAAAGTCGCCCTGAGAATAATTCTTTCCATTTTCACCTTAGTTTGTTTGTTCTATTTTGTTCATTTATTCTTTCCACTAATAAGTGAAATCCCCATGATGCAACACGGATACTGTACCATTTCCATTTGTACAGTGTTAATTTATTATGCTATAATTTAGGGACGGTGTTGGCCGCACTGGAATCTTCATTCACGCCCACATATGCCTTCAAACAGCAACTACATCTGATGAAATAGATATTCTTTACGAGTTATACAAGTTAAGGGAACAGCGAGTAAATATGGTAAATCCGGTAGAGGGCTACAAACTGGTTCACCTGCTTCTTCTGAGATCATTGGTGGTGCCGAAAACTGATCTGAATTGCAACAGAGAAATCACTGCTTCAATTACCACATTACTGGAATCATCTGAACTCAAAAATCAAATATCATACATACAGGGTACGATGTGGCAAGATAAATTTATGCTGAGCATCGGTAAGTTTGCTTATGTCTTTGAAATCGAACACTAGGTATCTTATTGCAGTCTTTTACTAAGATTTTGTATCTAATCGTTGTGACCATTACTAGGCCATTGTAAATGTTGAAAACCAAATTTTAAATTAATGGTAAAATGTGCATTTTTTAAAACAATCATTCCGATGTAACGAACAGATTACCTTACCCTAAAAGATATGCGATTCTAGTGTTCAGATATAGTGTGCAGATTATTCGGTAGGTTAATCGTCAACAGCTAAAATGGTATTAAGCATCAAAGTTTTAATATTATAAGTGATCATAGAGCATCACATTTTATTAACAAAAAACCGAGATATGACGGATGTTAAGAACCTTAAGCTGGAGGCTGGAGACAGTTTAAAATTACTTTACGGACACTTGCATAGATAATTTACACGAGATAATCGAAAACGATTTATATAGCGATAACCCTAGCCCCTAATAGTGTAAGAGCTTGTGAACGATTTACTCATCCTACTTTATACCGCTTTAATTTTTGCACAAATACACCTTGTAATAAACTACATGCCAATAACTGGGTAGGGTAACGCCGGTTATAAACACCCTAAAAGCCACCCCTAACGTGCACATTCGCGCTTTTTTGCGTTTGGTCGCAAAGTCACGATTTAGTAATTTCAGCACCTCTACAAAACTAATCCTTATAAACCTCTGAACAAAAAAGGTATATTCCACTTTTTACACCATAAGAAGTATGATAAAGTATTGTAATAGTGCCGAAAAAAAATTTTGAGAATTTAGCGGAAATATGTCCTTTTGGGTTCCCTGAACATTTTTGACCATGTAACCGTTTTTTGTGGCGACGATTCCGGAGAAACTACTAAAGGTATCGGGACGAAACTTCATATTCATGACCAAAGTTAGAGCTGAAAAGCTTTTTGTTCAAAAGCGTCCAAGAAACTGGATGTTTGCTCAAAGCATTTGCTCAAAGGATTTTGCAAATGAGCCGCCATTTCTGTAATTTCCTCAAAATAGTTAAATAATAAATTAAACTAGAGGAAATTTTGTATGATTTATGTGTATGACATTTTTTGGTTAAATTAATAGTTTGGCTGCATGAGCAAATTATATTTGATTGAGATCGGTCGTGTCTGCATTAATATAAAACTAGTTAGCCAGGACTAGACAGATATTTTCATTCTAATGACAGTAGTTGGTGTCAAAGGTTGATGTTTTGACAAAACCTACTGTCAATAGGATCAAAATATCTGATAAATCCTGGCTAACTAGTTTTATTTTAATGCAGACACAACCGATCTCGATCAAGTACAATCTCATGCAGCTAAACTATTAATTTCATATATAGTTTCCCACCCGTGCTCCGCCTACGAGCGGAGAGCACCTATGCGCCTGACGTGAGCGGGAGAAGGACAGCGGAAGAAGGGTGGGAAACGCTGATATATAGTATGATAAAGTAATGTACCTGGCCATATCAGATTATTTAAAAATGCTGTGCTTCTAACACTGGGGCAGTACGAACGTGAGATGTCACGAAGGGGGCGTGTGAGACGGAGTGGGGTTATTTCCGGCAATACTCTGTTGGAAAAGTATTCCATTGTGGCAGAGTGCGCGAGTTATTGATTGTGGCGACCTTTTGACATGACTCTAACCTATAAAATTTGGTTAAGATACGTTCTCATTAGTGGTATTGGATGTGGTAACAGATGCCATTATAGTATTTTTCACCATACGTGATAGTGAGATTAGTTTGCATGTACATTGTGACATACATGAGTCACTAGTACTTTTGATCAGAAGTACTATAATGGCGTTTATTACCATACCAATAACACTAATGAGAACGTACCTTAGCAGCATTTATAGGTTAGGGTAATGTCTAACGGCTGCCAAAGTCAAGAATGCGCGCACTCTACCGGCAGCAAATAAAAATTAGCACACAATCCACAGAATAAGTATCCAACAGAGCGTTGTCGCAAATAACCCCACTCAGTCACATACGACCCTTTCGTGTAATCTCGCCTTCGTACAGCCCCAGTGTGATAACCCCTGTATTTAAGAAAAAGAATATACCTTTTTTGTTCAGTATTTTATAAATAACGGAAAAACGGAAGAAACCGCGAACGTGCACGTTAGGGTGGGCTTTCAAACTCAAATTCAAATAAGCTTTATTAACTATTCAGTTAACGTCAACAATAACAACACATAATAGTAACAATATCACAATATTCAAAATGCGATTTCTTCTACGGTATAAGGTGGTATCATCAGTAGATGTTTCTTGAGAGCTCGTTTGAACGAGGAGAGATCTTTCGTCTTCCAAGGTTGGGGGCACCTGTTGTACAACGAAATTCCTCTTCTCAGGTACTCAGCTGACTGAAGGCTAACCTCCGGTGGTTGCAGGTGCAGCCTAGTTCTTGTACTGTATTCGTGACTGTGTCCACAGCGTGGCAGCTCAAAACGGCGACGTGCGTGAACGTCTACCAAGACTCTGTACATATATTCTGCTGGTGCTGTTAATATGCCGTACATTGTGAACTGTGGTCTGCAGTGTTCCTAATAGCTTGAGCCTGCCAAGCTACAAACAGCTTTCTGTTCCATCAGCACCAACCTTAGGTGCTTTGTGTGATCCCAGACCTCTATTGCATAAGACATTCTTGCATGGAAGAGAACGTGATAGGCTATGGTTGCTGCTTCCACTCCAATGGTCTTAAACAGTCTTCTTATGGTAAATATTGACTTTGATAGTTGTCTGCAAAGATCTCCTACATGCGCTTTGAATGGCAGTCAGGGATCAATTAGCACTCCCAGAAGCTTTACTGGATCTCCGGCAGGGATCCATCTATCCATGTTAAAATCAATTTTCTGGGTTTTGTTCTTGTTAAGGACAAGTTTGTGTTGCTGGAACCAGGAGTCCGCTTTCTGCAGTTCATCCTCAATCAATTCATCCAGGGTGGTTTGATCTTTGTGGCTGGCTATCAAGGTTGTGTCATCAGTATAAAGCACGGTAGTACAACTCAGATGTTCTGGGAGGTCGTTGATGTAGACGTTAAACAGTGTCGGACCCAAAAATGATCCTTGTGGCACGCCAGCATTTAGAGGCAGCGGTGCACTCTTACTAGCATTGATGATCACAACTTGATTCCTGTTCTTTAAGTAATCACTTAGGATGTCCATCGTTTTGCCTCGGGAACTATAACCAGCCAGCTTCTGCACCAAGATGTCATGGGAGATCGTATCAAAGACCTTGGTGAGGTCACACATATAGGAAGCGCAAGCGTCACCCCGATCTACCGACTCGCAGATTTTCATATTCGCAGATTTTGGTCATACAGGAATGCCATGCTGTAGTAGTGCTGTAGTCTTTTTGGAATCTTCGTGAAGTACTGGTATTTCTTGAAGTACTCACAAATTCTGCTTAACAGTATTTTCTCCAGAATTTTTGATAAAATAGGCAACACGGAGATTGGTCTGTAGCTTTTAGGGTGTTTATAACCGGCGTTGCCCTGTCCGGTTATTGTCATGTAGTTTGCATAGATACAAGGTGTATTTGTGCAAAATCTGAAGCGATAGAAAATAGGATAAGTGTATAACTTAATTTCTATTTGCAGAGAAGGGGACCCCAAGCACAGACAAACAAAATGTCATTAATGAAAACAATTATGTATTCATCGAAACGTACAACGTCCAAGGATACAAAACACCTGAAAAATTCGTAGTTACTCCGTATCCACTGAAGAATATGACTGAAGAGTTCTGGCAAATAATTCTCCAACGAAACATTAGAACCATAATATGCCTAAACGAACAACTCAAAGCTGACGTAAGTGATCGGATTTTGTGCATATGAATTTGTTAAACATATCGTTATTTGCACTTTAGAAATTAAACCCCTTCTATCCAAACGATGATCAACCCATTATAAAACTTGAATCAGGGATAGAGCTGCACTGCATTTCGTGCAAGGACAAGAAGGCGTTGCGTAGCTACCATATAAAAATAGTCGCTAATGATGAAGTGAGTGTAGCTGCATGTTACATAATAATAATTTATATTTTGACTCTTTTCAGAGCTACGAACCGTTTTACATTACGCTGATTCAATTTAAAGATTGGTTCTACAATATACTATGCCCAACAGATATGAATGACTTTCTCACCCTCATCAATGATTTAAATACGATTGACAGCAACGATGAACCAATTCTCATAGCATGCCGGTATGTACTTTTAATGTAATATCATTGCATGCAAATTGCACAATGGAAGTTTTTGTAAAAGTTTTTTAGTTTCTTACACAAGGCTGATAGAATAGAGAGGTTGTCCGGGGGGAACTATGGGTGGGATGCGGTCAGCGTCATTAGGTGGGGCTGTTTCAAAATAAGAAGAGGGTGTCACGTGGTGTCCGGCCAATGTATTCTATAGCAGAGATACTGGGGTACCCTCTTCTTATTTTGAAACAATTCTACCTATGCGAAACAAAGCTTTTTATTTACATCGTTTATTGTTAATTGTGTGCGTGTAGAATTACGATGTAATTTATTATACCGTTTTCTGAGAGGTGTGCCGTAAATAGCTTACCTAGTATCTGTGAATTCCAATAACTTTAAACGGGCACACCGAGTGACGTATTCCCGCGCTTATTTTCTAACCTGGCAGCCTGTATACTATACTATAGTGTCTAGTCTAGTTCCCTTGTGTCACACGCTAATAAAGAAAACAAGAATAGAACGCTACTGAATGATGTATTTCGTAAAATTATAGGCACTTTATGTTCGGTTCTCTCACACCTTTGGTAACATATTTAGCAGCGCTGCTGACTCCAACTTTTTTTCCCTAGATTCCTAAATTCATAAACTCCCATCGCCAAAAGTCTCAGCAAGTTTTTTTTGTAAACTCACATTTTTTTCTTTAATTTTTCAGGGACGGAATTAGAGCGAGTGGGCTATTCACTGCGATGTATTTCCTGATACAGCAAATTAAATACGAATCACGACTTGACGTGCCTCTTGCAGTCAGGGTCGTCAAATTAGGCCAGAAGGAATTCATACGCGATTTAGCACAATTCAAATTTCTCTACAGATGCTGTCTGCAATACTTGCAAATGTTTGATACGTATGCCAACTATACAGATCTGGTTTCTATAAGTTTGGGTGATGTTGGTAATTAATACTGATATATTATATAATGTTAATATTGATAATATTAATAATACTAATAAGGATGATTCTACGGTCATACCGTCACTATTAAAACAAATATCAAGAAAGATGGTGTCATGCCGTGAGGTAATTTTTAAATAAATTAAAAATTACAGCGACGACCTGGTTCTGGTGATTAATAACGAGTTGTGATATGCAATAAAATACCATCCAAAACATAAATTTAACTTGAATGTATATCACTCGTTTAATTTTTTCATATATTTGGTATTACCGTCATATTACCCATATTTCAAAAATAGATTTTTTTTATCTCAGTAGAGTGTTTGTCTAAATATAATTACTTTAGTATCTACAACTCGAAAAATGCGATAATTGACATTTTAATTCGGCAACGCCTTTACGGCCGAAGTAGCACAACAAAGTAATAAACACACTCTGAGGCCAGCGAAAAATAAATTGCGAGGATTCCGTTGTCGAGGTGGAATTGGCTCTTAATTATTGTTAAATTTTTGTTCTCGTTTAGTTTTTTCATATATAGTTTACTTACCATTACCAACGTTGAAAAAAATACATATTACATTTGTAATAAATTTCTGCTTAAATTATGGCTTGTAATATTTCATCGACACTGCCTTATTTCATGTAAGCTATCATTTCTATATAAATAAATGTATTGGACAGGTATCGAGAGTTTTATTTGCTCCCCAATAAAAAACAAAACTAAATTCCAAATTTAATTTTTAAGTAAACTTGAAAGTTACCTGAGGGTCTGCTCCATTCTGTGGTACTCTGGGTACTTTCGATACTTGATGATATATACCGTGTGGTTGAATTTCGAGGCTCACCATGGGGATCTCGCTTATTAGTGGAGATAGAGCCTATGTTTAAATTTAACAAAGTTTCGTACTTTTGTGTTTGACAATTATCTGAAAAAAATTTAAGCTATCATTTTTCATTTTGAAGATATCCGCAAAAAACTGAAATGTTAAGGTATGGTTTTTAATTTTTTGTTCAACACAAAATGTAGCTAGACATTTGAAACAAAAACATTCCTGAGCTACTTTTTAACAAGGAATGTAGTGTCATTTTTTTAATTTGAAATAACATCGAAGATGGCGGCGTAGCCATGGCCAACTTTTGTTTTCTTATGGGCGCTATGTTGAACTTTGGCATGTTCCGATAGTCGTGTGCTTTCTCATTTCCGCAATGTATAACAATATGTATTATTTTTTAAAATAATGGTGTAATAATCAACAAACCTTCAGGTACAGTTGCGGCCATTGAAAAGTAGTACACTTTGACACAGAAAAAAATCATGGCTTTGTAAATTTTCCCTTGAAATTGACAATCACTGTCATTTTCTAAATGTCACAACAAATAATAGGGTATTACGGTCATGTGGAAATTTAAGCAAAAGCGTGTATTAAGCGATTTTACAGTATATAACCCGAAATTCTGTTAAGTTAAAATTAAATTACATTCAGAATTTGTTGAGAAAATTACAATTAAACTTTGAATTTTCCGATCACTGTCGTGATTGGCCAAGTGTAGAATTGGCACCGTAGCCAAGAAATTGATCAAAACCTAGGGAATTTTCTTGTAACAGTGTTTGCACCGCTGTTTGTTTGTATGTGTGTTGACAAACTTCGACGGTACTATTTACAGCGTATCGTAAAGTTATTACTTATTAAGTAAGTTGTTATAAGTTGTTAAGTTACCAGTGCAAGCATGTGTTCTGTGGAAGATGATTTTACCAAAGCGAATTCGAAAAATTTGCCCACGATCATACACTGTCATACATATTATTCAACCAGCTTGCAATTGTTCATAGTAAATTAACGCCAAAGCAATGAAACATCCCCCAATCACATGGTTCACAAAGAAATTTGAATGTAGAGGGAAAGACTAGTAGTAAAAAATAACTGCTTAAATAGAAGTTTATTAATAATACATATTGACAATACATTTCTTATATATATTCCTGTGTGTTTATGAAACTACAAGGTAGATACACCATTTCGTCTAAATATTGAATTGAATTGTATTGAATTCTGGTGTTTCGACTGATTTGCTGTTGCAACCCGGCACACAACAAACTCTATATTATTGTTTGCTCATGTTGATTATGTATGGTGTTTGCTGGTGTTGATATATTAAAAATCACTGACCACCTAACCTCAATACACGAACGGTAAACAGAGTGAACTACGCGACTGTTGGCACCACAGCAACATAAAATAACTATGCGCGACGTTGTCAAGTTTCGCATTATAATCCCTCCTTGTGACGTCACAAGTAGGATTTTTATTTGAATTTCAAAACACGTTTTCTCCTAAATTAAAGCGTTGTTTGGCATTTTACGTGTGAAAGGGTGATGCTAAGCTAACCTACTTTGTAATAGAACAGAATTTGAAAAGTGCCGTAATACCCTATTGAATCAGGGGCGTAGACAAAACACAAATTTTATTGAACATTAAAAAAAGCCATGAAGAACAAAATGTAAAAATCAAGTTAATATTTTATTGTAGCACCACCACAATCTATTACCTTTTGGAGTCTTCTAGGCATTGATAAATCTGTGCGATGAACTTGTTCTAAAGGTCCCATGCTTCAGCAATACTATTAATTAATTCTTGTCGATTTTGTGGTAATATCTGGTCATTAATTCTACGAGCCATCATACCCCAAATGTTGTCTATTAGATTGAGGTCGCTGCTCCTAGCCGACCAAGCTAAAGTCTGGACCCCGTTTTCTCTCAGAAATTCATGAATAATATTCGCAGTATGTATAGGGCAATTGTCTTGTTGAAACACAAAATTATCACCAAAAAAATTGCGTCACCGACGGCAACATGCATCGTTGCAAGATATCTCTATAAACGAGGGCAGTTAGCCTTTCTTTAATAATCACACAGATGCCTAGCCCTTGGGCACTTATCCAGCCTCAAACGTTAACGGAGAATCGTCCCTGAAGATTAACCCTACGCACAAATTCTTCCTGAAATCGTTGCCCAAGAGGTCTGTATACGCGTACCCGGCCGTTGCTACATGATTGAAATCTCTTTTCGTCGGAAAAGACTACATTTTCCCAGAAATCCACATTTACATTATGTTGTTGAGCAAACGTATCCTGGCCAACTTGTGCCTATCATGCAATTTTTTCAATTTTGGGAGTATGTGTCAAAACCCCGTGTACTACTTTTCAATGGCCGCAACTGCCAAGCAACGTCAACAAAATGCACTTGGATCAAGCCGCGCTCAGCCTTGGGTTTGCCATTTAACCAAATAAACCAAAATAAACCTTAATTGTGGATGTAAAATGCCGTTTAGCAATAACGAAAAGCGTGATATGATAAGGTTTTATTATTGTTCTCATAGAAATGCCCCATCTTACAATATTCCTAACATTGGACAGAAATTTAGCGGACCATGGATCGTATTAGTAAACCCCGAAATTCTTATAATCTTCATGGAAATGTCGAAAGCGATCATAGAGATATTTTGGAAATGGTAAACGTTAGATTACCATAATTTTCAATGCTTTAGATAGATAGATAGATAGATAGATAGATAGATCTTTATTCACGTTAGCTACAGTACGTAGATGTGACACGTCAAAACATAATACATAATACAAATAATTACATAGGTACATCAGCATACTTGCGACACACAAAATAAATATATATAAAAGACAGCACTAATCGACGGGTAACGATACTACATCTAATCACGGCGAGATACATCCAAATAGTCTTCGTAGGAATAGTAACCTCCATCTAACAGAAATGAGTTTACAGCCGCCTTAAACTTTTTAAAATCCGTGAGACTCCTGATAGTCGCAGGCAAGGCATTATACATTTTAGCAAACGAGTATTTTGGTGATTTTTCAAACAGTGCTGAGGAGTGGGGAAGTTATCTACTGGTTTTTAAATAACTGACGACCATCGGATTTCTACGCGGGAAGTAGCGTCTAATTTGGAATTGCCGCCAACACGTGTTTGGAGAACATTACGAACAAATAAATTGAAACCGTACAAACCCCACACAAGTCAAACTTTGCAGTTGTACGAAATTATTTGAATCAACAATTTACAAATCGCTGGATTGTTAATGGGGGAGTGGTGGAATGTCCTGCTAGATCCCCTGATTTAAGTCCTCTGGACTATTTTCTATGGGGAACTGTGAAATACGAAATTTATCACGATACTCGCAGAAATATCGAGGATCTGAGGATCGAATAACAAATGCGGTCAATGCTATTCCGGGAATAACAGTAAGAAGAGCATAACAACATGTACAAAAGCTGGCTTGGTTTTATGCCTTCAAGAAAATGGCGACTAAGTTGAACATTTACTTGGGCTTTAAGCTTTTGTTTTTAAGCGTTTGTTGTATAAACTTGCTTGTTTTACAATGTGAATGTTCTTAATCCAAAGCACTCTGGTCAGTCCGGCGCCGCACACTGTAATATTTTTCAAATCTAGCGGAACTTAAGTCGATACTATTCCCATTACGTGTTTAGTGATGTATTAAAAATTATTTGTGTGTATGTAAGTTGTTTTCTAAAGAATAGATTTATTTCTACTTCTTTGTTCATCTTATAATTGTACAGGATGGTTTTTCTAATCTTTTTTTTTAATGAACTACAGTGTAGTCAAATGTGTTTGATAGTATAACTGCACCGGAAAAATATTTTATGCAAAGGTTGAAAGGTGTCGAGGAGATCAGACAACTCTGATATAATCAACTTCCGGTTTGTACCGGAAGTTCCTAGCATTGATACCAAACATCATAAGGAAAGTGTCGTATTGAGTTATAATAGGTAAGATCTTTGAAAATAAAGTTTTATCAGAAACTTTCTTTCGTCACTGAGGACAGTTAATATCGACCGGAAGTTGCTGATATTGGTATTAACTTGAGAAGCAGCATAGGAGCGTTCATACAAAATGAACTTGTTTTGAAATGAACTATCGTATGATCACACGAGTACTTCCCGGTTGTTGTTTTATAAAGTTGGTATCAACATAATCAATTTCCAATTCAAACCGGAAGTGACAATACTATACCGCCTTTGTTTCTTCCCCTCGAAGCCTTTTAGCTTTTATGGAGTTTTTTAATGATTTTTGATCATATTCAAACCAATTGCAACGCCTTTCATTCTATGTATTTATAATTGTCTGAATTATTTTTAGCGCCATAACTCGCAAACCGAAAACCGATTTATTTCGGATATTTAAGAATCTATATGCAAAGGTCCAATAATTTTTGATGTAGATATATAGAAAGTTCTTCGAGGTTGAGTATGTATAAATCTGGTTGATCGCCGAAAATTCCTCCGAAGTGCAAGGTGTAAAATAAAGCACTTATTGGTAACCAATAGTAACCAATAAGTGCTTTGTTTTACACCTTGCACTACGGAGGAATTTTCGGCGATCAACCAGATTTATATTTTTGATTTATATCGCCACGAATACAAAATCAGGGATAAGAAAAACTAATTGTTAAAAGCGAAAAAATACGTATATACAAATGTGTCCCAAAAAATACTCACTATTAATAGAAAGAAAAGCTGTTTACGTTAAATTAGTAATAATAATAATAAATGATAAATATTATCATTCAAAAAACTAGACTAGAGAATTTTGTGAAAGCCCACCGCGCAGCTGACGACGTGCGTCTGGCAAAATTGCTAAAAAGGCAGTATAGAGCACAGTTGCAAAAAGGTAAAAGTTCCGATTTTCAATCAGCGCTTACTTTGCATCCACCATAACCTTGAGTATATGTATTGGTAATACGGCCGAGATAGTCCCCACTCCCTGCGTTGTCACGGAACACTAACCACGGGTCGATGATGCGCGAAATCCCAAATGGCAGAGACAAGTGAAGATTTTGATCTACTGTACGTGTACTGTACACGGCAAAAAGTTCTGTCAGCAAAAAGACCACATTAATTCATTCAATGAATTAATAATTTCTTTAGTTAAAGAACCATTCAACTTTCGCATTTTAACTCAACCAACAGTTTCGCTAATGTCAATACCAAAATAGTAAGCCTACTTTTACAAATATTAATGTTCACAATTTCATTCACACACTTCATTCACAATTTTTAGGTAACTAATCGGGCTAGTCACCGATGAATGCAAAAAGTTTTGCTACGAGACGAACACTGAAACGCGCTTTTTGGCATTGCTTTGTGTCAAGATGTTTCATAACAGCAGGCTAGTCAGGAAAGGTGTTACTCCTAAGTTGATCTAAAAAAAACAAAATTTTTGGTTGTAGTGCATCTTTAGGTGGTGCATCTTTAGGCGGTGCATCAGTCAGTTTTCACAAAAAAATAATAAAAACAACATATCTTAGTCTTTGACAAAGTCCGATACTAACATTTTTCTTTGATTATCCACATCGCTTTCCAAAATTCATTAGAACAATTTAAGGTATATCTTAGTTTAATGTAATATGATGTGGCATATCAGTAAATTACATATGTATTAATTAATAATAATAATGGGCTTTGTAATCATGAAGAAATAGACCCTGCCTACCAAACCCCTTCTTTAATTTGCTAACTATAAAGGATGTCTAAAAATGTTTCTGAAAGGTGATTCTGTAGGTTTAGTTTCCCGGCACAAAAAAATATTAGTTAGTATTTGATCAAGATTAAGTTTTAGCGTTCCTTATCAAAGTTTTTTCGTAATGTGAGCAAATATGTATCCGGAAACGAAAAGGATAAATGCCTTATAACAACTTTTAGAATAAATATAATGTATCCATGACTTGTATACGGTTGATTCACGCTGAGTGAAAGGAAGTATAATAGTATGGGAAGTTATGAACTAATAATTCGACCGCTATATTAAATTTAAAAAAATGTAAATAGCTATAAAAACGCACTATCTATGCAATAGGTACACATTACAAAATTACGGAGCTAACCACAAACATTCGGAAAGAAAATACAAACTATTTACAAACAACATATTTATATAAACTCATCAAATCTTTCATGTCAATATAATTCGGCCGCTATATTAAAAATATTTGTAAAATGTCAATATCTATGAAATAAATATTACAAAATCATGGAGTCAATCACAAACATTCCGATAGGAAACGCAAACTATTTATCACAATAAATGAAGAAATTATGAAACAATTTTTTTCAGAAAGTTTTATTTGTAATATAGTTGTTGGCAATTTTAGAAATAAAACTGTGAGAATAATACTCCAGGAATATTGGATCAAAACATATCGTCATTTCGGTATAATTAAAGTAAATAATTTGAATGAAACCTTTTGAAATCTCTAACTTATTTTGGTGCCTTATTTAATTTCTTTTGTTAACAAATAGTTCAATAATAGTATATTATTATACAAGTTTTATAAGACGTCAAATTGGCGCACGAGTTGTTTTGGGCACGACGAGCGTAGCGAGGACTGCCCAAATGGAACGAGTGCGCCAATACGTCTTATAAAACGAGTGTAATATACTATTTTTTCTACTTTGCGTCATTAA
Organism: Aphodius sticticus; assembly: GCA_963966075.1. NCBI lineage: Eukaryota > Metazoa > Arthropoda > Insecta > Coleoptera > Scarabaeidae > Aphodius > Aphodius sticticus. The sequence continues at coordinate 15,597,469 of OZ014507.1, forward strand.
TTTTATATAAATTTAGAAATTGTGGTTACTATATTGCGCTAAATTAGAATCTAGGGTATTTCGCGGGTACCACGTGGCAGCACTGTAGCAACTGTCAACTTCGTTAAGGATGAGATCTATGAGATAAAATCTTGACAAAATCTAATTGTGAATAAAATTACTCTACTTTAGCCTACAAGTTTGAATAAATATTCAGCGAGGTCTCAACGATGATCATAATGGAGCTTGGGGCAACACTTTTAACCCTACTGTGATAAATATATGAAACTTAACCTAAAAAGTCAACAACTTTAATAGTGGTTTCATAAGTATAATAATCAGAATAGAAGTGTTTGGCGGTGACTGATTAGTTACTTCGAAGAACAAGAACTTACTAAAGAATTGTTTTAACACCTAACGTTTAATAGCGGTGTCTACCTAATTCCGCTACGTAGCCGTTGCGGCTTATATATTTACAAGCACTTATAATTGAAACCCAATTTTAATTTCGGCAATGTAGTTTATTAGAATAAATTATACTTAGTAAAATTACATGTGATGGAGGTAATATAAATATGTTGCACACAACCAGAACTAAGACGAAGTCGAAAGCGACGGACAAAAATGAATACGAATTGAGCCGAACAGAATTCGGTCCAAAATGTTACCGAAAACTTATACGTTACATAAACTAAGAAATCCTCTACACTTTAATGTACTATAGCTTCATTCGTGTATGCTGACCATTGATTGCGCATATACAATCTCGTAGCAGTAATTAAAATCATTCATATCTACGATGTAGGTTTGATCTTCGCATAATACCTTATTAAAGTAAATGTGGTCCTTGAATTATATCTGAAAAGGGGATTTGATGTTTAGTTGAAAATAATGATAACGATCACTTACCACAGTCGTAAAACATCACCGAAAACGTTATCCTGGCGTATTTTGATGAACACGGCAAAACTAAGAAAGCCACAACCTTTGGCCATACTATAGCAGGCTACACGCATGTTTAAATATGTATAGAATATTGATATTTCGCAGTTTATGCGATTGCAAGCGATTAAAAAGAGGCAGTGTGTGGTTATGTATTGTACGTTTGACATTTGGCATTTGATATCAATGTGTACCAATCCTGGCAATCTTAGACAAAAATGTTACTGTTTTCGGTGTTACAATGTGTTAATTGTAACACCGAAAACAGTGTTACAATGTGTGCATTGTGAATGCAAAGTAGAAAAATGTAATTTTCTTTAGAAAATTATTTTACGTAAAACAAAAAATTACAATGGTTAATTTTTGAGTTAGTATTTGCATGCATTGAAGGCACATGGTAATTAACTCTACACAGAACGTTTGTTTAATTTAAATAAATATGCATGGACTCAAAGAAATCTGTTGTTTCAATAGAAACAAAGAAATAATTCTTTGCGAATAAAAATACAAAAAACAATTCCTTCCACTCGCTCTATACATAATATTGTCATTGGGGGGTTTTTAACCTACAATTTCGTATATCAGAGAAATGATCAACAATTCTTTTAAAAGTTATCCAAATTTTTCTGTTACAAACATTTATGTAATTTGCAAGAGATACACATTGTGTTTAGGGGTTGTTTGCCACGAAGAAACCCCCCAGCACTTATGAGTAAATACATACAATTAATAAATTACCTACAATCCGACATATGAAGAAAACATATAGAACCAGTTTTGTGTAAGCTATAATTTTGTAGCGTTTTCTCGTAATATATCTAGTAAATATATAATATGTAATATATATAATATATGATATATGTAATATATCTACCTAATACCCGGCAAAAGTTGGCATATATTAATAAAAAAATATTTAATATAAACATTAACGAAAAATAAGTCTTAATCCACTTCCGCAACTCCAATAAAGAAGTAGTACATATTTTATTTGATTTAGAGTTTTTAGTGTTTTTAGTGAACGTTGTTTGACTTAAAATGCGATATTTAAGGTTGGTATAAATGATAATATTCATAATAAATGATAATTGCTATTATAATTTATTTAATAAAGAAATTAATGCAGACCTTTTGGAATGTACATTTTGGGTTGCACTTTTTCTACCGATAGTTGGTCAGTTAGTATCCCTGGACAACGCGGAGATTATCTCGGCCGTATTACAAATTGAACGGTAGGCCGTTATGTAAGTAGAGAGATTACAGCGCCAGTTAACAATACAGTTGAATGAGGGATTCACATTAACAACACTTTTATTTCGACAAAAATTAGATTTATTTGGCAAAAGGAAACGAAAGTAAGTATTTTAAGTTATTTTATTTTAAATGTAAGTATAGTATATTATAATACAAGTTTTATAAGACAAAAATTGGCGCACGAGTTGTTTTGGAACAAATGGAACGAGTGCTATATACTATTTTTTCTACTTTGCGACATTAATTTTACATAAATTTCTAAAATTGCAACTGTCATCTTACCATCTAGACTAGTTTTATATTCAAAAGTTGGTAGTTGTGGTAAAACCGCGAAATACGATTGAGGCGAGCCAATAGCGATTGAGATGTCAGCATCGTTTGACCTTGACATCAATGCCATCAATCTTGGAAAACTGTTACTAAAAGTTGGCGATCTAGTGTTTTCATAACGACACCGAAAGCGGTTTCGTTATGAGTTTATAATGAACGCAAAGTAGAAAAAGTCGATTTAAACCGAAGCAAATATGACTTTATAGTAACAAAACTTTTCTTTGAATAGAAATCAAGAGGGTTATAAGCAACTTTTTCTTATATCAAATTATATTTAATTCATGTAAATAAGGAAATAATATAAAATATTAAACGGAGGGAATATTTGTCGCGCCAAAGAAATAAGTTATGATCCGAAAAAATAAATTAGCGACTAATTCGCTGATTATGAATCAGAAAATTGGGTATCCGTAAGGATTGTAGTAGTATTTTTATCATTTTTTTTTTATTTAAGGAAATATGCAACTCGGACCATGTTTTATTTTTTTTTCTGCGTAATATCTTCATAAAAATCAAGTAGCCATCAAACAAGTCAATAACTTAGAAAGTTATATATACAGTGTGTCCACGAAAGTCCGCACCATATGGAAAAGTTTTTTATTGTGTATTTCTCAGAAAATTTTATTCTTTATAAAAGTTGGCGGCTCGTATGAAACCAAAACTGCAACCGTCAAATATGTAAATTTCGGTGCCATATACCATCCGATTCAGAATATATGAATTTGTGATAAGAGTAAAGTACCTGTATTTTCATTATTATCGATAAACTTTATTTGGAAATGTTGTTTAGAAGTAAAAACTATATTGAAATATGAAGTCAGAGCCACCTACCTTGAAAAGAAATATTTTCAGCTTTTTTCTTAATTATTACTTTTGTGACAAATATTAGTAAATGCCAGTGATACTAAAAGGTTCTTTTTAATCTATTTTTTGGAAATTTGAATACATTTTTTATATTTTTGTTATTTTGGTATGAACTAATGTTTATTTAGAACTAACGCAAAAATACTTATTTTCTTGGTGCGAAGTTGATATTTCACCCTGTAGATATTAATATATTATACAATAACTAATTCAGGAGCGTGTCTTACCTTTTATTCAGTTAATATTATTGACAGTGGATAGGTTTATAATAGTAGTTATCCATCTATACCGAGCGATTCTCAAGTGGTGGTACGCGCGGTACTACCACTTATGAAATTTTATTTTCACTGATAATATCTTAATAAACATAACTGAAACCTCAATCAATTGTGTCTTGAATCAATTATTTTATGCAAGAATGTATCGTCTTATGTACAGCAGCACAAAACGCACCAATAACCACCTAAGTATAGGTTCTTGTATACGCAACCCAATGATACAAAAAAGAAAGAATATGAAACAAACAGTTTATTTTCTTTATGCAACATTGTTTAAATTTTAAAGTAAGCAATACACCAGTTATCACAGGTGGATATGAAAAACAAAAGGATTATCCAGACATTATCCATTTAATCGTACTCACTGCGGTTTACGTTAGTTTATGTGCTGTAACTTTTAAAACTCTGCTTACACTCCAACAAAAAGTTGAAATTCTTTTAATACATGGAAAAAATAGACCGCACCGAGATGTTGCTGCTATTTTCAAGACATCCACACAACCAAATTGCCCATTCAACCATTTCCAGGATAATGAGAAAATTCAAACAGACTGGGTCTGTTGAAAATAGCTTCAAGAAACCCCACAAAAATATGTTGCCAAAATGAGGAAACAAGTTTGCCAGTGTTGCAAAAAGTAATCGAGCATAAAACGACTTCTCTTCACACAGCCAATGCAGTAAATCAACAGTACATAAAATAATAAAACTAAACCAGTATCACCCTTATAAACCAAAATTTATAAGTACACTAAAAGAAAGAGACTTCGACATCAGGTATGACTATACCATCTGGTTTGAGGTGAAAATGAAAGAGAACATAGTTTTTTTTTTATATTCTTTGGACAGATGCGGCAACATTTACGTCAAATGGGACTGTTTCTTCAGAAAATTGCCGGTGGTGGACACATGAAAACCCGAACTTTACAGTAGAAAGCCGAGATCAGTACCATTTTAAGACTAATGTGCGGTATTTTGAATAATCAAATATTTGGGCCTTTTTTTCGTCAAAATTTAAATGGGGAATTATATCTTCAGTTCCTGAACAGAGAGTTGTCACCTTTTTTGCCGTTAATTCAACGGGCGTTAATTTGGTTCCTGCTTGATGGTGCACCCATATACACAATATAAACTCTGTCTAGAACTTTTTAAATCATCGCTGGATAGGCAGAAATTCGGAATCAAGATCCTGGCCACCTAGATCCCCCGACTTTACCCCGTTAAATTTGTTTTTGTGGGTTTACGTAAAAAATAACGTATACAAACACCGACCATTTAGAGATATAAATCATATAGAGGAAACTATACATTTTAAGTAGTAGAAATAAAATAAGTTCATAGATAATAAATTAGCATTATCAACATATTCATAATAGTTATTAACATAATAACGGGTAAATCAGTCATAATTAATTCAAGAAACAATAGATGTTTGATGCTTTAGTTATTTTTATTAAAATATTATCAGTGAAAATAAAATTTCATAAGTGGTAGTACCGCGCGTCTCACCACTTGAGAATCGCTCGCTGTAGATGGATAGCTACTATTATAAACCTATCCACAGTCATTAATATTAACTGAATAAAAGCTAAGACACGATGCTGATTTAGTTATTGTATGATATATTAATATCTACAGGGTGAAATATCAACTTCGCACCAAGAAAATGAGTAATTTTGAGCTAGTTCTAAATAAACATTAGTTATCATACCAAAATAACAAAAAATGTATTCAAATTTCCTAAAAAAAGTTTAAAAAGAACCTTTTAGTACTATTGGCATTTACTAATATTTGTCACAAGAGTAATAATTAAGGAGAAAACTGAAAATATTTTTTTTCAAGGTAGGTATTCATATTTGAATATAATTTTTACTTCTAAACAACATTTCGAAATAAAGTTTATCGATAATAATGAAAATAAAGGTACTTTACTCTTATCACAAATTCATATATTCTGAATCGCTCGGTATATGGCACGGAAATTTACATATTTGATGGTTGCAGTTTTGGTTTCATATGAGCCGCCAACTTTTATAAAGAATAAAATTTTCGGAGAAATACACAATAAAATTTTTTTCCATATGGTGCGGACTTTTGTGGACACACTGTATGTGACTGGCTTCGAAGAAAGGGGTCTTACGGCTAATTTATCGATTTTAGGGTTTTGACAGATTTGGAATGCTGGAAACTTATTCTTTAACATGCAATTTATCCGACATCAATCGAACAAAATTTGGTGAAGTTAGATATAGGATTCCACAAAACTATATTTTCGCGGGAGGAATCAATATTAAAGGAATCAATACTGTTTGCGTACATCGTTGTCACATGGTGTGATGTGTATTTTAATTTTCCTTATTTAAAGTAAAATACGCATGAATAATGAATGTATCAACTGGACAATATCAATAAGAAATCGACTTAATAAAATATTTTCGAACAAACATGTGCGTTCCAGATATACAGTTGAAAACATTATACTCGAGAAAAAGCGTTGAAGTTTGCGAAACGCAGAAAAAACATTCGGTTCATAGCTGGAGAATTTCTTCGGCATCGAATTAAATTAAATTTTTTTTTCTGAGACACCTAAATAACGTCGAATAACGTTGTAAATGCCGCGCACAGAAAAATACATTCTTATGCCCACAAAAATTTGTTTTCGAGCACTACGCCATATTACCAACGAAATATCGTGGTAAGTTTAAAACTACATATGACTGGAATAAGCAATAATAATTTATGTTTTAATTCAAAATGATGTGTACTAATTGATATGATATTTAAAAACAAATACACTTGAAAACCTATTTGTAACTATTATTAGCAACCGTAGTATTAAAAATACAACATATCTTTTAAAACATTTTTAAACACTTTTTATTCATACCTATTTATTGATTCTCCAGTAGTTCAAGAATCATACAAACTCATTTTTACAATGTTTATTTTTGACATGGCTAAAACTAAAATCAACAAATTGTGAACATTCATAAACTTTTCAGAAATGGCCAGCCTTTTTCGGGTTTCTTCAGTTTTCACTGTTTAATACTACCGATATTATAGTATACAACTGCAGTAAGGAAACATAGAAATATAAATTGCGAAATCACCACACAGTGACTCGTAATCAGTGAAAGTCGTAATACTAAGATACCTTTCTCAAAAAAATAATAGGTAATCTACTACTAAATGACTTGACTTGGTTAGCAACTTGAGTTGTGCCCAAACATACTCAAACACACCTCAAAGATGTTCTAATGAAATGACTTAACGGAAAAAAATCAAATAAACAGCGTAATGCTCCTGAAACATTTCTATATAACATGTATAACCATCAAAACTGTCTGCTCTTTTAAGCTTCAACGTGAGACTTGTGAAAATTCGTACCCGATTTTTACAAACTTGTTTACAACCAGTATTACATATGAATATAAGAAAACAAATGTTAATCAATAGACAAGATTCCAAATTTTACTCGATCTTGATCAGACATTTTTGCAGTAAGAGTTTTAGAAGAAAGCAATCGGAAAACCGAGTGTTAATTTAAAACAGTTAAAACTGCAGAAATCGGGTATCTCTTTACATCTGTCGCGCTCATCTTTACACCGAACCGTAGAAAATTACGTTTTAGTTTCAGTTATTTTCTTTTTAGAAACGATTAACTAATACATTACACTTTATTTTATTTACTTTTGAGAAGTAGTTTCAGAGTTATGAGTCTTCAAACACATATTAGCGCCGGGCAGCGCTGTACTCTAGACGCGTATTTCTCGAAAACTTGATTTTAGCAGTATGAGTAGTATGACCCCTTTCTTCCGAGCGGGTCACATATATTGACACGTATGGGTTTATAACCTAAATAAATTATGTGCTTGTCAAAAAAATATCTGAACTATTCTTGTTTTTCTCACAACTAATAATTTCTGAGGCCTCAATAGATCAGTTGGTAGAGTATTGTGACACAAAGGTCCCTGGTTCAAATCTAGGTTGTGGCTGTAATATTTGATTTATTTAAAATTTGCATCCCGCCTGGATATCACCATCTTCGATACATTGATTATTTCATCATTACGGTAGTAAGTTCGTATGATACGGTATGCAGTGGCGTATCTAGGGTAGGACAGACAGGGCACGTGCCCTGGGCGCCGCAGCCGAAGGGCGTTGTGGCGCCCGCTCAGCTGCGCATAATTTTTAAGCAACCTGAAAATTTTTCGGTCCCGGCTTTGACTGACTCTTAATGCCTGTTCAGACATAGGTGCATAAGACAAGACAAGGATAAAACCAATGCAATCAAATGTACAATGTACGCATTAATACTGACATAAGCAGGGCTGGATTAACCATTAAGCACACCTAAGCACGTGCTTAGGGCATCAGCAACAGGGGGGCATCCCAGGGCCGCGTTTACCACTAAGAAAAATAACACACATGCCTGGAGCTGCAGTGGCGTAGCGAGGGGGCGCCAAATGGTCTCCCTTTGACTGGTCTGAATTGAAAGATCGGAAATTGTTAACAGTATTGAATAAAATTATTGAAGAAACACACAATATTCAAACTTTATTACTATATTATTTGCGGTTTGCAAAAAACTGTAACAGCCTTTTCCAATAGCACTACTCTTAGTCGTTATAACGTCTAAGGAGAACTATACACACACTAAGAATACTATCTGAACAGTAATAATGTGAGCTACGTACGAATGACTATGTATACATGAATGAATAATAATAAACGTATCCCGGGCATGGACCGACTGTACGGGTATTCTGCCTGGGAATACCCGTGTTTTCTAACGGCGCGCAACGGTACCGTATAAGAAGGGTACAAGGTTCGTCTCAACTGTTGTTATCAAAACAATATTGCCCTCGTACGTTCAAAAAGTAGGTTCTCCTTTTTATACTTATTAATGTTGTGTTCTTCGAAAGTAATATCTTAATCGACCGTTTCCGTTTCGACAAAGCTTGCGCGAAATTAAATTTGTGAATAACCGTGTTTTGGGTGGTGACACTCCTTAGTGCAGTGGTTCTTAACCTGTGGGTATTTACCCCCTTGGGGGTAAAATTGCAATCTGGGATGGGTAACCGAGCTCTAGTAATAGGCCCTATACATATAATAGTTCAAATTCTAGAATTTTTAAACTGTTGTCAAGGCAGAAACAACCTTTGTTTTTTGAAAATCCCAAAACAGAAAAGGAGAAGAATCTTCACACAAAAATAAAAGACAAAACATTTATTCATATGCTAGCGTATTTGGCTGATTTTTTTCAGTTAATTTAAAAGTTTAAATGTCTCACTGCAAGGACATATGAGCAATATTTGTATAACGCACGATAAAGTTGCCGGTTTTCTGCGAAAGCTAGAACTGTACGAAAGTAAAGTTCAAGCTGGTGACATATTATTATTATTATTATTATTGTTATTATTATTATATCAATGTTCGCACAATTGTCGGAGGCAATCAGTGCACACAACAAAGAAAAAATGCTGCTTCACTAATTCCATCATTCAGCAACTATCTTTTTTGATAGGTCCGTTGAATCGATATTTCCCAGACATAAATAATCGTCGAGCTTATTCCTGGGTGTTAAGACCATTTTCTACAGACGTCTAAATGTTTAAAGATGAAGCTTAAGCTTTTAGCTTAAGTTCAATTTCTGGAACTACGCGAAGGCACCTTATTAAATGTGGAATTACATGATTATGACAGGTTCATTTTGGACAAAAATGTGGACTTAATATTCCATTTTAGCCGACAGGGCTTTAAGAATTTTTGTTCCATTTGGTACTAATTCTAAATTTGAAAGCGGCTTTATAACTTTAGTGTCTATAAATACAAAATCTAGCAATCGGCTCAATGTAAAGCATGGCTTTTGATATGCAATATCAGAATCTAAAGTAAACATTAGAAATCTTGTTAAGAAAAAGCAACACCAACCTTCTCATTAAATATGTAAACTTTATAGGAATTGTGCTAAAAATATAAGACGTTATTATCGTACTGCATAGTATTTTTTATGAAGGGGTAAAACCCTAATCTCAAAAAGGTCATATGGGTAAAAGTACTGAATAGGTTAAGAACCACTGCCTTAGTGGAAGGCAATAGTTTGACGCATGACTTAAGGTGTATTACCTATGAACGGTTACCACTAATGGGCGTGAAATACGTCACTGTGGTTGCCCTTTCTAAGTATTTATAAGATTGATTTAAATTTACAATTTTTCATAGAATTCTTGATTTTCGGGCGAAAAATCCACGGTGACACACCAAAAGGCTTTTCCTTCGTGGCTCTCTGCGCCAAGAAGTCCGTCCTGAAGATTCCTCTTGCAGTAGAACGCGAAACGTTGGCTTTTGCTGTGTTACCGACGCGGTTTCCATCCGAAAATCAACAATTCATTATTCAGACCGCGGAAGACTACGATCTAGATAGAAGGATAACTTCTGTTGAGTACTTGACACTAATAAAAGATAAATAACCTGCTTTTTAGGAAATATTTATTTCGTAATCGTGCCCCATTGTACTCAACACACACACAGCTGTATTCACTTACAGTAGTACCACTGGCCGGACAAAAATGTATAGTACACAGTATATTACTATATGTGTTCCTGGAAGGGGGGGGGCGCCAAAATAGTAGCGTGCCCCTGGCGCCAGTTTTGCTCGCTACGCCACTGTACGGTATGTCCGTATATTCATTTCTAGTTATATTTTCTTTAGTAATAATAAAATGCTATGATATACAACAAATTCCATTTCAAAGACGGCATATGTTTTCCGCCATGTCTAAGGGCAAAACTATGTATAAACAAAAATAATGTTGCGTTGTAAAAATTATGGTATAAAATATACCAACGGAATGGTCGACCAATGCTACCAATGACACCCTGTATATATGTATGGGCATAGTTACTTCCTGTGATAAACTTTATTAATATGTAAAAAATACTTATTGCAGTAATTGTTTGTATTAAATGCAATAAAATACCAAGGTAAATAGCAGTACATATATGTTTTTAAATGGCATGTTGTTTTTCATTTCAGCTATCGAAACGGAAATGTCGCAACTCTAATGACTCATTCAATATTATTACCAAATTGTATTTGCAAAGAATACATTTATTGTAGAGGAGAAAAACTTTATACAGGCAGTAACAAAAATGGTGGTCTAACTATATACAAGGGGGTTTCTAGAAAGAGTAAGTCGTGTTAGGCAGGCTCAGGCAACCAAATACGTTACTTTAAGACCAAATACGCTTTGCTTGAAACTAATTTGATTTAACATCACTGAAGTAACAACCGATTTTTTTAAAATTTTTATCCCAATTTTAGAAAAAAACGCGGTTCCTTTTTAGAAAATAAATTGCTTCCGGATTATGTCGTCTGTCAAAAGGTTCCCTTTTATTCCCTTAATTGAAGCTACGTACAAAAATAACTCCGGACAAAACTTGATTGGTATAAAAGGAGCTATCTTATTATAGAAGATGTAGTGTACTTGAATAGTGTAATAAATAAAAAATACAACGTGAACTAATTTTTGTTCATTTTTGGATATTCACGAAACTGAACGTTCACTCTATAGATGCTTCAGTGCATCAAAATTATCATATTTAAATCACAAAATAGACACAATCTAACAATTTAAGTCATGTTATAAATTACCTATTCTACTAAACCTTAAATTAATTTAAAATTATTTTATGTAAGAAGTGTTATCATGAACTAATGTTGTAAGGAAAGTAAGGATTCTGTAAAGCTGAAATGCATAGTATAGTTTACTTAACCAATTTTATCGCAAATTGTCAACGTTATCGGGGAAGTCGGAACAAAATTACATGTGAGTCACAGACGCGGTTACATTTCTACTGATATGGCGCTATAATCTAACAGGAAGAAGGTATGATGTTTGCTTGGTGCTGAATGTATTTTACTGTCAACATGCGGAGGTACCACCCAGATCATCTGGAGACAACAAATTTTAATATAAGTGATGATTTATTTTAGGTGTATCTTTTTGTTCTCGTTAGTGTTTGTGGTTGTTTGTGCTCAGACGTCTATTCCACCACTCACCTTGTTGGGGAATAAAAGTAAAAAGGAATTACATTGTGTCATCGCCAATGATACATCCGATTCGGCAATCACATTTGTTGGGCAGGATATTATAGACCACACTAGTAAGTACTTAAAATTAAACAACCATGCGTAGTAGGTATACATAAACAACTGTCTAATTGATTAACGTTTAAAAAAAAACATACAATTTAATTGGATTATATTTTCATTATTTGTTGGTACTTCCTGCTATTTCCGGTCATGAGTAGGTACTAGAAGATCGTTTACGTCAATATGAGCTATTGTGTCATAAATCATAAGATCTTGGTGGCCGTCGCACATTCCTAGGGGTCGGCATGCAGCTGTCCTGCATGTCCCAATAAAATTGAGTGGCATATAATTATATTCAATAATGAATTCCGATGATATTTGAGAATACATGCGCCCGTATAAGGATACGTATAAACATGGGGCTGTCGCATTCTTTTTGATAAAAGATTTGTGCACCAAACTGCCGGAGTATTAATTTGTTAACTTCTCTATCTCTCGAGATCTTCATTGTTATTTGCCCGATCATTACCAGTTCTTCAGCATTGTCGCAAGAGCTTACTAGAATTTAAACATGTCTACCAATGGGAAGATGATTGCCTAGCTAATTCTTCCTCAATGGCTAGAATTTCTGACGTTACATTTAAAGTTCTTTCAAACACTACATGTAAAATTAATAATATATAAATATCTCAAAACTATCGTCCTAACATCGTTACATACAGTGTGTCTCACGGTACACATACATACTAACACTAATCAATCATAGGGGAACACTATGTATGTAGCGGAACGAATGTAGCGCAAACTTCTACTAACTTATTACTTATAATATTATTAAGTTAAGAAAAATAAAAAAAAACATCATTTTTATTGACAGGCTATTATAATTATTATTAATAATTTTTGACGTTAGTAATAATTGTCAATATAACAATTACATTTCAACAAAAATGATAACCTTTCATGGTTTTATATCGTAAGATAGAGGTTTTTAAGATTTCAAGGATCTATGGATGTATTTGGCTTTATCCCTTGAAAGAAAACTACTCTTAAAGTCGAACTTTACCTCGTACAATGGATTGAGAAGATTGAACATTTTCTGATACAACAACATTTTGTCTGTAATGTTTAGATAACGTAGAATTAATGTAAAACATTTTAATTTGTGTTATACATCGATTTTGTGGAGTCTGGAATAAGCAAACATTTATAAAATGGTCAATATATAAAAACGTTGTATAATGGTATATTTTGTTAAGTAACTCTATAACTGCTTCGAGAAAATTAGTTGGGTTATGGACTATTATTAAATTGGTGGTTGGAAAGTGACAACCCTACCCGCAAGAGGTTTTATCTGGCCCACCAATGTTGTCTTTTTACTTTATCATACGTAGTATGTAAAGTATTGTAATCGTGCCAAAAAAAAAATTTTAAATTATACCTGTTTTATTATATTTGACATAATTCAAAATTTGTACATCCAATTTGGTTGGTTCTGATAATTAAATAATTTAAATCTTTAATTATAAAAAAAATCAGTCTATTGTCCGAAACCAAAAGTTTCCCGAAATCCATAATTTTTATCATACATTGACTAGTTTTCTGTGGGAAAGAATATTTAGTCTCTATTTGTCGTTTAAAAATGCAATATAGCTGAAACAGTTGATGTTCGGATCATTTATATTTTGGGATAATTTCCATTGTTTAAATAATAAAACATTATTCGTTTCCAATATTTCTTCAAATTACAATACAGGGAACAGTTTCCAGGCAGCAACAAATCAACATTATCTTGCGACACACAGTGGCAGGAAATCAGAATAAAAAATGGAGAAAGAACTGAGATTAATAAAACATTTCTAAAAGAAATGTAACTCACCAATTCCCCGGAAAAAAGATTTTAAATCAATTAAAGTTTTTCGGATAAATGATATTGAAAACGAATAATATTTTATTATCTAAGCAATGGAAATCATCCCAAAATATAAATGATGTCACTTGAGAATAACAGTTGGCCAGACCGATCTAAAAAAAAATAATTTTAGGTGAATTGCAAATTGAATGTGTTTAAACAAATGTGGGTGTATTAGATAATATAGGCAAGATATCTCGAACATAACAAAAACGTTAATTTCACAAAAAAGCTGACTTTTCTACCATAATTAGAAAATAGTTGAAAATGAATAATAATTGATTGTTAAAACAATAGAAAGTAATTTTTTAAAGAATAATGTCCCTCTAAGATAATAATTTGCCATTTCGAACTCAGAAAACAGAATTTAGACGGATTTTCGAGAAAAACGATTTATTTAAATAAATGGAAATTAACTGACAAATGTTTATAAACATTCCACTAGACTTATAGTAATGATTTCTATGAGAAAAAGAGAGACTGAAATGATTAGAAGGTTAAATTTTCTGAAGAATGTATTTTTTTCATTTAAGGGTAGTTTTCAGGGCGCTGTGAGGGTGGGTTGGTGGAATATGTCAATTTCTTCCTTGGAAAGTCCTCTACCAATCCTTAAGTAGTCTTAAGCTTTCCCAAACCCCGAACAATTATTCGAAAAATAACAAAAAATGTCTTCGTCCCATGCATTTTCCATGGGAATTTAAGGCCTCGATAGGCACCATTAAAAATCAAAATTTCAAAAAAAACACGTGTCCATTTTTTGTTTGATTTGGAAACGATTCGGGGAGATCGTTGCTTTCTATCATCACAAAAATTTTTGTGATGATAGAAAACTACCCTAATGGACATGTATGTGGGAATAAAAAAAGTAAAATTTAGAAAACTGCCCCTCCTTTCGATTTAAGCTGGATACGCCCATGCGACTTATACATGGTTGTTAAGCTTTTCAATATTCTATTTAAACCGCCAATTTCTATCGCCCGCTAAAGCTGATGAACAAAAACATTTTTTTTAACAAAAATGGCTTCAGAGTATGTTCTTATGTAAGAATACAAAATTTCGACTTTCTATTTATCATAATAGCGAAATTATTGAAGAAAAAGGAAATGGATAATTTTTATCTTTCACGTAATATCTACACCTTCTTTTCCTGTTGTTATTCAGAAAGTAGCAACTGATATTCATCTATTCCGAATTATTTTCAGAAAGTAGCATGCACTGGCATTGCTTTTTTTGCCAAATGAACAATGTTGCGTTTTAATCGCACGTCAAACCGCATCGAATGCTGTTTCGATTGGGCAGACCATTCGGTCGCCATCTGTTGGGTATATTGTGGACAATTATTTTCGAGGCTAGCCCTGAAAAATCTTCATTACACACCTGGCAGGCAAATCATCCTTCGTGTCTCCATAGAGACGCGAAAATGACATTTACGCATAGTGTAGGACAAAAAAACATTAGTCACATTAATATTATATAAAATAACCACTATTGTGTGGTAAACACATGAAGAAATAAAGTTTGTTCAAGCATTAATGAAAGGTGTAATAAATATTATCATATAATTAATAATTCTAAATTAGAAATATATGTGCTGCAACGCTGCAACGCCATCTATGTCGGTCAGACAGGCAGGGCGTTGTGGAAGCGTCTTAAAGAGCATAATTATCAAACAACTTCCAATTTATACCAGCATAAAATTGAGACGGGTCATACTATTAACTACAAAGATGTCACTCTACTACACAAATGCCAAAAGGGCTTCAAACTTGACTTGCTTGAACAGCTTGAAATTGAACGACATAAAACATCACCACACCATCTCATTAATGACCAAGTTGAGTTCCAATATAAACCTCTGTTCACTTACTTGTAGCTCATTTCTTCTGTTTGTTTCCTTTGGCCGTTCCTTTACCCTCAACCCTCTCTTTGCGTCTACCTTGTTTCCCGATGCCAATTGCCTGCCCTTTTCCGTCGTCTTTACTTGTTGAGACCATTTTGGTTACCACCTTGTGCGCTGCTTTATATTTTTAACTCGCCTGTTTGTATCTAGTTGATTAGTTTTTTCCCCCACATTTCGTTTATATTTTTCGTCAAGTGAATTATTCTACTTATTCTACACGTTTTCCGGCTGCTTTGACGACCACATTGTTGTGCGCTCTGACTTCGATAATTGTTTTCGCCGATTTTCAGTGTTGAATCTTCATTTGTCATTGTGTATGTCCGTTGAAGATATTTTGCCCATTAGTAGGATAGCACGTGATCCAATTTATGTAGTTTTCAGACCTTTTTTTGACAGTAAGTTGTTCCTTTTAGAATATTTAACTATGATGTTTGGTTCTTACTGTTTTATCTTTTGTAATTTGTAGTTTACTTACACTGAGGATGGCGCGAGCCGAAACATGTATGTAGCACATAAATAAACAATTTCTGCAAAGTTCCAAGAGGCTTTTATTCCATACTTTGAAATATATATGTAACGCTTTGAAGTTCAAAATCTATCACGAATAAGCTATTACAGAACTTGCACAACGTTTAGCAAATAAACAAAATGAAAATAATGCGCAATCTATTGTCAGTCAACCTTTCTGTTTTCAACTTTTTGCTAGATTTTAGTATAAAATATCCATATGCCCACAGCACCATTTAAAATATCATAAGACAAATGGTTAGGGCACCGTTTTATTAATTTCCATACACATATTACGCTGTATTGTAGACCAGTTGAAATCGACTGAGTTTATAGGTTTTGGGTTTTAGTTTAAGTTAAAGTTAAAGTTTAAAAAATAAAGTTGAAGTAATACACGAGATGGACAATGACACAATGTTGTGATTGTTTAAAGAACTATTTACAAAAAGAAATCTTTTTCCGAAAAATTAAAAAGTCGAATCTTTGTTTCATTCGATTTCAGCATAAGAATAAAACTCCAAATTGCTTAATTATAATACGCACCAAAGTCAACCCGGCACCGCGGAACGGCCCTTAGATACCCTTTTACTAATTGTGTTTTTCATTGTTTTCCACAGAATATGAACCACCGCCAAATCTATGCAAAGAAGACAACGACCCATTCGGATGTTTCAACAGTACACAACAGAATCACATGTATATGAGACAGCTAAATAGTTTTGCAGGTTATGTGCTTGATCGACGTTGGGAAGGTAAATTGAATACCTACTTATAAAGTTTACGTTGTTCCACTATTATGTTTTCATGTAGGTTTTAGAACACTGAACACTTCGGGAGACTACACATTTACAAATGTCGTTGGGATACCAACTAGCAACTTCACGCTCGCATTTTCGGTACGACTCAAAGAAAACGGACACATTCTGTTATGCGATGACAAGTATCCCCCAAATTCTATTTGTTACTGGTTGATTTTAGAAGGCTGGGGAAGCAAAAATCCCAAAACAGGTATACGTCGATGCGAAAAGGAGATTCCAATAGAGGACAATGTCTATCCCAAAAACTGTACCATCGTGCAAAGAAAAGTATGTAGTTCAGATATAAAATAACACAAAATATGTAATAAAATAATTTTAGATATCCGGTTTAACAAATGAGTCAAAATGGAGCCATTTTCGCTTAGAATTTAGAGCAAGCGTCATCTCGTTGTATAAGTATGGTGATAATGATCCGATTTTAACGTACCATGACAGTCAACCAATCCAATTAGGATATTTAAGTTTTCGGAGTCCTGACCACCACGGCTTGTGGAAAATTCACCAGCGTAAGGCGACCTATTATTTAACATTATCTTAAAATAACTATTGTGTCTTGCATACGATATATAGATGACTTTATGGAAATGACTGGTGATATGACCATTAAAACTACTAGCCTCCACTTACCAAACGGCACTCACAGTGTCTGTGTTGCTGTCTACCTGAAGCTTTGTCCCGGTTGCAAAGCCAATATTGAATTATTAAACGGCACATCAACTTTAACAGAAATAGCACCGGCAAATGACAAGGTAAAGTAATGATAATAATAATAAACTTAATTATCTTAACGCTAGTAGCGGACTACCCCATACGTCAACATGCCCAAACGTGAATCTTAACGATATGCCAGGTTTACATATTTGCCAGTTTGCAATGCGAGTGGTAAATTTTGTTTTAAAACGAGTAAAAAGCTTTTTTAATTAAATATTCCGTTCAATACATTTTACATTTAGTGCTAAATCAACCATTCAATGTAAAAGACTCAAAATAATCTTTAATTAATTATTTAATTGTAATTAATTTTGCGTGGTCAAGCTTGAATTAAAACTTTGGAGAATATATGGTACTATATTAAGTATATTATTTAGTAATATTGATAATAGATACATTATTTTTATGGTATTCCTTTCTTTTCTTGTCTATTAATTTAAGTAACTTTACTTATACGTTGGAGAATCACAATGAATAATGTAAAATATAATAAAGAAGTTTTGGTTTGTCGTAGACTGATAAATTTGGATAGAATTCTCAACGCTATCGAACTGGTCGTATAAACTAGAAATTAAGTATGTTTCAATTATAAACAAAACATGCATGATTTTAATTGAGGTAGGCTTAAATCAAAACGATAAAGTAGTAGGTTCATGAAAATAATTCATAAATTTAATCAATAGATAAATACCTGTCTAAAACTTACCGTGTATGGATAAAACTTGTGTGTGAGGGACATGTCAAAACTTAAAATACCACGTTAAAACTGAATGGCGTACGATACAAGTTAATAGATATGCAACATATCCTTATAACCTTCAGTGTGTCCGCTTTTTTTGTGGCAACGATTCCGGAGAAACAAGTAAAGGTAACGGGACGAAATTCCATATTTAGAAATTTCACGACGAACTGAAAGAAGTTTTGTTCAAAAGGGTTCAAAGGAACTGGAGGTTTAATCTTAGCATTTTTCAACGACTTTGCAATAAGCCGCCATTTCTGTAATTTCGTCAAAATATAATTTTGCGTCCATGTTATTATAAAGGTGAATAATGTAATGGGAATGTGTAAATAAAAACCTCTTTTCCTTTGTTTGGTTAAATTATTTTAATGGGTACATGTTTCGTCTTACGACATCGTCAGCCCAAATCTACAATATATCAAAACATATAACTTAATCTAGGCAAGCACATACAAATCTTTAATAAATTAAGTACGGTCCAATTGAAATAAAACCCGCAGTACACAACAACACATGTCTATCATTTTAGAACACACAAGACGAATGACAAGACGACCGTTGTGAAGTTAGCAGCGTAATGGATGAAAACAGGTTGGGCAAAGTTAGGAATTTAAAGTGTAAGAAAATATTGGTTTGTTATTAAATATTAATTGATTGTTTAGCAAAGTGATATCTTTTGTGTTTTTCTATTTCTAATTGTTCTAATAAATCCATTTTATAACCCTTTTTTATAGCAAGTTGAATCGACTCAGACAAAACAATAAAGCAGCCAATCATTGTCACAGACAAACACCACCAGGTAACAATAACTTAAAGCTTTTTAATAATCTCAGTAAAATTGATTTTGATGATAGCGAAGAAAGATTACTCAATAAAGGTTATAAATATGCTTTACAAGATAAAAATACTGATGTCACTTTAGCTTCAATAGAAATCGAACAAGCAATTCATAAACATCCTGACTTTAATAAAATCAAAGATAGAATAATACCATTCTTACTACGTGAGGTTAAACATAACAAAAATACAATATACAATACCTCTTCACATAATGACGATTGGAAAACAGTTAAAAGTGTTCTTATAAAAGCCGATAAACACGCTGGTTTGGTTGTTATGGATAAAACATCATATGTTGATAAAACTTTGCAATTTTTAAATCAAAACAATTACATACAATTTTTGCAAAAACGAAGTATGTTATAAATCAATGTAAGAGTACTTTGACGGACTTAACTCCACACCACCACTGTTTTGTCCCTATGAATGTGCCCCAACTTTACGCCCTCCCCAAATTACATAAAAAAGATTGTCGCATTCACTGATGCAAGTTTCTACCGTTTTAACGGTAGCACAAGTCCGTATGCAAGAAGGAAATAAGGTCGAGTTTATCCCGCGTGACGTCACTAACTGGCTTCACTGGTCCCATTAGCCCTATAACTGCATATTATGATTCACCAACTTCCAATTTAACTAAAATCATGCTAAATGTTTTCAAAGAAATAGATTTTTGACCAAAGTATTCTATAAAAAACACCTTACAGTTTATAAACGAAACTAAACATATAAATTTAAAAGACACTATACAAACTTAGCTTTAGATATCACCTTAAAACTTGTCTCACAAATTTTCGATAATCATTTTACAGATAAACAAAAAATAAATCATTTGAACTTGATCTTAACACACATTATAAAACAAAATTTCTGCTCTTTTAATGACAAATTTTATAAACTGGAAGACGGCTTACCGATGGGAATGGGACTTTCTTCTGTACTTTCTGATAAGTGAAATGGGTCAGATATGTGGACGATGTTTTTTGCTTATGGAAGGGAAACGAATCAAACCTCAATAATTTTTTAACTTACATTAATAACATATATAATAATTTAAAATTCACCTTAGAAATTCAAAATAATAACATTATAAACTTTTTAGATTTAACGTTAACTAAAACTAATGACAATATTCAATATAACATATACAGAAAACCTACCACTTTACCAACTATAATTCCATTTGATTCCGCTCACAGTTTCTCCCAGCGTTTGTCTTCCTTCCATTTTCTATTGAATCGATGCTTAAAATACCGTATTAGTTATAACTCCAAAATAGATGAACTAAATTATATCTTCGACCTTGCTTACAATACTCTTACAATACTCAATACAATACTCTTACAATACAATACTCTTTTCCTAAAAAACATATTAAAAACTACATCATACAATAACAACAAATGACCCTTTATATACAATCGAAAAACCCACTAATAGAATATACAAACCTTTTTCATATTCAACATACCCTGCATTCAAAAGTAATAACACAATTTATGACATTCTCTCAAATTTCAAAACCCCTAAATCTATTATGGAAGAGTGTGGAGTTTACTCAGTCGAATGTTCAGAATGTAACTCTATATATGTAGGTCACACCGGGAGGAAGTTAGCAAAACGAATGGCGGAACCTAAAAACAGAGCAACATCTAACTTATTTCAACATAGATTAAACACAGGTCATCATATTAATTATAATACACCCTAACTAATCCACCGATGTAAAAACGGTTATAAAATGGATTTATTAGAACAATTAGAAATAGAAAAACACAAAAGAAATAATAAAGTCACTTTGCTAAACGATCAATTAATATTTAATAACAAACCAATATTTTCTTACACTTTAAATTTCTAACTTTGCCCAACCTGTTTTCATCCATTACGCTGCTACCTTCACAACGGTGGTCTTGTCATTCGTCTTGTGTGTTCTGAAATGATAGACATGTGTTGTTGTGTACTGCAAATTTTATTTCAATTGGACCGTACGTAATTTATTAAAGATTTGTATGTGCTTGCCTAGATTAAGTTATATGTTTTGATATTGTAGATTTGGGCTGAAGATGTCGTAAGACGAAACATGTACCCATTAAAATAATTTAACCAAACAAAGGAAAAGAGGTTTTTATTTACACATTCCCATTATTAAAATGTGAAATAATAAATTTAAGTAGAGGAAATTTAATTTATGTCCATGTCATTTTTTGGTAAAATTAATAGTTAATTCTGCTTAATATGGACACCGGTTAGTCGGAACAGCCGCTAAATAGGGACAAATCCTTAAGAACGGAAACAAAACCGAGGAAATAACACAAATTTACTCCCCTTTTTCGGGACAATAATCCGTAAGCAAATTAGTTCGAAAAACAAGGAATAGAAGAAATAATTTATAAAGTTTTGAAATTTTGGTTATGAACTCTCAGTAGGAACCCAAATACAGATCCGAAGAGTTCCCACCTCTCCGGTGGGAGCTTCATCCCCTTTTGCTCAAAAAACTACCCCCAATCGTGACTTCGCGGTCTTTTTTAGCGTTTTGCTCATAAACCGCAATTTTTACGAAAAAATGTTACAGCACTTTTTATATTCTCCATTAAATTCTCTATAAAAATGTCCCTTACTGTTTTTTGCGTATCTCCCACCCAACGCTCGGAAATGACCTTGGAATATATAGTGTAAGCAAATTAGTTCGAAAAACGAGGAATAGAAGAAAGAATTTATAAAGTTTTGAAATTTTGGTTATGAACTCTCAGTAGGAACGCAAATACAGATCCGAAGAGTTCCCACCTCTCCGGTGGGAGCTTCATCCCCTTTTGCTCAAAAAACTACCCCCAATCGTGACTTCGCGGTCTTTTTCGGCGTTTTGCTCATAAACCGCAATTTTTACGAAAAAATGTTACAGGACTTTTTATATTCTTCATGAAATTCTCTATAAAAATGTCCCTTACTGTTTTTTGCGTATCTCCCACCCAACGCACGGAAATGACCTTGGAATATATAGTGTAAGCAAATTAGTTCGAAAAACGAGGAATAGAAGAAAGAATTTATAAAGTTTTGAAATTTTGGTTATGAACTCTCAGTAGGAACCCAAATACAGATCCGAAGAGTTCCCACCTCTCCGGTGGGAGCTTCATCCCCTTTTGCTCAAAAAACTACCCCCAATCGTGACTTCGCGGTCTTTTTTAGCGTTTTGCTCATAAACCGCAATTTTTACGAAAAAATGTTACAGGACTTTTTATATTCTCCATTAAATTCTCTATAAAAATGTCCCTTACTATTTTTTGCGTATCTCCCACCCAACGCTCGGAAATGACCTTGGAATATATAGTGTAAGCAAATTAGTTCGAAAAACGAGGAATAGAAGAAAGAATTTATGAAGTTTTGAAATTTTGGTTATGAACTCTCAGTAGGAACGCAAATACAGATCCGAAGAGTTCCCACCTCTCCGGTGGGAGCTTCATCCCCTTTTGCTCAAAAAACTACCCCCAATCGTGACTTCGCGGTCTTTTTCGGCGTTTTGCTCATAAACCGCAATTTTTACGAAAAAATGTTACAGGACTTCTTATATTCTTCATGAAATTCTCTATAAAAATGTCCCTTACTGTTTTTTGCGTATCTCCCACCCAACGCTCGGAAATGACCTTGGAATATATAGTGTAAGCAAATTAGTTCGAAAAACGAGGAATAGAAGAAAGAATTTATAAAGTTTTGAAATTTTGGTTATGAACTCTCAGTAGGAACCCAAATACAGATCCGAAGAGTTCCCACCTCTCCGGTGGGAGCTTCATCCCCTTTTGCTCAAAAAACTACCCCCAATCGTGACTTCGCGGTCTTTTTTAGCGTTTTGCTCATAAACCGCAATTTTTACGAAAAAATGTTACAGGACTTTTTATATTCTCCATTAAATTCTCTATAAAAATGTCCCTTACTATTTTTTGCGTATCTCCCACCCAACGCTCGGAAATGACCTTGGAATATATAGTGTAAGCAAATTAGTTCGAAAAACGAGGAATAGAAGAAAGAATTTATAAAGTTTTGAAATTTTGGTTATGAACTCTCAGTAGGAACGCAAATACAGATCCGAAGAGTTCCCACCTCTCCGGTGGGAGCTTCATCCCCTTTTGCTCAAAAAACTACCCCCAATCGTGACTTCGCGGTCTTTTTCGGCGTTTTGCTCATAAACCGCAATTTTTACGAAAAAATGTTACAGGACTTTTTATATTCTTCATGAAATTCTCTATTTTATATTCTCCCTTACTGTTTTTTGCGTATCTCCCACCCAACGCTCGGAAATGACCTTGGAATATAGGCATATTTTTCAGCGCAAAAAGTGAAATATGAGCCCAGCGCAGTTTTTTGCGGCGATTATCTCTAAAAATGTTAGTCTAAGCAAAAATGTTAGCTTAGTTAGCTTAGACTATAAAAAGTCCTTTAACCATTTTTCGTAAAAATTGCGGTTTACGAGCAAAACGCCGAGAAAGACCGCGGGGTCACGATTAGGGGTAGTTTTTTGAGCAAAAGGGGATGAAGCTCCCACCGGAGAAGTGGGAAGTCTTCGGATCTGTATTTGGGTTCGTACTGAGAGTTCACAACCAAAATTTCAAAACTTTATAAATTTTTTCTTCTAAAAAAGCTAATTTTCCTACACTATATATTCCAAGGTCATTTACGAGCGTTGGGTGGGAGATACGCAAAAAATAGTAAGGGACATTTTTATAGAGAATTTAATGGAGAATATAAAAAGTCCTCTATCATTTTTTGCGGTTTACGAGCAAAACGCCGAAAAAGACCGCGCGGTCACGATTAGGGGTAGTTTTTTGAGCAAAAGGGGATGACGCTCCTACCGGAGAGGTGGGAACTCTTCGGATCTGTATTTGGGTTCGTACTGAGAGTTCATAACCAAAATTTCAAAACTTTATAAATTATTTCTTCTAAAAAAGCTAATTTTCCTACACTAGTGTGAACTTAACAAATTTAAAATATTCTTCAGTGGAATAAAACGCATTGTTAGCGTTGATAGTGCCACTAATTGAGAAACAGTACACACAAATGAGAACTGATATATCGGCCCATGAACGCTTAAGTGCTACAATTTGATGTTTGGCAAATGAGAGGAATGGTGAAGGCTTTATATTTTCCACCACCATGTAAATACTGTCTTTAAACGTTGACAGATAACTGTGAACCATCAGGTTCATGCTGATGTAAACAAATATATACTCTATATGTTGGCACATAGTAATTTGTTTATATTTTCAAAGTAGCCATTAGTATATATGTATAACAAATAGTCCGATTTTCATTACTGTTTTATTCATCTGTGGTAGAATGTTTACTGGAGTATCAGCTTTGAACATATACAGGGTGTGAGAACAAGAATACGATTTATTAAATAAAATATTAAAAAACACTAATTTTGTGTTTTTTTTTGGTACTTCGGATAATCGTGGCAGCCGCTTAATCGGGACAAATGTACTAGTCCCGTGTGTTCCGATTAAGCGGAATTGACTGTAGTTTAGCTGCATGAGCAAATTCTATCGAGATTGCTCGTGTCTGCATTAAAACTATATCCGGTTTTCGATTAGAATAGAGCATTGGAAGGGATAGGGCAATAATTTGCGGCTTGTGATTGGCTAAAAGTTGAACCAAATTTACGCAAGCCAACTCGCGCCAACATATAAGTTGGTTTTATGTCGGTAAAGAAGTTTTAGAATTTTGAGTTAAGTGCAACACTTAATATACGCTTCCTTCAAATTTAGAATAAAATAATTCTTCTTTTGTAAAAAATTAATCATAACGGATGCCCCCTGAATTCTCAAATTGCCCCCATGAACACTTCAATTGCCCCCCTGTGGCGAGTAGGCCCCACGTTGAGTAACTGCTGTATAGTATGTTAAAGTAATATTTGTCATTAGCCTTTGACGTTTTTAATCTAGTTTAA
This sequence comes from Aphodius sticticus, assembly GCA_963966075.1. Classification (NCBI taxonomy): domain Eukaryota; kingdom Metazoa; phylum Arthropoda; class Insecta; order Coleoptera; family Scarabaeidae; genus Aphodius; species Aphodius sticticus. The sequence goes on from OZ014507.1 coordinate 15,622,576, forward strand.
AAGAAAATGGTTAGTTCACACGGGCAAAGTTATCAATTTCTAGTTTTTCAACCATCGTATACCTATTAAATCGACAAATGTGAATGTAGGTCCAATAAATAGTAGTTTATGTTACGAGTGCCGAAAGTACGGAATAGCGCGACGAGCGTCGCATGTGAGCGAGTCGCGCTATGTAGTTTTCGGTAGGAGTGACATACAACGTTTTTTGTGCTGCTTTTTGAGTAAACATGTATTTAAAACAAAATAAAAAATGGTTATATTCTGTATAGGAAATGTTAGGTTGGTACCACTTCGACGAAACGTCAAGTTTAAAAAACTAGTTCAAATTCTGACAGATTATATTTGTTCATTACACTGTAGATGTCACATGCGTACCAACATACTAAAATAAAACTACACTCGTCGCTATACTTTATTTACATTTTTCCCAATTTATCGTTTTTAGAATTAGATATATTGATATTCCTTATTGTTGATATTCCTTATCAACAAACAATCAAATTGGTGATCTTAGTTTATTTGAAATTTGTGTTTTGTACTTTGCCGCACTAGAGCGGCCAAGTTCCATAGCGGTTCTCCAACCTCTGACGAAAACAGCTGTTTTCGAGTGTGACAGCACAAAAAGTATACTTAGGATAACCAATGTAGATACAACAATATATACAGTGGGTTAATCTGGAGACATACTGTAAATATATTTTTCTACTTTGCATTCACAATGCACACATTGTAACACTGTTTTCGGTGTTACAATTAACACATTGTAATACCGAAAACAGTAACATTTTTGTCTAAGATTGGTACACATTGATATCAAATGCCATATGTCAAACGTACAATACATAACCCAACATAACCACACACTGCATCTTCTTAATCGCTTACAATCGCATAAACTGCGAAATATCAATATTCTATACATATTTAAACATGGGTGTAGCCTGCTATTAGTATGGCCAAAGGATTGGGGCTTTCTTAGTTTTGCTGTGTTCATCAAAATACGCCAGCATGACGTTTTCGGTGATGTTTTACGACTCTGGTAAGTGATAGTTATCATTTCTTTTCAACTAAACATCAAATCCCCTTTTCAGATATAATTCAAGGACCACATTTACTTTAATAAGGTATTATGCGAAGATCAAACCTACATCGTAGATATGAACGATTTTAATTACTGCTGCGCAATAAATGGTTTATCAGCATACACGTACGAAGCTATAGTACATTTAAAGTGTAGAAGATTTCTTAGTTTATGTAACATATAAGTTTTCGGTAATATTTTGGACGCTTGGATGGTCGGTTCAATTCGTATTCGTTTTTGTCCGTCGCTTTCAACTTCGTGTTAGTTCTGGTTGTGTTCAACGTATTTGTATTACCTCCATCACATGTAATTTTACTAAGTATAATTTATTCTAATAAACTACTTTGCCGAAATTAGAATTGGGTTTCAATTATAAGTGCTTGTAAATATATAAGCCGCAACGGCTACGTAGCGGAATTAGGTAGACACCGCTATTAAACGTTAAGCGTTATAACAATTCTTTAGTAAGTTCTTGTTCTTCGAAGTAACTAATCAGTCACCGCCAAACACTTCTATTCTGATTATTATACTATTATACTATTATACTATTATACTATTATACTTAAAAGTGTTGCCCCTAGCTTCATTATGATCATTGTTGCGACCTCGCTGAATATTTATTCAAACTTGTAGGCTAAAGTAGAGTAAAATTATTCACAATTAGATTTTGTCATGATTTTGTCATCGATCTCATCCTTAACGAAGTTGACACTTACTACAGTGCTGCCAGTTGCCACGTGGTACCCGCAAAATACCGTAGATTCTAATTTAGCGCGATATAGTAACCACAATTTCTAAATTTATATAAAATTAAGGACGCAAAGTAGAAAAAATAGTATATTACACTCGTTTTAGACGTATTGGCGCACTCGTTCCACTCGCTACGCTGGTCGTGCCCAAAACAACTCGTGCGCCAGTCTTATAAAATTTGTATAATAATATACTATTAAAAGCTATGGGGTATAGGAGCTCCAAAAACAGGCTGCGCTTGGCCGTCAAGACATAAATTGGCCGTTAAATGCCCAAAATGAACGAATCCACGAATCCGTATCAAAAAATTACTGTGTTTCTTCTACTGCTTTTATTAACTTTAGCTAAATTTACAAATTGTGGTTTCATTTTGAAACAGAAGTAGAAAAAAGCAATTATTGATCAAGGTTGATAGCCAGTTCAATGTTGTTCAAACAATGTTGGAAAAAGTATCTAAAGGTGAAAAAAATAATATAACATAGAATAAAATGCTAGTTGTCGAGTTATAAAATAATGCTAATTACAACGACATTTTTAGGCGAACAGCTGGACAGAAATCCAATTAAAAACAAACCAGACACTTCCGGGCGATCAACTTATAGTGCGAATAAAAGCAAGCCAGACGATTGGGAAAAAATGGTACTTAGGAGAAATCATCGAATGCGTTCCGAATGGTAAAGTGTTGTTGTTTCTCAGCTACCTTAGGTTGATGATAATGAATGTTCCTTTTTATTATATTTTTATAGCCAACTATTGTTGTCAATTTCCTGCAATAATCGTGATGTAGCCAGGAGACTCCACTTAAAAAAATCCGGAAAATGTACGCCACTGGTTCCGTTCCATCAAATTGTTTAGTTTACTGTCATTCGTCTTTACGGTTGTCATGACTGTTAAATCAATACAACGTTGTCAAACGTTTTAATTTTACTAGTATTGCCAAGTCTGTCTATTCTATGCATTATGTAAAATAACAACGGCGACAGAAACTCGCCCGAACGCGTAGTTGTATTGAAACCAATGTGCTTATTAACTAGTAAGAAAATTATCTTCAGTCGGGCTTAAGTTAAAATACCGTAAAATATTTTTAAAAAATGCCCATTCGCGAACTTGTCCTTACATTTTAAGAGATAAGCTTGTATACCAACTTTCAAGTCAATTACTTCAAAATTACGGCAGTTATCGTGTACACAGACGGACAGACAGACGGACGGACACAGCTAAATCGATTCTGTTTTCAATGCTGATCAAAAAATATTTATACAAGTCTATAACTGCCGCGCTTCCTTAAGGGTGTTACAATTATCTCAATAGATCTCTCAATAGAAGTTGGACGTATGTGGGGAATGAAAGTAAACATTGTTCCGGTGATTGTAGGTTCATTGGGAGCAGTTACTCTAAATTATAGTAAACATGTGAAGGAGTTGCCGTGCAAAATTTCGCCCTGGGAAATTCAAGAAATTGCTGTTTTGGGAAACGCGTATATTTTGAGTTTTATCAAGATCCTAAATTTACTGCTATCGTACTGCTCATATATAATATTTCATCTTTACCTTCCTTTGTATATTGTCTATTAATAAATATCTGCATGTGTTTTTACTGACTTGCACGCAACGCTGTACAGGGTTTCTGCAGTTTTCCATTGCTTTGCAACCTAATGTTGCAAAGCATAAAGGGCGTTGCTTTTCAAAATTGGGTTGAGCTGCAGTGATACCCGCAAAGGGAAGGCCTCAGCGAAGCTCGGTACTACCAATTTGCCCTAATGATCTTATTACTTTTCAAAATCTATTAGTGTAATTTTTGTATTTATATGTTGTATCTAAATTATATTTACTAGGTTTAATGTATTTAATGAGATGTTTCAGAGAGTTCCAATAAGTAATAATAATAATAATAATAATCTATTTATAGGTATACGTAAAATTACTACAGGCTATAAAAACTCGGAAAATGACATATGCTGTCACGTTATCAAATCTGGACAAACGATTTGCACAAAAAAATCTTTAGACAGATTATCATCCAGTCCAACACCAGGTTAGTATACCATTGTTACATGTATATCCTTAAAACAAAGCAACAAATAATCATAATTTTTTATTTTTATTTTAATTATCAGAACGCGATTGTCCACCAAATACAATTGGGAGACACTGTATTCCATGTGATTTATTTGATGGCTGTGACTTCTATAAATATTGCGAATTTGAATCAGATACACAAATTCAGTGCCACTGCCCAAGAGGATTCAAGGCAAGCGATTGCAAGCAGAGTAATATTTTCAGTACATCCATCAAATATATTATCTTATTACATTTATTTCAGTGTGTTCTCCGGGAAAATATGGAGATTTGTGCTCACAAAATTGTACCCGTTGTGCAGACGAATCTAAATGTTCACACGTAAATGGACGATGCCAAAGCGGATGCAAAGAGAATCTAGTTGGGGAATTCTGTAAATCATGTAAGCATCAAATTATTGTCGCTAAGAAATGAAACGTAATTAATGAAACGGGGTTATTAATCCGATCAAAGTAATAAGTATAGTCCAGCAACAAAAACACGCAATGTGCAGTAAACGAGATTTTTGTATACACCTTCATGTACTGGCATTTATGTCATCACATTTTAGCCATCCGAATCTAATCGCTACTCAAGACTTGTTTGAGCTACAACAATCATAAGTGTCACCATTTGTCAATATAATATTGACGTTATGTCTACCTGCGGTTCTGTTGGCCTGGGCGCTGATGAGTCATGAACATGATACAAGCCAACTTAGAGCCACAACAAAAAAAAAGATTATGGTGTTCTTTCTTGTGTCAATTCGAGTACAAAGTTTTAATCATAGTCTATTACATTCATTTGTTTGTGTTTTTGCTTTTTTTTTCTTTTCTATTCTTTTAAAAGTTAAAGTCGTTTTAAATATTAATAGAAAGAAGGAAAAATAAAATGCACATCACACAATATAAAAACATAAACAGTACCATTTAAAATGTAAATAAATTTATTAAATTAAAAAATATCAAGATAAAAATAAAAAGAATACACAAATAAAGAAACATCCGTTGGGAAAAAATATCACCGTGGAAGATATTCTTACACCCTAATTTCGTCTATAACTGATAATTTCTATATTTTTATATAAGTTAAATAAGAAAGTTTAGAAAAAGCTAGTACAACTCTACGCTCATCTGTTTCTAAGTAAATGTGGTCACTAAATTTTGAATTTCACTTTGATGTTTCCTGTCCGCTGTTTCAGAAACAAAGCGTGTTTTTATTATAATTTTATCCGATTAGCCATATCAGTTTACCTATGATTTCCTTCATATAATTCAATTTTCTTCATAAAATTCATTTTCTTTCACAGAAGCTTAGAACTTGTTCAGCGGTAAATCTTATCAGGAACGTCAGATCATTGTGAAACTTTCAATCCACAGTGCCCTTCTTCTACAGTCAAGTTCCTAGTTTTATCAGCGGCAGATTCAAATTATAGGTTCATTTGTGTGGAAATGCAGAAATATTGAAAACAAATATTACATTTTGACCAATAATTGCAAGTTCTGTATTTATAGTATTCTTGATGTTGTTTATTATATTCATTGTGATGGGGCGGACACCCTTCTCAATATTTACTATTATACTTTAATCAACTCTAAACTGAAGGGGGCTCCTGTGGTAACTCGCCTCAAGCGACGCTTGGTCCGCCATCTTCAATCACAGGTACTAACTGATTTAAACAAACTAATCTTACGGTAGCGTGACTTAGTTATCTCTCTTACGGAGGCTCTTGCGGAGTCTGAGTTCTTTCTCTGAGACTTTGTCAGAGACGTTTGAACTCACTAATTATTAACCACTATATGCAAGGCTAAATACTTTACTATAAAAGGGACAGGTTTATATTATTCTAAAATGAATATACCGAAGAAAACCACAATAAAATCTATTAACAAAAATATATATAACAATGCAGAACTGCTTACATTAAATATGAATTTTAATGCCTATTAACAAAAATGATATTCTTTGGCAGAGATGGGCAAATCAGCAAGTACAGACAACAAATAAATACCTTAATATTTCAGTGAGCACAAGAAACACGAGACAGCACAGTTTCTATAACTTGGCCCCCATTGGGGCCCTACGCTTGGGCGCGCGTTTTGACGCACGACCGTCTACCTTCAAAGCCCGATGCTAAAGAGGCTGTTTGCTTGTCTCTTTACCAGTTCCTCAAGCTTTTCGCGCCAAAAGCTTGCGTGGTAACCCTGACGCGACTGCAGCGCCACTCCGAGCGTCTATTAAATACCAACTCAACACAAAACATGGATGTTTGAATTCAAACATCCATCCAAACCCGCGCGCAAAACCTCGACTTATCACATGCCTTCCACGTTAAGATAAATAATTATTTGACCAATTATTTATCCCTAAACAAAACTAAATAAACAAATTGCTGACTGTACCATCTCCCCTTACAAAACAATTCTCTTAATTGCTAATTACAATGTTGACATGCAAATTTTTCTTCTTGTACATTTTTTTTTATTTCCTGAAATAAAAACACAGATATGACCCAATAAAACCCCAAAAGAATTCGGCCTTGGTCCAGAAGTCCGGCGGTGTTGATTTGACTTCGGTTCTCCAAACCAAGCGAATGTCCTCATTCCCGGGCCATTGGTCATATGAAACAAAAGAAAAACAACATTGAAGCAGTATCATAGCAGTCCGATTACATCATAACTTACATTATCTTTTATCCATCTTCAAATACAGCCGCAATCGTGAAATGACTCTCCTCCACATCTCGCCTCGTTTTTTCTCCGTCCATCTTCCCTCCTAGCGTCATCGGCGGTCCTTTAATCTCCAGCGACGTCCAACGTTCCTCGAAAGCTATCGTATACCTCGTAGATGACCTACACGACGTGTGGATGTTGTCCAGCGACACTTAGGCCCTGGTGAAACATCCCTTTGCGTTGTCCGTGTAGTCATTTTTCTTCTAACACCATCGACGTACAAAGTACAGGAATTCTGTCAACTGTCACTTTGTAGTTTTTTGACCCTACGTCTCTCTGGACGCTTTTTTCGGTCACACCATTTTTTGAAGCGCACTGGGCTTCGCTTGCTGTAGATTACAACCCTTTGTAAATCTACCGGCACTAACTTCGACGTACAAAGTGCAGTATATTTGCCTGCAAATTTGTAATTTTTCCTTGCCCCTTTTGCGACACGCGCGGGCTGCGCTTTCCATCACTAGACGATTTTCGATTCCGGGAACGGGACGACGGCACGCTGCTTCCACGCCTCATGACCTCGGGAATTCCTGGATGGGCAAACTACCTGCGCTCGTGGGGGTCTTCAATACACGTCCGCGTGGCCGGATATAGGGAACATCTAATTCTTCGGAACAGCTGGTTTTACCTGCTTTGTCGTTGAATTTCCCTTACAAAACAATACTCTGCAACTTCCCTTAATAACTGCTTTATTTTAACTTAAAAATACAGTTGCGAGTATACCCCTTAATTTTAATTAATTATTAATTAATTACTGCGTGTGTGTGTTTCGTGCTTCTCCGCTCAGAGCCACCATTTTAAAAAATGCTTCCATAAAACCTTAACTTGTTTCAATCTTTCAATTAAATTTCCTCAAAATTTACCAAACAAAGTACTCGGGCTTTGTTTCTATCCTATCCTTACTTTCACTAAATCGACCTGTGACGGTTCGATTTTTTTCTGTTTATTGTTTACTGTTGCCATCTCTACCTGCCATCTTTCTTTTACTCAATAAAAAAAAAATTCCTCAGAATTTACTCTCAAACTACCTGTTCTGCATATTGTTATAAATCACAACTCAAGCCCTATCTAACACAATCTGGTTCAAACTTTCTCCAACGAACGGTCTCGAGAATTAAGACATTTCTTTCAAAAACAATTCCAACACTCACAAGAAATTATACTGCAAATATTTAATTATTATGCTGCCACCAGCAGTACATTTCCTACTCAAATTCACGACTATATATTGACATTTATCACACAAAATGTCCACCTCTAAAGCAACAAACAAAATTCCTGGAATGCCACGCGCAATATCCACAAGGACGCCTAAGCTAGCCCTTACACCACTTTCTCTAAAGGGTCGTTTGCCTAACTTTGCTTTTAACCATAGTCTACAATGATGCATACTTAAAATGCGTCACACAATTTTCTCCTAAAATTCACAACCAAATCTAACTAGAGTGCTTTCTTCATAATCTACTCGAATAATCACTTGAAATGTCTTAAATTATCCCAACCGCTAGCCAACAAAAATGTGATAGGGCGGACACCCTTCTCAATATTTACTATTATACTTTAATCAACTCTAAACTGAAGGGGGCTCCTGTGGTAACTCGCCTCAAGCGACGCTTGGTCCGCCATCTTCAATCACAGGTACTAACTGATTTAAACAAACTAATCTTACGGTAGCGTGACTTAGTTATCTCTCTTACGGAGGCTCTTGCGGAGTCTGAGTTCTTTCTCTGAGACTTTGTCAGAGACGTTTGAACTCACTAATTATTAACCACTATATGCAAGGCTAAATACTTTACTATAAAAGGGACAGGTTTATATTATTCTAAAATGAATATACCGAAGAAAACCACAATAAAATCTATTAACAAAAATATATATAACAATGCAGAACTGCTTACATTAAATATGAATTTTAATGCCTATTAACAAAAATGATATTCTTTGGCAGAGATGGGCAAATCAGCAAGTACAGACAACAAATAAATACCTTAATATTTCAGTGAGCACAAGAAACACGAGACAGCACAGTTTCTATAACTTGGCCCCCATTGGGGCCCTACGCTTGGGCGCGCGTTTTGACGCACGACCGTCTACCTTCAAAGCCCGATGCTAAAGAGGCTGTTTGCTTGTCTCTTTACCAGTTCCTCAAGCTTTTCGCGCCAAAAGCTTGCGTGGTAACCCTGACGCGACTGCAGCGCCACTCCGAGCGTCTATTAAATACCAACTCAACACAAAACATGGATGTTTGAATTCAAACATCCATCCAAACCCGCGCGCAAAACCTCGACTTATCACATCATTTTCTGTAACTTTGCAGACAATTCTGCCAGGTGTTGTTATATTCTAAATATTATTTGTTTAGTAACAGATAACAGATAATTTTCTGTAATTTTGTCAGTTGCAGTTAATAAATTGTGTGGCCATAAACCGGCGACCACCTTTGCTATTTTTGATACTATTTTTCCGCGAAGCCCCTGGCGATACTTTGCGAAGCCCCTGGGATTTCGCGGAACCCCGGTTATGTATTGTTTCGTCATTTTTGACCGATTTATAGCAAACTCATAGTAATTATTAATAGAAATGGAAACAAAACAATTTTAATGCTTGTCTATAATGTCTAATAGCGTTTCTTTTAACCGGCAACAACAAATATTTAATGAAATTACTTTCTTTAGAATATATTATTTATAGATGATAAGCCAGTGTTAAAACATAGCCCAGAGGTAAGGGCTGGTTATACTAACGTCACTTTAAAAATAAACCCTGAGTATGACGGTAAAGTTCCACCTGCGTTCTTCAAGATTCAGTTAAAACCGGTGAGTAGATAAGATATTTTGATTTTCAAATATTTTCAATATTAATTTTATTATGAAGTTAAATGGAAATTGGATGGAATATAAATCAGAAAAATTTTCAACTGAACCCAACTTAGTCATCATAAATGATCTCACGATAGAAACTTTTTATTATGTCAGAATATTATTACAAACAATGAGCGGAGATGTTTATGCAGAAGAGATATATATTCCCACAGCCAACTTCACAACAACATGCGCAGGTAACAACACATTTAAAACATTACAAAATTACGAGTTATATTATATTTGTAGAACTTTCCCGTGAAAAGATAAACGTCTTTGTTAAGGGACAATCCATTAGTATAGTTAGCAAAGTAAGTACTACGATACCACGTAATAATAAAATAACTATCCAATTCGTTTGCAGGGTTCTCCTGAGACTTGTAACATGACAAACTACAGATATGACATCGGTTACAAGTTACCAATCAACCATAGAATTCCGCACTTGACAATGTGTGCGCTAAACAATATTAAAATAATCAATATAAATTCAGAGCATTCTTTTAACTTTACTGTTAAAGCCGGCGAAAATAGTAAGTACATAAAGTGAATTAAAAAATAGCACTTCTTCATCATTTAATATTTCAGATAATGATCCCATTCAATGCTTGAATGTGGAAGAAACACAGAATTCGGCAATTTTAAAATGGGACTATCATGGCGATAATGATGTTAAATATCAAATATCTTACCAGGTAATACTAGGGTGATTTGCTTGTCTTGATTTGACAGAATGTCTAGTCGCTAGTTATTTATTAAAGATAGCATAAATTCAATTTTAGGAAAAGAAACAGGAGCTGATAAAGTGCAACCATAATTACGACAGCGAATGGAAAACGAGTACAACTGTCGCGATTACAAATGTTACTTTAAATAACTTACATCCATACAGGCCTTATATAGCGAGAGTAACACCAGTTAGAGAAGATAATGGGAATCATGAGAAATTTAGAAATATTGAATTTAAAACACCAGCGTCAGGTAAATATATAAGTTAATCTTAATCCTCCATAAGGTATTTTTGTCTTATTCAGATTCCTTCGGAGAAGAATCCATTAAGCTGCTTCCTAAACAAAATAACATCGAATTGAATGTGATTGCACAACTAGAAGACTGCACAAAAGTTACAGGTCCTATGGACTTTACTTTGGAACTAAAGTGTGAGAGTGCTTGGTGTGTGATGGACCATCCACAAATGCACAAAGAAAGTAATTTTGTGTTTGACAAAGAGTTTAAATTTTCAATAATAGGCTTCACAGATTACTCTTTATTGTCAACAATCAGAAGGAATACATCCGAAAAGAAACCACCACTAAGATTTACAACTAATGAAACCGGTAAGATATACACTCGAAATACAATGAGTTTCATGTATTTTAAAGCACAATGTACAGTCGCTTGCAAAAGAAAACCCTTAGCTACCCATGGTGCAAACCGTTCTCATTACTATCACTTTTGTGGGCTAGTATATTCACCTACCTACAAAGTCCTCAATACTTAAGTGACAGACCTGTCAGATTTGTTTGGCTATTTTAGCCAGTTAAATGAGAAGATGCGACGGCGGCGGTGTGCTGAGCGTAACCATAAGGAGCACGAAACGCGACCAACCCACCATCTCCTACATAACTTCTCATTTAACGAGCTAAAATAGCGCAACGAATTTAACAAATCTGTCACATAACTACTGACGACTTTGTAGGTACGTTGAAATACAAGCCCCAAGTGCCCGAATTGATCGAATTCTAACCGTAATTTATTCTCTAAGTAACGTTAAATAAGAAACATCATTTTTTTGGTTTGGTTTCAAACAAACCATATAAAATTTATAAACAGTGAAGAACGTTTTTTTTACTCAACAAACCATATGTGGTTTTAAAATATATATCTGTCATAAATAAATATCTCCGAGCCGTGCGTCCGGCCATTTTTTTATGAAGCTAGGCGAAATAACTATGAAAGAGTTTAGTTAAATACCATTTTTTCCGAAATTGTGGTACCTACTCTACATTATTTTTGCAATATTTTGAATCACGGTGATATTCCGAACACAAATATCTATTGTCAACTTTTATCAACAAAAAAGAAATAACAAAAAATGTTAAACTAGCCGAAATTTCTCATATTCTCAAACTAAATAACAATTTAGCCGATATTATTACACGGGCGCGTGTCTTCTAGCGTAATCACAGCTCAATATACAGCGAATTGTTTATCATTTTATATTTTCCTGCTATAAGCAACTTTTGCAAATTATCATGTATTCGGAACATTTTTTAATACAAAAAATAAACTGCTATTGGAGAAAGTAGCACATTTATCTAAAAAGTAGGTAACTTTCTTTCCAACAAAAAAGCGAAATTTTTGGCTTTTCTCAAAAATCAAATGAAAAATGTAATTTAGGTTTTAGCATAAGCTATATTCTCGTTTGTTTTTTAATGAGTGCTTTTTTGGATTTTAATGCGCTCAAATGTGTTTTCTTTTTGTGATTCCAAATGATGTAAAAAACACTTTTTCTACTTTGCGTTCGTTATAAAGTCATGACGAAACCGCTTTCGGTGTCGTTATGAAAACACTAGATCACAAACTTTTAGTAACATTTAGTTTTCCAAGATTGATGATATTGACGTCAAGTGTCAAATAAGGCTCAATCGCGAATTATTCCAAGCGAACCGTGATAATGTAATACATAAAAAAAACGGTGATTTCAATCTCATTGTATTCTTAGCAATAATTAATAAATATTTACTTCAAATGTACAGCTACATCAAGTAAGTATTTAACATAATTTTGATCAGAAATAAGTACATTCGAGAACATCAAAATCCAATATACCACCCATTAAGAAAACAAAATTAAACAGTTGCAAAATTATCTTAAATTTAATTACAGTGTTTGATTACTGGAAAAAGTTTTAAAAAGTATGTGAAACGAAAAACTTAAAATAATATCTAAATTTCGGTTTTTTTGTAGAATTTGTTGATTTCTTTTTAGGTAATTGGTTAGCATAAAAATGTGCAACCAAATTTAGACATATCCTTCTTCATCTGGCAATAAACGAAATGCTTATGTACATCACAATTTAGTCTGTCAGCAAATCAGTAGATGCACATAACAATTCTGAACGTATCTTTGAATAATGTTCACTTTTTGTTGTCTTACTCTCATGTATGACAACAAACAAATCAATATGTACGTATGACGAGAACTCGGAAAATTGTGCACGTCATATTTGTTGATTTGCTGGAGGATCTAACATTATGACTAGACACGTGTTTGCAATGGCAATGGTTCATGTAAGCATCGTCTGTCCTCCTTCGAAGATCTTTCACCTACTTAGTTTTATATTTTCCCATATATATTAGTATGCAGTAAGCTTTTTTATTTCTTTTTATACACAAGCGAATACTATTTTAGAATGCATTCAATTAGAATTAGTATAAGGTAAGTAACCTTTTGTATTTTAACAAAACTAATTCAGCTGATATAATAATGTTTTCATATAATTAATTTTACAGCACCTGGTCCTGTCCTTGATCCGTTAATTTATAGCAAAACAAATCAAGATATGTCATTTAGTTGGAAGCCACCTTATCCTCCGATGGGTAAATTACAATATTATGAGATAAAATATTATAGTACATCAGGCTATTTCCCGAGATTGAATCGGGAAAATTCCAAGCGTTGCTATCCAAAAGAATGTCCATTATACCCAGAGTATCATTGCTGTAGTATTAACGGTCTTTCATACGATAACGAATACATAGTAAAGGTATGTAAATCAACAAATGCTGTGACGTTATGCATTTTCCAGAATAAATAATATACGTAATTACTTTATGTTATGAATGTTTACTTTCAGGTTTGCGCTATAAATGAAAAACCAAATATTTGCGGCCAGGGTATACAGATGAAAGGACAAACTAGACAAGCAAGTACGAATCGAAACATTTTCAGTTACCTACCGTAAAATCGGGTTACTTTGCTAATATTTTAAAATGTGTGTTGGTTTCGTGCTAAAAGGTTTGAAATTTTTTATTCGCCTCACTGGTGCTGCTTAATAATCATGTACGTTATTATTTTGTTAGCGGAAGAAAGTTTTTGTAACCTACACTATGTGAAAATATTATTTTTGTGTCCTATGGGGACAGAAAATTTGTCAATTACCCGCTAGGCATGTAATAAACAACTTTCAAGCCCAGCCACAAAAACAGTTTACAGTTTACACAATATAACCACCAGGCGGCGAGCGACCTGTTTGTTCACCTATTTTCTAATTTATTTCGACTTAAAATGCACATTCTTATAAATGTCACATTTCAGAACCTGAAATACCGGCTTACATAGATTTGAAATGGGAGAACTATCAAAACTTGACTGTGGAATTTCCGCACCCACGAATCACCAACGGTCCATTGACGAGCTATTCTATATACATAGATGGTACAGCATATACTACAAATATCTATGAGGAACTTCCCATCTACACCCATAAGGTTAGTAAAGTTTGTTGCGTTTTGCCACTGTGCGTTATGACTAAAATAGAAGTAAATCAAGTTATAAGTAACATGGACAATAATTCTTGCGTGCATTACCTAAAAATCTAGTGTCCAATAAAATCCGCATCATATGAATAAAGTCTTGTCAATTTTCTCACATAGTTGTTAAGTATTCATAAAAGTTAAACTAAAAATATACTCATCAGAAAAGTTTATGTACCATATACCCAGCTGTTCCGAATATATGAATATATTGAATTTGACAAGATGTGTTAAGAAGAATAATATCTGGAAACGTTATTTGGAAGTAAAACCTGTACTCAAATTTGAAATCACTGTTGATTTAATAAATATTAGTTGCTACCAGTGATTCTATGGATTATTTTTTCGTTTCATTTTGAATGAATAATATTTTATGTGACAAAGCACAAAATTGAAAGAAATTGGCAAACTTTATATTTAAGACGGCAGTGTTAAGCGTAGACAATGTATTTGTTAAATTAATTACCGCAGAAATAAAACAAGTGAATAGATTATACATTATTCTTATTAATGTATCCATATATCAATAATAGATATTAATATATGATTACCCGCTGGTTTCGGACTTGTTAGTTCAGAATTAACCTTGGCAATCATTCCTAAATCGCGAATTAAGATAATAAATTTTTGCCATTTTTTAAAAAATTAATTATAACTACTAATATTTTAAATTACAAGTGTAAAAAAGAAAATTTGTGGCTGTAATGACTAGTTTTAATTTAATATATTTTCATCTAAAAAAACTTATGAAGGAAAAATTATGAAGTAAATTAATATAATATAATGAACTTGCCGGTTGTGGTACATAAATTCTAAAGTCTAATTACACAACTTTTATGAAGAATATAATTTAAGAAAAATTGATGAGAATGATATTTGTAATATAATACAGTCTTTGCTGGGCACGCTGTGTATGTGTAGAGCTAACTTAAATTAAGTAATCAAATTGTGTTGATTAATCACTTGTGTTCAAAATGTTTCAGCTACTAACCATTGAACCTGCAAAGGTAATAAATGTTGGACTTTCCGTAACCAATTCTGCCGGAACTTCGGACTTTGTTCAAAATGTGACGACGAGCCCACCACCAACTCCAAAACGCCCAAAAGTATTGAACATTGAGGCAACAAACTTTACGATTGTCATACCAACATTTAAACGTCCAAATGAGGTTACCTTGTGAGTATGTGAAAGAATTGACCAGTACTTACGTTCACTTGCAGACTGACATAATATGGATAAATTTAGTGCAACTTGACTGATCCATTTTAAAATATATCTGACCAGTTATAATCTGCAATGCTGAGATTTTACTTCAAACGATTAAACAAAATGATAAAAGGTTATGGAATGAGAAGCTCATTAAAATAGGGAGAATACATTTCTTAAAATTTTAAATTACCAATTTGCCATTTTGTGCATCTAACATTAATACTGAATGGTCATTGGAATCAATACCAATTATTAGTTAAATTAATTATGTCATAAAATTGGGTGATGCAAAGAAAATTTTTAAAATTTAAGTTACTCCCAGACCATAGCTAATTTTCGTTTTCGAATATCACGAAAAGAATACAGCGATTCGCTCTGGTCTTCGAGTACCTTTATGCGTTATTGTCGGTAATAGTGTCGGTAATAAACACTTCTCCAATAAATTGATGATTTTTCTGTTTTACTTTATTGCTTCTGTGGGGTTGAATCTTCAGGTATCCTTCTTCAAACCTAAACATAGTGTTAAATAACGTACAATATTTTTAGCTCAATATTAATTTTTGTAATCGATACAAACTCCAACGGTGGTCCGACCGGGAAAGAGAAAACAATTTTTCAAGACTATGGCATAGATAACCATGGTCACCGTAGTTGGATAGCAGTTGACACGACCCTAAATGATACAAAAGATGATTGGAAAATAATGATCGGAACAGCCGACATCTCCGAGTCCATCCATACACGAGAAAATGTACACAATTACAAGTTAACCTCAGATACTGAATATCAAATTATTATTAACATTACTACCACCTTCAGAAATGTATCCAGAATAGCAAAATACGAGTATACCGAGAAAACCAAATCTTCGCTTTACGTCGAAGAAAATGGCTCCAATTTATATTTACTGGCATTAATTATCCTGCCAGTTATCTGCGTCATCTGCTTCATCGTTTTGAGGTAAGTCATTATAAATACTATTAAATAATATCTATAACAAATCGCTGCAATTCGTTCTAGGAGAAGGGGTATCAAAATCACTATGCCAACCCAGTTCATATTCAGAAACACAGGTAAAACATAATAAATAACATAATTATTGTTAAAATCGCTTAAAATTTCAGAAAACACTTCAAACCACAGCAATATGCCTTTAACCGCAATAACACCACATCAACCCCAACGACCTAAGGTAGTAAAGGACCAACCTGCGGTAAATATACTAGGCTGTGAGTCTGATAGTTTTAAGCATCAACCCTTCACTCTTTTGTCGTAGATTTACCAGAATGCCATAGAGGCACAAGAAGAGGATGGCCAATTTTCGCGTATCGTCAAAATATCAGAACTGGAGCAGTACGTTAAGAACTCATTGGAGAAAAACGAATTTGAACGCCAGCATGCGGTTAGCTGTTAATTTAATTTGTCGTTCCAGTTTTCTAATAATTATTTTTCCTATTTAGCTATTTCCGAGAGGTCAAACGAAACCTTGGGTGTACGGCATGAAGCCAGAAAACAAGAAGAAAAACAGATATATTAACTTAGCAGCATGTAAGTTTATTCTAGAACGTGTAAAATCACAAAATTGTTATTTCTCCAAATACTTTTAGATGACCATACCAGAGTGAAACTTAAGGTGATCAACGATGACCCGAATACTGATTACATCAACGCAAATTATATAGATGTTGGTTATATTTGGATGAATCTATGTGAGCAGAAGTTTAACTTGTTATTGTTTCAGGGCTACAATCATCCCAAAGCGTTTATCGCCACGCAAGGACCAAAGGAAACCACATTGAATGACTTCTGGAGAATGATTTGGCAAGAAAACGTAGAGCAAATCGTCATGATTGCTAATCTCGTGGAAGGTGGCAAAGTAAGTACTTCTCGATACTTCTGAGCATTCATTATTTTTTGGCGCTCCATTCGGTAAATCCTAAAATTCATGGTCATGGTGTATTTTTCCACATCCCTTCAACAGTCCTCACATGTACAAATGGTCTTGCTGTCAAACCTTTCCACCTTCTACCAATCTTTGGCCTCCACCTTGTCATCTCCTCCTCCTTCCTCAAATTTTTCCAAGCCACCTAATGCGCTGGCCTATGGTGTATTCCACTACATCTTCTCCATTCATAGTACCTACCGAATATCTCATGGTTGGTATAATCTTATGGCATTTATGTTTTGGGTTACCGAATTATCGTTATCCTTTTCTCGCATACCCCTTCACTATCCAAGATATCTAAAAGTTCACACACATTTCATTTCTTTAACGAAGATACTGGCATATGTATTCGTAAACCAGTACCTTCAAGTTGCATGCCATCTTAATAGCAGTGGAATCAAATTAGGCACATTTAGTGCGTTGTATTTGTAACTAAGCAGGAAACCCCAAGTGCGTCCCGTGTTCTTCCACCTTTGGGAATCCTATCTGAGTTAAACTATCTCCCACCATATTCTTTTGAATAGATCGGTGATACTGCCTAGTGGTATTTTCCTTATGCTGGCCAAAGTAGGCCATCGTTCACCCAGTCTGGCTTCCCTATATAGTTGATGAAACAGCAGGGCGAATGCGTGTTGGACTGTTGCATGTTCTTCTTTACATTCCCTGCAAAGGGTAGTGTTCGAAATTCTCATCTTACGCATAAGTTTTAGGTGGCAATGTCCCGTAAGGATACCTGTTGCTAGGCACAGTTTGCTTCTGGACACTGCATGGTATTGGCATGGCTATCCTCTTGTCATGTTGTAGTATGAGTTGTTCAGCAAGATGACAGCCGTTTGTTTTGCTCTCTCTGCAGTGTGGAGGCTTCGTAGATTCGCTTAAAAAAGGCTGTTGGATTAAAAGCTTCTGTGTTGCCAAGGCACCCGGCGTTTATGTGCTTTCCAGGCCAATGCTGGTGATCTTCGGGCCCTCGGACATCAAAAATTTAAAGCACTAAATCTCTATGGCTTAAAATGTTGACCCTATTTGCTTATCTATTAAAATTTTGGCATTTGTTTAAATTATAAATTGTGTCTTCATGTACACATTGTACACAATCAACAATGTTCAACGTAATCTTTATAAATCAATACCAAAGGACTAGATAACCATCATTAATTAGAATTTGACGTATTGAAAGTTTGCAAAAATTGTGTTTATTGTTTGTAGTAAGTTTTATTTAATTTTAACTTATTGTCGAGTGTAGAGAGAAATATCTACAAACATCTTTGCAAAACATATGATGCTTCTTATCTGTTGAAAATAATTTTGTTCAAGGGCCACCTCTTTCAAATAAAATTCAAAAATTCTTTTATGACCAGACAAATCTTTTAAGAAAATATTTCGGGGTCAAGTTTAAAGAAAATGTATTGATCTTTCGCATCCGGTAGAGAACCTTAAATATGTTTTTAAAATTATTATATATAAAAATAGGTACTGTAATTGTTTTCTGGCTATACAACATCTTGAATGGGTAAATTTTGAAAACTTTTTACTAAATAAGAGTACCCTAATATAAAGTTCTATTTCTAGTTCCGTAATAACTGTAACAATAACTATGCACTGTGCATGTTAATTAATTACCAATATTTTCCAGAAAAAAGTAGCCAAGTACTGGCCCGACATCAACGAAACAATGACATTCGGAGATATATCAGTGAAGTACATAAGCGTGGATATTTTTGCTGATTATGAAGAAAGAGTTTTCTCTGCAACACGTAACGGTCAACAAAGCAGAAGGGTAAATATTTACTTTATATATCTAAGTTTACCTACACTATCTATGTTACCTACCGTGAGATATAATGTATTTGCAATATAGATTACCTACGCTGGGAAATGTAATAATACATTTTTTGTACGGATACGGATGTCAAACAATCCTGTATATAGCCACCAATTAATATATAGGTACTTATTCATACTCAAACGTATTATAATCAGGGATGTCAAATTTCGGTACATAATTATTTTTTTTGTTGGTAAAAATTTACGGCTAATATTATAATTAATTTCAAATATTAAATTACGGCAGAATTAAAAATTCAAAATGGTAAATTACACAGGCTTAATTTACCTGGTAGTTAAAAATTCAAAAGTGGTAAATTATATTATCTTAATTTATCCATGTAATTAAAAATTCAAACTGATAATTGAGGGGTTTAGTATCAAAACCAGCTCAAACCACCATTGTTATTAAATACATTTAAAAGATTTGATATAAAATGGAATTTTTGAGTCGTAGATAAAACGTCGTATTCGACTCGCACACAACTGATATAAATCGCTCGCATGTTTATACGCTCGCCTACGGCTCGCGTATAAACTTCATGCTCGCGATTTATATCCTTAGTTATGTGCTCGTCAAATAATATACTATTATTCAATCAAAAAGCCAACAAAAACATAGATTAAAAATTCATTTCAATTACTTCAAAATTACGGCAGTTATCGTGTACACAGACAGACAGACAGACAGAGAATTCAGTTTTCAATCCTGATCAAAAAGATACATATACAGGTGTATACCTGCCACGCCTCCTTAAGGGTGTTACAAATGTTGTGGCAAAGTGAATATACCGTACCACAGTAAATATGGGGGGTATAAAAATATCCCGGTGTTAAAAAAATATCCGGTTTCAAAATGATCATTGTTTGCCAAACCATGCACAAAAGTAATAAACTACTTTTAAGGAATAATAAAGAAACAAAACAAAGTACTTTTTTTTTAATTACCCGGTAAATTACACTTTTAGATCCCTGATTATAACACTTCGTATAATACACATTTGAAATACTTTTGAACATATGAACCATCCTGGTTCATTTATAAGGAAAGAACTGACAATTTGCCAAATGTACCAGGAGGTCCGATCAATCTGTTCATGTTCATCAGAAATGAATATAACAATAATCGGAATACATCTAAGGTAGGAGATATGAAACGGCATGCAACGTTTATATAAACATTTTGAAAATCTGATGAGGCACGTTAGATATAAACAGCGTATCATTGGAGACCTTATAGACATCGTTAGTTTAGAATTTAGATGTTACATTTAACAAATTAGCGATGAATTGCTCCATAATACTGGATGTAGTAGGGAAATAAGACGAGCAGTTTGATTCCAGTATTTAATTACAATGTTCTTATGGTTACAGTGTTTCGGGGGTTCACCCGTCAAACTGCTCAAACTGCTCGTCTCATTTCCCTACATTTAACAAGCTTAGATCTAACTTAAAATGATGGTCCAGTGTTCATTTAAATAAATTACCTTATATAGACCAGGCAGTAGAGTCTTTTTCGTGACAAAAATAGTATCAGCAAGCCGACGGTCCCAGGTCACGTGGAACAGTCCGTAGATGAATTGTGATGTGTTTTTGACTCGCAAATATCATTACTTAATTTGTTATAAACAAAAAACCACAAAATATCGTGCCTTTTTTCGCTTTTCGCTTGTAAAAGCTGAACCGATGTGCGAATCAAGATTGCTAATCTTGATGCTTTCAACAGACGAATTGTAGAGAAAGAAAAGACAAAAAAAATAAACCCTACACGGACTCGATCGCATTAAAATTAACGGAGGAAATGCGGAAAAACCGGAAAATCTGCATTTTTTTCAAGAATTCATACGTCCGCCAAGCATTTGTCGACTATTTCGCACGAAGTTTTGTAGCACAATACTTCTACTTGTGAAATGCGTTAAAAAAATTAAAATCGGACCACCTCAGACGCATCCAGGCTCGCCGAACCAAATTGCATAAAAAAATTCCAATCGCAATAGGGTATTTGACTATTTTTGGAAAACCATCTTAGTGTGTTTATTCCTTCACTCTACATTGTAAATGCATTATTTTTTGTAATTATTTCCTCAATATTTCATAAAAATCAGCGTTAAAAATTGAATCACAAAAAGTCCCGCCAAAACGATACTTTCTGTTGTGTGACGTCACCGGTTAGTAGATGTCAAATCGGCCCATATGGTCTGTCAGCATCGGCATCGTCGCCGTTTGGTAACTGTGTTGTATGATGTGTTGTTTTCACAATTTCTACATAAAAATGGGTTATAAATAGTGTATAAATCCACAATGCAGAGATACGTCAAGAAAAACTCCAGATAAACTATTTGTAGCTGTTCCGCAAGATTTGAAACTGCGAAGAAAGTGGTTGGCTCGTAGAAATCCAAATGAAATAAATAGCCGCCAATACAAGTGTTTTCTGTTGTGAAGATTATTTCGACATAAGTAAAACTGACTAGAATAAGTTATCTATCGTATTTTCGAAAGGTATTATCTGATCTGACAGCTGAAGGTTAGGGCTATCCTAACCTACAAAGTTATGCTTACATGACACTTTCGTGCTATTAAATTCAAACGGGTGAAGCATAAGAGCGCGTTCGGATAACCCGGTATTTTACGGTGAGAGTGACGCGCTGCATAATAGGCGGACTAACGTCATACGGCGTTTATCTGCATATAAGAGAGAGACAGCCGACCCAAGTTATCTGAGCATTGCTCTCCCCATACCCTACCCTGACAAACCGAACGCGCTCTAAGGCGGACTAACGAATGACATCACTGGAGACTGAGCCAATTACAGAGCGTTTTCAATCACGTGATAGGACGTGAATAAAATACAATTTTAATTTTGGTTTTTCATAGAAATAAAGCATTTTTTTTTAAGTAATAACAAATAGTTTTCTTAAACTGTAATCTATTAGGATGGCTATAATACATGCCATATTTTTAATACAGTCAAATACCCTATTGTGCAAAAACTAATCATCGGACAAAGTCTGAGTTGTGCACACTTAAAGTACCCACCAAACGCTACTTTGTCGCGAAAATCCTGCGCGACTACTTTGAAAATTGCGGAGTTATTTTTTAAGAAACGCTGATTTTTCCGGTTTTTCCGAATTTCCTCCGTTAATTTTAATGCGATCGAGTCCGTGTGGGCTATATTGCCTGGTCTATATACTTATTTCATTCAATTTAACATACCATATTGATTTTTGTCCATAGATTAAACAACTACATTTTGTCTCATGGCCTGACCACGGCGTTCCTCTGTATCCCCAGAGCCTTGCGCCATTCCACAAGAGGATGCTGGCCATTGCACCCAGCAATAAACCAGTGGTCGTCCATTGCAGGTAAAATCCGTTTTGATTTACAATTTTTTCATACAAGCATTTTATTCCTTCAAATTTCACCTATGACTATCAATTCCAGTGCTGGAGTGGGTCGCACTGGTACCTTCATTCTCTGTGACACGTGCCTGAGAATGGCTGCCCTGGAAGGCCAAGTAGACATTCTCCACCACCAATTCAACCTGCGGGAGCAACGACCAAACATGGTCGATAACGTTGAGCAATACAAATTAGTCCATATGGTCCTTTTGCAATGCCTGATCGCACCGAATACCAGCATATTATGCACGGAGGATATGACGCAAAGTGTGGAAACTCTATTGGCCTCTAAGGAGATTCAGAAACAAATGAAGTACTTGGAGACTAGTGCCTGGCAGGATGATGCCATGAAGATGGGCTCCACGAGGCAGAGCGCGGTCATCATGCCAGAGAAGAATAGGTTACGCAACGTACTTCCAGGTAAAAGATGCGTTCTTCAACTAGGCTGACATAAAAGCTTGAACCTTGTACTTTTAGAAGCAAGTATGGGGTATACTTGAAAATTGTTGTGTTTAGAAAGAAAAAACCATTAGCAATGCAAACTAACCATAGGTGATATAGGACCTAGAAAATATATTTATTTGTTTGGTGTATTTCCACCAAGAAATACATATTATTTAAGGTTATCGTTCAATCGATGAACAGTGCAATTTGTCATTCATGCCATAAAATGTGACTTGTCTTTTCAGATGAATGTTCCAAGGTCATCTTGTCGCCATATCCCATAACTGATGAAAGCACTACCTACATAAACGCCATCAGAGTCGCCGGTTTTCGAGATTTGTCCAAATACGTCGTCACCCAATACCCGATGAAGAACACTGTTGGCGATTTTTGGAGGCTCATTCATCAGCAAGAAATCACTTTGGTCGTCTGTTTGAACACCATTAACAAGAAAGATCCAGTAAATATATCAGACCTAAGACACTTATCTTTTTCATCAAGTGTTATATATATATATATATCATCCTCTGTTTTCATCTTGTTATGTTGCCAAAGGAATTAAGGTGCAGGTTAGCAAAACAATTTCTCTCGGCTACTACCAGGAAAATATTCACTCACAGGGCTGAGCGGGACAATCCGAGAGATATCTTTGCTAAGTTCCACCTTAATTTCCTTGACTATTTAACAGGATGATGTCAGAGAGTTGATAGAAGCGGTCCAAAGACGCATTTCTCTTAAATTTTACCTTCTTTTAGAACCTTCCAATATTCTACCCAACCGAGGACTGTCAAGAAATTACTCCAGTTCCATACTTGACCGTTCAGTTGGTATCAGTGGATGAGGGCACTCAAATCAACACGTATACTTTTGATCTGGTGGAAGTAAAACAGGTAGTATGAGAAATAGCATTTTTTAGGTTTCATTACTAATCGGATGTTTCAGAATACAATAACCACAAAGGTGACACTTCTGCAATTAAATGGCTGGAAATATGAAAATATTACGACTGATAGTGCCGAAGGACTGTTAAGTCTGTACGAGGAAGCGAACAGACTTGGAAAGAGTAGTGACGAGGTCCTCATTTCATGCTAGTAAGTTGATGGTTTTGATAAAACATTAAAAATCTGGAGAACCCCTTTACCGGCTGACCTACGCCATAGGTACTCCTGTTTATTTTTTTTTGTTTACAAAGCTGGACGAATGAAATTTGGGAAATTGTTAATAGACAAAAAATGCCACTATTTGGGATACTCTTGAGGTTAATATGACTTCCGGTTTTTCCGGAAATGACGGCATCATTGAAATTTTAAATGGCACCCTATATTCTTTGTGTGATATTTTCAATCAGGATGACATTCTGAACACAAATCGATTGTCAATTTTTATCACCAAGGCAACGAAAAAATATCTTTTTTGTGTATTAATCTAGGTGGCTATGAATTTGTGAAAATAGTGTCGGAAAAATGTTTTTCCTCGAATAATCAGGGTCCTTCCTTTGAGTAGTCCATTAAGTGACTTTGACTTGTATGCTCACTTTGATAATTAGGTCAATATTTTTTTCGGTTTCCTTGCTTCTAACAACGTTTGTACGGTACGAATTTCAACAACATATCAAGTATTTGGTATCATTGTAATCGGAAAGATGTTATCTATCGAATAATCAGGGTGTGGCAATTAGGTACCCGTGAAAAAATGACTCACTTGCCAAAAACCAATTAAATCGCGCTAGAGGGCGCAAGTAATGCAATGTCGGCCAAAGTCGATTTAGTAAGTGTTTATTTGACAATTTTCGACTATTTTCATCAATTCATAGCCACCTAGATTAATACACAAAAAGTTATTTTTACGTTGCCTTGGTGATAAAAGTTGACGATTGATATGTTTTTGTGTTCAGAATGTCATCCTGATTGAAAATATCACACAAAGAATATAGATAGGGTGCCATTTAAAATTTCAATGATGACGTCATTTCCGGAAAAGCCGGAAGTCACATTAGTCTCAAGAGCATCCCAAATAATGGCATTTTTTGTCTATTAACACGTTCCCAAAATTCATTCGTCCAGCTTCATAAACAAAAAAAAATAAACGGGATTTCCTATGCCGTGGGTCACCCGGTAGAGTTGAAAAATCCCAAACCTATCATTGGAACGATCGTTTATTGTTTTATTTGTGACGTTTGAGTTTAGACGAATGACATTTAGGAGTGCTAATTGAAAAAAAAAGCATGTTTATATTCTCAGTTGAGTATGTTTAGTACCATGTGTATAAAATACACAGATTTTTGGTAACTAAATTTCCAATCTTGCTTTTTAACTTGAATTTTCGAGAATATTACATAACAAAATTATTAACTTTTGTTTGAGAATGGAAATCAAATAGGTGTATTTTATTAATTTTTTTATGGTTGCATGCATAGTTGTAAAAGTACAAGGTTTAAGGTTTACTATGAGACCATTTAGAGGTTTCTAGGAAATTGTTTTCAGCTGGTAGAAATTTGCCAAAATTTCTAAAATTACATTCCTCGACAATTTGACCTCACTTTTTCGAAAACCTTACATGATAGGAAATTTTTAGTCTGGACTCGTCTTCAGAGTTCATATTTTGCAATATTCAATTGTTTTTTTAGAAAATGTAAGGTCTAACTTATACCGTCCGGCACTAACAAATGGGAAAAAAATTATCTATTTTTCAGAAAATTTTCTCCTTGATAAAAGCTTCTGGATTGTCTTAAACCTAAAATGCAAATATTATAATGTATTTATCTGCTTGCATGTACAGGATGTTGCTAAAACTATAAAAAAGACTCTTAAAAGTAAAGTGCTTTGTTTTAAAAACGATGTTATTTGAAAAAGTATTATCCATTTGAATCTATTTCTATTGAAAAAGTGTTTAGAAATATGAGAGGGCATTGAATACGAAATTATAATCTCCTTCGTCGTTGCATGAACGTCAAAGGCGACTGTCATTTCGTATTAAATACGCAAAATTTTAATACCATGTAATATTTTGAAATACTTTTCAATAGATATTTAACCAGCAAGTATATTAAAAAGAGCGATTAATGGTCGAGACTGTTTAACGCACGAGCGATTAGCGAGTGCGTTAATTGTCGAGGTCATTGATCGCCGTTTAATATTCGGGTTGGTTACAAAATTTGTTCGTCGATCGTATTCTTCTAGCGTCGTCTACATAGATTTTTCTTCGCCGATGTCTTTTTAGGTTATATGACATTTATGTAATTTGACACTGACAGTTCTAGAGGGCAGTATGTTTTGATTGGAAGGTTTCATTTCACATATGTCCGATTGACCAATCAAACGACGTCTTTACGTTGTGTGATTGGCTATAACAAATCATGCATTAATAGAAATCGTGCATTAATTTTCTATTCACTAAACTGACTCATAAATAAAAGATCGACGGAAATAGTTATTTAATCCACAAGTATATTAAAAAGAGCGATTAATGATCGAGACTGTTTAACGCACGAGCGATTAGCGGGTGAGTTAATTGTCGAGATCATTAATCGCCGTTTAATATTCGAGTTGGTTACAAGATTTTTCCGTCGATCGTATTCTTCTGGCGGCGTCTACATAGATTTTATTCGTCGATGTCGTTTGAGGTTATATGACCATTTATTTGACACTGACAGTTCTAAACTGCGGGCCTGCATAACGGAATGTTTTGATTGGATGGTTTTATTTTACGTATGTGCGATTGGCTGTAAAGAAGTCGTTTGATTGGCTATGACAAATCATGCATTAATAGAAATCGTGCATTAATAGAGGTTTTTAATAACCGATTTTCAATTCAGTAAAAATACTCATTAATAAACGATCGGCGGGAAAAAAAATACGTCGTTTTGATCTTTTTGGCAATACGCGGTATATGAAAATGAGAAGGTGACCAAATTTTCGTATTTAAAGACCTGTAATATTTCCAAATAGTTTTTTAAAATAACATGGATTTTTGCATGGCTTTGAACATAAAGGTACTTTACTCTTAAGAGTTTTTTTATATTTTTGTTAACACCCGTGTGTAACATGCAAGCAGATAATTACATTCTAATATTTGCAATTTAGGTTTAAGACAATCCAAAAGCATTTATGAATAATAAAATTTTCTGAAAAATTTTTCCCATAGTGTCCAATTTACTATTTGTCAATTTTTCCCTGATTTTTTCACAATAGGGTATTCCGGTGTTTTTGAAATTGTGATTTTTTACAAAGTATGGGTGCTACTGTTTGTTACTTCACAAGTAAAATATCAAACATTGTTTTAAATTAAGAGAAATCGTTGTTTGAAGTTTGAATTAGGATTGGTCTTTGTGACGTCACAAAGACCGCTCAAAGTGAGCGACTTGACAACGTTGCTATATCTAGGGTGCACGTAGTAAATTTTTGTCTTCTGTTGTGTCAACGTTTAGAATCGCTCGTTTGTGGACACCTGCTTTGGTTATTGAGGTTATATCAAACACTTGTTCAAAATGTATAAACTCCAACGCCGACATTGTCCTGTGCCGGGCTGTTACAGCAGTAGAACAGTAACTCCTGATAAGATTTTCTTTACATTGCCGACTAGCGAGATGAGAGATGTTTGGCTTCAAGTTTCAATGATCAAATCATCTCTCGAAAAAGTTACCTTTATTCGTTGTCAAACAACAGGGTCGCCAACCGTCAACTTGGCCGATCAGCTGCTCGAGAGCTGTCCGCTGTTGCCACCGCTACTAGGGCTCGGTAATCATCGTGTATTTCCGAGGGTGGTCGGTGAATTCAAACGAAATGCACTTTTAATTGCAATTATCTCATAGAAAAACTAAATCAAAAAGCTCATAGCTTAACTTTATGAATCCTCATAAATTGTACAATAGGTTAAACCGAATATCTGCTTAAATTTTGACATGACCGGAATACCCTATTGAGCTAAATTTGAATTGAAAATATTCTGGAACACAATCATTTCTTTTATATTTAGCATTAGTTTGGCATTCTTAAAAAAACAATCTCTTCCTAACTGTGATAATTTTGAATATTTCAGTGACGGCGTAAAAGCAAGTGGATTATTCACTGCAATGTCTTTCGTAATAGACAAGATCAAGCTGGAACAAGAGTGCGACGTTTGCCTTGCCGTCAGAAGTGTCAGACACAGCAGGGGGGAGTTTGTACGTGACGTTAATCAATTCAAATATCTTTACAAATGTGCACTCGAGTACGTCCTCAAATTTGAACTATACTCCAATTTCCGGTCATAATTAATTTAATGGAAATATACTTAAATATCGTGTATTATTTTATAATTATTTATACCTACATTCAGGAAAGGTTCGTGACCTTACTTCTAGGAGATATACATATGTATTTTGGTACTTTTATATTTTTCACACGCTTATCTTCTGCATCGCTTAACCATAGATATTTTGATCTTATGCATTGTAAAACATTGTGAATTTTATATTATGCAACTATAATTAAAATGCATTTCTTTTTATTATTTATATTAATAATTTGTCTTATTTTATAAGGTTTTCTTTAAGAAATTATAAATATATCTAAAAGTTTATGCTAAAAGTGTAGTTGTAATGTAACCACACTTTGGCCGATTTTAATGATTCTTTGAGGACATTGTAAGTAAATTCATCAAAATTATGTTCCTAAGTGGTCTGTTAAAAAGCCGTATCAATTCCGAACTCTGTTTGTTTGTGATTTGTCCGAATATCTGTTTGTAAACAGTTACAATAAAAACTTTGCAATTTTAGTTTAATAACTTCAATAACTTTTGTGTCTTAACCGATTTTGATTATCTTTTCAGCACAAATAAATTTATCAAGAGTGGGTAGGTATATCACGCCATAACAACTTTGAAAAAAATACACACTTGCAGCTTATCATACTGAGAAAACCAACATGATGGTCATGTAGTCTAAGTTTGAGACACCTGCAGAAAAATTAAGGTGCATGGCTAAATTATCAAGTACTCCATTGCATAATATACATACTCTCATCCAACATTTAGTTTTTATATTGGTCCTAATATTTGAATGTTTTTAGCTTTTTTTTATTTTGTTCAGGAATTTATTGTTTAGTATTCTGACCTGTGTATGATTTTTGTCTTAGCTCATTTCACAAGAGCGCTCTACGAATTCATCTAATAAATTATTATTCAATTTAAATTAAAATCAAATGTGTTCACAAATACACAATTTTGAACAAAATAATCTTAATAAATTTGTTATCGAAACAAATCATCTAATCCCTCTCTTCATCGCTTTTGAGCTTCTTAATTGTTGTTCTTTAATTTACCCGCAGTTATATTTATTAAAGTATAAACGGTTAATTTTTGGACCCATATTGACTACGATTTTTTTAATTATTTTGGTCTCTATTCCATTATAATATGTTGTACCTACGTAGTATTAACAAACATTTAAAAGAAAATTCATCAAAATTGTTAGGTTCCGAGGTTTTCGCCGCTATCAACTCGACCACAGGGTCCCATTTTGAAAAATTAACTCACCTATTCTTTGTATTCTTTTTAAGATGAAATGTACTTATTTTACTCAATCTTCATATTCAAGCATGTACAGAACATAGCGTATAAAATGTATACACAATTATAACGGGCCATGATAAATGATCGTGTAGATGTAAGCCATGATATCAAATGTAAATATTTCTGGTTGCCGCTCTATTTGAATGGAATCTGTTCTACACGCAAAAGTTAAATTGTTATACATAACCTATTTCAACTTTGACAGTTGTTTGTGTAAAACGGCAAAAATTTATTAACATGGGCATGGCTTACTTCCACCACAATCATTTATAATGACCCTGTATTATATAGGTATGTTTATAGGTAAATATATAAATTACTTACATCATTCCCAAAACGCGTCGACAATCCTTATACTCTTTGCAGACTTGCACACAATTCGGAACCCACACAGCACAATTTGCACTAGAAAATACATACTATCTATACACACGAAATGATTTCAACAATATGATGAAAAATACTCTCACAGATTTTGTTTCTATTTGTTTGTTTGTATCGACAATGTATAGCGCTCTTGATTGTTCAAAGTTTGAGTATATTGTAATTGTCGCGTCATCGAGATGTTCATAGATGGCGCTAGCGATAATAGGATGCGTTCAGAAACTATTCGTAGGAATAAAATAATCTTATCTAGTTAGAAATAATTAGTTTATTATGTGACGTATTTAAGAATAAGGAATGCATTACATATATTATATTGCATTTGTGTGCTTTTCAAACCGCAATTTCTGATTGTAATTTTAGAAATTTGCATGAACGAACACAGTATTTGAGGGCTCAACAAAGCAGGTATATTTTTGTAAAACAAAATAATCAGTATCTATAACTACTTACCTCTCTTCCAACACGTTCTAGTCGGTAAACCTGCATCTTTATTCAATTGGCAGACAATTTGCACTCAGCAATTCCACAATATATAACACGCGAACTAAATCACATACAACAATGCAATAAACAGCAATGAATAACATTGTTTGCAGATTTTGTTTTTATTTGTTTGTATCGACTATTGTACAGCACTCTTGATTGTTTCAATTTTCCTGTATTATTGTTGATTATTTTCAAATTATTGGTGTGTTCAATGTTCATAGATGGCGCTAGCGGTCAAAACTATAGAAATTATCAAAAAAATAAAGTCAGTTGAGCACACAAATTCAATTCTAGATTAATTAAGTTGTAGTGTTTTCAGTTCCAAATGATTGCGGAAATAATAAGATTATAATTTAATGAATTTTAAAATTAAGAATTGCATTATGACAATGTTATGCATTTCTTTTAGATAATTCATTTTAGTGGATCACCTGAGATACTTCATTGCACCTAGTTAAAAATAACTTTTTCATATCTTAAATATTTGATAGATTTTTTAAATAAAGCAACAATTATGTTGTATATTTTTATTCACTTTGTTAGAGGTTCTTTTATTTCATCAGCAAATCAGTTCTACATGCACATATTTATACCTAACTAAAAACAATAAAATATTTAAATCTATTCCCATTAAATTATAAAAAATAAAACAACGTCGTCCTATATACAATATATATTTCTATGCAAACAATTGTTAAAACTGAAGGCGTACAGGATTCCAAGGAAACTGACTAATAAAACAACTAAGTTTTAACTAACTATTTAAGATTGGTAAAATATTTGAGAGGTTGGGACTAAGAATTAAGATCAACGGGCCAACTGAATGATGAGTGCGGCGCACATCTCAAAGAATTCCATTGTATGGTGGCCTGTCGACTTATTCATCGTCGTCAACGGTCCAGTCTGAACTGGTGTCGGAATAGATGCTATAACGGCCGAATTCTGTTCCGATTCTTCATTGCTAAGACTCTTAAAATCTAATAAATAATTCTTGTTATCCACCTAAAAAACAAACACAAAAAATAAATTTATGAAAAACTTTACATCACAGTAATAAAAAGTTATAAGACCTGCCGAAGTTTCTTTAGAATATCTATAAATTAACAAAAGCATTTCATTTCCTAACTGTACAGTAAATATAACAGATAATTGATTATTGTCAGCTGACTGAAGCAAAAAATGTTGTTAATGTGCACCTAAATGAATACTAAATTGAGAATTTAACTTCAATTCAAAATTTGTTATTGAATTTTTGAATTTCTGAGATGCAATATATGTTGATAATGACCGCTACTGTTCAAATTATGTAAATTTTTTTAACCATCCAGTTAAAGTACCAAAAGTAATTAACGTTAGTATCAAAGGGTAACCTATAATATAATAAAATAATAAGTGCAAAAGAAATTTTCAAGACAATGTCAAAAACAAGCACCTAAGGAGCCCGTTGTCAAGTTAGCCCCCCCACTTTTGAATTTTAAGTAAATTTTTATGCGAATCGTTTGGGAATCGTTAGGGACGGTTTGGGAGTACAATTTTTTCGTTTGGGAGTACATGGTTTTTGAGAAAATAAAAATTGTTTTTTGTACCGTCAAGTTGGCCCCCCGACTTTCACATTTTGTGATTTTTTTTATTGGAATGGTTTGGAAATCGTTAGGGAGGATTAGGGAGTCTAGTTTCGACGTTTGGGAGTAATTAGTTTAACTGCAAATTAATATAAATGTTTAGTACATAACCTCACTTTTTTGTTTACCAGCGGGGAAGTTACGCTAACGGCTTTATTTTGCTATACATTTTACCCATTTCTTCAGAGACGGTTAGAATATGGTTAGGGAGGATTCAAAATGCCACTTTTTATATAAGAGAGTTCATTATTTAACCGCAAATCAATAACTAACTTTGAGTAGGGAAGCCGAGATAGCTAATTTATTTATCGGCTTTGTTTTACACAAATTGGTCGTATTTCTGCTATAAACCGTTAAAGAATCGTTAGGGAGGATTAAAGAGTCCACTTTTGATATAAGGGAGTATATTAGTTTGACCCAAATCAAAATTAAAGTTTGAGGTTATGTACATACTCAACTATTGCATTTGTCGGCTTTCCCTTCGATAAATAGTGTGTATTTCGTCATAAGTTATTAGAAAATCATTAGGGAGGATTAAAAAGTTCACTTTTGATGTAAGGGAGTAGATAATTTTATTGCAAATCAATATCTAAGGTCGCAGTTATGTACCTTTTGAATTAACGCATTTAAAAACTTCTCTTTCCATAAATGGGACGTATTTTGTTCATAGTCTAGCAATATTAAATTTGTAAATTTAATATATTTATTTATTGCTTTTATTTACATTTATTTTCGACTGTCATAAACGCCATCTATGAACACTCGTAAGAATCATGCTGTAAACCACGGGAACCACAAACAATTCGAAATTATGGCCAAATATACTTGCATACGGATCCATTGGTTAATTTAGCTTTTAAATACTCCTATCTAATAAAATACATTATAAAGAAACTCTCTTCGAACGCCCGAAAAAGCAAAGTTTTATTTTTTTTTAGACCCAAATTTAGCAGACAAAAGCAAATGCTTACATTTTGATGGAATAGGTATACAACATACTTTTATGCTTATTATTACATACATATCTTTATGTCTATCATCTTTATGACTATTTTGTGAACAAACGAAAGACTCATAATGTATGTTCTTCCAAACTCCATCACCGTCCCCAGAAATATTGCAAGATAAGCTTAGCTTGCAATATTTCTGGGGACGGTGATGGAGTTTACTTTAATATTTGGAAGAACATACTGAGCTTTATCGTAAATATACGTAAAAGTTTAGATGAAAACCTTCATTTTGTTTGCCAGCGGAACGTTGGAAATATTGGCTTTGTTTTGAGATAAATTGTACGTTTCCTTTAAAACTGTTAGATTATCGTACTGGAGGAATATCATGTTAACTTATCACGATTATGAGTCTTTCGTTTGTTCACAAAATAGCCATAAAGATGATATACATAAAGATATGTATGTAATAATAAGCATAAAAGTATGTTGTATACCTATTCCATCAAAATGTAAGCATTTGTTTCTGTCTGCTAAATTGGGGTCTTTAATAAAACTTTGCTTTTTCGGGCGTTCGAAGAGAGTTTCTTTATAATGCATTTTATTAGATAGGAGTATTTAAAAACTAAACTAACCAATGGATACATATGAATGTATTTTTGGCTGCATACCTTGCCACAATTTCTTAGGAGTGTTCATAGATGGCGTTTATGACAATCGAAAATCAATGTAATATACGTACTAATATAAAAATAAAAGCAATAAATAAATATACTAAATTTACAAATTTAATATTGCAAGACTATGAACAAAATAGGTCCCATTTATGGAAAGAGAAGTTTTTAATTGCGTTAATTCTAAAGGTACATAACCGCGACCTTAGATATTGATTTGCCATAAAAATTATCTACTCCCTTACATCAAAAGTGAACTTTTTAATCCTCCCTAATGATTTTCTAATTACTTATGACGAAATACACACCATTTATCGAAGGGAAAGCCGATAAATGCAATAGTTGAATATGTACATAACCTAAATCTTTAATTTTGATTTCGGTCAAACTAATATACTCCCTTATATCAAAAGTGGACTTTTTAATCCTCCCTAACGATTCTTTAACGGTTTATCGCAGAAATACGACCAATTTGTGTAAAACAAAGCCGATAAATAAATTAGTTATCTGGGCTTCCCTACTCAAAGTTTGTTATTGATTTGCGGTTAAATAATGAACTCTCTTATATAAAAAGTGGCATTTTGAATCGTCCCTAACCATATTTTAACCGTCTCTGAAGAAATGGGTAAAATGTATAGCAAAATAAAGCCGTTAGCGTAACTTCCCCGCTGGTAAACAAAAAAGTGAGGTTATGTACCAAACATTTATATTACTTTGCAGTGAAACTAATTACTCCCAAACGTCGAAACTAGACTCCCTAATCCTCCCTAACGATTTCCAAACCATTCCAATAAAAAAATCACAAAATGTGAAAGTCGGGGGGCCAACATGACGGTACAAAAAACAATTTTCATTTTCTCAAAAACCATGTACTCCCAAACGAAAAAAGTGTACTCCCAAACCCTCCCTAACGATTCCCAAACGATTTGCATAAAAATTTCCTTAAAATTCAAAAGTGGGGGGGCTAACTTGACAACAGTCCTAAGGAGGCTGCGCACAAATAATACTTGGTGATTTATGTCTGTGTTAAAAATTGAAACTTTACAAACTGAATATTATTTTACGTAAGTACGTAGGCTTTCACGGCCAGAATCATTTAGAAAATAAACTGCTTCTGGGTTATGCCGTGTGTTAAGATTTGTTAATGCTGACGTTTCACGACCCATGTTGCTCACTTCTACAGAGCTAACTGAATACTGAAGACCTACCAAAGAAATCTTCCTTATATACCAAAATTTACACCTCACTGCGCATATCTGGAGCTACCGCTCCCATGTGCTTTCTTTTTTAAGGGAGATTTCTTTGGTAGGTCTTCAGTATTCAGTTAGCTCTGAAGAAGCAAGCAACATGGTTCCCGAAACATCAGCATTAACAAATCTTGACACACGGCATAACCCGGAAGCAGTTTGCTTTCTAAATATAATTTAACATTAAAATAAACTGATTTTTTTGATTTGTTGTTTCTTTGAGTTGTAGGAGTTTTAGACATTTTAAATTAGTAATAATAGTAAAACAAACTAAATTGGGCACCACGAGAGGTGCCATCTGATCATACCATACAACGGTTAAAAGAAAGCATATTTCAAGAGTGTGTAAAAGTGTACAACTGTTTAATATGACGATTTGTACAATTTTTATAATGCTTAGTATGCTTTTGTTTACTGTTTTCATTCTATTCCATTGTTTTCATTTTCATTATATATTTTTGTTTATATATAATGACTTTGTTTTTCATGTCATATAACTTTTAGTTCAGTTAACTCACCACAATAAATAAAATAAAAAAAATTCTATTCCATTTTAATTTAAAATGATATTCTGTATGAAGAGTTTTAATTTTTATCACTAGTCTTCCCTGCATAATGTTAATAATTATTAAAACTGTTTATTTCCACTCCTGACAGTACAGTGTACTTTGTGAATGTCAATTGACGCATAACGCTGTTTTACAGTTGTATTTGTTGAATGTATTGTGATGAATTGTAATGTAACTTTTGGTTGTCGTGCAAGTAACTTTTAGCTATGAATAAGGTTAAAAATATAACCAAAACATCAGCAATGAAGTGAACCTTTTTAATATCACAGCTCCCTATAGCCAAAAAAAGAATTACTATTGTTAATAATTATTAACAAGTTTTTGAAACAAAGAATTGAAATTGTCAAATTTAGCCTTTTAATTATAAAGTAGAGTTTGTTTTATCTTGTGATCTGAAATTTAAACATGTTACCTTTATACTCTTATATTTTCTTAAACCTTTCACTGCGGATCATTCTGATGTTATTTTTACGTGAAATGGGAAAAACTCGACCGCACCAATAGGGTATTTGACTGTATTAAAAATATGGCATGTATTATAGTCATCCTAATAGATTACAGTTTAAGAAAACTATTTGTTATTACTTTTCAAAAAAAAAATGCTTTATTTCTATGAAAAACCAAAATTAAAATTGAATTTTATTCACGTCCTATCACGTGATTGAAAACGCTCTGTAATTGGGTCAGTCTCCAGTGATGTCATTCGTTAGTTCGCCTTAGAGCGCGTTCGGTTTGTCAGGGTATGGTATGGGGAGAGCAATGCTCAGATAACTTGGGTCGGCTGTCTCTCTCTTATATGCAGATAAACGCCGTATGACGCTAGTCCGCCTATTATGCAGCGCGTCACTCTCACCGTAAAATACCGGGTTATCCGAACGCGCTTTTATGCTTCTCCCGTTTGAATTTAATAGCACGAAAGCGTCATGTAAGCATAATTTTGTAGGTTAGGATAGCCCTAACCTTCAGCTGTCAGATCAGATAATACCTTTCGAAAATACGATAGATAACTTATTCTAGTCAGTTTTACTTATGTCGAAATAATCTTCACAACAGAAAACACTTGTATTGGCGGCTATTTATTTCATTTGGATTTCTACGAGCCAACCACTTTCTTCGCAGTTTCAAATCTTGCGGAACAGCTACAAATAGTTTATCCGGAGTTTTTCTTGACGTATCTCTGCATTGTGGATTTATACACCATTTATAACTCATTTTTATGTACAAATTGTGAAAACAACACATCATACAACACAATTACCAAACGGCGACGATGCCGATGCTGACAGACCATATGGGCCGATTTGTTATCTTGACATCACATCATCTTGACATCTTGACATCACTAACCGGTGACGTCACACAACAGAAAGTATCGTTTTGGCGGGACTTTTTGTGATTCAATTTTTAACGCTGATTTTTATGAAATATTGAGGAAATAATTACAAAAAATAATGCATTCACAATGTAGAGTGAAGGAATAAACACATTAAGATGGTTTCCAAAAATAGTCAAGTACTCTATTGGCGAATATATTCGTCAAGAGCAGTGAAAGGGTTAATAAAGCAGGTTGTTTTTTAAAATTCATTCAAAACAACACTCTTATTGAAAAAACAATCAATTTGAAACTTTCACCAATAATTGTGGAAGCCATTAGGAAGAATCTTTACGTAAAAATAATATTTCTAGTAAAAATTTAAATATTGTAACAAATCAAATCTGACATTTTTTTTTTTAATTTGCAAGACTGTACTGTTTTGCTCTATCTTATTCTCTACACTTGAAAAAGAACTTTTTATTTTTTATTATAGTAATAGATTTTGGCGAATATATTCGTCAAGAGCTCTGAAAGGGTTAATAAAGCACAGGTTGTTTTTTAAAATTCATACAAAACAACACTTATTGAAAAAACATTCAATTTGAAACTTTCACCAATCATTGTGGAAGCCATTAGGAAGAATCTTTACGTAAAAATAATAGTTTTAGTAAAAGTTTAAATATTGTAACAAAACAAATCTGACAATTTTTTTTAAAATTTGCAAAACTTTACTGTGTTGCTCTATCTTATTCTCTTCCCTTGAAACAGAACTTTTATTTTTTTATTATAGTAATAGATTTTGGCGAATATATTCGTCAAGAGCTGTGAAAGGGTTAATAAAGCACAGGTTGTTTTTTAAAATTCATACAAAACAACACTCTTATTGAAAAAACATTCAATTTGAAACTTTCACCAATAATTGTGGAAGCCATTAGGAAGAATCTTTACGTAAAAATAATAGTTTTAGTAAAAATTTAAATATTGGAACAAAACAAATCTGACAACTTTTTTTTAAATTTGCAAAATTTTACTGTTTTGCTCTATCTTATTCTCTTCACCTGAAACAGAACTTTTTATTTTTTTATTATAGTTATAGATTTTGACTACAACTTTGAACTCGCTACATAAAATGTTGGAAGCCTCTTTTTTTTTCTTTATTTTAATTTCAACTAATGTTAAAAAAGAAGTTTCCTTAAATTACCTTTCAACCTTAAATTAATATTCATATTACCTAGTTTCTCTTGACATGAAATAGGGCAACGGGAAAACCCAAATATAAAATCATAAAGCTGGCAGCAACAAAAAATGCACACATAACCTCACACGAAAGGAGCCTCAAAATATAATAGTGTAATATAAAAACTGTGCGACAATTCGCACAAATTGTCGCAACTGTAAAAGAAACTATCAATTAATAGTTATTTAACCAACAAGTATATTAAAAAGAGCGATTAATGATCGAGACTGTTTGTCGAGATCACTAATCGCCGTTTAATATTCGAGTTGGTTACAAAATTTTTTTGTCGATCGTATTCTTCTAGCGTCGTCTACATAGATTTTTCTTCGCCAATATCTTTTTAGGTTATATGACAATTTATGTAATTTGACACTGACAGTTCTAGAGGGCGGTATGTTTTGATTGGAAGGTTTCATTTCACATATGTTCGATTGGCCAATCAAACGACGTCTTTACTGCGTGTGATTGGCCATAACAAATCATGCATTAATAGAAATCGTGCATTAATAGAGTTGTTTAATAAACGATTTCCCATTCACTAAACTGACTCATAAATAAACGATCGACGGAAAAATATGATTATTGGCTAAATTAACAAATATTTTTTTTTAATCGGAATATTAAAATTCCATGATAACAAAAATTACCTGATACAACTGTAGAGACATCATGGCATATCGGTCGTGCAGTTTATTCTGCTCCCTGACGCGCACGTGGTACGGATTGATCACCTTCCATTCAAAGTTCAGATGCTTCATGGCACTGTAGACCTCCTTCATGATATCATTCGGCTTGCTCTGTGACCTTATTCCCAAATGCCATTTAGCTCTCTTAACTGAAACGTTAAAAAAAATTAAAACAAATATTTAAGTTTAACGTTGTAAGAACCTTTGCACTCGCAACATTGTAACAACATTGCAAAATTGACATAACGTAATATAGGAAGACTGTTTGAATTGCAATATGGTAACAACGTTGGCATTGCAACGATTTAAAAACGTTGGTATTGCAACATTTTAAAAACGTTGTCATTGCAATATTGTAACAACATTTGCCTTGCAACGTTAGGACAACGTTAGTTTTGA
Organism: Aphodius sticticus; assembly: GCA_963966075.1. Classification (NCBI taxonomy): domain Eukaryota; kingdom Metazoa; phylum Arthropoda; class Insecta; order Coleoptera; family Scarabaeidae; genus Aphodius; species Aphodius sticticus. Next base: position 15,661,531 of record OZ014507.1, read on the forward strand.
ACGTTGCAGATACAATGCATTTGCACGTTGCAAAAATATTTTCTTTTATAAACGTTGTAATAACGTAACAAAACTTACCTCGTCCACGTTCGGCGGCCCCCATCTGGCCGGCGGCTATCACCTTGTCCCTGAGAGGTGCGATTCGCTCGGGGTGTGGTTTCAGGGGGCTCGAGCTAAAATCAATAGGACTAGGAGTGATATTTACAGGGGGCGGACTGCCGGCCACAAAGAAATCCTTCATCTCGGCTTTCGCAGCTTCGTCTGCAATACGCTTGTTATCGATTATCAGGTGGTAGGCGATCGCCAGCTGGTCGTGCGGATCGCCGCTCAGCAACGCCCCGTGGACCTCGTTCTCCTTCACGCCAAATTTATCACAAACCTGAGATGGAAAGAAAAATTTATCTAATTGAGTAATTTTAAATATTTATGTTACGTAACATGAATAAAGCTTTTAGGAACAAAAGTGTGATGTGTGTGAAAGTGTGATATTATATTTGCAGTATACCAGTAACATTACAAGGTAAACAAAAGTTTACTTAAAAATGTCGCAGATACATCTATCATGTAATGTTTATGTTATACATACGTTGATGCGATAGATTAGCAATATTTCAGAAACGTAACAAAGTTACGTTAATGCAATATTACACAAATAGTCCAGCCAAATTATGTTTAAATATGGCTAAACTAAAAAAGTGAGTTAAAAGCTGGATATTTCCAAATAGATTTACTTAGACATTTTAAATAATATATCAAAAGTCCCTACCAATAGAACTGTTGCCAAAATGCTAAAATTTGCCATACAACAAAATACAGCTTTATTTTTATATTTTATGCAATATTTCAAAAGTCCTAAATAATATCACCACCACAAAAAAAATTATAGTGTGGAAAAGGGTATTCAGTGTGATATCTGAAAATATCGGCTTTTCGTAAAAAATGGGTACAATAAAAATTATTGCTTGTAAAATGTTGTATAAAAAAAAGTGTTATTTTACAACTATTAATGATTCAAACATAAAGGAGTACATTTTTCTAGCTCTCCAGTGGTGTCAACAAAATTACATATTTGTAAGTACAAAATTGTGATTTTGCAAATGAGCCGCCATTTCTGTAATTTCGTCAAAATAGCTAAATAATAAATTAAAGTAGAGGAAATTTTGAATAATTGATGTCTATAACATTTTTTTGGTAAAGTTAATGAGTTTAGTATGAGTTTAGTATGAGCAAGCTTTAACTTTGAAAGTCATGCATAGTTGACTCTATTGGTCGCACATACATGTCAGGACACAAAAAATTGTACCAAAAGTGAAAAAAAAACAAATTACATGTACCAAAATATAAAACATACTAAACAGTTTAACAAAATCTCAAAATTACAAATAAAAATCACTGTAAATCGGCCTCCAAAACTCTACCACACTATAGAAAGTTTCCCTGTAACAAGAGTTCTTTTACCGATTTTGAAAAAGTTTTCTCTGGCAATAGCCTTATTCTATTTGGCAATTTATTGTACAACTATGAGCCCCAGTAGTCTGCAGTTTGTTGTGTTGTCTTTAATCGGTGATAAGCTAGAACAAGCTGGTCCCTATTTCTTGTATTGTGCTTGTGGCCCTCAGCATGCCTTGGAAAATCCACCAAGTTACCGCAGACGAAGTTCACACACGCAAGTATATATACCGAAATGATGGTAAGTATGCCACTTAATTTAAAGACATTTCTGCAGCTTTCACTATACTCCAAACCGTAGAGCACTCGTAGGGCCCTCTTCTGAAGTTTCAAGGTTTTTTATGCTTCCGATGACATTATGTATATACAATAAATAGTTTAGTGAAGCGTTAGCAGTTTTTATTCGAACCAGCGCCAGCGATAACCCATCTACACACATCAAACATTCTATTTGATCGAGATCGCTCGTATCTGCATTACAAGTAGTTTGCCAAATGAAACAACCTTTGCTTGTTTGCTACGTTTCATTTAGCTGGTCTTTCCCCACAAAATCTCCTTTTATCAGATATTAGGCTCTTTATCCAGCTTTTAACCAATTTCAAAAACATAATTTGACCAGCCTATAATGACTTTTTTGGAACATTTTTTTTTCTCAACATTAGACTGTTTATCCAGCTTTTTACTAGATTTGAAAACTTAATTTGGCCTAAAATAAACTTTTGCAAACGTTTTTTATCTTCAATCATTTAGGCATTTGACCCAGCTTTTAACTAATTTAAAAAACCATAATTTGACTGAACTAAAATAACTTTTTCAAATATTTCTTGTCTGCAAATATTTACTTATTTTGTCCAGCGTTTTACTAATTTCAAAAACCTAATTAGGCCAGACTAAAATATCGTTTTCCAAACATTTCTTGCCTTCAAATATTCAGTCATCAATATCCAGCCTTTAACTAATTACAAAAACCTAATTTGACCGGACTAAAACAGCATTTTCCAACAACCTTTTTCTTCAAATTTCTTCTCAAAACTAACCTCAAATACTGCATCCGTATCAATCACAGACGAATCCTGCTCGACGGGTGACGGGAACAGGTAGGCGGGACAGTCCTTCTGGAACCAGTCGTGCTTCTTGATGTCCTCGATGCTAGCCCGCTTCATCGGGTCGATCTGCAGCATCTGGCATAGCAGATCGACGACGGACTTGTTCAGGTACTCGGGTATTGGGAAGATTCCAGATTTGATCTTGCGGAACAAAGTGGGCACGTGCTCATCGTCAAAAGGCAACGTCCCGCAGAGCAATGCGTATAATATGACACCGCATGACCATATGTCAACCTCGGGGCCAGCGTACAGTTTTCCTGAGATGACCTAAAAGATAGAAAACAATGTATTTATTTGTAATGGTTTCCTTTTATTGTAGATTTTTAATTTGAAAATGTTTTGAAGTGTGTTATGTATTATTCTCTTCAAAACTATAACGTTTAACTTTTGGCTTTAAAAATTCTCTGGAATCTGAACTTTAGTATCAAATACATGAAATCTAACAATTAATATATATTTAATAAACATTTTTAATGCTTAATGCTTTTAATACTTTATTACATGTGATGTTTATACTTTTTTGTACCACTGATATAGTAAAAATAGCAAATTAATTATTGTTTACAAATAATTTAAACGGTCATCAATTTTCAAATCGATCTCAGACTAAAGTTCACTTTTACATATTTGCTAATCATGCATGTTTAATAGAGACCAAAAGTCAAGGGAAGGTCAAGGTAAAACTGTCAGAGAAAATAAAACTTCCTGAAACAGACCCTTAAAACCAGGGTTGTTATATTTATAACACTATATATGTTTTAAAACGTTGTTTTAAACATGTTTTAAAACGTTGTTTTAAACATGTTTTAAAACAAATAGTTTGTTTCAAACATGTTTTAAACAATTTGTTTTAAATTTTGTGATTTACACGTGTTTTAAACTGCCAAAATTGGAACAGAATAGTTAATTATTTAATCATAGCTGTATGCTGATCTTTATGCATAGACTATATGTAGATCAATTAAAAAAATCAGAAATAATTTAAATTGTACAAACAAAATAATTGTGTAATTTAAAACATGTTTTTAGAGTGATTTAACATATTTTATTAATGTTTAAAACATGTTTTTTTTTTGTAAAGTGTTTAAAAACATTGGTTTGTTAATAAAAAAACATCATTTTGTAAAAAAACATGTTTGGTTTGTTTAAAATAAAAGAAACGTTTCTTTTTTGTAACTACTCTGCTTAACACCCTGTAAGTTTAACCTGAAACTGTTTTTGGTTATCTTTCAGTCATGTTAAATAAAAACATAAAAAACTGTTTTCACACTAAATTGTTTGGCTTTCATAGAGCTATCGAATGATTGCGTGTGTACAACCACATCGGGCGCTGGCCAGCGCTAGCTAAGCGGTGCTAGCGCTTGGTAAGCGCTGACACTAAGCGGTCGCCATCTTGCGAGCGGAGATAATACACTTCTCGTGTAACCGTTCAGCCGGTCCGACGGCGCCGCTAGCGCTAGCGATTTCTGCTAGAACTGGTTGTACACGCCCATTACCTCACACTACCTACTTTCAGAACAGTGCGTGCGTTCTGCCACTTTAGGCGCTAACCGCTTGAACTCAGCGGACGGCGGCAATTGGGCAGCAACAACATGAACGCGACGGCTATTGGTTGCTGAGTTCAAGCGCTTAAGCGGCTTAAAGTGGCAGAACGCACCCATTGTTTCAATATCAGGGCCGCCGCCAGCCACTTGAGCGCCCGCGTGCATAACCAACTATGCCGCCCCGTCCCAATTCCTGTTTACACTAAAAACTGCACTAAAAATATCACTTGTAAACAGTCAACTTAGTACTAAACATTAGCAGAATTGCTTGTGTTGTAAATAGTGTGACTAGTACTAATTAGTACTAAGTTCGTGTAAGCATGGCATTACTTTCCACGAATAGTGTTTTATCAACTATTAACAATTATTAATTATCAAAATCATTTTATTATCTTCACTATATAGTGACTGAACTTATCAATATATAAATAAATATGTATATAGGAACACAAAAAACAAAACAAAACTGTCTATATGAACTGTACATTCCTTGACTTTATACTTACGAAATCTGCTATAAATTTTGATGTATCCAAACTATCCAAGATTTCATGTTCTATTGAAACAATGGATACATTATTAAGGCTATCCTGGTATACTTATGCTATAAACTATAGATGAGCGTAAATAATTTTGTATGATTTTCAAATTGGAAAACGATCTTTCACCAGATGCTACCGAAACCGCACATCACGAAACGTTGTCTCAATTCAAAGCAACCTTTGCTAATCCAAAACAACGGTTGTTTTATATATACGCTAGAATATATATCGTTGATTGAAGAAAACCGTTGTTTTGATTATAAATGGATACTATACTTATTTGACTTAAGAATTTGTTCTTTTAAATCAAAAGGTTGGGTAGTTAGTTTAATCAGCCCACATTCTTGGATTAAACATACACCTACTTCTTTTATATTTTACATTGAATACAATTAACGTATCCAAAGAAGAATATTGTTATCTTCCAATTAGAGAAGGTACCCAGGGTCCCCTGTTAGTCTCATTTCCATCAATACTAGAGCTGTTGACGGTATAATACCACAAACACTGGTGCCGCATAGACATGTATGCGGTTATATACCCTCAAGGAGATCCCTCTTACGACGAGAAACTAAAGCTCCATCTATCTTCTTAAATCAAAACAATAGTTTTCTTAAAGCAAACATTTAGGTTGCTTTATATTAAAGAAATTTTGTTATTACAAATATGTGTTGTCTTAAAACAAACAATTTATGTTAATTGTAGCGCTTTCAGGTTGTGTAGCCATCTTCAGGAGTTAAACTATGGCATAGTATGGCACCAGCATAGCGAGCAGTGATGACACGTGAACACGAAAATTGTGGTACAAATTCAATGTTATGATATCACGGCTGGATCAATGATAATATGTGCTGGTAATTTATCCTTTCTGACGTTTAACTCCTGAAGATGGCTACACAAGCCGAAAGCGCTCGAGTTTAATATCTTACTAAACATTTAGTTTACAATAAAACAAACTTGTTTTATTTCACACCTACAATCGTAATACGGTAGACTAATAAATGGAGAACTTCATCAAAGTAATTTATGTTAAGAATTTAGAAAATAAACTGCTTCCGGGTTATGCCGTGTGTCAAGATTTGTTAATGCTATTTTTAGCATTAACAAATCTTGACACACGGCATAACCTGGAAGCAGTTTATTTTCTAAATGATTCTGGTCGTGAAAGCCTACGTACTTACTATGTTAAGAATGTAATTTACTTAAGATTAGACAACCATTTTCTGTGTGCGGAATAGTAAGCAATAACAATCGATGTGTTTGGAAAGGTAGCAATCAAATCATTTTTGAAAAGATACTGTAAAATATGATGTTGATCACTAGGCTGATTATCTGTAAAATGCTGCTTTAATGCATATATTTCATTATACACATCGGTGCCTTCAATGTCTGCAGCCTGATTTCTTGAATCATCTGTTAGTTTGAGTTGCAAATCTTTGCAAAGATTTTGACAATTCGTCGCTGGTGTAATTAAATAACCTATTGTCAAAAAAACAAAGACATCAAAGTGTTTTTAATTCTTCAAGTCTATTTTTTCATAATATTAAGATCTGCGAACGATAGGGTATGGTATGGTATATGTAGAAAAGCTAGTTCAGCGTTGATTTCGCCAACCACTTTGGTAGCTTAGGAGATAATCAGTTTCTTTGCAATACGCGATAACTTGGGTATTTAACCCGCCATCCCCCAGTTACACCCGCCATCTACTAGCCTCTACTATGTTTTCAACAATACGTTTAGACGCCAATAGGTGGCTGTGTAGACTATTATCATACATTAATTGGAATTTGAAGAAGGCATAACTGAGGAAATAATACAATTTATAAATGAAATGCTCTATGATAATGAAAATGAGTTTGAAAATGATTAGATTCCTACATTTGCCGCCCCCTTAAAGGTGCCGCCCGCGTGCGGTGCACGCCTTGCACGCCCGCTTACGGCGGGCCTGTTCAATATCCAAATTCTATTATAAAACGAGTTTTTCTACAAATCAAAATTTTTTAATCTTTACATTACATACATGAAAGTAAAAAACGTATTACTTACTTCATTGACAACTCTACATTATTTGCTTGTAGAGATTAATTGTTTTGCCATATTTGTCGTCTTGTTATTTATGTAATAAATAACTCCGTGAACGTAGTGTGTTTTTACTCCGTGAACAATTTTATTTTTAGTGAATAAAGAAAAATATTTAAAAAATAGTGAATAAAGAAAATTGATATTAAATAAATATTGTGTTATCAAAAAAAGGCACGTTGTAAAGTTTAACTATCTTCTTTAAGAAAAGTTCTTCAAATATACGTTCCAAATACATAGTACCAAATGTACAGAAATACATGTATTGCAGCATCTATTAAAACAAACATTATGCTTTCACAAATAACACATTTTAATAATTCAGTAATAAGGAAATAAAACCTGCATAGTTAAAAGAAATTGTAACATTAAACTTTATTGTTGGATTAGGTTTTAATACAATCACACAATGTATGTTATTACTTTGCTAATTTGACTTTATGGAGTTTAAATTAAAACCAATTGGCAGTGACGTAAAGATTAACCATTTTTTCACGTTGTCTCTGCGCTTGACTTTTCAACCAAATCATCTTCACATACAAATTGCACAAAGTTGCTTATTGCCATTTAGCTTGTGAGTCTGGTTGTTGACATTTTAATCAAAATTAATTAATTTTGTAATTATTGTGGTATGTAAGTTACCTAAAATGATTCAGTTTTGTTTTTCTTTGTAGAAATATAATCACTAATTAATGTTAGTAGTAGGTGTTTTTAAATGAAGTAATAAAAATACAGTTACAGCGTTGTAAGGGAAGATTTGAAAAATATTCTTTTTGCTTTTAGGATGTAATTTGTATTTTAGAAAACTTCATTTAGTAAAAGAAAGCTACAATTGTTACTAACTGTTACATTTTGATCACAGTGGTACATAATTCAAAATAATAAAGGAAAAAAACGAGAATACCAACTAAACAGTTTCCATTATTCATAAACACACCATTTAATAAACATATTTCTTGCAATTACATCATTTTATAAATGCAAAATAAGCTAATTTATGATATTGTAGGTAACCAGGCAGTTGACCACTATTTTTAGCTTTAATTTTACCAATTAAAAATTAAGTATGAACAAACTTAAACATCTGAAACAGTCATATTACCTCAGGAGCAGCATAATTTGGAGACCCACAACTGGTCCTCAAAAACTCGCCATCCATCATCATATTCGACAGACCAAAATCGGCAATTTTCACGTGCATATTATGGTCGAGAAGCAAATTCTCCGGTTTCAGATCGCGATGTACGATCATATGTCGATGACAGTAGTCAACACCGGAAATAATCTGCTGGAAAAATCTCCGCGCTTCATGCTCCTGCAATTTCCCATGCTTCACGATATATTCAAATAATTCTCCTCCGGAAACGTATTCCATAATCATGAAAATATCTGTCGGCGTACTTATAACCTGATACAATTTGATGATGTGTGGATGTCGGAAAAGTTTTAAATTTTGAATCTCCCTTCGGATTTTACCGACGACATCTAAACTCTTGATTTTCTGCCGATTTAGGATTTTTATCGCGACCTTGTGCTTTGTCAACTGATGTTCACCGATCTTCACTTTACCGAAGGTGCCCACGCCAAGGGTTTGTCCCAATATATAATGCCCAATCTTCACTAGGGGTTGCGGGCCGGGTGTACCTGGCTTCTCGGACATTTTGATGTTTTTTTTAGTTCTTCGTTCTTAGTTACTATATTCCGAGTTGATCGAACCTATTTACATTTTTTTTTTTGGATTTTTATCAGTTTTTTGGTGGTTTTAGGTCGAATATAGCGGCTGAAATAAGGTAATTATTACTGCGTATCTTTCACCGAGCATATCACGTTTTTACGTCTGAATGACAGCTGACAGCTGCTGTCAAATTTTTACACGGGGTTTAGTCCATTATCGCCAATTGATAACAAGCCGTAACAATGGCTAGTGTCGCAATAATTAAATAATGTTTGAAGTGCTACGAATTCCTATTATTGTTCTACGATAGTTACCACTAATAGTTTGACTAAGGTGCCCCCCTTTGTTTACTTTTGTTTTTACAAAGCTACAAACCCACTATTTACAAACAGAGATCATTATCATCAAACTTATACCAAGTTTATAAACCGGGGGTAATAGTAATAGATAATAACCAGATGTTGCAATTCCAAAACAAAATAGTAGGTACCTCGTTGATCATTTGTTGTTCAACATAACCCAAAAAACAAAAGAATCAAGATGCATACAGAAGAGTTAAGAAATGCCTTGAATACTGCTATGCAGGCCTCAGGTTCACATAGTGCAGCCATCACCCCTTCTTCCGTAGATATTAGTAAGTTCATGGCCTGATAACTCTTGTCTCGGTGTTGATAACAGAGTTGATAAAACAATCGACTATTATTCCTTTGTTTTAGCAAACAGTATCAATTCATCGTCGATAGTTTGTCCGGAATATGTGATATCGGAGTCTCTGCTAGCGGGACAGAGACTTAACGGAAGGATGTCGAATGTGCGCAGGTTTTTCTGCCTGTTTGTCACGTTTGATCTTTTGTTTACGTCGTTGATGTGGTTGATCTGCATCATGGTACGGTAGTTGATGATGGGTGATGTGAATTGTTCGGTTTACGTATTATGTTGTAGTTGACCGGTGAGGATATTTGGACTGCAATTAATAAGGAGATTTACCATTACGAGATACACAAGTCGCTGTTCGATATAGTGCTAGCGGCAACTTGTCGGTTTACAGTATTATTATTATTTTATGGATTCTTACATATAAATCATTGGATCATCATCTCGGTTAGTTGTGATGTTATTGTGGTGTGCGAATATGATTCTATTTGTTTTGTTTTGTTTTTAGTTATCAACTGCGGGGACTTGTGCGTTTTTGATTGGTAAAGTGTTCGTGTTTAACGTAAGTATAAATTTATTATCTCTAAAGAAAAGGATAATTAGGAAGGTTGTTTCATGAAATTTGTTTTGTAGTTATTCAAAAACCGATTATAGTGCTTGTTTTTTTAAGGTTTTTGTTCATTTTTCAGATTTGTTTATTTCTGTAATTGTTTTTTTGATTAAAATTTACAAAAAAATATTATATTAGTCAGAACCTACTCAGTAGATGGTGTAAATAATAATCTATAATAATAATCTAATCTAACCAGGATGTCTAGTATAATGCACCTTTTAAGTAAGGTTTTTGAATTCACTGTAATAACTAACTACTATAAGTGATGATCAATAAATTGATTGAACAAATAAGATGAGTATGCAGTAATAAATGTTTTATCTAACATATGTAAAGATTACTAAAGATCTTTGAAATTATCGAACAGAATTTCCTTGGAAATATATTAGTCAGGTTTTCATATGATATCGTTTGAAAAATTCAGCCTGTGTAAAGGAGGATTCACAGCAGTTCACAGTGCATCCGACATCCGATATACGAATCGGACAAATTTTTTCGTACGTTGGAAAACCAGTTCACAGTACATACGAATTGTCGGACGTTTTAGTAATAAATTTAGGAAATTTGTCGTAGTTCAGTTGGTAGCGCCGTAGTTCCGTACATAGTTGTATTGGTAACCGTAGCACCTAACGGCATGCTAACCAATAAAACACAACTAATGCGTTCGTTCTGCCACTTTAAGCACTTGAGCTCAGCAGAGAGGGCAGCAACAACATGAACGCGATTGCTTAGTGAAAGCGCTAGGCGTCGACAGCGCAAGCAGCTTTGGCTGGAACCGGTTGAACGCACCCATTGATTCAAATTGATTCTGGTATTCTGTGGGTATTCTATGATTATGACCGTTTAGATTCTTAGTTTCTTTCGAGATTCTCAAATAATTAAAATGATTTTCGAGATCATTCAGCTGCATTTCTTGGATTAGGTTATGGTATGCTCCCTGCGTTCTCCTTTTTTTCTTAAATATCATTACCCATTAATACCCAATACCATCGGGTTTGTAACACTTTTTTTCTATTAGCTCTTGCTCGGACTCGAAGCAAAAGAGCCAACAAGAGAATATTGTTCGTCTGCCATCGATAATTATCCAAATTGGATCTACGAAGTATGAATGCTCAATAAACGTAAACGTCAAAACAATTATTGAGTGAGGTTAGGTTAGATCGACGTATCACGTGACTCCGACATCGGAAAAAGTTAAAGTAAATTTAACTCTGTCCGACGTCGGATAAAGTTGAGTTCTTGTCGTACCAATACGCATATTTACGCGCGCAAATCATTTCAAATGATCCAGCCAATAGGAACGTTTTCGTATCGTCGGACATCGGACGTCGGATGGCTTGTGCATTCTCGGTGCTAAAGAAGGCTCTTGTTGTGCCTGTGTTTAAGAGGGGAGAACGTAATGACGTCAATAACTATAGACCAATCTCCTTGCTGCCTGTGTTAGCTAAAGTTTTTGAAAAGTGTTTAGCAAAGAGAATAACATGTTATTTTGAAAGTAATAATCTTTTTACGGCCTCGCAACATGGCTTCCGCAAGGGCCATAGTACAACATCGGGGATACTGCAGTTTGTGGATGGCGCTATGGAGGCATTTGACGATTCGAGGTACTCTCTCGCCGTCTTTTGTGACCTCAGTAAGGCTTTCGATTGTGTCTCGCATGATCTCCTCATACAAAAACTTGGTAAATACAATTTTTCGGGGAACAGTCTGAAACTGTTAAAATCTTACCTGAACGGGAGAAGTCAAGTGTCTCGGGTGGGAGGAGTGTTATCTGCGCAGCGCGATATGACGGTGGGTGTGCCCCAGGGCTCAATACTGGGGCCACTACTTTTTTTGATTTTTATTAATGATCTACCTCAGAACAATTACAATGAGGAATATCTGCTTTTTGCGGATGACACGACGATCACTGTGAGGACAAAGACTATGATCAGCTATTGGAGGAGTCATGCGGGGCACAGTCGAGGGCTGAGGAGTGGTTTGCTGCTAATTGCTTAATTATTAACAAAGAGAAAACAAGTAAACTGATCTTGACGACGAAGGAGGCTAATGTTCCTGATCAGACTCCTGTCAAGTTTCTGGGAGTGTACTTGGATCAGAAATTAGGTTGGAAAGCTCACACTGAAAAACTCTGCAAGAAATTAAGTAGCAACATATATGTGCTTCGCAATCTGTCCGGTGTGGTGTCGAGTGATGTTTTGGTCACAGCATACCATGCGCTGTGCCACTCGCTGATAGCCTACGGCATCTTGAATTGGGGCAACTCCACCGGCGCTGACCAGGTGTTTGCTATGCAGCGCAGGGCGGTGAGGGTGGTGGCAGACATTAAATATAGGGATGACTGTCGGGCTTCTTTTGCTGATCTGGGGATACTGACTTTGCCCGGTATGTACATCTTTCGGAGCTTGTTGTATGTTAGGGAGCATTTGGAGGATTTTAAGCGTCATAGTGATGATCACGAGTATCATACCAGGGGTAGGGAACACCTTGTTGTGCGATACAGTAGACTGAGAAAGACAGAAAACAGACCTAGTTTTTTAGGAGTCAAATTTTTCAATAGGTTGCCTATGAGCCTGAGACAGCTGCCTCTTAAGACTTTTAAGGAGCGCATTCGGTCGATTTTGGTGGAGGGTGTTTTTTATTCTGTAGATGAGTATTTAAGATGTGACCTTGCAAGGTCGTAGCTGTGTAACTGTGTATCTGTTTTTTGCTACATGTGATTACTGTGACATTGATCTCTTTTTTGGTGTGATGTTTACTAGAAGCCTGCTATTGGCAACACTGTATTGTATTGACTTTTGTAAACCCAGTGGTAGTAGCAACAATAAATTTATTATTATTTGTTATTATTATTATTATTATTATTATATTTAGAAAAATATCTTTTTTGCGGTAGGTATATGCAACAGAGAAGAGGATTATAATTTCGTATTTAAAGACCTCTAATATTTCCAAATACTTTTTTCAAATAACATTTTTGTTTGGATTTGTACTATGCACGCCAAAAAAAAGTCGTACACCTTGTAGCTTTGTAAATGGTTCTTTTATAACCTATACGCTGTCATTCTGACATTAATCATAGGGATGACACATGCACCAACTGTCAAGTTGACGAGCCAGACTTACATGATGTCAAACTTAGCTGTACGACTTTTTTTTGGCGCGGATAGTACATAAAGGTACTTTACTCTTCAGTTTTTCATAATTTTGGTAACACCCGGTATATGCAAGCAAATACTTACATTCTAAAATTTGCATTTTAGTTTTAAGACAATCCAGCCACTTTTATGAAGAATAAAATTTTCTGGGAAACTGATAATATAAATGTTAATTGTTAATAAAAGCACCCGGTATATGCAATGGAAATAGTATATTATAATACAAGTTTTATAAGACAAAATTTGGCGCACACGTTGTTTTGGGCACGACGAGCGTAGCGAGGAGTGCCCAAATGTAACGAGTGCGCCAATACGTCTTATAAAACGAGTGTTATATACTTTGCGACAATAAATTTACATAAATTTCGAAAATTGCGGCTGTCATCTTACCATCTCGAGTAGTTTCATATTCAACAGTTGGTGGTTGTGGTAAAATTCACAAATACGATTGACGCGAGCCAATAGCGATTGAGATGTCAGCCTTATTTGACACTTGACGTCAATGTCATCAATCTAGGAAAACTAAAATTTACTAAAAGTTTGTGATCTAGTGTTTTCATAACGACACCGAAAGCGGTTTCGTTATGAGTTTATAACGAACGCAAAGTAGAAAAAAATTGATTATAATTTCATATTGCATGCAAGAAGATAATTAGGTTCTAATATTTGCATTTTAGGTTTAAGACAATCAAGAAGCTTTTATCATGAATCAATCAAAGAATATATTTTTTATCCTTTGTTGTTGCTGCCTATGGTTGAAACTGCTAGTCATTTTCGCACAAATTTCCTAATAAAAATCTAAACTTATTTCAGTGGCAAGATTCTCCCCAACCCGTTTTCCAAGTTCTATTAATTTTAACATCTTTTGTATTATCCTGGGGTGAAGCATGGTTCCTTGACTTCAGGGTAATACCACAAGAAACACAGGCCAGACAAATTATCATCTGTAAGTAATTTATCCTGTATATTTGTTTATAATTGTTTGAATTTATAATTCTATTTATCTACAACACAAATACATGGTTAATTTTAATTTATTACTTCTTTTACTCTTCTTTTGACTTACAGCAAGTCCTGATAATGAACGGACACCTCTGCTACGTAACTACATGCAAGGCCTTAGAGGCCACCCATCAGAATACACGGAAAGTGTCGCTAACTTCCATTCAGTCCAAGGTTCACCATCGGGATCCCTTCACAGATTTGGTGAAGGCCAATCGAAATTTCCGGCAATATTTTTACCTTACGAACAAGTATGTTTAATTTTTTCGTTTATTTTGTATGTTTTAATTTTATGTTTACAGATGGAGAAATATAAAAAGATTGGTGAAAATGCCTTGAATGATTCCTGGAATTTGGTCAACAATTCCAGTTGGAAATTGTTAAAATCTAACAATAAGGATAACATTTTTGTTCAGACAATCTCAAACACTGGAAAAATTTATAAGCTAACGGTAAAATTCAAAATTTATTCGTTTAGGTTGTTTTATTTTTGGTTTATTATTTTTTTTTAGGGAATTGTACCTGTTGCGGCTAATTTTCTTTTTGAAGAGTTGTACTACAAGGTGGATACCATGACGGAGTGGAACAAAACTCTTGTAGAGTCGCATAAAGTGCAAGTTATTGACAATCGCACGGATGTAACGTATCAGGTGTCTTCAAGCGCCGCTGGCGGGGTTGTGTCATGTCGAGACTTTGTCACGTTACGACGCTGGGACATAAAGGATCTTTCGCACGTCATTGCCAGTGTTGGAGTTGAATTTCCTTCTGTACCCCATAATCCGAAATACGTTAGGTAAAAAAAGTTACGGTTTCTTTTTTGTTTGTTCTTGATATTGTTCTTGCGCTCTCAGCACTACCTTTACAATTTTGGTATGGTAGTAATTGATTCAATTTCTTCTTTTCTGGTACGATTATATGAACTTCACTTGATGTTTGTTTGTTCAAATCTTGTAATCTATATTTTACCTACTTCCCAATACCCAATCGGGTTGAAATTTTGCATAGGGACAGATTTCCTGTGACAAAATATGAATCAATACAAAAATTTGGAAAAATTGTTCAGTCGAGTTGAAATTTTTCATGTTTACTGATTTCCTGTGACAATATAAAATAAAAAATCAAACCAAAATGTGGCCAGGCACATGACTTTATCATACTATATATAAAATTAATAGTTTAGCTGCATTAGATTCTATTGGATCGAGATCGGTCGGTCGTATCTGCATTAAAATAAAACTAGTTGGCCAGGATTGTCAAAAGATCAGATTGTCATTAGAATGCTGGCTAACTAGATTTATATTAATGCAGACACGACCGATCTCGATTTTACCAAAAAATGTCATAGAAATAAATTATACAAACTTTCCTCTACTTTAATTTTATTATTTAATTATTTTGACAAAATTACGGAAATGCAGCTCATTTGCAAAATCCTTGAAAAATGCTTAGAGGAAACGTCCAGTTCCTTTGGACCGTTTTGAACAAAAATCTTTTCAGCTCTAAGTTTGGTCATGAAACTTCTAAATATGAAGTTTCGTCCCGATACCTTTAGTAGTTTCACCGGAATCGTCGCCACAAAAACGGGTACACACACACACAGACATTTTTACTTTATCATACGTAGTATGTAAAGTATTGCAATCGTGCCAAGAAAGATTTTTGAGATTTTAGCGGAAATATGTCTCTTTGAACATTTTTGACCAAGGTACAAAAAAATGTCTGTGTGTGTGTGTGTGTGGATGTGGGTGGGTGTGTGTGTGTGTACCCGTTTTTTGTGGCGACGATTTCGGAGAAACTACTAAAGGTATCGGGACGAAACTTCATATTTAGAGGTTTCATGGCCAAACTTAGAGCTGAAAAGCTTTCTGTTAAAAAGGGTCCAAAGGGACTGGAGGTTTAGTCTTAGTATTTTTGAAATATTTTGTAAATAAGTCGGCATTTCTGGAATTTTGTCGAAATAGTTAAATAATAAATTAAACTAGAGGAAATTCTGAATAATTTATGACTATGACATTTTTTGGTACAATCAATAGTTTAACTGCATGAGCAAATTCTATTTCATCGAGATCGATCGTACTGCATTAAAACTAGTAGCCAGGATATGTCAGATTAAATGTCAGATGTGATTTTAATGACGGTGTAGTCAGTGTCAGTGTCAGTGTCAAAGTAGTCAGTACTACTGTCAATACAAGCAGCGTTCGGATATTGTACACCGGTAAGGTGCGTTTTCATTAGTGCTAATGGCAGTGGTAGTAGACGCCATTATAGTATTTCTAATAGAATTTGCTAGTGACTCAAGTTTATGTACATGCAAACTAATATGTGTCACCATCACGACATGTGAGAAACACTATAATTTCGTCCGGTATTACCGCCATTACCAACCATTGCCACCAATCGGAACGCACCTTCACACTTTCTACACCCAATAACACGTGTCATTTGGACGGAGTACAATATCCGAACGCAGCTTTAATCGACATATCTGTCTAGTTCTACTAGTTTTATTTTAATGCAGACATAGCCGATCTCGATCAAATAATATCTCATGCAGCTAAACTATTAATTTTATATATAGTATCATAAAGTCATGTGCCTGGCCACATCAGATTTTTTTGTACCGTGGTCAAAAATGTTCAGGGGACCCAATAGGACATATTAAATTCCTGGTAAATTCTCAAAACAAATTTTCGGCACGATTACAATACTTTGTCATAAGTACTACGTATGATAAAGTACAAAGGTTGTTGGTTCTGATGTTTAGTATATTATATTGGCTTCTAGCATACTATAGTTTCAGGTTTTACCCCGTTTTCAGTGGTAACTCCAAAAGATCAGAAAGAATTATGCTCAATATTCCAAATAAGTTTTAAGGTTAACATACCGTCTTAAGGCTACTTTCGTCTTTTTCTAAACTTCTTTTTAGTAACTAGAAAAAAGTTTTAAAGTAACAAGGGATGGGTATATTAGACACACTTCTTTATGTATTCCAGCATAGCCAACCTGGTGCATTTAAGGTTATGTTGTTTGTTTGCTTTATACAGGTTTATTTGTGCAATATTTTACTGTGTAAACATGTTACTACAAATTAAATTACATAAATTAAACCAACTGTATAAAGTGTAGCGCGTCACTGTGACGTTAAATGTATACTTTTCTGCGGTATGTCAAAACAAAACAAAATGATTCACGGTCGCACTGTTGGCAAACCTTACAAATGCCTACACTGCGCATGCGTCTATACTAAGAAAAAGTTTAGAAATATAATAGCATGCCATTTCCAACTATACTATTATTTAGAACTTTTTTCTAGTGACTAAAAAGAAGTTTAGAAAAAGACGAAAGTAGTATAGTGTAAAATGCCCTTTACACTCTTTCTTGTATTTATTCGCGAAAAAATAACAATATTGGTATCCGCACTCAAAAGACACAATGACTTTGCAAGCACCAAGATGTTTCAATATTGTTTCACCTAGCGATAGTTGCGTGCGTGTTTCTCCTCCGCATGGCAATTCTCCATGCATTTGCGTGTTGAATTCGCGTTTCGCAAACGCTGACGTTCTGAATACTGTCAAAAGTATCAAAATATCTGTCAAATCTTCGCTAACTAGTTTTAATGCAGACACGATTTCGATCAAATACATTTTGCTCAAACAACTAAACTATTAATTTTACCAAAAAATGTCATAGACATAAATTACACAAAATTTCCTCTACATTAATTTATTATTTAACTATTTTGACGAAATTACAGAAATGGCGGCTCATTTGCCAAATCCTTGAAAAATGCTTCGTGTAAACATCCAGTTCCATTGGACCCTTTTGAACAAAAAACTTTTCAGCTCTAAGTTTGGTCATGAAACTTGTAAATATAAAGTTTCGTCCCGATACCTTCAATAGTTTCTCCCGAATTGTCGCCACAAAAATCGGGTACACACACACACACGGATACACATACACACACACAGACATTTTTGTACCTTGCTCAAAAATGTTCAGCAGACCCAATAGGACCTATTTCCGCTAAAATCTCAATTTTTTTTTCGGCACGATTACAACACTACAATCATGTGGAGAGATTTCCAGTGACAATGCATGGAGTCAATTAAAAAAATGTTGAAAATTATCCAAAATTTTGAAGAAAAATCGGCATTTGTCCAATCGAGTTGAAATTTTGCGTGGACATATTTCCGGTGATAAGAAATAAACCAATAAAAATAATAATAATTTTCCAAAATTTTGAAACGTTTTTATAACTTGGAAATATTTGTCCAATCGAGTTGAAATTTTGCATGTGGACAAATTCCTGAGGGCATGAATCAATAAAATAAATAGATTTTTTTTTATAAAGCACAGTTTTTAAAAAATTGCATTCTTTTACATAAATTTATTTTACTTTACATTCGCTTTCATGTTTTATTATTACTATTGCTTAAATACAGAATCCCATGTGATCACCGATGTAGGCAACCAAATATACATTAATTGTTAAACACTGGCTTAGTAAAACATACTGTTGTGTAAATAAATAGAGCATTGATCTAAGTTAATGATTATTTTTATTATGGGAATGTTGTCAAGGCAAAGTCATAGAAATAAGATTGTTTCCTTAAATTATAGCAGCTTTTAACACTCTTAAATCTTTTACAATTCTCAAAACTAACATAATCTAAACAAATTTACTTCACAAATATCTGTATACAGATGCCTGTTTTTCAGGCATCTGAAATTTCTATGAGAAAAAAGAGATTGAAATAATTAGAAGGGTCAATTTTCTGAAGAATCTAAATTTTTTCGTTTAAGAGTGGTTTTCAGGGCACTGTGGGGGTGGGTTGGGGGCATCAAATCCATATGTATGATAGGTCAAATTCTTCCTTGGAAAGTCCTCTGCAAGTCCTATAACTTTAGTCTTAAGTTTTCCCAAAACCCCGAACAATTATTCGAAAAATACCAAAAGATGTCTTTTTCCCATGCATTTTCTTATGTAAATTTGAGGCCTCGACAGGAACCATTAAGAATCAAAATTTCGAAAAAAGAAAAAATACGTGTCCATTTTTTTTGTATTTGGAAACGATTTGGGGGGATCGTTGCTTTCTAAATAAAAATAGCCAATTTGAACCACCCTAGTACATACTACCTATTCTTTTTTGTAAAAATAATAATATTACAGCGAATGCAATTTGAATCCTGGCTGTTGATTTTTCACGTAAAATAACATTTTCTACTGCTAACATCAACAAGTGATATACACTGTTACAATCTGAAGAAAAAACTACACTCAAAACAAAAAACATCTTTCTATTATTTTTCCAATTTAGATAAAATCTGAACTTGCCCTTCAAGAGCTTCTGATTTTTTTCTATTTCTTCTGTGGTATTTATTTTGATACAATTTTGATTTTTTCGTCGATATTGTATTGATTTCATATCTTTTTTCTTCTTTTCTTACTACTTTGACAATAGTTTTTGTTAATAATTTTTTAAAATATTCTCCCTTTTTTCTGCATTCTTAGGTATCATTGCCTTGGTAATTGGCTTTTTCTATTTTTTGTATAATTTGCCGTCATTTCTCGTTAAAAAAAGTTAAACGTTTAAACTCTGTCAGTCAGTAATAAAACTGTTTTGAAACCAACGCTACCTTACCAATAGCACGTTTCAACCATAGTAATGTTGCCAGTTCCACTCCTTAATTTTTTTCACTGCCTATCACATTTACTGTTATTTGATATTTGTACATTTCTTTTACTTCTAATAAAAATAAAAAAATTAATAATTATTTATTCTGAATTTTCAGGGGTGTAAACGGAGCCGGTTGTCTTGTCATGAGGCCTTACAACAGGGACACATGCCACTTGGAATGGGTGCTAAATTCGGACGTCAAAGCGAAAGCAATACCCGGTTTCATTCTAGAGGGCGCTATCGTCAGCATGATGTTCGATTACGTCAAAAACCTACGGGAGCATCTTCTCAAGAGACTTGACAGACTGTAGGCCTCCTCACGGAGCCTTCTAATTTAAGAACACATTACAAGTACAATTTTTTTCGTGTAATTTGTATTTTATTTAAGGTAGATTTCTACTATTTTACGTGTTCAGTGCGATTGACATTTAAAGGCCAATGTAGGGATCTGTCATATTGGCGGAGCTGTAGGTTAAGTTAAATTTGAAATATAACCTAACTTTTTTTTCGGACATATCAGCAAGAACTCGGGCCATTTGGCCTTTTCTTGAGTTAAAGAAGAAGATAACCTAACTTTTTTTTTAATTTTGAAGGTATTAATATAACCGGAAAGGAGCCAAATTTAGAGAAACGTACTCTATATTTCTGCTAATAAGAAAGATCCCCACTTTGTCCTGTAATTTCAATCACTGCGTATAGCAAGTGCATTTATTTTATTTTTTATACCTCTCGTGCACATGACTTGTGATATATAAATTTAGTTGTATAGAAGAAGAACGGACTTCTGTGATTCGAATCTACTAGAATAACTTAACTTTCATCGAGATAGCGACTTTATTTATACAAAAACATCATTGATGCTTATTCGTTGTACGTCCAAATTAATTATAATATTTAGCATACTTTTCCGTAAAAATTTTCAGCAAAAGAAGAAAAAAATGGTTTTTCTTATTTTGTGTGCAAAACTTAGTGCGTTAGATTTAACGTTGTAAATAAGAACATGATGGCAGGATCCAGTGCGTAGGACTATAGGAAGTTGTAGAGAATATATATATACGAGTAATAGAGTGAGATGTTATATCTTTGCTATGCCTTTATTATATTTTTAAGTATACGAATAAATATTGTGACCATAGAAAAATCGTTTTACTCCATTGCTGGCGGGTGCTCTTGAAGACGGCAACTCTACTTGTCTTGGCTCGGAAACCACGCTTGACAAGCTTCGCTCGCGATCTCGCACATTGAGGACAGCGCCTTACCAGCGTTGTCGTAATCTGAAATAAAGAGCAAAACAAGAGTTTACTGTTAAGGTTTTATCAATACAAAAACAGGAATAGTACCAAATAAAAGGAGAAACAAAAGAAAATCAAAATTGTAACAGGTACATGTTGGTTTTTTGTCCTTGCTTGCTAACATGGGTTAAGTTTTAACTTTACTTTCAATCGTAATTTGTCAAATAAAAAAATCTTTAGAACTTATGTCCAGGTTTAGAATTATCTCAATTCAACAAAATTTCTAGTTTTGTGTAAAGTTTACCCCAGCAACTGTTATTGATAGGCTTACCATATAGTATATCAGAAATTATATCAACGATAACCAATCTCAAAACCAAGACATCAATGGACATAAACTACCTAAACACAAAAATTCTAAAATGGAGTGCTAGATTCATTGCAGAGCAGCTGTCAGAGATAATAAACAGATGCTTTGAGGATGGTGTCGTGCCAGACCAAATGAAAATAGCAAAAATAATACCGGTGTACAAGAAGGATGACCCTACAAACTGCTCAAACTACCGACCAATTGCTATACTTCCAACCCTCTCAAAGGTCCTTGAGGCTATGCTGCTGACAAGAATCCTGTGCTTTCTAGAAAAGAAACAAATAATACATGAAAATCAGTATGGTTTCAGAAGAGGTCGAAGCACCACTGATGCAGTGCGCTCTCTGCTGAATTTTGTTTGGGACGCCATGGAAGGTGGAGAGGAAACACAAGCAACCATGTGTGACCTCTCAAAGGCGTTTGATTGCGTCCAGCATGAAGTCCTGCTGAATAAACTAGAGTCATACGGAATCAGGGGACAGCCATTAAACCTGCTCAAGTCGTATCTGCATGGTAGAAAACAGGGAGTTTATGCTGAGGGAGAGTTAAGCTCACTAGAAAATGTCAAAGATGGAGTAGCTCAAGGATCGTTATTAGGTCCTATGATGTTTTGCCTATACATCAATGATTTATCAGAAAATTTATCCACCAAAGTGATCCTGTTCGCGGACGAACACAACTCTTATTACAAGTGATCAACACCCGGAAACTCTGCTGACAAAAGCCGAAAGAGGATTGGAAGAAGCAAAGAGGTGGTTTCACGAAAACGGCCTAACGCTAAACAACAGCAAAACATCAAAAATACAGTTCACAAGCAAAAGAAATGCAACCATACAAAAAACAACAACGAAGCTTCTGGGTATAACATTGGATACACGCCTCACATGGCTCAGCCACGTGGAAGCTTTAATGCCGGCACTTTCAACAGCGACATATGCTGTTAGAAGAGTGCGACAAATCATTGGAAAGGATGCGGCATTGCTCAGTTACCATGCCCTGTTCCACTCCAGATTGCTATATGGTTTAGAGCTATGGGGAGGATCGGCCCATGCTGAAAGGATCTTTATCCAACCAAAGAAAGCAGTTCGTGCCACAGAGAAAGTAGACTGGAAAACCCACTGCAAGCCATTCTTTAAAAGCCTGAATATAGTTACCCTCCCAGGGGTCTACATCTACCAACTGCTGGTGCGAGCAAGGCGTGATACGCCCAACCAGCAAACAAGAGGAGCATCAACAACAAGGAAACTTCGAAATGAGCACCACCTCACCGTCCCTTTCCACCGCATCAATACGACAGCACACCAACATCTACACCTGGACCTGTACAACAACCTTCCAGCTGTATGGTGTACAAAGCAATAACAATGTTCAAAAAGGACCTGAAAGATCTACTTCTAGAAGAAGCATTCTATGATGTGGCAGAATTTATAAGCTATTTTTCAATTAATTCAAAGTGTCGTTAAACGGCGCATTTTTGTATTTGACTTTTTCCCTGTACATGAGATACTTTGGTGAAATAAATATTATTATTATTATCCAGATGGAGAATTGGTGACTTCTTAAATTAACAAGGGCTATTTAAAAAATATTTTTTTCATTAAGCAAATTAATTTTGTTTCTGTCTTTCGTTTTTTTTAAGATATTGTTCAAATAAAACCCTACTCACATTATAAAAATAGATTTTTTATCCAAGTAAAATTTCAGCCCGAACTTTTTCACTATCAATGCAACTATTGTTGCATTTTCAAAACGGAGCCTTAATTATATCTTAAAAACATTTTTGTTACTTTGTAGAATATTTAAAAATTCTCTCATTTTTTTTATTCTCATCTGGTAACCCTAGTTAATGGTGGCGAAAATAGGAGGTAAACAAATAAGATGAAATAAATCAGACACAAAAAAGAAACCTAACCTTAAGAGTAAATCATGCGTTGACAGCATTGACAGTTTCGTTCTCGTTCACGCGTGTCAAACAATCAGAAGATGATCAGAAGGCTGCTAAGGATTGCCAATTGCCATGCCATCAAATTTGCGCAGTCATTTACAATCACCCGGTTATTGTTAACTTTAGTCCTTTCTAGACTTAAATTTTAGTCTAGGAGTGAGCAACACAAAAACTCGCATCATTTAGTCATTGAAATTTTGAATTATGGCTCCGTTCTATAAACATCGCAACTCCGAAACGAAATATATCGTTGCGATGTTTTTTTTTGCTGGGAGTGGTCAGCCTGTCTCCGACCAACGTCAAACCGTAGTCACCAGTTATAGGCGATGTTTAAAGCTCCTGACGTCTGCTGTCTACACCGGGCAGCAGTAATATGTGCAAATAAATACATTTCTGGCAGTCACGCTTTATTATCGCAATTATTGGGTTAAAATTGTACTTAAATAAATAATCTATTTTTGTATCATGAGTTGGGCTAGATGTTTTATATTTGAAAAGAGCCAAAGATGTAGAACTAAAATCAATTTTTATCTTTCCAAAAAAATATTTTTCATCCAGCCCAACTGGTTATTTATCTAAGAAGTTACACTGCAAATTTCATAAACTTTGAACAATAAATAACGTTTTTTTTTGAAAACGCGTTTGTTTCTAAAATATCTGTTTGATTGGCCGACGCAATTACGCCTCAATATACAGAATGATTAAAATTCTAAGCTTAGCTTATTAGTGAAGATATTCTTGTTTTAATAAATGAGACAAAATTGTCAGATTAAAACGCATGGGGTGCCAAAAGATCGATAATCCGTCAATAGGAAACGCTTAAAATTCAACTTGATTCGATGATATATCTTTTAATAGTAAAGTTTAATAAAAAAAAAAGAAGTCGAAAACTGTCGGATTGAAAGGTTAGAGGTATCAAAGTGTGTGAATATATTTTACCCATAAATTTTGCCGAAAGATTTAATCAAAATATGAAATTGCTGACCAAGTAAAATTTTGATTTTGGCATTTTTTTTGGGAATTTATAGCGCCTGAAACCTGAACCCAATATGCTAGAAAGTTCGAAATGTCTCAAAGTAATAATAAACAATTCTACTTTTACCTGAAGTTTTTCTTTTCAACTCGTATTTTTTTCAGTTGCGATTTGATGTAAGAACGTGAAATGTGACTATAGTGCAGAAAACATTGTGATCTTGGTGCTAACTTTGAGTAAATTAATTGTTTTCAATTAATTCATATAGAAAAAGAATGCGACAATATCAAAACAGCGTACGAATAACAAAAGAATAAGAACTACTTTTTAAAAAACTTGAACATTACCTGCTGATGGTGATCCTCTTTTTCCAAAAATGGAGCCATTGAATGGTGGCTTCCTGTACGTTGCTTCGACTGAGTGGAAATAGCTGGCTACGATGAGTGTGATGACGAGGATCGTCAATACTTTGAAGAAACCGGCTTGCATTTTCTAGAAACAAAGAAAGAAATTCGTACATAATACAAAAAGAAGTAAAAAACTAAAATGACTTACTATTTAGTTCTGTAGCGCGATCTTACTTGGATGAAGTGTCGGAATGATGTGCCGTATCAGCGGAAAACCGCAGTTTATATACCATTTTCCGTTCGCCACGTCTAACCGGGAGTCTCAAAGTGGATTACACCCCATTTGGGAACTTATTATCCAGAGTAATTGTATCAGCTCACCGCGATACTGTACGGGAACAAAGTTTGACCAGATCCGTCTAGAATTGTTAACAAATTCTCAGTAGATATTCAACTTTGGAGATATACCTTATTAATAATATTATATTTTACAAGCGTACATTTTAAGATGGGACAATACAAATATAATTTACCACTCAGAAACATCATCTTATTTGATTAATTATTTTTATCCACAACTGCCAGTTGTGAAAGCTACATCTGAATAAAATGAATTAATAGATTATATTAAATATTTATGATTATTTTGTTATTATTGTTGGATTGTTATATATTTGAACATTCAGTATTTTTGAAATATGTTGTACGAGTTTCTCACTAATGGCTATAGTGTAAGCAAATTAGTTCGAAAAACAAGGAATAGAAGTAAAAATGTATAAAGTTTTGAAATTTTTCTTATGAACGCTCAGTAGGAACCCAAATACAGATCCGAAGAGTTCCCACCTCTCCGGTGGGAGCTTCATCCCCTTTTGCTAAAAAAACTACCCCCAATCGTGACTTCGCGGTCTTTTTCGGCGTTTTGCTCGTAAACCGCAGCTTTTAACAAAATGTTACAGGACTTTTCATATTCTCCATTAAATTCTCTATAAGAATGTCTGTTACTGTTTTTTGCGTATCTCTCACCCAACGCTCGGAAATGACCTTGGAATATAGGCATATTTTTCAGCGCGAAGTGAAAAATGAGCCCAGCGCCGTTTTTTGCGGCGATTATCTCTAAAAATGTTAGTCTAAGCAAAAATGTTAGTCTAGCATTTAGCCTAGACTAACATTTTTAAAGATAATCACGGTAAAAAGCGGCGCTGGGCTTATTTTTCTCTTCGCGCTGAAAACTATGACTATATTCCAAGGTCATTTACGAGCGTTGGGTGGGAGATACGCAAAAAATAGTAAGGGACATTTTTATAGAAAATTTAATGCAGGATATAAAAAGTCCTCTAACATTTTTTCGTAAAAATTGCGGTTTACGAGCAAAGCGCCGAGAAAGACCGCGAGCTCACGATTATGGGAGGTTTTTTTAGCAAAAGGGGATGAAGCTCCCACCGGAGAGGTGGGAACTCTTCGGATCTGTATTTGGGTTCGTACTGAGAGTTCATAACCAAAATTTCAAAACTTTATAAATTTTTTCTTCTAAAAAAGCTAATTTTCCTACACTACTAATTTCAAAATGTTTTCTGTAAAAATAGATATTTTTGACATTTTAGTATCCTTGCGACATCTATAACCTATAAAACTCTGTACAAGAAAAAAACATTTAAAAACGTATTTCATTTTTGTGTATTATACGGTTTGATTTAGTTGTCTCGGGTTGGAAATGAAACCCCAAGAGGCAAGCTAAATTGATTGGTTGCAAGTGAAGGCTGTGTGGAAAACAAAATTAAGCTATAACTCAATTGTGCGGCCATTTTGATCGTATTCGCGTCCACTAAAAGGTTTTTAAACGGGGCGATAAATGCATTATCGACGATATTAATTCTTTGTGATAGGTTCTGGGAGTGTTTCAATTCGTTGATTTGTACTGTTTTAACGTTTATTTATTTATATGCCAAGCAAAAGAGCATTAAAACGTGACGGAGGAAAACTACTGTTTTGCCCTTGTCTCCGCCATACTGAAAATTGTGTCCAAATTAGGTTTTTTAAAGCACCTCTTTCCGGTTTAACCTAGACGCTAAATATTGAATAGAAATGTATAGCAGTTGTGGAGATCTGTCCTCACATTGCCAGTACTCATACCAACGATTCATACAAAAAACAATTCAGAGTGATTTCTGTAAATTTTAATAAGCTGCAAAAATAATCAGACCTTATATTTAATTTAAAAATGTCATTAATTTCAATTTAAGCAAAAATAAATTACTAAAAAACAAATTATATGACGTGCGAAAGCTTTTATACTTACTGCAAGAAATATTTACAAAATGAAATTCAATATGAAGTTTTCGAATTATGCCGTATGTACATACATCGTAATTGATAATTTCTAACGTTTCGTTAACTCTGATGTTATAGCTTCTACAGAAATAACTGAATATGAACCCGCGATCAGAAATTAACACAAGTCGAAGAAATTATCAACAAAAACGTGTTCGTTTGATAGTTTGTCGTTATTTTAATGTTTACTAGAAATACCTACATCAATTAAATATTAAAAACAAAAACTATAAGCTTCTAAAAGAAAAAAGTTTTGTCGACGAACATAATTTGAATACAGTTTTTTGCGTTCAATAAACTTCTTTCACTTATCAGAAAAATATTTTGTGTTATCCTTATAATGAGGTATGAAATAATAAACAAGGCGGGTCCAGCAAAGGAACAAAAATTGAGAAACGCTGGAGTAGGAACTTCAATATGCACTGCCATTTAAACAAAGCTCGGTTAATCCGATTGGATACCCCTATTAATTACCTACAATTTGACGTATGAAAGTTACGCATATAAAATTTTTACCTCGTCTCCAACGAGTTTCTAATATCATCGCCTTTCTATTGTGTATTAAGTTGCGATTTATGGATTATGTTCTGTTTGAACTTGTGGTAGTCATCATACTCATCATAATGTATAAATGTAAGTATTTTTTATAATTGTGTGACAGAATACATTGGAGGCATTCTGCAGATAAGCGGATTACAAAAAGGCGGTATTCCTAAAAAAAGCGGACGGTTATTGGTCTCCTAATAATAATAGTAGGAAAATGTTAACTTGTGCTTTTACTTCGCCGATAAAAGGTTTCTAATGTGTGTTTTTTTTTAATTCTTTGTTATTTTTTTAGCTTGTGTACATTTTATCTTTAACAGTCAAAAACAGTTTTAATTTAACAGTAAAAATCATTCCCAAACTCATATGGTTTTATCACAAAAAGTAAAAGTATTGAATAGATTTGTACAATTTTGTTTATTTAATCTTTGCAAAGTATTTTATTACTGTGGTCTATTCCGATTTACTACAATATTGAATGTTCTGTTAAATGTAAACATTTAGAAAGAATTATGTTATCATTATTTATTTTTATAGGGGCTTCTACTTCTGACCCAAAACGCTAGACAACATACGCAGAAGACTTAGCGCCGCTGTCAAATCTGGTAACATAATCAAACATCATATTGCTTAAAATCCCCAGAAAACACGCATTCCATGTAAAATTACCAATTTCGGCTTTAATCATGAAGTATTCTGTATCTACGTATCCCAACTCAAGGAAGCTTGCCGCGGGTGTACCTGTTTTTATGTACTTTGGAAAATTTGCTGAACTGTCCTAACCTAAAAACACAGTAGGTATTTTGGTTTTCATGTTGACTTAAATATAATTATTCAGTATTCAATTAATGCATGTCATTCTCACACTTATCTTTTATCAACTACATTTTATTTGATACTAATTAGGCTTTTTACAAAGCACAGTTGCCAACTTAATATAGTCCGGGGTGGTCCTGGGAGAAATGCGCGCGCACATCGTCATATGATTAACAAAAATGCCTTCTTTAAAGAAAATAAAACAAAAATTAAACAAAATACCTCTCCGTGAAAAGGGGGCCTTAGAAAAGGGTTTTGCAACAAAATCAAGTCAGTCAAATCAATAAACAGTAGTTGCTTTAAAAAACAGGTTTACAAACACTGTTTTTAAATTTTCAGACAACACATTCTCAATTTTATTTGTTGGCAACCTTCCTCCATGGTTGGCAATAAAAGCCTAAAATCAAAACTGTATAACCTCTTTTTTATTCAGAAAAAAAGACGGTATCTGCTCAGCATATTTTAAGAATTTCTTTCCCATATTTTCTTATATTTTTTTATGATTACAGAAATAAACATTCAAAATCAAAATTCTTTCAGAAAATCCAAATACTTTTTCCAAAATAAAAATTTTGCAGTATCTTCAATCAATAAAGTTCCAAGAATACATAAATTAATCCAAATTAATCTCTATTCCTATTATCAATAAACTTAAAATTAGCACAATAGTACTCAACAACTTAAAATTAATAAAATACAAATAGACTTTTGAATAGTTTATTTACAATTGTACTAAATAACAACAATGAAAATACTACAGCTGATGAACACTGCGTTTAAATTGTAAAGGCATTCTATGTCTACCACATAAAGACAAAGCGTGACCCGTATTTTGCTGGTGGTTTCTCAACGTCATCCGGCAAGTATGGTGTAGCATCTGGATAGACAGCCGGACCCTCGTCTACCGGTTTCGGTCTCACAGCCTTGTGGACTTGAACACGGGCAAATTTGTCGTATGGAGGTCTTTCCATATCTAATTTATCCTTCATGCATTTATCAAAGACACCCTGTGTCTTACGGCATCTACGAGAGAAAAATAAAGACACCATTATATAAGAAGAATATTATGTACGGAGAGAAAACGAAAAGCAATTTGATGTTATTATGACAGAAAAAGATGGATACGGAAAACTATAACAGACATGAGTGAAAAACTGCATTACTTACGGTGCAAAAGATTGGAAGCTACTAGATTTATCGACGCAGTTATAATATTGCGTAAACTCGTCAGAGCAACTGCCCTTAACCTTTTGAAAGAATTTTAACGCGCAGCTGGTGACCGCCTTGCCCTCGGCAATGCATTTCCTGGGGTCTCCAGTCTCACTTCTGCACAGCATAAACTCCTACAAACGAAAAGTATTGAAATACTGAGGTGGATTAGATAATTAACCTCACATTATTTTCGAACTCGCAGGCATTGCCTAAATGATGGCCGGCCGCTTTTAGGATTGGACCGGAGACGTTTATTTCCTGCACGGTGAGTTCTTCGTCGGTGGGTAAATAAGTCTCTTCAGTTATGCTCATATTTTCTGTTATTTATTACCTAAAAATCGGTGTATAAACGTCAGAAAGTGGACAGGCCGATCACCACGCCATCTGTGATTGATAAGTTGAAGCTGGGTCCTGGAGCGGATCCAGTGCATTAGATAAATTCCCGTTAGATAAATGGCGTTGGAAATAAAAATCAGCGCTATGATTTGGACAAAATTGGGTTCTTACTTTGAATAATAGTAATTGGTATAATAACATCATCCGCAAAACACAAAAGACGAAATGAGTAGTCAGTGTCCACGCAAAATTGTCATGCAAGAGAAGCAAATAATAAATATTTAGAAATGTGAATAAGAGGACATGCTTTTCTCACAAATTTAACCCAAAAGACTTGCTTTCCATAAGCCGCATCACTAAGCCGATAGAGTTTTTACTTTTTCCTTATAAATTGACTACAATAAAAATTGTCAAAAATTATGAAGTAAACCGTCATAGAACTCATAGATATATAAAATACAATAACTCAACCCCTGTATAAGAAATAAAAGATGTACTGAACTTGGTTTGAACATATACAGGCAGAAAATGGCAAAAGTTAACAACAAAATAAGAAAATCAAAACTAGCATATAGGTATAGGAAAACTTGTTAGTCGATTGTATTTTGATACTTGGAAACAAAAAATTACATAAAACTTTATGATACCATTTAAAATAACAAAGTTGATATCCAACTTCCGGTAGACTGGAAGTGGCAGTCAACTTGAGAGTGATTTAATTTAAAAGTTTGCATCGAGTAGATCCTGATTCCAAACTTTCAATTCTGTATAAAGCACAATCAATAATTTACATTATTTTAAATCATCAAATAAATTTTTTTAAATTATTTATTTCAGTGGTATAAACCTATGTGGCTGTATAACGGGGTGCTTCTTTTATACATCCTCCATCCCCCAATCGACAATGTACGCTCGATTCGTAGCGGCCGGTTGCGGAACTACAAGCGGAACTTGTCGTTAAGGTAGAGGCCGATCGCCGATTACAATTAGCTAATGGCAACACTGGGCATGAGCGCACATTCAAAATAGCGGGCTGTGAAAGAAGTGTGGTTGAGTTTTGGAATCAAACCAAGGTCTATAAAGAGAGAGGTTATCCAGCTTGCTATGTTTCCTATAGTCCACTTTATATACCCCCCTCAGATCCCTATATGCTCTATATTCGTGACGTCACTAGAGTCCCGGCACACTTCGCGTCACGTCGCATACATCGCTCGTTTAGTTTGTTCAAAGATACGTTTATTTATTGCCAGCTCAGCTCGTTATAGGTTTTTAGTGAATTAGAAAGGTTGCTTTTGTTCGTGTTTAATCGTTATTCGGCGTTTATATTGTTATATTCAATAGTTGATAGTTTTACGTTATTGGTTGTTTTATTAGTGTAGTATTTTATGTAATTAAGTTAGTAAAGGTAAGATATTAATTTATATTGGAAATTACATTATTCTAAATCATGTATCAATTTTAGATGCCTATGGTTTGCTCCGTACCGGGTTGCGGTATGAGGTATAACATTTCAACATTGGATTAACAATATCATATTTTACTTTTCCACGTGATCAAAGTTTAAAGCAGAACTCATCCACAATTGGGACATTACTCATACGAAGACCAGCAAGAGCACCCATACTCCCTTCCATCCTGGATACGTCATTTATCTTTTGACGGCCTAAGAAATCCGTCGGAAGAATTTAAACGCTTGTTTAATAAAATGAATTAGCAAGTTCGAAAGACTTACGGGGGATGGGATTAATAATTCGAAAAGAATTAGCAGTAAATTAAGAAGAGAACTTTTAAAACAAGATCCAATTATTGATACCATAGTTATGAAAGCTTTTGTCGAGCAAAGAATATATGTACGGATAAATTTTTTTAAATTTTACTTTTCAACAGCAAAAAAATCTAAATATTTAACGAAGAGTAGCTGATATTAAAAATAAAATTACAACAAAGATGAGAAAATTTGTACAATAAAGCTTCTTACTGATTTTTTATTTTTTCTTTGTACGTATGTTCTAACCAAATATTGTAATCAGGACAAGCCAACGAGTGGTTTAATAAGCAAGTTGTACCAATACTACCAATACTGATTTAGTTATAGTTTTTCTATTTATTTATCTGTAGAGTCGGTAAACCAAACATTCGACTTCAATTCCTGATAATTTTAGTGTTTCAACCCCCAATTTGCATGGTTGCAAAAATATGTGGTTGCCGTTATAACACCTTCGACTCCGGCTCTTGACTTTGTTTGTAGGTTGACTCCACTCACTGAATTTCTGCTAAATTTTGATTCCAACTGCAGAGACCTGGTTTAGCACAACACATTTCTTTAATCGGACATACATTACATACTAATGTACTTATTCAGCATTATTAACAAATTATTGAAATAGCATGTTGTGATAATCACATTCATCATTTTTTTTCCATCCTAATCATTTAAAAATGATCACAATAAAGATGCATTTATTTTTTCAATATAATTATGCACCTACTTAACCTAAATCATACAACGAAATAAGCATTCAAATTGGTGGCAGCGCACGACTCTAGTGACGTCACGATCTCCCTTTACCCCTCAAACTGAGAAATCTCGTTTCTGGATAACCTTACTACTTTATAGACCTTGGAATCAAACTATCGATGTAAAAAGGGCAACAATAATTATTGTTTACACCAGTTTTACAAATTTTAACAAGGTAAAGAACTATCTCAAACTATCTATCTATTTGCGTTTGCAACAATCAGATTTTTGTGGATTGCCTGTATATAAACACGTTAAAACATTTCCAACCGTTTTTCCGCATAAACACGTTTTTCCAACCGATTTTCAAGTTCAAATTGAATAAAAAACAATGGTTGTAAACGCATGTTATTGATCATTATTTGTAGATTTAGAGAAAATTGAGAACTAAGAAACAATTCAAAATTAAGAATGTATGTTAATAAAATATGTTCTCTAAAAACTAGAACTAGAAATTGAATAAGTTTTGAGAGTTTCCAATTTGATTTTGTGGACAAAGATTTGTATTTTTTGTAAATGTTGATTATTATTCCTTTTAGATGGCAATACCTATCGGGAAACTCAATATTCACATAGACAGGGAAAACGACAATGCCAGGAGGGCAGTAAAGCTGGAGTTGGGGCCAACAAAGTCACTCGTACAGAGGATTGCGTTAGGCGAACTTGGAAACAAACTGCAAACGTTACAATCGCAGCAAGGCATCGCAAAGAAAACAACCTCTGTAATAACGGCCAGAATACCGGAAATGAAGATAGCGGACAAACCAACGCATTTAAAACAGTTAGAGAGGGTGCAGACCATATCTTTGGAGGCGTATTCCACAAAACGGCTAGACAGGGTATTAGACATTGACACCTCAAGCGATCCGCTTCTGGTTTGCGAGTACATTAAGGATATTTTCGAGTATTTACAGCAATTAGAAGCAAAATATAGGATTGAGCCGAATCACTTAGCGGATCACAGATCTACCTCAAAAATGCGTACGGTTTTAGTAAATTGGATGATCGAGAGTCACACAAATTTTAAATTGTTGCTGGAGACGTTGCATTTATCGATTGCAGTCTTGGATAGGTACCTTCAGGTGAACAAAAAGATTGGCCGTAAAACATTACAATTAGCAGGAATTGCTGCGCTTTACGTAGCGGCAAAATACGAAGATATCTACCTCCCCAATCTGTCCGACTATGTCTACATCTGCGATAATACGTTTAGTAAACGAGATATCCTTGATATGGAAAAAGATATATTGAAACGATTGGATTTTGAGTTGTGTCGACCGTCGTCTTTGCAATTTTTGCGAAGGTACAGCCAAGTGGGACAGGTGAGTCATGAGCATCACGCTTTGGGGAAGTACCTGCTGGAATTGGCTTTATTGAACTACAAATTGTGCCATATTGCGCCATCAATGCAAGGTGCGGCCGCTCTGTGCTTGTCTATTAGTGTATTAAACGGATTGACTGACCCAGGTTACGCCTGGTCTAATTCTTTAGAACATTATTCGACGCATGCATATTCCGATTTTATGAAGGTGGTTGTTAAGATGGGTGCTCTTCTTGGAGCTGCCGAGACTTCCATCTACCAGGCGATCAGGGAGAAGTATTCGTCGGGAAAATATGACAAAATTAGTCTCCACCCGCAGTTGAAGGGTGCACTAGTGAGAAAGTTGACTGCGCAATCGCTTAATCGTCACAATAAAATGTGACGTTATAGTATTTTAAGTATTTTTATTTATAAATATTTTATGATTTTAGTGTATTGTCTCCTAATTGAAAGACTTTTATATTATGTAAGCATCAAACTAATAAAAATTTCTGACATCCCATTTAAAATGGATATGTTATTCGTATAAAATTGGCTGGTTTTATTGTTAATCTTGATTTTTTCTTTATATGGCTGATATATTGTTATCAATGAACCATAGTTTATTTATAATAAAAATTGGTGTTTTGCATATCTCATCTATTTTAATGGTATCTATGGAGTGGCTCTTATTAATTATGTCTTTTGGGTTGAAAATACAACTGGTGTTCAAAATTAATGCTTTCTCTCTCTCTCTCTGTTACATATATATATATTCATAGGTGCCTGCAGAATTATTTCCGGGGGGTGCAAAACTTAATACCTGGGGTAGTAGTTCATCAGCACATTGCACATTTTCATCAATAAAATACTAGTTTTTGAGAGTACCAACAGGCTGGTTATTAACAATCTTGTCACAACTGCGCATAAAAAAGTAATTAGTAAGCTTTTCAGTACAGTTCTCAAAGCAATGGCAGATTTCTATTTATGGCTAGTTAGAAATCTTTTTTACTTTATCATACGCAGTATGTAAAGTATTGTAATCGTGCCAAAAAAATTTTTTGAAATTTTAGCGGAAATATGTCTTTTTGGGTCCCCTGAACATTTTTGACAAAGGTACAAAAAAATGTGTGTGTGTGTGTGTGTGTGTGTGTGTGTGTGTATGTGTGTGTGTGTGTACCCGTTTTTGTGGCGACGATTCCGGAGAAACTACTGAAGGTATCGGGACGAAACTTCATATTTAGAAGTTTCATAACCAAACTTAGAGCTGAAAAGCTTTCTGTTGAAAAGGGTCCAAAGGAACTGGTGGTTTACTCTTAGCATTTTTCAAAAATTTTGCAAATGAGCCGCTATTTGTGTAATGTCGTCAAAATAGTTAAATAATAAATTAAAGGAGAGGAAATTTTCTATAATTTATGTGTATGACATTTTTTGGAGAATTTATAGTTTAGCTGCATGAGCAAATTCTATTTCATCGAGATCGGCCGTACTCATGGTCGTACTGCATTAAAACGTTGAGTGAAAGAATATATAGAGGCGCGACCCGTATAGCGCACATGTCTTACTTACACGCTCCGAACAATAGATGGCGCTTTTTAGTGGCAAACCGAAGTCTGCGTACTAGAGCGCAGCGCCTCATTTGAGTTTTATCTTCGTGGAGTGTGGTTGTTTGATTTAGTGAGTGTTAAGAACGGCGCGATCGCGAAACCACAAAATGTCGATACGAACAAATATATGCTATTACGTGAATTGTGGGAGAAATCGTTTGCAAGACGGAGAATATAGTTATTTTCGATTTCCCGTAAAGGACAAAAAAAGAACAATTGAATGGCAGAAACGGTGCGGAAATATTGAGATTGCCTTAATGGAGGCAGACGAATTAAACGAAGCAAAAATTTGTGAAAGGCATTTCAAACCATCTGATTTTTATTCCTCGACGACCACAAGAAAACGCCTACGAACGACTGCTGTTCCCGTTTCCCATACAGGTTAGTTACATATTTTTATTACGTTTTTTTGTCATGATCTGATATGTGTTAATGTCTTGGACCGTTGTATGTAGTGGCAGGGGCGGCTCGTTATATAGAGCCAAGGAGCCATGGCACTACCTGTAGTTTCAACCTCAGCAAGAATTTTTAATTAATTCTAAAAAACCCTTTTTTTTCATTTTAAATGTCAAACAATGCCTGCGTAAGTTTAATGAGTAGTGAAACATCGCAACGCATTTCTCTCCCCAAAACAACGCGGTTAACCGTGCTATCATACCGCCAACCGGGCCAACTTATTTCTGGCCCGGCAGATCGATAAACCGCGGGGTGGTGCGCGGGTGGGTGGGGGTATAGCGACGTCGCCTTCTGTATGCGTATTTGGAGCCAAACTCTAGCTGGCTCAATCGAGTGCGGCGTACATGTGTTACTCGTATTTCGCGTCTCATATCGTCTAAATAATAACACAAAAAGTTCCGCTCCGCGCAATACACAATGAATCAAATTAGTTCATTACAGAATAAGCCTTTTCTAACATGAACTATTGAGGAAATTAAACAGTTAGGCAGGCCTTTACCTGATTTAAAGTCTATTATTATTATTTGATCATTGTGAAAAAACAGACTGTGACAACATCTTCAAGCTCTAATGCGTTGACTCGTAAAGATCGAATATTTCAATAAGCGTGTGATTGAGTTATTTGCAAGTACAAAAGAACGTCGAATGGACTTTATATATCGCAAAATATACCTTTGAATTTATTTTCAGTTAATTTTTTATACTTACTATCTAACTACATATGTATTACTTGAATAAAAACTGTTTGAATTTTTTTTTTTCTTTATTTAAAAACCAAGGCATATTTTTCATGCTCTGTGGCTCTACCATGAATCCATTTCCGCCCACTATCAAACTTTGGGAATTAACTGAAAACAGCGTAAGCTATTATAAGATTTTTTTTCAAAATTTGAAAAAATTAACTTGTTTAAATAATCAATATTAAACTTTTGATTGAAAATTAATTTTTAATTAAGAAAACAAAATTCTCCACAAGCCCAATAGTGTTGCATATCAAGAGAAAGGCACCTATTCCACCGCTCTAGATGAATTAGGTGAGCGACAATCGGCCTTTAAATATATCATATCCGAACGATTTTTTCAAGTTTGCATGCGAATAATTCCAAAACGGGATAACATATTATCATAAAATGTATTTTTCTATAATATAAAGGCAACAATTGTACAAAATTTCATCAAAATTCAAGGTGGTGAGGAATAGAACAGTTTTGATTTGGCATGGAATTACCCACTTACATATTTTTAAATATTACTTAATTGCATTTGGTTGCAATAAATCTATTGTGGCAATAAAACATACCTACTTAAAATAAACATGCGGTCTTGTTTTACCTATTACAGATGAATCGATCATTTTAGAGCGAACTTTTATGATTGTTGTTTGTTGCATTCTTTGATATTATGTTTCTTACCATAATAATCTAGTTTTCATACAGGATTAATATAGTTTTTATACAGGATGTAAAGAAACTACGGATAAAACCGAATCCTTATTGTATAAGTTCTTTATTTATCTATTTAAAAACTACATAAAATATATTTATTTAAAAACACGTAAAATAATTCATTCATTGCGATAATTGTTGCACTAAGTGTCCAAATTTGCTACAGTTTTTAAGTTATCTAATAATCAGTTCTTAAAATTTTATAAATATGATTCACGCGCGAACATGCGAATTTTACAAAATTAATACAAGTTGCATACAGTGTCTCACGGAACTGGTTCATTAGAAGTATTGTAAGATCCACAAATTGTACATATCTGAAACTCAGGAATTTGGAACTACGCGATTTTAACTATCTAAAATACTCTGAAGATGGTTGACACTCCCGGCCAACCGGAAGTGGATGTGTCAATACTTCTAATATATCAGTTCCGTGAACACGTGTATATCAAAGAATAACAAATCAGGCGCATTTTATTATTCTGGACTTTCATCAGCTGACGTACCATTTCTTAAAGGCATTACCTTAATTTTTGAGATATTATACTTTGTCTACATTTTTTTTAGCCTGACCTCTCCTATTATCAATGTCTTTATGATCTTTCAGATGTCAACCAGAGTCTCAATAGAAATAAACAGGTGTTTGCGGTCCCCACCAGCCCAGTACGACCTCTTTTACAGAAACCACCTGCAAAAGTGTATACCAGAAAGAGGCAGTTAGAACCCGATGGTTCCAGCACATCGTCGCAAAGTGATTCGGAAACATCGTCAGTGCTGACAGTACAGTATGACACTCCGGACGATGCACAGGACCCTGCGTCAACGACTTCCAGTAATAATAGTGTAGTTAGCGAAAGAATTGTAAACATGGAAATTAAAAAAAAAAAATCGTCAAGTGAAAAATGCAAACGGTTGAGACGACAGATACGACTTTTAAGACTGCAGTACAGAGCAAAGTACAAACAGACGTGCAGACTAAGGAAGAAAACCGCATTTAGCCCACAAAACATGCTTGTTTCTTATAAATAAATGGTTATAGAAATATTATTGCCTATTTTTTATACAGTATTTCCAATACCCTTAGAATACCAGAAGAGGTAAGTAAGTAACATGAGTTTCGGAAATGAAACTATTAAAGGCTTACACAATGGGCTCTATAAACGTTATTATAAATTTTCATGATATTTTATTTTTATTCAAAAATTTATTTGTAACAGAAATGGACTAAAAAATGAACAATGAAATCTACGTTTTTTTTTTTTCAATTTGAAATTCCGGAATATGCAATCATGGAAAAGTTGTAAGTTAATGAATTAAAGAAAACACCCAATTTATTTTTTTATTTTGATGTTTTGAACTGCCGCAAATGCTTTAAAATTATTTTAATCTTTGACATTTTTGTTTTGTTTTTTAAGTATGATATAGCGAAATATCGCATCTTATTACCCTTAGTTGGTCTGTCGTAATATGCGATTCACAAAAACACTTCGACATGCAATTGTACAAATATACAATTTAAAAAAAATATTTTCATGCGAACGAAGTCGCTCTGCCGCTCGCGTGTTTACAAGCTCGCCTACGGCTCGCGTATAAAATTCATGCTTTCGATATCATATTTAAAAAACAAATCAAAAACAATAAGAATTAAACTAATTTTAAAGCATTTGCGGCAGTTCAAAACATCAAAGTAAAAAAAAAATTAGGTGTTTTCTTTAATTCATTAACTCACAACTTTTCCATGATTGCACATTCCCAAATTTGAAAATTTTAGAAACCGGACAACCCTAATAAGCATAAATGAAATAAAAACCCTATTTTTCTTCCAGTGGATTTATTTATTAAATTGTTCTGTGTGGGACCTGGTTTCGAGACCCCGTCTCGTCTTCAGCCTCGCTACAAAACCATCACAAATTAACATTCAGAATACAAAACAAAAACAAATCAATAATTTACCGTCAAGCTACAATGGTCTCGAAACCAGGTCCCACACAGAACAATTTAATAAATAAATCCACTGGAAGAAAAAAGACAGGGTTTTTATTTCATTTATATATAACCAGTGAGCATGGAGGATTTTATCATTAAATTCTTAATAAACATGCTTATTATTTATGTATGCTATGCATAACATATACCATTAATAAATTATTGATACATTAAAGAACCCTTTCAGTAAAAAGAAATTTAAACAGTATCAAACCCGGCGCCCGCGCGCGTCGTAAACCGACTAGCACATTCAATTTATTTGCATCCCGAACAACTTGGGTGCGCCTCGGCCGCTCGGCCGTGTGCGGCCTTGTGAATGGTAGCTTTACCAAACGTCCGCAAGAGGCAGCACCATCCATCGATAAGCGCGGGGGTCCCAGTCCTGGAGCGGGGTGTGGGGAAGACTATATCAGGTTGGGACACTTCTTTCTATACGGGTTGCCGGTCTTTGTGATTTATCAGTCAACGATTAAAACTAGTAGCCAGGATATGACAGATTTTTTGATTCTAATGAAAGTAGCTAGTATCAAACGCTAATGTCTTGAAAATACTACTGTCAATATAGGCTGCGTTCGGATATTGAACACCGTTACACTTTTTACACCCAATAACACGTAAATGTCATTTGGACGGTGTACCCGGTGTCAACGGAGTACAATATCCGAACGCAGCTTTAATCGAGATATCTGTCTAGTTCTACTAGTTTTATTTTAATGCAGACATAGCCGATCTCGATCAAATAGAATCTCATGCAGCTAAACTATTAATTTTATATATAGTATGATAAAGTCATGTGCCTGGCCACATCAGATTTTTTTATTAAATAAGAACA
Organism: Aphodius sticticus; assembly: GCA_963966075.1. Classification (NCBI taxonomy): domain Eukaryota; kingdom Metazoa; phylum Arthropoda; class Insecta; order Coleoptera; family Scarabaeidae; genus Aphodius; species Aphodius sticticus. The sequence continues at coordinate 15,701,277 of OZ014507.1, forward strand.
AAAAGGTAATGTCAAAAGCATGGTAAAAAACAACATTTGGGGCACTCCGGACAATTGCAATTTTCTGCTCCATTTGCGAAAATATTAAAACAAATGTAAATATGTACCATATGAACAAACGGTTTCGCAAATGGAGAAGAAAATGTCAACTCTCCAATAGTGCCTCACCATACCCTACCCTGCAAAGTTTAATATTTATTTTTCTTTATTAATAATTGTGGTATAATAGTTAAATACATTAAAATGAATAAGCAAAATGAGATTAATATGGCAACTGCCATCAATCTATACAAATTATGAAAAAATACGGTACTTAACTGCTTTTTGAGATATTCCTAATATAATAGATAAATATGAAAAAGCGACGCCTGAAAAGAAAAATGTTTGGACCAACAACCCACTGACCGACCCTACTGCAAAAATATAACCAAATGATGTTTATTATAATTATTAGGATATAAAAAAAATCTGATGTGGCCAGGCACATGACTTTATCATACTACATATAAAATCAAGTTTAGCTCAATGCCGACTAGATATACAGGCCTAATACATGGAGTGGGGAATACTCCGAGAACTACAAGTTGGTAGGGGACATATTGACGGGCGCAACATGGATAGGCAAATAGGCATGGATGTCTGCACCTCTCCGCGGCTTTGCAGGGTGTTTGCTTGCGAACTACGTTTGATAAAAATTGAAAGGTCACAGAGGAAATAAATAAATAAACGAAAATAACTAATGAGGCTTTAATTTTTTTAGCTTCCTTTCAGAGAAGCTTTTCGTATTAATACTTTTGACATAATTATTTAGAAATATGTTGCACAAGTATGAAGCGACATTTGTTTCGATTAAATATGGTAAATTGCTATCACAATTACATGTGAAGAAACTGTAACAATCATTTTCATCTAATTGTCGCTGAAAAATGTTTTTTTACTACTGTTTCTTGGTTTCAAACCGTTTTAAAGTGTTCTTCAAATTCAAAAGAAGTAATTGTTTTAAATAAACAGTAAAAGATGATCGTAAATATCAGAAAATCGAAAGAAGTATGTTTTAATTTTCCACTGATTTTCTTGTCAATGTAGACATAAATGTCTTCGATTTCAACGTTATCTAAATTCCGATCAGCAATTATAAGCAAGCTGTTACAGTGATCACATAGGATGTTTTAAATAATTTGAAACGCAGATATCCAGCAATATATGTTAAAAATGAAATCTCTTCAAGAGATATTACTACTTCTGAACATTTTTTTATTAAACTCATTTAGATAAGAAATTATATTATTGTACTCGCATTCGCAATTGTTCTTTGACGTATCTAACTAACTAACAAAACTAAATTTAAACAAATACATTGGATGGGCCGGGGCGCAGGATTTGCCAGCAAAGTTATTGAAGAGAGCTAACTAAGTACGCAACAATCATCTCGCTTCGAAGAACCATACAGCACTGAACGTTCCTCCAGGATTTCGTGCAGTACCCCGACAGGCCAGCTTCTTCCACTCCATGTATTAGGCCTGTATATCTACTCGGCGTTTTTTAGCTAATAGAATATCATCTATTTGATCGAGATCCAATAGAACTAGTTAGCCAGGATTTGACAGATACTTTGATTCTATTGACAGTAGGTATTGTCAAACTATCAGCACTTGACGCTAGGTACTGTCATTCTGCCTGTATGTCACCATATTATTAACCTATAAAGTTACTTTGACAAAGTATGTCGTTAAACATTTTCAGTTACTAAAATTTACTATATTTTCTGTTTAGTGTTGATTTGTATCATTAAAATCAAAAAGAATATTATGAAAGTCAGATCGCACAACTTTACCCCAATTTAACAATTTTTTTTTGCTTTTGTTTGTTTACAAATAATATCCTGTTAAGTATCCGTGGTATCTATCTAATTAATTTTCTATGCAGGATGTACCATTTTTCATGACTTTTCTAGTGGACCTTTCACCTCCGCCACTTATTTCAAAACCCCTGGCTTTTGAATGGTGCATAACTCGATACCTGAACGGTGGTTTCTTTGTGTTGGAACAAATCTATTATTGACATATCTTGGTTCAGAACACCCTTCTTCTAACCTTCTTGCAAAACCACATTTTCCTATATTTTCAAGTGATTCTTTGTTTATCATGTACCCACAATGTTCGTTCATCTTTGATATTGTGTAGGAAAAAATTTGCAGAAAATATGATAGGTGCATACTTACATAAAACACATTTTTTTTGTTAGCAATTATCACCGGATATTGTACTCACGGGAACACTGCAGGTGGGTTTGTCCCATTACTGTTCGACATTTGTAAATAAATAAATAAATAAACACCTTTTCTATTGAAAAACATATCTCGGAAATTGATAAGTTTTGACTACATGTTTGTGTTTTTATTATAAAATATGCTCCTTAAATCATTCCTGTAAATGGTCAGGACTCGGAAGGTGACGTCCTGTTTACTATGTGTACGCTGCTACTTTTACGTGTATATCTACCAATTTCATCCTTTCATTTCAACTGTCACTGTCATCAGATATCAGTAACACTAACCATTTTGTTTCTCCTGTTAAATATGTTGACCGATCAACTGATTATATATATCTTTTTAAAGGAAGTGGAGCAACTTCAGATATTTTTTCAAAGGAAGAAATTGGTAGTTCAATAAAAACCTCCGGCGCATCCACCATTATGGAAATGATTCTCAACCTTAATACGGAATAAAAGGCGTATGGTATTACATAGATTGATATTTTATTCACAATGAAATAATAATAATAACAGCGTAACAGTAGTTAATGATAATTGTCGCTTAAAAATATTGAGATATTCACAAGTATCACAGGTGGTATTGGTCCCGGTACAGGGCCTAGGCTCAGACGGAGCTCTCTTTGTGCGGCGGTGGGGTCTGTGTGGCGCAGTTCCGCGACTGCAGGATTGGGGCCCACGTCACGTGGTACGGCTTCACGGGCATCTGGGTCGCCGAGTTCCTCTTGCTCGACGGCCTAGCGGTAATCGTGTAGGGGGCAGCACAATCAAGTAGGGTTTCTGAAATGACAAATATTTGTACTTACAAAATATAGATTTAATTGCATTATATGTATATAGTAGTGTCGCAAAATAAGTTATAAAATACTGTGATTAATTTATTAATTTTGAAATCTTCAAGTTTTTTATGAAGAAACTATTTTAAACAAAATTTTGGATAAAAAATATGTTTAACGGTACAAGTGCAAAAGGTGAGTCCTGAGAAAACTCTTTTACACAGAAAGAGATGGATCACATATTTTTATTTATATTTGTATTAACAGCAGAGCTACAATTAAAACAATCATCATGGATATGTACTGTCTTTGAATACAATATGAAAATAGCGTCAACATTTTTAATCAACATTTTGAACAGTATTTGCGTTTATGTAAAGCATTCAAATACTATTTTGAATATTTATGTAGGTTTGTATGTTGTTATTGTATTTTGATGTGTGAATGTCGTGTGCTTATCAAACTTATTTGCTGTGATATTTAAAGAGCCTAGATTCCAAATCAAATTTTCAACATAAAAAACAACGGATTCGATATGGTGACAAAAATTGCAAAAAGTATTTTATTTGCATGAAACTTTACCTGTAATATATATTTGTTGAATAAAACAACTGTTTATTTGTGAATGTCAAAATTTGTAGTTACAAGCGATCAATTTCGGGCATTAGACCATCATCAGGCTAATAGTCAAACAGGTTAAAATGTCAAAAAGGGTCTGTGATATCAACGGAAATGGAGAGACGACATGCTATAGTGTCCTTTATATATAGTGTACTTTATCTGTAATATTTGATTGCTGATTCCAAATATCATGACAAACTTTCAAAATTCGAATTGACAGATTAAGTATGGCGACCAAAAATGTGTTGAGATCTTATCAAGCTTATTTGCTGTGGCATTTGAAGCGTCTATATAGAATTCTACCTGAAAGTCCGTTTTTCAAAATTCAAAACGAGCGATCAAAAATGTAAAATATGTTGGATTTGCATGAAGCTTATGGCCAGAGCAGGGCAAAGTTAACTTCGTTAATCGGTAATTAGTTAACGAAAAAGTTATCTCCGTTAACCGATAGTCCATTAATTTGTTATAAATGTAGCGGAAGTTCTCGTTAACCGTTAATCGTTACCCTTTTGATAAAAATGTAGGTTAAGTTGAGTATGCAACCCAAATAACTGCGCATCTGTGGGTTGCATAAGTTAAAATTGCCTTAGGAATTTCTCAAGCTAGTTACACTGGTAACTAAAATAACTATACATTGCAGATTTATTAGATGCAAGATTTATTACATTATTTATTACTAGAGCGCGGCAGAAATATTAAATTGACCCCCACCATTCACGTCACGCTGGCTATCCGTATTCCCCTCCGTAGGTTGCTACGTACGGATTCGATAGTGGGGCGATGGTGGGGCAGGTTGACTTATATCCCGAGCCGCGTCGCACAAAGTAGTACCTAGCAGAAGGTAATGAGTCCGTTAATGGTTTTGATAATTAACATTAAAATTAATTCGTTAATAATAAACTTAGTTATTAACGGATTAACGCTTTTGTGAAGAGCTTTGCTTATGTCCCATAATGCTTGCGCCATAATATCATGTCAGATTTTTTAAATAAATTTGAAATGGCGGATTATAAATGGCGACTAAAAATTCAAAAGAAATCGGATTTGCATGAAACATATTTTGTATTATGTTTGCTACTCTCTGATGCTAAACCTAAAGTTATATTATCAAAATCCAAAGTAGAGGATTTAATATGGCAACAAGATTTGTACAAAACTCGACGTCTTCACATAAATTTATTGTTAAGTGATATATGAAAATAAATATTCAAAATTTGAAATGTAATTGTCAAAATTTGAAATGGCGGAACTCGCGGCCAAAAATAATTAAAAGATTAAAAAATTAAAATACCGATCAATTATGGTAAAATGGCGACCAAAAATGTAAAAACTCTAAAATTCATAAAGCTTATTTTCTGTGTTATTTCCAATCTAAAATTGATGATTTTACGTCGCAACCATCTTGACACGCTAATGACTTGTCGTTCCTTGGCGAATTTGGAAGTTTTTAAAAAATGTATTTTACTGTTTATACGGCTTTGGATTACTTGTCATTTTAAGCTGATGATGATCTTTGATCGAAACCGGTACTTAAAGAAATAAATAATCTGCAAAGGCTAAAGAGGTTTTTATTGCAATTATATTAAAATTAATGACGTAGAGGCAACCTTTCAGAAAATTTTGTGTATTGTTATTGAACTTGGTGTGAATTTTGTGTATTGTTTAAACGAATAGTTGTACAAAAAAGTGGGAACGCATTTCATAGAAAATACTGATTTGTCTTCTGATTTTATGCGCAGATACATGCAGATTCATTTTGGGTTTATTTTAGTGGCAGAACATCCATAGAACACTGGCTATGTCAGTTAAATTGGCCGATTTTGGTCTCTTTGGATTTTTATTTGCTGTTGTACAACCCAGATAACAATCGTGCAACGCATAATGATGCAATTGCAACCGCACGTGCGTTCATATGATCACGCAGATGCGTCATCAATGGAGGTTCATATCGCCCGCATTCTCACTCGAGAGGCGATATGCGGCGCATATCGCTCGCACCAGTGCGTTTTATTCGTCACGGACGACGCATCGTGCCCAACGTATGACGAAAACCAGCTAATTGACACGCATATCGCTCGCACCCGTGCGTTTTATTCGTCACGGACGACGCACCGTGCCGGACGTATGACGAAAATCAGCATATTGACACGCATATAGCTCGCACGACACGACGATATGTTTACCGGAGTTGTGTGCGACGCATTGTGTATTGTTTTGATCGGCACTCATGCGTGTGGATACATAAACGCACGCGTGCGAGCGATATTGCACTCATCGCACCGAAAAATTACGCGTGATGATTTCGTGCGTCGCACGATTGTTATCTGGGAATGATCACAATGTTTGTCTTTTACTAATTTAAAATAAAAATAAAGCGAAAATAAATAAGGTTATATCATTACCCTAAAAAGTCCTTCTTACCGTTGCTTGGGGGTATGAGATCAGGATTCTTGTCGTCTGAGAGCGTTGTGTTGTCGGTAAAGGATACCTGCGGGTTTAGGGGTATCTCGTCCCTCTTGGGACTCCTCTGACGCCTTTCCCTCACCGGGCTATCGACTTTAAACCGCCGAACGGCGAAAACAATCGCACCGATCGCCGCTGCCACAATGAGCGTCGATCCTGCTGCCAGAATGATGTACAACCAAGGTCCTGACACTTTATCATCAACGCCAGGACTAATCGATCTCCTCGGTTCCTTCAAGCCAGGCGCGGGAAGCGTCCTGAACTCGACGATTGTCGGCAACTTCGATGTACCTGTAATGATTGGAGTATTCGTCAATAGACGTTTCTAATTTCAATTTCACAATTTTGGAATATATATTGGGTGTGGAGGAATATACAGGCTTCAGATGAAATTGTAGATACAGAAAAAAATCCGAATAACTTTTATCACATCGGTCTTTGTGTTTTAGACTTTTGACTTTAAAGTTTTGTAACCATTTTATATCAACGACTTTCCAAACAACTGCATGCAAAATTTTTTAACTAAAAGGAATTCATTAGTCTGTAATGTCGAATATAGAAGCGTTAATACGCTCTTACACTGGCACAACAGTCACTAAGTTGATGAGTCGTTATTTGAGCTGTAACCGACTGTTTTACTCCGGTCTAAAGGTACTGCCTCTGAAATTGAAAAGGTTGCGTAGCTTCCAAACCTACACGTTTTGCTTTATAAATATAATAGACCAGGCAATAGAGATTTTTCCGTGACAAAAATAGTATCAGCAAGCCGACGGTCCCAGGTCACGTGGAACAGTCCGTAGATGTATTGTGATGTGTTTTCGACTCGCAAATATCATTACTTAATTTGTTATAAACAAAAAACATCAAAAAATGGTGCTTTTTTTCGTTTTTCGCTTGTAAAAACTGAACCGATAGAGCAATCTTGATGCTTTCAACAGACGAATTGTAGAGAATGAAAAGTCGAAAAAAATGAACCCTACACGGACCCGATCGGATTAATATTAACGGAGGAAATTCCGAAGAACCGGAAAAATCTGCGCTTCTTTAAAAATTCATAACTCCGCCATTTTCAAAGCTGTAACGCATGCTTTTCGCGAGAAAGTAGCGATTGATGGGTACTTTAAGTGTGCGCAACACAGGCGTTGTCCGATGATTAGTTTTTGCACAGTTGTGATTTGAATTTTTTTTTATGCATATGGTTTGGCGAGCCTGGATGCTTCGGAGGTGGTCCGATTTTAATTTTTTTACCTATTTCGAAAGTAGAAGTATTGTGCTACAAAACGTCTATTCTGATTTTGCGTTAAAATGTTGCGAAATAGGCGAAAAATGCTTGCAAACTTGACCGAAATCTGCGGCGCGCTCCAAACCGGTCGAGTAGTGGGGGTAGGCGGCCGACGCGGGGTAAGCGCGTATCTATAGTAATCCCAACGCGCTGCGGTAAGTTTTGCGCTGAGAAGTACTGATTTAGATGACAATGAATTGGTCATCATCACCAACAGCGATGATTATCTTCATAGCATTAAAGAACACGTCTGAAGCTTTCATTTCTGCCTCCTTAAAACTTTTGCGTTAATATTTTTGGAGTGTATCAAAAGTGCTCTGTTTTTACATTTTGTAATAATTTTGTTTCAAATAGATGTTAAGAATTCTTTACGTGGGCCCAAATGTCAGCTGAATCATGAATATATGTTTCCTTACCATCAACCGCCGACATAAAACTGGAACAGTTAAAAAAACCTTCACTGTCGAAGTTTCAATTCAACCCACTGATAAAATTCTATCCCGTTACCTTTTTGAGCAAAAATGGCTCTAGCAGCATTAACAACACTAACAGCATTCACTCAATACGCTAATCTGAAAGGTTGATGCTTAAACTTTAAAGCTATGATGAGAAAATTCAGTGACAGGTATTTCGTTGCTATACAAATCGTGGGACCAAACTTGCTACCCTTTTGGTTAAAAGACTAAAATGTTGTTTAAATTTTTTCTTTAAGCTTTCATTCTAGCCCACTTGGAGAATTCAATCACGTTGTCATATTTAATTTTTAGAATATCAATCTGTAAAAAAGGAACCCCTCCAACATTTTTGTTACAAAATTTTAGAATATTGGTTTCTAAATTTGTAATCTACTGGGACAAACTAATTGAAATAATGATATCATCCCTTCTGGAATACAAATAATATTGATTGTAACATTCATGCCAGTGTTAAAGCGAACCAACCCAAGCCAAAAGGCCATTTTGATGATTTTTTAAATTTGGCAAACCTACCGTGAAATTCCATTAAAAATATAGATTTTTTGAGAGAGTGCAAGTTATCAGCTTTGCAAAGTTTGCTAATAACTAATAAGGTTATAAATCACAATGTATATGACCACTGCAAGTACGTACCTTTCACGTTAATCGCATAAATAGTGGCAGTATAGTCCTGCGCCGGTTCCAAATTATTCACAGGAAACTCAGGAGTTGGCGACGACTGATTTGCTAATTGATTATCGGCGAAATTCAACACCATAACAAATTTCTGTTTTAATCCTCCATCGAATCCTTTCTTGCAGGATATGACGACTGAATGATGCGTGGTATTTATTGCTGAACAACTATTAGGCCCTTCTGGAGGTCCTGCTCGGACAATTTGGTAGACACATGGTGCGCGTTGGGCGCCTAAATGATTTGTTGCCCAACACTGTAGCGTGCCATAGTCTTGTAAAGCCTTTGGTATGTAGGTGAGGATGCTGCTGCCAGGCTCTGAGACAAATTCGTTTAGGTCCTTCGAGATCCCAGGGGTGCTGTTGAAACTCCATCGGAACACCGACGCGGGTGGTTCGGCATCTACCTGCAAAACAAGAGCGTAGAAGTTAATTTCTGGGGTTGATCTTGAGGAGTTTGTACAGGTGCTTGTGTAGGGTTGTTTATGGTTTGTTGGGATGATACCAAGTGTAAATTTGGGGAGAGAGCCTTAAAGATTAAGTTTTTTTCTTCCTGGGTTGTTTATGGGGATGTTAAAGTTTGTTGTGGGTTGTTTGGAAGGTAGTGGTGATGCTAAGGGTTGGCGATTTTGCGGAAAAAGTAAGTGTTTATTGAATTTATACATGTCATATGTAATTAGAGAAACACACCTATGCTATGAAGCGGCATTTTTTTCGATACATCTTAGAACAATGATAGAAAGAGTACAAACGATTCCGCTCACTCCTGCTAGTGAACGTCCAATTATTCATACAAGTTCGAATGTATGACTATGCCGAGATGTTATATGCTTAGCTGTATTGGGCAATTGTGATTTATTTTGGCATACGTCATCGAGAACTGTCAGTCACCACAGTAGCGGCACGGCGGTAATAATGCCAAGAAAACGGGGTCAAATTCTCCGTAGCTATGCCCGTGAAATTGTGTCAAATGTGGCAACTTTGGGTTCATGAGTTCATGGTTGCAAAAGATGCATGTTCCTCACGATCTATCCTTAAGGAAGACTGAATTGATAGCCAAAATAAATTCGCATGCGACCAGTCAGGATAGAGAAAAACACTATAAATTTGATGACATTATAAAAAATGAAGGGCACGTTCCTCTACGATTACCGCCATGTGTGAATTAAATCCGATTGAACTTTCCTGGGCGGACGTAAAGCGTTATATTCGGGACCATAACACGACTGGCGAGTTATCCATAACAGCCTTAAAAGATCTAACTCAGCATGCCACTGCCACAATTACGCCCGAAATGTGGAAGGGGTACGTGAAACATGTGATTGGTATTGAAAATTTATATTTATACTGGGAAAAAAATAATGTTGTCGAAGTATTGAGATGAACCGTTTTGGACATCCTCTTCCGACCAAGATTCTTTGCAGGACTCCGACCGTGAAGTCCCGTGAAGAGTTATATTAAAAATAAGCTTTATTAATCATTTAACCGTTTGTATTGTTGGTATATATTTTCTGTTACTGTTATAATATGTGACCTGAATCGGAGAAACCGCCTAATGCTTCGTAAAAAACGATTTTTTGATTTTGTCTGCATCGGTTTGCCAATAGGAAGAGCTAGCTACCTGATACCGTCAAAATCGTTTTTTTTTCTTACTACGGCGGTTTGTCCGTTACTGGTCACATATGTATTCGTTTTTAATAACATATGTTGGGTTGAGTATGTATTTTTATTTATTTAACGTCAAACTGTCATTTTGACTTTGACATTTAAATATTTTTTTATGTACTATAAATCTGGAAATACTGTTTGTAAATGTTTTAGATTTCTATTTAACAATAGAGTATTGACCAAATTCGAGAACGATAGATTTTGTCTGTTTATAATTAACTTAAATTTTACCGGTGCCCATCACAAAATTATACGGCGCGCCTATGGATTTGACGCCACCGCGAATTTATCCCCCACCCCAGACCGCTCAACTTAACTGAAACGAACAGTATGTACACTGAGATGCAAAATTAACCGGACACTTGAATTTTTTGAAATATTTCTATGTTACTGAAGAATTATGTGCATATAATTGTGCTACAGTGTAGGTTTTTATGTTTGACAAATGTTACCACTTGGTTATAGTGAAACGCGCACGTGTATTTTTACGAGCACATCAGATAAGAGTTGCGCCAGTAATGCTGTAACACGTATGTCCCACAGAATGGTGTTTTATACTGCCCATTTAAAATCTATTCGGATATGCTTTAATTTGTGCGATAAATGTTGATTTTTTAAAACATCAGAAAGAAAAATGGGACCAGAACAAGTTGCACAAGCTGTTGTGCTACAAAATGATGGACGAAGTGTGCGTTACATCGAAAACATGCTTGGGATTCCCAGAAGTACCGTGTTAGACACCTGACAAAGGTTTCGGGGAACAGGAGAATACACAAGGAGACCAGGGCAAGGCAGACCAAGAGTGACCAATCCCGTCCAAGATCGTTTTCTTCGATTGCAGGCGTTACGTGATCGTACACTGACATCAGCTCTTGTGCAAAGATTGAACGACGTCCATAACAACATGGTATGAGTGTATACAGTCCGTAGACGCTTAAACGAATGTGGGTTGAGGTCTAGAAGAGCTGCAACAGGACCTCTTTTAACCGTAGAGCATCGGCGACAGCGCTTGCAATTTGCACGGGAATATGCCGAGTGGGGTCTTGAAGAATGGTCCACTGTCCTCTATACGGATGAATCCAGATTTACACTATATACATCGGATGGTCGCGACAGGGTGTGGAGAAGGGTTGGCGAACGTTTTGCTGAAGCCTGTTTGTCACCAAGAGTACAGTTTGGTAGAGCCGGTTTAATGATGTGGGCGGGCATTTCGTTGACTGTTCATACAGAGCTAGTGAGAATCCGGGGTTGGACGATTACTGCGGATCGCTACATTCAGCAATGTTTAGAGGAACATGTATTACCCTTTGCGCTATTTGTTGGAGATAATTTTCGTTTAATGCAAGACAATGCTCGTCCACACACTGCGAGAGCCACGCGTGCTTACTTACGAGAGGTTGGCATTACATTGTTGCAATGGCCACCACGAAGCCCTCATTTGAATCCCATAGAACATGCATGGAACATGTTGGGGCGACGTGTTTACCGCCACTATGCGGAGTTTCAGACGTTGGACATGTTACGCGGAGCCCTTACTGCGGAATGGGAACAAATTACTCAAGAAGAGTTTGCCCCGTTCATCAGGAGCATGCCTGATCGTATGGCAGCCGTAATTAGAGCTCGTGGTGGCAACACGCGTTATTAAACATCTGCAATTAACACATACACATACACAACCAACCCATTCTTATTTCCAATTAATGTTAATTTTATTGTTTTTCTTTGTTTATTTGTTTTTCTTGGCTAAGATTTCATTATTTTACAATGGATTTTATTTGTTATGTTATATTAAAGCAATTAATCACCAAATATATAATTTTTATTTTGAATAGTCTGAAATAACTCGAAAAATTCAAGTGTCCGGTTAATTTTGCACCTCAGTGTATTTAAATGCATTGGAGAAGAAAATAAAACAAGGAAGCTTAAATATGTATGTAGTCTTAAAAATTAGAAATGATGAAAACTATCATTCCACTATCATTTGTCTCCCAAAATACTTGTCAATTTTTCTATAATAATAATAATAATAAAATAAAAAAAAATATAAATAATAATAATAATAATATAAAAAGATTTCTTCGTGCTGCAGCACTTTCAATGATATTCATTTAGATAGATCACCGTGTAGAGCGTTAAGAATAAATTATTTCTGTCATGGCATTCCTTGTACCAAATGCCCTTGAAATCTTAACACGGTTTAAAGCATATCTTAACTTTAAACGCAGAAAACCTGACAATATTTCTTTAAAAGACGAATTGCTTATGAAGATTGAACACACCATGTTCGCAATAAAATAACAGAACGTTTCAATCTAATGCTATGTTACTTTATGTATGGCAATGCAGTCTTTCTGACAATATCGGCTCCATTTAATGTGGAATGAAATGTTCATTAAAATTAGTAGGTAATGACATTTGTTTCGCTTTGATCAAAAAGAACAGTGGAGATTTAATTGCATTGTATACAGGGTGATCTTTTAGTGTACAGGGAGAAATATGGTAGTGTCATTTTTTTGTTTTTCCTCAGAATGCAGTGGAGTTGGACGTTAGTAATGAAACCACTTGACATGCTTGATAATTTCAACTGCGAGATTGATTGATCTTGCTAGTTGCTAACTTATAGTTTTCTCATGGACGCCATGTTTAATTTTGACATTTTTGAAGTATTTTTTGCTTCTGATTCACGTAATCCACATTTGTTTGGCTGTAGATTGTTGGGACTTTTTTCTATTTATGAGTTTGTAAAGTTTTTTGGAACAAAAATAAACATATTTTTTATTGAACCAAAATTATGACATTTGCTTTCATTTGTATGAACGCCAGGTCTTGGCAGTTTTTTATGTAAAAATTATATCTACAAATGAAAATTATTGAGAAAAATTGGGAGTAACGCCCTTCTTTTAAAAATACCACTTGTATACGAAAAGTGAGAAAACTTGGTTTTAAATGATGTGTAAGAATGAAAAAAAAAAAAAGTTGAGTCCAGCTCCTAATCAGTAATATATTGATTTTCGGGTGGAAACCGCGTTGAGGACTTTAAAGCAGTCGACGCGCTCTGTTGCAAGAGGTATCTTCAGGACTAAGTTATAAAACCAAGTGCTAAGAAGATACTGCCGTCTGTTGGGATGGGTATTTATATATGAGTGGAGTGGTGTCACCAGATGGTGTTTGGAGTGGGGGTAACGAAGTGGAAGGGGTTGGGTTACCAGGTAGTGGGCCAGCAGGTAGAAGCGGTTGGGACAGGACTGATTTCCAGGTATGATGTAAGTGAAAACCATCGTCTCTATTGATATTGGAGGGGTGTTTTAGGATTTCTATTGATTCACCGATCCTTCTAGGGTAGTAATGCGATTCATGGGCGAAGATTTTGGTATGTGCAAAGAAGATCTCATGTCCTGTGTTATATCTGTGTTCAGCGAGAGCTGAAGCAGCGATTTGTCGCGATCTAGTGCAGCGCTCGTGCTCAGATACTCGGACGCTAACTGATCGCTTCGTCTCGCCAATATAGACACTCCCACAAGCACATGGAATCCGGTACACACCAAGGGAAAGAAGAGGAGGGATTTTGTCCTTTGTAGAAGGAAGTAAGTCCGATAGTTTGGAAAGGGGTTTGAATATCGGTTTTATGTTGTTTTTTTGCGAAGGACGCGTCCAATACGATCTGTCGTACCCTAGACGTAAGGAAGGAAAGCTGTTGCAATTGGGACGTCGTGATGCTGATGAGGTGTGTTATCGGGTGGGTTTAGGTGTCGAGAAATGGTTTTAATTAGCGAGGACTTGGGATAGTTGTTTTGGGATAGGACTTTCGTTAAGTGGTCAAGTTCGTTTTGGAGGTATGTGGGGTGGGTTACAGAACTTGCTCCTTTCACAAGGGTGTTGATCACTGCTTGTTTCTGAGCGGGGTGATGGTGGGAATTGGCATTGAGGTATCTGTCGGTGTGGGTGGGTTTTCTATACACGGTATGTTCAAGGGTGCCGGATGGAGTGCGAGTAACTAGGACGTCGAGGAAAGGGAGAGAGCCATCTGTCAAAATCATGATGTGATAAAGAATGTGATAATTCTAGGTGTAGGAGAAATAGTTGGGTGGACAACTTATTCAAATCACGTCTCACATGTCGAATTCTCTCGCGAACGAGAGCGTCACCTGCTCGACGAAAAATTTGAAAAAAGAGGGTCTATAATTTAGAGCTACAACAACTAGTGTGATTCATCATAATTGAAACTGAACCTAAAATGTTAAAATCAAACACAAGCACCTAAGAAATCCAAAAGTTGACTTCTGATGCATGTGCATATCTTTTTGTTCCAAACGTCCAACTCTACTGCTTTTTGACTACAAACAATAAGAAAAAATAGTGTTTCATAATTTTACCCTAGTAAATATATAACCGTATACGATACTATAAAATCTCCACCGTTCTTTTGACCAAGAACAACCTATTAATTTTAAAAATACTTTAATCATTTTACATTAAAATAACTCGACATTACAGAAACACTGCACAGCACTGCATAGCACTACGTAACACTGCATGAAGTAACACTATAACTATATGGATCGAAACGTTCCATTATTGCGAATATAAGTATATGTAAATATATGTTTTGTTCTTCACAATATAGGCAATTCGTTTTTTAAAGATATATTCGAACTGATAAATATTATTGGTAATACGAGTAATTAAAAGTGTGTACTTATCGTTTTTTACCCATTGTTTATATCACTGACTTTTCGCAGGGATGTGATGCAGTGAGATTAATAATATAGAATTTTCAGTTGTATTTTCCTCGAAAGGGTTCTTCTAATGTAAACCTTTTGAGTCTTAATATCGCTGAACATTTCCCTACAATTTAAATATCTTTAAATATCTTAATTTCAGAAAAAAAACAATGTTGGATAGCAACATGACCAAAGATATCTAAAACAAAAACGTCAAAAAAAGTTATGCGCAATTGTGTATTAGTTTATTTACAATGAACAGGGTTACAGGGAACAGGGAACAGGTTACAGGGAACAGGGTACCGTACCATACCTATATGAGATGACTTTATGACTTTTTCACAAAGTTATACCTATAGTTTGATTCAAATTTCTTACCAAATGAGCTTTATTTGCGGTGCGCCATCAACCATTTAACGTTTCCAGCTAATAAAACTTGTTTGGTCATCAGCGAACTCTCTCATGTCGATCAGAGATGTATACTGGTAATATTCAAGTCACTCAGACCTGAAGATTACCACACGCTTCTACCTGGGGTGTATTTGTATTTGAAAATTAGGTACGTTTATAATTTCACCGGCGCTTCCGCCATTTATGCCAATATGAATATTATTAGCTTGCATAATATCTAAAGATTCTAAAGGTTCAATATGTATTTTCTTCTTCTCCAGTAGCAGTACAATCTCGTATTTTTTTTGGAAAAGGAAGAAAAGGAAAAGGAAAGGGAAGAAAAAACACAAAAACCCGTACGTTGCATGTAAAGTTTTTATCAGTGACCTGTGGCTGTAACCAAGGTAAAAATACCCACCGACAAGACTTTTATTGAGAACTCGTCCTCGGCGCCAAGCTTCATGTTCGGATTGAACACCGCAGACCTGAATAACATCGATATCAAAGAGATTTCTTTTTATGCAGGTGGACAGGATGGAAAACGGACGATCTATGCCCGAGGAGATCGGTAACTCAATCCTCTGAAAGAGACACTCGAAGAGAAGGTAAAGCTGTGTCGCCGCCGAGGTCCGTACACAGATAAATATAGATATACATATAGATATATGGGCGAACCGCTTGGTTACGAAAAATACGGTCCAGCATAAAAATACATTACAATAGGATGCAATAATGCGACATATAAATTCCCGTCGAGACGCGGTCGCGGCCGTGTATCTCTAGCGTACGGTGTGGTGCACAAAGCGCCGCCAACGGACAATACAGGAACTTGTCTAGATATCCAGAAAATATATCTCTTCGGGGTTATCAAATAAATTCTTGAGGTAGCCGCGCGGTAAGCTTGGTATCCAAAACTGCCGCGTTCTATACTATTGTAGTGTCTCTCTGACATAACTGACATAGTTCGAGTATATATTTGAATTATAATATGTAGAAAGGAAATTCAATGTAGCATGGAAAGTTTCATCGGAATGCTGAATGTGTGAATTGTACATTGTTTTATTGGCTTTTTGTGGTTAATTTTTTTCGGAAGGAGCACTAGATAGCAGAATATTGGAATAAAAACATTTATCTGCGACACATAAATAATAAGTTCTTTGCATACGTATCTATGACTATATAAACCCTACCATGATACACACCGATGATTATGATGACAGAAGCTTTGTATAATAATGACAGTTCGTTTGAATAATGACTTTTTTATTGAAAGGAACTGTCATCATTGTCAAAAAACTACGTGGTCGACAGTTATAACGGCTCGCGTTTAAGCTTTATGTTCGCGATTTATATCCTTAATTTTGTGCACGTCAAATAATACACTATTATCTACGACTCACATATAATAAGTTCATTGCATACGTATCTGTGACTATATAATCCTCATCATGATATGCGCCAATGATTATAATGACACTAGCGCTGTATAATAATGACAGTTCGTTCAAATAATGACTTCATTATTTGAAGGAACTGTCATCATTATACGAACGTACTGTCAAAGTCAGTCTAAACTTACGTGGATGACCCTTATTTGACATTTCGCCTCGCAACCATTGACAAATACATTTAAAAGATTTGATATAAAATGGAATTTATGAGTCGTAGATAAAACGTCGTATTCGACTCGCACACAACTGATATAAATCGCTCGCATGTTTATATCATTAGTTATGTGCTCGTCAAATAATATACTATTATACTAGGATACTAGGATCTACGGTTTGCCAAAGATCCACAAGGATAACGTACCTTTAAGACCAATCGTTAGCGCAAATAGGCTCCCCAACCTATTTGTTGGCAAAATACTTGTCGAAAACCATCCAGCCGTTTATAGGACAAACTACATCTTTTGTCAAGAACTCTGAACATTTTATTCAGATTTTGAAGGAACTTGTCATTGACCTTCAGGATATACTCGTAAGTTTCGACGTAACATCACTCTTTACGTGTGTTCCGGTTAAGGAGGCAGTCGAAGGCCTTCGGACAACACTTGTCCCCCTAGGTCTACCAACCGATGTACCGGATCTTGTAGAGTATTGTCTCTCCACCACATACTTCAAGTGGGCGGGAGCGATGTATGAGCAGGTAGAGGGTGCAGCCATGGGATCACCTTTGTCACCGGTAATCGCTAATTTCTTCATGGAATTGTTTGAAGAAAAAGCCATTAGGTCAAGTCCTTTCAAACCCAAGCACTGGGTCAGATATGTCGACGATACCTTTGTTGTTTGGCCACACGGTAGAGATAGACTTACTGAGTTCCTCAACCACCTGAACAATGTTAGTCCTTCCATCAAATTCACGATGGAAATAGAAGAGGATAATCAGCTGCCTTTCTTGTATGTGCTGGTATACAGAACGTCAACGGGTAGACTTGGACATACAGTCTACCGTAAGAAGACACATACCGATCGGTACTTGAACGCCAAATCACACCACCACCCCCAACAGAAGAGAAGTGTTATTAACACTTTGTTCAACAGAGCGGAGAAGGTATGCGACTCTAGCACCTTGGACGATGAACGGAAACACTTGCAGTGGGCTCTACGTCAGAATGGATACACCAAGTCTGACATACGGGGTGTCACACAAAGAAAACCGCAAGTCTCAGAGGAACCGCAAGAGTCAAAGGGGTTCGCTTGCTTACCATACGTAAGTGGGGTATCAGAGAGAATCGGTAGAGTACTGAAGAAATCGGGTATCACGGTAAGGTACAGAGCACCAGCTAAGGTAAAGGATCTTTTGCCTAACCCAAAGGATATCACACCACTCCTGAAGAACGAAGGGGTATACAAGATAACATGTGAGTGCGGAACATGCTATGTAGGACAGACAGGACGAAGCATCGAATGTCGAATCAAGGAGCACAGTAGGGACACCCGGCTACGCAAGATTCAACAGTCCGCTGTTGCTCAACACTGCCACGAGTCGGGACATACAATGGATTTCGATGACGCGAAGATGTTGGCAAGGGTGGGTAATTATCATCGAAGGCTTATTAGAGAAACCATCGAAATTTACAAACATCCTGACAACATCAATCGCGAGGACGGTACTGACATTAGTAGGGTCTGGAAATCGATCCTAACGCGGTCAGGTGGAAAACCACATGGAGCGGTAGCTCCAGATGTGCGCAGTGAGGTGTAAATTTAGGTATATAAGGGAGACTTTCTTGGTAGGTCTTCAGTATTCAATTAGCTTTGAAGAAGCGAGCAACATGGTTCGCAAAACGTCAGCATTAACAAATCTTGACACACGGCATAACCCGGAAGCAGTTTATTTTCTAAATATACTATTATCTACGAGTCACATATAAGTTCATTGCATACGTATCTATGACTATATAATCCCCATCATGATACGCGCCAATTATTATAATTACACTAGCGTAGTATAGTAATGACAGTTCGTTCCAATAATGACTTCATTATTTGAAGGAACTGTTATCATTTTACGAATGTACTGTCAAAGTCAGTCTAAACCGACGTGGATGACAGTTATTTGACATTTCGCCTCGCCACCATTGAAAAATACATTTAAAAGATTTGATATAAAATGGAATTTATGAGTCGTAGATAAAACGTCGTATTCGACTCGCACACAACTGATATAAATCGCTCGCATGTTTATACGCTCGCCTACGGCTCGCGTATAAACTTCATGCTCGCGATTTATATCCTTAGTTATGTGCTCGTCAAATAATATACTATTAAAGTGTCAAATGTAATAAATTTAAAACTTGTGACATGTGTCATATGATTAAGATTTTTTATGCCAATAATAGTATCTTATAATATAAGTTTTATAAGACGTGAATTGCGCATGAGTGGTTTGGGATACGAGGAGCGCAGCGACTAGTGCCCAGAGTGAACGATTGACAAAGAAGTAGGAGGTTCAGGTGTCTTTCAAAAATGTTTGCAGGCCTTTAACAGTGCAGTTTATTACTGTGTTTAAATAGAAAAATCGCATGCTAACATGTCATTAAACCCAAAATCTCTGTAAAACAGTTGATAATTAAAACCAAAAATTTAAAAACCTGAAAATTAGTTAGATTTTTTTAAAATACAACAAAAACACAAATTAGGAATGCGAAAGCACAGCTTACTTTAAAACAGCCTCTTTTTGGACAATTGTTATTCACATTCACGTTTTGTATCTTACTTATTTGATAATTCACTTGTGCAGGGTGTTAGCTATGATAAACTCCAAGGCTCATAGTGAGAGTATAAAATATTTCCAAAAACGCAAGCTGGAAGCAGGTACTAAATTTAGAAAGAGCATAGAGAAAGTAGACCGTGTTGAGGTATCGTAGCTATTTTAAAACTTAAACGTTTCGTCTGAAACGTTTTCTATTTAACGTCACTGAAGAGATTTAAGAGAAGCTTTTAGTTACTGGAATTAAATACTGGAATTACTGGAAATAATTACTGGAAAATTAGGCGAAACTTATTTGGTTTAAAAGGAGCTATTCTGTAATACCGCACACGACATACTTTCTCTTTTCATTGACATTAAGTAAGAAGTTTCAATCATTGCAGATTTTGTGGTCTATTCTTGAACGCATTTGGTAAAGCCTGTTTATCCGAGATAATAAAAATGCAGGAAATAGACTATAAATAAATTTTCGTATTTCTAATATTTTGTCCAGTTTGCATAAATAATAAATAAATAAATCATAATTGAGTAAGTAATCATTGCTCAAACAAACTACTTAGCTATTATTTAATAAATAAGAAAATTAGGATACAAAATTAAGAACTAAACTAAATACAAACAAAGAATATATACTTATATTATTTATAAACAAAAACTAAAGTGAATACACAACTTTTAACCATTACCCTCTTTTTCAAGCTATATTTGTTTTTAAGGCTGTTCAGGCTGTTCCGTCTTTTTAATGACTTTGGCCGGCTTCTTACAAGATATAGCGTCTTTGTTTGAATTTTTTCTTCAAAACGTTTTAAAGGATAATTGAGTGACATATTGGGCGTCTTTTTAACATTTTCAAATGCTTTCAATTTCGACCTGTTTCAAACATTCAAATAACTAAACGAGCCATGCAATTTTTATAGTTCAATTTGTAAAAACAAAAAACAAAAAGTATCATAAAATGAACAAAATATACAGGTGTATCATTTAAGAACCACCCTGTATATTCAACTTTGTAACGTGTTTTCCTAAAACTTTTATTTGGATTGTTTTTTATTAACTTTTTAGAGGAAAAGATACTAACACGTTACCTTTCTTTGTGTACATTCTGCATGATACATGTTGTCGGACTTTTGTTCAAGCATTTTTTTACAAAGCATAATTCCGTACCGCGTAGGCCGATGTCGCCGATTTGTTTGAAAGGTTGGTATTCACTGGTACCACATACCAAATCTAGACCTGCATGTGGACAAGACAACTTTTATAAGAAAGACTTTAATAAGATGTTTAGTGAACGGGTGGTAGAGAACAAATTGGAATAATCAATAAGAGAAGAATAAGTAAAAAAATCAACAAAACTTAATGCCTAATTAACTACATTAACTAAGTAATCAGGTACTTATGTATTAACGAAATAAACACCGGCGAAAATTACTGTCCAATGAAAATCATAATTATTTGCCTTGACACCGAATTCGGCAGTGTAGTTTTGTATCATATTGTATCATATTGTATCATATAATATCATAGGTAGTTATTTAAGTAGATTACATGAACTATTTTCGTCGTTTATTCACATTATTTTTCACAAACACTCAATTCTCCTGGCGTTCCTTGACTTTGACAGTCCTCCAGGGTGCAGAAACATATTCGGACGAAAATAAGTACTGACAGATAAATTGGTTCCCAAGAAAATAAACTTCAGCAGCAGTTTCTATGGCACGGACACGGGATGACTCCAATATCGATTCGACAACTTTAAAGGAGCGGGCTGAATTTTCAGAAAACTTTCTTACACAATACCAAGTACGACAATCGACATCAGACAAAGGGGCGCGCCTTACTTGAATTATTCAGCGCTGATAATAACGACAACTTCGGGAACGGAGGAAGGAACCTTTAGATCTTTCCAATACAATAAAGAACTTCTCTGAATAAACTGAACGACAAACAATTTGATTTCACGGAATGTCACACATATTTTAAAGTAACTTTATCACAGTATAGCGTTGTAGGTTTTAGAAGTACTCCTATATAAATTGAAATAAATTTACCGATCAAGATAATCATTACTCTTTAAGGCAGCATTTCTCAACCGTTTTACGCTTGCGGAACCCTTTAAATAGGGTTGGAACCTGGCGGAACCTCAACAAAAAATATACGTCCTTTACAAGGCATTTCTAGTATTTTTTGCGTACAGAAAAACGTGTAACGTATTTCAAGTAACCAGATACAAGTGTGTAAAGAAACGCAGTTCAATGATTGAATATTACTTACTACTGTGACATTAAAGTATCTTTCCTGTAAAATTTAAAAAATGCCCTATCAAATTAAGGTGATACTGTGCTAATTTCACAGGAATATGTTTGTGGAATATGTGAATTCTGTAAAAACAATACAGACATTTAGCTGGTATCCAATAACCAGCGATGTTACAGTTAATTCTTCTTTTACAGTTTTTTTGGTAGATTATTACATTCATTTTCTGTAACATTGCAGATGATTCTCTCTAGGTACAAACTTATTTGTTCTTTTTAGTTCCTTCAAGAATTACCAACGGAAGGAAGAAGAAAATACAAATCAAACAATGCGAAAACAAAGAATACAAAAAGTACCTTTTACAAATAATTTAAAAAAATAAATTCAGTACAAATTTTAAAAAAATCATTGGTCAAAATACAAAAATTAAGAAACCTTTATTCTGAGTAAAAAGTTTCAAATGGACCTATTGATAACAAGTTAATATTTGTTTCATTGTCAAAATTAGTACTTACTTCAATTTAATTAATTATTTTTTGTTCAATTAAATGTAGTCACGAAATTTGAAATTACACTTTAGTTTCCTGTCCCCATAAATTTTCGTCTATAATTGCAACTCACTCTGTATATTTATTGATTTTCCATGATGAGGACCGACATAATTTTCGTCATAGAAGCTCAGAACTTGTCTGGTGATAGGTTAGTTATCTTATCTGGAATATAAGATCATATTGAAATCCACCACCTACAACTCTGGTCTTCTCCTAAAGTACCTACCATTACGAGCAGCAGATTCAAATTACAGGTTTATTTTGTCACACATTTGGAAAGGCAAAAATATTGAAAACAAATAATGTTAGAGTTTGACCAATAGCTCTGCCAGATTGTTGTTTCCTAAAGGTTATTTTCTTTTATGTAACAGATAATTGTAAGTAATATTGTCAATTGAAGTTAATGAATAGTCTAGAATGTTGCCGGTTGGATGTAATATCGAAATAACAGTGGTTTATTGGGTTAGAAGGGTTACAAATCAAAATTATTCATGGATTGACCTTGTTTATTAACCCAATATTTCAAATAATAATCCCATGCTAAAATAATACATAAAAATAACACTGAATAGCGTGCCCATGAACCGGCGACCGTCACCGCTATGTATTACTATTTTTCCGCGGAACCCCTGACGACATGATACGGAACCCCAGGGTTCCGCGGAACCCCGGTTGAGAAACGCTGCTTTAAGGTATCTTCCGAATTTCCATTTATGATTGGATCAGTATTCAACGAAGAAATGATTGAATCTTTTCCTGCGATTACTGAAATGCTTTTGATATCAAAATTAATTTGCAGCAGCATTTTATACGAAAAAAAAAATCTAATTTAAATTTGGACATTACGAAAATATGCAATCCACGTCAGGGTGGGTATTATTAATATTGCCCGGAAAGAAAATCCGGAAAAAGTCGAGTGGCTGCTAATTTATCGTCTGTAAAATGGGTAGGACGTAAGCCGGGCCCTTTTAGCAAATGAAAAAGGACCCTAATTACACTTTCCTCTCCAGTTATAAGTAACGGCATTTTCGGGGATCGTTCCTCTCGTCTCTAGAATCTCAGTTACATTAATTAGAACGATGGGCTACTTTGAAGACCCTCCGGCTGCTAAACGTACCTACGGCAGAACGAAACTACCCCTTATACGAGTAGTCGTACGGATTTCGGCTTTGTGACTGCAATTAAATGTTATACTTTGTGCAAATATTGTAGGTACTTCAGTACCAAGTGACATCAAAACGAATTAGGATTGGAAGAATTAATTCCGTCTTTGAACTTCCTCATCTTTTTCAACTGATAATTATGCGAGAAGGTTATTTTCTTGTTAATTTATGCTGTAATTTAATGACAAGATACCAAATTAATTACGGTTAGTTATGTGCTCGTTTTCTTCGTACACTCAAGTTATTGGTTTCACTTATTTTATTTTTTTTCTTAGTTGGTGGAGAGATAGATGAAATAGGAACATCTTGCGATTTTTTTTTGTGGTGGTTGTTATTTTAGTTGGAATTAGACTACTCATGATTGTTCCAGTGTTGATTCCAGGTTCATTGCTCGATTTTTTTTGTAGGTGCCTTCCTGAAGGAGATGACTTAGAAGTTTATTAATATAATGGTAGCGCATGAAAGTCCAAGAGATCCGACATTTCTTAGTATTTTCCGAGTACACAAACATGATGTTTCTTCGTACGGTAAAATTACCCATATAAAACTCAGTTACAGTCAGAATTTTAACTTAATATGCATTGTGGTAAAAAACAAACAATTGTCAAATTTGGCCAAGAGTTAGTTATTTATGTACGAAGGGCATTAGACGGATGTCTATGCCCCGAGGGTGACAGACTCCTCGCTACGCTCGTCGTGCCCAATACAACTAGTGCGCCAAGTTTTGTCTTATAAAACTTGTACTACAATATACTAATCTACGAGTACGTAATATGCGTTACAGCTCGAGTATTGTACATAATTTTACCTACGACCGATAATTTCAATAAATTGTATCAAAAATGATATACAACTACACGTAAGGATATTTGACGGTTAACCAATCAATGTATTCGCGCGATATCTATTGCAACTACGGAGAACTTTGTAACTCTGAAGTGTCCACCGAAAATTCCAATACAAATTCAACATAAATTATCACGTGCATGTAATATATGTTACAGCTCGAGTTGCACTTACCTACGACCGAAAATTTCAATAAATATAAATTGTATCAAAAATGACAAATAACTAATCAAAATATTAGCGTGACATCTGTCATTATCTGTGGCGGCTCGTGATCTAGAAAAATGCGGGTTGCAACTTTGAGGTACCTACCAGTTTTATATTACATATGTGTTTTATAGAAAAATATCTTTATTTGTGCACTAAAATATGACTCCTTCTTATTTTAAATACTCTAATTTTAATTACCTTTGGCTGCTACGTCCCATGGGTCTTAAATCCCTTATTGTTTAGTACTATCTACGGTGTCCTACTTTTTTCCCGCAGACCTTTTTTGAGATCGTAAATGTTCATACTGAGTAAAAAGTTTCATATGGACTTATAAGTTTTTCGATTAATTAAAAGTTACAGCCGTTTGAAATATCGATATTTTAAACGGCGCTAAGTTCTTAATTCGGTCGGTTAGGTTAAATAATTTAAATCTATAACATCTGTTTTTGTCCACCGGACATCGGCTGCAAACAATAGACAAGGAAAACAAAAAAAAGCATTTTGACGTCACAGCCACCAATTCACTCATTTTTGCTGTAAACATCAGCATTAAATATCCTTGTAAATGACCGAGATTTGGTCGACACGCAGTTTTGTCACTAAATTAGGGGTAGGCCTCCAAAGCCTTTTTATTTCGCTCTTACCGATGCAACCAAACTACACAGCGTACGAGTGTCAAGAGTCAACTGTCTACAACCAGGATGCAATAATGCACGTCGCCAGTCGCGTAAGCATGACGTCGCTTCGCTTCTAGACACCAGTGGGGGCGTGGTCCAGTAGTTCTGGTGTACTGGATACTTGCAACCATTTCAGAGTAAACGAACATATCGGCGTGGCCCAATTTTCTCGCTCGCGGGCTTTATTCAGGCGTCGATACGTAGTGTAGCGGTAGCAGACGGTTGCGGCCTTGGTGCGGCCCTAGGCCGTATAGCCGACTTGCGCTTGGAATCATCGAGAAAATGCTCGATATTTTTTTGAATTATATGTTGCGTATTGACTATTACACTATTATATACATTCCATTAAACTTTTTCGTTTCCTTATTATTTTTGGGGGTTGCGCAAACCTGCAATCCAATGGACGAGCCGCCACTGGTCATTATGACATTATGTCGTGCGTAAAAAACACAAACGCACAACCAAAAGCACACGTTTGTTATAAGCGATATACGACTGAAGCAGTCCGTGACGTAAGGGACATTTAAGATACGGTCGTGGGTAATACTTATTTATGTCACAAGTGCCGAAAGTACGGAATAGCGCGACGAGCGGTAATGGCGGAGCGTCGCATGTGAGCGAGTCGCGCTATGTAGTTTTCGGTAGGAGTGACACAACGTTTATTGTGCTGCTATTTGAGTAAATATGTATTTAAAAAAAATAACAAATGGTTATATTTCTGTATAGGAAATGTTAGGTTGGTACCACTTCGACGAAACGTCAAGTTTAAAAAACTAATTCAAATTCTGGCAGATTTATATTTGTTCATTACACTGTAGATGTCACATGCGTACCAACATACTAAAATAAAACTACACTCATCGCTATACTTTATTTACAATTTTCTCAATTTATCGTTTTCGGAATTAGATACAACGGGTTGATATTAACAAAGTAGTAACAAACATTCAAATTGGTGGTCTTAGTTTATTTGAAATTTGTATGTTGTACTTTGCCGCACTACAGCGGCAAAGTTCCCTAACGGTTCTCCAACATCTGACGAAATCAGCTGTTTTCGAGTGTGACAGCACAAAAAATATCTTTTCTTTTAACATTTATGAATATCTTAGGCTTAGTTTGTATGTGGCGTAGTTTGTGGTATTTAACATTAGGCTCAGATATCAAATTGGAATGCTGTATCTTAAATCGCATATGTTTGTTCAGTTCAGGGCGTATTTGTGAAGTAGCACTACAACACTATGTCCTAAAAATAGTTTGTTAAAAATTGAAAAATACGGAAAATCTCATTAATTAACATCTAGAATAGTGCACAGAAATTATTTCGTCAAAATACCCTGAAGTTTGCATTGCATAAAAAGTAGTAGGTATGTTTTTGTAAACACCAGAACATTCTGAGGAGTCTTAACGTGGGTGTTTTTTACTTTATGTAGATTTATGCCCTTAGGTTGATTATACAAGGTGTCACACTGTTCTTCCCGCAAAACTTTGTTTAAAAGTAAAACGTCTTATATGAACTCATTACTGCTTTCAATTCATTAAAATTTGCAGACTTTTACTCGGAATTTTCATTTGTTTATTCAATTTACTTTTATTATTTTTAATATTTTTACTTACATTCATTTACTTTTTATTGTTGTAATAGATATTGATATTTCTGATATTGATTATGATTATGATATTTTTTGGTTTTGCATTGTATATTTTAGCGGCTGTAACTTCTTAAGGAAGTGAAACTACAAATAAGTGCATATAAAGTATTCTCTCAGAATGACAGTTGGTTTCTAAACCATAATTTTGCGGAAAAGATGTATAATTATAATGGAAATAAAGAAATCATTTCTGTGTTGTCACACTCGAAAACAGTCGATCTAGTGCGGCAAAGTATGAAATACAAATTTCAAATATACTAAGACCACCAATGTGATTGTTTGTTGAAAGGATTATCTACCAGTTATTATATGTATTTCTAAAAACGATAAATTGAGTAAATTGTAAATAAAATATAGCGATGCGTGTAGTTTTATTATGTTGGTACGCATGTGACATCTACCAGAAAAGAACAGACTTCGGCAGCAGGCTTGCTGCCTCATCGGCGCACTTTTGTATATTTTCTGGTATACCCATAATGTATGTCCGTGTACCTATGTATAATGTGTAATTAACAAATATAAATCTGTCACAATTTCAATTTGTTTTTAAACTTGACGAAGCTCGAAGCGAAGCTTCCATTTTGGGCTTAGAAATCATTGCTTTTGTTTTAGTAGACTATCAAAGTAACGTGTAACGTGATAGAATTCGTTCAGTAGGCTGAAATGAAAGCTTATATCATAAATAAATTTTACGAATAAAGTTATAAATATGAAGAGTTATAGCTACTTCTAAAACTTGTTAGACAAATTAGGAAAGCTTTCAAAACTGAACGTGCTTATTAGTGTTACATCAGCCTTACCTTACACTCAACCCTCAAAGGCTCATCCTTTGCGGCACCAAGCAGCTTTTTCGCGGGGCCATCTGAACAAACCGGTTCATATTTGACCTTCAGATGAAAGGGGGGACTTCGGGACGTACCCTCGCTGTTGTTGGCTTCGCAGCAATAGCTCCCAGTGCTGAATCGACTCACCCTCTGCAAAAGAAAAATCGACTTGGGTGAGGCAATTATTAAAAAAGTTTTTATTATTATATTCCCCGAAAGGCTCGAACGCCATTGAATGAAAGACGGTCAATTAGCTGCTTAGACAGTCGATAATAGAGTTGGGTATGGAAATGAAAAGGAGAGGGGGAGGGGGACTTTTGAAATTATGATTGGAGTTGTTTACCGGATTTTAGAAGGGCGTCGGAGGGTTTGGTCGTGTTGTAAAAGTTAATTGTGGAAATTTCTTATAAAAGAAATATCAATTATCGTAAAATTTTAAAGTTATTGTTCAGATCAATACTTGTTATTGTCAAAAATTTAAATAGGCTATGGTGTCTATTATACATTATTGTGATTTGGGATCAAGCATTAAAACTAACTTTCATTTTCATTCCTCTATTAATAAAGACTTGTTCTATAAGGCCGTTTCGTTACACTATTTAAAAGATGTAATTAAAAACTTCTCCAAAAACAAACTCTGAAAAATGTCAATATTCTCTACAAGAAACTGAAATCTAATATTGTGTACGTAGATTGTTTATTACAACATGCTGTTTTACCGTCATTCGGTCTGAAATTGAAATGAATCGAAGTGGTTGTAAAGCACAACCCCTGAGAATAAAACCCTGACTAAAAGATAAAAACCACTGTTCGGACGTATGTCGGTAAACATTATAAACATTAAAAAGTTACGGCTCGCTTTGATCGCCTGTTTATAGAACCCACCTTTTTTATGGAAGATCGTAAAGCTCTGTCGTTTGCGCTTTACACGCACTTTATGTTTTCTCTGTTAATCCGCTCACACTTGATGCGAGCATGACATATAACAATGATTACGAGTTATCTTGTTAGCTTAAAATGAACTAAAACAAATCGCTATCATCAATTATATAAATTAAAGTTTTAGTATTATAGTGCAGGCAAATTAACTGATTATAAGCCAAAACCGGTATTAATTGTAGACAGGAGTTTTATCATTGGAAATGGTAAAGGGGCTCATAGTAAACGTAAAAAAAAATGCAGGTCATAGGGTGGTATAGTGTTTATTTGGGAGGGTTGAAGGCGGGTGCAAAGTATATTATTGCGATTTCCGGCGAAAGTTGACGTTTTATCCAAAAACGTCCTATACTAAGTTGTAGATTGTAACATATTGTGGTATCATGTATTTTATTCATGTACAGTTAGGCAACTCTATTTACATACTTCGTATGTCTGATAAAAAACCAAACTGGTACCAGCTATACCTATCCTGCATGTATATATATGCGTTCGACAGACATCATTATTAAAAGTACTATGAACCAAAATAGTTGTATTATTTATTAAAAAGCTAAACACGAAACATGGATCATTATAAAATCTACAACATTCATATGGGTCACTTTTTACTATGACCTCAAAATTTCCGAGAAAAATGCGAATGCCAATACCAAAACGAATTTTCTGTTTTTTATTTTTCGTTGTCGCAACAATAATTCAATTTTAATCAAATTTTGTGAAAGCGTGCCTTTTTATACCTTAAATAAGCATACATTTTTTTCTTACACAAAAAACAAGAAGTTTTTGAGATAATTAGTTTTTTCCGTCAAAATCAGAGTTCTTTTCAAAAGAAATTCTGTGGTGAAAAATCATCGTACAGAGTCCTTCTGGGACTCATTTTTGTTGTTCTTACATGTACTTATTTATACAATAATAAAAATGATAGTTCCTATTTAACAACATGCTCAAAAATTGAAAAAACTCAAAAACGACTTTTGCAATAATGAATTTTTCAGTAATTGTTCATTATTGGTTTAAATTTTGAAGAAAATTGGTTACGACATTCAATTGTACGGAAAAAAATACAATGGAAACTGTCTCTCATATCTACACTAATGCTATAACCATTAAATTAGAATAAGAAATCTTCAGATAAGTATGCAAAATAGTCAGTTTTTGTCTTAGAATCAAAAAGTATCCAATACAAAAGTTGTAGGTCAAGAAAAAATCTACAACTTTCGTAGAGGTTACTATATCACATAACCTCAAAACTTCCGAGAAAAATGCGAAAAATTAAATTTTTTTAGAATTTATAATTATTTTAATTTAGTTTTAACGAAACTTCTGAAAGTAAATTATTTATGTCTTAAAAAATCACAAACTGTTTATGAAAAAATCTACTAAATTAGTTAAAAATGTGATAACATCAATACAGTAGAAACAGTACTTTAATAATTGATAATAATAAATTAAAAAAGTTAATATTGTAACACGCCCCTAATACCAGTGCGCTCCGTAATAGCACTTTCGAGGTCGCCACCATGGCACCATGACCAGCGAGGGCGTAGGAGCCCCCTTCCATTACGTGTCGACACACGACCTGGACCGAGCAGCATAAAAGACGGTACGCAACCCTGGCACAAAAGTTCGCTCACCGGACTGGAGGAAACTATTAACTTGGCGCACCTCGTAGGGCCTTGCTGACAACATGGAATCCAGACGGAGAGACAGGCATCGTCAGTATACGACACGCTGCACCTACCGCGAATTGCATTTTCGAATATCTCTTTCCGAACGACCCCACCAGTCAATATATTTTTACAGATTTTCAAATACAAAAGTTTTGAGGTTATGTTATATAGTAACCTGTACAAAATTTGTAGATTTTTCTTGACCTACAACTTTTGTATTGGATACTTTGTAGAAATGAGAGCCAGTTTCCTTTGTAGTTTTTCCCGTACAATTTAATGTCGTAACCAGTATTGCAATTTTCTTAAAAATTTAAACAAATAATGAACAATTACTGAAAAATTCACTGTTGCAAAAGTCGTTTTTGAGTTTTTTCAATTTTTGAGCATGTTATTAAATAGGAACTATTATTTTTATTATTGTATCAATAAGTACATGTAAAAAAAACAAAAATGAGTCCCAGAAGAACTCTGTACGATGCTTTTTCACCACAAAATTTCTTTTTAAAAAAAGTCTGGTTTTGTCGGAAAAAACTAAATATCTCAAAAACTTCTTGTTTTTGGTGTAATAAATAAATTGCAGTAGTTCACGGCGCATTATGTTGTGATCCAATCCGTCAGAACTAATAACATATCGTTGGTATAAATAATCATAATGGGATACAATAAGTATTGCGGTATCAACTGTAATAATACAGGAAGAAGTATTAACAAATGCAATATTGTAATAAATAATATAAATTTGATCGGCCCACTTATACAGTACAGGTAACTGTAAAACATTTATTAGCAATCGCGCACCCGGCCAATACTTTACGAGATATAGATGATTTGGGACAAGAAAAAGTTGACAAGACCAAACTCTGTTGGAGGAAATAGACAGAGCCTTTAAAAAGTTGCTCGCTATTTCTCTGAAATAGACCTTAATTTCGAAAAATAAGTTCCAGTTGTGTCTAAATAGACAAGGTCTTTATTCGATCATATTTAGAGTCATTAACTAATTTATAACTTTGAGTAGATATTTGTTCTTAGTCTTCTTAATGATATCACAATGCCTCTGTTTTGATGTTCTAAAAAATAATAATAATGTGACGTGATAGAATTCTGTAAGTAGGCCCAATATCTTGAACCTGAACTATAAGGCTATGAACTAGCAAAAAACATGTGTGAACTTGTCTAATGAAATTTTTAACATAGACCGTTGCAATTTTAGTCCCAAATTTGACAATAATGAAACACTACTTCACAGCGTTTTCACCAAATTTTATCTACACATTATTAACCTATAATATTACTTTGACAAACTATGTCGTTAAACATTTTCATTTATCTACACAGTTTTGAGTTGAAGGTTTAAGATTTAATTCTAGTCTACTTACAGAATTCAGTCACTTCACATTTTTGAAAGATAAAATGATACAGATGATCTGTTTGTTATGATATCGAAAACTGCCCTTTAGTGTTTTGTGCTTGTGTATTTTTCTTTTAACATTGAACTCGAAGTTTGAACATTATAGAACTTTGAAGCTAACATGCTAAATAAATAGTGACAACTGCAGAAAGTACTGTTTTCTTACTGCCAAACGCAAGACCTAAACTTGCTGTGAAGGTCAAGGTTCAAGCGTTAATTTCAGCCAACAAATTCTGCCAGGTCGTTGCTTTTGTAGGATGTCAAATTGTAATAGGTGAGGCGCGTTATGTTGGTTAAGCGAGTTTCGAGGTGCATTTAATTTGACTGTACATCACGAGAAACAGGCAAGGAATCTTTCTTTGGGCGCTGTTGCTTCCAATGAATCATGGTCATAACGCGGGAGTTTGATTTGCGCCAAGAATTCCCGTCTTTTCTGTAGTTATGGGAAGTTGAAACGGCCCAAAGGGAACTCGGCCATTCCGTCTTCAACCACTTCCCGATTAGTTGATTTTTCGAAAACGGCTTTAAGAGTCGTATAGCGATGTATCTGCGTGCGTCTTTCGTTAAAATGGTATTGA
Organism: Aphodius sticticus; assembly: GCA_963966075.1. Classification (NCBI taxonomy): domain Eukaryota; kingdom Metazoa; phylum Arthropoda; class Insecta; order Coleoptera; family Scarabaeidae; genus Aphodius; species Aphodius sticticus. Next base: position 15,733,599 of record OZ014507.1, read on the forward strand.
TTTAGATTGACTTGTTTGTGCCATTCTGCTAATTAATTGGGAAAGTGTTAGGATTAATAACTCATATCTTTGTCTAAATTCATCAGGTATTATTTATTTAATTTGTAAATATAGAGTATTGATGAATTCTTTTGCAATTTAAGTATTGAACCAACTCTTTCGTCTTGGACGTGTTTTCCTTCAGAGTGGAATTTAACAAAGTCTTAAAGAAAGAATACATAAATCGCCCTTCGTTTTATAGTAATTTAACGACTGGTGCTTCCACAGTATTAAAAACGCTATAATGAATAAAGAGTTAACCAATTAGATGTTGTTAGTAAGGTAATTTAGGCATACCCAAGCATTTTTGTTCGATCAGCATTATGACGTGATAGCATTAAGTAGCCTCACGAACATCATGAACAAGATGTAAAAATATAAACCTGCCATATGCCTGTTTCGATCCCACATAATACCACATGTGTTTTCTGCTTGATTGCTTTAGTACTCAAGGTTCAAGGTTTCATTTAAGCTTACTAGAAATTTCTATCGTATCACACCTCGATAGAATTTGTCACAAGTCAAAATTACATAATATGAATTCCTTGATGTCCTCAAGGATTCTTATTCTCATTCCAGAATTCTCTACGTAGGCTGAAATGAAAGCTCAAACCTTCAAGTTTTAACTTATCTTTAACATATCTTTTCGCTTCATAGATTTAGAGTTATAGGTTATAGTCTAGTTATAGTCTCAATTAATGTACATTTTTTATGATAATTCTATTTACATCTTTTCGGAGAAAAAGCTCTGTCAAAGAATTCATTTCACAGAAATTATTTATTTTAATTATTTCAGAAAAATTCAATTATTATCAAAGCAGACTATCAAACGGTTCTTGTCCTGATTATATTTTATATGTTATCTTTCCATATTGTACAAAGCAATCATCAACACGCATCCAGCTTTTTCGTGATACGCCCGTATAATTCAATGTTGAATCCCACCGCTGCCACCAACAAATCTTCCTCGGGTTAAAAATTTAACGTAGATGTCGCTCGAGGACGGCAGGGCGGGCAGCCGTCGAGACTGACACACGTCTCGTATCTCAAAGGGATTGCAGTTGGAAAATGTACGGCCAGTAAGCAACCATCCAATTCCCGGCGAGCTTTGTCGAAATGAGCTGTACCCACTTTAGGAGTCAGCTGGCTGCACTGCAACCGGCACCTCTGGCGATGCTGAAATTGTATTAAGCGGTTTGCTTTTCGCACAGAAGCAGGCCGGCACACAGATCGAGGACCGGATTTAATTTATTTAAAGTGCTCTCTGTCTCGTTTTTTTTTAGGGTTAGAGTAACAAACAAACTGATTTAAGGAAAAAAATCAATCATGAGGACAGAGAGGTTTGTTGATTGTTGGATAACATTGTGAAAACAAGGGGAAAACAAGTTTTTGTTGAAGATTTCAATTTAAAGGACGATTCAATTACATTTAAGGTAGATACGTACTGCATAAATTGAAACCATAAATTGCTAGCTCTTCACTTTATTTTATCATATCCTTTTCCATCTAATAAAAAAAAGAATAAAGAGTCGCTCTTGAGTTTGCTACAGCAATTAGTTACCTATTTAACAAATTATAATAAAATTTGTGTCTGTTTTTCGCTAAAATTAATGGAAATCTCGTATATTCGAAGAGATAAACGAAAGGTTATGTATTCTTATGTTGGTTAATCATATAAAAAATAACCTATAGGTATTTTATGTGAATAAAGAGAATTAAATGAAAAACGTATAGAGACAACTAAATAAAAATAAACTGAATTAGGTTTGAACGAAAAACTTTAGCTACCGGGGGGGATGCCACCGGCCCATCTTAAAATTGTAGTACATAATTATTCGTCATTCATCATAGCCGGAGTGATTTCCTGCTATAATATGTTCAATTAGTATTATTATTGAACCAAAACTCAAGAAAGTAATAGCTCTTCGTTTTGATGTTTTTTCACTGAATTATAAAATTTTATGACAACGCTACACAATAATTTAGCAAATTGTCATAAGATTTTGGTTATTTTATTTTTTTGGTATATTGGTGTATTACAATAGATAAGACAATAGGTTCCTATGTAATGCACTAGAAAAATTGTACAAGTTTTATATCAATTCATTTGCTCGCAGACCTATAGGATTTAAGCCTATATACACACAGAAAAGTAAATACTTCACTCAAAGCAATATGCTTTCATCCAAGTAAATGATTAGTTTGCTATAGCCGCAAGTAGATATTTTCTCAAGTTAAGAATAAAGAGATATTGTTGAATTGAAATGATCATATGCTTGTATATCTGAGAAAATATTTTCTTGCAATGAGTATAGATATTATTAGTTCAAGAACATGATCATAATGTATTGAATAGAAATTACTGTTTTAGTTTTTTTTTAAAAAGGTAGGGAATTGTGTGAAATAAGTAGACAATAACTTAGCAAATGATGTTTGTTTTATTGTATGAAATTTCTTTGCTTAATTACATATATACTTACCTATTTATAAATTATCACCACCTAAATTATCTAAGGCATGGAAAAAACACCATATTCTATTAGACATCAAATTGTTTCCATTATATTACACAAGTAAGTTTTCTGTGGCATGTATGTTGATCTGGTGACCACTATATGGCTAGGCAAAATTTACGTACCGTGTGCGTCACAAGTCACAACTACAAACTGCGTCAAAAATACGTTGAACATAAGTACTGTAGGCTATTCACGCAAAATTAAAACTATATACTTTCATAATATTATAGATCGCGTAGTTATTGCGTACAGTACCTACAAAATTAGTAAAGATATACTTACATATTGAACTCTTCCCGGACAATACTCGGTAGTCAGCGAACACGACGCCATAGCAGACCCCAACTAACTGAAGGCAAAGGCCGATGCTAAAAATCTTAAATCTCGGCAACGTTCGTGCACGTTTGAGTGTAAATGCGCAAGCGCGTTGCAAGCAATGGCTTACTTGATTCAAGATATTGATCAACTTCTTGAATTCAGAATTTAAACTACTTGGTTTGAAAATTATATACTTAACCGAAACTAATAACTCTGAGATTGGGATATTCTTGAATTGTGAGAACAAGGAATTCTTAAATGAAAGAAATTGTTTCAAACCAAGTAAATATGTACTTTCATCTAAAGCAATAACCGCAAGTAAATAATTTTCTCACGTTTTGAGAATATACTTCGCTGTGTGTAGTAGTATTTAGCACGATCAAATACTTATAGCAGCATTTGTGTTTCTTTTGCATTAATAAAACTTTGGCAATAATGCTAAATTGTGAAAAATAGCTTTTACCGATAAATACCTACTGGAAAATCGCAACATTGACCTACATGTCATGCTAAAAGCCCGAAATGATACTATAATAGTACATTATTATACAAGTTTTATAAGACGTCAAATTGGCGCACGAGTTGCTTTTGAGTGCTCAAATGGAACGAGTGCGCCAATACGTCTTATAAAACGAGTGTAATATACAATTTTTTTACTTTGCGTCATTAATTTTATATAAATTTAGAAATTGTGCTAAATTTAGCTATATTGCGCTAAATTAGAATCTAGGGTATTTTGCGGGTACCACGTGACAGTACTGTAGTTGTAGTAAACTATCAACTTCGTAAGGTTGGGATGAAATCATGACAACATCTAATTGTGAATAATTTTACTCTACTTTAGCCTACAAGCAAAGCTGGGCAAAGTTAATCAGCAAGTTAACTTCGTTAATCATTAATCCGTTAACGAAAAAGTTAAATTCGTTAACCGATAGTCCGTTAATTTGTTACAAATGTAACGGGAGTTAAAGTTAACCGTTAATCGATAACTTTTTATAAAAAATCTACCGGTGAGTATGCAACCCAAATAACGGCGGACCTTTCTTGCGGTTGCATATGTAAAAAATGCCTTAGACACTTTTCAAACTAGGTACAGTGGTAACTAAAAGAACTACATTGCGAGATACAAAGATGCACATCATCAATGCAGTTTTGAAAAATGGCATGCAATTGTATGACAATTTGTACACCATTTAAATCTGTGCAACTTTAATAAATCGCATGGCTTGAACATCAGTGATTTTTATTTTTTGACAACAATAGTTGCTTTGGGTTGGTAACAAACATAACCTCCATGCTTTGCTATTAAATTATTGATTACGCTTTTCTTCCACACACAGTTTTTAAATCACAGCAAACAATAACAAATAACGAAATGCGGAATAGGTTATGTTTCGCGTCTATACACAGTGGTGTCACAAAATTTTCGTTTTAGACAAAAAATCCTAGATTGTTGCTATAAACGCACGCACTTACATATTTAGAACTGATCGAACTGATCCTAATTCCATATAACTTGATAATTTTAAAATGTTTCATAGAGTAAAACAAAAAATCACATTGGACTTGACGAATTTAATTGCGCGTTTTTACTCGCGCGCATGCTTTATATACGGACGTCACCTCACACAAAGTAGTACGTCACACATGTAAACAAAACCAAGTCCGAACTTGCACATAATGCCTATACAACCATTTGAAATATTTATTGATGTTATTTCCGATTTAACGGACTTGAATTAACGGATGATGAATGTAGCGGAAGTTAGTCAGTCCCTTAATGGTTTTGAAAGTTAACTTAAAAGTTAATTCGTTAACAAAAAATTAACCTTCGTTAATTAACGATTAACGGATTAACGCTTTTGTGCCCAGCTTTGCCTACAAGTTTTAATAAATAATCAGCGAGGTCGCAACTATGATCACAATGGAGCTTGGGGCAACACTTTTAACACTACTGTGATAAAAACTTACATGGCACTCAGTATAAAGGAAACAACCTAAAAAGTTAACTTTAAAATAGTCGTTTCATAATTATAATAATCAGAATAGAATTGTTATAACGGTTAATAGCAATTTCTACCTAGTACCGCTGGCTTATACAAGTATACACGCACATATAATTGAAACCAAATTCTAATTTCGGTGTAATAATTTATTAGAATAAATTATACTTAGCAAAATTACATGTGATGGAGATAATACAAATACGTTGCACACAACCAGAACAAAGTCGGGAGCGACGGACAAAAACGAATACGGTATTGACACGAGCAGAATTCGGTCCAATATGTTATCCGAAAACTTATACGTTACCTACATAAACTAAGAAATCCTCAACACTTTAAATGTACTATAGCTTCCTACGTGTATGCTGATATTCAATAAACCATTTATTGCGGATAAACAATCCCGCAGCAGTAATTAAAATCGTTCATATCTACGATGTAGGTTTGATCTTCCCATAGTACCTTACTAAAGTAAATCTGGTCCTTGAATTATATCTGAAACGGGCATTTGATGTTTAGTTGACAAGAATGATGACGATCACTCACTCACCAGAGTCGCAAAACATCACCGAAAACGTCATGCTGGCGTACCTTGATGAACACAGCAAAACTAACAAAGCCCCAACCCTTTGGTCATACTATAGCAGGCTACACGCCTGCTTATATATGTATAGAATATTGATATTTCGCACTTTATGCGATTGCAAGCGATTCAAAAGAGACAGTTTGTGGTTGTGTTGTGCGTTTGACATATGGCATTTGATATCAACGTGACCAATCTTAGAAAAAGGTTACTAAAAACGGTGTTACAATTTATTAATTGTAACACCGAAAGCAGTGTTAGAATGTATGCATTGTGAATGCAAAGTAGAAAAATACAACTTTCGGGCATGTATCACGTTAAATTGATAATTCTTAGGTTTAACGCTGTAATCGTAGGAATGGCCGTGTTTCGGCTTCTATAAAGTAACAAAATAAATAATTACTTTATAGGTATACCTATTTTAATTGGGGGATTCGGAAATTGATTTAAACTTCCAGTACAACATTACATACCTGAAGAACTAGAGTTTGATTGCTAACTATGATTCCATTCGTTGTGTTGCTTTGTAGGCGTTCGCCATCTCGCAGCCACCATACGCGATATACCTGAAAAGACAAAAAAACACGTGTGAGATTTCTAGTAATACTTCACTTCTGCAATGTTGTTTTTATATTAGTCAGACACATTAGATGTTTTATTTAAATAAGAAGGTTCGTGTTAGTTACCAATGTGCATTACAAACAGGAAGAAATAAATAATAATTTGCTCGTTTGCCAAGTTTTTCTTTACAAGCAAGTTATAGTAATAAATAATATTTCTTTGATTAATGTTGTTTTCGAAGTCGGTGAGATGCAAACTTCTATTTGATTTCTACACTATTTTTCAAGCGTGATATTAAATTTACGAAGCATGGCTTGCAATGCCGCAAATAATTGAAGAGTGAAAGTCATAGACAAAAATACTGGCGAAATGTATAGAGCCAGCATATATAAATGTATACAGTTTCTGGATTCTTTCCTTACAGCGTGATTCTTATTCTTAACCACCAGAGATTGTTAAGGAACAAAATAATCGTTTCTATGAAAATCATATAGTTTATCGATCATAGTAGTTTTCGAAACATAAAACATAAAATGTCAAAATTTTTGATAATGATAAAATCATTGTTACATGGTGAGAACATTTATGTGGTAATAGCTTGTGCGTCTTGTAACTGTTATAATGTGCTGTATTAGCACGGTCATTATTTATGCAAATCATAAAAATAATCTTTAAGAAAGATTGAGCTACTACTTGATTCGGGTTGATAACCTTAACATAACAGGCATCCTTCAGTATCCTTCAATGTTTATACAGCGCGTTCCACAATTTTTCATTAATTCTTTTAGCAAATGTCATTCTAAATGAAACTTATCACATGGACATATTTGTTTTTCAAATCTTTAAAAAGTTACAGCCGTTTAAAACATTAACAAAACCAAGAAAAATAAAAGCAAAATACATATCAGAAAATGCGAAGTGAATGAACAATGAATGTGAACAATCAAACCCCGTCAAAACTGTACGGAGTAAATACATTTATGTAAACAAAAAATGGACACACGTAGAAACAAATAAATCCATATCTAGAACGATATAATCATTCTGATGAAAAATTCATATACTTGAAAGCATTTTAAGTTGTTTTAAGTTAATATTTCACAACGGCTGTAACTATCTAAGGAATTGAAAAAGAAACTACATCCATATAGAACTTAACACGTAGTATGACATTCATCTGAAAAAAGTGGGTGCTATGACGAAAATTATCGATTTTGCTTTTTCCCCTGTTTCGAATCTTCTCTTTTCATAGCAAAAGTAGTATATTATAATACAAGTTTTCTAAGGTAATCAAAAGATTTATCATTTTATGTAGTTGAAATTCACATAGCTGTCATATAGGTTAAAGGTTTCATGTTAACCTACTTACATAATTCTATCATACAATTATTTATAAGGTTTATGTTATCATTTATTTATATTTATATCAAAAAAATATTTTTAGAGAGCATAGATTATGTTTCATATTTTAAATAATAATACAATGGCCCACTAAAAAAAGGGGATTCAATTGAATTCTCTAAGTAGGCAAAAATGAAACCTTAAGGCTCCCGTCTCCTACCCCCAAAACGCCAAAATAACCGTCGCTATAATTATGGCGCCAATCCTGAAATGCTCGCTACCATTCTATTCTGAAGGCCCTTTATGCAACTGCAATCGGAAAGGAATTTCAATATTTACGAAGATTATTTATGGAAATTTTAGTGTCCACTACAAATATGGAAATGCTTTCCGATGGCAGTTGCGTCTGATTATTGTCTGCTGTAATACATATTACTTTAAATTTGAAGTGGCACACCTAATCCGAAATCTAGCGCCCGGATCGATATGAAACCTTCGCTATCTTACTAAAATGGATGCGCTGATCACGAATTTACATAGAACAGGTCTCTATCTCTACTGGTTGCCGAGTTGTGCTCAAATAACACGAAAATAAGCGAATTGACCACATAACTTCAATATGGTGCTTCTTAGGCATATAAAAGTATACATATTTTTGATGTACTCGTCGAGAGCTATAATTAGGATGTTTGCGGCTTTTCGCGTTTTTCTCGAGAACCACTCAACTTAGAGCAACGCGGTCTTCAGAAATGGTTTCCTCGGCCAATTTCCTATCCAGTGACGTGTGAATCGTCAAAATCGGATGGCTAGATGGAACACAGTGCGCCTTAACAATTCAAAACATAGTAAAATGGCAATTTTAGCAGTTTTTGATACTTTGAGAAGTCATAACTTCCGTACCGTTCCATATAGAAAAAAATCAATTACTCCAGCGTAATCGGCGTCAAAAACTGTACCAGGGACCAAAATCTCAATTGGGTGGGAGGTAGTTTTCTTTTTGCCAACTGATCAAAATTTTGATAAAAATCGTACTTTTTTACTTTATATTAGAAGTGGCACACCTAATTCGAAATCTAGCGCCCGGATCGATATGAAACCGTCGCTATCTTACTAAAACGGATGCGCTGATCACGAATTTACATAGAAAGGTCTCTATCTCTACTGGTTGCCGAGTTGTGCTCAAATAACACGAAAATAAGCGAATTGACCACATAACTTCAATATGGTACTTCTTAGGCATATAAAAGTATACATATTTTTGATGTACTCGTCGAGAGCTATCATTTGGTGGTGGGTTAATCTCTCTATCGCCAACAGTTGCAAAGTAATTTTTTTAAAATATTTTTTCTATCTCAATGTGCTAAATTTAGATCGAAAAGAATATCAAATTTGTTTGAGAGATAGGGCTGTCTAATGGGGTCGTGCTTATGCATTGGGCTGTGCTGAGTTCAACGGTGTGCTCGGTTTTCCCGTAAAGCGTACGGTTTGTCCAGAAAATGTAAAATTAGGATTTTTGCGGCTTTTCGCGTTTTTCTCGAGAACCACTCAACTTAGAGCAACGCGGTCTTCAGAAATGGTTTCCTCGGCCAATTTCCTATCCAGTGACGTGTGAATCGTCAAAATCGGATGGCTAGATGGAACACAGTGCGCCTTAACAATTCAAAACATAGTAAAATGGCAATTTTAGCAGTTTTTGATACTTTGAGAAGTCATTCATAACTTCCGTACCGTTCCATATAGAAAAAAATCAATTACTCCAGTGGAATCGGCGTCAAAAACTGTACCAGGGACCAAAGTCTCAATTGGGTGGGAGGTAGTTTTGTTTTTGCCAACTGATCAAAATTTTGATAAAAATCGTAGGTACTTTTTTACTTTATATTTGAAGTGGCACACCTAATTCGAAATCTAGCGCCCGGGTCGATATGAAACCTTCGCTATCTTACTAAAATGGATGCGCTGATCACGAATTTACATCTCTACTGGTTGCCGAGTTGTGCTCAAATAACGTTTTTTTTTTCAAATAACACGAAAATAAGCGAATTGACCACATAACTTCAATATGGTACTTCTTAGGCATATAAAAGTATACATATTTTTGATGTACTCGTCGAGAGCTATCATTTGGTGGTGGGTTAATCTCTCTATCGCCAACGGTTGCAAAGTAATTTTTTTTCTATCTTAATGTGCTAAATTTAGGTCGAAAAGAATATCAAATTTTTTTGAGAGATAGGGCTGTCTAATGGGGTCGTGCTTATGCATTGGGCTGTGCTGTAATACAAAAATATAATTAAATGTTAACTATAAGAGCACGAGATGTATTTCTGAATTTCTCTAGAATTGCATTCTGGGATATTCTAGTGCGTGATTGTAGTGAGTTGGCAGACATATTTACAATAGCGATGGTTCAGGTATCAACAACTAGATGGCGCGGCCTATTCCACATTTGACTAAAATGACCATTTTTGTGATATGTCGATTGTGAAAATACTCTATCATCTACTAGAAATTTCAAAATCACTCCAGTATGCACTCTATTTTTAATATTTGTATTTTTGTACAAATAGAAAGCAATAAAATTATTTTTCTAGGTTATACGTCAAATAGACTAAATACGAAATAAATTTAGGCATGGTTATAGTGGCGCCATCTACAAATGGTATTTCTTTTATTTCGAACCTTTAGAGAAAAGCGCGCCATTTGAATTGAAACAGGAGCCTTAAACCTCGATCATTAAGCTACGAACAGCAAAATCATTCAAATCTTTATAGACAAGAATACCTTCGCCTAGGTAACAAATTTCAGAATTGATTTCAGGTCATCGTTGCCGCCGCGTCGCTTCGTATCGAATAATTAAAACGCGGGCACGTTTCTCGTTTCCCGGAAAAAAAGTGATTAACGTTAACGTTCTCTTTGTTCCTCGCATTTCTCTTCTCATAGTAACATGATAGACGGACCGTGTCGGGTCGTTGGTATATCGGCTCGTTCGTTTATTCAACGCGATCGTAATAATTAATTGACGTAAATCAGATATCGTGTCTGTGTACGGTTTTTTTGAAAAATGATCGCGTGGACGAGTCCGAAGCGCGCCGCTTGCATATAATAGATTTTCGGGTTATACGGCAGAGCATAATGGCCTCGGCTCGTCTATTGTCAAATTTTCTCTCTGTCCCTGGTCTGCTCTCCCTATATATGTATATCGCTAATCGCGGACCATAAACGCTCAATTTGACGGGACTTGTTTTCATTTCGGCCATAATTGGCTTATCTGGACAGTCATACAAGCTATAACACGCCCACGCATAAAATCGACCCCGTTTCCGCTCGTACATTCACGAATCACAATGAAAAGTTTCCGGGATAATTGGGTGTAATCAAAATTTTATTTGCTGTTTTATTTCTTATCACCGAATTGCAATGTTTTGGTTGTTTCTTTTTAGATAATCAATGTATATAAAAACATACATTTTTGGAGGATATCAAAATGTGTCTCGACATTCTGAGGCTAACTTTTTATTCACGAAGTGATGTTGGTTACTTAAAGCAATCTTATACGTTTGGTTTACTTTTTCCATGCTTTAAGATATGAGGTTATATGAGGTTTGTATTACCAAATTGACCAATGAAGAGGAACATATACAGGGTGAGTTATTAGTATCCCAACGGTCGATAGTTAATAAATCGTTTGTGAAAGAAAAAAATATTTTTACAAAAGTTGTTTGAGCCGCCGTTTTCTATAACGTAAAATTATTTTCATTTATACATTTGTTTATCCAACCGTGTATGTTGCTAAGTCACAGCTTTAATAGTTCCAGAGATATTCATCTGTTTTTCCAAAATATGCCAGTTGCAGGATATTTTTAAAAACTATATAAAAACAACATTTTTGCCGATTTTGCCTTTAAACTATGTGAGGCAATAGTCAAAGCCAGTATGTAGATGATAGTATCCAAAAATATTAGATAAACTATACAGGCTGTTCATTGAACTTAGTAAATTATGATGTTGTCAAATGGCTTTTTCTCGAATTTTTTTTATGAAACATTCTGTATAATATGTGTTCCCTGCAATAACCCTTTATTACGCTCCAATTTAAATCTAGTATGTCATACACCTTTTTTTGTGATATTTGCAATTTAACGAAAATGTAATGCAATTGTAAATTTTAATATTGCAGTGACTAAGGTATTTGGTAGTTTGATGTAAAGTCTTCAAGTGGCAACAGAAGAGATAATTTAGAAACGATTTAACCAGCTTGATCCTTATACAAAGTATTACCATTATCAACATATTAACAATTTTATATGAAATTTGGTAAGTATATTTTGCCGTCTCTCGTATGGCAACCGAACACGCGATTTAAAAATTTCAAATTACTGCTAAAGTAAATCCTAAACCCTGTACTTTTAGGTTAACTATCGTGTTTGTTGACTTCTGAGTGTTGAAAATCAGATTTTCTTTGTTGTGATTTATGTGCTCAAAACATACAGAATCCAAATATGCAACAAAAACAAGCTGAAAAAATCTATTAAAAATACTTTCAAATAATCCACTTTCCACGTTGTCAATACTACTCATTATCATTCATATTATCCCAATTTTAAATTGTCTCGCCAGAAAAATAACCTATCTTAAACTAATTAACAATAGTAAGCAGATATTGTTCGTTGTTCTTTGTACCTAATACAAATCCGTTCTCAAACGTAGCTCATCAAGACATGTTTTAGCGTTTCTGTTTGTTTTTGTGTATGAGCGCACATACTATTACAATGAAATGTCCCAGCACAATTTTCACACAATTTTTCACTAGTCCCCCTAAAATTACACTGTTTCTGGTTTACTTCGGAGCCCATCTGAAGTTACTAGGTCATCAGGTTCGCTCGTTGCAAATATCACAAAAACTAGTAAAAATATATATGTACGATATAGTGAATATAAATTACAAAGAACTTAAGGCACGATTCAATTAGCAAATAATATACAGGGTGTTCCATCTCAAGAAAAAGCGATTTAAATATGTGTACAACTTACACAGTTGGAAAGACAACTTCCTTAGTATTCATAATATGGTATGATATACAGGGCGCTCTATTTAAAAAAATGTACAGACCTTCTGTCACGCCTAAATGCAACACGTTGTATGAATGAAAATAATTTTACGTTATATAAATTAATGAGTGAAACAACTATTTCATTTTTCTTTCTCACCCGATTTGATGACTATCGACAGCCGCGATACTAATAACTCACCCTATATAAAGGAACGAGCTGCAATTGTAAAGATTTTTTTCATTATGAACCAGTTAGAAAAGTTATTTTTAATGTTTGAAGTTGAAGAAGGCTGAAATTTTTAATACTAAAACAATATCCATGCCATCATAGTTTGGAGTCATAATTTCGAGACAAATTTACGTCTGATATAAAATGATGTGGCGACAAGGAAATAACTTATCAAGCAATTCAGATAGAAAGATTATTTAATTAGGCTAATTAGTGACTAAAATTGGGTTAACAGTTTTAGAAGAAAATACAGGCTTTTCTCATAAGTTGGTGTGTCTAACTCAGGATTATTAGATTTAAAAAAAAATGGATTGGGACAGTCGGTATTTCGAGATCCTAAAGAAAAAAACATTAATAAATTACTTATTAATAATATTAAGAGGAAAGCTGGTTAATCGACGGTGAGATGTAAAAGGAGAAAGGTATTTGTCGGGCAATTCCGTCATACGAAAATCGATGAAGCAACCGTAGACACGTGTTTCGTGTTTTTTGTTTTTTTTACCGTGCTGATGAGGACTAATAGTCCGAAACACGTGTCTACGGTTGCTTCATCGATTTTCGTATGACGGAATTGCCCGACAAATACCTTTCTCCTATTAATAATATTATAATTATAAACTAAAGTATGGATATTCAATATACATTATTGGTTTTGGATACCCAAAGGAAATTTCAGTTTTTCTTTATAAATGTTTAAAAATACTTGAGGTAAGTAACCGGTTGCGTTAAGTAAATAGCATCATCCGACAGTGTATAGATAATGTGCACAATCAGGGCTTTGACTTTTTTATTGAATTGATTTTATTAGTTTTTTAATGAAAAATCCTTTGGTGCTTTTTATCCTGTCGAAATTTGCTTTTTAACAATGATCAGGAAACAATTAGCGTTTTTTCTGTTATAATTAAAAAAAAATCATCGGTACCGCATGCCAAAGTTACGAACTTTGCACCGTTTTATTTTTATTCCACACTAAATTTGGGCACAATTCATTCAAACACAATGTTAGAAATTTTTTTAGTTCTCCAATTACTTACTTTCTCAAGAATAGAATCAAAGAAGAAATTTATGAGCAAATGACAACTGATTCTGGTGTGCTCTTTTACGTAGATCAGAATCTGAAGTATCCGAAATTGGTGATTTTTTAAGGCCTTATTGAAAACTTTATTTTCAATTTCTGCCTTGTTTATAAGGAAAAAAGCAGACCAGAATCAGGTAATTTATTTTATATTTTTGTGGTTGGTCAGTGTAATCATTTGTCTTTAACTCTGGCTTTTTAATACATGGTAAAATAATATGAAAATCTGCCGTTGCTCTGAAACTTATGTATACTTAAAAGTTTTTTTAGGCAATAATTAAAGCAAAGCATACAGAACGAATACATATGATTTCATAACCTTGATAAGTTTATTATGGCACTCAAAGTTATTGTAGTAATTTTTTTTACATACAAACTTCTTTAATTTTTGGGAAGTTTAGCGGCCGGTAGCGACGCACAATTAATTTTTTTAAATTAATTTAAAAAGTAACTGTAACTGTTTTCCTGATAACATAACATTTTGAAAAGGTGCCGCCTAATATAAACAGTTTTGCTTTTTTAATTGACAAGAGAAAACCTAATGAAAAGGAGACAATATTGAAAAATACTCAATAACTATGTACTTTTTAACTCAATAGCTCTGACAAAATGTCATCTACAAAGAATGCTATATTTATAAGAATAACATAAAGCGTCAACAGACTTTTTGCGTTGTTTTTACGATTATTTTTACTTTATCATACGTAGTATGTAAAGTATTGTAATCGTGCCAACATTTTTTTTTGAGATTTTAGCGGAAATATGTCTTTTTGGGTCCCCTGAACATTTTTGACCAAGGTACAAAAAAATGTCTGTGTGTGTGTGTGGATGTGGGTGTGTGTGTGTGTGTACCCGTTTTTTTGTGGCGACGATTCCGGAGAAACTACTAAAGGTATCGGGACGAAACTTCATATTTAGAAGTTTCATGACCAAACTTAGAGCTGAAAAGCTTTCTGTTGAAAAGGGTCCAAAGAAACTGGAGGTTTAGTCTTAGCATTTTTCAAAGATTTTGCAAATAAGTCGACATTTCTGGAAATTTGTCGAAATAGTTAAATAATAAATTAAAGAAGAGGAAATTCCGAATAATTTATGACTGTGACATTTTTTGGTACAATTAATAGTTTAGCTGCATGAGCAAATTCTATTTCATCGAGATCGGTCGTACTGCATTAAACCTAGTAGCCATGATATGTCAAAAATTTTGATTCTAATGACAGTAGTTAGTGTCAAACGCTAATGTTTTGACACAATATAAGCTGCGTTCGTATGTTGCACCGTTACACTTTTTACACCCAATAACACGTATCATTTTGACGGGGTACCCGATGTCAACGGAGTACAATATCCGAACGCAGCTTTAATAGACATATCAGTCTAGTTCTACTAGTTTTATTTTAATGTAGACATGGCCGATCTCGAACAAATAGAATCTCATGCAGCTAAACTTTTAATTTTATATATAGTATGATAAAGTCATGTGCCTGGCCACATCAGATATTTTCTTTATATCATTCGTCGACGTAATTATGTTTATCGTAAAATCACGCGTCCTAAAATCGGGATTTTTAAAGAGAGTGCGGGACACGGCGTTTTTCTATTCACTTCGGGATAGTCTCGCTCAAATGGCGATGTCTGACAAGCCTAGCCTAACCCCATTTGACCAAATGTTCTTGACAGACTGCCTTGAAGAGTCAAGATATTGGCCGTTCTGAAAAAGAACGCTATTATCAAAGTAATGATTGGTACCAAAGGATCCTTCTTTTAAAGACAGAAATTAGCCCACCAGCCATTTCAGACAATTTCGGATTTGCCATATTTCTTGAATTTTATACCGTTCAAAATCATTCACAAATAGTGTGAGAGTACTGACCCATCCAATAAAACTTAGCCTAATGAAACACCTTTCAGCATTTCTGACTCTCGATATTATTTCTCATTACAACTAACATTTTATGGTAATGTTTAGTGAGGGTAAAATTGTTCACCAGCATTATCTGTTTTCTACCGGCGCATTCGCCATTTTTGCATATATAATTTTTAATTTTCCTTGGTTTATTCCAGTCTCTATATTTAAGTGTTTGAGCAGTGGTTGTTAAAATGTTACTGATGCTGCGTGGTACTATATTGATAATCCACTAGTTGCGTCTAGCTAGTTGTGTCTAGCATTTAAATTTTAACCTTGACAAATGTAGTCTATGTAATAAACTCTATTTTCAGGTCGTTCATCAACAAACCAGTTCAATATTTAACAAAACAAAAGACGAACAGAACTTCCAACATGCTGGCAACTTTAAATTTTCAATTTTAGAACACGGTAGATCGCAATTGAGGGAAAAAGTCGGGGCCCGTTTATCCATTATGTAGAACAGTGGGCAGGACGTGTCAATTTAAAAATTTACGATACCTCGGCGACAATGGCGATTGTACCGGAAGCGGTGGGGAAATGAATTCGCGGGCGGTGCAAAGGTGACGTGACTTTTATTCGGAATTTGTCCTGGTTTTCCTGGTACGCCCACCGTGAGATGTTTGGCGAACAATACCGGACCTGTGGAATATTTCTATCCTGGTCTTGTAATAATAATATTGCGAGTTTGAGAACTTGCGTAAAGCCGTTTTTCTGTTGACAGCGTAAGAGAAAATGTTATGCGACGAACAGGAATAAAGAGCACATGCTATAGATGCAATATGGGTATTGAAATTTGTATAGCAAAGGAAAATTTGAATAGCCGACAAAGGGAACGGTAGGAAATTCTACAAAAGGTACATTCAATAGGGTAGTGCAGAAATGACTTATTTGTGACTTTTTTTTACGATATCTGGATTGAATGGTATTGCGTATTGCGTTTTTTGATAAACTTTGTAGCCTTTACAACTTTAATCTAATTATTTGATTGATTATACCACATGGACAAAGGCGGAATTCCAGTTTGACAAAGCAACCGAATCTCACAAGAAAAGGTTTGTTAAGTTACAGGCTAAGAAGATTGTGACCAAATTTGCAACTCTGGACAAAGTAGTTATAAATATGTCTCACCACCAACTCTCCACCGGTGAACTGTCGGTGCTAGGCAAAGGGTTGAACTTTGCAATCGCACCCATACCAGTACCTTCTGAAAATAATAATAAATAACAATACCACCTGAACAATGTTAGTCCTTCCATCAACTTCACGATGGAAATAAAAGCGGATAATCAGCTGCCATTCTTGGATGTGCTGGTATACAGAACGGCAACGGTCGATAAGGTATGCGACTCCAGCACCTTGGACGACGAACGGAAACACTTGGAGTGGCCCCTACGTCAGAATGGATAAGTCCGACATACGGGGTGTCACACAAAGAAAGCCGCAAGTCTCACAGAAACCGCAAGAGTCGAAGGGGTTCGCTTGCTTACCATACGTAAGTGGGGTATCAGAAAGAATCGGTAGATTACTGAAGAAATCGGGTATCACGGTAAGGAATAGAGCACCAGCTAAGGTAAGGGACCTTTCGCCTAACCCAAAGGATATCACACCACTCCTAAAGAAGGAATGGGTATACAAGATAACATGTGAGTGTGGAACATGCTATGTAGGACAGACAGGACGAATCATCGAATGTCGAGTCAAGGAGCACAGTAGAGACGCCCGACTAGGCAAGATTCAACAGTGGATTTCGATGATCTTAAGATGTTGGCAAGGGTGAGTAATTATCATCGGAGGCTTATTAGAGAAGCCATCGAAATTTACAAACATTCTAACAACATCAATCGCGACGAAGGAACTGACATTAGTATGGGCTGGAAATCGATCGTAACGCGGTCAGGCGGAAAAACACATGGGAGCGGTAGCTCCAGATGTGTGAATTGAGGTGTAAATTTAGGTATATAAGGGAGATTTCTTTGGTAGGTCTTCAGTATTCAGATAGCTCTGAAGAAGCGAGCAACATGGTTCGCGAGCAAACGTCAGCATTTACGAATCTTGACACATGGCATAACCCGGAATCAATTTATTTTCTAAATGATTCTGGCCGGGCCGTGAAAGCCTACGAACTTACATACAGTAAACTTTTGAATGTAGGTATAACAAAAATTCTTAAACTTCCAATTAGTCAATACAATAATGGAATCTAGTTTTTGAGAAAAAAGCAAATAATACAACAAGCGCATATTTGGTTCTCAAAAACTAAACTCAATTTGAAAATTTCAGCCTTTACATTTATATTCTACGGAAGAAAACATACCGGAATCAGTTGTTTCTTTTTTTGTGTTGTGAGTTATTAGGTTGAGTTATTAGTGTGGTATTAGGTTATTAGGGTGAGTTATTAGTATCTCGGCGGTCGATAGTTAATAAATCGTTTGAGAAAGAAAAAAATATTGTATACAAAAGTTGTCTGGCTCGCCATTCTCCATAACGTAAAATTATTTTCATTTATACAGGGTGTTGCATTTAGGTGTGACTAAAAGTATGTAATTTTTTTTAAATGGAACGTCCTGTAAAATTTATTGTATTATGAATACTACTAAATTTGTGTATCCAACCGTGTATGTTGCTAAGTCACAGCATTAATAGTTCCAGAGATATTCAACTGTTTTTCAAAGATATGCCCGTTGCAGGATCTTTTTAAAAACTATGTAAAAACGAAATTTTTGCCGATTTTGCCTTTAAACTATGTGAGACAATAGTCAAAGCCAGTAGGTAGATGATAGTATCCAAAAATATTAGATACACTATACAGGGTGTTCATTACAGTTAGTAAATTTTGATGTTTTTCAAATAGCGTTTTCTGGCGTTTTTTTAAATGTGTATAATATGTACCCTGTATAATATGTGTTGGCTGTAATAGCCCTTCATTTCGCTCCAATTTACATCTAGTATGTCATGCACCAAATGTTACTATTTTTTGTAATATTAGCAATTTAACGAAAATGTAATGCAATTGTAAATTTTAATATTGCTGTGAATAAGGTGAATTGTCTCTCCAGGAAAATAACCTATTTTAAACCAATTAACAATAGTAAGCAGATATTTTTCGTTGTTTTTTGTACTGAATTCAAATCCGTTTTCAACCGTAGCTCATCAAGACAGGTTTTAGCGTTTCTGTTTGTTTTTGTGTATGAGCGCACATACCATTACAATGAAACATCTCCGCACAATTTTCACACAAGTGAACATGATAGTCCCCTAAAATTACACTGTTTCTGGTTTACTTCGGAGCCCAACTGAAGTTACTAGGTGTTCTGGTTCGCACAGTGTACGTTTGTAAAAATTGCAAAACAAACTTATTAAATTGTGTATTACCTCGATAACCGTAATACATTTTATTTGAATAAATTTAGTTAAATAGGTTCTAAATGGCTTCTTCTAAAACCCTTTAGATATTTTACCTCATGCTACCCAGCACACTGTATACAGAGCAGTATTAAGATACTAAATACCATACTACGCTTTAAATTGAAAATATCACAAAAACTAGTAGAAATAGATATACGATATAGTTAATATAAATTAAAAAGAAAATATTTCAAATAAAGTAACATAAGAAAATAACATATTTTTGCAAATCGTAAAAACGCCCATACACAAAGTTTTATTAAAATATTTATTTTTTAAAAATATATGCATTTTCCTTATTGTAATAACAAGCGTGCGATTCAAGAACAAGACAATACTACTAAAATAACATAAGCTTATCTAATGTTATTAATTTATTTCAAAAAGTAGAGAAATAAAATACCATATCAAAACTTCATAACTTTCTTGACAATTTGCAACAACTTATTATTTGCAACGACACCTTATTCACTGGCTTTATTTTAAATCTTTTTATTTCAATATTTTTTTATTGGCCAAAAACCTACACAACATTATCAGACTTACAATTACTTAAACAACATTTTTGAACATTTCCAATGCGATTCAAAATAACTAGTAACATAGATGGATGTATCATAAACAAAATTCATACAGTTCAACACAATAACTTCAATTAGACCAAGTGGGTGCTTCCATTATATCCCCACAACTCGAATACAATAGCGTACCCATTCTACTCTAAAATACCCATTGTAACACAAAATCTCTCCTGCAAATTGTCCCTTGATCCTCGACAATATTTTCTGAAAGAAATAAGCGAATTATACGACCAACATAACTTCGTAGTTCTATTATACTATCACACGGGATTAGACCCCGTTTCTCTCCATCAGTACCAGGGTGGTTTATAATTTCATTCGGCTGCGCCCAACTATAGAATATGTCCCCGCGGAAAGTACAGTGGCGTGCCGCTAGGCGGGGACACCTGACACTTGCCGCCGAACAATAGGCAAACTGGAGCGCGGGCGCCACGACCTAACATACGTGCGCGCCTTGTAAAGTGGTTAGAGATGGTTACACGCTGTTTGCAGATATGGCATTATGCGGTGGCAGCAAGGTGGACCTTTAAATTAAAAACTTTCACGTACTGAATTATGTACGACAATAACATGAAAACTGCATTAACTGTTGCAGCATGTGTGCTAAGCTCAAAGGATATTACCGTGTACGCGGGCTTTGTGGTTATACTTTTAATTAGCTGAATGTTGGTTTGTTGGAGTTTTGTAAAAGATTATGCGTAGAAACATTTTCCATGTTTAAGTTAAAGGGAGGTTCTCATGTAGAGACATAAAAAGTAGCTCAACTTTGGATCAGTTTTTCAAACAAATTGTAACAGATATCAATACTTAATTTCCAAAGCGCTGTGAATCTAGATGAAATTAGTTGGAGGCTAAACCAACATTTAGTTGAAAAAGGTGAAAATTGATAAACTGGTTGCTATTTGAATTTTAAGTTCGATTTTCTACAGCTTTTTTTTCGTTTTCAAATTGGAATAAATAATAATAATTATTTACAATTTTTACTATTATTATGAGGTTCAGCCTCCAATAAAAAGTATTTTCCTTAAGGGACAAAAGAATAACTCGATCCGTTAAACGATTTAAAAGTAATCGCGCATGCCCGTTTTAAATATCGTGCTTCTAGAAAAACGCGTTGGTTGCATGGGTGTTGTTAACTCTACACTGGAAGGTAGAAACATTATACTTTTTAAAACTCCTCTTCTATATGAATTCATTGAAATATAATAATTTACTCAACATAAGCACCTAGATATATTCGTTCTTATAAGAAATGGACCGGTCAGGTGCCTGAATCACCATGCAGGCGATACGACCTGGGAACTGGTCCCGGACAGTCTTATCAGTACGAGCGTACCATGCAGACGTGTTACTGGATATTGATTGTTATAGAGATTCTTATGACAATAGTTTACTTATTAAAGCTCTATTTATATTAAACAGTGGATTATAATTTATAATCAACGGCTATTCTAACAAATCAGAAGTGGGATACCATAGTTAGAGCAATAATTGTGAAAATAACACCAATTAACAACAATGGCGCCCAAGAAAAGAACAAAGAAACAACTGGAAATGTCAAATCTAGGAAGCTGAGAAAAGTACTTGAGATAATGGTATCAAGGTTATGTACTAGGGATCAAAACTGATTGTTTTTGAGGTATTAGTGATGGTTAAAAAGAGATCTTATAATTTTGGTGAGTAAAAACTTGTCGAGATTATTTACAGTCAGTACACGACAAGAATATAGTACTGGTATGCATAATTGAGGTTTGCAATCCTATTTGCAAAACAATTGTCAAATTTAAATCGACTTAATCTGTTGTTGTGTTTGTTTTTATACCGAGAGAGTTGCACACTGAAGTCGATGGATGCTGCATGCATTTTGAATGTAGCCGTGCTCCTTCAATTGTTAATGGGAGTCAGTATGATCGAGCGGTTTCTGTTGCTTGGTGTATTATAATTAGAGTTGAGAGCTTTATGTTTTGTGGTTCATGATTGAGAACCGAAAATGTCCTTCGTGTGTTATAATTAGAGAATGGGAAGTCCTTATGGTTTCTCTATCATAATTTGAGGACTGAAGGTTTATGTTATTCATATTCCTATTGTAAATTGAGGATTGGAATACCTTGTGCCGTATGTGGCTTGATTTGAGAGCAGAAGTGAAAGTTTATGCGCTTTGAGTATCATAATAGCAGAATTGAAAGTCCTGAATGTTGTGTATTCAAATTTTGGAATTAAACGAGAGTGTGTATGCTTTGCGCATAATTTGAGAATTAAAATTGATTGCTCTGCGTATGATAATTTGAGAATTGCGTTGAGATTTATAACTAGAAAAATGAAATCCTTTTGTACTGTGTTCAGGCATTAATGAAAGGAAGTAGACTGTTTTAACGCTTTGCATTTAAAGGTTGTATTTCTTTTGGTAAGCTTTGTTATGAGATCTATCGTATGTGGCCAGATCATCAGATTGAAATGAACACTGAATTAATGCTATCAAATCTAGAATTTAATTGACTGAAACGTAAAAGGCGGTGCAATTGTAATTGCTATATTTAAAGGGTTTATTTAGTGTTCTTCTTCAAGGGTTTCCGTAAACCAATAGAGATACAGAACAGTTATTGTTATTATTTATGCTATCGGATTTGATTGGGCGACTTGGTCTCTGTCCTGTTAGTGGTAGAGTCAAGGTGTTGACACAGGTTCATCAGCTTTGTGACTTGGTCTCTGTCCCGTTAGTGGTAGAACCAATGTGGAGACTGTGATCATCATTAATATTATTTTGTCTTTTTCATAGAATCTAGACTTAGTACTCTTACGAGCCGACATGTGACTGATTTGATGCAGTATTGTGTTAATATTTAAGGGTTTTGGAAATACGTTGCTAATATTGTATTCGCTTGGAGTTGATTGTGCTAAATCTAGCAGTCATGTGGAAAGCAGTGCGCTTGTATATAACTTATTGTTTGTTTGATATGTTGGAAATCATGCGCTTTACATAAGGTTTTAATGTTTTGGTGTGTTTAAAGCCTGGCGCTTTGCATACTTGAGGTGTGTTGTAAGTTTTGCACTTTGCATACGCTCAAAATGTTTTGGTGTGTTTAAACCCTGGCGCTTTCCATACTTGAGGTATGTTGTAAGTTTTGCACTTTGCATACGCTCAAAATGTTTTTGAAGGTTTTAAAGTTTCTTAACTAAGTTTGTTTTACATGATTGAAGGTATGTTGTAAGTTTCGCAGTTTGTATACGTTCAAAATGTTTTTGAAGGTTTTAAAGTTTCTTAACTAGGTTTGTTTTACATGATTGGAGGTATGTTGTAAGTTTCGCAGTTTGTATACGCTCAAAATGTTAATGAAGGTTTTAAAGTTTTTAAACCAGCTTTGTTTTACATGATTTGAAGTATGTTGTAAGATTCGCACTTTGCATACGCTCAAAATGTTTTTGAAGGTTTTAAAGTTTCTAAACCCAATTTTTGATTTTATGTTTTTGAGGTAGTGTTGTAAGTTTCACACTTTGCATATGCTCAAAATGGTTTTGATGGTTATAAAGTATTAAATCCCATTTTTGTTTTCTAGTTTTGAGGTAGTGTTGTAAGTTTCGCACTTTGCATACGCTCAAAATGGTTTTGATGGTTATAAAGTTTTAAACCCAATTGTTGTTTTCATGTTTTGAGGTAGTGTTGTAAGTTTTGCATCTTGTCTACACTAAAAATATATAGTGGTTTCAAAATTTTTAAATCCGTTTCTTTACATGTTTTGAGCGGCCTGAGGGCAGCCCGCGGAGCAGGATGGCCGAGTATAAGAAATGGACCGGTCAGGTGCCTGAATCACCATGCAGGCGATACGACCTGGGAACTGGTCCCGGACAGTCTTATCAGTACGAGCGTACCATGCAGACGTGTTACTGGATATTGATTGTTATAGAGATTCTTATGACAATAGTTTACTTATTAAAGCTCTATTTATATTAAACAGTGGATTATAATTTATAATCAACGGCTATTCTAACATTCTCTATACTGTATCCAAATTTCACATTTCTATTTTAAAGCATCACCGAGAATTTATCATTTGAATAAAAATATCGGTTTGCGCCGCCTTAATGCAGGAAATTTCGGCCGGAGAATACCATAGGCTATGAAACCGTAAAACTTGCGAGAGTCAAAAAACAGTTTCAGGGGATAATTTTATACACTTCAAGGTTTCAAAATATGAAAGATAAAAATTTTGATACTTTTTTACAGATTTCTTGAGATCCTCCCCCTAAAAGAAACGAACAATTTTAGTAGGTCGTCTGAGGTATCATAGGATAGCTGTTTCAAAGGCAATTAATTACATCTGAAACTTTTTAGTTTATCATGATTAGAGAGCTAAACTGATGGGCACTGAAATTAGATAAAAAGGAAGGTAGTATAAAGGGAATGTGCAGTGACGTTAAATACAAACAAACGACACTTCACGGTGTCCAGAAACTAATTATATCCATCCACTTCTCTTTATCCCTGGGCGATAAATAAACAGAAAACAACAATATTTTCAAACTAAATAATTATTTGAGAAGAGGTATCATGACAACACAAGACCCTTTTCCAATGCAGTTTTCGAAGATTGTACTAATAGTTAATTGGTTCTTATTATTTCTTCTTATTTTATCAAAAATCGCTTTTTTAAATTGAAAAACTTTTTAAAAATGTGAAATATATTAGCATGCCAGGATTATTATCTTAAGACAAAAATATATAATCGATAAATTTTAGTTTAGTTTTAGTTTTTAGATAACAGAGCATTTCACAAATTTCCAATTACAGAATTCGTTAAAAATTTAATT
This sequence comes from Aphodius sticticus, assembly GCA_963966075.1. Taxonomy (NCBI): domain Eukaryota; kingdom Metazoa; phylum Arthropoda; class Insecta; order Coleoptera; family Scarabaeidae; genus Aphodius; species Aphodius sticticus. Next base: position 15,758,013 of record OZ014507.1, read on the forward strand.
ATTGAAACTAAATGAGTACTCTGGCCAACTGCAAAAAAATCGAACATTGCAATCAATTTTGGTATTATTTCTTCCGTAGAATCTGAAGGTTTTAATTATGTCTAGTTTAGAGCAAAAAAAAATCGTAATTTTGCATTTTTTTCTTCCTTTTCCTTCGCACTGATTTTCTGAAAAAGTAGACCTAATTCACAATTTCTGTTTTCAAATCCAGATTTCTAAATCTCATCATTTGTTTCCATGATAGTAATTCTGAAAAATTAAGTACCTAACTGGAAATGTGTGGAATATGATATCTACACTAAAAAAATGTATGGATTATTTTTTTATTAAGCTAATATTTGTTTAAAGCAATTTGTTTATAGTTAAAGCATTATTTGTTTTTCTTAGTTTTTATTACAAAGTTAATTCTTTTCCATAACTTAGCGGGTAGCGACCCCTAAATATTTTTTTATGATTTTTTTATGATTTTGATTTTGATCATGAAAAAAAAACACTTTAATTGTTTCTTACATCATGTAACATATTGAAGTGGTGACCATTAAAACAAGATTTTTTTTACAAAATAGGAAGCACCTTACAGTATTACATTATTAGATGGCCCCTTCCATTGAAAGCTTTTATTGCAACATCGTTTCACTATTCATTTAGGTACTTTTTTTGGTCAGCCTTTGCAAGCTAAATGCAGCAACTTTCAATATATGTCGAATATCTGGAGACCGGACATGTTCCTAAGACCTTTTATTTTAATTAACACTAAACAAAATCTAATAAATCTAGCACAATACAAAAATTATACCACTCTTGACCAGGACAATAAGTACTTTTTTAAACACCCAGTTTCATCAGTTAAATTTTTGATACTTTTTGAATATTAAAAAGTTTTAAATCAACATCGGAACTGACAGTCAAGTTTTGATGATGTTTTGGCTTTATTGACTCGACTTCTTAAAAGTTGTTTCACTTTCTTTTATCAGTGCATATCTCAAAACTCCATAACTTATGATGTGATTGCACAATATATTGATAAAAAAATAAATTTAATTTTTTTTATGAGGATCGGTTGGTACGTCTCTGAAATGGAGTGAATATAGTGTGAGTAAATGAAGTGTGATTTTTTAAGAAAGTGCGCCCATAGTGTCAACAAATTATTTTTATCTTTTCTCATATTCTAAGAAAATAATTCGAAGTAAAAATTCTCTAAGAAGGCTGAAATAAAATCCTGAATCTTCAACTTTAAATCTATGACGAAAAGCTCAGCAGCTCAGCTCACTTGAGAATATGTATTAGGTCGCATTATGTACCTACCTTGTTTCTTAAGAGTTTGCGAATTTTCTCAATGTGAGTTTAGAATTCTTTAAGTAGAAGCAACTGATAGCTTAAACATCAAAAACTGCCATCACATCAAATGTTAATCAACATGAGAGCTTTTGAACAGCCCGTATATTCAGGGAATATAATTGCTTCTTAAATAACAAACTTTGTCTTAACGAGATCGACGAAAATTTATTAAAAAACCAGCGCACCTGCCGGCCGGGAATCGAATTAAAACGAGCAAGATTTCGATATCGTAAACGGAAATTAAAGAGTTCCCATCGACTTTCAAATTGGACCAAGATTTAAATTGAATTTAAACGAGAAACCGGATAGAAATCAATAACTTCCCATACAATCTTAAACCCTTCGCCAAAAAACCTCCAATATAAAATTATATCGTTTCGAAAGTCAACTTTATTTTTCTTGGGGTGATATAGGTTACTGCAAAGTATGATACATGGCGCTTTATTACAGCTGGTGTGTAGGTGTCGTCGCGGCCATGATGGATGGTCAACAGGTTTTCTCGGAGAAAAAAAAAACAAATTTGGCGCACGTGTCCCGGCTGCTTGAGTGGCCGGAGCCTCCTCAGATATTTATAACGTAAAAAGTAGGCAGTCCCTTAGATTGCAGACATAACGGACACACTGAGGCATACTTTTTCCCCGTCATATTTTTAAATATTTTATGAGAACCTCTTTTTGCGTCCTCTAGGGCACGAGCGTTTTCCGGAATTGTGTGCCTACGTTTCTCTTACGTTACAAGGTCGAGAAATAGAATAAAAATTGATGTATCTATTAAAATTTGACATCTACGAAGGTTACACCAAATTTTACGTTGAATTTTGACGCATAATACTTATTAAAATTTAGGCTAGGCAATAGAGCAGAAAATGACTGAGTTCGTGACAAAAATAATAGCAGGAAGACGACGGTTCCAGGTCACGTGGAATAGTCCGTAGATGTATTGTGATGTGTTTCCTACTCGCAAATATCATTTCTTAATTTGTTATAAACAAAAAACCTTTTTCGTTTTTTGATTGTAAAAGCTGAACCGATGGAGCAATCTTGATGCTTTCAACAAACGAATTGTAGAGAATGAAAACATGAAAAAAATGAACCCGGCACGGACTCGATCAAATTAATATTAACGGAGGAAATTCGGAAAAATCGGAAAAATCTGCGCTTTTTCAAAAATTTATAACTCCGCCATTTTCAAAGCTGTAGCGGAGGCTTTTTGCCTGAAAGTAGCGATTGATGAGTACCTTGAGTGTGGGCAACCCAGGCATTGTCCGATGATTAGTTTTTGCACAATTGCGATTTGAATATTTTTATGTAATATGTTTCGGCGAGCCTGGGTGCGTCGGAGGTGGTCCGATTTTGTCTTTTTTTACGTATTTCGAAAGTAGAAGTATTGTGCTACAAAATGTCTATTCTGATTTTACGTTAAAATATTGCGAAATAGGTGAAAAATACTTGCAAACATGAGGTCACTACTCGACCGGTTTGAAGTGTGTTTGCGTGTTTGCAAGTATTTTCCACCTATTTCGCAACATTTTAACGCAAAATCAGAATAGACGTTTTCTAGCACAATTCTTCTACTTTCGAAATACGCAAAAGAAATTAAAATCGGACCACCTCCGACGCATCCAGGCTCGCCGAAACAAATTGTATAAAAATATTCAAATCGCAATTCCGCAGAAACTAATCATCGGAAAACGCCTGATAGGTAAAGCGATTGATAGGTACTTAGAGTGTGGACAACTCTAAGTACCTATCAATCGCTACTTTCACGCTAAAAGCCTCCGCTATAATTTTGAAAATGGCGGAGTTATGAATTTTTGAAAGAAAGCTTATTTTTCCGGTTTTTCCGTATTTCCTACGTCAATATTAATTCAGTCGAGCCCGTGCAGGATTGATTTTTTTCGTCTTCTCATTCTTTACAATTCGTCTGTTGAAAGCATCAAGATTGCTCCATCGGTTCAGTTTTTACAAGCGACAATCGAAAAAAGGCACGATTTTTTGAGGTCTTTTGTTTATAAGAAATTAAGAAATGATATTTGCGACTAGGAATCACACCACAATACATATACGGACTGTTCCACGTGATCTGGGACCATCGGCTTCCTGCTAGTATTTTTGTCACGCAAAAACCTCTATTGCCTGACAATTGTGACAATTCAGATTTAGAGGAAATCATGGTTAGAATACAGGAATTGATTTTTTTTAAAATTAATCGTTTTATTGAACTTTATTCTTCGTTCATTTTTTAAATGTGTCCTATAATTATATTTCACTTTATTATCATATTCTCTGTTACGTTTGATATGGATTCCCTCAAATATGTTTTTTGAGCATGGCCATTATATTGTAACAAGAGTATGGATAACAATATTTTGAATAGTTCAATAGTTAGTTGATAACACTTGTAGGGTGTCCCAAAAAATTTACTTGTTTAGAAAATCAGAAGTAAAATCCATCCTTAATTTACAAAAATATTTGTTTTTGTCGTTGTTATTGTTTTCGGTTAAGAAAAGGGAATTTATTTTGTATTTAAATCTGACTACAATAAATTCGCACTCCACTATTGTTAACTTTACAGTTAATAATTTTACAGTAAAAAAAGACCAAAAGCTTTGAATGTAGTTACCAAAAACTGTACAGATTTCCAATTAGCTAATTTATAAAAAATGCAATAATCCAAACTAGAAAATGAATGAAAAATAAAACGCAAAACTATAAAACAAATCTCAAAAACTAGACTCAATTCACGATATTTGCGTTCAGATTCAGATTTTACGCAAAAAAGCATACCAACATCAGTTCTCACTATTTTGGATTGTTTTTTTTTTGTTGACCAGGGTCGTAATAAAATTTATCTTAAATTCTTCAATTTTTGACAAATTAAGTAATCAGAAATCAAGGCTTTTGACTTGTTTATTGCTGCTTAAAAATAAAATATTTTTGAAATTTAGGAAACACCCTAGTATAAGAAATTAATGAAAATGTGTCAGATATTTCAGCACCGTGTATATCTGATCAAAATAAGCAAGAGTTTCAAACCCTACCAAATTATCCCAATAAATCACCAAATTTTGTAAAGTGAACCCCGAAACAATTGACAAGGTCAAAGTTTAAAATTTAGGACATTTGACTATATAAAAAATATTAGATAATTATAGAAAAACAGTAGACGAGTATCTAGATCGGAGATTAGATCTTCTGCTAAAATAGTGGATCTGGCAACATCGCTATCGACTTTGGCGTAACAACAGCTGCAGTGTACTTTTTAGCACTTTTTAGCACTTTTTATGGGGAATTCAATTTTAACAATCGTTGGGTAATTTTTTGTAATTGGTCAAATTTGTATTAAAACCACGATGCCATTTTTATTGAATTTTGACCGGCATTCTCAAGATCTTTAGTAAAAAAAGGTAAATGGTAAACTAAAATAAGCTTATTTTATTTTAAATTTTATTGTGTATTTAGTCAAAAATCTTCTTGAACCAACTGTAGAACTAATATATGTAGGCAGTCAAATGATTAGGTGTACCTATATGAAAGTTATATTTCATTAATACACCTCAAAAATATAGAATTTTAGTGAAAAATATTTTTTCGTGAAAAATGTAGAATAGTTATTCCCAGAATAAATAATCCTTGGCCACAATATTTATGTTTCCATAATAATAACAACGTATTCTAATATGTCTACCAAATATTTTGTTATATTATGGTATAAAGCGTATTGTTAAGATCGGCCCCTAGTCATTTTTGAGATCCTTTTTGTGGTCAATGATTGGTTAGCTGCATTTACTTAAAATGGCGGAACATTTTAAATTAACTTTTGACAGAGTAGTGCCCTTAAGTACGCCTAAGTTTGAGTGAAGTTTATGAAGTTAACTATTCTATTAGTTGGTATTTGTCCTCCTGGAATGAGGATTCCGCATCATTTATAAATTATAATTTTGTAAAATCTTCCAAAGCTGATTTATTCTAATGCAAGAAATATCTAAAATGCAATAATTTGCCCGGCAGGATACATGTCATCATCCAGCAATGTGTCAACTGTGTGGCAAAAATTTTTCTTCACAAAATATAAGCATAAAAACCAATAGTGCATTGACATCTCTTATTTTTTTTACTATAATAACAGTTTAACCAAAATCGTATAGTTTGTCTAATTGAAAAATGATAGAAACTTGTGTGGGCCGATTATCAAAACAGGATGGTTGGCAACCCAAGGTGCTGGCAATATGATCTGATAGAAAACAAATAAATGCGGGAGACCTAAATCTTTTTCAGTTGGACCATTTTTGGTGGTATCTGTTGGTCGAAAGTAACAATTTTTTTATCAACTTGAACATTTGATTTTCCAAAAGAAAGTTTTTTTTATACATACTAGCTTTAAGATGGGCGTTTATCCATATAACAGGTACATGCAAAACACGGGCGCATAAAAAGTAGATCGGAATCGAAACTATTGCACTGATGTGTAAAAGTAAGGTACTGTAGGAATGTGTAAGCATAGGGCATTGTTCCGGGATAAATATAAAATTCAACCGCGCTTGCTTTATTCATGAACTTAATTAAAGAAAAGAAGCTAATTTTTGACACAATATACTGGTTGATTTAATATGCTTTCATGGTGATTAAGCCAATAGCATTAATCCCGGAACAGGAGCTAATTTATGGGTGACATTTTAAGACATAGCTCTTTAAAATTGACCCAGCCGTTGTCAAGCTGATCTCCTTTTCATGAATTGTGCCGAATTACTACGAACCGTCACAGCGGAGCTCTGTAAAGAAGGTTTCTGTAATAAAGTCCACAGACCGAGACACAGAAGAAGCGTGCTAACAGCTCAAATCAATAATAACTAACAGTTGACAACAACTACCGTAGCTGCCTATTGGCAAAGGGCAGAAATCGGCTGAACAAATTAAGTAAGTATGTTTGTTTATACATAAAGACTTGAGTACAATGGTTCACCGTTAGATGGAACCACATTCTGGGCATACTACAGACTCAAGGCCGACGTCGACCTCACCAGCAGAAACGCCTTTCTTAATTACATTATACTATTGTTGTTCAACTTTCTATCCAAGTTTCAAAACTAGACGCGGATAATCCGGCGCTAGTCGGTAAACTAGCTTCCAGTATGGAACCTTTGATGGATTTTTTCGGAATTACATTATCCAAGTTCAAACAAACGCGTCTACTTTTAAAACTTGTGCAGAAGCTTGGACGAAATTAGTAGTATAATGTAATTCAAGCTTACTACTTAGAGCTAAACTCTTTTTATACAATACATACTTTGTTTAATTGTTGATTATGTTTTCGGAGAATAAACTTTTTGCAGGCTACTGTAATAATGTTCATCTCGAGATAATGCATTATCAGCATTTGAGCGGACGTGGCAGCGTGGCTCGGCGCGGTAGCAAGAAAATGGAAACTTTTCAGTTAAAGTGGGTTATGCGGTTCGGTGAGCGTCAAAAGAGGAATAATGCCTCTTCATAATGGGCATTGTATCTGGTTCAATGGTCTCTCCAAAGTCAAAGCCGTAGCGAATCCCGCGCCAGAACTTTACAAGTGTCTTTTTGCCGCGTTATTGTTTCTTCAGCTTAATTTTCTGTTTAGAGACTTCTCCCTCTATTGTGCTGTTTCTCTTTCTATAACTCCTTATTCCATAATTTGAATATAGGTATAGAAATAAATTTTCTTTTATTATTGTATATATTCAACAGAAAGTGCTTCAACCAGGTAGAAAATAAGTAATCAAAATCGGTAAAGTAAAGTTCAACCATTGTTATAAATTAGAGCTATTGAACATCCAATACATGTTAGGTGTCCAGGTAAATATTGAGGTAAATTGTTATTCTGAAGAAAGAACAATTTTTGTTAGTATTGAAGAGTGCCGTCAAAACCAGAAATGTTTGGTTTATAAAACTCTGAACTTGCTTTAATAATTGTAATTTGTAATTTGTAATTTGTAATTTGTAATTTGTAATTTGTAATTTTTAATTTTTAATTTGTAGTTTGTAATTTGTAATTTGTAATTTGTAATTTGTAATTTGTAATTTGTAATTTGTAATTTGTAATTTGTAATTTGTAATTTGTAATTTGTAATTTGTAATTTGTAATTTGTAATTTGTAATTTGTAATTTGTAATTTGTAATTTGTAATTTGTAATTTGTAATTTGTAATTTGTAATTTGTAATTTGTAATTTGTAATTTGTAATTTGTAATTTGTAATTTGTAATTTGTAATTTGTAATTTGTAATTTGTAATTTGTAATTTGTAATTTGTAATTTGTAATTTGTAATTTGTAATTTGTAATTTGTAATTTGTAATTTGTAATTTGTAATTTGTAATTTGTAATTTGTAATTTGTAATTTGTAATTTGTAATTTGTAATTTGTAATTTGTAATTTGTAATTTGTAATTTGTAATTTGTAATTTGTAATTTGTAATTTGTAATTTGTAATTTGTAATTTGTAATTTGTAATTTGTAATTTGTAATTTGTAATTTGTAATTTGTAATTTGTAATTTGTAATTTGTAATTTGTAATTTGTAATTTGTAATTTGTAATTTGTAATTTGTAATTTGTAATTTGTAATTTGTAATTTGTAATTTGTAATTTGTAATTTGTAATTTGTAATTTGTAATTTGTAATTTGTAATTTCTATATTTATAACTAATTTATTTCAGGGCCAATGAAATAGAATTTACAATTTGGTCTGTTATTCAACTATTAATTAATTAATTATTAACCAATTCTTGTTAATTTGCTATAATAATTTATCCTCGTGTTCATTGCATTGCATAAAAAATGATTCTTACAACAAATTCATGGAATTAATCTTAATTATAAAATGTAAATATGTATTCTATTAGAAAACGGAAAGTTTGCCAGTTTCCATAATAGAATAAGCACACTGTATATTAAAATAATTAAGACGATAGCTTGTTTAAAATCAAACAGCTTATGTTTGATTTTTTTGAAAATGTTAACGGTTGGTCAATTATTTAGGAGCTCCGGATATTTTGACCAACCCTGTATACTGGTATGTAACAACGATATTATCAACCAATAACTTAGTAATTGCCCTATATAGATCGCAGTCGTAATTTGCGATTGTCGATAAAGATAAAACAAGAATAACTGTTGAATGTCTGTCGACAGTGAATAAATATTTTTCTTCGTCAATGTACGAGAAGCACCTGTGCGACATTCTCCATTAATGAGGGTAAAATTATACCTACTTACCAGGTAGTTCTCAGCTGGCCCAAGTAATCAAAGAACTGTACCAAAACGATACAATAGATTCGAGACATCATAGAAAAATAAGACTGGAATAACTTGGAACTGATAAGATTTATTTGAAAGAGATAAATAATATATTCTTTAGTTTTAATTAATTATTGATTTAATATTGCAATTAATTTAAATTTTCATTAGTAATCTTATAATACGGATGGTTAATTTATTGATATGCATTTGCATTTCTTCAATAATACAGAAATAAATATCATTATCTGGTATATTTTCCATTTTAACTTTGCGTATGTGATTTTTTTCCTGACAAATTATAGTAGTGGGGACGTCACAAATAGAGAAAGAAATACTATCGGATATTTAATTTTATGTCAATGTAAACTATTTGTATTTTGCATATAAATTTATTGTGTTCAATATTTTTTAATCTTTTTATTTCAATACTAAATAATTATTCCATTCGTTACCTAGTTTTCGGGTTCCTTCACCGCACGTGTTTGATGTCATAAATCAGGCCTCTGTCGTAAATAATACCTTTGAGTACACACAAAAAATGCCCGAGCCGCGTCAGAAATTCACACTGAATGGATCGAAGCGAACGCGTACAAAAGAAGCGAGACACTCGCCGAACGCGTGACTTTTATCCAACTATCTGGATCCGTAGAGACTTCTGGCAATTCGAATGTTAGCGGATTTGGGTGAATGTCGCATCCACACTCTCCAGATTCGCGGTCTCTCGCCATGTCTCGCGAGAGTCTGGAAGACGTATTAGAGGTACGTTCCCGTACTCGAGTTCATTATCAAAAATTGGTACTACTACAACGACATTTCTGTATGCCTACTCTATTTTCTACTTTCTATTTTATGCCTTTTTTTCCAGTGGAAGTTTTCCAAAAATCCACAACGGGTTTTCCAACAAGAAAGTAAAACTTTTCGAGAAGAAAAATATTTTCTTTTCATTTCTTTTATTGTTCAATAACAATCAAACAATCTCAGTGGCGTATCTAGAGCTTTTGCCGCCCGGGGCGTTCACCAATTTCAATCAAAATTAAGTGATGGTGGTTATCAACATTACTGGACATCAACAGAAATTAATAAACACAAATTGTATGCCTTTTGGTTAAACAGATTGTACCCATGGATTGTACAAATACAATATACATATAATAATGTACATAACATGTAAGGGTGTTCATAAATTTATCTTTCTTGCTTTTTTATCGAAAATTCTTGAATTCTCTCTATAGAAAGTATCGCTCATAAATCGCTCTCATTGTTGAACGAAGATAGTTCTTTTATCAATTTTAGTTTGGAAAAGCTGCTTTCACAACTGACGACACTTAGGCTATTGTTAAAGATATTCTTAGCAATATTACTATGTTTGGAACAGTTTCCCAGCCTGTATTTTTGAATGAATATTAAAAGTACAAGAGGCCCTTGTCCGCTTTTCCAACTGCTCGTCGTCAATGACAAGAAAGTTATTCACGTGATATTCAGAATTTGTGTTTACAGGATTACATGGTATTAGGAAATCATACTTTTCTGCAAGGACATGTAGTTGCTCAAAACAAACTGTTATTTCTTGGAGAACTCTATCCAGTGACAAAAGCATTTCCCGTTGTATCTCCTTCTCTTTTAAAATATATCCCCACGTCTCGCGAATGTTCACCACTCATAATATTTTTCCTTCTAACTCGACGGTCAGTGGAAATCTCCAACTTTTCATACATTTTTTTTGGCTGCTGTAACTGTGTTTTGCATTAGGGTACCCCTTTGTCCATTGAAATACATATGTAAAAAAATTATTTTAACTCACATTGATGGATATTTAACACCTTTGTTTGGAGATATTGTTATGGGTCGTTAACTTCTTTTTTACAATTATTATTCCTACTTCTACTCTTGAGTTCCAACGAGTTGTTACACTGTGCTTAACACCTTAACCAGTGACAGGAAGTAAAATAACTCATCAATGAGTGGAAGACGATAAAACGAAAACGTGCAAAAAGTGTTCGATAGTCCCAAAAAATGTGGTATTTAATGCAGCAGAAGCTGCATGCACACATACTATGTTTAAAGAATGATTTGTACATGCTTATCCACATGCAGAATTTTCTTTTATTGCAACGTCCTTGACCGATAGAGTCGCTGTTAGCAATAACAACAAAGTCGCTAAAGAAATTATTAGCAGAGTTGTTTATAATCATTGATTCTGTTGATAAAAACATTATTATAGTATTCTTATTTATAACTAAATTAGAAAAATAATAAATGCCGACCCAAAACTTGTGCCGCCCGGGGCGGACCGCCCCCCCCCCCCTCGGTACGCCACTGAACAATCTTCCATATTTGGTTCGTAACTCCCAGAAAAACAAGAAATCAAGGAAGTTCTTCCGCCCCCACCGCCCCCCCCCCCTCGGTACGCCACTGAACAATCTTCCATATTTAGTTCGTAACTCCCAGAAAAACAAGAAATCAAGGAAGCTCTTCCACGAATTTAAAGTCTGGCGTAGCTCCAGAATATAATAAATATAATATTGCATCCACCCTCCATTTCCCAATCCCAAAAGTTATAGTTTCTAATTTTGAGGTTACATCATTAATTAACAAGGGTTAGATTGAGCCGGCCTATGTTAACATCCACAAGTGTGCGTGTGAGGGAGCCCGCAGCAATTTGTCACATCTGTTTTGATGTGGGGAGCGGAGGGGTGGTTCTGCAAAAAATATCGAGGCATTTGGGTTACCGTAGTATCCTTCATCAGCGGTGGCTGTGGACGTGGTCGAACGATTTTAATTACAGCCGGTTGCGGTTGCCGCCACCGCTCAGGCCAGATATTTATCCAGCGCCCACTTGAGGTGAAATCGCTTCGTTTGGTGTCGTTTAATTTGGTACGTGACGCTTACTCCCCCTGGAGACCGCGACCGGAAACATTTTGAGTTGAAACATCTCAGATTTTAGTTCGTTTACGTTGACCTAGTCTCCCACCATTTTCTCTCTTTACGTTGCTTGCGCTTTGGGCTCCAAGTACTGCGGATAATTGAAAATTTAATGTGTTCAACTCGTTGAGTTCTTTCCGTGCTGTGCTACTGATTTGTTGGTTTATTTGTAGGCTGTTTAAACGTCTATTTGATTTGGGAGTTGGTGGGGGATGCTCGAGGTTAAGCAGGGTGTTATACATGTAATAAACTTTGGGGGTGTATAGTAGGATCACCCACTTTTTCTGAGTCAAGTTTTCAAGTTCAAGCTTTTTGAGAATTGTTTTGTTTAAGTCCAGTATTAAGAACAAGAATTTCCAAGAAGACCGAGCGGGAAAGATGGGATAAAGAAGAATGTTTTACACTAGGGTTAGAATCAAACTTACTCGACATAAAATGAATTACAAAGACGTAAACTTATTGCATACTTCGTCAAAAGCTTAAAAACGGAGCTACTAGAACAACTAGAGATCCACAAACTAAAAGTAAACACAATACTATTAAGCGACCAATTTGATTTTCATACAAACCCTTTATTCACATATTTAACGTTGCAGGCTTGCTTGAATTAAAAAGAAATTTGATTCATCCTCATTACACGCTTCCCACATTATATCACCTCAAAATTTTTAGCTTTTTAGAATTTCAAAATTTTCATGTTTAAACAAATGCGCAGTTATGGTAGTTGTCTTTAGGTGTTTAACTTTACACGTTAGAGGACGGCAACGACACGTGAAAATATTATTAAAAAGTCTATTCGCACTATACGGAACGTCACGTAAATTCTGTTATGAATTCTATGCTACAGATTTCTTTTTTCATGGCTAGCTAGCTTAATATAAAAATAACAATTATTGCATTAATTTTTGATAAAGAATAGGCAACTGCAATCGCTGAAAGGAAAATAACCACGACAGATATTCATCCTATACCTTATTAATCACTTTCTTACTATGTTCATTGCTTTTAGATAGGTGCACATAATAAATTCAGAATAGTCGAAATCGACTTATATGGGTCACTATTAATGGTGGATTTTTTCATATTAAAATTTAGGAAAATAGGTGAAAAAAGTCAAATGTGCAAAAAGAATTAATTGTGGACAAACTAACAAACTACAATCACTTGTATTTTGCGTATGAATTTTGGTACTTTTTGTAGTATTATTTAATGAAATAAAATTTTGTATTTAATTACTTGGCGCTTTCTTTTTCACATTATAGATTATATTTGCAAATATGAATGGTATATTTTCCGTTTGCAATACTGTACATATAATATCAAAATAGTAGTTTTTATTGGGTTAGAAAGGCTCCAAATCAAAAATTGTCGATGGTTTGACCTTTTTATTAGTCTAATATTTCGCCGATAATTTTAGGCTTCATCAGGGACTAAAATTATACATAATAATGACATTTTGCAAAACAAATACAAATCAAACATACCTATTTATGGTCTCAACAATTAATCACATTTAGACGAAGAAAACAGCATTACAAACAATATCAAGCGACAACACATCACAACAGTACAACGATCGATTTCAAACTGAAGACACTGATGGTCAACGCATGGCTATTTTTTCCGTTTGTCACTTTAACAGGTACATTTGACATGCCGCAAAAATCACAAATAGCAAACACAAAGAAAACACTATACATGTACAGGGTGGGCCAAATTCGATGTTACTATAGGAGATCTCGGTAACTATAAGAGATATCGAAAAATGAGTAAGGTTGTTGTGTAGTCTTTTTTTGAGAGAAACTCAATGGTGAAAACCAATATTAGCTATCGTCTTTTGTTTTCGAGTTATAACACAAAACTCGATTTTTCGCTATTTTGGTACTTGTCGATATCTTTGTTGTTTGTTAAATCAGACGAATGATATTTGCACGTTCTTCAGGCACTTTTTCGACTAGAATTCAGCGGAATTCACAGATTTTAAATATCTCTAATAGTTTTGTAGATATAACATAAAGTTGTGTTTTTTTAAATGGAAACCATAGCTGGCTATGACTGAAATAAAAAGAGCCCTTTTTCCTCTTTTCAAAGATATATAACATGCTGGTCCAAAATATTCACAAAGTAACGTTTTATTGAATAATATGAAATTAGTATATATCAGAGGCATTAAGATTATTGTCTTCGAGATTTCTTTGAGTAGGCGTATGTCACTAGTAGTTTGACACTACTAATCAGTGAAATTAGTAAAATTTCATTCTTTTATTTTAATTGAAAGTTACGGAATGCCGTTTGAATAGTATGAAAAATGCGCAATAATCGAATGCTTTATTCAAACTAATAACAATAATTGTGATATAACATCCGAAACATGATTCAATCGTTATCCAGGTAGTGCACGACCGCACAAACTTCTTTTTGAGATTAAAAGAACATCTCATCAATTCCGGGTTGATTAATATGCCAAAAGCCGAACATTGTGATATGGAAGTGGTATGCTGAAGAAACTGTCATGAAAGTATGTAGCCGTGATCCTACAATTTCCAGTCGTCAATCTTCACTTAAGTGAAAATTAAAATCGGCATGTCGAGGGTATAACTGAAAGGTTAAACATTGCAGGATATATTGTTTTATTCGAAGTAAAATAATTAGATAATTACCTGAATAAAAAATAAAAAAATAAGATTACCTACTACAAACTACTTTAACCATTTTTCAAATTGATGTCCATTTATATTGATGCATAAATTATATCTCGTCGCAATACTTCGAAGAGCGTTGTTTATTAGTAGTGTCAAATTACTAGTGACACACGCCTACTCAAAGAAATCTCGAAGACAATAATCTTAATGCCTCTGATATATACTAATTTCATGTTATTCAATAAAACGTTACCTTGTGAATATTTTGGACCAGCATGTTATATATCTTTGAAAAGAAGAAAAAGGGCTCTATTTATTTCAGTCATAGCCAGCTATGGTTTCCATTAAAAAAAACACAATTTTATGTTATATCTACAAAACTATTAGAGATACTTAAAATCTGTGAATTCCGCTGAATTCTAATCGAAAAAGTGCCTCAAGAACGTGCAAATATCATTCGTCTGATTTAACTAACAACAAAGATATCGACAAGTACCAAAATAGCGAAAAATCGAATTTTGCGTTATAACTCGAAAACAAAAGACAATAGCTAATTTTGGTTTTCACCATTGAGTTTCTCTCAAAAAAAGACGACACAACAACCTTACTCATTTTTCGATATCTGTTATAGATACCGAGATCTCCTATAGTAACATCGAATTTGGCCCACCCTGTACATATAAATAAAATAAAAACCGATTATACTCTAAATTAAGTAAAAAATTGTATATGTCACTTAAATTCTCAGTTAGAAGTCGATCGTTGTACTGTTGTGATGTGTTGTTGCTTGATATTGTTTGTAATGCTGTTTTCTTCGTCTAAATGTGATTTGAGTTGATTGTTGAGACCATAAATATATGTATGTTTGATTTGTAATTGCTTTGCAAAATTTCATTATAACGTATTATTTTCGTCCCTGATAAAGCCAAAAATTATCGGCGAAATATTGGACTAATAAAAAGGTCAAACCATCGACAATTTTTGATTTCGGACTCTTCTAACCCAATAAAAAACTACTATTTGGATATTACAACCAACGGGCAGATTAGTTTGTACAGTTTGTCCAGATTAGTTTGTACATATAATGCACTGCATAGTGCCTCTGATGTGCAGTGATTAAACCACTTGCTAATTGAATCATCTCATCATACGAATTTATATTTAGTTTTGTATATTTTGTATTAACACGTTGACGACACATTCACACTTTCAAGATAGATAGCCAACGTCACGGCACGTCACGTCAAAAAATTCTTTTCCAGACTATTCTTTTTTTGACGGTCGGTGACGTTGACGGTCCATGACGTTCCGTATAGTGTGAACTTTACCATACAAAATGCATTTAACAATATTTGGACGTGACGCTGCCGTTCTCTGACGTGACGTGCCGTTCCGTATAGTGCGAATTGACTTTAAAGCGTAGAACAGTAATGGGTAGGGGGAGAATGAATATTTCCGGCGTCAATTCATGCGTATAAAGTGCACCTCCTGAAGTCATCATTTAGTAATGCAGAACATTTTTGGCAGATCTAATTGCTTAGATAAAGTATCTAGACAAAGTATCTAAAAGGATTTAACGTAATGGCAGATCAATTTCTATCCATATTTTGTCCATCCATAGTGAAAACGTTTATTTCTATTTTCAAACGAACCATCGGAGATATTTATTGTGTCACATGCTTATGTATAAATTACTTCAGAAATACATCTGCTGCTCTCTAAAAAATGCACAACAGAGAAGAAAGAAATCTGTAACCCAAGGAAGAGGAATAAACAATTATTTGAGCTGAAATGCAATGTTGCGAAATGTGGTACCAATAATAAACGATAATAAACCAATACCAATGGGAAGAGGGCTAACCGCAGCTCCGAGACCCCTATACCGTATGACTCCCCATCGTGTGCGGATTTATACCCTGGCGATATGGCTTGTAACCAATAATAAACCAACAGCACTCTCTTTAAAGAAGATATCTCTGTCTTCCGTTCCTCGTCAAAGCATGTGCTTGATCTTCTCCATCTCGTCTTTTAGTACTGTTGACTTTTAGTAACTTCTGTAACGTTCTTCTTAGCGGGTTCGCGTAAGTCGTTTCCCTTCCATATCAGCATATCTCTTTTTTGACACCTTCACCTTTTTACCTAGCTTACCCAAAACTGTCTTTCTTCATCTCTTCATAAACCTTCATCAACACACCTATTTTGTCTTCTCCGCAAACTCGAAGCGCTTCTCCTAGTGTTACCCTTTCTTTTTATATAAATATGTCTCGATATTTTGTATCATACTTCGTTCAACTTCTCCGTTTCCATCAACTTATCTTTGCCCTTCTCTGTGATATCCAAACTCTGCTTTGTCATTTCCAACGTCTCCTAGCAATTTTTCTCCAGGATATGCTTTGTATCACCTTCCATCACCACCGTAGTTTTCTCCACCAGCTCTTGAACAGGTTGAACCTCCTTCGAATCGTCATTAACGTGATGGGGAATACTCAAGGTTTTCAGGAAACCTCTCTTTAATTGCTGTTTAATTTCCTTTAAAATCTTCTTTGATTGAAAAAGAACCAACAAAAATATCTACCAATCTGAACTAAAGGATCATGAAAACTCGGTCGTTTTTATTTATTTATGTTTCCATACTTTACCCTCTTACTGTATTTAAACATTGCAACTCAGCAAATTAATATCATGATACCCTTCACCAAAGCTGCTTACACAAATACACACCCCATTGAATCAATTTAATTTCCCTTTACTTCCCCACCAGTAGTGTGAGTGCGCACCGGAATAAATCTCTTCAGAGTTCCATTTTATCGTGTAAGCTGATTAAATCTTTGGCAGCTGAACGTATCGTCGCTCGCTGTCTCTGCAAAATCGGCAAGATTATAACGGAAAGTTTGGCCTCTTCATCTAAGCCCCCGTTAATTCAGTACGGTATTTATGTATAACGTCCTCTTTTCAACAGTGACATGACTGAAATACTTATCCCAAAGAAAAGCTGTATCATGCCGTCGTCCGGGAACATCAGAGTTAAAAGTTTACATAAACTGCCGAGCAAAGACCTACGGAGGACAAATATAACGACTCGGATCTCGTTTTCATTACGTTGCTTTGACTCAGATAGCTAATGTATGCCGTAAACATGGGCTTCGTATTTAATGAACTTTTTGTCGTTGCCCTCGTATGACAGACTTTACTACTGCATATAAAAAGAAAAACGGTGAGTATCTCGTGTCACGGTAGCGTTGAATTTAATTATGGAAGATGTATAAAGTATAGAGATGAGATGAGAGATGAGAAATATGTTTTTTACTATGTATTATCTTTTTGTAGAGGGAATATTTCTATAATAAACGTACGTATATGAAAACTTTGTTTCATATCAAAAAGACACAACCCTTTGAGAGGTAAATAAGAACATATGCCGAGTGACCCACCATACGAAATGCATCCGAATGCGTATGCAGTGAGGAGGTTTGTATAAATAAGGATTTCAGTAAAATAAGGCTTGTACTTTTTCTTTAATTTGAATCCGATGTAATCTGGGATATTTTGTAGAGTTTTAAGATTAGTTTTGTCATTCCGTCCGTCAAACTAAAATTTTGATTTTCAAAGCATTGTATTGTTAATGGTAGGTAAGTGGATTTTTCCATTTCTAAATTAACGCTTGCCTTTCCAATTTTGTTTTCTCCTACACAGCTTACCGCAATAACTTAAATTTTTGTTGAGATTGAATTTGGAGGGTCTTCTATAAATTGGTGTTTTTGTTTTCTTCAATTTTTATGTAATAAGGGTTGTGGACAGGATTTTGATGGACGCGGATATCTCAGTAACGAGTAGTAGCATAACGCAGAAACATAACTACTTAGAACTAATTCTATGTTCTAAATTCATTGTAGTTTGTACTATATTTAAATCGCACTACTATTCAAAATGTCGAAATTGTTCTGATGATATCTATAGAAGAGACCTTAGATGCAACCTGAACAAAAATTGAAATTTTTGCGGTAAGCGGTTTAGGAGAAAAAAATCGGATAGACGAGAGTTAATTGAAAAGTACAAGAATTGGGAACCTTGTTTCATTTTTCTCGCACTCATGTTTCCACCGCGAGACAAAAAATGATGATAGTGTGTAGAAATGATTCAGGACTATGACACACTTGATTTAAATTTTTTCTGTTCAGTAGTTTTAGAGTTATGAGCCATCAAACACAGGTGTCAATACTTTCGAAACGAGAGATAGCAGTTAGGCTGATTTTCTCGTGTGTTACAAACCATAAAATTCGGTTTTTCAAAAAAAAAGAACGCTTAGCAATACTCCGGAGAGTCGTTTAAATACAACACCACCTTCTTGATGTATTCAAATTTTCTTGTCTAAAATGAAACGGCTTCTAACTAGGAATCCCAACGCATAATGGTAGGTGCAGGGGGCTTACAAAGATCTGAATATAATTCTATAATATAGAAAATGTCTTAGACAAAACAAAGTGTGATAGCGATATACTGAATCAGTGAGTGGGAGAGAGACGCAAAATATTTTGAATTGTTTTAACGTGTTTTATTCCAACATGACAAATTGCCCAAAGTGAGCACCACTGGCCTCCAAACAAGCATCTGTACAGCACCTCAAATCTAATGCATAAAGTCATAATAATGCCTTCGAGCGTCTACACATCACTACTTGTAACATTATTATTATTATTATCCATTTTGATCACTCAAAATACCAAAACAAATTCTGAAATTTCAATAATTATTGGTGCAAGATAGAGAAGAAACAACAAATTATAAATGTTTATTAGACAAGTTAGAATTCTTGCACCCGTTTCGTATACAGCCTGTATAATAACGATAAATGCGCCTGAATAATGCTTAGTGCTTTGCTTAGCTGTGCTTAGCTTGTTAATGAATAATAAGCAAAGCAGTGATTATTTTTTCTAAGTATGGGTGATAAAAAGTAATGATCGATATGCTTTTATGTTTAGAATGACGTCCTTATTGAACATATTGTTTAAACAGCAAACAAATATTGTTATAAACACCCAGTTATTTAAAAAATAATTTTTGGTCTTCTAGACGTATTATTTGAAATAACAGCACCCACTGAAATCCTTAGCAATCGCTAACCGTCTTTTTTCTTTCCAGGTGACAGTGTCTTCGAAATTACTATTAATCTTAAAGGGGCATATGTCCAAAGGCTAAAGAAACATTTTCTGTGAAATAACGTCTGGGCTAACTATACGCATTCTCGAAAAAATTAATCATGTGTAGGAGAGTCCGGTCCTGTTTCGGGTGTGCTAAGATGTGCTCCCCAGTCACCTGAGCGCGAACTGATTTCAAGACCGCAAAAATGTTTTGGTAAAAATAACTAAATACAAGTTCCCAAAAGATCGTCCTCGAAAATCGACAAATTCTAGGATTTTGATATACCTTTAACATAAAAATTATTATTACCATGGTTTTTTAGCTGGGTACACAATTTTTTCTTCTACGAAACACCACATATTCCCTTAAATTGTTGTGCTTGAGATCAAAACATATTTGTTTCAACTTATAGATACTTCATTAAATACTCGACATTATTAGTGATTATATGCTTTGCCATATTTATTAAAAATAAATAAATTCTGTTTGGTACAAGAAAAAGTTTATTTATTAATCGTTATCGTTTATTATAGGGATTCAAGTTGTATATGTCCCTTCCCTTTAACCCTTCCCTTTAACATAAATTCTTCAAACGAAATAGATATTGTAAATACATTTTTATTAAAACATTTTTAACAACACTATACTAAGAAGATGAATTATATTCTTATAGTTAATAAACCAATCTTCAGATAAAAACGTAACAAACAAATGTTGTAATCTAACGACCCTGTACAATACAACAAAATATGCAAACCTTAGGGGTACCGTTTTGAGAAAAAAAAAGCACTGACCGGCACAATCAAAGGAACGCTTATTTAGCTAAACTTTAGTAATCATTGGCAGGCTATCATAATTTTTCAATGCATATTAAAGAAATTTATTGAGATTAGCACATACTATTGTAATTTTGAAAGACACCGTGCAACCATAATGGTGTTTATCTACTTTCGAAACATGCTGTGGAATAACTGAGGATCTTGGGGAAGTTTCAAAGTACTCGGTTACAAAGCCATTCATAATTTCAACATTTTGTTTTTGGTTCTTTCCAATATCTGAATTTTGTAGAGTATATGAACCAAATAACATATAGTTTATTTTTCTTAGTAATTCTCTAAAAATTCTATTAAAAAATAATATTTCTTAAAAACCGGGACATTTTTAAAACTCCGCGGGACGCGGGACAAAATGTAAAAAGTCGGAACTGTCTTGCAAAAAGCGGGACGTCTGGTCACCTTAGGTAAACAACTCTCACTACGATAACCGTACACCATCAGCGCGTCAGTTATTAATTGCCTATTCGACTCATGACGTTCTCAAGTTTGAATTGACTGAAATTATTTTAATGTGTGAGTGTAGTTTGTAGCAGTAGTAGTTTGTAGTTGCCGCGAAATGCCGGCTGTTTCATCGCATACAAAGTGAAACCACTTTAACAAATTTTACTTACAAATAGCAAACGGCCTGCCGCCTTAGTTATCATTTGTCACATTGAAACGTTCCTTCCTAATTATGACTGATAAAAATTGAAATCTCGTTCAAGGAATTTAATTATAACAGACGAATAAAGCAGCTACGTAAATAAGGTTTCACTTTAATCTCTGGAGATGAAAATCGTGTTGTATTTTTTTGCGTGCGGTGTATTTCTTTAATAAATTCTCCGCGTGCTTTTATAAATTTCTCATTTCCTGTCGAATAAAATGAGAACTTCCTGCTTTTATAATTTTATAAGGTTCATGCAAAAGACATTTTAAGCAACTCACTGAAAATATAGGGTACGACGACAAAATTCTTTTTCAGTTACTACAGCTGTCTCTGCACGTATACGCACGCATCAATCATTATGTTATATCATTTTTATACGATTCCACATTTGTTGTTTGATTTTAAAGCTGTATACTTCGAGAGGAGAAAACCTCTAAATAATTCTACAACGCATCAATCTTCCACCACCGCGACTGACATATTTTAGCGTATGATTCAGCGATATTTTAGGTTAATGTAGACATAAAACCCAGATCAATAACCTAACTCGGCTTTATAATCATTTATCATTCCCACTCCTTCCGAAGTATATAAACTCACCAAAAATTTGCCCAAAATAACGTCACTAAAACCATTCATAATATGGTTTGAAAATACACTGTAATGGAAAATCATGCTGACAAAAGATTTCTTGTTTATTTAGAAGTTCTACTTACTAAATAAATTTAAGAAAACCGTCTGGCCATTGTTGCATATAGTAATAGAAAATACAATAACAGTAATTACAGAAAAATAACAAAACATCTCAAAAAAATTTGATGAGGTCAGGCACATGACTATCATACTATATATAAAATTAATAGTTTAGCTGCATAAGATTCTATTTGATCGAGATCGGTCGTGTCTGCATTAAAATAAAACTATTAAGCTAGCACGCACTGCATACTCATAACCAAGAAAATATCTACAGTAGAACGTCGATAATCCGAACTAATTGGGACCGAAGGTGATTCGGATTATAAAATATTGCAGCTAAATACTAGAAACTACGAGTATTGGATAGAAGTTCAATCTTAAGAAAACCAACACCATTCGATCCCACTCTTCTTAAGCTATAGGAATGTCAGAAAGTAAAAATCGAAGGATATCGAAGAGATATCGAAGGGATATCGAAGAGATATCGAAGGGATATCAAAAGGATATCTCTTTATTTATTATTTATTTATGAGTTATTTATGATTTATTTATTGTTTATTTATTATTCATTTAACTAATTGGGACCGAAAGTAATTCGGATTGCTAATATATATATATATATAACACAAAAGCAACATTTTTCTGTAAACAGGAACCGACCAAAGTGGCTTTTCCCTAGGTTACTCAGTGATTTATTTTATTATTACTTTTTTTAACGTTCGGATTAGCGAACGTTCGTATTACCGAGGTTCGGATTATCGACGCTCTACTGTAATTCCATTCTGTCCATTTTTAGCCTTCTTTAAGCTTGTAGCATAGCTATTAGTGTAGATTTATATGATTAATTTTGTTTATTTGAATTAATATTGTTCACAAAACATTGAGATTACATTTCAATTGTTCTTTTATTTGATATTAACGTAAATACAATAGTGTATATAAGGCGTTTATTTGCAAAAGTCTCTAATCGCCAAAATTTCAAAAATTCGTTTTTTTTTTGCAACGTTACATAATTATTTAATGAGGAATCGATTGCTTTTGCCAGAATTTTTAGATACAACCTATTTATTACCTAAAGTTTGATGCTAAAGTGTAAGTTATTTGCAAAACTCTCTGTTTGCTTTGAACGTTCATCTGCAAAACTGGCTGTCTACAGCTCAACCAATAGCTTGGTGCTCTAGTGTTCACAGAGCAAACAGGTGTTTTTTTTTGTTTCACGCGGGAAAATAAATTCGTTTCGGTCTAAACATCAATGTTCTAGTGCGTTGTGATTTTTAACGGCAGTTTTGTTGTTGCGATTTGTTAGCATGGATGAGATAAATACTCAATGTGAAATTTTACCCTGTCCGAAAGGAAAAGGACGCAAGAAAGAGCGACAACCAGAAATCTACTCTAGGAATGTTAAAAGAAGGCTCAGGTATGTTTTAAAAAGTAGAAAATTTTAGGACATACCAAATTAATGAAAGTAGGAATTACTTTTGTATCTGTGGATACAAAAGTAATTCCTACTTCCGTCACAAGAATTAACTCCTTCGCCGACGGTTGCGATGGTCAAAATAAAAACACTGCAATGATGACAATGTTAGCGTACTGGCTTCTTAATGAATCACCACCAAACATTAAAAAAATTGAGATCACATTTCCAATCGTAGGAAATTCCTTTATCCCTCCTGATCGAGCTTTTGGGTTATAGAGAGGGAAATTAAAAAAAACCTGTTATTGTACAATCCGGCCACTATGATGACATCATAAGTAGACACGCCACAGTCAGAAGAATTGGCATTGACTGGAAGGTAGATGACTGGAAGAATGAAGCAAGGAAAAACGTAAAGCTTCCTGGACCCTGGCATTTCAAATTTAGCCAGGCAAACCGTTTCATTTTTTACAACAAAAAAGGATACTATTTTAATACAGGGCGAGATTAATTGCTTTTTCAAAGTTTCGTTGGCATATAAATAAGATTAGGATGGAATAAAAACCTCTTTTTGCAAAATAAGATTAAATTTACTGCGGACGCGTTTCGGGTTATGAGCCCATCATCAGCGTGTAGAAATAGTCAAACATCATATCGAAATAATCATTGTCGGTGTATTAAAGCCCTGTGAACAATCACAAGCGTGGTAATTCAGAAGAGAACGCAGATAGGAAAAGCATGGAGATACAAGCCGCGAACATAAAGCGAAAGCCCGACGAGAACGTAAACAACATGACCGCACAACGGGCAACAGTGGTCCAAACGACCACGCGTCCGATGTAAATTTAATCTTATTTTGCAAAAAGAGGTTTTTATTCCATCCTAATTATACTTGTTGCAAAATGGACTTACACCACATATAAATAAGAGGTTTTTTAAAAGTATTTTTAAGTTTTTTTTTATTTGATAATCTTTTTTTGAATACTAATTGCTGATTACTTACTGTATAATTATCTTTCAATAAAAATTCAACAACTTTCTTTAATAAGCAAAACTCTCTCTTTGCACCAAAATCTTATTTTGTTCTCAAAATCTGTGATACTTTCAGGTTTAGAATCATTCAATTTATTATAAGTGCCTGGTAAACTACAGCAACCAAAATAAAATAATACGAAAAAATAATTTTCATGTTCGCTAAAACGTTATATATTGCTCCTGAAAAGTAAACCAAGTAGCAAACAGGAAGTTTTGCAAATAACGGCCTCATATTCGGATGGTCCCTATTTTAGAATATTTATTTTATTTACTTATGCTGTTCCTCTCAATTCGTTCCTTTATAGACCTGCTTAATTCCGGTGTGAAAGTTGAGATTTTTAGTTTGTTCTGCTACAAAATATTTACATACCTTAGTTATTAAGGTACTAAAGAAGTTCTCACAGTTTTCACTTTGAGATATAGAAAAAAATATATCTATACTACAAAGTTAAATGATTATTTTTGTTTCCTTCAATAACATAATAAGATCGCCTGATCGTATATCTTGATCTATGCTACAGTACTTGCATCATTGGCAATAACATAATAAGATCGCCTGATCGTATATCTTGATCTATGCTACAGTACTTGCATCATTGCCTAAAATCCAGGTCACATTATAAAGATTATTTAATGCAGTATAAACTACTTTAACGTCAAAATATCGAGAAAACAGATGTTTTGCTGTATTATAGGTTTCATTCAATGAACAAAATTGCAATCTTCTGTTAAATGATTGATTTTCATGATTATTTGCATTTTTACTTATTAACTGTATTTGTATAGAGAGTGAACCGTTTGAATCTTAACCTAATGTCGTCGTCGTACTGGAACACCATGTATATGGCTTTTTTAAGTTTTTGAAAATCTACTCATGTTTTTACATAAAAAACTAACAACCTAAAAACTATATGTTTCAAATCAAGAAATGTTCATTTTACATCGCTTTTTAATACAGATTGATACTGGAAACTTTTTTAGTTTCTTATAATAATTCTTCATAAAAAAGAGGATTTTTTTTCTAGAAAATCAATTTCATCAACAGTGTAACTTTTGATACAAGCAAACAATGAACAAAGAAATATTTTAATAATCCCCGTCTTATGCTCCATCGCAGTTATCACATATTTTTAGAAACAGCCTGTATAATAAAAATCGGATTAATTAAGATAATGGTACGTCTGTACGCCGTAGAAAAAAATTCATTTAATTAGTACGGATTGTAATAAGTACATACTCATTGAATTTTTGGACTTTAGCGACTGCAAAAACTGAAGTAATTAATTAAAAACCGCGGGATAGAAGGGAGGAAAACTTAATTAGTAATGCTTCTGACTGAAATACCAATGACGATGGGAGAGGGGTTTGGCGGGGTAAGGGGCCAAGCGAGAATTGGACCACCATGCTTCTGTAAGTATCCATCTTCAGACTTAAAGTGATTTATTCTCGTATTAATTTACACCGGAATGAATTAATTTATTAAGTAACATTCCAGTGGAATTAATTTTGTTAAAATTCAGGACACGAGACATTTTAGGGATTTGATTATTCAAAATGCAAAGCTCGATTAGCATTGACCCTGGCTGACGTAAAAGCATGTTCTTTTTAGATATTTTTGAACGAACAATAAAACGACCTGAAGCCCTCTTCTGGTGGCCTCGCTAACTTTTTTCAAGTTATTGTTGTCGGAAGAGTGGCGGGCCAGATTTAAAAGGCAGATAGAGAGAGTTAAGTTGAAAGTTTTCGGTCATAAAAAGTCGACAAGGCATTTGTCAGGCGATGGAACATTAAAAAGAAATCTTTACGCGTCGTCAGAAAAAGATACGATATTGATTTAGTGTTTTATGCTGCCCACTTTCTTTCCGTCAAAATACGAGTGGGATTTATCGTTCTTCTCTTTCTATTGAAAAGTTGGCGGCTGGGGAAATTTTTCTCAAATGGGCCGTAAGGGTTTCATTTGTTATTTATTATGTAACTTTTTAACGATGTCTTGAATGCGTTGGCCTGTTAACGACAGAGCTATTAAGGCATACAATAATTTTACTGTAGACGAGATTCAAAAAACGAAAAGAAATATTACGAAAACCGAAAAACGCGAAGATTTTTCAATTTTTCAAATATGAATTTTAGAACAATTTAAACAGATTTATCGATATACAAAGTATTACGGTTATCGACATACTGACAATTGTATGCAATATTTTACACGTAGGTATATTTTGTCATTTTTGCAATCGTGTAACAATAACTGACAAATCTGGTGACGTGGAAGCACAACAAAAAATAACTTTTGGTTCCGATTCGTATTCAGAACAAAAATACATCCAATAATTCACCTAGTGAGCTTTCATTCATGTTATCGATATTACTCGTATTATAATTTATATATTATTCCAATTTTGAACATTCACTGAAGAACAATAACCCATTTTAATCAGTGAACTATAAAAGTGAATTGTGTATTTGTTTTTCGTTCCCTTACTTAGGAAACAGCAGGGCAAAACTTGACATGAAATGTTTTCCATGTTCTAAAATTACCGAAACTGGATTATAATACTTTATAGAGGAAAAATAACAGTTTGAAATTTTACTACTTTCAAAGAAGAGATTATTACCATCGGAAAGATTAATTGAGTTAAGTAATTAAAAATCTTAATCACAAATCATTAAAACTTTTGAAGACAAAATTATGTTTTGGATATTTTGTGACTAGAAAATGATAAAACACCCAATTTTAACGATGGGATCAGCAAAATAGTCCATTAACCAGATTTTTCAGATATTGACAAGATATATTATTTTATAAATATTCCAAACTTCAGAAAATCGACGTAAAACAAAAACAATTTAAAATAACATTAAAACTAAACTACATTTTAATCTAAACATGAACAAAAATGTGCTTGAGACACAGTGCCTTAATCCATTGCACTAGCAACTTCGATTTTAAAATGCGTTTTTTTTTTAAATATTCAAAGATCCTTGAAGATCTCGCTTTTTTAAAACTTTATCTTGCAGTATAAAACCATACGTCAAGATTGATTTTGGCATTTTTTTGCGAATTTAAAGTGAACGAACTCAGTACTCTAAAAACTTCAAAGTATTTGCGATTTTTTCAAACATTCAAAGATCCTTGAAAATCTCGTTCTTTTTACTTTATCTTGCAGTATAAAACCATACGTCAAGATTGATTTTGGCATTTTTTTGCGAATTTAAAGTGAACGAACTCAGTACTCAAAAAACTTCAAAGTATTTGCGTTTTTTTCAAACATTCAAAGATCCTTGAAAATCTCGTTCTTTTCACTTTATCTTGCAGTATAAAACCATACGTCAAGATTGATTTTGGCATTTTTTTGCGAATTTAAAGTGAACGAACTCAGTACTCTAGAAACTTCAAAGTATTTGCGTTTTTTTCAAACAGTCAAAGATCCTTCAAAATCTCGTTCTTTTTACTTTATCTTGCAGTATAAAACCATACGTCAAGATTGATTTTGGCATTTTTTTGCGAATTTAAAGTGAACGAACTCAGTACTCTAGAAACTTCAAAGTATTTGCGTTTTTTTCAAACATGCAAAGATCCTTCAAAATCTCGTTCATTTTACTTTATCTTGCAGTATAAAACCATACGTCAAGATTGATTTTGGCGTTTTTTTGCGAATTTAAAGTGAACGAACTCAGTACTCTAAAAACTTCAAAGTATTTGCGTTTTTTTCAAACATTCAAAGATCCTTGAAAATCTCGTTCTTTTTACTTTATCTTGCAGTATAAAACCATACGTCAAGATTGATTTTAGCATTTTTTGCAAATTTAAAGTGAACGAAGTCAGTACTATATTATAAAACTTCAAAGTATTTGCGTTTTTTTTCAAACATGCAAAGATCCTTGAAAATCTCGTTCTTTTTACTTTATCTTGCAGTATAAAACCATACGTCAAGATTGATTTTGGCATGTTTTGCGAATTTAAAGTGAACGCACTCAGTACTCTAAAAAGTTCAAAGTATTTGCATTTTTTTCAAACATTCAAAGATCCTTGAAAATCTCGTTCTTTTTACTTTATCTTGCAGTATAAAACCATACGTTAAGATTGATTTTGGCATGTTTTGCGAATTTAAAGTGAACGCACTCAGTACTCTAAAAAGTTCAAAGTATTTGCGTTTTTTTCAAACATTCAAAGATCCTTGAAAATCTCGTTCTTTTTACTTTATCTTGCAGTATAAAACCATACGTCAAGATTGATTTTAGCATGTTTAGCGAATTTAAAGTGAACGCACTCAGTACTCTAAAAAGTTCAAAGTATTTGCGTTTTTTCAAACATTCAAAGATCCTTGAAAATCTTGTTCTTTTTACTTTATCTTGCAGTATAAAACCATACGTCAAGATTGATTTTGGCATTTTTTGCGAATTTAAAGTGAACGAACTCAGTACTCTAAAAACTTCAAAGTATTTGCGTTTTTTTTTCAAACATTCAAAGATCCTTGAAAATCCCGTTGTTTTTACTTTATCTTGCAGTATAAAACCATACGTCAAGATTGATTTTGGCATTTTTTTGCGAATTTAAAGTGAACGCACTCAGTACTCTAAAAAGTTCAAAGTATTTGCATTTTTTTCAAACATTCAAAGATCCTTGAAAATCTCGTTCTTTTTACTTTATCTTGCAGTATAAAACCATACGTCAAGATTGATTTTGGCATGTTTTGCGAATTTAAAGTGAACGCACTCAGTACTCTAAAAAGTTCAAAGTATTTGCATTTTTTTCAAACATTCAAAGATCCTTGAAAATCTCGTTCTTTTTACTTTATCTTGCAGTATAAAACCATACGTTAAGATTGATTTTGGCATGTTTTGCGAATTTAAAGTGAACGCACTCAGTACTCTAAAAAGTTCAAAGTATTTGCATTTTTTTCAAACATTCAAAGATCCTTGAAAATCTCGTTCTTTTTACTTTATCTTGCAGTATAAAACCATACGTTAAGATTGATTTTGGCATGTTTTGCGAATTTAAAGTGAACGCACTCAGTACTCTAAAAAGTTCAAAGTATTTGCATTTTTTTCAAACATTCAAAGATCCTTGAAAATCTCGTTCTTTTTACTTTATCTTGCAGTATAAAACCATACGTTAAGATTGATTTTGGCATGTTTTGCGAATTTAAAGTGAACGCACTCAGTACTCTAAAAAGTTCAAAGTATTTGCATTTTTTTCAAACATTCAAAGATCCTTGAAAATCTTGTTCTTTTTACTTTATCTTGCAGTATAAAACCATACGTCAAGATTGATTTTGGCATGTTTTGCGAATTTAAAGTGAACGCACTCAGTACTCTAAAAAGTTCAAAGTATTTGCGTTTTTTTTTCAAACATTCAAAGATCCTTGAAAATCCCGTTGTTTTTACTTTATCTTGCAGTATAAAACCATACGTCAAGATTGATTTTGGCATTTTTTTGCGAATTTAAAGTGAACGCACTCAGTACTCTAAAAAGTTCAAAGTATTTGCATTTTTTTCAAACATTCAAAGATCCTTGAAAATCTCGTTCTTTTTACTTTATCTTGCAGTATAAAACCATACGTCAAGATTGATTTTGGCATGTTTTGCGAATTTAAAGTGAACGCACTCAGTACTCTAAAAAGTTCAAAGTATTTGCATTTTTTTCAAACATTCAAAGATCCTTGAAAATCTCGTTCTTTTTACTTTATCTTGCAGTATAAAACCATACGTTAAGATTGATTTTGGCATGTTTTGCGAATTTAAAGTGAACGCACTCAGTACTCTAAAAAGTTCAAAGTATTTGCGTTTTTTTCAAATATTCAAAGATCCTTGAAAATCTCGTTCTTTTTACTTTATCTTGCAGTATAAAACCATACGTCAAGATTGATTTTAGCATTTTTTGCAAATTTAAAGTGAACGAACTCAGTACTATATTATAAAACTTCAAAGTATTTGCGTTTTTTTTCAAACATGCAAAGATCCTTGAAAATCTCGTTCTTTTTACTTTATCTTGCAGTATAAAACCATACGTCAAGATTGATTTTGGCATGTTTTGCGAATTTAAAGTGAACGCACTCAGTACTCTAAAAAGTTCAAAGTATTTGCACTTTTTTCAAACATTCAAAGATCCTTGAAAATCTCGTTCTTTTTACTTTATCTTGCAGTATAAAACCATACGTCAAGATTGATTTTGGCATGTTTTGCGAATTTAAAGTGAACGCACTCAGTACTCTAAAAAGTTCAAAGTATTTGCATTTTTTTCAAACATTCAAAGATCCTTGAAAATCTCGTTCTTTTTACTTTATCTTGCAGTATAAAACCATACGTCAAGATTGATTTTGGCATGTTTTGCGAATTTAAAGTGAACGCACTCAGTACTCTAAAAAGTTCAAAGTATTTGCATTTTTTTCAAACATTCAAAGATCCTTGAAAATCTCGTTCTTTTTACTTTATCTTGCAGTATAAAACCATACGTCAAGATTGATTTTGGCATGTTTTGCGAATTTAAAGTGAACGCACTCAGTACTCTAAAAAGTTCAAAGTATTTGCATTTTTTTCAAACATTCAAAGATCCTTGAAAATCTCGTTCTTTTTACTTTATCTTGCAGTATAAAACCATACGTTAAGATTGATTTTGGCATGTTTTGCGAATTTAAAGTGAACGCACTCAGTACTCTAAAAAGTTCAAAGTATTTGCATTTTTTTCAAACATTCAAAGATCCTTGAAAATCTCGTTCTTTTTACTTTATCTTGCAGTATAAAACCATACGTCAAGATTGATTTTGGCATTTTTTGCGAATTTAAAGTGAACGAACTCAGTACTCTAAAAACTTCAAAGTATTTGCGTTTTTTTTTCAAACATTCAAAGATCCTTGAAAATCCCGTTGTTTTTACTTTATCTTGCAGTATAAAACCATACGTCAAGATTGATTTTGGCATTTTTTTGCGAATTTAAAGTGAACGCACTCAGTACTCTAAAAAGTTCAAAGTATTTGCATTTTTTTCAAACATTCAAAGATCCTTGAAAATCTCGTTCTTTTTACTTTATCTTGCAGTATAAAACCATACGTCAAGATTGATTTTGGCATGTTTTGCGAATTTAAAGTGAACGCACTCAGTACTCTAAAAAGTTCAAAGTATTTGCATTTTTTTCAAACATTCAAAGATCCTTGAAAATCTCGTTCTTTTTACTTTATCTTGCATATAAAACCATACGTTAAGATTGATTTTGGCATGTTTTGCGAATTTAAAGTGAACGCACTCAGTACTCTAAAAAGTTCAAAGTATTTGCATTTTTTTCAAACATTCAAAGATCCTTGAAAATCTCGTTCTTTTTACTTTATCTTGCAGTATAAAACCATACGTTAAGATTGATTTTGGCATGTTTTGCGAATTTAAAGTGAACGCACTCAGTACTCTAAAAAGTTCAAAGTATTTGCATTTTTTTCAAACATTCAAAGATCCTTGAAAATCTCGTTCTTTTTACTTTATCTTGCAGTATAAAACCATACGTCAAGATTGATTTTGGCATGTTTTGCGAATTTAAAGTGAACGCACTCAGTACTCTAAAAAGTTCAAAGTATTTGCATTTTTTTCAAACATTCAAAGATCCTTGAAAATCTCGTTCTTTTTACTTTATCTTGCAGTATAAAACCATACGTCAAGATTGATTTTGGCATGTTTTGCGAATTTAAAGTGAACGCACTCAGTACTCTAAAAAGTTCAAAGTATTTGCATTTTTTTCAAACATTCAAAGATCCTTGAAAATCTCGTTCTTTTTACTTTATCTTGCAGTATAAAACCATACGTCAAGATTGATTTTGGCATTTTTTGCGAATTTAAAGTGAACGAACTCAGTACTCTAAAAACTTCAAAGTATTTGCGTTTTTTTTTCAAACATTCAAAGATCCTTGAAAATCCCGTTGTTTTTACTTTATCTTGCAGTATAAAACCATACGTCAAGATTGATTTTGGCATTTTTTTGCGAATTTAAAGTGAACGCACTCAGTACTCTAAAAAGTTCAAAGTATTTGCATTTTTTTCAAACATTCAAAGATCCTTGAAAATCTCGTTCTTTTTACTTTATCTTGCAGTATAAAACCATACGTCAAGATTGATTTTGGCATGTTTTGCGAATTTAAAGTGAACGCACTCAGTACTCTAAAAAGTTCAAAGTATTTGCATTTTTTTCAAACATTCAAAGATCCTTGAAAATCTCGTTCTTTTTACTTTATCTTGCAGTATAAAACCATACGTTAAGATTGATTTTGGCATGTTTTGCGAATTTAAAGTGAACGCACTCAGTACTCTAAAAAGTTCAAAGTATTTGCATTTTTTTCAAACATTCAAAGATCCTTGAAAATCTCGTTCTTTTTACTTTATCTTGCAGTATAAAACCATACGTTAAGATTGATTTTGGCATGTTTTGCGAATTTAAAGTGAACGCACTCAGTACTCTAAAAAGTTCAAAGTATTTGCATTTTTTTCAAACATTCAAAGATCCTTGAAAATCTCGTTCTTTTTACTTTATCTTGCAGTATAAAACCATACGTCAAGATTGATTTTGGCATGTTTTGCGAATTTAAAGTGAACGCACTCAGTACTCTAAAAAGTTCAAAGTATTTGCATTTTTTTCAAACATTCAAAGATCCTTGAAAATCTCGTTCTTTTTACTTTATCTTGCAGTATAAAACCATACGTCAAGATTGATTTTGGCATGTTTTGCGAATTTAAAGTGAACGCACTCAGTACTCTAAAAAGTTCAAAGTATTTGCATTTTTTTCAAACATTCAAAGATCCTTGAAAATCTCGTTCTTTTTACTTTATCTTGCAGTATAAAACCATACGTCAAGATTGATTTTGGCATGTTTTGCGAATTTAAAGTGAACGCACTCAGTACTCTAAAAAGTTCAAAGTATTTGCATTTTTTTCAAACATTCAAAGATCCTTGAAAATCTCGTTCTTTTTACTTTATCTTGCAGTATAAAACCATACGTTAAGATTGATTTTGGCATGTTTTGCGAATTTAAAGTGAACGCACTCAGTACTCTAAAAAGTTCAAAGTATTTGCATTTTTTTCAAACATTCAAAGATCCTTGAAAATCTCGTTCTTTTTACTTTATCTTGCAGTATAAAACCATACGTCAAGATTGATTTTGGCATTTTTTGCGAATTTAAAGTGAACGAACTCAGTACTCTAAAAACTTCAAAGTATTTGCGTTTTTTTTTCAAACATTCAAAGATCCTTGAAAATCCCGTTGTTTTTACTTTATCTTGCAGTATAAAACCATACGTCAAGATTGATTTTGGCATTTTTTTGCGAATTTAAAGTGAACGCACTCAGTACTCTAAAAAGTTCAAAGTATTTGCATTTTTTTCAAACATTCAAAGATCCTTGAAAATCTCGTTCTTTTTACTTTATCTTGCAGTATAAAACCATACGTCAAGATTGATTTTGGCATGTTTTGCGAATTTAAAGTGAACGCACTCAGTACTCTAAAAAGTTCAAAGTATTTGCATTTTTTTCAAACATTCAAAGATCCTTGAAAATCTCGTTCTTTTTACTTTATCTTGCAGTATAAAACCATACGTTAAGATTGATTTTGGCATGTTTTGCGAATTTAAAGTGAACGCACTCAGTACTCTAAAAAGTTCAAAGTATTTGCATTTTTTTCAAACATTCAAAGATCCTTGAAAATCTCGTTCTTTTTACTTTATCTTGCAGTATAAAACCATACGTTAAGATTGATTTTGGCATGTTTTGCGAATTTAAAGTGAACGCACTCAGTACTCTAAAAAGTTCAAAGTATTTGCATTTTTTTCAAACATTCAAAGATCCTTGAAAATCTCGTTCTTTTCACTTTATCTTGCAGTATAAAACCATACGTTAAGATTGATTTTGGCATGTTTTGCGAATTTAAAGTGAACGCACTCAGTACTCTAAAAAGTTCAAAGTATTTGCATTTTTTTCAAACATTCAAAGATCCTTGAAAATCTTGTTCTTTTTACTTTATCTTGCAGTATAAAACCATACGTCTAGATTGATTTTGGCATTTTTTGCGAATTTAAAGTGAACGAACTCAGTACTCTAAAAACTTCAAAGTATTTGCGTTTTTTTTTCAAACATTCAAAGATCCTTGAAAATCCCGTTGTTTTTACTTTATCTTGCAGTATAAAACCATACGTCAAGATTGATTTTGGCATTTTTTTGCGAATTTAAAGTGAACGCACTCAGTACTCTAAAAAGTTCAAAGTATTTGCATTTTTTTCAAACATTCAAAGATCCTTGAAAATCTCGTTCTTTTTACTTTATCTTGCAGTATAAAACCATACGTCAAGATTGATTTTGGCATGTTTTGCGAATTTAAAGTGAACGCACTCAGTACTCTAAAAAGTTCAAAGTATTTGCATTTTTTTCAAACATTCAAAGATCCTTGAAAATCTCGTTCTTTTTACTTTATCTTGCAGTATAAAACCATACGTTAAGATTGATTTTGGCATGTTTTGCGAATTTAAAGTGAACGCACTCAGTACTCTAAAAAGTTCAAAGTATTTGCGGTTTTTTCAAATATTCAAAGATCCTTGAAAATCTCGTTCTTTTTACTTTATCTTGCAGTATAAAACCATACGTCAAGATTGATTTTAGCATTTTTTGCAAATTTAAAGTGAACGAACTCAGTACTATATTATAAAACTTCAAAGTATTTGCGTTTTTTTTCAAACATGCAAAGATCCTTGAAAATCTCGTTCTTTTTACTTTATCTTGCAGTATAAAACCATACGTCAAGATTGATTTTGGCATGTTTTGCGAATTTAAAGTGAACGCACTCAGTACTCTAAAAAGTTCAAAGTATTTGCATTTTTTTCAAACATTCAAAGATCCTTGAAAATCTCGTTCTTTTTACTTTATCTTGCAGTATAAAACCATACGTTAAGATTGATTTTGGCATGTTTTGCGAATTTAAAGTGAACGCACTCAGTACTCTAAAAAGTTCAAAGTATTTGCATTTTTTTCAAACATTCAAAGATCCTTGAAAATCTCGTTCTTTTTACTTTATCTTGCAGTATAAAACCATACGTTAAGATTGATTTTGGCATGTTTTGCGAATTTAAAGTGAACGCACTCAGTACTCTAAAAAGTTCAAAGTATTTGCATTTTTTTCAAACATTCAAAGATCCTTGAAAATCTCGTTCTTTTTACTTTATCTTGCAGTATAAAACCATACGTTAAGATTGATTTTGGCATGTTTTGCGAATTTAAAGTGAACGCACTCAGTACTCTAAAAAGTTCAAAGTATTTGCATTTTTTTCAAACATTCAAAGATCCTTGAAAATCTCGTTCTTTTTACTTTATCTTGCAGTATAAAACCATACGTCAAGATTGATTTTGGCATGTTTTGCGAATTTAAAGTGAACGCACTCAGTACTCTAAAAAGTTCAAAGTATTTGCATTTTTTTCAAACATTCAAAGATCCTTGAAAATCTCGTTCTTTTTACTTTATCTTGCAGTATAAAACCATACGTCAAGATTGATTTTGGCATGTTTTGCGAATTTAAAGTGAACGCACTCAGTACTCTAAAAAGTTCAAAGTATTTGCATTTTTTTCAAACATTCAAAGATCCTTGAAAATCTCGTTCTTTTTACTTTATCTTGCAGTATAAAACCATACGTCAAGATTGATTTTGGCATGTTTTGCGAATTTAAAGTGAACGCACTCAGTACTCTAAAAAGTTCAAAGTATTTGCATTTTTTTCAAACATTCAAAGATCCTTGAAAATCTCGTTCTTTTTACTTTATCTTGCAGTATAAAACCATACGTTAAGATTGATTTTGGCATGTTTTGCGAATTTAAAGTGAACGCACTCAGTACTCTAAAAAGTTCAAAGTATTTGCATTTTTTTCAAACATTCAAAGATCCTTGAAAATCTCGTTCTTTTTACTTTATCTTGCAGTATAAAACCATACGTCAAGATTGATTTTGGCATTTTTTGCGAATTTAAAGTGAACGAACTCAGTACTCTAAAAACTTCAAAGTATTTGCGTTTTTTTTTCAAACATTCAAAGATCCTTGAAAATCCCGTTGTTTTTACTTTATCTTGCAGTATAAAACCATACGTCAAGATTGATTTTGGCATTTTTTTGCGAATTTAAAGTGAACGCACTCAGTACTCTAAAAAGTTCAAAGTATTTGCATTTTTTTCAAACATTCAAAGATCCTTGAAAATCTCGTTCTTTTTACTTTATCTTGCAGTATAAAACCATACGTCAAGATTGATTTTGGCATGTTTTGCGAATTTAAAGTGAACGCACTCAGTACTCTAAAAAGTTCAAAGTATTTGCATTTTTTTCAAACATTCAAAGATCCTTGAAAATCTCGTTCTTTTTACTTTATCTTGCAGTATAAAACCATACGTTAAGATTGATTTTGGCATGTTTTGCGAATTTAAAGTGAACGCACTCAGTACTCTAAAAAGTTCAAAGTATTTGCATTTTTTTCAAACATTCAAAGATCCTTGAAAATCTCGTTCTTTTTACTTTATCTTGCAGTATAAAACCATACGTTAAGATTGATTTTGGCATGTTTTGCGAATTTAAAGTGAACGCACTCAGTACTCTAAAAAGTTCAAAGTATTTGCATTTTTTTCAAACATTCAAAGATCCTTGAAAATCTCGTTCTTTTCACTTTATCTTGCAGTATAAAACCATACGTTAAGATTGATTTTGGCATGTTTTGCGAATTTAAAGTGAACGCACTCAGTACTCTAAAAAGTTCAAAGTATTTGCATTTTTTTCAAACATTCAAAGATCCTTGAAAATCTTGTTCTTTTTACTTTATCTTGCAGTATAAAACCATACGTCTAGATTGATTTTGGCATTTTTTGCGAATTTAAAGTGAACGAACTCAGTACTCTAAAAACTTCAAAGTATTTGCGTTTTTTTTTCAAACATTCAAAGATCCTTGAAAATCCCGTTGTTTTTACTTTATCTTGCAGTATAAAACCATACGTCAAGATTGATTTTGGCATTTTTTTGCGAATTTAAAGTGAACGCACTCAGTACTCTAAAAAGTTCAAAGTATTTGCATTTTTTTCAAACATTCAAAGATCCTTGAAAATCTCGTTCTTTTTACTTTATCTTGCAGTATAAAACCATACGTCAAGATTGATTTTGGCATGTTTTGCGAATTTAAAGTGAACGCACTCAGTACTCTAAAAAGTTCAAAGTATTTGCATTTTTTTCAAACATTCAAAGATCCTTGAAAATCTCGTTCTTTTTACTTTATCTTGCAGTATAAAACCATACGTTAAGATTGATTTTGGCATGTTTTGCGAATTTAAAGTGAACGCACTCAGTACTCTAAAAAGTTCAAAGTATTTGCGGTTTTTTCAAATATTCAAAGATCCTTGAAAATCTCGTTCTTTTTACTTTATCTTGCAGTATAAAACCATACGTCAAGATTGATTTTAGCATTTTTTGCAAATTTAAAGTGAACGAACTCAGTACTATATTATAAAACTTCAAAGTATTTGCGTTTTTTTTCAAACATGCAAAGATCCTTGAAAATCTCGTTCTTTTTACTTTATCTTGCAGTATAAAACCATACGTCAAGATTGATTTTGGCATGTTTTGCGAATTTAAAGTGAACGCACTCAGTACTCTAAAAAGTTCAAAGTATTTGCATTTTTTTCAAACATTCAAAGATCCTTGAAAATCTCGTTCTTTTTACTTTATCTTGCAGTATAAAACCATACGTCAAGATTGATTTTGGCATGTTTTGCGAATTTAAAGTGAACGCACTCAGTACTCTAAAAAGTTCAAAGTATTTGCATTTTTTTCAAACATTCAAAGATCCTTGAAAATCTCGTTCTTTTTACTTTATCTTGCAGTATAAAACCATACGTCAAGATTGATTTTGGCATGTTTTGCGAATTTAAAGTGAACGCACTCAGTACTCTAAAAAGTTCAAAGTATTTGCATTTTTTTCAAACATTCAAAGATCCTTGAAAATCTCGTTCTTTTTACTTTATCTTGCAGTATAAAACCATACGTTAAGATTGATTTTGGCATGTTTTGCGAATTTAAAGTGAACGCACTCAGTACTCTAAAAAGTTCAAAGTATTTGCATTTTTTTCAAACATTCAAAGATCCTTGAAAATCTCGTTCTTTTTACTTTATCTTGCAGTATAAAACCATACGTCAAGATTGATTTTGGCATTTTTTGCGAATTTAAAGTGAACGAACTCAGTACTCTAAAAACTTCAAAGTATTTGCGTTTTTTTTTCAAACATTCAAAGATCCTTGAAAATCCCGTTGTTTTTACTTTATCTTGCAGTATAAAACCATACGTCAAGATTGATTTTGGCATTTTTTTGCGAATTTAAAGTGAACGCACTCAGTACTCTAAAAAGTTCAAAGTATTTGCATTTTTTTCAAACATTCAAAGATCCTTGAAAATCTCGTTCTTTTTACTTTATCTTGCAGTATAAAACCATACGTCAAGATTGATTTTGGCATGTTTTGCGAATTTAAAGTGAACGCACTCAGTACTCTAAAAAGTTCAAAGTATTTGCATTTTTTTCAAACATTCAAAGATCCTTGAAAATCTCGTTCTTTTTACTTTATCTTGCATATAAAACCATACGTTAAGATTGATTTTGGCATGTTTTGCGAATTTAAAGTGAACGCACTCAGTACTCTAAAAAGTTCAAAGTATTTGCATTTTTTTCAAACATTCAAAGATCCTTGAAAATCTCGTTCTTTTTACTTTATCTTGCAGTATAAAACCATACGTTAAGATTGATTTTGGCATGTTTTGCGAATTTAAAGTGAACGCACTCAGTACTCTAAAAAGTTCAAAGTATTTGCATTTTTTTCAAACATTCAAAGATCCTTGAAAATCTCGTTCTTTTTACTTTATCTTGCAGTATAAAACCATACGTCAAGATTGATTTTGGCATGTTTTGCGAATTTAAAGTGAACGCACTCAGTACTCTAAAAAGTTCAAAGTATTTGCATTTTTTTCAAACATTCAAAGATCCTTGAAAATCTCGTTCTTTTTACTTTATCTTGCAGTATAAAACCATACGTCAAGATTGATTTTGGCATGTTTTGCGAATTTAAAGTGAACGCACTCAGTACTCTAAAAAGTTCAAAGTATTTGCATTTTTTTCAAACATTCAAAGATCCTTGAAAATCTCGTTCTTTTTACTTTATCTTGCAGTATAAAACCATACGTCAAGATTGATTTTGGCATTTTTTGCGAATTTAAAGTGAACGAACTCAGTACTCTAAAAACTTCAAAGTATTTGCGTTTTTTTTTCAAACATTCAAAGATCCTTGAAAATCCCGTTGTTTTTACTTTATCTTGCAGTATAAAACCATACGTCAAGATTGATTTTGGCATTTTTTTGCGAATTTAAAGTGAACGCACTCAGTACTCTAAAAAGTTCAAAGTATTTGCATTTTTTTCAAACATTCAAAGATCCTTGAAAATCTCGTTCTTTTTACTTTATCTTGCAGTATAAAACCATACGTCAAGATTGATTTTGGCATGTTTTGCGAATTTAAAGTGAACGCACTCAGTACTCTAAAAAGTTCAAAGTATTTGCATTTTTTTCAAACATTCAAAGATCCTTGAAAATCTCGTTCTTTTTACTTTATCTTGCAGTATAAAACCATACGTTAAGATTGATTTTGGCATGTTTTGCGAATTTAAAGTGAACGCACTCAGTACTCTAAAAAGTTCAAAGTATTTGCATTTTTTTCAAACATTCAAAGATCCTTGAAAATCTCGTTCTTTTTACTTTATCTTGCAGTATAAAACCATACGTTAAGATTGATTTTGGCATGTTTTGCGAATTTAAAGTGAACGCACTCAGTACTCTAAAAAGTTCAAAGTATTTGCATTTTTTTCAAACATTCAAAGATCCTTGAAAATCTCGTTCTTTTTACTTTATCTTGCAGTATAAAACCATACGTCAAGATTGATTTTGGCATGTTTTGCGAATTTAAAGTGAACGCACTCAGTACTCTAAAAAGTTCAAAGTATTTGCATTTTTTTCAAACATTCAAAGATCCTTGAAAATCTCGTTCTTTTTACTTTATCTTGCAGTATAAAACCATACGTCAAGATTGATTTTGGCATGTTTTGCGAATTTAAAGTGAACGCACTCAGTACTCTAAAAAGTTCAAAGTATTTGCATTTTTTTCAAACATTCAAAGATCCTTGAAAATCTCGTTCTTTTTACTTTATCTTGCAGTATAAAACCATACGTCAAGATTGATTTTGGCATGTTTTGCGAATTTAAAGTGAACGCACTCAGTACTCTAAAAAGTTCAAAGTATTTGCATTTTTTTCAAACATTCAAAGATCCTTGAAAATCTCGTTCTTTTTACTTTATCTTGCAGTATAAAACCATACGTTAAGATTGATTTTGGCATGTTTTGCGAATTTAAAGTGAACGCACTCAGTACTCTAAAAAGTTCAAAGTATTTGCATTTTTTTCAAACATTCAAAGATCCTTGAAAATCTCGTTCTTTTTACTTTATCTTGCAGTATAAAACCATACGTCAAGATTGATTTTGGCATTTTTTGCGAATTTAAAGTGAACGAACTCAGTACTCTAAAAACTTCAAAGTATTTGCGTTTTTTTTTCAAACATTCAAAGATCCTTGAAAATCCCGTTGTTTTTACTTTATCTTGCAGTATAAAACCATACGTCAAGATTGATTTTGGCATTTTTTTGCGAATTTAAAGTGAACGCACTCAGTACTCTAAAAAGTTCAAAGTATTTGCATTTTTTTCAAACATTCAAAGATCCTTGAAAATCTCGTTCTTTTTACTTTATCTTGCAGTATAAAACCATACGTCAAGATTGATTTTGGCATGTTTTGCGAATTTAAAGTGAACGCACTCAGTACTCTAAAAAGTTCAAAGTATTTGCATTTTTTTCAAACATTCAAAGATCCTTGAAAATCTCGTTCTTTTTACTTTATCTTGCAGTATAAAACCATACGTTAAGATTGATTTTGGCATGTTTTGCGAATTTAAAGTGAACGCACTCAGTACTCTAAAAAGTTCAAAGTATTTGCATTTTTTTCAAACATTCAAAGATCCTTGAAAATCTCGTTCTTTTTACTTTATCTTGCAGTATAAAACCATACGTTAAGATTGATTTTGGCATGTTTTGCGAATTTAAAGTGAACGCACTCAGTACTCTAAAAAGTTCAAAGTATTTGCATTTTTTTCAAACATTCAAAGATCCTTGAAAATCTCGTTCTTTTCACTTTATCTTGCAGTATAAAACCATACGTTAAGATTGATTTTGGCATGTTTTGCGAATTTAAAGTGAACGCACTCAGTACTCTAAAAAGTTCAAAGTATTTGCATTTTTTTCAAACATTCAAAGATCCTTGAAAATCTTGTTCTTTTTACTTTATCTTGCAGTATAAAACCATACGTCTAGATTGATTTTGGCATTTTTTGCGAATTTAAAGTGAACGAACTCAGTACTCTAAAAACTTCAAAGTATTTGCGTTTTTTTTTCAAACATTCAAAGATCCTTGAAAATCCCGTTGTTTTTACTTTATCTTGCAGTATAAAACCATACGTCAAGATTGATTTTGGCTTTTTTTTGCGAATTTAAAGTGAACGCACTCAGTACTCTAAAAAGTTCAAAGTATTTGCATTTTTTTCAAACATTCAAAGATCCTTGAAAATCTCGTTCTTTTTACTTTATCTTGCAGTATAAAACCATACGTCAAGATTGATTTTGGCATGTTTTGCGAATTTAAAGTGAACGCACTCAGTACTCTAAAAAGTTCAAAGTATTTGCATTTTTTTCAAACATTCAAAGATCCTTGAAAATCTCGTTCTTTTTACTTTATCTTGCAGTATAAAACCATACGTTAAGATTGATTTTGGCATGTTTTGCGAATTTAAAGTGAACGCACTCAGTACTCTAAAAAGTTCAAAGTATTTGCGGTTTTTTCAAATATTCAAAGATCCTTGAAAATCTCGTTCTTTTTACTTTATCTTGCAGTATAAAACCATACGTCAAGATTGATTTTAGCATTTTTTGCAAATTTAAAGTGAACGAACTCAGTACTATATTATAAAACTTCAAAGTATTTGCGTTTTTTTTCAAACATGCAAAGATCCTTGAAAATCTCGTTCTTTTTACTTTATCTTGCAGTATAAAACCATACGTCAAGATTGATTTTGGCATGTTTTGCGAATTTAAAGTGAACGCACTCAGTACTCTAAAAAGTTCAAAGTATTTGCATTTTTTTCA
The DNA here is from genome assembly GCA_963966075.1 of Aphodius sticticus. Classification (NCBI taxonomy): domain Eukaryota; kingdom Metazoa; phylum Arthropoda; class Insecta; order Coleoptera; family Scarabaeidae; genus Aphodius; species Aphodius sticticus. The sequence continues at coordinate 15,800,221 of OZ014507.1, forward strand.
AACATTCAAAGATCCTTGAAAATCTCGTTCTTTTTACTTTATCTTGCAGTATAAAACCATACGTCAAGATTGATTTTGGCATGTTTTGCGAATTTAAAGTGAACGCACTCAGTACTCTAAAAAGTTCAAAGTATTTGCATTTTTTTCAAACATTCAAAGATCCTTGAAAATCTCGTTCTTTTTACTTTATCTTGCAGTATAAAACCATACGTCAAGATTGATTTTGGCATGTTTTGCGAATTTAAAGTGAACGCACTCAGTACTCTAAAAAGTTCAAAGTATTTGCATTTTTTTCAAACATTCAAAGATCCTTGAAAATCTCGTTCTTTTTACTTTATCTTGCAGTATAAAACCATACGTTAAGATTGATTTTGGCATGTTTTGCGAATTTAAAGTGAACGCACTCAGTACTCTAAAAAGTTCAAAGTATTTGCATTTTTTTCAAACATTCAAAGATCCTTGAAAATCTCGTTCTTTTTACTTTATCTTGCAGTATAAAACCATACGTTAAGATTGATTTTGGCATGTTTTGCGAATTTAAAGTGAACGCACTCAGTACTCTAAAAAGTTCAAAGTATTTGCATTTTTTTCAAACATTCAAAGATCCTTGAAAATCTCGTTCTTTTTACTTTATCTTGCAGTATAAAACCATACGTTAAGATTGATTTTGGCATGTTTTGCGAATTTAAAGTGAACGCACTCAGTACTCTAAAAAGTTCAAAGTATTTGCGTTTTTTTCAAATATTCAAAGATCCTTGAAAATCTCGTTCTTTTTACTTTATCTTGCAGTATAAAACCATACGTCAAGATTGATTTTAGCATTTTTTGCAAATTTAAAGTGAACGAACTCAGTACTATATTATAAAACTTCAAAGTATTTGCGTTTTTTTTCAAACATGCAAAGATCCTTGAAAATCTCGTTCTTTTTACTTTATCTTGCAGTATAAAACCATACGTCAAGATTGATTTTGGCATGTTTTGCGAATTTAAAGTGAACGCACTCAGTACTCTAAAAAGTTCAAAGTATTTGCATTTTTTTCAAACATTCAAAGATCCTTGAAAATCTCGTTCTTTTTACTTTATCTTGCAGTATAAAACCATACGTCAAGATTGATTTTGGCATGTTTTGCGAATTTAAAGTGAACGCACTCAGTACTCTAAAAAGTTCAAAGTATTTGCATTTTTTTCAAACATTCAAAGATCCTTGAAAATCTCGTTCTTTTTACTTTATCTTGCAGTATAAAACCATACGTCAAGATTGATTTTGGCATGTTTTGCGAATTTAAAGTGAACGCACTCAGTACTCTAAAAAGTTCAAAGTATTTGCATTTTTTTCAAACATTCAAAGATCCTTGAAAATCTCGTTCTTTTTACTTTATCTTGCAGTATAAAACCATACGTTAAGATTGATTTTGGCATGTTTTGCGAATTTAAAGTGAACGCACTCAGTACTCTAAAAAGTTCAAAGTATTTGCGTTTTTTTCAAACATTCAAAGATCCTTGAAAATCTCGTTCTTTTTCCTTTATCTTGCAGTATAAAACCATACGTTAAGATTGATTTTGGCATGTTTTGCGAATTTAAAGTGAACGCACTCAGTACTCTAAAAAGTTCAAAGTATTTGCATTTTTTTCAAACATTCAAAGATCCTTGAAAATCTCGTTCTTTTTACTTTATCTTGCAGTATAAAACCATACGTTAAGATTGATTTTGGCATGTTTTGCGAATTTAAAGTGAACGCACTCAGTACTCTAAAAAGTTCAAAGTATTTGCGTTTTTTTCAAACATTCAAAGATCCTTGAAAATCTCGTTCTTTTTCCTTTATCTTGCAGTATAAAACCATACGTCAAGATTGATTTTAGCATGTTTAGCGAATTTAAAGTGAACGCACTCAGTACTCTAAAAAGTTCAAAGTATTTGCGTTTTTTCAAACATTCAAAGATCCTTGAAAATCTTGTTCTTTTTACTTTATCTTGCAGTATAAAACCATACGTCAAGATTGATTTTGGCATTTTTTGCGAATTTAAAGTGAACGAACTCAGTACTCTAAAAACTTCAAAGTATTTGCGTTTTTTTTTCAAACATTCAAAGATCCTTGAAAATCCCGTTGTTTTTACTTTATCTTGCAGTATAAAACCATACGTCAAGATTGATTTTGGCATTTTTTTGCGAATTTAAAGTGAACTAACTCAGTACTCAAAAAACTTCAAAGTATTTGCGTTTTTTTCAAACATTCAAAGATCCTTCAAAATCTCGTTCTTTTTACTTTATCTTGCAGTATAAAACCATACGTCAAGATTGATTTTGGCATTTTTTGCGAATTTAAAGTGAACGAACTCAGTACTCTAAAAGCTTCAAAGTATTTGCGTTTTTCAATTGAATTGTTTAGAAATACAATTTATTAAGGTTCTTAATTAAGTACCCCACAGGTTTGATTTCGGTGATAATACATTATTTTAAATATTCTTAAATATAACTTAAAGTTAAGTAAATCCAATTGCATTGCACTCTCGGATTTCACGACAATGAAGCGTAAAATCAAATATTTCTTAAATATTGTCTTAATCTCCTTACTTTTGATAATGGTCTCTTATATTTCTAAAAATAAAATCTGACAAGCCCTCTTGGAGGTCAATGAAAAAAATTACTTTATAACGAAGACAAAAATTCAGATAACTGTAATTTTTTTCGCAGATTTGTTGTTTAAAATTACTGAACAATATGCATTTTCAATAGTATTTTTAGATAATAATTTATAAGTCTATGTTTTGGGATCGTAGGGTTTGTAAATGGATATAACATTAGATATAACATTTCGTATAGAATTGTCGAAATATAGCTAAAGCAAAATTAAGTTAGAAACATGAGCATAATTTTAATCAATGTATTATTAATTTTACATTCGGTTTTACTATGAAGTAATATAAAGGTACAATCAACATAATAAATTTGCATTCAAATTCTGTAAATAAATTCTGTAAACGAGTTCATTTATATAAGTACCTACCTATTATATTATTTTAACCCCACAATTTTCGTAAACTAAATCACCTCTACTTCGCAAAACGAACAAAACAACGCCATCTATATCAATAACCTTGTTACTTATTACGATCACTTGTCGAATAATCTAATAATTTTAGCTAATTATCAGCATTGATTCGATGTTCGAACTAGGGCGTGTCTGGCGTAGCATAACAAGGCTACCGGCGCTCCGTGCGATATCGAGGGAGAAATCAAGGTACCCACTTTTTGCCACCCCCTTGTGTCACGCCTATCGACACAACCCAATGCCATCAGATCCCGTGGTGATTTATTATTTACCTTCCTGTTAACATATGTCGGCACGATACGCCAAACCAACCTCGCTCACAACAACAGATAACTTTGATGTCGAATGTCAACGGCAGATAGACGTTTACATTGTAAATTGTAAACAATCAATATCGGTTCCCACTCAGTACCTATGGTGCCTAATCTAAAAGTTCATTGGTTAACGTACCGAAAATCAGAATCAATATAAACCGGAAATTGAATGCAAGAGTTGATTAAGCACGCTTTTCAATATGTAGCACCAGGGGGCAGTGCGGGCAGGAACACTGGTTGTGGATTGTCGAGATCAAATCGCCGATATGCCATTAAATTCGCAATCATGGACGCTGTGTTGCGAGGTAATAATGGTTTAATTAAATCATTGTACGTGATGATATTCTGTATATTGTGTTAATTAATATTGCATAGCGTTTAAGTTTAGTATAGTTGTGTAATTTGAGGTTAAAAATTATCACTTGTGTGTATTTGGAGCTATTTTGTTTCATGGACTTCAGCATAGACCTTAGTCCTGTCATGTTCTGATGTAAAAATACGCCAGAGTGATGATAATTATTTCATAAAATGTTGCAAATTTAAAAACCTGAACTCTTTTGTTTAAACCATGAAGCTAATAGTTAATTACATTAACGTATTTGTTTAAATTATTTTGGGGAAGTTTTCTTTTCAGTCTATAGTGTATGTATGTCTCTTTGTCCAAGATTGTGTTCTGCCGCGCTGGGGCATTCATTCATACTCTGTAAGAATTTTTTGGTGGTTGTTGCTACGAATTGAACGATTGTTAGGATGCCAAGTTCTTCATGTAATTACTCACTTCGTGCAAACCATGGGGCGTTTACCGCAATTCTGAGGACTTTGTTTTGAAGCATTTTTCTCTAGATTGGTAGCTGATGTGGTACTCCACACGGGGCATGCATAAGTGACTAGTGATCTTAATAGTGGCCTATATAAGTGTATGGTCCACTTAGTTTTCAGCTTGGGCGTTTTATTAATTATGGGATATAGTGATGCTAGTCTTCCGTAGCCTGGTTTAGCTTGGTGTTAATATGTATTCTCCAAGTTAGTCTTGTGTCCAGATGTAGTCCAAGGTATTTGGCTGCCTGGCCAGATGGAATCCATGGGACTTCGTTGTTATTTATTATAATATTTTGCGGGTTTCTGATTCTTCTTAGGGTAAATATTTTAACTTGGCATTTACTATGATTTAAATGTATGCACCATTTTTTGAGCCAATCACTAATTTCGTTGATGTATGCTTGCAGGTTGTTGCCAGATCTTCGTGTTGGGTTATTAAGATCATGTCATCAGCAAATAGTAAATAAGAAATGTCCGCATTTCGAATTGCGAAAATGTACTTGAAATTGTGTATACAAAAACTGAGTTATTGGAATAAACTAAACAACAACATGTTGAGAATTGATGTCTTTGTAGCAGAGTGCTTGAGAACTTGCTCAAATTACTCCGACTAAAAACATAATTTAGTATCTCTGTATGAATGAATGTCCCGAAAAAATTGGTAAAAGTTTAACAAAATAGTATAAGGCATTTCTTTAATTATGCAGGTCTGTGTTTATAAAATTTCATAATTTAATCAAATGCGAGAATTAATTAGAGACAGAACTAGTGTCAATTTAAGTCATAAACGTCTTAAACGTCATAAAAAAAGGGCCGATATATTCACCTATCGTGAAACTGTTCGTCATCTAAACGACAAGATAAATGGTAAAAATGTGTCTATTCACCTGTCGTTAACGTTACCGACCGGATAAATACGCTTAACGATCAAATTTATTTAGCGATCGAATGAACCTGCCGTAAACTAATGACGAACACTTTGATTGGTCACAGAGCATGTGCTGAATGTCAAACAAAAAGTCAAACTGACAAATATTTACGTACGTACGTGGTACTGTATTAATTGAAGTCATTATTTAGTTAATATGGCCGGGTTTGCTGAATTCGTCTTTCATACCATTTTTTTTTACTTTTGGTCGTCTTTTTTAATTGATGCGGTTAGAAATGGGTGCGAATGAATTTTGGTTACGTTTTCTCAATGTCTATCAATGTCATTTACGGCGTTACATCTAGCGGCAATTAGTCCAAGTTATGATCCAAGTGTTGATTTAGTACACCTTTTTTACAGACATTTGATACTATACTGCCGAAAAACATTCGTTCGCGATGTTTACGTCCTCGTTGCCTGACGATAACTTACAGATCGGTGAAAAGACAGAATCATTTTTAACGCGAACGTTAGCGTAATCTGTTCGTTGGCTAACGACAACTTTGACGATTGGTGAATATCGTCAGGCAACGAGGACGTAAACATCGCTAACGAATGTTTTTCGGCAGTATAGTATCAAATGTCGGTAAAAAAGGTGTACTAAATCAACACTTGGATCATAACTTGGACTAATTGCCGCTAGATGTAGCGCCGTAAATGACATTGATAGACATTGAGCAAACGTAACCAAAATTCATTCGCACCCGGTTTTCGCCCCGGTTTTCAACGTATCAAATTATTTTCAGCTGTGTTTACTCCATCAATTTCCTCATTTTACCCCATTCATTTCAATTTATATTTACACAAACGTGCCCGAGTTATCCCGACGCACTCAACTTCATATTCATTGTATACTGCCGGAATCCCAAGAACTACGTAAACGTATAATACTCTACATTCGAAGTTAAATTGCGCACTCGGTTGCATCTCGTCTGAAATTCATCCCGTAGATTACCAGCAGTGGAGATCTCGTCCTTATTTCAGTTATGAGTGCAGTCGGTAAGTAAGCACACCGCGCGCATACGGTGAATAATTGAAGGCAGTTTACGGCAGATGCAGCCGGTATTGCAGGACTACACCCAGCGCACCTATATCATTGTGTTGTGTTACGATTATGGAACATTTGGCTGCACCCTTAAAGCGGTTCAAGGCGATTCAGTTCGCCGCTAACATTCTTTATCGTTCTCGCACACCACCAGTGGCGGCTCGTGCTCTAGAAAACTTGGGGTTGCAAAAATATCTATGGTTTACACAAAAAATAACTCATTCTTAATACTCTAATTTTAATTATCTTTGGCTTCTACGTCCCATGGGTTTCAAAACCCTGTTATTGTTTAGTACTATACCAGATGCCCGACGTTTTTCTCTCAGAACTTTTTTTCAGATAGTAAGTCTTATACTGAGTAAAAAGTTTCATATGGACTTATTAGTTTTTCAATTCATTAAAAAGTTACAATCTTTTGAAATATTAACAAATTGATATTTTAAACGTCTCCAACTTCTTAAGTAATGTGGGAAACCAATAAGTACATATGGAACTTTATACTCATACGTGTTTTCTTTTCTATTCATTTAATATTTTAACTTTCGTGTTTTTATTTAAATTTACTCACCTTTTATTATAATGGTATATAGTGTGGTATTTTTCGGTTTTGGATTGTTTGATATCTATTTAAAATTACTAATTGTAATGTTTCTTTAAATTTATTTACTTTTTATTGTGATTGATTGATTGATTGTGTTATTTTTCGGGTTTGGATTTTATTTTTTATTCTACTTTGTTTTGTTAATATTTCAAACTAGTGTAAGTTCTTAAGGAACTGAAAAAAAAACCATAGGTCCATATAAAATATTTTACTCAAAATGATTTTTGCTTTGAACACCCTGTACATTGCATATTTTAAACCATTAACTTTACTTGAGTTCCATTGCTAGCCGCAATCAGTTTAGTTTAGTACTTCCAGGCCAGTATTTCAGATTTATGATCAAATCAGATCCAAATCAAATTGAATTGAACAGATCACAGCTAGCAATTGAATACAGTTTTGTATCTATTCAACACTGCATTTATTGTAATTATTATATTATACATTTTAAAAATAAATAAAACTAACTAATTTCTCACTTTCCGTTTTTAGGTTTTAAACAAGCTTTATTCTGGAAATTTGGTCACCTATCCCTTTTCAAATAGAACACCCTGTCCATTTTTACATTTTTTATTCTAAGATTAATTCTAAGAATTTTTTTGATGGAATCATTTCTGTAGACAATATATCATTTTCTAGTTATAAGTAAATAATATAAACTCATAAACTTTTATTTTAACCAACTAAAAAATTAAGATAATCAAGAAAAATAAAACACTTAAATAGAATTAAGTTAATTTGAAGTTCAGGAGCTTGGATTACCTGCTTATAACTCAAAAATGATGCATTTTTATGAAAAAATAATTCCTACAAAAATTTCTATTAGGGCCGATATATTCACCTATCGTCAAAGTTGTCGTTAGCCAACGAACAGATTACGCTAACGTTCGCGTTAAAAATGATTCTGTCTTTTCACCGATCTGTAAGTTATCGTCAGGTAACGAGGACGTAAACATCGCTAACGAATGTTTTTCGGCAGTATAGTATCAAATGTCGGTAAAAAAGGTGTACTAAATCAACACTTGGATCATAACTTGGACTAATTGCCGCTAGATGTAGCGCCGTAAATGACATTGGTAGACATTGACAACACGTAACCAAAATTCATTCGCACCCATTTCTAACCGCATCAATTAAAAAAGACCACCAAAAGGGAAAAAAATGGTATGAAAGACGAATTCAGCAAATTCGGCCATATTAACTAAATAATGACTTCAATTAATACAGTACCACGTACTTACGTAAATATTTGTCAGTTTGACTTTTTGTTTGACATTCAGCACATGCTCTGTGACGAATCAAAGTGTTCGTCATAGTTTACGGCAGGTTCATTCGATCGCTAAACAAATTCGATCGTTAAGCGTATTTATCCGGTCGGTAACGTTAACGACTGGTGAATAGACACATTTTTACCATTTATCTTGTCGTTTAGATGACGAACAGTTTCACGATAGGTGAATATATCGGCCCTTAATCTACGAAAAAGGAAAAGTTACCAAATTTCCATAGCAACATGAATACGAAACTTCAACGAGAGCTTAGTTAATCCAAAACATCTTTTAAGTTTTTGAAGACTTATTAAGGTGTTCCGGTAATTTGAACTAATTTTGATTAATTGCTTTAACGTCAAAAATGATTTATTAAATAAGTTACCTACAACATTCCTACAAAAAAATTCTTAGAATTTAAAAAATTTAAAATACACACGGTGTTCTATTTGAAAAGGACATTTTACCAAATTTCCATAATAAAACAAACATCTTGTATATTAAAAATATTTAAACGATAGCTTGTTTAAAACCAGAACCAAAAAAATTCTTTGATTATTTTTTTAAATTGTTTACGGTTGTAGAATTATTTAGGTGTTCGGGTAATTTTGACTAACCCTGTAACGGATCGAACTCAAATTCCACAGGAATTAAGGATGGATATAAAACAATAAACTAACAGGTTGTAGAAAATGATTTACAAGTTAAAAAATATGAACCAACCAAGCATTTACTGATATTTATTTATTTTTGATACTTGTGCAGTGGAAAACCATCTTCCTGAATACATAAAACAATTGACTGTGAACACCTTCAAGCTAAAAATGAAATAAATGCTAAGAGCAAACATCATATAGAAACTCAATAGAAAAAAAAATATAATAATAAAAAAAAATAACTAAAAATAAAAGAAAAAAATAAAAAGATTGAAAAAAAGCGCCCTTGATACCGTCAACCCGCGGAAGGAGACCCAAACGGAAGCTATGGAGATCCAACCCCGAGGCCAGGAATGAGGGAATACCCAGTGATTATGTTTATATGTATTATACTTTATAGGCATGGTATATAAGTCGATCTCACGAGTGCTGCAAATTACTCATCGCTTATAGGTAATACCACGAGAGCTGCAAATGAGTCATCGATTTCAGCTGGTATTTTGGCAATACGTTACATACCATTCCCGTGAGTTAGTCAGAAACGGCGTGCTTGGTGATGCGTCTGTTCTGACGATTTTAAGCGATGACTCATTTGCAGCTCTCGTGGTATTGCCTATATAAGTGTATGAACCAAGATTTTGGCGTATCGCGCAGCTTGATTGTTGTGCATAGGCAACCGAACATAGATCACTGTAAATACGTTGCCTACCGAGGCGGATATTATAGAAATTAAATTAATATTGCTATTACCTTTACTAATTAAATAACCTTTAAATAACACCATAACACCATTTAATAATCACCATAGATTTTTTATTCCGAAAACATTTTTGCTAAAATACTGTCACGTTAAATATTTACATTCTGTATTACAGGTTAGAAATGTCATTCTAAGAAAAAACGTACTTTTTCGCTGGGCGCATTTAATTTGCATAGCAGATGTATCATAATCATTCTATTGCGTTCTAACATACGGCAATGTATAGGAATGAAATGTAGCGTATGAGGAAAATAACAGCAGAAATCTATGAGTAATTTGCAGCACTGGTGAGATCGACTATACTTTGAAATTGTAGTACATGATTATGATGCAATTAAATAAACTCTTACACAAAAAAAAACTGCCCGGCGCGATGATGATCAGCGTAGTGCTGCAAAGCCCCATATACTGCAATGGCGCGTCGGAGAACGTTCTCGTCCGTGCTGCGGAGACGCTGACGGTCGGTGTTGCACTGCAAGCACTCATATATCGCTGTTGATATAGCGGTACGCTGATGTAGCGCCGACGATCCGAGCTGATCGTCAGCGTTGCACTGTAACCGGCCTAAACATACCGGTAGGCGCGGACGAAGTTCGCTCGCTAGCGGGCCAGCACGCAGGCGTCGATACGCACTGCAGCGGTAGCAGACGGTTGCGGCCTCGCTGCACCCCCAGGCAGTGTAGCCGACTTCCGCTTGGAATTCGCAAGAAAATGCTCGTTGTTTTGTTAAATTATACAATTAAACTCTTTTTGTTTCATTATTATCTTTGGTGGTTGCGCGAACGCGCATAACATTGCACGAGCCGCCACTGCACACTACACCCGCTGTACCCTACTTCCGCCCGTCTCCTCCAGTATTCTGCAGGCAAAGGTACAAGAAATATAAATTGAAATGAGCGCGCATTATGTCTACCGCACTCTATGGTAATATTTGCCGTAAATCCCGAGGGAGGTAAGTGTTTTAGAACTGCTGTCTTAAAGTGTGTTCCTGGAGCGTACAGCCAGCCGTTCCTCAGCAACGCTGGGTACGAGGCATTGGATGTTCTTTATTATAGCGACAAATTTCGTGTTGTTATCTTAAACTGCTTTAACTATATTAGGACCGTCTGGGTTGAATAATGTTTTGATGAATTATTATAGTGTTTTATGTAAATGCATTGAACAAATATTGCATTGTAACTTGAAATAGCATGGAGAGAGTAATGTCTTTAAGCAGTTTGATGCCTACATTCTACATTCTACATTCTACAGACGTTGATGACCGATGACAGAATAGATAGGTATTAATGAATTATTGACATAAGTAAGTCTCGGTTCTGAAATCCGTGTTTGTTACGTTTTTCCAAACCTACATTATTCAATATTTTTAAGTAATTCTTTGTTTATCATGTACCCAAATATTTCGTTCTTTTGGAGATATCGATGCAAACATAGGTGAACAACATTTCATGACATTTTGTTTCGAAAGATAATTAGGGAAAGACGTTACACGTCAAAATTCTTTAAATGATAGTATTTTGTCTAATTTTACTGAATATTTTGGCAGTTTTGTTTTGCTTACAACTTAGTTGATTTTTCTGACATTACTTCCTCGGTTTTCTTGCTGGAACGACCAGTTTTGTTTTCTTTTTCAATTTAAATTTGTATGAATTTAACGACGTTTAAATTTGATGAGCTAAAAAATGAAAATTGTCGGGATCAATACGATTGAATATCTAACATATTGATAGTTCTGGAGAACAAAACCTTTTTAAGCTTTAATAGATAGTTTCGATAGATTTTCTTGTGATTCTGCGATTCTGCGATTCTGAACTCGTTTTCTGTCGACTCGGAAACGTTTAGGTATTTTCAGCTTTTCCAAAGCACACGTGATATGGTATAGTTTGAGCCGTGTTCATTGCTGAGGTGTCTCAACAGAGTTTGTCCAAGAAATGACTGTTAATTACTTTTTCAAGAACCATTTAAGTATTTTACTTTTAAATTAAAAATGTCTTAGGAAATAGCTGTTTTAAATGTTTATGTTGAAATCTCAATTTCAGATATTGGTCCAGTTTCGAGCGAATCTGTGAAGCCGACACGTTCGTAATTAAGAACCACAGAGAACCGAAATGTTGGAGTCAGGAATTAGAATCAACGTATTCCAACATTATATCCCAAAAATATTTTTATACTCATTTTGTGACGTCAAAAGCTATCAACCTGATATTTAACAGCAGAATTTGAAAAATTAGAATATACTGAAATTTTTGTAAATAACATCAACACAGAACTTATACCTTTATTTTGTTGAAAATATCTTAAAGTTGCTGAAACTCACCTGAAAAATACCTATTATCGTAAAATCAGTTGTTGAAAAAATAGTAACGGACTCTGACAAAAGAACTTGCCGATTATGAAGTTTAGGCCCTTCTTACTGAAAGGGTTCTGTTTGTGGATTGACGGATACTAAATCTGCACACAAAACCAAAGTCAGCTTGTTTCTATTTTTTATATTTAAATTTAAGTGAAGTTATCTCAAATTGGTCTGGACTATCATTAATCGTGCAAGCCTACTATTCAAAAATCTACTAAAATAATGGAATATTATCATATGTAAAGAAATTAAGTAATTTCTTTTGTTACATCTCTCAAGTTATAACCAGGGCTGTGGAGTCGGAGTCGGAGTTCAGACAAATTTCAGAGGAGTCGGAGTCGGAAAAATGTACCGACTCCGAGTCTAGGCTTAATTATTGTAGAAAAAGAAACACATGCGAGATGGACGTTGCCTCAGTAAAAAAATAAAAGTAAAAATTCTATTAGGTCTTTGACAAAGTATCTACCTACATACATAATTATGTAAATATCAAATCACAAAACACACTTTTCAAACGAAAGTGAAGACGATTAACAAAAGTAATCCGGCAGAAATTTAAACAAAAGATTTTAAATGAGATTGAGAAGTAGGGCCGTAGTTCAATGTAGTAATAATCATTTATCCAGATTACCTGTTGCAGCCATTATTATGATTTTTTCAGCTTTGAAAATAATTACAAATTATTTAAGGGCGTCCTTGCAGGAGAATTTGGTTGGAGCTATTCTGTTCCTCACAACAATTTTATAAACATATTTTCCATTTAATTCTGTTTTTATTAGAATGAATTTTATTTTGTATTATCCACTATGTCTTGTGGGTGATTTTGTTATTATTAGAGATAGAAAGTCGGTTAAATGGACAAAGTAGTGCCGATTTGTATGTTCTCTGGAGAAAACAGTTAAATACTTAATTATGTCAGAGATGTTTTGAATAAACAAATTACAGAAAGAAATTACATTTTATAATATTTTATGTGGTCATAAATTTTTTATTTGTGGTCCGATCAATAAGCGTTTTTGATAACTTAGAGGCCGCTTTTTATTTACAATTCGATTGTCAGTTTAAATTTGTTTGGCAACAAATTCGCTGGGCACAAATAAAACTACTGATTTGCTTCTGGTTTCAGCATTTGTTTGTTAGAAATTTAATATACACAAGCCATATGTTATAATCAGATACTATAATACTAGAATAGAAATCTAATTTCTTAAATTTGTTTCTTTTTTCCTGGTAGTGCTTTTGTTTTCATAGCAAATTTAATGTTGCTCGGTTGTATTGTTCTGCGTCAAATTTGTGATTATTTGCATGTGTAAGATTTTTATTACACATAATTATTTGAACATATTTTTGTATGCAATTTTCCTGGAGTCGGAGTCGGACCACGAAAATTATCTGGAGTCGGAGTCGAGAATGTTTTTACCGACTCCGCAGCCCTGGTTATAACAACAAAATAATAACGATTTTGCATGTTGTAATTCTTTTTATTTCGTTTGAATCTTAAAACAGATTTTTTTCAGAAACCGCCGGTATAGTTTCCTATTTACACATGATGTTATTGATCTGAATTGTCACTTTTTTCAAATGCAATGGTATTTGGGTCTCCCAAAAGACAAAAAGTTAGTAGACATTGTTAACTGATATCGATGATGTTCAATTATGAAATCACAATTCTCGACATTTTCCCTCAACTATTTCAGAACTAACATTATTGTATCAGTTTCTTAGCAACGGGCTTTTCTTAATTTTGATTGTATCATTTATAGTTGTGTTTTCATTTTACCCACTCCACCGATCTATCGTATATAATTTTACACAAATACTCTTTCTACTATCAACTCAAGTTTTCCAATCAAAACCATTCTCTGCTACAACCAGGCACTTATTTGATAATATTTTGAAACTCCTTTTCTAAACGATGTCAGTATCAAATTGTTCCCAATAGCTGATCGGATTACAGGATCTGTTTCGTTAAAAACCCGAAACAGTCTAACCACTTTTCGAGAGCGGTTTCGTGGGAATTTTCTTAAGCCTTGTGAAGAGGGTGGATGGATGCAGTGCCGTTGTCTTGTTGGCCTGAGTAATGGTGGCTGTTGCGAAGGACCGCCGGGCATCCGATTTGCCGGACCCGTCCTAATCCCCGGTCCGTGTTTTGATTGAGTTTTGAACGGCTTAACCCCCCAGCGTATACAACCATCCGCCTAACTATAAACTTTTAATTACTACGATGCGATAAATCATCATCGGGTCGCTACGTCTCCCTTGTGAAACTCCGTAATAGAGAGTCGTGTGAAACGCTAGTCGGTTTTAAATGAAGCTGTTGTGTTGACGTATGTTGCTCTATAGGATGGTTCAAAAATGCATTGCAAAAATTTTTGTGATGATTGAAAGCAACGATCCCCCCAAATCGTTTCCAAATCCAAAAAAAGTGGAGACGTATTTTTTTTCTTCGAAATGTTGATTTTTAATGGTGCCTATCGATGCATCAAACTTTACATAAGAAAATGCATGGGAAAAAGACATTTCGTGGTATTTTTCGAATAATTGTTCGGGGTTTGGGAAAACTTAAGATTAAAATTATAGTATTTGTAGAGGCGTTTTCACTGAAGAATTTGAGCTATTATACATATGGCTTTGACGCCCCTAACCCACCCCCACAGTGCCCTGAAATCTACCCTTAAAGGAAAAATCTACATTCTTCAGAAAATTTACCTTTCTAATCACTTCATTCACCCTTTTCTCATGGAAATGATTACTAAAAATCTAGATGAACGTTTATAAACATTTATCAGGTAATCTCCATTTGTTTAAACAAATTCCATTTGTTTAAATAATTCACTTTTCTCGAAACTCCGTCGACCATCTGTTTTCTGAGTTCGAATTGTCAGTTTATAAGTGACAGTTTATAAGTGACATTATATTTCCTTTCCATCCGTTCATATGATTAATAATCTGTAGTCTCTTTATTTCCACATAAGCCACGTGTCTTCAAAGCCATGGTATCAAAAAGAAAGTGTCCAGTATGACAGGTATGGGCAAGCTGGCCCTGGTATATATCTGACATTCTTTTTTTTTCACGTGATAAGTCAAGTCCGATTTTTGTCAGCTCTCTTCCAGAGCTTAAAATTTCAGCCATGGGAGCATCCTGGGACCAATTAGGCCTGCTGATTGTCATGCTAGGATGTTTTGGAAGATGGAACATTAAAATTATGTTCACATACCGGAGAGCGGACCCGCAACAAGACGAACATACATAAAGACGTCAAGAATCAAGTCCAGACAAGACCCACATCAACTGGAACAACTCCAACAGCGAGATCTTCAATGTCTGCTTGCGATTGCCCTAACGTTTGGTTACCATCGCTTGCCGTTCTGCTTCTTCAAAAGCTTAACCTATACCAGTTGGCTATAGAGTTATTGATAGATCTATTTGATTGCCCTAATGTTACCAGTTGGCTAACATTTTTAGCTTGCCATCGCTTTCCATACAGAGAAGATCGAACAGCATGGCCCCTGGACTGTCACTGTCACTGTCATTAACAGTAATTTTTTGTCAAAATTGTCGGGCGTTCAGGTACTGCCCCTGTTTAATGTTTACTAACATTTCCTTTAGCCCATCTAGAAGAAGGCGGTGTTCTTATGCAAGTGACAGGAAACGGCTGCTACTCTTGGTGAACACCACTCCGTACTCTTCTAGAGTACCGACAGATACATCTGGCTGGCAGTAGTCACAACCAGGGCCCCCCTTTTGCTGACACAGAGATGTCAGTGCCTCCTCCCGACGTTGGCCAGGCTTCAGTTACACCCATGTAGGAGAGGGCCATATTGTTATGCGCATCAAGCTGCATTCTGACATCTGATCCCTGTTGGGCAAGACGGTGAATACCAGAAGTCCGTGTTTCTATCATTCACCACTTCAAGATGATCACAAGTGACACAAAGCTACTCTTGGTGTACTCCGAGAGCACCCAGTAAACTTGAGTACCGCCGGATACATCTATCTGGCAATAGTCCCAACCAGTGTACCTTTTGCTGATACCCAGATGTCGGCGCCACCTTCCGATGTTGGCCAAGCTGCAATTTCGGTAACGCATTACACAATTCAAGGTTGTATAAGCACTATAAAATTTCCCCAGACTGGGTCCAGAAATTAGATCACTTCTTACGGATTCAGCAGAGTTTCGAGATTCAACACATTTGAATACTCAAAGAATAATAGTCTTCAGTTATTGGGGGAGGAGTAGGTGCATTAAAATATTATGGTGTATTTTGCAAAGTTTAAAAGTTAGTGGATCAAACCGAAGTTCCTCAGTTTATTACTCTTTCTCAATAATTATGGCGACCTACCGTAAGGTTAGACAAACCTCCAATTAGGTCATCAACAACACCCCAATCAATTAGTTATTGATTGTTGAAGCTTTCTAATTGTGAATATCGAAATATTCACAATTTGCAGAGACCAAAGGTCAACTATTTCATCTTGTGAATTCTGGCGCATTGTCCTGGGACCCTGATGACTGGTCTAAAGTACCCTTTCAAGGCAGACATCTTTATATATGGTACCAGTATACAATATCCCAACCGTCAGAACCAGAAACCATTCAGCCAGTCTTTAGACCATATTGAAATGCTTACATTGGGCAAAGAATCTGGGTGACCATATTAGGTCGATATTCCGGGGCGACTAAGATGTGTTGTATCAAGGTGGCCCAATTCTTCAGATCAATTTCTGCCTCCAAATTTTCTTAAGAAAGAAGAATCGGGTGGCTCTAATAGTAAAAACAAGTTTTGTACATATTGGGATTTCTCATCAACTTCAAAAATTGCAAAATTCTGTTTGTGAATTATAGCCAGGCCACTCTAGTAATTATTAAGATCTAACTTTAAAATGTTTGAATTCGTTAATTCAGAGAGAATATTTCAAAATAAAACATATTGGCAAAATTTTTAATGTTGCCTTATAATTTGAATATATTTGAGTTTATACAAGACTATTTTATAGAAAGTGTCTTGTCTTTTAAGCAACATTTCTTAGCTTCAATATTCTTACCTTAAGTGGTGACCTTAGATGACTATATAAAGTGGTTCACTCTGTATAAAGACTGACAATTTTTCAAATGAAAACTTTTAGATATCCCTATCGCAATACCTTGTATCAATGAAATTGTTTCTGAGCATTTCCCAGATTAAACAAAGCATCCCAAGGATGTTTAGGACGTAAAATCTGATTTTGCATATTATTTTCTAAAAATAAGATAAAGCGGATTATGCTTCAAGATCATTAAAAATAGACTGATATCGGATAACTGAATTCACCTAATTCATTTCGCCGCTAAGAGAATTACTCAATGCTTGGATACGCTTTATATACTTTTATTTGCACAGAAAAGTATTTAATCGGGGCACGCTTCTATGTTCCTGGTTACAGATCCTGGATTTCATAGTGCTGAAGACGCCGTTTTTTGAAAAAATCATTATTTTTTCATTTTTATTTGCAGCTCCAGAATACCTTTCTAGAAGTAATCCTAGAACAAATTTCAGTTATGCCTTACTGGCCGTTACAACCGCAGTTGTCCTAGTGTAAAATAAACATTTCCCTGTTGACAGGATAGATGTCAACCAAGCATTAAAACGGCTAGGGATTAGGTCTGGAACTAATAGATGTTGCTCGTTCTGCTGGAAATTCTAAAATTCTAAAATTCACAAATTAAAACGTCCTCTCAACTTCGTATGCGAGTGTGGCATATGTTTTATATGACTATTAATACCATGACTATTAACACCCTTTGGAGTCTGCCAATAATGGGTTTTTACAACTTTTCCCTACGGAAAAGGTATTTTTTATCAAACACTGAGTTCCATGCGATACATGGATACAATACATGCCCTAATTCGTATTGGGTCCAATAGGATTTTACCCCTCTTTTCTAAAAAAGATCCGTACTGCATTTATCAGGTATTTTGACCTGTTTGGGTAGTTACACAAGATTTAAATTCATTAGCGCCTAAGGGCCGATCTTACAAAGCACGTTATACCATGGTATAACTAAATATTGGTATAAATACCGGTATAAGTTGTTATTACTAGGACAACACAAATATTTTAGCCAATGGGAGGCGGAATAGCACTATTTATACTCGGAATAACTATTCCACTACTTATACGTACACTTGTAAGATCGACCCTAAATCAAAGATTTCTGACACTCCGGTATAGGCAGCTGTCTGTTTAATATATGCCTTAAAAGATATTTTTTATCTTCTTTTTACATTTGGTATATAACAATAACATACCTACATATTGGGTCCAGGATCTATCCCCAAAGTTACGCTGGCGCGGCAGTTATCTTTTTTGTTGTCTTGGATCGACCAATGGCGTGAGCTTGGAGTAGCTAAATGGACCGCTTATATCAGCGGTCGGCAACCAGCTGCCGATGTACTTCTCCCGCTCGCGGGCAGTCTCATAAGTCTGCTCCGCTTCTGAGGGTCCGCGGACCCCTAGGTTGGCGTTAACATGTGTTCCTGTGAACCGTTACCAATAATTTGGTGATTTTTTCTGGACATTAATAAACCGCTCAACCGCTGCTAGTTTAGTTCTTTGAGTGACAGTTCGCCTCACTGAAGTCAAAACAGTCTAGTTTTCCTTTAATGTCAATCAAATGTTAATTAGATGCTGAGCCATTAAAACTCTAATGAATTCATTGGACATAATGTATACCTAGAAAGCAGAAACATTTATATCTTTCTTTGTTATTTTCTAATTTGTGTATACATATTTATTGTGGATTCCTTTAAACCGTCATCTTATCTGAAACTAACGGTATTTTCAGGTCTGGTCCAACTAAGCTTATATTTTATACATAGTACTCAGCAATTGTATTCAATTATATTACTTTTCGAGGCAGCAAGGACCAATTTGCCTATCTTGTTTTGGAAAAAACATATTAAACATGAAATTTTGGGAAAAACATTTATTAAACTTTTGCGTTTGTCCGCTGGTCATCGAGCTCAAAGATTTTCCCAATGCAAATTATTAAACGTCTATTTTAATTCATAACAATATGAAATTAATTCCAGACTTTATTTATACATGTACATCTAGTGTGTTATTCGTTGGCTGTATTTACGATTCTTTATCTATAAAAATACTTTGACAATATGTCGTTAAACATTTTCAGTTCATCAATAATGTTAATATTTTTCGGGGAAGTTCATTTAGCGATTATTTACAAGGGTCTCCATCATGATATATACCTTCTTATTATTTAGATGCTTCGAAAAGCCACATACAAGGGTATATTGAGGTATTTGTACTGTATGGTTCATTGAGAATTGTTAACATGTTCTTGCTAGTGCATTTTGTTCTGCTTCTTATTAATAAACAGACGATAATGCTGATTTGGCTCTAAATTGCACTGTGCTTTAAACATCTACAGATTATTAATCATATGAACGGATGGAAAGGAAATATAATTATATGATTAAACGAACTTACCTTAGTGAAGTTCTATCATAATTATATATCCTCTTCCATCCGGAATATGATTTAACCCACCCTTCCTTTGTTTAGACTTTCCCCAACCCTGAGCAATTTAGAGACTGTGCTTTCAAGAGAATGTCAGATATATACCAGGGCCAGCTTGCCCATACCTGTCATACTGGACACTTTCTTTTTGATACCATGGCTTTGAAGACACGTGGCTTATGTGGAAATAAAGAGACTACAGATTATTAATCATATTCCGGATGGAAGAGGATATATAATTATGATAGAACTTCACTAAGGTAAGTTCGTTTAATCATATAATTATTCATTAAACAAATTCTTCCTATTATTTAAACAATCAATTATTATTAATCTTCAACTGTTGTTCTAATTATGGTAGAAGTCAGATTTTTTGTGAAATAAACTTATAAATTTCATGTTCGAGGTATCTTGCCTATGTTATTAGCTAATAAACCCATTAGTTTAAACAATTTTTTTGCAATTCTCCTAACATTAATTTTTTTAGATCGGTCTGGTCAACAGTTACTGTCAAGTGACATCATTTATATATTGGGATAATTTCCATTGTTTAACTAATAAAATATTATTCAAATGCATAATGGTGATATACAGGTGGTATGTAAATTTTAAAATAAATTAAAAATTACAGCCACAGCCTGGATTTGAACCAGGGACCTGTGACCTGGTTCAAATCATTATTAAGTAAAATATTCGTTTTCAATATCATTTATTCGAAGAAATTAAATTTATTTAAAATCCTTTTTTCGGGAAATTGGGGAGTTACATTTCTACCATAATTAGAAAAAAGGTGAAAATGAATAATAATTTATTGTTTAAACAATAGGAGGAATTCTTGAAGTCTGGAAACTGTTCCCTGCACTCTAATTTGATGAAATATTGAAAACGAATAATATTTTAATGTTTAAACAATGGAAACAATGCATTTTCTTATGTAAATTTGAGGCCTCGACAGGCACCATTAGGAATCAAAATTTCGAGAAAAAAAATACGTGTCCACTTGGTTTTGGATTTGGAAACGATTTGGGGGGATCGTTGCTTTCTAAATAAAAATAGCCAATTTGAACCACCCTATTGCTCTCTGTATTTTGTATTTTTCTGGTGTTGATAGTTGAGTCAAATTAGCTCCAAAACTTATGACATTTGTTAAAGTAATACTTGAAACGTGACTCTGAAGGTCTTATCAACTTATTTTGTGACATTTGGGTGTAGTGAAAGATCAAAAGTTGAAACAATCATTTTGTAATTTTTATGAAACTTTATATTAAGGTTTCTATTAAAAAACTAGTAGACTAGGCAATAGTATCAGGAAGCCTACTATCTCAGGTCACGTGGAACAGTCCGTAGACATATTGCGATGTGTTTTCAACTCGCAATTATTGTTACTTACTTTGTTATAAACAAAAACCTTCAAAAAATCGTGCTTTTTTTTCGTTTTTCGTTTGTAAAAGCTGGACCGATCGAGCAATCTTGAAACTTCCAACATACGAATTGTAGACAATGAAAAGACGAAAAAAATCAGCCGTACACGCTCTAGGTCGGATTAATATTAACTTAAAAATTCATAACTCCGCCATTTTCCAAGTTGCAGCTTAGGCTTTTCCGAGTGAGTAGCGATTAATGGGTACTTTGAGTGTGCCAACCCGTGAGTGTGCGTTGTCCGATGATTAGTTTTTACACAATTGCGATTTCAATTGTTTTATGCAATATCTTTGGGTGAGCCTGAACGCGTCGGAGGTGGTCCGATTTTATTTTTTAACGGATTTCGAAAGTAGAGTATTGTGCTACAATACGTCAATTCTGATTTTGTTGCGAAATAAGTGAAAAATGCTTGCAAACATGACCGAAAACGGCCGCGCCCACGAAAGCGGTCGAGTAGTGGGGGTAGGCGCCCGCCGCGGGGCAGCGCGTATACCGTACGTTTTCCCGAACGCTAGGCATTGCATTTACGGAAGAACGGCAACATCGCTCTCCCCACCCGGCGTATTTGTCAGTGGCTATGCAGTTCCCGGTGCGCGCTTCGTGTGCTAGTAGCTAGTAGTTTGTTGTTCGCAGGACCGTGTGCGCTCGCTTTTGTGCTTCTTTTAAAAATGCACGTACATGGTGCATACATAATTTCTAAATTCTCTTTTATTGTGAGAAAATAATACACAAAAATAAAAACGCTATTCTCAAAAAAAATATAAAATAACTAATATTCTACTACGAATAAACAATTAAATAAACATTATTTTATCTCGGGCTCAAAGATTCCGCCTTGCGCTGCAAGACAGTGTCCGAGCCGTTTGTAGAAGTTGTCCCTCACGCCAGAGAGCGTTTCGGCTGTTACAGTGTTGGCAGCTTCTGTAATTTTTGCTCTCAACTCCTGTAAATTATGTGCCCTATTCATCAACATAAACGGTATTTTTAAGATAACCCCACAAGAAAAAATCGTTCGGAGACAGACCAGGTGATCTTGGGGGTCAACGAATGTCACCTGTCCCACTAATAAGACGGTGAGGAAATGCGGTTGTTAAAAACTTCCGCACCCTGGCCGCGTTTAGAGCAGGACAGCCGTCTTGCTGAAACCAAACATCATCCTAATCTACTCCGGGAAGGTTATATAATGGCGGGAAGTACTTGCTCTTGCAGCAAAGTAAGGTACTTCTGGGCGTTAAGAGATTCATCGATAAAGAATGGACCAACTAAATGATTGCCTAGAATACCAGCCCAAACATTTAGTTTTTCGGGATATTGAGTACGGTAAGCATAACTTCGGTGCTGATTTTGTTGGGCCCAATATCGAAGAATGGAGGGATTATGTTTACCGTGTAACGGAAAAGTAGATCCATCAGTAAAAATAATATTTTGTATAACGTTTTCATCTGCGTTCGCCGTTTCCATTACAGTTTCACAAAACTCCATTCAACGAATACTGTCCTCGGCGAAGATTTCCTGAGTCCTTGCGTACTTATAACTCCGGAAATCACCCTTCTTTAGAGCCTTAGCAACGGTTTTGTTACCAATACCCAATTCCTCGCCAATCCCTCGAGTGGATTTCTTATGGTTCAGTACTACAGAACCGCACATTAGTACATCCCGTCGTTCTTTTGCCTCAATTTCTTGTGGACTTATCTCCCTTGGATGACAAGTACTACAGCTCTTTAGACAAAGATCATTTTCAAATTGATGCACAACATTGAAAATGGTTTGTCTGCACGGGATAGGTCTGCCTTCAAAAGTGATTGCAAACAAATCCACGCACTGTTGCGCCGAATTGCCACCGTAATACCACCTGATGATCTGAAGCTGTTCTAGCGGAGGGTACATCGCGATTGCAAAGATATGCATGTTATGAAGACCTGCTCTCCCACCAGACCTGCTCTCCCACTAGTCGGAAGTCCAACTATAATTGGCTGCCCCACTCAACCGAGGTTGACAGCGTTGTCGCGTGATACGCTAGTTTCTATAGGCCCATGCCTAATTTTTGCGGACACAATCTGTATATAGTTATACAAGCGCGCTGCGGTCAAATATGAATAGGTATTTACATTCGATTATCTCAGCAACTACTGGAGCTATTTTAATTTTATTTTAAATTTTCAAAAAGCATCAAGATTGCTCCATCGGTTCAGCTTTTACAAGCGAGTAGTACAAGTGCGTAGTTCTGGGTATAACAAGTGTTTATAACAAATTAAGTAATGATATTTGCGAGTCGAAAACACATCACAATGCATCTACAGACTGTTTCACGTGACCTGGGACAGTCGGCTTCCTGATACTATTTTTGTCACGAACTCAGTCATTTTCTGATCTATTGCCTGTTCTATAGTGGTAGTACGCATTTCCGATATAAAATCCCTAATATGACTTCTTGATTTTTTCCATTTATTTTGGTAACCCAGGGAGATATGCATTTGAAAAAGGTTTCTCTTTGTAATAAATAGGCCATTATAATATAACAGCCAAAAACCTATTTTTTTTTTACATTGAACCCGTTTTATTCAAAACAATCCATGAAACCTTTTGGGACATACAGATAAAACGAAATATGTTTCCCAGTCAATTAATAATATTTTATGTAGTTCAGTAATGATTTACGCTGAACCGTATCCGTATACAACCAACAATATAAAATCAATAACGCAAAATCTGTTCCATATACCAACATTAACGTCCTAAGTACCAAATTTCCTCCCACACGTCGGATATATCCACAATATCGTCTTGCGAAAATTTCATTTGCGGTACGCGGGAATTTGCTCAAGTATAAATTTTCGCCCGAGACTTCTTGTTTAATATTCTAGGCGGCTCGAAGGTTTTCATTAACGCAAAGTAACGCGTTGCCTTACATTAGCCGCCTCAGGGCAAAGTAAGAGGTTCGCGAGGCGTCGCCGACATATTTTAATATTTAAGCAACAATTAAAAGTCGCGAACCTGTTTTGCGTCGTCGCTCAAAAGCGCCATACCCGAGAGGTACGCGAAACAAGAAATTCAGGCAGCAGTCTATTAACTGAAAGGTTAAGTTTTAGTTTACTTGGAATTATGAATGCCGCGAAAACGGTACGCAGGTTTCACAGAGAAGTTTAAGAGTTTTGGAAATTTGTAAGGATCGTCGTCAAGCTTTTGAAGCATTGAACTTTACGTAGAGAAGATTGGCAAACTCTCTTTTCAGAAATTGCGTTGTAAATGGGGTATACATCAGAACTAGTATTAATTAAATGGTCAAATTTACGTAGATTCTGCAAACAAGATTTTATTAATTTTTCAATTAGTAAATTATTAACTTTCAATTGTTATTAATTATTGTCCATATATGATATGTGGTTGTTTTAACTTAAGATACCTGCATATATCAAGAAATATGCATGTTACGACAATGGTTTCGTATATAAATCTTGTCTGATGTGAAGGGGGACATAAGATGACATAAGATAACTCTTTTTTGCAAATAGTGATTTTACCACCCCTTATTATTTCCACTTAATATTACGGATAACATTTAATATAATAAGTCTTTTTTTCCTTTAATTCTTTCTTTATACTTGTACAAAGTATAACCCTTAACCCTTATAAATTAAATATTTTTACAACAATTGCAGTGCTTTCAATAGAGAAGAAAACCTCAGTGTTCATCCAGAGACCAACGATAAAATTATTGATATTTTCGCGCAAATTAAAACAAGAAGAATTAAGCTTATCTTAACTTCACTTGTTTGTTTGCTACATTTAATCTTGTAATCGATATTTTACCTACTTCCCAATATCCAATCGAGTTCAAATTTTGCAGGTGAATAGATTGCCGGTGACAATGCATAAAGGAATAAAAAAATTGAAAAATTTTTGGAAATTTTGCCACTATCTTCAAAATTTAACTGTTAATGCGTTTTTTTCTTCATTATTGTTTTTAAAAAATGTATTTTTTACATAAATGTATTACCACGCTTACCTTAAATTCACTTGTTTGTTTGTTATGTTCAAATCTTGTAAGCGATTTTACCTACTTCCCATTGTCCAACCGAGTTCAATTTTTGCATGTGGACGATTTCTGGTGACAATGCATACATTAAAAAAATATGGAAAATTTTTAATTTTTAGTAGATACACTTTGTTAAAGCGTAATTTTTAGTATTTTTTACATAAATTTATTAATGAATGTTACTAACAATTTATGTAAAGTAAATAAGAAATCCGTTTTTAGTCCCTAAATTCTTTTACGATATCAAGTTTCTGAATAAATTTTCTTTTTATACGTTTTTTTCCTTTTACACAATATTTTTTAAAACAATGACAAGAAAATTTCTGGAACAGCACCCCCACTAATATGAGCTACGAGCCGCCACTGGATTTTAAGTTATTATCGTTGGATGTTTGTGGGTTCCGCTGTAGTTACAACAGCTACCTGTAGATGATGCGCTTGCAATAAAGGCCTCTTCTTGTAATAAAGCCAGCAAATCTTCTATCCGAGCATTGCTTTCGCATGGTCGTAGATGGCTCAGCAATTCTGCGGTAGTTGGAAGTAGGGACAAGCGGATATCGACTGTACACGATGCGTTTGTAAATTAATTCATTTGTTTTTTTAATTTTGACTCCAACTATTGAAACAGTCGTTAAATTAACAACTTTTAGCGCTAATAAGTGCTAACAACTACTGATAGATGCATCGTACCAAAAACTGATTCAGGTAAAAGATTCCTATTTTTCTCGTAAAACCATTATTGAAAAAAAATTGTTAATTTTCATTACAAAGAAAACTAAGTTTAACTCATTTTTACCAATTGCAGTCATCTGTAAAACTCATATCGCCATCATATGTCCCCCTTTGCATATAAAACGATTTATAAGACACTTTTGTCGAGATATTTAGGTGACTCAAATTAAAACCACCGTATAGGTCGTATTTGTATAGAATTTTCTTTTTACTTGACTTTTAATAAATTAATCAGTAGGAATTTTGTTTCGTTAGGTTTTGTAATATGTTGAAGTATAATATTTACAACTACTACATAGTTTTCCCTCATACGTCAAATAGTACAATAATACATCATAATACAATAATTAAAACTTCTTCGTGTCGTTCTTCCTTGTATGTTTCTTAAAATATACTTTCGCTACATGTTTCAGCTACACAGTAGCCATCTTCAGGCAAAAACTAAAAATAGAAAGAACAGCTACAAAGACATAAACGGTTGCAGACAAGAGATACGAGTGCAAAAAAAATAAAAAAGTTAATAATTTTTTTGTGATGCAATATTTAGGTGTTTAAATTACGTACTAGTCACTTCTAACAATGAAGACATAAATTACATAAATTTCGGTTGTCATCTTACAATCTAGAGTAATTGTATCTTCAACAGTTGGTAGTTGGTGGTAAAATGCACAAATACGATTGAGGCGAGCCAATAGCAATTGAGATGTCAGCCTTATTTGACTCTTGACGTCAATATCATCAATCTTGGAAAACTAAAAGTTACTAAAAGTTTGTGATCTAGTTTTTCATAACAACACCGAAAGCGGTTTCGTTATGAGTGTATAACCAAGGCAAAGTAGAAAATAGTAGGTAATCAGGTGACCCATATGCAGTGAACTGTAATTTACTTGTTGGTGTTCTGTCAGTTGTATTTATTTTATCATTCAAGTTGAGTTTAGACTTCTTTAATTTTAACACTCACAACTACTGCATAATATTATCATCTCATACGTCAAATAGTAGGTAATTAAGTGATGAAATTGTATTCCCTGTATTTCACAGGAATATTTTAATATGATAGGGAAAAAACACTAGATCAATAGATAAGGAGATCTACTATTCGATCTGGTAACCCTGCTACCGACTTTTGCGGTAGCTGCAATCAAAAATTCAGATAACTCGGAAATTGAGCAAAAATTAACTCTTTCATTATTACTTATAAAAGCCTTTTCTGTGGAGGAATCTTTTTCAAATTATTATTTATACTAAGTAATTATTCTTTTACTAATTATTAGAGATGGTTAAGAGGTAGAGCAGTGATCATTACAAAAGTATCAAATGCATCATTTCAAGCAATTATAAATAATAAGAACCGAGATTTTTATACATGTGTCTTGGAGCATTTACGTCAATACATTAAGCATCTAGTATGTCGAAAAAAGTTCGCATCAAATAGAAAACTTTTAAATTATCAATTTCTGAAATAAATAAAAACCTAAGCAAAAAGTTCTTGATCAATTTGAATTTGATATTTGAGTTTCAGAGCACGAAAAGAAGGGAAAAATGTATACAGGCTCTGCTGTTTACGTAAGTGTTCCGTAGTGGACTAACTGTTAATAAGGGACGAAATTAATTTAAATTAATTAATTCCGTAAATGCACAGTTTGCAAACTGCACACCGATAAAAAGTAGTGCCAACTTTAAAAATTGCATGAGGAACGTACGTCGTGGGATGTATCATAGGATCGCTCCTTTAAACCCAAATAATTTTCACCTGAAGATTCTTAAGTAACGGTAACGGCACTGAAGAGAATTAAAGGGACCTTAAAGAGAGCCTGCTTGTAACCAAAGATCACCAGATTACGTATATCTTTATCTCTCCTCAAATTGATTGACCCAATCAGTCCGATTAGACCAGTCAACGATGGCAGAATATAGGAAAAAATCGGAAAGTTTTGATTCCCGCCATCTTGGAATTAGATTGCAAGTTAATAGTTCTTTTTTGCAAGTAAAGTTACACCCAGACCAGAGCGATTTTTGCATCGCGTGGCGTCGGCGAAAATCGCGCGGCACCAAATTACATTGCGGCATATGGATGTGATCAAACCAGAGCGTCAAATTTCGCAGAATGCAGCGTTTATTTCGTTCAACCGCATGGCTTTTTTGTTAACGTTCCGAGGCCAAAACCAGTCCTGACTGTGTATCGAAAAACGCGCGAATCGCGTGCGGAACATTTTTACTAGGCGGGATAGCAAATCGCAGCGGCAATTTTTCAGTTCGCAGCATGCACGATTTTTTCGCTTTCCGCATGTTGTTTTAGTACAAAAATAATAGTTGCAAAAATGGTACACACTAAATAACTAATTGAAAATGTAAAAAATATCCAATATTGTTTGATGTAGGGCACAAAAAAATATAAAAAATATATACCGGGTGGTCCTTTTAACTTGAGACTCCCAAATATCTCGAGAAATATGCATGGTAGCAGCAGAAAAAACATTATTTATTTCACCACTGATTGCACCACTTCCCCTTAACAGCTAAGCCAAGCTTAATGAAAGGTCACTTAAATTTAAACGGTAAAAATGTGTGATTTAACTTGACATAAGTGTGGCTTAGTAATGTCATTAATGACAAATACAAAGTATAACAAAAAAATAGTATTTTCCGTCGATAGTTTATTTATGAGTATGTTTAGCGAATACAAAATCATTTATTAAAGAGCTCTATAAATGCACCATTTCTATTAATGCATGATTTGTTAGAGCCAATCAAACGACTTCATTATAGCCAATGGAACATACGTAAAATAAAACCATCCAATCAAAACATTTCGTTATCCAGAACCGCAGTCCAGAACTGTCAGTGTCAAACTACCTAAATGGTCATATAACCTCCAATGACATCGACGAATAAAATCTACGTAGAACCTGACAGAAGAATACGATCGACGAAAAAATGTTGTAACCAACTCGAATATTAAACGGTGATTAATTATCTCGACAAAAAAACAGTCTCGATCATTAATCGCTCTTTTTAATATACTTGTTAGTTAAATAACTATAAATAAATTTCTGAATGGATATGTAATAATATAACAAATGTAGTAAATAAATTGCATCCGTGTACAAAATAGCCTTAGAAAATGAATTTATCCAGATATTTCGGTTTCCTGGCCCATAGCAAACCCATAGTGAATTGTCATTACATAGTTTAATAAATTAATAATACCTGTAAAATACGCATTAAGAATAAGTTATTAAAAGTAATTCCAAGTAGTTACTTTATATAAAAACAGTGTGTAGGTTTCACACAATAATGTACGACCATATACTCTATGTAAAAGTTGCAAACGGAAATAATCCAGCTGACCGAGCGGGAGCTAACGGGACCGATTGCCTGTTTCACTCCAACACCCAACTGTTGGAGTGAAACAGGCTATCCGGCAAAACCGCTTTGGTCTGAACCCTATCGCGATTCCGCGTTTCGCAAGCGGTGCGAAAAATTCGCTGCGTCTATCGCGGCGGCGAATTCGCTCTGGTCTAGGCGTAGCTGTATCGTTAGATATTTATTAGGTATTTTTATATAAAAAAAAGTGTTTTTTAAAGTACATTTCAAGCACTTGGTGGTCAACAACAATAATTATATGTAAATGAATAACTAAAGTCAAATATTGCAGTTCGGTTGCCAACTATGGTTCGCACTCTCATTTTGAAAATAAGGTTCACACAAACTTTTTACGCATTTAACTTGTCCAAATACCAAGTACCATAAAATACAAACAACCGATCCCGCTTAGTGTACTCCAACACTCTCCCCAATATATCAAATTACCAACCCTTGTAACGGAAAACAAAAAAAAAAAACAAATCGACCCTAAACTTCCTCTAACACCAATTTAGTGAAGTGTTCCTCCCCGAATTGTCACTTACTCCGAGCATTTGAGAGCATAGCAACCGCGACCATGGCACTTAGCTACCGGACAAACAAACAATCACCAGAGTACAGCGTTAGTAACTTACCCAAGGATTCGCCGTCAGATGGCATTCGAAGTACACGTCGTCGCCTTCCTTGATATCCGTCGCGTCCAGGGCATGTCCCAGAGTCAGAGTGGCCTTCGGTGGATAAAACACCTTCAGCATCCAAGTGTCTCGCAGCTCGCTCAGCGGTATCCGTTGATTTGAGGCCTTGCATGTTAACGTTAGGCCATGGTCGGACGCCACTGGCGTGAATGACAATGTGCTTGTCGTCGTGTTGCCGTCGGTGCTCACCTCGACGATGCCGCCCTCGAGTGAGACGCCATCCTGCAAAACGAGAGATGAATATGCGCCGTTAGCATTTATTAGCATAATTTGCGGGCGGACGGTGACATTTGATGGTAATGTAAGATGGATGTATATTTATTGAGTTGTTTGTTTTTGTGGAGGCGGAGGGTGGAGAGGATGGAGAGGATGGAGATGTGGCTTTATGAAATTCATTGTGGAGTTTGGTTAATCATGTAGGGAAGTATTTGGGAGTACTTATGTATACAGGATATTAGTTGTAATGACCAAAATGACCACCAAAATGAGAATGAATACCCTATTTTTCAGATAACACCGTGCTTTCGACTTATGAGGATGATTCCTCCATAGTACCCACCTCAGGTACTATTCTTTGATGTATTTGGAAGACTTGTTACTACGTATAAGAGATATGCAACATGATTGAAGACTGTTTTTGGAGATCAACTCAATGATGAAAACCAGAATTCGCGTTTTGTAAAACTGTAAATAAAAAATCTGTCTCTATAAGAGATATGCAACATGATTGAAGACTGTTTTTGGAGATTAACTCAATGATGAAAACCAGAATTCACGTTTTGTAAAACTGTAAATAAAAAATCTGTCTCTATAACAGATATTCAACATGATTGAAGACTGTTTTTGGAGATCAACTCAATAATGAAAACCAGAATTCGCGTTTTGTAAAACTGTAAATAAAAAATCTGTCTCTATAAGAGATATGCAACATGATTGAAGACTGCTTTTGGAGATCAATTCAATGATGAAAACCAGAATTCGCGGTTTGTAAAACTGTAAATAAAAAATCGGTCTCTATAAGAGATATGCAACATGATTGAAGACTGCTTTTGGAGATCAACTCAATGATGAAAACCAGAATTCGCGTTTTGTAAAACTGTAAATAAAAAATCTGTCTCTATAAGAGATATGCAACATGATTGAAGACTGTTTTAGGAGATCAACTCAATGATGAAAACCAGAATTCGCGCTTTGTAAAACTGTAAATAAAAAATCTGGCTCTATAAGAGATATGCAACATGATTGAAGACTGTTTTAGGAGATCAACTCAATGATGAAAACCAGAATTCGCTATTTGTAAGACTGTAAATAAAAAATCTGTCTCTATAAGAGATATGGAACATGATTGAAGACTGTTTTTGGAGATCAACTCAATGATGAAAACCAGAATTCGCGTTTTGTAAAACGGCAAATAAAAAATCTGTCTCTATAAGCGATATGCAACATGATTGAAGACTATTTTTGGAGATCAACTCAATTATGAAAACCAGAATTCGCGTTTTGTAAAACTGTAACTAAAAATCTGTCTCTATAAGAGATATGCAACATGATTGAAGACTGTTTTTGGAGATCAACTCAATGATGAAAACCAGAATTCGCGTTTTGTAAAACTGTAAATAAAAAATCTGTCTCTATAAGAGATATCCAACATGATTTAAGACTGTTTTTGAAGATCAACTCAATGATGACAACCAGAATTCGCGTTTTGTAAAACTGTAAATAAAAAATCTGTCTCTATAAGAGATGTGCAACATTATTCAAGACTGTTTTTGGAGATCAACTCAATGATTAAAACCAGAATTCGCGTTTTGTAAAACTGTAACTAAAAAATCTGTCTCTATAAGAGATATGCAACATGATTGAAGACTGTTTTTGGAGATCAACTCAATGATGAAAACCAGAAATCGCGTTTTGTAAAACTGTAAATAAAAAATCTGTCTCTATAAGAGATCAACATGATTGAAGACTGTTTTAGGAGATCGACTCAATGATGAAAACCAGAAATCGCGTATTGTAAAACTGTAAATAAAAAATCTGTCTCTATAAGAGATATGCAACATGATTGAAGACTGTTTTTGGAGATCAACTGAATGATGAAAACCAGAATTCGCGTTTTGTGAAACTGTAAACAAAAATTCTGTCTCTATAAGAGATATGCAACATGATTGAAGACTGTTTTTGTAGATCAACTCAATGATGAAAACCAGAATTCGCGTTTTGTAAAACTGTAAATAAAAAATCTGTCTCTATAAGAGATATGCAACATGATTGAAGACTGTTTCAGGAGGTCAACTCAATGATGAAAACCAGAATTCGCGTTTTGTAAAACTGTAAATAAAAATCTGTTGTGGACAGACACATGACTTTATCATACTATTTTGCAGTGTTTCCGAATGCAAACGTTGATGCGCTGACAATACTTTCATCTCTCAATTTCGTCATAAAACATCTAAATATGAGGTTTCGTCCCGATACCGTTTCTCCAGAATCGTCGCCGCACAAAAAGGGGTACACACACATACAGACATTTTTTTGTACCTTGGTCAAAAATGTCCAACAATGTCCACGGAATACACATAGTAACAAGAGAACAAATGTTTAAAATAAATTTTATGTTTTAACACGGAATCTATTGAAATTGCCATTGTCATTTAATTATTGTCGAAAAGTGAACACATTTTTCTTTAATTTAATAAAACACAAAGAAATTGACATGCATAAAAATCCTCCGTTATATCTACTTAACAAACTTTGTCACAAACCCCAAAAAACTTCTGCAGCAAAATCCTAGAAACTTTCTCTATTGTCGAAAAGTGAACACATTTTTCTTTAATTTAATAAAACACAAAGAAATTGACATGCATAAAAATCCTCCATTATATCTACTTAACGAACTTATCTACTCATATATATACTCATTATATCTACTCACAAACCCCAAAAAACTTCTGCAGCAAAATCCTAGAAACTTTCTCCATATTTTGGAAATATGTTTACCCCCTATCATTGAAACTATGATAAAACGCCTAAATTTCAATATAACTGAGTTTTTATTGTCTTGTTAATAAGAATATTGAATTTGGATTTAATGGTTTTTGCTTAGCGTCTGAATGTATATTTATTGGCTTTTTATATTAAATAATTACAAGGAACTACAGATTTTCGAACACAAACAATAAACTTACGTCACAAAAGGTAATAATAAAAATATACTTGGTAGGCCATTGTAATCCATCATTATTAATCTAACAGTTGATTATATTGAACAGTGAAGGCGACCACAAGGGCGTGCTACTGGTTGAATTGTGGTTGGTACTAATGTCGTGAAAACTAGGTCAACCTATTTTTTTTAAATGGAATGGACTACATTTCTGTATATTTGTGAATTACTCGCAAAATTTTAGTGTATAGCCAATTGCTATTTATATGAAGTTTCAGACTTGTAACTTGCTTGTAATTTGCTTCTGAATACTTTTTTCTTCCAGAGCTAAAACTGAATCATCAAAAAATAAAAGATGTAAGAAAGATTGAAATAGGTAACAAGGCAGTCTTCAAAATTTGTTATTTTTTATAGAAAAAGAAAACACAAAAGTTTTTAGTACTGTATGAGCTATGATAAAGTATGGTGGAGAGTGCTTTGTCGCAAACAATGTGAAATATGACGGCCATTTTCTACAAATTTCTGAGGCAAAATTTCATAAAAATTACATCAATTTTTATTGATTTGAGTATAGGGTTATTTGTACAGCATGTGTTTTCGACTTTCCATGTTCCTTTGAAATCTTCAAATAAATTTTAATTTTTACATTTTTCTCTTTACTTTTGAGGGCCTTTTTTTAAAATTATTCAGATTCGACAATTTTTAACAATAAAAATGTTATGGTATATGATGTATAGCGCAGAATGCAAATTTTCACAAATAAGAAATAATAAAAAACACAATCCAGTCTTACTTCGATGGCAGTAAGTATACATTTTTTTAGAATACTAAAACATAATAAATATTTCTATTTTATTTTGCTATATTGCTTTATATAGCGCATACATTTTAATTTACTATACATAGTATCAGTACGTATGTGTAAAACATTTTGAGTCATTTTTGAACTGTACAATGTCCATTATCAAAAATCCAGCATCCGTTCTTAAGATAAAAAAAACAATTTACCAAATCCATCAAAAATTATGAGTTGACGTAATGTAGGCTGAATATCTGAACAAAAAAAGAGAAGGTATAAATGACGACGACTTTGACATTCAGCAGCTTTCCATTCGCAAAACTTATGTTTCAATTATGTTTTCTTGTGGACGTAAAGTAAATTTAAAGATCCACGAAAAAACCCGATACTAAATTTCAGGGAAACAAATGTACTATTTGAAAAATAACAAAAATTCAAGAACTTGAAGCAGAAATAACAAAAACACTTTCATTAAAAGCAGTTTCTTTATTTTTGGATTCCGCAATATTCCGAATGTGTGTATCTAAAAAAAGCTTGTTAAATGTTTACTGATTTTTAGATGTGTTAAATGGTGTATTCAATAAATTAACTTTTGTTGAACCATGTTAATTGTCTTCCAAAAATATTTATTGATATTTATCACTTAATCAAAGCAATTATAAGCATAAACCTCACCACAAACTCACAATAATCAATAACGACCCCATCCACTGACTGAACTCGTATGTACATCAGGCAAACTCAAAATGGGTATAATACGGTTGAAATTAGGAACTAATAAACGATGAATTATGTAGGGAGGCGCGGCAATTCGGGGCATATTAAATCTTTTGCTACCATAAATCATACGACTGCGTCGCATAAATTCATCAACAATTAATACGTCGCTCTGTTCGAACAAATAAATGTGTATTGTAATTAATATCTGGTGAAATATTATCTGCCGGCGGTCGTTCGGCGCGAACAACATCGCGCGCGCGAAGCGCCGTCTGCCGGCGAATAATGCAACTGAAATTACGGCCGTACGTCAAGCGAAAGCCAATCCGATTCTGATCGCCGCCAAACTAGAATTCGGAGCGTGCGTGCGGTCTGAATTCATTTGCAGTGAGCGTGAATTTATAATGATGATATTAATTGAAATTGGTGCGGACGTGTTGATTGTTTGAATATAATGAAAATTGCACTTTAATTAAGGCAACTTTCTGTGCATAAAAAAGGTGAATGTAGTTCAGATTGCATTTTTGGTGGATGCGCCGGTAAAAACACTTAATACAGTCTAAATCAACCCCTGAGTGGGCGTACGTCACAGATTAGTGATAACGTTACAAAAGATTATTATCCAGTACTAATCATACATATAAAAATATATAAAAAAAATTAAATAATATAAGAATATAAAAAATATACAGTGTGTCCACGAAAGTCCGAATTTTATTCTTTCTAAAAGTTGGCGGCTCGTATGAAACTAAAACTGCAACTGTCAAATATGTAAATTTCGGTGCCATATACCGAGCGATTCAGAATATATGAATTTGTGATAATAGTAAAGTACCTTTATTTTCATTATTATCGATAAGCTTTATTTGGAAATGTTGTTTAAAAGTAAAAATTATATTCAAATATGAAGTCAGAGCCACCTACCTTGAAAAAAATATTTTCAGTTTTTTCTTAATTATTACTGACAAATATCAGTAAATGCCAGTGATACCAAAAGCTTATTTTTAATCTATTTTTTAGAAATTTGAATACATTTTTTATATTTTTTATTGTTTTGGTATGATTACTTAATGTTTATTTAGAACTAGCGCAAAATTATTCATTTTCTTGGTGCGAAGTTGATATTTCACCCTGTAGATATTAATATATCATACAATAACTAATTTAGGAGCGTGACTTACCTTTTATTCAGTTAATATTAATGACTGTGGATAGGTTTATAATAGTAGTTATCCATCTACAGCGAGCGATTCTCAAGTGGTCGTACGCGCGGTACTACCACTTATGAAATTTTATTTTCACTGATAATATTTTAATAAAAATAACTAAAGCATCAAACATCTATTGTTCCTTGAATTAATTATGACTGACTTACCCGTTATTAAGTTAATAACTATTATGAATATGTTAATAATGCTAATTTATTATCTATGAACTTGTTGAATAGTTTCCTCTAAATGATTTAGATCTCTAAATGGTCGGTGTTTGTATACTTTATTTTTTACGTAACCCCACAAAAAAGGAAATCTAAAGGGGTAAAGTCGGGTGATCTAGGTGGCCAGGATCTTGATTCCAAATTTCTGCCTATTTAGCGATGGTCAAATTTATGCTTTAAAAAGTTCTTGACAGAGTTTATATTGTGTATGGGCACACCTTCACGATGGAACCAAATTGACGCCCGTTGAATTAACGGCAAATTGTCCAAAAAAAGTGACAACTCTCTGTTCAGGAACTGAAGATATAACTCCCCATTTAAAATTTGACGAAAAAAAGGCCCTAATATTTGATTATTCAAAATACCGCATAGTGCATTAGTCTTAAAATCGTACTGATCGGAATTCTATTGTAAAGTTCGGGTTTTCATGTGCCCACCGCCGGCAATTTTCTGAAGAAACAGTCCCATTTGACTTAAATGTTGCCTCGTCTGTCCAAAGAATATTTTAAAAAAATCTGTTCTCTTCCATTTTCCCCTCAAACCGGATGGTAAAGTCATACCTGATGTCGAAGTCTCTTTCTTTTAGTGTCCTTAATGTTGTACAATGTTGCAAAAAGAAAATAAACATTATGTTTCATATTCTTTCTTTTTTTATATCATTGGGTTGCCTATACAAGAACCTATACTTAGGTGGTTATTGGTGCGTTTTGTACTGCTGTACGTAAGAAGATGCATTTTTACTTAAAATACTTAATTCAAGACACAATTTTTTGAGGTTTCAGTTATGTTTATTTAGATATTATCAGTGAAAATAAAATTTCATAAGTGGTAGTACCGCGCGTACCACCACTTGAGAATCGCTCGCTGTAGATGGATAACTACTATTATGAACCTATCCACAGTCAATGATATTAACTGAATAAAAGGTAAGTCACGCTCCCGAATTAGTTATTGTACGAGATATTAATATCTACAGGGTGTAAAATCAACTTCGCACCAAGAAAATAAGAAATTTTGCGCGTTCTAAATAAACATTAGTTAACATACCAAAATAACAAAAAATATAAAAAATGTATTCAAATTTCTAAAAAATAGATTAAAAAGAACCTTTTCGTATCACTGGCATTTCCTTATATGTCACAAGAGTAATAATTAAGAAAATATTTTTTTTCAAGATAGGTGGCTCTGACTTCACATTTGAATATAATTTTTACTTCTAAACAACATTTCCAAATAAAGTTTATTGATAATAATGAAAATACAGGTACTTTACTCTTATCACAAATTCATATATTCTGAATCGCTCGGTATGTGGCACCGAAATTTACATATTTGACGGTTGCAGTTTTGGTTTCATACGAGCCGCCAACTTTTATAACGAATACAATTTTCTGAGAAATACCCAATAAAAATTTTTTCCATATGGTGCGGACTTTCGTGGACTCACTGTATATAAAACGTACATTACTGTAAGCATTTAATAAAATATTTGGCCAATACCAAAAATATTTGTCAAATGCAGAAAATATTTGAGCAATGCAAAACATTACTTGGTCATTAAAAAATGAACCCTTTTTTAATGGCAACGATATTTATAA
Source organism: Aphodius sticticus (assembly GCA_963966075.1). Lineage (NCBI taxonomy): Eukaryota > Metazoa > Arthropoda > Insecta > Coleoptera > Scarabaeidae > Aphodius > Aphodius sticticus. The sequence goes on from OZ014507.1 coordinate 15,837,497, forward strand.
TGGATATGATAGATCATATAATTGTGTAAATAGCTACGGAAACATTTTATGGCCTTCTTGGAACTTCTCAAGAAAAAGACCGAAAGTTGAAAAAAAAAATTGATAAGTTTAGGGAGAATGCATTTCATTTTGTAAGTTGAATATGAAATTGCGTTTTGGGAAGAACTAGTTACCATGAAAACCAATCTAATAAAATAATCAGTAATAATATAACAAGAGAGTGAGAATAAATTGAAAATAATTTGACAGATTGTTTGAAAACTTGATGCACTAGAGCCCGCAGCTCTCGTGACTATTGCCAAATGGCAACAAGTTTGAACAAAATCTGTCAAATTATTTTCTAATTTATGGAACTCTCGAGTTATATTTGACTAGATTATTTTTTGATTCACAAATTTTTACAATAAAAAAGATCAATAAAACTATAATAACATTATTGAAAAATTTAATTTAATTAATTATTACTAACAATATATCGTTGACACATTGTGAACATATTAAAAGAATTAACAATTTAAATTAGTACAATGAAAAACGCAATTATTAAAAATATTTCGAGACTCATTATTTATTGAGGATTTGGAATTGCTTGTTATATTAAGTGTTTCCTCCTGCGTATTTTCTCTAAGATTATTTATTATATTTGAATGATGACCAGTGACCTTGATTAGTTCTTGTTCTCCTACACCAGCTTTTGAAAGGTTACTTACTGCACTTGATCTGGCAGAATGGTTAGTTATTTTTTTAGTAACTGTGTCTAGACCTACTTTTTCTGCGGATTCTTTCATCCATTTTGAAATGGAATTTATTCCCACAGGAACGTTTTTATACTAAAAACCATGAGTTTGCCAAGCCGGATTTGGAGTAAGAAACAAGCGTTCGGTTTTAATATTTTCTTCACGTTCACTCATTAGTTTTTCAAAACGACGAACAGGGCAAATATCTGGGTTATTTATGTTTGGAGTCAACCATTTACTATTAGCGCACCTTTGTGCTCCACCCTGTGCAGTTTTTGTAAAGATGGGATTGTATTCAATGCGGCCAGTAGTTAATCTTTTTATGTCGGTTTCTTTTTTAAAATAACGAACTAAACATTTCGTAGCTTCTCCTCCCCTCCAAGCTAGTTCATACGATGCAACGTGAAAAAACTTTCTTTGCAATCCACAAGATGTATCTTCGTCCCAATAGTTAAAAATTTGCAACAATTCTGTATTAGAAAGTGCCACAGAACTTTGTTTGTGCTTTTCAGGATGTTTTTGTAAAATTTTTCTTTTGCATCTCTTGCATTCCGAGCATTTCTGAATTCTATATCATGGAAAGGATCAAAGGACCTGTTATACTTATTAAAGTAAAGTTCTTGAACTAATTTTGCCGTTTTATTCCACATTGTCTTTATTACTGCTTCTTTATAATCATTTCCGTCTTTTCTTTTCATGTTATAAGCCCAATCTTTTAAAATCAATGCCAGAGTAGCTGTTGTAGTAGATTGATCCAGAATATAATTTCTTTCTTTGGTGAAGGTCTTAAATTGTCTCCATATAGACTGATTACTTATTAGGGTATTTTTCGAAGTAGTTTCTAAAATCTTTTTTGTAATTTCTGCATTAGAAAAGGTACTAAACCGATGACTTTCACCCATTTCGCGTTGACACAATTAAGTAATTATTTTGACAAGTATCTGACAGTTTCTAGGCAAATAAAAGCTACAGTGATTATTCCCGAGAATAATCACAAGAGATTTATTCCCACTATAATAATGACATAATTGGTTGAAACTTATCCTTGTGACAAATAAAGAAGCATTTCATTGGTTTTAAGAAACGTCAAAAAATAATCTAGCTACTTTTCTATCGTGCAAGGTTTTCGAACAAAAGTGGGATAAAAACGTTAAAAACACAGTTTTGGTGATTTTTACAAATTTATACCACCTGAACCCATTGGTCTAGAAACCTCAAAATGGTCAAAAGTAAACCTTAATCTGAATCCGGAATCCTAAAAGTTTAAGTGACGTACGCCTCCGGAAGAAATATAAAAGTACAGTACAGTAATTTGACGTGATATGCAACTTTCAAGCTCAGATTCGTATTCGGCGCAAATAAACCATTCAATTTTCTTTTTCTAGAAAATTTTCTTATGTGAGGCCATAATCTTGTAAATTACCTTTAAAACAATTAACAGATCTCTCAATATCAGTACAAAAAAAATAAATTAAAAAAAGTGTAGATGACGGCATAAGTCGAAAACAATTGAATTTTTATTTATATTAATATGTGCGAAATAGTGGTATATCATTAACATACCAATCGTCAAAATCATAACGTCAATTTTGATGCGCAGTAGATCTAGTGCTCAATATTTATTATTTTAATGCACAAGTTATTCATTTTAGGGCACAATATGAATAAAATACTACTCATTATAACATGTTTTATTAACATATTCGGGTTTATTTAATGCAAAATATCTATTATTTTAATGCTCAAATTATTAAGTCTAATGCACAAAGTATTTATTTTAATGAGCATAGCTATTTAAATAATGCACGCTTAAGTCGCATTATTGTCAAGCCACTGTGGTTTGACGAGATAACTAACGTTTGTTACTCATAATTTGAATCAAATAATACCGGCCATTAATACCTCCTCTTTCATTAAAATGTTTAAACATTTTTGCTGCGAGGAGATCAGCTTTAAAAAGCTTTTTATTAAGATTTGTCTGCGTTATTATACAACCTATTTTTAATATAGATTATATATCTATTATGTAGATTAGTATTAATGATAGCCTTTTAAGTTCCGCAACAAACGGCGTTCAAAAACTGCAAAAATTTACGCCTATTCCTTTCTCCATGATCATTTTCTGCACTTGAAGACAGTATTAGCGAAGCTCCTGGGATAAAACCATCCATATTTCCAGACTGCAGAACAAAATACATCAAAAGGAAATTGAAACACCAGATAAGAAAAAAATTATAATTTCAAATGTAACTTTTACTATTATTCTCATGCCTAATTTACAGATACATTTTCAAAATCGACCTTTTGTCATAAAAACGCATTGCCAAAAGTGATTATTGCTTACATTGCGGATGTATTGTCAAATGCGCATGCATTGTAAAATTCGACGCTTAAATACCCAATGTCTTGCAATTTCATTAGACCTCTACGAGCATTATCATTTTTCCATCGAAACCCTAATTGTTTGAGAATTTGCCCCAACAAAGATGCGCTTACAGAAAAATACCTCTTTCTCATAGCACTGATAATAAAGTGCTACTTGCTGTAAGAATAGGTAGTAAACTTTGCGATTAGGCGAACATTACCCAGTACGTAAATTAGGTGATCAGCATTTGTTACTGTCAATTTTATGTCTAATTCAGTAATAGATCTGTCAAAAACGAACACAAATATCAAAAAATAAAAACAAAAATTATATATCTTTTATCTTTAAGTTGGTGTATTGCTTTTACGATTCTGTGAACTAATAGCTGAGAAAATCCCTCAGAGCTTTTACGTGTTTTGCAAGTAGAATACACGGTGTACAGATTCCCCGTAATAACATTCCTCTTGTTACTTATTACAATTCAATGAATTATTGATAAAATAAATGTTTGGCTGTGTGTACGAGAAAGAATAACTGTATAAATCATATAGAACTGTCATTCCATTAACTAAAAACAATGAAACTTTTTCAAAACTTACCAAAACTATACAAAAATCTACAGAAAACCGACAGCATGACGCATGCGCACTCTGAGTAGCTTTAGACTATATTATTATTAGATCATATCAGAAATATTCAGACAAAATTTTCTGACCAACATTCGAAATTTTTGATTTTTGTTTTAATTTTAATTTTTGTATAGTATAACAATTATAATATCACAATTGAAGAGATATTATAAGATAGGTTCGTGTTTTTCGGGTAGTCAATTATGCAAGGCAAACTGTGGCTGTAAAGGCTCGTGTTACACAATCCCAATCCTTAATTGCATTCATTACGGCACTTTGTGTCAAACTATTACAAAGTAGGCGACGGGTGCTGCGACTGCAACGCAATTACACTGAACTTAGCGAAGAATAATTCTCTAAGAAGCGAGCGACTATAGAACCCTTGGGAACTGTAATGCAGACACAAGTGCAAAATGGATAGATGCTATATTATTACTGTATGATCATCTGAATAAATAATGCATAATGTACGAATGCTAATTAAGGACATGATGTAATATACTTACGTAAGAACGAACAAAGAATGAATTAAATTTCGATATTTGTCAACTAACACGGTATAATTACTTTTTTAATTTTAGTTATTTTCATAGATAGTTCTTAAATTGTTGTAGAGTTATTTGTTAAGTAATTTTTCTTCCTGATGTCAAAGTGGAATGAGATATATTTCACTGTCTTGTAAACATCTTGCTTATTTAATTTCACCCATTGTGTGATTTTCATAAATTATTACGTATGTGTTTTTCTTATATTTTACATAATATGATACAGTGAGCGCGTAAAGTATGGAAACATGACAAAATTTCAAAAACGGTTTTCTATTTTAAAAAATCCTCGAACACGTAGATTTATAATTATCAAAATACACCTTATGATATCAAACTAATTTTTTTACCTTCAATTGCTTTTAACTGATGACGTCATCGACATTTTTTTTAAATGACAACCCTATATTCTTTTTAATGAATTTGGCAGATCTTTTAATTGTCTGAATGGTAGCATACAATTTTTATGGGCTTACAAAAATTTTCGAGAAAAGGACAATTGAAGGTTATGAAATAAAAGTGACAAAATCTCTGGAACGGCTCGACCGAATTTAACGAAATATTGGAATTAAGTATTTTGCAGCCATGTGAAGCCACTGGCGTTATTATCGTTGATGCTACGTTTACAGTTTCTGAGATATAACCTCAAACTTTTGAATTTGAAATGGAACACCCTGTATATTTTGACATTTTCTCGGTGTATTTTGATAATTATAAATCGACGTGTTCGAGGATTTTTTAAAATAGCAAACCGTTCTTGAGAATTTGTCATGTTTCCATACTTTACGCGCTCACTGTATATTAAGCTATTGTATGGTATCTTTGCTTGGAGCACTTTGGCCTTGAAGAAATATCTTATCCTACCCTATTCCTTTCGTATACCATCATTTCAAAGAAGGCATCCCATTTTTACTTTTTTTATTTCTTTTATTTTACGATAGAAACCCCTTCCTTAGTGTCTTTAACGGTTTGTTTTGAAATTGGATTATATTTATTCAGTGTTAACAGATTGTTGTTTAGGAAAATTAGAAATTATTTACGCGAAAAATAAGCACTTTTTTGTGTTATGAAACATAGCCTATATGTTATGAAACATATAGGCTGATAACAATTTTAAGTAAGAAAACATAACCTTAACTTAAGAGGAAAAAAAGTAGTCTGACACTCCTGGCCGCTATGGCGCCAAATTTGGCTTCTCTGGAAAGCCTTTGCATCGGTAAAAACGCGAGTGTGAGCCAGGTTTAGTATATTAAGATACATTAAATAAAAACCCTGTAGAGAACGTGGTAGGAATAAAAGATATACCCATTGAATACACAACAGTGTAATATTTATTGTGATAATCAACATACAGGTGAATACAGTGGAATAAGAAGAATTACAGAATAGTGGTGAATAGTAATTATTAATGGTTTATAATACTAATCTTTAATTATTATTATTCAAACTGTGAGAATGTTGTCATAATATGAAGATATGTCAAGTACAACAAACACAACATATTATATACTAAGTGTTCTAAAGAAGGTGACTGCGTGTGCTCATGTGTCCAACCGTACGCATACTACAGTTAAAATGATAATCTCTAGTAAATTTAGCAGACTATTCCCATTTGAACTGTGCGATTGCAATGACGTATCCCACAACATACTTGACCACCTGTAAACAGACTTATGAATACGACAAAAAATAACCTACAATAGAAGATTCTTTACTGTAGAGTATATCTTGAACGATACCACAAACATTTCTTCGTATCCCAAGCTAAGTTGTTGTCCTGGAAGGTGATGTAGAAAACACTCAACCTGAAATATTCAATATAAGAGGGTTTTTATTACCGTGATTAGAAAGATTTCAATATCAAAATCAGAAATCTTTGAATGATAAAATAGTTACTAGCCAACTATTTTATGCAATTTTATCTGTATTTTCGATTTCAAACATCCTCTCTCGATAGTTTCTGGTGATTCTCCACTAATATTTTTCGCATTTCTACTTGTTTTCGATGAATTAAAACCAACGAAATACGACGAAATACAAAATTGTTATTATTACTATTATACTAACAAACTCCTGAAAAGCGACAATATTACGTGAAATAGACTGAATTAGTAATTGTTCCCGATGTATTGGGTGTTAAGAATCACAGTAAAATATTTAAAGGGGTATACCCAGTTTAGAAATAAGAAAAATGATAAAATCAGCTAATTCTTTTGTCAGGTTCCTTTCCAAATTTTTCAAAAACCGACAAAAATATCAAAAATACACTATAAGACTGAACATTATTTACCTTTACTTTGGTGTATTGCTTTAAGAATTCTGTGAATAAATTACCTGAGAAAAACCCTTGGAAACCCGTTTATATCCAAGTAACGTATAGAACAATTTGAATACCAGTTTTAACAATATTAGGTTATTTGTAATTATGCCTAGTGACGTTAAATAAGAAGCGTTTCATATAATAAATAGGGTGCCCCATTTTTATCCCAGCAAAATTATGTTTTAGAAAGAAAATGAAAATGCATTCTGAACAAAATGTTTGTTTTCTCAACTCCTTAAGAAGTTTCAGATGTTTATAATGCGAAGAATGCGAAACCGAAAAAGTAACACAATCAAAATCCATTACAACAATAAAGAAAAATTAAATTTAAGTGAAAATGTTACAAATAATTAAAAAAATTTTAATTGAAACTTCTTACTGTTTATTTATTCTAGAAAGTAAATGAATATTCTCAATGAATGCATCCATTAGTTTGCCGTTGTTGATGAATATATAAGAAATAAAACAGGATTTCTGCTGCAAACTATTTAATTTTATTTTATTCTTTGGTTATTAATTTCGGGTTTTTACACCCATCTTCAGACCAGCTACAATCAATACAAATCAACAATTAGTACATGTGATATTTTTATAGGTTAGAAAATTCTTTGTGACTTACCGTTAATGACATTAAAGAAATATTGCGATTGTTGAAACATTATGTGAAATTATTTGATTTAGGTGATATTATATGAAAAATATTAAAATGATGAGCGTTGTAATTGAAGATTGAATGTGAAAATTTGTCAAATGAAATTAAAACTAAGATTCCCCGAGAGCTACAGGTGTTGAAACGTTGGCGAACTTAACACCCTTCAAACATAAAATTCTCATCTTTCAAATTTTTCTTCCATAGACTCGAAAACACACCACTACATAAAAATTCCTATCAAAAAGAACTTAACATAATACACCAAATTGGCAAAAACAATGGTTATACAATAGAGGAGCTCACACTTATTCACGAATCAATAAAAAGAAATAATATTTTACAGATAATCTACCCCCACTCAAGGCCCCCCAATAAATACATATCAATACCATATCTCCCCAATATCAATTACAAATTAAAGAAAACTTTCAGCTCCCATAACATAAGCCTCACAAATTACAACACATCAAATATTTACAAGATATTAAACAACTGCAAAGATAAATCTGACACCCACAAACAAAATGGCATATATCGCCTGCCATGTGGAGATTGTGATTCGGAATACATAGGACAGACTTTGAGATCACTGGACATTAGATTTAAAGAACACACAAGCATAAATAGAAGGAACACAACAACATTTGCAAGACATTTATTGGAAAACAGTCATACAAGGGCCATTGAGAACATGAAACTCATTAAATCAATTAATAAACCTCAACTAATGGACCACTATGAATTTTACCACATTGAAAAACCAAGAGAGAAAAAGATAACAGACTCCTGAATGAGATTACAACAATGCACGGCTCTCAATTATACCGAATTCATATCAATAATGTTTGACTGGCGCTTACCTCCTACATACACCCCCTTCTCATACTATTATTATGTACCTTTTTGATATTTTCTTATAATAACCTTTTTCTACTTTGCAATGCACACATTGTAACACTGTTTTCGGTGTTACAATTAACACATTGTAACACCGAAAACAGTAACATTTTTGTCTAAGATTGCCAGGATTGGTACACATTGATATCAAATGCCAAATGTCAAACGTACAATACATAACCACACACTGCCTCTTTTTAATCTCTTGCAATCGCATAAACTGCGAAATATCAATATTCTATACATATTTAAACATGCATGTAGCCTGCTATAGTATGGCCAAAGGTTGTGGCTTTCTTAGTTTTGCTGTGTTCATCAAAATACGCCAGCATAACGTTTTCGGTGATGTTTTACGACTCTGGTAAGTGATCGTTATCATTCTTTTCAACTAAACATCAAATCCCTTTTTCAGATATAATTCAAGACCACATTTACTTTAATAAGGTATTATGCGAAGATCAAACCTACATCGTAGTTATGAATGATTTTAATTACTGCTACGAGATTGTATATGCGCAATCAATGGTTTATCAGCATACACGTATGAAGCTATAGTACATTTAAAGTGTAGAGGATTTCTTAGTTTATGTAACGTATAAGTTTTCGGTAACATTTTGGACCGAATTCTGTTCGGCTCAATTCGTATTCATTTTTGTCCGTCGCTTTCGACTTCGTCTTAGTTCTGGTTGTGTGCAACATATTTGTATTACCTCCATCACATGTAATTTTACTAAGTATAATTTATTCTAATAAACTACTTTGCCGAAATTAAAATTGGGTTTCAATTATAAGTGCTTGTAAATATATAAGCCGCAACAGCTACGTAGCGGAATTAGGTATCGTTATTAACGCTATTAAACGTTAGGTGTTAAAACAATTCTTTAGTAAGTTCTTGTTCTTCGAAGTAACTAATCAGTCACCGCCAAACACTTCTATTCTGATTATTATACTTATAAAACCACTATTAAAGTTGTTGACTTTTTAGGTTAAGTTTCATATATTTATCACAGTAGGGTTAAAAGCGTTGCCCCAAGCTCCATTATATGATCATCGTTGAGACCTCGCTGAATATTTATTCAAACTTGTAGGCTAAAGTAGAGTAATTTTATTCACAATTAGATTTTGTCATGATTTTATTTCATCGATCTCATCCTTAACGAAGTTGACAGTTACTACAGTGCAGCCACGTGGTACCCGCGAAATACCCTAGATTCTAATTTAGCGCAATATAGTAACCACAATTTCTAAATTTATATAAAATTAATGACGCAAAGTAGAAAAAAAAGTATATTACACTCGTTTTATAAGACGTATTGGCGCACTCGTTCCATTTGGGCACACAAAACAACTCGTGCGCCAATTTGACGTCTTATAAAACTTGTATAATAATATACTATTATAGTGTATAATAATATTTCCTATACTATATATTACTTTTCAAACTTTTAATTCAGCAATATTATAAGTCAAACAATAGTCGCTCGCTGCTAATATCACACTTGATGATGTCAAACGCATACATATACCCGTTGTGTTAAGTTGGCCAACGTTTCAACACCTGTAGCTCTCGGGGAATTTTAGTTTTAATTTCATTTGACAAATTTTCACATTTAATCTTCAATTACAACGCTCATCATTTTAATATTTTTCATATAATATCACCTAAATCAAATAATTTCACATAATGTTTCAACATGTCGCAATATTTCTTTAATGTCATTAACGGTAAGTCACAAAGAATTTTCTAACCTATAAAAATATCACATGTACTAATTGTTGATTTGTATTGATTGTAGCTGGTCTGAAGATGGGTGTAAAAACCCGAAATTAATAACCAAAGAATAAAATAAAATTAAATAGTTTGCAGAAGAAATCTTGTTTTATTACTTATATATTCATAGAAAGTAAATGTTATATCAAGTAAAAAGTTTCATATGAAATTATTGGTTTTCTCAATTTGTTAATAATAATTGATATTGGTTAATCGTTAATAGTAATCGGAATAGCAATCATTTGTCTATAGCAGTCTTTTTGCCAATGCAAGTTGTTAAAAAATCACACTTACTATGCCTAATTCTTCCTGATTTAGGTTAGTTGTGGGATATTTGTGAAGAAATGTTACTAAAAGGTCGTCCTGAAAACACCGAGTGGTTAGTAAATGGAGGTATCGTCGTAATTTGGATTTACCCACCACATTCAACAATCTATCTGCTGATACACATGACATTGCTGAAATGACAGATCCACATATGAACTGGAAAATCATGTTAAAATCATTTGCGGCCCATGTTTCCTCTGAGGTAACTTTAAAAAGAATTGCTGCGAACACTGCGATGGCACAAATGGCACTGAGCAAAGTGTGAAAAATAACTGTTGGAAAAAATAGCTTATTGCAGTAAACGACGTTTGAATATAATATGTGCTTTAATGTCGCCAGCTGGCCTAACTCTTCTGAGACATCATTTTTAATTAGCAATCTCCTCCTCAATATTCTTACTAGGCTGTCATATAGGTTTACCAGAACCATTCTGTGCATGGAAATAATTCCAATCACATACAAATTTATGAAAAGATATACAGAATACGCGAATATATTTATAAGGGCAGCAAATTTATCATCACAAAAATATACGTAAAATGAATTTCCAGTGATGTAACTGATCGCAAAGCACACACTCATCAGGGAAAAGATGCGTACACGCCGTTTGGTACTGCTCGCCATTTTGCAGAATTTATTATTCTGCAATTCCACAAATACTTTATAAAATATTCTAACGTGCTGTATGTTATAGATAAACATCAAAAGAATGACTGCAGCATCAATACAAACTGTCAAATCGAAGATATCTGTGAACGATGCCGGGCCGATTTGAATCAATTTCATGATTATCCATGACTTTTTTAGAAGTAAGGCGATTATATAAAAGATTCCCCAACTGATATGGTACATCGAAACCTTTAGAACATAACTAAAACCGTTACTGTGATCACACGATATCCAGTATGGCAGGAATCCAAACAACTGACACAGTATCACAAACGGGTTAGCTAAGCACAAATAGCAATCTCGGAGCACATTCATTGTGACGTTCTAGTTTGAAATCTTTATATTACTGACTATTCTACTCACCGGAAGCCTATATATGTATAGATATATAATTTGTCATATTATATTATTTATAAATCAACACTGATGTTCACATTTTAATGTATGTTTGTACATACAATCGATCGAATTATACACGAGAACGTCATTAAGGGTGGATCAATCAATGCAAGATTAAATCTGGTAATTAACAAACTATGTAGTAGTTTTCTTTCTCGAAAATTTCGGGTCTATCATAGCTGCCTAAACTTCTAGTTAGACAAGTCCTGGTTTACATGGGATCCAACAATAGAAAAATTAAATCTTAGCATTTCTCTAGTGCTATATTTATCGCTTAGCTCTGAGTCATCTGTGCATCGGTTACCGGTTTTCCGTTTGAAACTTTTAATTTCAAGTTTTGTTTGTGTTTCATATATTATTGCGTATATATGTTTGTTATATATTATCTAAGTATTTATTATACAAGGTGTCTCAACAGTGCGATCTCGGAAGATTGTGCCTGTGTTAATGAAGATATTTTAAAGTTATAGGACTTGTAGAGGACTATCCAATGAACAATTTGAGCTATTATACATATGGTTTTGACGCCCCCAACCCACCCCCACAGTGCCCTGAAAACTATGCTTAAATGAAAAATGTACATTCTTCAGAAAATTTACCGTTCTAATCACTTCATTCTCTTTTTTCTCATGGAAATAATTACTATAAGTCTAGTTGAATGTTTATAAACATTTGTCAGGTAATTTCCATTTGTTAAAAACAAATTCCATTTGTTTAAACAAATTCCATTTGTTTAAATAATTCGCTTTTTTTGAAACTCCGTCGGACACCTGTTTTCTGAGTTTGAAATGGCAGTTTATTATCTTAGAGTGACATTATTCATTAAAAAGATTCTTCCTATTGTTTAAACTATTAATGATTATACTAATAACCCATATTTGTTTAAACAAATTCCATTTGTTTAAACAATTTTTTTGCAATTCTCCTAAAATTCATTTTTTTAGATCGGGGTTGGTCAACTGTTATTGTCAAGTGACATCATTTATATTTTGGGATAATTTCATTTGTTTAAATAATAAAATATTATTCAAATGCATAATGGTGATATACAGGTGGTATGTAAATTTTAAAATAAATTAAAAATTACAGCCACAGCCTGGATTTGAACCAGGTACCTGTGACCTGGTTCAAATCATTATTAAGTAAAATATTCGTTTTCAATATCATTTATTCGAAGAAATTGAATTTATTTAAAATCCTTTTTTCGGGAAATTGGGGAGTTACATTTCTACCATAATTAGAAAAAAGTTGAAAATGAATAATAATTTATTGTTTAAACAATAGAAGGAATTATTTTAATGAATAATGTCACTAAGATAATAAGCTGCCATTTCGAACTCAGAAAACAGAATTCAGACGGATTTTCGAGAAAAACGAATTATTAAACACCTAGAAATTTGTTTAAACAAATAAAAATTAACTAACAAATGTTTATAGGCATCCCACTAGACTTATAATAATGACTTCTCTGAGAAAAAAAGAGAATGAAATAATTAGAAGGGTCAATTTTCTGACGAATCTACATTGTTCATTTAATGGTAGTTTTCAGGGCACTGTGGGGGTGGGTTGGGTGCATCAAATCCATATGTATGATAGGTCAAATTCTTCCTTGGAAAGTCCTCTACAAGTCCTATAACTTTAGTCTTAAGTTTTCCCAAACCCCGAACAATTATTCGAAAAATACCAAAAATTGTCTTTTTCCCATGCATTTTCTAATGTAAATTTGAGGCCTCGACAGGCACCATTAAGAATCAAAATTTCGAAAAAAAAAATACGTGTCCACTTTTTTTGGATTTGGAAACGATTTGGGGAGATCGTTGCTTTCTAAATAAAAATAGCCAATTTGAACCACCCTAATGTACAGTGTGTTCATTTCAAAAGTATCCACCCTTAAAAACTCTTGAACTGATGCGACTATTGCTCTGAGTGGAAACACGTCGATTTAGATATCGAGGGCAAGTTCGAAAATGGTACCTAGAGAATTTTGGGTTTCATCCCTTCACACCCAAGCCACCCCACTTTGAAATTTCAAATGGCACCCCCTACCTTTTGATACATCATTTGAAAGGGCATAAAATTATCTACTCAACCATGATAAAACAAATGAAATCGATCGATTGGTTCTTAAGATAGATTACACAGAAGATGGAAGGTACGAAATAACTCAACCCTTAATAACTCTTCACCTGATGCGATTATTGCTTTGAGTGGAAACACGTCGATTTAGATATCGAGGGGGAAGTTCAAAAATGCTATCTAGAGAATTTTAGGTTTTATTCCTTCGCCCCCCCCCAGCCACCTCACTTCCAGATTTCAAATGGCACCCCCTACCTTGTGATACATCATTTGATAGGGCGTAAAAATCTCTACTCAACCATGATAAAAAAATTGAAATCGATCGATTGGTTCTTAACATAGCCTACACAGAAGATGGAAGGTATGAAATCAAGTATTATTAGCGAAACATTGCGGATTAGATACACTGTTGAATTAAATTACAGTCATAAGAAATAAAAATTAAAATAAATAATTAAATAAGAAATAAGATATTATTTTATGACATTTTCGAAATGGCCACCGTTATTTGCTAGACAAAAATAGATTCTGTTTTCGAACTCTTCGCGAACTTTGACGAATGTTTCACGGGTGATTTGTCTACATTCTTGCGTACTTCTGTGTTTGACCTCTTCGATGCTGGCGAGAGGAGTTTTGTAAATTTTAGTCTTCGAGAGGTGTTAAATCTGATCTTGCCCAGATCCCCAGATTTAATAGAGGCCATTCCCTAGCTCCCCTCCTGCCAATCCATTTCCCAGCAAATCCTTGGTTCAGCCAATTTCAATAACAATTAATTTCATACGTTCCATCTTCTGTGTAGACTATGTTAAGAACCAATCGATCGATTTCATTTTTTTATCATGGTTGAGTAGAGAATATTATGCCCTTTAAAATGATGTATCACAAGGTAGGGGGTGCTAATTGAAATTTCGAAGTGAGGTGGCAGGGGGCAAAGGCTTGGTGCTTGGTATTGAGTTGCGTTATGAATTGCTTTTATTTTAAGATAAATAAAACAACACCTACTCTTTAACTACAATTTTATTTCAGCTTTATACCTTAATAAGTTGTTAAGCACAGTTTTTCATAGCCTACAGGGTATAAGTAAAAATTTATTTCAAATTATAATACTGAATTGCAGATGTAATCAAATGTTTTGATTTATTAAACAAAACATGAAATCATGCGCGAAAACAGAAATTTAGGTGAATACTTAGCTGGTTTAGTGGTTAATGTAGGTAGGTGTAGAAGGACTTATTGATGGAAAAAACGATTTTTTTTATGAAAAACGCTAGTTATCTCTGCAATTGTTTATTTTAGCACTGGTGTGTGTTAGTACTTTCTTGTGCAGAACGATGCGTAGAATTCGGAAAATTATTTAGATACATGGTGTTCTATTTAAGAAAAATTAACTTTCTTACGAAAAACTATTTGCTATATTTTGTTGCAGATTATGAACACTCTGTACACAATTTGGATATGGTAAGTAATCACGCTCATAGAACGCATGAAACAAAAACCCTGTAGAGAACGCGGTAGGAATATCAACATACAAGTGACAACAATGGAATAAGAAGAATCACAGAATAGTGGATAAATTGTACTATTAATGGTTTATAATACTAAATCTTTATTTATTATTATCCAAACTGTGAGAATGTACTCATAATATAAGTAATAATTTTTTTTTACTGACTCCTCAGCCCTGCATTCAAGAGCGCTATATCAATGGTGAAAAGAATCAACAGAGCAAGCATTTTTTATCGTCCTATGAAACAATTTCGACGAATTACCTCTTTATCCTAAGAAGATGTGAACATAAACGATGCTTTTTTCAACACAAACTTGCAAGAATCATTTCCTAGACTGATTATTCCTAAAACACAACTTCTCAACATGACCAATCTGATGGCACCAGTATAGCCGACAACAAAAAACAGAGGATTGTAATCCAAATAAGTATTTCAACATGACATAACCTGACTCTTAACTAAATGTGTTGACAGAAAGAAGCCTTTCCATCAAAGATTACAGTGGCACAAGCAGTTGACTTACATAATACAAATATTTATCTAGAAAGATTCAATTTCAGATGCGTCTCGTCAGTTGACGAACGCTTGAGGGCGTTTCCAGACAGCTTCCGTAAACATCCCCCGCTAACGCATCCCGTTCGTACTTACGTAGATTCGCATTACAATTGTTTTAATCCGGACATGCCGACGGCGATGAGTCCGTCTGGCCGTATGCTAATAACGCTGGCTACAAAACGAGCTCTGACTAAACTGCAACTGAACATCTCGGCTGACCGTATCCAATTATCCTCGGCTTTATCCTAGCGCTGAGCGCCGCTCCTCAGCCAGGACGACGGTGCCCGCGGCGCAATTTAAACATAATTAAGAACACAGATGCGCACGCTAACTATTGCGGAATTTGCGATAACTAATTGTGTTGAAGCGAAGTACAGAGACTGACAAGCGTCGACGCTATGCCAACTTACCAAAAGTTTATGGCGTTTACCTAGCGTTGTCTGAGGAGGAGGGATTGGGTTGAGTATTGCGAGAATGTTTCGTAAATTAGAAACAAAATCATGAGTAAGTAAGAACTCTGAAAGGAGGTTGATTACTTATGTCTCTGTCTTTTTGCAGACAACTTCTGTGGTGTTTCAAATTTAAATCGGAGTCACACCAAGTTTGTAGATTGATAAACTTATGTGTCTTGTTAGAGTTGAGTTTTAACATGTTCCTGTTGAACTAATCCTCCTAAGCTGTTTGGCTGAATTACTTATTGCTGCGTCATCAGCAATGACAACAGTGCTATCCAGCCCATAAGCAAAGAAGATGAATTTTCCTCTATAAAATCATCAAATAATATTTTCGATGGTAGGCAGCAAGGCTTTAGTAAGTGATATACACTACTATCGTTTGTAAAAGTATTGAGCCCTGTGTTTGAAGGCTAGTAACTCTGAAACGGCTGAACAAAAAAAATTTAAATAAAGTGCGTTAGACTCCTGAATCATTTCTACATAACAGGAGTGACTATCAAAATTTTCTGCCTGTCGGTTTAGGCACGAGCGCGAGTTAAGTAAAAATGGTACCTACCCGATTTTTGCGGTTCTAAAATAACTCTCCACTTTCCGATTATTTCTCTCCCAAACCACTTACCAAAAAAATTTTAATTTTCGTTCAGATTACAGTTAGAATCTCTACTATATGTTGGTGTTTTTATTTTCTTGATTTCTTATGTAATAAAGTCTGTAGGCGAGTTTTTTATGGACGCGGATATCTCAGAAACGAAAGATAGCAGGACACCGCAGTTAGCACATAAACAATCCTTATTTATTGTGATACTCATCCGTGGATCTATAATAACATAAAAGTTATTTGGGAATTTTAAATAGGGAAAATATTGTAATCGATCCGGTGCGCAGGATGGGGAGGGGATAGCGCGCGCAACGATGCGTGCTTCGCGCGACGATTTCAAACGATCAACTCTCAGGACCGATATATTTTTGTCATTTTCTCGTTCGGTTTTATTGATTTTTTTTTATTTCTGGAATTGTATACATATTCTGTTTTGTGAGTTATTATTATTTCACAATATTATTTCTGCCAAAAATCAGTAGTTGATGTTTCAATTGCGACAAGTATTTGTCCTAAACTTTGAACGAATCGTGCAGTTTCGGAAGAACCACCAACATGGGAACAATATTGCGGCAACTTCTTTATCATTATCTGTACTGTTGTCGTTGTAGTCGTCGTCATCATCATCATGATCATCATCATCATCATCACCATGCAAGTTGATTATAATTGTTTCTACAATTAATAGAGTCAAAAATATGATGATGGTTTTGATTTTCAAAACCAATATTGCAACACAATTTTGCCATATCTCTTTTGAGACAGTGCTTTGTTACATAAATTTAACATATCTTTAATTTCAAATATATTGTAGCTTTTTGCAACTTTATTTTGTACATATGCCCAGATTAATTCAATTGCAATGGGCTACAGGTAACCACAATAATTTTACTTCATTGCTTCCGATTTATATAATTCCGATCAAATCTTATAGAAGATCTTCTCTTATAGAAGATCTTATACAACAGCTGTGCTTTAGTTATTTGAGATAGGAATTTCTGACATTGATAATTTATTGTTTTACTTCCTTAGAATAATACTTCAGCATTCTTGCTCAATACTTGCAAAACACGTACGCACGCAACGCAGTCACTCAAGAAACTTTAATCAATAAATATCAGAACCATTATTTCTATCTCTGATAATTTTGATCAATAAAGCCTTTTATTATATTTTTTATTATTATTTATGTATTTATGTTATCTTGATTTACAAAGTACGAAGAAGAACCACTACAGATCAACTTTAAGCAAATGTGCGGGAAATTCACAGAAAACATGGAGGGTACTCAACAGAATGTTGAAGAGAGACAAAGAAAAAGAACAAATAACAGAGATACGCAGAGACGATAACACACTAACAATAGATAAACTCGAAATAGCAAACACTATCAAT
Source organism: Aphodius sticticus (assembly GCA_963966075.1). Taxonomy (NCBI): domain Eukaryota; kingdom Metazoa; phylum Arthropoda; class Insecta; order Coleoptera; family Scarabaeidae; genus Aphodius; species Aphodius sticticus. The sequence continues at coordinate 15,855,395 of OZ014507.1, forward strand.
ACTTACTTCACAACAATTGGTGACAAACTTGCGAGAGTCCACCAGATACAGCAGAACAACACAAGGACAGACAACAGAAACACCCCAGCAACAACGCTAAAGTGGAAACAGACAAGCATAGAAGAAATTTCAAGCATAATATCAAAGCTAAAAAACAACAAAGCACCAGGACACGACAACATAAGAAGTGAAATCATTAAGTCAAACAGCGTCACACTCGCACCAATAATCACACGTCTGTCCAACGACGTACTAAACAGCGGGATATATCCGGAACACCTAAAAGTTAGTATTATAAAGCCACTACACAAGAAAGGCGATAAAACGAACCCGGAAAACTACCGACCAATCACACTACTATCTACTCTGGATAAAATCCTGGAAAGTGTACTGAAACACAGGATCGAAGAATACATCAAGACGAAGGATACTATATACCGACAACAATATGCATTTCAGGCGGGATCGAGCACTATATCAGCCACCTACGCCCTAGTCAGCTACATCCACCGTGGCATTGACAAAAAGAAGAAAGTTACCGGAGTATTTATTGATATGCGCAAGGCCTTAGACACTGTTTCGAAAACAAAGCTGTTACAAAAGCTGGAAGACATAGGTATGCGGAATAAGGAGTTACAGACTATTCAGACCTTTCTTTGGAACAGACAACAGACTACGGAGGTTGGAAAGGTCCGGAGTAGTCCTCTGACTTCCGAATATGGCGTGCCACAGGGCGGAAATCTTCCTCCCCTAATGTATATACTGTATACCAACGACATCAAAAACATCGATCTAAAGGGAAATCTATTCATCTACGCCGATGACATAGCACTAATCTACCATAACAACAATCACGAGGCACAACAACAAGATATCAGTCAAGACATGCAAAAGCTAACACAACGGTGCAAGAACAACCTTCTAACAATCAACGATAAAAAAACTCACTACATTATGTTTAATAACAGGAAGAAAGAACAAATGAAAATATATATCGAAGACACAGAGATATCGGAAGTTAAAAACATTGTTTATCTTGGATTGATACTACAGAACAACATGAAATGGGACGAACACATCAATAAAATAGTAAGTAAGAATGCCCGAGTAATTGCAGCCATGAATAAAGTAACAAAATACATCGATCTAAAATCGAAAATAAATGTATACAATGCACTGTTTATAACAAACATAAATTATCTTGTTAACATATCGGACAATACCACGGAACGCAAACTCAACAAATTACAGCGTCAACAAAACAAAATTTTAAAAATAATGTTTAAGTGGGACAGGAAAACACCGACGACTGAGGTCTACAGAAGAAGTGGAGAGTTGAACATAAGAAATAGGAAAGCACTAAATAATATACTTCTACTATATAAAATACAAAACCATATGATTAAAATAGATCTAAAACTAACCGAAAATCAACACATCCACAACCACAGAACGAGACACAAAGCATTTCTAAGAACGCACCGATTCAGAACAGCATTAGCAGAGAAAGATCTATTGACAGAAACCATCCACAAATACAACAGCATAGATGAGAGTATTAAAAGACTCCCATACAACACATTCAAAAAAAAAAATTAAGAGTGAACTGATAAGTACCCAAACGTAAAAAAGGGACAAAAAAAACAAACAAAAAACAAACAAAAAAAACAAAAAACAAACAAAAAACAAAAAAAAAAACAAAAAAAAAACGTACTTATATATTACACTATTATAATAATTACGAGAAAATTAAAAAAAAATGTAAATATACCTAAACCAAAAAATCTAGGCCAGAAGACTCATAACGCTCTCAATTCCATTGATTCAGGACGGCGCGCGGCAACGCAGCCATTCTTGGACCAAGCAGGAGGGACGGCACCGAGTACAGTGTGGTGTGAGTGTGTGACTATGCAGTGTATGATATATATTATATTCATATATGTATTGTAATAAGAACACGGTATACACCATATCAGAACAAAAATAAATTTACTTACTTACTTACTGATTTTACCCAAAATCATATTATTGGAGCTTGAAAAAAAATATTTGGTTTTGTTATTTTATTTGTTTATGCTACCTGATAATATTTGAATGCTGCTGTTGATGCAAAAGGCGTTAAAACAAAAAAAATATGGTTACAGCTTCGTTGTACACACGCAACCGATTCTTTCATTAAACAAAGATTCCACCATTTCTAACTTCATTAGCTGCGTTCGGATATTGTACACCGTTACACTTTTTACACCCAATAACACGTTAGTGTCATTTGGACGGTGTACCCGGTGTTAACGGAGTACAATATCCGAACGCAGCTAATGTTGGTCTATCTTCAAAGGTGGTTTTGTGATCTAAAACCTCTTCTTTTTTACTAAGATGTAATTTACCTCAAGTAGGTATCTATTACAAAAGGGGAACATAATTGACGGCTTATTAGAGTTACAGTTAAACGCGAAATTTTTACAATTGATTTAACGGGGCGTTTAATAGCAATTGTTTTACGCTTCTCCATTAGTACGAGTAAGTCCACAATCTCGCCCATAATCCGTTCCATTCATAACACGATCGGGATGAAATTACCTCATAATTATGACCTGTTACATAACCGCGCGAATTATGAACGTCGGTTGGGAGTTAATCCGTTGTCCGGGCAGATATTCCGGTCGAGCGGACAGGCTCCGGTGCATTTTAACGACTGCAAGGCAACGACCCTTGTGTGTTACATAATATTAAATTAGGGTCACGTAATCGGCGGTGCCAGAGTTTGCCAATGGAGGATTGCGGTTCAGGTTTTGCCTGTCTGGTGTCCCTGGGTGCGCTCCGGTGAGCGCACACACACACACAGTTCGAACGACGCGACCGACGCCGCGCCGGCCTTCCGTTAATATTCATGGCGATCGCGTGAGCGCGGCGCGCCAATAATGTGTCAGATAAGCGTAATGTCGGCGACAAAATGTCTCGCGAAATAATAAAAATCGATTATTGGAGGCTGGAGGTTATACGGGGTGAGGTTTTATCTCCAGGGTAATTCTTATTAGAGTGAGGAAAAGAGGAGGGAAGCGCGATAAAATTTTTATACCGAAATGCGTAAAGAAGTCATAGGAAAGTTTTTATGGGGTCGACTACTGGATCTTTTTATGGAGGAACAAGGACAACTGATTTTGACAGCTTCTTTTTTGTTGAATAAAATAAAAGGTGAATTCTCAGCGACTAGACATATTGCGATTTTGATTATTTTTATTTACTTGATTTGCAACATTTGGAGCCAATTCTGGATTTTCTTGAGGTTTGTTTGCAAGTCCTGGAAGCTCATAGACGATCATTAGGTGATGCCATAACCTCAGTGTCATCAGCAGTAGTGCTACAGTGGTGAGCCTTGTTGTTGGGATATAATTAGTACCTATATAAAAGGAATAGGATTGGTCCGAGGACATTTTGGAGACATGAAACATATGCCAGATGTTAGATATTTTCGAGAAAATTTAGGGTTAACATGGTTTCACTTCTTACAGGAAACACATACATATTAAAGAAAACCATAAAACATAATGATAAGTAAAGCATAACCAGTTTCAACTTGCCAGGGGAGAGAAGACAGTTACCGTCCTAAACATGGGTACTACGTTATTCCGTGATTCTCACTGACCAATGGGAGCGTTTGCGCGATTTGCGTAATCGTTACCAACTTCACGTCGAACAGGAGCACCTCCCAGTTGTATGTACGGGAGCGTGAAATGTATTTACAGTGATAGTGGATCAAAATATGCCACAGGTATTGACATAAAATTTTTGGGACAACCATAATTTGAGAAAGATTATGATAAGAATATTTTGAGTAAGGTAAACGTCCGAAATTCAGACATGTTAAGGAATTTTTGTTACATTTGTAACTGGAGAATTTATTTTTATGTGGTGCTAAAGACTATGTCAACTTTGTTTAAACAAATATTTCCTTCTAAAGTTATCTGGCTATTCATGATGTGGTACATTATTCCGACAAATATAAACATTCAAGTAAATATTAAGTGTTTTAAATATTGTTAAATAAGATATATTATTTACAAATGTTGAACATTTATGTTTTACCATTTTTTAAGAAAGACAGTATAAAATAAGTCCTTAGTCTTCTTCAGTCTGCCCTCTTTACCTCATCTGTATTTTAATGTGTCTTGCATCTGGAAGTATAGTGTTCTTTTTTTCTTAGAGCAGCTTTTTATTCTGTTCCGTTTTCGCTTCCTTTCTTATTTCTCCAGAATGAGTTTCTTTTGTGCACCCTCCTTAGAACAAATATTCTCTCCAAGCATTAGATATAGTGTTACAGACGAACAATTTCTTTTTACTTTATTTGGATGTTTCAGGCCAGAATAATGACTTTTTTAATGGAAATGGTATCAGGTCAACTGTTATCTCCAAAGGTGGTGTATCAATGCCAAAATCGCTACTCTCTACAGCTAGTGTTATTTCATCATTTCCTATGATGCTTGTCGATATTTATGACGGAATTAGGGACTATTGATGATTGTAATTCCGACACCCTGTAATAATTAGGGATTATTGATGTCCGCAATTTCGACACCCGTGTCGGAATTTGGACAAAATCCGTCCAATTAATTGTAATATAGCAAACGATGTAAAACATGTTTTGTAAAACATTTTCTTGTGTAAAGACAGCAATATGTATTACTTCTTGTCGTGTACACAATTTCGACACACATGTCTGATTTACGGACGTGCTATAATTACATGTACCTAATTCCGTTACCCCTAAAATTGTAAATAATAGTGGTTACAAGAGTAGTACACCGTATTATTATGAAAATATAAAGTATTTTTAGTCAGCCTAAATAGATATTATTAGAATTTTTTTAATTACTGTTATCCTGTACCGATTTAAAAAGAAGACGAATTGCAGTTACCTTATAAGGAAAAAATCAACTTTTAGCATAACACTCAATTGTCAAGATCAGTCAAATTTCTACGTTATATTCTGACCGTTCGAACATTTGGAGAATAAGAAACGATTGTGGGTTGTTAAGTGTAATGTTGAATCAACAAACCGGATGTTCTAAAATAAAGTTCAATGTTGTAGATTTCTTATTTTATCCAACTAAAAACAAATATGTCAGAGTTTAGGACAGTGTCTAAATTTTGGACGTTTACCTTAAGTAGTTTCAGAAATCAGATAGAATGGCTTAGGTCGTCTGGTAAGTGTATGTCGTAGTATTTTAATGGTATTAGGAAACTTAATAGAGTGTATCTTAATGTGTTTGTTGAGTAGTTGTCTGGAAGTTATCTTGAAAATTACACACATTTTTAAAGATTTCCGCGAAGATAGGAAATGCTTTTGAGTCAAGAACAACTGTTTATCTCAAATGTATCACTGTTGGACAGAAGGTCGTGTTGACTATATTTATTATTTAAACCGGCTTCACTAAAAATTAATTTTTCGAACACTGTTCATGAAAAATAAGTAAATAATTCTGGTTTGCGCCATAGCCACACAAATAAACTTCAAGTCAAAACTGAAAAAAAACTTTCGTATTCTGATGCGTGACTGAATAAACGTGCAAAAAAGTCGACCTGTATATTAGGGTGACCAACTTTTTAAGACTCCAAATCGGGACGCTAACATATTGATCATATCGATCGCGGTCGGTTGGATTTTTTAGGCCCTTATCTCGACCGGGAGATTCCGATCGACCCGATGCGTCGGTGCGACAAAACCAATCTTTGACGCGTTTGGATGTGAGTGATGGACCTGTGGAGCTCGGACATTGTGCCGCCTCTCCGGTTCTAGTGACCAAAATAAAAACTACATTAAGGCTTTTTTTACAAAATATTCGATGTGTTAATAATAAAATTGATAAGCTGGAGGTCCTTCTCCATTCACATAATATTGACATTTTGATGCTCACTGAACACTGGCAGTCAAGCGAATTTATAACCGAGGTGTCCTTCGCAAATTATAAATTGTGTTCTAGTTTTTGTAGAGCAGCCCATCGACATGGTGGAGTTGCGATGTATGGTTTGTCTTCTCTAAAGCTAACGAATAGGCTTGATTTGTGTAATATGTCCATTGCGAATGTGTTTGAATGTTGTGCAGCCGATCTGCACACTGATAAAAGGTACACCTTTGTTGTCATTTACAGACCTCCATTGTCAAATGTGGGCTCTTTTATTGATTGTCTGATTCGGTTGTTGGAGGTGTTGCAGGATGAGGAGGGAACAGTTGTTATCGGTGGTGACTTCAACATTGACTTCTTGAAGTCGGGAACTACACGAAAGCTGTTACTTAATACCTTAAAAATTTATAATATGTCTGTGGTTATAGATGTTCCTACAAGAATCACTCCTGCCTCATCCACATGCCTCGATAATTTTTTCTTGAATGTATTACCCAACGATTATGTTGGTCATTGTTTGGATTTTAATTTGTCGGATCACCATGGTCTGATCCTTGATGTAAATTATGTCTTGAAGAGACCGCATAGCGTTCCATTTGTAATGAAACGTAAATTTTGTGTAAATTCGCTTAATCGTTTTAAGGATTATTTGAGTGGCGAGACATGGCTTGCGGTACACGAGTTAAACTGTGCAAATACGGCTTTTAATAAGTTTGCCGAAATTTTTGTACACTACTTGGATATTTGTTTTCCCTTAGCACGATGTCGACAAGGCTCGGCAGTCTCCCTGTCCTGGTTGACTCCAGATTTAATCGACATTAAAAATAAAATGTTTTTGTACAGAGATTTAAGCAATAAATTTCCTGTTTTTAGAGCCCGTTTTGTTGAGTTGTCGGGGCTTTATGATAGTATGTTAAAAGTAAGGCAGTCCGAGTTCAACGATTTACTTGTGCAGCAAGCTCCAAATAAAGCAAGGGCGGTGTGGTCCTTGATTAATAGCAAGAGATCGAATTATTCCTGTGACTATACCTTGCCGGACATGGATGCATTGAGTCTTGGGGATCATTTCGGTAGCTATTTTGCAAATGTCGCTCACGATTTGATAAACAAACGTTTTGCTAATACTATTGTTAATATCGAGGAAGTGGATGGAGCAATGTCTCAGAGACCTTGCTCTTTCTTTCTATCCCCGGTATGCGAATTGGATGTGCTTGACGCGGTGCGCGGTTTGAGATCGACGGCTGCGACCGGAGAGGATACCATTCCCGCTTCTATTGTTAAGCATGGTGTGGATTTTATTGTTCAACCATTAGTTTCTTTAATAAATTTATCATTTACATTGGGGCTTTTTCCGGATTGCCTCAAGATTGCAGTTGTCAGACCCCTGTTTAAGAAGGGAGAACGTAACGATGTAAACAATTATCGCCCGATTAGTATTTTAAATTTTTTCTCCAAAGTCTACGAGCGCGTTGTAAATACAAAATTAAATTCCTACCTGAAGAAGTATTGTATAATTGTTAAAAATCAGCACGGCTTCTGTCATGATAAATCCACTGATACAGCTATATATAACTATACGAAATCTATTTACGAGCGTGTAGACGGGAGAATGCACAGTCTTGGCCTGTTCATCGACTTATCAAGAGCATTTGACTGTGTTAATCATTCCATTCTTCTTCACAAGATGGAGAGATATGGCATCAATGGGGTGGCGGCGCAGTGGTTCAAATCTTACCTCTCCGGTCGACGGCAAACGGTTTCTGTGGGGGGTTTGAGTTCGCGACTGTTTGACGTCACGTTGGGTGTGCCACAGGGGTCTATTTTGGGTCCCACGTTGTTTCTTTTATATATAAATGACTTACCTAGTTGCTTGGGTGGCGCAGAGGTTACTTTGTATGCTGACGACTGCAATATTTTTGTCTCGGCCGAGTCGCACGAACAGCTCTTTGAGCAAGCATCCACTGTGTATGTACGACTTATGCAATGGATGGCCACAAACCGACTGGTGGTTAACGCTGATAAGACCAAATGTATGCTGTTTTTTTGGAATAATTTGGATACCATTACACTTGGGAATGCTGCAATCAGGGTTGATCGGTGTTGCCGGCTTCTTGGCGTGGTTGTCGATGACCAATTGCGCTGGAGTGACCACGTAGACACTCTTAGTGGAAAGTTGCGCAGTATGTGTTATGCGCTCTATCAATTGAACAAGCACTGCAGCACGGATGTTGTGATGTCTTTTTACTTCGCGCAGATTTACTCGCATATGAAATATGGCATTATTCATTGGAGTGCTAACTCTGCCGCGGATGGGGTTTTTGTGTTGCAGAAGCGAGCTATCAGGACGGTGTACTGCCTGAGTGGGAGACAGTCGTGCAGGGAAATTTTTAAAAGCCATAGGCTTCTTACATTTTACGACATTTACATTCTTGAGGTTGTGACTTTTGTGCATACGCGAAAGGGTGAGTTCAATCATTCATCTGGTCATGGTTACGGTACTAGAAACGTTGGTTACTTGTTGTCGCCCATGCATCGTCACTCTTCGTATCGTAAGAGCTTGAATTTCATGGGATGCGAGTTGTACAATGTGCTCCCTGATTCAGTAAAGTCGCTGACAAGCTTGAAAATGTTTAGAGGTGCAGTCAAGAGTTTGCTGCTTGATGTTTCATGTTACAGTGTTAAGGAATTTTATGACAGTTTGTGACGCTTTGTTCTTGTATTGTGTATTACCTTAACGTGATTTGTAATTGAATTGTTTATTGACGATTTATGTTCACTGTACTATATGTTGGTGGTTACATGAATAAACATCTATCTATCTATCTATTGCCAATAACATATTTTTGAAACATATTTCTATCTTATGCAAGGATTTTTGATTAGCGGGAGATAAATGGAAATAAAGTTAAAGCTAGGTTTCTAAGCTAGGTCTTTGTTCTTCTTTAATTTTTTTTAAGTTACTTTTTAAAGAATACAATTAAAAAGATTGTGCGGACATTCCGTAATGAGCAATTGAAATAAGTGGTGTAAACGCAAGAGTGTTTGAGACTCGTATTTTAATTAGCATTGAATTACTTGGGTGCCAACGTTTTGGATTGCCAATGACTGCATGTGTACTTTACCCTATAAAGAACTAAAAAAGCATGTCAAAAGCAGGCCCCGATAGCATAGATATTTGCGCATTGTTCTGTATACCAAAATATGCCTGGTTTAAATCCAGGTTTTGGCTTTAATTATTATCAATTCTATTTAATTTAAAGTATACGTCCTGCCCATGTCTCATCATTTGCTCTTTATATTTTTTAAGAAGTTTGCTAACCAATGATACTGACATAGATAGTGATTAGAAATGTACCTGGAAAATATTGTTTCTTCCAATAGTTTCACCTCCACCGCCAGAATATTATCAATTTTCATGACCTTGTAACTTTAAGGCATTATTTGTACTTATTAGACGCAATAAATATGTTTATTGTATTTCACTGTCTTCGCCGCTAGAAAACTACACTGAACGCACGTGATAGGTTTCCAACTGATTTCCAATAACGGAGTTTTTTTTTCTGAAATGTTCTTAAATTTTCGTTTCGTAACTATTTATCCAGATTGTGATTATGTTTAGATTAATGAAAAATATCTCTAAAATATGTGATTAATTACAAGGTCATTTAAATTTAAATTTTGAAAGAAATTTTATGGACAATAAAGTAATGATGTTTTCATTTGAGCCGAAATCTAATAATAATATTTAGTTTATTACAAATAAAAATCGATTAAAATTTAAAATTAATTAAAATCAGTTTGACTAAATTACAAACACAATACACTTTTAAAAATCGTTTGAATAAGTTAATTATTATCGTGATAATTAATATTGTAATAATTATTATTGTGAAAGTGTTGCATTTGTATGACTATAAAATGCCATTCATTCACCCAATCAGGAGCGCAAATATACACCAGATCTGTTCTTTTACAGAATAAACAGTCGATTCTCTAAACACAAGGTATAAAATCCGTATCCCCTACATTCTAGTCGCAAAATACATAAAAGTTAGGAGGGGGTTTCTTCGCTATTAGTTCACAGAATCATAAAAGCTATACACCAATTTATAGATAAAAGGTATACAATTTTCCGTCTAGTGGTACATTTTGGAAATTTTGGTGTACGTAACAAAAAGTTACTGAATCTGATATAAAATTGCCTGACTTTGCGATTTTTTGTACAGAGAAGACAACTTAAAATTGAAAAAAGTATCACATATCTCTCAGTTACACATTTCTGTATAAGAGTACAACATTTCGCGTAGAAATATTAATATCCAATATATAAAAATTTGACTTCTTTGAGTACATGATTCAGACATATTTTATCACATGGCATAGATACAACAATAACAATTAATACATATACATTACTACAATAGGTAATACACCTTTATCTATAATTTGAGGTATTACATAAGATCATTGATACACAATTAAGCTCACTATGAATGCTTCTTCTAGAGGACGTACTAGCTCTAATGATTCCTCTTAACTAGATACGCTAATATAGGTTAATAATAAAAATCAAAGGCCCCTGGTTCAAATCCAGCTTGTGGCTATAGTTTTCGATTTATTTAAAATTTACATCGCGCCTGTATGGCACCATATTATTAGCCTATAATATTACTTTGACAATATGTTGTTAAATATTTTTAGTAAAACACGCTAATGTTTTCAATACTGGCTTGAAAATATCTGAATTACCTACATTTCTCTTAGATACGGCTGGGTCATTTTGTTGAGAAAAGTATGGTACACTTTAATATGCTAATAAAATCATTACTTCGATGGCTGGTGTCTGGGAAATTCTGGACCTTAGAATAACATTTTAAAAAATCTGGACGAAATTCGGGACGCTTCATCTGGCGGGAGAAGTGCTCAGAATTCGGGACTGTCCCGCCCAAATCAGGACGGTTTGTCACCCTATTGTATATGTCTTAAAAGTTTTCTTTAAGCAAAAATAAAAAACGGCTTATTGTAAGTGCGGTTGAAGCATTAAAAAATCATGATCATGATTAAAAGTACAAATTGAGATAACATTTTTTTACAATTTTCCAAAATCCAAAATATCCATAATTATATCCAAACAAACAGTACAACTCATTTCATCATTTTTACTAGGTAGTTCATTTCACAATTTTCTATCCCCACTGTCTCTTTTTCTCCGTCCAATTTGTAGCATTGAATTCTTTAGGTGGGAAGCGTGCCCAAGGTTAATAAAACGGGGTAATGGCGCAAAAGACGGCCATTAGAGTCCTCCCAAACTCGTCGCCCCTGATTCCTAAAAGTTGTCATTTGTTTGTCACCGTGCCAAATCTCGCCCTCTCCTTATTATTCCGGGACAACTCCCACTAAAATTTCTTCTTCTGCTGTACCGTGGGAACTCGACCTTATTTTATAATAAAGAACCGGGCGCGCCCTTGTTTTACACAGATTGGATGTAATGAACGGGGGAATAATGAAGTTGAGATTTTTAAAGTAACTTCGTACCCGGTGGAGGACGGATGAAGTACGACGATGGAAAACAAGGGAAAAAGTATGAAAGGGCCCATTGGAAAATTTCTTGTTACAGCCGCCCTAATTCTTGGTTGTATTAGTCTCCTTTGTCTGGTATAGGATCTAGTTTTCAGTGGCGTAGCGCGGATTTTTAAAAATCCGTTTTGACTTCCATTTTTTAGGAAGTATTTTACAAATCCTGCTGAAAACTAATTTTGACGATATTTTAACCATTATCTTTTGAATAGTGTAGGCTTAGAGAAATCATCTTCTCAGAAACTTAGAAAATTCATTTAAGGAGCACTTTCTATTTGATATTACATAGAGAAAAATAAATACGTCACTCAAAGCAATGTGCTTCCATCTAAGTAAACGATTAGTTTGCTATAGCCGTAATAAGTAGATATTTTCTCAAGTTAAGTATAAAGGAATATTAGTAAAGTGAGTGGATCATATGCCTTATTATCTGAGAAAACATTATCTTGAAATGAGTACTATGCATTCAAGGAAACTTCGTGCTTCCATCCAAAAGAATATTTTCTCACGTTGAGAATAATTTTTTTAAAGTGAATATACAGCGTGTCTCACGGAACTGGTACATTAGAAGTTTCTCATTTTCGACAATATCCGGAAACTTGAAATTTTGGAACTAGAATTTACTCGATCTCAGCTCTTCAGCTAAAATATTCTCAAGTTAGCTGTCACGTCCGGTCACCGGAAGTCGGTATCAATTTTGTTATTTTACATGGAATGATATAATTTTTATTTTATTTTTGATTTCTACATATCAAAATACATCATTTTTGATAATGTTTTCCTATACCTAAATATCACAATATTTGAGTTTGTTTGATCTCACTAATTTTTTTGGTGATTTTCGCGGTTCCGTTTAAAATTGAATATCTCGCTTATTTAAACTAGAACTTTTATGATTGGTGGTCCGAAACTAGAAACATAACCAAATCAGACGATGGTTAGTTCATCATGATATCTTATACAGAGTGTTCAAAATTTACAACACAATAATTGAATTTTCAAACGTAAAAAACTCATTTTTTTAGATGGAACACTCTGTATACCGATACGCTAGCATTCGATAGGAAATCTTATTCCCTATCAATCAGTATTAGGCTTCCCTATATCTATCTATCTTTAATACTTTTTGAGATATTGTCAGTATAAAAGAATGCAAACTAAATACAAAACGATTTATTCTTCATTTATAGGAATGTAACAACTTTGGAATAGCAGGAAAACAGAAACAAAAATCTGATGTGGCCAGGCACATGCCTTTATCATACTATATATAAAATTAATAGTTTAGCTGCATGAGACTCTATTTGGTCGAGATCGGCCATGCCTGCATTAAAATAAAACTACTAGAACTAGACAGATATGTCGATTAAAGCTGCGTTCGGATATTGTACTCCGTTGACACCGGGTACACCGTCCAAATGACACTTACGTGTTATTGGGTGTAAAAAGTGTAATGCAATATGCGAACACAGCTTATATTGACAGAAGTTATTGTCAAAACATTAGCGTTTGACACCAAGACTATCTACTGTCATTAGAATCAAAAAATCTGACAAATCCTGGCTACTTGTTTTCATGCAGTACGACCGATCTCGTAGAAATAGAATTTGCTCACGCAGCGAAACTATTGATTGTACCAAAAAATGTCATTGTGATAAATTATTCAGAATTTCCTCATCTTTAATTTATTATTTAACTATTTCGACGAAATTCCAGAAATGGCGGCTTATTTGCAAGATCTTTCAAAAATGCTAAGACTAAACCTCCAGTTCCTTTGGACCCTCTTCAACAGAAAGCTTTTCAGCTGTAGGTTTGGTTATGAAACTTCTAAATATGAAGTTTCGTCCCGATACCTTTAGTAGTTTCTCCGGAATCGTCGCCACAAAAAACGGGTACACACACACACATACACACACACACAGACATTTTTTTGAACCTTGGTCAAAAATGTTCAGGAGACCCAAAAAGACATATTTCCGCTAAAATCTCAAAAATTTTTTTTGGCACGATTACTATACTTTACATACTGCGTATGATAAAGTAAAAATATTGAAAAGGTTTGTTAAAACTAGAATAATATATTTGGGATATCTTAAATGAAACCTTAATTATGTTGTTCGAAATGCTGCACGTTCTGCTCCAAACATTTTAAAACTCTTCGCTGTACTTCTGTCATCGTCGTTCTTCGGATTTCTTGTCTCTGAAGTTCATTAATGGCGGCTACTACTCTGTTAGTCAGTTCTTCTCGAGTATTAACTGGTGTGGAATAGACCTGACTTTTAACATGACCCCAGAAATAAAAGTCTAATGGTGTTAAATCTGGTGAGCTTGGCGGCCACCGCCAGTGTCCCCTATTTCCGAACCACCTATCGTCAAACATCTGATTAAGTTGAATGGATACCACATGCGAAGAATGTGCCGGTGCACCGTCCATTTGATAAAAGCAGTCGCGTAAAATATTGAGGGGAAGAGTTTCGCAAAAAATGTTCACACATCTACACAAAATTTCGAAATATCTATCACTATTAAAATTTTCGTTGTAAATTTCGTATCTAATTTCGTCCCCCATTATTAAATGGGAGTATTCAAAATGGATTTAAAGAAAAAGTGACAATATCTCAAAAACTAGATAGATATAGGGAAGCCTAATATTGATTGATAGGGAATAAGATTTCCTATGGAATGGTGTATCGGTATACAGGGGGCTCCATTTGAAAAAAATGTGTTTTTTACGTTTGAAAATTCAATTATTGTGTTGTAAATTTTGAACACCCTGTATAAGATATCATGATGAACTAAACATCGTCTTATTTGGCTATGTTTCTAGTTTTGGACCATCAATCTTGAAACTTCTAGTTTTTATAATAACCGAGATATTCAATTTTAAATGTAACCGCGAAAATCACCAAAATTAGTAAAATCAAAAGTACTAAAAAATGGTGATATTTAGGTATAGGGAAACCTTATTAAGAATGATGTATTTTGCTACCTAGAAACCAAAATTAAAATTATATTATTCCATTTAAAATAACAATGTTGATACCGACTTCCGGTGACCGGACGTGACAGTTAACTTGAGAATATTTTGGCTGAAGAGCTCAGATCGAGTAAATTCTAATTCCAAAATTTCAAGTTTCCAGCAATAGTAGAACATGAGACACTTCTAATGTACCAGTTCCGTGAGGCACCCTGTATATGCTTGATTATCTGAGAAAAATATTTTCTCGAAATGAGTATAGATATTATTCGTTCAGGACGATAATCATATTGGTAAATATTAAATTCAATCTAAAGATTCTAAAGCAATAGCAGCAAGCATATCATTTTGTCACGTTTTTAGAATCTACTTCGGTGTGTGTAGTTATCAAGGAGTGCATTGTTTTGTCGACTATTTTCTAATGTGAGTAGATAGATTCTTTAAGTAGGCTCTAATAATAACTTAAATGGTAGGAAGCGTGCAATTTTTGTAAATCCGCATCACATTTCTTGATTAGGTGAGTACCTTATTATATCTATCTAATAATTTATACTTATATTTTATAATAATTACCCGAACACCGCCCTTTCAGCGAAGGATTTTTATGAACAGAAATGTGAAAACCCCCTCTTGAAAAATATTTTCTGCGCCACTGGATAGTCCTTGCGGTGCTTTTGTTGGGCAAAGGACAAAGGAAGATTCATTTTCGGTACTCAATGTAGCGGCGAATTAATCTCCGCTTAAACAAAGGGGGGCATAACATATTCTTTTTATAACGGCTGCGGGGTAGTTTACCCCTCCACGCTATCTGGCCCGCAATATATATTTAGCCGGGCAAATCGTTCATTCGCCTTTAAGATCACGTGCTCCTAGCAGATTATAAAATTTATGGTTCTCTTTCCGCCCCCATGGTGTACCTACCCTGATACGTAAGGGAGGAAAACCCAAATTATCCGTATATGTGTAGCACAAAATTTTATAGGCTATTGTTTAATATGCATCAACGATATCATATTGAGGATTACAACTTTACGATGCTTTTTATGGTATTATAATATTACGTAATATTAAATGTACAGCGCATCCCTATATGGCTAATCCAGGACCACACGCATGTGAGAGACCGATTAAGTAGAGATTTTACTTCCCGTCCCAAGCACTAATAAATGTTTTTTGAGATATTAATTAACTCTTATTATTATCAAGTGCAGTACAAAGTAAACCAAAAAGGTAAACATTATCTGCGATACGTTCTGAAATGTTAGCGTCAATCGACAGATAAACACAGAAGTATGCTTATAAACTTATCTCAAACTCAAGTTCTTTTTATTATTGACAGTGGCGCGTTATCCCATGGGCAAAAAAGCATTTCCCAGCGCCCCCAATAACAGGGGGCCCCTAAAGCAGTATTTTGGAAACTCACTTCCGTAATAGACTACCACACCATGCCGGTCCTAATTAACGTTGTAAGCAGATTTAGGCTCCTCTCAGCGAGGCCCCTACTAATCTTTAACAAATTTATTACCGTCTCAAGAGCACTGAATTAGATATTTGCGCTCTTGCTTGTTGGGGACCAAAATCAATCTTTTATAAACTATAAATTAATTAGGTAATTAATAAATTACCGTAGTAAGAATATCAAAAAATAAACTTTAGAGTAGTTTGCCTATGGGGCCCAAAAGAAACTGGATGCAGTTTTAGCAGTTAAACGCATGTTCTTTTGCAAAAAAAAACAACTATATCTAATACTGTACAAGATTAATGAGAAACCCTTGACTAAGTTAGAAAAGAAAAACTGTATGAATTCTTCAAAGATTTTCAGTCGACACTTTTCCTTTTGTTCTGGAATTATATTCTGTAAAGATGAATGCTCCAAAAAAGTCTGTAAAATAAAAATTCCGATCTGCAAAATGCTGTAAATCTTACAAAGTCTTTAATATTACACAGTGCGTATAAAAAGAAACGTAACCGCTCAAAATATTTCGTTCTAAAAAGTTGACAAGAAGAAGATTCCAATAAAAGTTTTAGGAAATTCCTTAAGGGGGGACCCCACCCTGAGCATTGTAAAAATAGTCAAAATTTGAGATTTTTTTAAGGACATAATTAACAAGATGAAACCTACGGGTTTTTGTACGTTATAAACATATATTTTTACTATATTTGACAATGTTTTAACTAATAAATATATACAGGGTGTTTACGGCCTTGAGATTTTATTTTCAAGGGGTGATAAAACATCCTAAAAGAAAGCCATTAACGTAACAATGTCTTAAGAAAAGTTGCATAATAAGAGAGATATTACTGTTAACATTTTTTTTGTTTTATTTTTTAGGGGGTGATTAAACAACTTGAAAAATAGTTATTAAAGCTAAAACGATTGATCAACCACTTACAAAGTAAATCTAAATTCAAACGATTAAAAGTTATCATTGAATTTTTTACTAAGTAGGCTGATGTCACTAACTTTCCCCATCTGTCAAGCTGTTTCATCAGTTGTTACTGCTCGGTTGGTTTGACATAAAATCTCCCGAATACATTCTAAGAAGGAAAGTAAAAAATGGTCCTTCGCACCAATAGTGAATACGTTGACATGTTGTTAATTTATGGGGAAGTACGCCAGAATTCTGCTGCTGCCAGTCGATTGTATGCTGTGCGGTTTCCTAACAGATCAACACATATTCGACAAAAATTTACCGCTCTAGTAATCCGTGCACGAGAAACTGGTGTACTGCAAACACGTCGGGATGGTGGACCTGGCCGACCCCGACGAATTTTGGATTCCGAAGAACAAATCTTAAATCTTGTTGAAGAAGATTCTTCTACTAGTACTCGACAAATATCTCGCCAAGTAGATGTCTCAAATCGAATTGTCTGGCGAACAGTGCGCGAGGATCAATTGTATCCTTACCACCTACAAAAAGTACAGGCTTTGCAACCTGAAGATCATCCTTTACGTTTACAATTTTGCCGATGGTTTCTACAAAAGCATGCTGAAATTCCAGACTTTTCTTCCATTGTATTGGCTACTGATGAAGCAACGTTTACACGTAACGGCATAAATAACTGTCATAATACTCATATCTGGGCTGTCGACAATCCACATGCTGTTCGTCGTAATCATTTCCAGCACAGATTTTCAATAAACGTTTCGGCCGGACTGTCAACGGACAACTTATTGGCCCATTTGTGTTGCCAAATCGATTGACTGGAAATGACTATCTATTTTTGTTCCATCATTTGATGGAACTATTGGAGGAAGTCCTTTGCATGTACGTCGACAAATGTGGTTTCTTCAAGATGGCGCACCGCCGCATTTTAATCGTTTAGGTCGCCAATATTTAGATAATGTGTTTGAAAATAAGTAGATTGGTCGAGGTGGACCTGTTCCATGTCATCCTAGGCCACCCGACCTTAATCCCCTGGATTTCTATTTATGGGGCGTTATGAAGACCACGGTATACACCAACGAAATAATTGCTCTAAATGATCTTCGTAACCGCGTTGAGGCAGCTGCGGCGACAATTCGACGGCAAGACCAAGGCCTAGTAAATTATGGTAATTCATGGATACGTAGAGCGAGACGTTGTGTTCAACAACACGGCGATAATTTTGAACAACTAGAGTGAATTGGATTCCATAAAAAAACTAAAAAATATGTTCCGTTTAATGTTTAGTCACCACTTAAAAATAAAAACAAAAACAAAATTAGCAGCAATATATCTCTTATTGTGCAACTTTTGTTGTGACATTTTTACGTTAATGACTGTCTTTTAAGATGTTTAATCACCCCCTTGAAAATAAAATCACAAGACCGTAAACACCATGTATATGATAGTCCACTTATAACCTTAGCGTAGTATTTTTTGAAATTTAGAAAAATTATGGAAATGGTGGAATTTTGAAAAAAAATAACGTATTTCACCCTTCCTTACGGGCACTTAAACGCTTAAAACACTTAAACGCTACGCTGTAGAAAATTCATTTTCATTTATAAAAAATGATTAATTAATTAAATATGACGAATAGTTTCCGAGTTCCAGTGGCGGTGAGTTTAAAAAGCGTGGTCTTGACAAAAATGAGTTTAAACATTTGAGTTATATTTACAATGTGTTGAAGTAACAACGGTTTTATCTGACCTTTGGTCATCAACACTGGATCCATATCAATCCCTTCAGTTTCGATAAAACAACTGTATTTTCATGTGGTTTTGACAAAACTCCATAACTTTCTTAGAGGCAATAAGCTTTTGTTGTGCATCTTTCGTGCTGTCGTAACGTTTTACTTCCGCCTTGTTGATTCGCTTTGCGTCGATGTCGTGGCATATGTTTACGTTCATCAACTGCATTATCAACGAGATGCTGTTATACCCATTGTTGAACAGACTGACAGCGGTGTATGAGGCAGAATCAGTGGTGAACTTTCCGCAAAACCTTGTTTTCAGAGCGATCAATCAGGCGACGGAATTCAGACAAAATATTAATTTTGTGTAAATCCTTTGCACCTTTTTAATAAATCGTCCGAAGTGTGCAGAACATTTAAGGGTTGAACCGCATACTGAACAACTTGCGGCAAACGATCAGGATGAGCATAGTCTGGTGGGCGATCTTGGAAATTTGTGATCGATCATCGATCACAATTGAAGATCGATCTGATTGACCAGACCGACCTTTTGATGATCGATCAGATCAATCTTTTGATGCTCGATAATATCGCTCACAGATCTTTTGATGATCGATCACATCGATCTTTTGATGATCGATCAGATTAATCTTTTGATGATCGATAATATCGCTCACCGATCTTTTGATTATTTCTTTAATTCAAAAAAGGTAATTCTGACCGTTAACCTTAATTTATTTTTACTTGAACTACATAAATGTCGTTACTTATAATATAAATTTTAACTCACTTAAATAAAGGGTATATATGCCAAATAATTTTGGTAGAAATATATTTCTAATAGTAAATACACAATGTTGTTTTGCAGATAACCTAATAATATGGGGTTCAAGGGAAGGTGGTTTCTATTCACATTAATTTAGATTTGGTATGTAATACGGATTGTTGTTCCAAAAATTGGTTTTCGAACGTCAACAGACAGGATAAACTCTATTGGAGATGTCGTTTGAGCTTTATCATAGAGAACAACAGCTGAGCTAGATAAAAAAAGACATATATAACAAACGTTATAATATTCCGCAGTAAATAATCAATCCTAGTAATTGCCTGAAATTCCAAGCTTAAAACATCCATGAATAAAATTTTGCCAAAACCTCGACAGTCTGACCTAAATAAATAGGCGCGTGTTCCGAAAAGCTTTTCGGGGTAGGGGGCGCTAGTGGCAAACGTGAGCGAGCGTGGTCCGGGATCAGCGATGCAGCCTTAGGGGCGAGACTGTGCCGTCGTTGTAGCCGAAATCAAGGATATGTACACCATTAATCTTAACAAAGCATCTCTTGGCATCGCTCTTCGCAATTATGTAAGCAAACAATAGTGCCATTTAAAAGCGGATCCCGCGCCAACCCGCGCGCACCGTTTTAATTTGAACGTTTGTCGTCGTGCACTTCGCGAAGCTGCGGAGCTGTATTCACCCCGTCACACCCCTCAACCCCCACACACAACCCGTTCTATCTCCCTCACTGGTGCCATTAAGCGCAACGGCAACTGTTGACTGATAAAACAAGTTAATTCTCCGTGACGGTAGCGTTAATCCTTTTTCGAAAATTTGTGTCGACTAGAGAATAGCAAATATCCAAAGTTTAACGGGTTGTAAATTTACTTAGGGATTAACTTTTACTAAACTGGGTGACCCCTGTCGCAGGTGTCTAATTTATTTATACTGCTATGTAAGCTCATTGCAGAGAATTGTTTATATACGATCACATTTTTAACCCCAAACGTATTTACTTATCTTGGAAATAGTTTTCCAGTTTTACAATTTTTCAGTGGGGTCAATGGGGGGGGGGAGTAAGAAAACCAATAGTCTCATTGTTTTCCAAATTTAATTTTAAGGTACCCGTATGATGTCAATTCGGATTATCGATGTCACAACAAATAATAAAGTTACGGCCTCATAAAAAAATCGTTTTCTTTCAAAATATCTCTGAAACCATTTGGAATTCATTTGGTTCCCAGCATTGAGAGCATATAAATCTGCCCTACTTTGTCTATTAAATCTTCTTTCATAACAGCTAACTTAAAAATGGATTTAGAGCATAAACTCCTAAAGCCCGCCACTGACGGTACTGCGCCGCAGTACGACAAAATCGTACTGCGGCGTTGTACAATTTCGCAGTATACGTTTAGCGGCCACACACGATCCAACCCGGCAGTCTCTGCCATGACAGCGTGTAGTAAAATGGCGGACAGCGAAGAAGATTTATTGTTAGCTGCAGCTACAGTTTGTGTTGAAGATGAAAAAAATTCTAAAATTTTGTTTAAACAAAAGTTTTTTTTTGTGTTAAACAAGTTATAGTCCAAATAAAGTATTAACATATAGGGTGTTTATTTTATTATAGAAACTGGGTAACCTTTCGTTTTTCTAATAGAACGCCGTGTATAATTTCTTTCTTTTATACTAAGATTAGTTCTAAGAATATTTTTTGTCGGAATCATTTTTTAAACGCATCATTTTTGAGTTATAATCAATTAATCAAAACTCCTGAACTTCAAATTAGGAATATTTTCCCACAAAAGAATCTTAGAATTAGTCTTAGAATAAAAAAATATATAAAAATAAAAATGCACGTCCTGTATATTAAAAGTATATTTAAAAGTGAGATTGTATAAGCCCAAAGAACTTTGGTTTGATTTTTTTGTAACTTTATTACGGTTGGTTTATAATCTTATCCAATAAAGTTAACGACAATCGACACTCTCTGTTAAAAATTCCACTAGCGACTAAAGTCTAGTTTTCTCAACTAGCTCTACCAAAATTCTACTAAATCTACCAACATTATAATCACTTATGCATATCCAATAATGCGGTGTATAATGTATATACGTAGTATAAAATAAAATATTAGTTATAGAAATAATAAAGATAGATTTTCACTAAACATCTCTAATCGATCTAGTGAAAAATCTACTGATTTGGTAACACTGGCCACATTTGTTAAGGAGTAAGCAGTTATGTACTTATATTAGTATTAGTATAAGCTAAGTATAACTTAAGCTAATATAGGTACAGAACAGAAAACTACTAAAAAGATATGTCAACCTACCAGATTTTCCACTATCTACTAGACTACTACACTCAAAATTTGGCCACCAGATCAATGTTTTATTCTATCAGATTTAGTAGAAATTCTACGAAATTGGCAACCCTGAACACAACAAACCCCCACACATGTATTGTACTAGTATCTGCTGATACTGCGCCGCTGTACAATTTAGTCGCAGAGAGACACACACGGTCCAATATGGGCATACGAGCGACCGCGTCGTACGGCAAAGTTAAAAATTTTTAATTGCACGTCAAGCAGACTCAACTTGATCGGTCGTGCCCACACATGGTCAAATTTCGACCGATTCATTCCACTTTCGTTGAATCCAACAAAACCGTACTGCGGCGCAGTACCGTCAGTGGCGGCCTTTATACACTCAGTTTCAAAAAAAGTGATGCATTTGATTTTTGACCTTACTTTAATGTCTAATATTTTTTAAAGCAGTGGGACGATTTTTATTTTTTTTTTATTTGTTGGTAATTCCCTTGTCTTTCAAAAAATTAAAGACGTGGATATTTTTTTAATGTATCCTGCAGTGGAAAAACTGTAACCATGTTTTTTTCTCATTTTTGACTCATCCAGTGTGTCAATCAAGTAATGGAATAGAAAATGCTGACACTCGATATGAAAGACCCTTCCTTTGCGAGCATTTTGTTTTTTATTCATTGATTTATTCATTGACACAAAATTATAAACTGGGAAAAATGCTTAAAGATGTGGATTCCGTTCCATAGCAACTCTGAGTTTCTAATCTACGCGGCATACGGAAATCAGGTTTCCTATCGTTTCCATTGGTCCCATCTTCCACTAATGCTTCTGCCATTTCTGCAGGACCTTCCTGAGGCCTCTTGCGACAACGCGCCCTTCTCACCACTACTTCTGCGCACTCTTTTCTTCCATCCACCATATTAAGGCAAAACCTTGACTCATCCATAAACAAGACATTCGACCATTCAGTAATAATACATTCTCCATAATGTTCAACAAAATTTTGTCTAGCAGCACGATGTTATAGGTAATGATTTAGGACCTTTGCGGGTTTCCTAGCTTTTAAACTAACAATTTTTACGTCTACACACCGTCTGCTTACTTTCTTCATCACCACAATAAATTAATTGCCATGGCCATGAAATGGCAATGAAATAAATTTGTGGGATAAACATAAGGCTTCAGCAAAAAAGATGTAATTCGGACAAGTTTAGAGATAAATCAATAAATAAAAAAACAAATTGCTGGTAAAAGAAGCGTCTTTCATATAGAGTGTAAACACTTTCTATACCGTTCCTTGATTAACACACAGGGTGTCAAAAATGAGGAAAAAAACAAGGTTCCAGTTTTCCACTTCAATCCAGGATACATTAAGTAAATTTCAACGTCTATAATTTTTTTTAATACAAAAAAATCGCCTACCAACAAATAAAAAATAAGAAAAGTCACCCCACTGGCTTAAAAAATATAAGATATTGAAGTTTGGTCAAGCATCAAGTGCGTCATTTTTTTGGAACTGAGTGTAGTTTACCTATACTAATCTACGTAATGTAAAATCAGTATTTATTTTAAAACTTAAGGTGTGGTCTTTTCGGAAATATACAAGGAACATTGTGCTTTTTTAGGCGGTTTTTGGAAAAGCTTGAGTAACATGTACAATTTAATACGTTTTTGAGATGCTGTTTTTGAGATGGAACGACTTTTTATTTTTTTGAGTTATTAAATTTTGATCCTTCAAAGACAATCTGACAAATTCTTCATAGACAAATTCTTTAGGTTAAGACTATTGGAACATATACCGGTTAATAAATATTCCAAATTTCAGCTTAATTAAGCTTTTTTCAACGTAAGTAAAGAAAGTTGACTGTGACAGACGGTTAAATGTAGGGGGCGAGAAATTTGGCATTGATCAGACAGAGAGACAGAACATTAATAATATTTTAAAAATACTGTGGATATAAAGGAATACCTATATATGAATCCGCTGGCTTGAATGTTTTAATTTCAAATAATATAAGAAACATCTGAGGGAAGTGTGTTCCAAAATAAACAGCTTTCCTGGAAAAATAATTGGTTGTTAGCCAACACCTTGAAAACAAAGTGAAGTTGACAAAACAAAAACAAAGTGTGTTGCTGTCAAGTGGGATTTAACTGTAAAAAAAAATGTAAAAAAGTATACTTCGCCAATATGGCGGATTCGCCGGAGCATTACGATTTATTAAACACTGTGTCTGTCGATCGTTATATGACGTTTTTTAGTGAATGAGCGTTTATTACACCTCTATAAATCCACGATTTTTAATAATGCACGATTTGTTATAGCCAATCAAACGACTTCATTATAGCCAATTGAACATACGTGAAATGAAACCATCCAATCAAAACATTCCGTCATCCAGTACTGCCAGGGTCAAGAGACATAAATATTACATACATTAAAAGTCTCGATCATTAATTGCTCTTTTTAATATACCTTCTGGTCAAATAGCTATTCATACTTCGCTCCAAGATATTCTATAAAACACCACCCCGTTAATATCTTCTCTTTTACAAAACATACCCACAAAACTTTGTATACTCTACGTTATAGCCTACTAACGGCACTGAATACACAAGCAGGCGCAGGGAGAATAAATGCGCCTTAGTATTGCCCGGGTTACGCCGCTCCATATATAAAATGCCACCGATAAGATATCATTAAGCACATCACGTTTGTTTCGGTGGGTTGTTGGTATTGGTTGGCTCCTGACGGGACGATTTGTTATAGTCCCTATTCAGACACCAGCCCTTGCTAAATCTCTGATGTATCAGTGGTATTGGTAACTTCATTTTTCTCCGCATACGACCGCATGCGCACGACGTATGCAAAACGTGAAACGATGGAAGGAAGGCTGTTGGGGAAGTGTGATTTATAATGTTGGCGGATTCTTCATGATGCCCGAATAATGTGGAAACACTATGAAATTGTCCGCGACTATAAATCATCGCCGGTTATTGAAGTCGGGGTGGAGAGCGTCTTGATAGTTTGTTTTTCAGGGGTATTTTGGAAGTTGTTTGTTCGGTAGGATAATATTTGAATGGGTAATAACGTGTCAAATGTCACCATCGTTCGGAAAAAGGCGAAATGTGGTTTGGTAAATTCTTATACCGCCAAAGTAGAGGTAAAGACTTGTCAATTTATTGTAGTAAAACAAAATATTTTTTTTAAATTTCTTTTACTATAAATTAAATTTGTTCTTAATTTGGAGCTCCTTGGGATATAGACCAGGCAATAGAGATTTTTTTGTGACAAAAATAATATCAGCAAGCCGACGGTCCCAGGTTACGTGGTACAGTCCGTAGATGAATTGTGATGTGTTTTCGACTCGCAAATATCATTACTTAATTTGTTATAAACAAAAAACCACAAAAAATCGTGCTTTTTTTCGTTTTTCGCTTGTAAAAGCTGAACCCATGGAGCAATCTTGATGCTCCATGGGCTCAGGTTTTCCTACACGGACTCGATCGCATTAAAGTTAACGGAGGAAATTCGGAAAAACTGAAAAAATCTTTTTTCGTATTTTTCAAGAATTCATATCTCCGCCATTTTCAAAGTTGTTGCCCAGGCTTTTCGCGAAAAAGTAGCGATTGATGGGTACTTTAAGTGTGCACAATCCAGGCGATGTCCGTTGATTAGTTTTTGCACAATTGCAATTTGAATTTTTTTATGCAATATGGTTCGGCGACCCTGGATGCGTCAGAGGTGGTCCGATTTTAATTTTTTTAACGTATTTCGAAAGTAGAAGTATTGTGTTACAAAACATCTATTCTGATTTTGCGTTAAAATGTTGCGAAATAGGCGAAAAATGCTTGCAAACATGACCGAAAACTGCCGTGCGCTCAAAAGCGATCGAGTAGTGGGGTACGCGGCCGACTCGGGGAAGTGCGCAGCGTGCTGAGATTACTATAGATACGCGCTTCCCCGCGTCGGCCGCCTGCCCCCTCTACTCGGCGGCTTTGGAGCGCGCAGCAGTTTTCGGTCATGTTTGCAAGCATTTTTCGCCTATTTCGCAACATTTTAACGCAAAATCAGAATAGACGTTTTGTAGCACAATACTTCTACTTTCGAAATACGTTAAAAATTAAAATCGGACCACCTCTGACGCATCCAGGGTCGCCGAACCATATTGTATAAAAGAAATTCGAATTGCAATTGTGCAAAAACAAATCATCGGACAACGCCTGGGTTGTCCACACTCAAAGTGCCCATCAATCGCTACTTTCTCGTGAAAAGCCTGGGCAACAACTTTGAAAATGGCGGAGATATGAATTCTTGAAAAAAACGCAGATTTTTCCGGTTTTTCCGAATTTCCTCCGTTAATTTTAATGCGATCGGGTCCGCATTTTTTTCGTGCATCAAGATTGCTCCATCGGTTCAGTTTTTACAAGCGAAAAATGAAAGAAAGCACGATTTTTTGTGGTTTCTTGTTTATAACAAATTAAGTAATGAAATTTGCAAGTCGAAAACACATCACAATTCATCTATGGACTGTTCCATGTGACCTGGGACCGTCGGCTTGCTGATACTATTTTTGTCACGAAAAACTCTCTATTGCCTGGTCTAATATGGGTTAATATGTATTAATCGATCTCAAAATTCACAGGAATTAAGTACGGAAAGTTCTATGCAATATATGTTCACAAAATACATATACCGTCATCAACATTAAGCTAATGCAATCTCAGTACAAAATATCCGAAGCACCGATAATGTGAATTTACCAGAAACGACTACACATGAAAAGGTTTATTTTAGGTCACTTCTATTCTATAAATGCTGCACTTTTTTTTACCTATTTCACTTATTTCTCAATTTATTTGTCAAAAGAGCTCATTATTGAAGTCAAATTTGGCACACGTAGCGCGTATAGATTTGAACTTACATTATTTTATAATCTACACTCCAAATACTATGGCTTAAAAATATGTAGTACCTATGCTAATTGTAGGAAAACGTAAAAATATTCAGAATAGTCCAGAAATCAATACAAAATGATTATAGGGACTATATATACTAAAATGACCAAAGGACTGTACACAGTGTTCCCAAATAGTCCTATCCATACATATAATGGATAATTTAATTTGTTTTTGTCATTATAAACAGTTTTTAGTGCTCTAAGAAGTCTGTAGACAAAGTCAGAATTTTGATCCAACCTACAGGGTGATCGAAAATGAAGAAACTACTAAATAAAGTGTAAACTAAAAGATAATGGTTCTCTAATTGTAATTTGATGCTTAAATTTCAAATTGAAATCTTGTATCTCAATCTCAGATATCGATCCATTTCAGGATGAATCTGTAAAGCGGCAAGTCGGTAATTAAAGATAATAGCGATCTCAAATGTTGGAGTTGTCTTTTCTTATAAGAAAGTCTCTTCTTCTAAAGAAATAAGCTTTTTTAATCTCAAAATACGTAAGTTCAAGTGTTTACTGAGGTAATTTAATCATAGTTAACACTAGCAATGGTACATTACCAAATGCAGTTGCGTCATTTGCTTTTAATAATAACCTAAGATTAAACGATAGAATGTTAAATTATTAAAGTTGATACAAAATATTCATACTTGATATCCGAGGATAAGATTAAATTTAAAACGATTTTTCTCTATGACATTTAATTGTATAAAACTGATATTTTATTATTCGCCTAAACGACCAAATGTAGATGGCGCTGCAAAAAATTGGTATGGCCGCTTGATGCGGGATATAATCATCGGTGCTTACGGCATACAAAAGCTCAATATGACTTAGATTAGTATGCGTAGCTTATTTAGGATTAAAAAAAAGTTCTTGAAGAAAGAAAAAAGTCCTTGTAGAAAACTGTTTGCGGTTGGACATGTTATTGTCTGTGGTTATGTTAGCGAGAGAATATTCGTGATGTGTTTACCTTCAAAATTAGCAGATAGGGTGCATAAGTAACGCAGTAGTAAAGCAACTATAATTCACAACTAATTTATAGTTACGATACATTGATGCCGTTGAGTACATCGTTAAACATGTTTGGGGAAAAAAGAAAAATACGCTGACCATGGTGATAATAGTCAACGTTGAAGAGTTTTGTCGTGTGAAAAACAATAAAGAAATAGGAGACAATTTTGAGTTTATAAGAGTGTTTTAGGAGTATTATCGACCTCAACCATTGTCAAGTTTGATTCTTGTTGTCGTATCTTGCGCTAAAAGTTCATTCCGTTTTATATCAAACGAAGTTTTTGAGCGGCTACAGGATGCTGTCGTTCCTCTTTTCTAAATGAATTTTTGAGGTTAGAACGGCAATATTAAAATCTCGAATTTGAAGATGCAATGTGAAGATCCTAAATTATGCCATGTACCTACTCAATTGAAACAAAGGTATTTTTAAAATGCTTTGAGCACAATGGTATGTGATTTGAAATGACGATGACACCAGGATATGAATTACACTAGGAACACAATAATAAA
This sequence comes from Aphodius sticticus, assembly GCA_963966075.1. Lineage (NCBI taxonomy): Eukaryota > Metazoa > Arthropoda > Insecta > Coleoptera > Scarabaeidae > Aphodius > Aphodius sticticus. The sequence goes on from OZ014507.1 coordinate 15,883,545, forward strand.
ACAATAACAATAATTGTTGCATTTATTGCTCCTTTTAGGCGTTCTTTCCATTTTGTATCCAATTTTGTTCTTCAAATGCACGAATAACGCTATGTAGTGGCCATGTAGTATCCCGCGGTGGGTAATTCAATTTTCTTCCATGATTCCACGAATATTCCGTGTTCAGTTTAAGGCATACAATTAACATTGTCTCATATATGGGTTGTTTGCCACGGTACAAACCATTGACACAAACTTCACAACTTTACAAACCACAGTATTATTGGATGAACAAAAGAATGCTATGCAACAATTGAAGAAAACTATAATTTTTAAGATCACTTACTAAGCATACCTCACAGCATGTTGTGACAGCTTATAACTTTTGCTAAAGTTGGTGCATAAGGTTCTTTCATATTTTAAATTACAAACATTCTTCCTAAGTCACAATTTAATATAAATAGTTGCATAATATCAAATTAAATATAAGTTACCTACTTCAGTTGTATTGAGATTGCGTTAGCTTCAATATTAAGATGGACGTTACATTTCGACGACGTGGCCTTAAATCAGGAAATATTCTAAATTAATATAACGCACAGTACAAACTTCAGGAACTCCTAATATGTACACGAAGCAAACTCATTGTCCCAAGATATCAATCTTGAGACAACGACAAAACTAACACAAACACAATGTTAATTCGTCTCGATGAAACGTCTCGTCATATTTGCCCGATATCTACACCATATAAGACGCGATACAGCGACGACCTCTTTGAAAATACCTAGAAAGTCAGGCCCGAAACGAATTTAACATTTAATCAGAGTGAAGAAGACGACTGGATACGGGGACCAAGGACAATAACCGGCATATTTGCGTCCGTTTAACATAAAATTTACATTCACGAGCATATCCACGTTTATTGTTTCAATGCGAGCGAGAGTATGCGAGACCGGAACCAAGTTGAGAGGAAATGAAAACAGAACTCAATTGTCGAAAGTTCTACTATGGTAGTATGCATGCATACGCGTTTCAGCATTCCACTTACGTTTCGATTCCCCAAACTGCTACCCCTTTTACCCCTTTTAAATTTCACGCATCCTCGATTTGAAATTTGCGTCCCCATGTATATACATCTACTGGTGTAGTGGTGGGCCAAAATCAATAAACTCGGTTGGCCATTCGCCAGTGATATTGTTATGGTCCTTGCGAAAGATGAAGACAAACGTATTTCGAGGGAAAAAGGAAAGGAAAGGGGAACCGACCTGTATGTAAGGGAGATGCGGCGGTTATCAAAGCCCTTTGTCTGTGATTTGATACGGCGACGCCACAAACGAGCTGTAGCCCTCTCTGTAATATTGGGGAAAAGTCAAAGAGCAAACATGGGATGATATTATTGTTATTATTATGGCGACTCTGTGTAGGGATGTAGTTTAGATTTCATTGATGTTTGCTGGAAAAATATAATGTTTCGTGGAACTGGTATACAGAAAGAAACTGTATGTTTTCGGTTAAGTAGGTACTTAACTTTTCACTTTTGTTAACAAAGGAAAATGTTTAAATTGTTAGTTCTACATCATTATCGCAACTCGCAGATATACTGTAAAGAAATTCATCATCGCAAGTCATCACAGTAAATTTGAAAAACACAGTAAACAACAATAATCTTATAGGTCTTTCCACGCACGCTGTGTAATAATAACTGTTGAGCTTTGGTAAGTTCTGAAGTTTTCCTTTAAAAAGCTATATAAAATCTCAACATTTTGATTTTTGGTTCATTCCAATATCTGACTTTTCAAGACACTTTCAAGACACTTTCAAGACAAATTCAAGGGTTTGCAGTTTGAAATGCGGTAAAAAACTTGCAGTAAATGTTCCTTGATTGAGACTGTTAGACTATTGTTTTTAATACCAGAAACGATTTAATGTAAAGATAATAACAAAAAAATCTGATGTGGCCAGGCACATGACTTTATCATACTATATATAAAATTAATAGTTTAGGTGGATGAGATTCTATTTGATCGAGATCGGCTATGTCTGCATTGAAACAAAACTAGTAGAACTAGACAGATATGTCGATTAAAGCTGCGTTCGGATATTGTACTCCGTTGACACCGGGTACACCATCCAAATGACACTTACTTGTTATTGGGTGTAAAAAGTGTAACGATGTACAATATCCCAACGTAGCTTATATTGACAGTATATTTGACGGTATTGTCAAAATTTTAGCGTTTGACACTATCAACTGTCATTAGAATCATATCTGACATATAATCTGACATATCCTGGCTACTAGTTTTAATGCAGTACGACCGATCTCGATGAAATAGAATTTGCTCATGCAGCTAAACTATTGATTGTACCAAAAAATGTCATAGTCCTAAATTATTCAGAATTTCCTCCACTTTAATTCATTATTTAACTATTTCGACGAAATTCCAGAAATGGCGGCTTATTTGCAAAATCTTTCAAAAATGCTAAGACTAAACCTCCAGTTCCTTTGGACCCTTTTCAACAGAAAGCTTCTCAGCTGTAAGTTTGGTTATGAAACTTCTAAATATGAAGTTTCGTCCCGATACCTTTAGTAGTTTCTCCGGAATCGTCGCCACAAAAAAACGAGTACACACATCCATACACACACACACACACACATACACACACACACAGACATTTTTTTGTACCTTGGTCAAAAATGTTCAGGGGACCCAAAAAGACATATTTCCGCTAAAATCTCAAATTTTTTTTTTTGGCACGATTACAATACTTTACATACTGCGTATGATAAAGTATAAAAAAACAGATGGGTAGAAAATAAATTTCAATAAGTGAAACTAAATTGATACTTTAATAACAGGTATGTTCACCGCTTGTTGAAATAACAGCACAGATAACGTGGCATCGAACGGGTACATTTTAAAAAAAATAAATATACAATGGCATAGTCGAGCCAGAGACAGAGATAGAGACATTTCATATTTTGCAGTAATTTACGTATATAGGGTGCGTGCAACAAGTTTTTGCTGGTGAAAACTAAGTTGCATAGAGTTCAGTGGCTGAAAAGAGTCGCCGTGGTCACGTTCACGTTCGAAATAAGCTATTAATTTAGCAATCATGTTTTTACTCGTTTGCTAAGGTTTCGCGGCAATTTAAAATTATTTCTACTAGCGCAATATACAACATTTCTGATCACACCTTGTCTTGCCTTGTTTTAAACTGCAAGATTCAACCTAACAAACTAAAATTTGTATAAATATGCATTTCTTCTGTCCTTGCAGGAATTATCTGGAAATATATTATAATACTAAATAACAATTTAAGATGCATACTTTAGGCGCATTATTGGTTGCTTTAATTGCATTTGGTTACTTTGTTTTTAATTTATCTGAAGTTAGTAATGAAAGCATGGTACATTTAAACAGCGTTATTCCGACCCGTCTACTTAAGTTGCCCCGACTATACCAGTGCTTCTTGTGTATAAAGAGTAAAACATACACTGCTAAAAAAATAGGGGAACACTTTTTGCAAAACTTGTAACTTTTTAAATAATAGTTGTAGGCAAATCAAATTTGGTATGCTTTAAGGGCATATAAGGGACAAATGGAAAGCAGAAGAGGAGATTTTTGCCAAAAATTGGGACACCTAAAGTTAATGCATTCTCGTACATACCTATTAAAAGAGAGAGAAAAAAGTATTAATGTATGTATTTTTGTAATTGTAAGTAGTAGATATAAAATAAGTTCATAGATAATAAATTAGCATTATTAACATATTTATAATAGTTATTAACTTAATAACGGGTAAGTCAGTCATAATTAAGTCAAGAAACAATAGATGTTTGATGCTTTAGTTACTTTTATTAAAATATTATCAGTGAAAATAAAATTTCATAAGTGGGAGTACCGCGCGTACCACCACTTAAGAATCGCTCGCTGTAGATGGACAACTACTATGATAAACCTATCCACAGTCATTAATATTGACTGAATAAAAGGTAAGTCACGCTCCTGAATTAGTTATTGTATGATATATTAATATCTACAGGGTGAAATATCAACTTCGCACCAAGAAAATGTGTAATTTTGCGTTAATTCTAAATAAACATTAGTTATCATACCAAAATAACAAAAAATATAAAAAATATATTCAAATTTCTAAAAAATAGATTAAAAAGAACCTAGTAGAACTGGCATTTACTAATATTTGTCATAAGAGTAATAATTAAGAAAAAAACTGAAAATATTCTTTTTCAAGGTAGGTGGCTCTGACTTCATAATTGAATATAATTTTTACTTCTAAATTCTTCTTCTTATCACATATTTCGTATATTTTGAATTGCTCGCTATATGGCACCGAAATTAACATATTTAACGGTTGCAGTTTTGGTTTCATACGAGCCGCCAACTTTTATAAAGAATAAAATTTTCTGAGAAATACACAATAAATTTTTTTGCGTATAATGCGAACTTGTGGACAACTGTATATGCCATACCATATTGCTTTGTCTATTTAGTGTATTAAATGTACATATAAAGTTGAATAAATAGGCTTATAATAAAAGGGCATATATTTAACTAAAGAAAATTACAAAAACAAAGACGAGTCCAAATTTCGTTTAACTCGTCTCGGCGGTCAAGTACGTATATATTGACATCGTTCACCAGGACATCCTGGTGAACGCTACGCAGCCGCTACTATACAGGAAGGGGATAGATTTGGTCGTGGATCTGTGATGGTTTGGGCTGGAATCAGTATAGACAACAGAACTGAACTTGTTGTGGTTCCTGGTAGACTAAATGCCATGAATTATATCGAAAACAGCTTGGAGGACCATGTGGTGCCTGCTGCATATGACGTCGGTCAAATGCAAAGCCACATACCGCCTGCATCATCAGAAACTTTTTACAAGAACGTGGCATTCAGGTCATGGAATGGCCGGCGTCCTGACCTGAATCCTGTTGAACACGTGTGGGATAAGCTTGACCGACGCATTCGCAAGCGCCCTAATCCACCACTAACCATACAGGAACTGACAACCCCTGATTGAGAAATGGGAAAGCATATCCCAACAATCTCTTCGCAGACTGGTTCGAAGCATGCCACGCATGTGTGAGGAAGTGATTCGTGCTCGTGGAGGGCATACACTGTATTAAACCTCACCAATCCACAGAAAGTATTTTTTTTTTAATTTTCTGGGGTTTGTAAAAATCTTGAAGATTTCTTTACAATGTCCAGAAAAAATAATGAAAATTGGCCAAGGATTAAAAGTGATTGAACATAAAAGTTTAGAAAAATTGGTTAAGCGTTCCTTTAATCGATCTGTTGTGTGATACACCCTGTATTTTATCCAGATTGATAGGTTTACAGGTAAGTTACGAAACTGTCCATAAAAATGGCATTATTTGCCTGTTAAAATCCCTTTTAGTTTCATTCGTCTAAATTCACAAATGAAATCATTAAACTATTCATTAACGTATTCCTTCAAGTCATTCATATGTTTTTGAAAATTCTTTTTGTTATTTAAATTCACAAAAAAAAATGAGCAAGGTGGAGTCTGAAATGACTAGAATAATATTTGTTTATAAATACTGTTAGAGGAAAATCTGCTTCATGAGGAAGCTGAAGGACTACTGTAAGGACCTAGAGTCGCTGACTAGCCGAGAAGTAATTAAAATCATTCCAAAACTGAATTGAAACTGAATTTAATTACTACTCGAAACTTGAAACGTGCCTTTCTCAAATTTGATTTTTCAAAATCAGCGTAAGAATTATTTGACGTCCCTAAAATAACGATATTACCTTATTATTGCACACAGAGATTTAAAACAATCGTTCCAATTGTTTAATATAGAATAATATAGAATAGCACCATATAGAATAAAAAAACATGTAATAAACAGCACCACAATGCAGCAATGAGTGAATCTTAAGAGATGCAATCAAAGCCAGTCTAAGGACTGGCTTTAAAACTTGTACTCAATTGAAATAAGATATTAAACTCTGCAACAGTATATGTTCGACTGACAAAATAAGAGAAAGGATCATGCTCTTCCGTAAGCTTGTAATTTCGAGACTATCTCTTAAGACTTTCCTGTTCCCCTATAATTAGTTCCTTGGAAAGCTTCAACTTATCTAGACTGTTACCAGAGCTTACAAACAATGCTCGTAAACAGAACCCATTAACACCAGACTCGCAACGAAACATTCAATTAGCAACATAACGGTTAAAAATCGTTTAGATATCAGTTACCCATTAGCCTAGTCTCAGTTTAAACTCCCGCATACCACACACCAATAAAAGCAGTCGGAATGCGACCATTCTCAAGTGTACCAGAGCATTACAGAAGATCGTAGCGGGGGCTGTTAGGAACACCTGGTCACAATTTCGTATTGCAACACTCACACTAGCACACAACTAGGCGCCATTATACAAAATGCGATATTAAAACGGGCTCGCCTTTCTTTTATGAAATTCAGATTGTGCTGCCGGCACAGGCGGGCATACGGTAGCGCTCTGGTGGCTGCGTCGGCCAATTTTGTGCTAGGTGCAAACCGTGTGACCTAAAAATCAAAAATTCAACCTGGCGCACTTGCCTAGGTGGACGAAGGTGGAATAACTGGCGAAATTAAACCGATATATCATCGATAAGTTGCGAAAGATGGGGTTTTTGGAAAAGGGGGATGTGGACGAGATGTAATGTTGACGTGATAGGCTTAACGGCGATGCGGTGGTTCTAAATAAAGTGGGATATTATGTGGTATGGGCGAATGAAGGAACATCGAAGTGGATTATGTCGTATATCAATTTGAGATATTTCAGGAAATGGCATGCTGTTTGATGTTAGGACTTCCATTTTCAATACTGAATTTGGTGCCCCTTCGGTTGCCATTTTGATTTCCCTGGCTTTGTTTTTGTCTAAACGAGAACTTTTTCAGCACTATCAAAAACTTTTAATGATAGTTTTTGACAGTGCTGAAAAAGTTCTAGGGGTGAAAAAAATTGAAAAAAATTCTGATGGTGTCCTTGATTACTATGATACAACTAATAAAAATTAGAAAGCTGTATATGTTGGCGTTCACACGATTTATCCAAATTAAGAAGAATTGGCTGTTTTTGCCCCGTAAATTTCATTCGTTTAACTTTAGCAATTAATTACTCCGGAAATAATCCATAGATTTCAACAAATTAAAAAGCAAAATCACCCGCGGAATTCCAGCTTTCAATGAGCATTTTTGTAAATTCATCGGATTAGTTGTTGATCCACAAAAAGCTATATTATGCAATGCCAGCAATTTCTTTATTGGAAGAGGTATGATGATGAAGTATCGATCATAGGCTACCTAATAAATCATATGTTTAAAGTTTATGACAGACTCATTGTTTATCTTACATGTTCCCTACAAAAGATCGTGTTGAAGCATCTGATGATCGCAGCAATTCACGCGGCGCTCTTCGGTCTTTGGTGTGGTGCGGGGGAAGGGATCGACAGCGACACTGCCGGTAGTGGCGGATAGCACGATGCATTAGTGATTAGAAGAATAGCGTTTACGGACACAAATAACGAAATTGTTATAATAATTGCTATATTTATATGAAAAAATCGGGCATACTTTTTAAATATTTTGTCAGTTTATCAAGCAAAGTTAATTTTTTTTCAAGTTTACAAAAACGGACTCAGACGGATTCACTGACCGCTCTGTCCTATCTGCGCAAAATATTGTTCATGTTTATTTCGGTCTAAAAATTAAGAAATACTCGGAATGCTATTAAATTCAAGGGATATGTATCGCAGTAAATAAGGATTATATGCATGCTAACTGCGTTATCCTGTTAACATTCGTTACTGATATATCCGCTTTCATCCAAATCTTGTTCAACCTTATTATATAAAAACTGAAGAAAACAAAAACGCCAATCGATAGAAGAGACTCTAAATTCAACCTGAACAAACATTTAAATTTTTGAGGTAAGCGGCTTAGGAGGTAAAAGATAGGAAAGGCGACCGTTAGTTTAGAAATGCAAAAATCGGGTAAATTTTTGCACTTTTCTCGCGCTCATGTTTACACCAAGAGGCAAAAATATTGATAGTCATACAACTTATGTAGAAATGATTGAGGCGTATGACACACTTTATTTCAATTTTTTTCTGTTCAGTTAGTTTTAGAGTTATGAACTGTCAAACACAGGAGTGAGTCAATACTATCGAAATGAGAGCTGATAGTTGGGGCATTTCTCTCGTACCGGGGCACATATTATAATCAAAATTCTGCAAAAATTGAGAATTTAATTCTGTTAGTTAAAATTACTACCTTGACAAGTTATCGTTCTTTTTGTGTATTGATGAATCAGCTGTCCGCGGTTCTCTTACTATCGACAGCACCGCTACCGACTCCCTTCCCCGCACCACACCAAAGAGCGTCGGAATTCACGCGGCGCTTCAGCACGATCTTGTGTATGAAAAATGCATGATTATGTAATAAACTTTAAACATATGAATTATTGGGTAGCCTACAGTCTATATTTCATTATTCTATACATAATTCATATGCATAATATAGCTTTTTGTCGGTCAACTACTAAACCGATCATTTTACAAAAATTCACATTGAAAGCATTCCGCAGGTGATTTTACTTTTTAATTCGTTGAAATCTATGGATTATTTCCGGAGTAATGAATTGCTGAAGTTAAACGAATGAAATTGACGGGGCAAAAACGGCGCCTATTCTGCTTAATTTGGAAAAATCGGGTAAACGCCAATATATATATAGAGCTTTCTAATTTTTATGAGTTGTAGCATATTAATACAGGACAGCATCAGAAGTTTTTCAAATTTCTTCGGCCTTAGATTTGCGAGAAAATCGACGGCAATGGAGCGGACATAACATATGACCACGATAGCACCTCTAAGGCCGGGTATAAACGACAAATAAGCTACTTCCTTCGCAGTTATAATTTACTAGGTCAAAGGTCAAATCTAATTAATCTCAGTATAATAACTAAAATACGCAACGAGTAGCGAATTTTTGGAGAATTTAGTGTTCTAAAGAAGTTACGAAACAGTCACTGCCTAATTTTATATCTTAAATGTCAATGCAGAGTGAACGATTTTATTTTTCTGCTGTTTGCCGTGTCTTTAGGTTCTGATTAAAGTTCACCCGTTGATTTATCGGAGGCAGCGCCGTTTACCGAGGTACTTTTGGAGGTTTCAGCGAAGAAGAAGTATAGGTTAGGATTATTTAGGTTTGAAATCAATGAGTCAATGAACAGTCTCGAACAGACGTATCGTTGCCTAACTGATGTTGCATTTTTTAATATTTTTTAGAACAGTTGAGTGAAAACTTCAAATAATAATAAAATACATGTCGGTATGATGAGGAACTGAGATGGAGTTAACGACATTATTAGAAAAATTTATTATTATTCAACTAATTACGTATATGGCTACAAAATGATTGCTGGAAAATGCTTTCTTTTACATTTGATTGTCTTGAAAGACACCAAAACTTTTATCAGATTCTCTTTTTAATGCAAAAGCAACTCTTTTCTAAAAGTCTATCGGTTTGTTTAGAGGTGTTTCCAACCTTTCTCCATCAGTTAATTAACGACAAGACATTAAGGCTTGGGCGTTAGCAGAACATCCCTTAAGAATGACACTACCCTTTATTTCTAAAATATTAAGATCTTACCAACAAAAAAGATTTACCATGGTCTATATTCTTGCAAATGTTGTATCTTAAAACTTGTGAAAGAACTATAAAGCACCGCGTATATGTGACAGAAATAAGCACTATGTATGTTAACATTTTAGAGTTGTATAAAATTAGAAGAGGAAATCAACCACCGGACACTTTGTACATTTACTAATACCTATTTTTATGTTTTAGGTATCAAATATCTTTTGCCACAGGGTTTTAATGTAAAAATTTTGTAAGTGTCGAGTTTGTGTTTTGCATCCACTCGAACATTTTCTTGTAAGTATAAAGACACGCAATTTGAACATTTAGAGAAAAATCTTCTGATAAATACACCACATATGAAAACAAAAGTTGTCATACCCCTGCTTTGTACTACCTGTATGTCGTATTACTTTAACAGTCACTCAAACCACATAAGAACAATAACCAACATTAAAATGAGGAAGAAGATAACGTATATACAGTGTGTCCACGAAAGTCCGCACCATATGGAAAAAATTTTTATTGTGTATTTCTCAGAAAATTTTATTCTTTATAAAAGTTGGCGGCTCGTATGAAACCAAAACTGGAACCGTCAAATATGTAAATTTCGGTGCCATATACCGAGCGATTCAGAATATATGAATTTGTGATAAGAGTAAAGTACCTTTATTTTCAATATTATCGATAAACTTTATTTAGAAATGTTGTTTAGAAGTAAAAATTATATTCAAATATGAAGTCAGAGCCACCTACCTTAAAAAAAATATTTCGCGCGTACCACCACTTGAGAATCGCTCGCTGTAGATGGATAACTACTATTATAAACCTATCCAGTCATTAATATTAACTGAATAAAAGGTAAGTCACGCTCCTGAATTAGTTATTGTATGATATATTAATATCTACAGAGTGAAATATCAACTTCGCACCAAGAAAATGAGTAACTTTGCGCTAGTTCCAAATAAACATTAGTTATCATACCAAAATAACAAAAAATATAAAAAATGTATTCAAATTTCCAAAAAATAGATTAAAAAGAACCTTTTAGTATCACTGGCATTTACTAATATTTGTCACAGGAGTAATAATTAAGAAAAAACTGAAAATTTCTTTTCAAGGTAGGTGGCTCTGACTTCATATTTGAATATAATTTTTACTTTTAAACAACATTTCTAAATAAAGTTTATCGATAATAATGAAAATAAAGGTACTTTACTCTTATCACAAATTCATATATTCTCAATCGGTCGGTATATGGCACCGAAAGTTACATATTTGACGGTTGCAGTTTTGATTTCATACGAGCCGCCAACTTTAATAAAGAATAAAATTTTCTGAGAAATACACAATAAAAATTTTTTCCATATGGTGCGGACTTTCGTGGACACACTGTATACTGCCATCGGAAGTTGCAACTAAGGTCTGACATGACTCTGTAGTCTAAAGTACAGGCTGCTAAACATTAATGATGCAACTAATCACTGCACTGTAATAAACAGTCAAAAAATTAAAATATCTCAAAGGCATTTGATTAAGTTCAGTTATAAAAGCCACAAATACGTTTATTACATTTTTCTCGCTATTGCTAACGATTAATTTACCTATTTCATTAAAAATCGTATAATGACTAGGGGTTATACAAAAACTGGTGCTTGGAAAATTGTAGCCAAATGCTTATAAATGCTAATATTATAAGACACGACGAGTAAATGTTCTAAAATCAATTATTTCTCTGGAAAACGTCCTGTAAATGATTACTTACGAGGGGCGTTTATGCCAGCGAGATCGACGTCGGCCTTGAGTCTGTAGTACGTCCAGGATGTGGTTCCATCTCACGGTGAACTTAATTTGTTCAGCCGATTTCTGCCCTTTGCCAATAGGCAGCACTATTATATATTATTGATCTGAGCTGTGTTAGTACTCTTCTCGGGTGTCTCGGTCTGTGGACTTTATTACAGAAACCTTCTTTACAGAGCTCCGCGGTGACAGTTCGTAGTAATTCGATACAATTGCATAAAAAGCAGATCAATATGACAACGGATGGGCCAATTTTATAGAGCTATGTCTTAAAATGTCACCCATAAATTAGCTCCTGTTCCGGGATTAATGCTATTGGCTTAATCATGAAAGCATATTATAACAGTATATTGTGTCAAAAATTAGCTTCTTTTCTCTAATTAAGTTCATGATTAAAGCAAGCGCGGTTGAATTTTATACTGGCTTTAAAACCGGATATTAAAATACGACAAACCCTAATCGTGACTCATGAGTAACGTATTACGAGCAACAACATACCCTTTCAGTCCCACCAACATTTACTTGCGTACATGTCTTTCATGAAGTACACGTAATTCACTGAAAAGTTTTCTCATTAAATTTACGTTAGGTTGCAGACGGGATCGGAGTTCTGCCGACTCTTGAAAACATTTTTATTACAAGTAAAAGAGCCGAGGAGGAACGAGAACCCCGCGTCAAATTTAGAGGCCAGAATTAAAAGTTCCTCTTCACCCTGGGACCGTAGGAGTCGGCTTGGCTCGACGAGATCCAGGCAGCCGAGAAATAAGGACACACAAGTTGTTTAGTTTAAAATAACTAACCTAGTTTCACGATAGTAAACTTTACGCTCCAGTTTCCAACCTGGCAAATGAAATTAATTTAAAACGCGTTGGAACAGGTGTAACTGAAATTAATTGGTATTAGATTGTTTCAACTAGTTTCTCTTTGCTGGTTTGTTGCATGTTTAGAGGATCTCTATAGAGAAATTTCTGAAATGTGTTACTGGCTAAATTAACGACATTATTAGATCTTGATTGTTAAATTATCTTAATGGTAGTGGAAACATTTTCTGGCATAAATAAAAACATATAGAAAAATACTATTGATAAATTTGGGCGACACGGATTTTAATACGAATTAGTTTCGTTCCTATCGTATGGTTTCCGGAAAACAGAAGTCAAATGTCAACAAATATGAAACCATTATGCAATTTTTGCAAATTTATACTAACCGTACCATGAAACTATGAAATCTCAAAAGGGTTTTATATCAATAATAAAAATTAAATAAATACTAATATTTCCTAGAACATGAAGAAACGCATAAATTACTGTTTTGAAATGTTATTCTGAGTAGGAAGTTAATACTATTTAGTTAACATTTCAAACGACTGTCACTTTTTAGGAAATTGAAAAACTATCTAAGTCCATATGAAGCTCTCTACCCAGAATTACACCTACTAAAATGCGGAAAAAATGCGACATCCTGTGTGCCACTCAGAATTCCAATAATTTGCCAATAACACACAAATCTATCAAATAATTTTTACTTTTGCATCACGCAAAACTAAGTTATATACAAAAATTAGAACCAAAATTAGTTACTCAAATTTTCCATCAACTACTAGATGCATATTGACCTTGACCTATGGAAAGCACATAGAAGTATGGATGAAGATGAGGCAGAACTTTCAAACACTGAGGAAGGATTCTACCATTTCAACCAGAAATGCCACACTTCGCCACGCAGTCTCATTTTAGCGATCTAGTATTTATTTAACAAAATTATTTATTTACCGATCGCAACACTATGGGAAGCACATAGAAGTATGGATGAAGTTGAGGCAGAATTTTCAAACACTGAGGAGGGATTTCAGAAATTTCAACTTGAAATGCCACACTTCGCCACGCAGTCAGATTTCAGCGATCTAGTATTTATTTATCAAAATTATTTATTTACTGACCGCAACACTATGGAAAGCACATAGAAGTATTAATGAAGATGAGGCAAACATTTTCAAACACTGAAGAGGGATTTCTACAATTTCCAACAGAAATGCCACACTTTGCCACGCAGTCATATTTCAGCGATCTAGTATTTATTTAACAAAATTATTTATTTACCGACCGCAACATTATGAGAAGCACATAGAAGTATGGATGAAGATGAGTTAGAAATTTCAAACACTGAGGAGGGTTTCTACCATTTCAACCAGAAATGCCACACTTCGCCACTCAGTCAGATTTCAGCGATTTAGTATTTATTTAATAAAATTATTTATATACCGACCGCAACACTATGGGAAGCACATAGAACTATTAATGAAGATGAGGCAGAATTTTCAAACACTGAGGAGACATTTCTGCCATTTCAACCAGACCACACTTCGCCACTCAGTCATATTTCAGCGATCTAGTATTTATTTAACAAAATTATTTATTTACCGACCGCAACACTATGAGAAGCACATAGAAGTATGGATGAAGATGAGGTAGAATTTTCAAACACTGAGGAGGGATTTCCACAATTTCAACCAGAAATGCCACACTTCGCCACGCAGTCAGATTTCAGCGATCTAGTATTTATTTAACAAAATTATTTATTGACTGACCGCAACACTATGGGAAGCACATAGAAGGATTAATGAAGATGAGGAAAAAACTTTCAAACACTGAGGAGGGATTTCTACCATTTCAACCAGAAATGCCACACTTCGCCACTCAGTCAGAATTCAGCGATCTATCATTTATTAAAAAAATTGTTTATTTACCGACCGCAACACTATGGGAAACACATAGAAGTATTAATGAAGATGAGGCAAAATTTTCAAACACTGAGGAGGGATTTCTACCATTTCAACCAGAAATGCCACACTTCGTCACGCACTCAGATTTCAGCGATCTAGTATTTATTTAACAAAATTATTTATTTAACGACCGCAACACTATGGGAAGCACATAGAAGTATTAATGAAGATGGGGCAAATATTTTCAAACACTGAGGAGGGATTTCTATCATTTCAACCGGAAATGCCACACTTCGCCACGCAGTCAGATTTCAGCGATCTAGTATTTATTTAACAAAATTATTTATTTACCGACCGCAACACTATGGGAAGCACATAGAAGTATTAATGAAGATGAGACAGAATTTTCAAACACTGAGGAGGGAGTTGTGCCATTTCAAGTAGAAGTGCCACATTTCGCCACTCAGTCAGATTTCAGCGATCTAGAATTTATTAAAAAAATATTTATTTACCGACCGCAACACTATGGGAAGCACATGGAAGTATGGATGAAGATGAGGTAGAATTTTCAAACACTGAGGAGGGTTTCTACCATTTCAACCAGAAATGCCACACTTCGCCACTCAGTCAGATTTCGGCGATCTAGTATTTATTTAACAAAATTATTTATTTACCGACCGCAACACTATGGAAAGCACAGAAGTATGGATGAAGATGAGGTAGAATTTTCAAACACTGAGGAGGGATTTCTACCATTTTAAACAGAAATGCCACACTTGGCCACGCAGTCAGATTTCAGCGATCTAGTATTTATTTAAAAAAATATCTATTTACCGACCGCAACACTATGGGAAGCATATAGAAGTATGGATGAAGATGAGGTAGCATTTTCAAACAGTGAGGAGGGGTTTCTACAATTTCAAACAGAAATACCACACTTTGCCACGCAGTCAGATTTCAGCGATCTAGTATTTATTGAAAAAAATTATTTATTTAGGTTGAAGCAGACATGATAGAATTCTTAACTGGGTTGGTTATTAGAGGTCAGAATAAAATAAATATTGTAAGTAAATGAGTAAGAGTTAGCAGTATTTCCCTCCTTTTGTTCAAAAATTTTCTTACGTCATGAAGACTATTATAGGATCTGGTAAAATCATTAAGAAAATACGTCGACTTTATACGTCGAGGAAAATTGAAGGTTAGAAATCCAATGTAATAATAAAATGTGTAAAATAGAATATCCTATATATAAATAGATTTTTAAAACAACAAACCAATAAAAATACCATCATAAGTTGCATTAATATTAATGAAGGGGTCAAGAAAAACGTATCTTGTCCATTGCGATCGACGAAGAAAATAGTTTCAGCAACCCTGGACAGTAAAGCTGCAGGAGAACTAATGACGACAAAGGTTAAAGAACTAGAATTTTAAGTCTTCCGGTTTTACAGAAAACAAGATATTACAGATAATGCTTCTTTAAAAATAAATAAACATTATAGGGCTGGAAAGCTAACGAAAGCTCAGTTCTGTTAATTCCATGCTCGTTCGGCGAGTATATTCGTTGAATATTTTACTAAGCAATTGAACAACGATTTTTCCTAATAATAGTTAATATCTGTTCTATTTATAAATCTATACCTGAATATGTTTTCTATAAATTCGAACTCAATGGAAATACGTACATAATATCAGTTCTTCTTTTAGCACTCAACAATTTATTGGTAAATTCCTAATTTATTGATCGAAAATGTAGTCTCAAACAACAAAAGAACAGTTTACACATATATTACGTTTGGTTAACATTACATTTCCTAAACTAAGTGATGAAAACTTTAACACAACTACTAGACATAATACACTTTAAAGACTATTCTCATCACTCCCAAGGCGACAAACTTTTGCACTTTTCCCAGCACAACGACTCCCACGCACCGAGTCATAAACTACCAATAAACAAAAAAGTGTAAGTTCCTTATAACTTCATACAAGTCCAAACTTTCCTTCTATATCTTTCAACACGCTAAAGACTAAGACATCACGACGCGATAGTTCATAGTGTTACGTAACACATTATTTATCGCTCGAGAATAACTTTTCAACTCTTTTTTTTGCCTACCGTAGAGAGAGAAGATAAATTGCGACAAAGCCCGGGTCACTTTTAAAATTAATTTCATTCGGTGTGTTGCGAATTGTCGCCACTTCGCCCTACTCGGGATGGGTTTTGTTTCGGTTGTTAGTTGTTGCGATCAACATAACTTTCCACTTTGCAGGGTCGTTTTGGTGCGAGTTACGGGTAAAAGTCACGAGATGGCGTTGAAATGGTCGGTGAAATGAGAGTGGTGGAAACACGGCCGTCGTCAATGTTTTCGGCGACTTCTAAAGGGAAACTTTGTTTTCAGTGAAAGTTAGGACGGTTTTCCCTGTTCTGAACAAGATGTGCCACCTAGTCAGTGAATAAAAGTGAATAAAAAGCAGAGAAGGACAGATTATAAAAGACTTTGTAGCTTGGAGAATATTAGTTTAATTAAGAGCACATTCACTAAGTTATAATTAGTTTAAAATTAGTTTTAAAAAGAAAGATAGAATCCTCGTTGTGGAAAGATAAACAAAGTAGCTTTCTTGGATGCCTCAGCATGATCGCTTAATTTAGTTTTCTATCAAATTTTAATGAAGTATGTATTCTAGAAAATGATTTACCTTACTGTCATCGACAACTGTTGCTTGAAGTTACATTGAATGGGTGTGATTACTTACCTAGAAAGAAAAGGAACATATTAGACATTTAGGATACAGTTAATTAATGAGTACATAGTTCATGCATGAAAGAAATTTTTTGGTATACTGATCGTAAGGTTCTGAGAGAAACCCCTTCTTCAAGTGGTCAAAAAATAATTTGGACAGATGGTTTTGGATCTCACCATTTATTTCACGATTAATTCATAAAATTATAACCGGAAATATTACTGTTTGACGTATATGTGTCCATGTAAAATACACATATATTATTATCTAGCTATCATAGCCTGACTCTTGAAAGAAATCATATCTACAAACGTCATGTCCTTGTTTTGGTTCATCTCTTGTTATTGCAGGCTTTTTATTTGCCTTTGCTTTCATGGTCTGCTCTTTATGTGACATTTCTTTACACAGTTGAAACACGAAATTGTTATATTTCCTCACGAGTAAATTATTATTCTTTTTACATTTAAATTAAGAATGTCTTAAGGGGGGATTCCGGTTTTTTCCTCTAAAATTACCGCCGTTTTTAGAATTTTTTATTGGCGAGAGTATGCAATAAATTGATTCCAAATTTGGCACAAATATTTATTAGCTTTTCAAGTATTTACAAAAAAAAAATAATACAGAAATATGATGAATCACGCTCACTAGCCACCCGCGACCATGACACTGCGCGAAGATCCGCGGTCACTGGTTGGCATGATTGGGCCACTCCAGGTGATCTGAAATAAAAATCTCGAATAGCGGCCTACTTAATACATA
Source organism: Aphodius sticticus (assembly GCA_963966075.1). NCBI lineage: Eukaryota > Metazoa > Arthropoda > Insecta > Coleoptera > Scarabaeidae > Aphodius > Aphodius sticticus. Next base: position 15,901,235 of record OZ014507.1, read on the forward strand.
AGTAGTTATCGTTTGATGAACCAGAAAATAAAAATATTTATATTTGAGGAAATGGTGGCTTCTTAAACTCAAAATAACGATTTTTCTCAAAAAAATTGACAATGTTTTCTCTATAAAAGGAAAAGTACCTAACTTATTGCAATTCTTGTTCATCAAACGATAAAGGCATGCTTACTGAACATCCGGTTAAAATTTGAAGTCAATCGGTCCAATAGGTTTCGAAATATCATGCCAACCGTTTGCGAAAAAACTGTTCCGAGAAAAACACGTTTAAACATTCAAGTACAGTTTATTACGGGACATCGATTACTTACAGTGTTTTTCTGCTAATATGCTATACCAGAGCCATACTTTATTCCTTCCTCCACTTCGTAGAATTTAATTTGAGACTTGCTCATTTCTACGCCTTGTTTGAGCTTATTTTGCAGCCTCTAGTGCACGTCTCGACGACATCAACAAACGAAGTTTCTCGCGAACATTTGCAAATATTTTCGTTTCCTTGCCAATAACGATTCCTATAGTTGTCATAGTTTAGAGGATGGCAGAAAAGCCTTTATTATAAATGCCTGCTGCTGCATAAGCCGCAATTTTGACCCACGGTGAAGATGTTTGGGTGCGAGGCGGCAGACAGTAGAATTGAAGCTTTAGTTGTTGTTTTGTGTGTCACCACTAGGGGTGGGCGATCTCGGAAATTTGTGAACGATCTTTGATCACAATTTGAGATCGACCTGATCGACCTGATCGATCAGATCGATCAGATCGAAAAGATCCATCAGATCGAAAAGATCGATTTGATCGAAAAGATCGATCAGATCGAAAAGATCGATCAGATCGAAAAGATCGATCAGATCGAAAAGATCGATCAGATCGAAAAGATCGATCAGATCGAAAAGATCGATCAGATCGAAAAGATCGATCAGATCGAAAAGATCGATCAGATCGATCTGATCGATCTTTTGATGATACGTACATGGTTGGACACTTGTCGTACGTATATGAAAGAACTGAAAGATCGATCGATCGATCTTTTCGATCTGATCGAACTGATCGATCTTTCAGTTCTTTCATATACGTACGACACGTGTCCAACCATGTACGTTTCATCAAAAGATCGCTCTGATCGATCTGATCGATCTTTTCGATCTGATCGATCTTTTCGATCTGATCGATCTGATCGATCTTTCGATCTTTCAAATAAGATGATCGATCAATCGATTTTTTTGCCCAGCCCTAGTCACCACCCAAACACTGTTCTAGCAACTCTCTCGACGACAAGTCGTTGTAAATCGGCTTGATGGCATTTTCGACATTATTAGCAAGTGTTATTGAATTCATCCAGAGTTTTCTCGGCTTCAGTTTTTCGCCATTTGCACCAACTCTGTGATCCCACAGGGCAGTACATATGCTCAACCACTTTGTTAGTATATTTCTCCATAAATATAGTGATCCTATACAACGGAAATGTGACCTCACTTCTTCCATATCCCGTCTCCAAAACCCAGCACTATACTTTTCGCGTCTTCCGCTGTCGACAATTTATCGGCAGACGTACTAGCAAATGCATTTCTTTCACGAGTGTGCATTCTCAGAAAATTTTCTTTTTTTGTTGTCCATCCGCACGTGTAGGAGTTTTTCTTGAGTATTTTTTTATCGATGATTGTTCACGAGAGAATTTCACAGAATAATAAACCACACACTGCAAAATTTTTTGGCTTGAAAAACTCGGGCGGAAAAATTGTTCTGCGCGCGATACGACCGATCCGCGCGCTGCATATTTTTGGCACCTGCACGCCGTTGGCTAATTGCTTACAACTTCGCTAATTTTGCAAATTTTACCTTAAAACTTCGTACACACACTCTTAAGACCTTAAATAATAAAATAACGTACAGAAAAAAAAATCGATTTTTTTCATCAGAAAACCGGAATCCGCCCTTAAGGAATAGTTGTTTTAAATGTTATTTTACGTTTAACTTCTATCTGGTGGTATGTCCGTAATTCAAACTAATTCAGTTCGGAAATATTGGATTCAGGATTTGGAATTACACCACTCACACAAGATATTAATATGACTTTTTAAAATGGAATTAAAAAATTATAAAATGCGGAAGAATACTACGATTTCTTGTAAAAATCAGCATTTGTAGTCTCAAAACACGTAAAAGGTTTCACGTGTTTTCTCAGGTATAAAAAAAATTAAAAAAATTAAAATCAATACACCAAATTAAAGGTAAATAATGTACATTTTCCATCTTATACTGGATTTTTTTCACATTTATGGCGATTTTAGAAACAAAAATGCAAAAGAATTTGCTTATTTTAACTTTTTTTTTACTGAAAACGCAATTATCAAATGCAGTCAAATACAGTCATAATTTATTGGTATTAAAACAAACGATAAAAATATACGATCAACTATTGAAATTGATATAGAATATTCAAATTCGATATCTGAGCATAAAGTTAAATTTAACTTTTCTCTCTGATATGTTACATTTATTTGCAAAAAAGAAAGTGATACTTTGGTCTTCAACAAATTTAACTTTTTCGAGATTTGAACCACACTGCTTTGGTCTTGGTACAACACAAGAAAAGAAGATTTTAGTTCCAAAAAACTTTACAAAAACAAAAATAGTGAAAACTGCCAAACAAGTGTGGTTTATTACGTGGGTTGGTCAGAAGGAAGAGAAATAATGTCAAAATAAAACATGGTGCCTCTAAGAAAGCTAAAAGCTGGCCATGGCTAATTCACCATCTTATAAGTTAACTCAAGTACGTTTAATGAGATTTGTCATGCGTATGCAATGTTTTCGTTATAAACGTCCAACTCTACTGCTTTTTGAGGAAGCACAAAAAAGCAATTTTATCGTTTCAAAATTTCACCCATTTTACTAAAAAAATCATATCATATGGTCCTATAATAATCAAATATGCTGCATACCCATACAGAAAGTAACATAACATTGGATTGAAACCATTTATTATTGCGCATGTGGTATCTTCTCAATCTTCTCAATATGTAGGCAATTCGCTTTTAAAGAAATACTAAATTTCTAAATATTATTGGATATACGTGTAATTGAAAATATTTCGCTATACACAGACATTAAATTGAAGAAGAGAAAAACACCGTAGAAAGTAAGGTAAACGTCAAAATTCAGACACTGTCCACAGTTCCGACATATTTCTGTTTAGTTGGATAAAATAAGAAATCTACAACATTGAACTTTATTTTAGGACATCCGGTTTCTTGATTTGCCATGACACTTATCAACCCACAATCGTTTCTTATTCTACCAATGTTCTAACGGACAGAATATAACCTAGAAGTTTGACTGATCTTCATAATTGAGTGTTATCCTAAAAGTTGATTTTTCCTTATACGGTAACGACAACTTCTTTTTACATCGGTACAGGATAACAGTAATTAAGAAAATTCTGATAATATCTATTTAGGCTGATTAAAAATGCTTTTTATTTTCATAATAATGCGGTGTACTACTCTTTTAACCACTATTATTTACAAGTATAGGGGTGTCGGAATTAGGAACATGTAAATATAGCACGTCCGTAAATCAGATATGTGTGTCGGAATTGTGTACATAGTTAGAAGTAATACATATGGGTCTACTGGTGTCTTTACACCAGAAATTAACATATTTTACATCGTTTGCTATATTACAATTAATTGTACACATTTTGTCCAAATTCCGACACAAATTCCACACAATTCCACATATAAATTCCGTGTCGAAATTACGGACATCAATAATCCCTAATTATTACAGGGTGTTGAAATTACGATCATCAATAGTCCCTAATTCCGTCATAAATATCGACAGGCATCATAGGAGATGATGAAATAATACAGAATAATGCAATACCAGCAGCAGCGAGTAGCGATTTTGGCACTAATACGCTACCTTTGTAGATAACAGTAGAAGCCATGCCATCTCCATTAAAAAGACTCATTATTCTGGCCTGAAACACCCGAATAAAGTAGAAAGAAACTGTTCTTCTGTAACACTATCTCTAATGCTTAGAGAGAACATTTGTTGATTAAAAATAAGGAAGCACAAAAGAAAATCATTTTAGAGAAATAAGAAAAATCTTGGTTGGGCCAAGAAAAAAGAGAACACTAAAAAATCCAGATGTAAGAAACGTTAAAACGCACATGAGGCAGAGAGAGCAGACTCAAGACGACTAAGGACTTATTTTATACTGTAATTAATTAAAAATGGTAAAACATAAATGTTAACATTTCTTAATAATATATCTTATTTGAGTCAACATGTTAAAATAAGTACTTTGTTCCCAACAAATATTCACAAATAACCCGATCAAAAGGACTGTAATCAGACCGGCAGTACAAGGCTGCTCTCCCTTATAATCCCTGCCACACCACTCCAAGCTGCGTTTTCAGCCAAAAGAAAATTAATTAAAACTATACTTCTGAAATGTATTCCCTTGTCAATTCCTCCACAATCCTCATCGCCCTCGTACCCTATATCCGTAGTAAATAGTAATAACAAAAAAAAGAAAAAGAAAACTCTTTCATCTTGCTCACACTCCGCTAAACATTAATGACACCCAAGCACAAAGTAGATTTCAACCGTTTCCAAAAATTGTTTATGTTTAATTTCTTTAATTGAGATGGATGATCTTGTTGTATGCACATGCAATGTTGTAGGTAAATCACTTTTTAAATTGTGTTAGTTTATGTTTTGGTATCGTCAATGTACCCTTTCGTCTTACATTAATGTTGTGAACATCACTTCTAAACTTTATTTTATTGTATAGATACGGGGGCACCTACGGGGGCGTGTACCTATCTCCTGCGTGATAGGTACACGCAGCATGCAGAAACCGTCGCTTTTCCATGCATATCCAACCAGACTCATCCAATGCACCCGAGATTCTCTGTCTTCGCCTTGTATTATACATGAAACGCACACAGGAGTTCTGGGAGTCTAGTCTCGTCATCTTTTTGAAGCGAATGCGAGACTTCTCGAATGGTTAGGTGGACGGAGGGGGGATATCAGCGGTTTCCCTCTGGAAGGTATCTATGGTCAAATTTACTTGTCGCAAGTATAATAACGCACGCGCCACGCCCATACGGACGTATCTATGAGCAAGTTTGCTTGTCGCTAAGAACAATAACGCACGCGCCACGCCCATACGTTACAAACACAGGGCAACCGCCGATATCCCCACTCTCACCTAACCATTCGAGCATTCGCTTCAAAAAGATGACGAGAATAGACTCCCTGGAGTACCTGTCTTTTAGTTTGAGTCGATGCACGACCCATACACAACATCGCAATAGTTAAGATTAGAAAGTACAAGTGACTCACACAGCATTTTTCTTGCTTCCAAATTTAACAATGTCTTGTTTGCATACAACATTTCGAGAGTAGATTAAGACTTTTGCAGAGATCTCCCTACATGCTGCCTAAACCGCAACTGTGAATCCAGAATCAAACCCAAACTCTCCGCCGATTCCCTCACCGCCAACCCAATACCACCAATACTAATTTTAACACAATCTCTAGCCCTTTCTACGATCTTCTTTGTTCCAAACAGCAAAAGCTTTGATTTGGAAGCATTTAGATTGAGATTATGTTTTTGCGACTGTATGTGTAAGTTATAAAGATCCATGTCTATTAAATTTAAGTTTGGATTCAAATCAGAGAGATCGAAACTATGATAAATCTGTGTATCATCGGCGTATACGTGATACCTGCAAGTGTTCAAGGAATCGTAAAGACAACATGTATAAATTGTGTATAATATAGGTCCGAGTATGGAGTATGGAGTATCAAAAGGATCAGACAGTACTAAATATCAAAGTTCAACCTGTCTAGAGTCTAAGAGTGTCTAGAGTCTAGACTAATCAATAACGTTGTACATACATTACTCATAGTACTAAGTACCTACTTAGTAATTGCGCACACCTAATATCGAAATGGGTGCGAGGCGTCGGAAGCCTTAGTTAGCAATTACTTATGTATGACTCAATAATTACCATCTCCCGTAAAGTTTCCGATGAAGCTCCGCCGAGACGCGCTCATTGGTCGGTAAATAGCAATGAGGAACACCATTTCGAACTTCGGCGCGACTGTCCGGAGATTTATCGCCTCAGGGCCGGACGGGCAACAACGGTTTAATTGTAGCGTACACGGGGATATATGGCGGTTGTTCAAGTTCAATTTCTGGTCGACCCTGTATAGATTACGAGCGCTAATTGTGTACGGTAAACACCGTGAGTGCCTCCGCGTACGTAACGTCTTGTTTTCAACCAAACACGGTTTAACAAGTCCCCGCCCGATGCCCTCCGCCCCTGCACGGGCGGCTTGCCGTTGTTTTGGCCGCTTTCAGTATTCATTACCGCCGAAACATAATGGATGTTTACCGCTGACATGTTAAATTTACGGGATTACGTGATATGGTGGCGCGGCTCTTCGTTTAGACGAGTTATTTTTGTCGGTCGTGTTTGAATTTTCTATTTTCTATCGGGATATTTACGGTGAATCCAAGGGTAGCAGGAATTGCGGGAGTTTGTTGTTTCTATGGCAACGTGTCTGTTTGTAGTTTTTGCAGCTTTCTAGCGGATTCTTTTATCGGTATTCAGCGCTGTGTCCTAGTTATTCATCAAATCGAGATTTGCAGATGAACCTGATACTCCTCTCGAAAAATTATGTGTAGAAATTATTACCTAGAAAACATGTTCTGTACTTATAGCATTTATTTAGTTAATTAGTTTTTAATAAAATTATATTTTTTTTTTGAAATTACTGAATATTTAATTTAGAATGACATTGAAATATATGTAAAATCATCACCCCATATATTATTTTTAATCAGTGCAATATTCCGGTGAAATTGTTGTAAAATGAACGTGTGAATAATGACAATATAAATCCAGATAAACTATTCCTACTGTAAATTTACATTGAAATTTGTCGGTGTAATGGATGGCTCGACTGCTTTAATAATTGTCATCTTGTATATAGGAGACATTTTATTATAATACAGATAGAAAAAAAATATTTCAAATGTCTGTGTTTCTTGCTCTGTTATTACTGTACCACCCTTGACTAATAATATTAATGGCTGCTCAGAAAAGGCATTTTTTTTTTTAGATAATTCTGGCAGTAAAAGATAAATATTGGTTTTACCTACGACCTTATGTATAAATGTCCCGCTTATAACAAACGTATGCTTTTGGTTGTGCGTTTGTTTTTTACGCACGACATATGACAGATGTCGCGCGAATATTTTGATTAATTATTTGTCATTTTTGATACAATTTATATTTAGTGAAATTTTCGGTCGTAGGTAAGTCAATACTCGAGCTGTAACATATATATTACATGCTTGTGAAAATTTATGTTGAATTTGTATTGTAATTTTCGGTCGACACTTCAGACAAAGTTCTCCGTAGCTGCAATAGATGTCGCGCGAATACATTGGTTAACCGTCAGATATCCTTACCTTTATTTATTTGTCATTTTTGATACAATTTATTGAAATTGTCGGTCGTAGGTAAAATTATGTACGATACTGGAGCTATAACGCATTTTACGTGCTCGTGAAAAATAACAAACTATCGTATGTTAACTCGTATGTTAACTTTCCACTCGTACGTAATATGCTAGTTACAGCTCTTGTAATGTAATTATACTATTATGTCCTACATGATCATAAAATGACATTTTACATCTTAGATACCGGGGCAAAAACTGTTTCTTAACGCCCGCGAGGTCGCCCGTTCAGGGAATTAAGGGTTGCCATGGTTATATGTTAAATACATCAAATATTTGTCATTGAAATTGTAAATTTTAAATCGTCAATGTCAATTATTGGCGATTAAGGTTATAAGTTTGACAATTAATTGTCTGTATTGTCACTCATCAATGTTCATGATTGGCGATTAAGGTTATAAGTTTGACTAATTGTCAAACTTATTCAAACGGGGGACCTAAACCATCGTAGGACATAAAATTTTGTATGTACCACGGGCATTACTTCATGTTTATACCCTCTGTCACTCTCGGGCATAAACATCCGTCTAATGCCCTTGGTACATGAATAACTATTTTATATTCCTTAAATCTAACAATTATCTAAAATTATATAAGAAACCCCACTAATTTTGATTTATTAGAATGGACATTTCTGTTAGCGAGTTATGACGTCATAGACACTATTTTTAAATGACAACCCTATAATTTTGTGAATTGAATATGAAGTTTCGTTTTTGGTAGAAATATTTGCCCTGAAAACGAATAAGGGTTCCAAAATTTTCTATCGGGTAAGGTTTTCTTAAAAAAAAGTGGGATGAAAATGTAAAAAAACGTGATAATTTTTACAAAATTATACTAGCTGAACCCATTATCCTATAAAACTCAGAATGGACTTATAGTAAACCTTAATCTTTGCACTATTACCAGAAATCCTGAAATTGTGTCCACAAATATTTTCGAAGTTTTTACGATTCTTCAAGTGTTTGAACGCCTCCATAGAAGAAACAATAGACAAAGCAATAATTTGACAATATAAATAAATCGCAAATAAATCAATCGAAAACGTCTATTGCTTTCCACAAACAAACAATTATTCATTATACATGGAATTTTCAATTCGAATTTTGTCTTTTTATCGAAAATGTTCAGGGCCATACATTTTGTAAATTATCATTAAGAGAATCTCAGATCTATCAATATAAGAACAAAAAATATGGGGTTGCCATTAAAAAGAAGTGTCGATGACGTCATAAGTCGAAAACAAATTGAAGATCGGAAATTAAATTTGATATGAATAAGTATGTGTACTTTGATAATTAAAAATCGACGCGTACGAGGATTTTTTAAATAACAAATTGTTTCCGATACTTTTGTCATGTTTCCGTACTGCGTGCTTACCGTATAGGTGCTATAACTACTACGATTAATTACCGTAAATTTGACATATTTGTAGGTATATGGAAAAAGTTCTGCAATAACTTTTGTAGAAAAGTATCAGCATTCATAATCTGCTTTATGACGTCGTTACAAGTATAATTATTAATGACGAACGTGATGTTGTTTTATTATAACATATAGTTGTATTCAAATGTTAAACTTGAGAGTTATTTACAAAATGAAAATGTACGTGTTTAACATAAAATTATAACCTTTTTGTTAAAATTTCCATTCTTCTTCAAATTCTCAAAATGCAATTGCTTAAATAAGATCGAAACAAAAAAATTTGAATTTTGCATTTAAAATACCTGAGATTTGTACATCTGAACTCGGCTCGTGGTTTAAACTGGCGTTGACTAACTCAGCCTAAATATCATTTTTGAAGGATATATGATCACAAACAATGGTTTTCTCACTAGAAATGTATGAACTTTAGATAAAATGTGGCACTTTCAACATTATGACATTATTAGCCTTCGGCGAGTTTCTTAACAAATTGCAATATGTTTGCTTTACAACTAGTTCACAGTTAAACTAGTTCTTACAAGAGAACAAGGTATTACTTAATAAAATCAATCGGGGGTTTGTGAATCATTTGGTACGATGACAGCGTTTCAGACCACCGGAAGCCATATAGAGCGTGCCTCAGAACTCTGTACTTGGACCACTTTTATTCAGCCTGTTGACTGCAATCTATATTGTTTGGCTAACAGATTTCACCTAAAGATTTCTATGAAAGTTTCAGTCTTCTGTTTATTGTTTTGGGTAAACGTACATTGTAAAGAAACAATTTTAAAAGGACATGATCTCCGAAACTTTTGGCGCAACTGCAGCCCATTTTTTTTTTAGTTCATCAATATCAATTAGCAGCATAACCGATATTGGAATATGAATGACTGAATGAATGGTGGTGGGTGCGTGCTGGCAGTTGGCAGGGTGAATATTAAGGGAGCATCATTTTTCTGCTTACAAATGGTCACGTTCGAAACAACCGTGCGTCGAGCGTTCCAGCCCTTCGATGGCCAACCATTAATTAATTCCCATCATTAATTTTCGTAAACGATCGCGCAAGAGGCGGTAGAAGAGGAGGATGAGGACCTCTCTGTGCTCTTGCCTACGCCACCAAATCAATAACTATATCGGATGGGAGAGGGAGAGAGAGAGAGATCAGGAATGACAAATGTGCCGCGCTGTATCGACGCGAAAACGGCGAAACGCCCCAAAGATATTCACCTGAATAAGAATGTGCGAAGCAACATTTCGACAAGGTATTTAATATTTTGCGAAAGTATTACTGAATTTCTGAAACGGCTAATTCCGCAAAGCTTTTTTTTAATAAAGGCGGATGGACCATGAATAATTCATGGAATTTAAAGCGGACATTGAAAAGCTTATGAAACGAGGTTCGCGGGGAAATGGAATTTGGGACAGTGTATTTGTACTTGTGGGCGAAATGGGGATTAAGCCAAACGTTTTTCGAATGTTGCTGTATGCGTACAGAATATTTGCTTAAGACCCAGTGAAAGGAAATTGGTTTCCAGCAAAAAAAAAAATGGGAATGATGTAGCTTCTTAACTTCTTCCTAAGACATTAAGTTGGTCTATAAATTTGTTTATAATGGCAAAACTGTCAAACCTGCTATATTGGTATAGTTATCGAGTTCATTATTTGCATATTTCGAAGTTTCACTAAGAACCATTCGTTCTAACCACAACTAAATATTTGAAATATATAGGTATTTCGAAAACAAAGTCGAAATGATATGTTAATAATAAAGTAATTTAAACCTTTGAGACAAAGCCGACAAAATATTTGTATTTCGTATGACTCGTCTCAAGAAGTTTACTTATTTTTCTATTTTTTTACTCTATCATACATAGTATGACAAAGTATTGTAATCGTGTCGAAAAAAAGTTTTGGTGTGTGTGTGTGTGTATACCCGTTTTTTTTTTGGCGACGATTCCGGAGAAACTACTAAAGGTATCGGGTCGAAACTTCATATTTAGAAGTTTCAGGACTAAACTTACTGTTCAAAAAGGAACTGGAGGTTTACTCATGGCATTTTTCAACAAATTTGCAAATAGACCGCCATTTCTGTAATTTCGTCAAAATAGTTAAATATAAATTAAAGTAGAGGAAATTTTGTATAATTTATGTCTATGAAATTTGTTTGGTAAAATTAATAGTTTAGCTGCATGAGTAAAGTTTATTTGATCGAGATCGGTCGTGTCTGAATTAAACCTAGTTACTCAGGATTTGATAGATATTTTGATACTTTTGATAGTATTGTCAAAACATCAGCGTTTGACACAGTTTGACACCATTTGATACTGCTTTATAGTATGATAAAGTTATGTGCCAGGCCACATCAGATTTTTTTCTAATGGAATTCGACAAAACTTGCAACTTTGAAAAAAAGATTCTGAACAACGTTAAGAATATACAACAGTACTTATTTAATCAGAACTTTGATGCAGTTTTTCTGGAACTTGTGTACCTTGCGTTTAGACTGAAAATCGCACGACGAAATGTATATAAAATTTTATTTATACCGAATCGTATTTTGCTATTTTTATACATTCAAAAACTTTTTTCATTGTTTCAAAATTTTCCATAATTCCATTTAAAAATATTAAATTGAGAGCACTTTTCTTCATTGACACAAAACGTTCTACCAAAGCAACAAAATTGCCTCTGTATCCAGTATCTAAGGTTGCTGCAAAACTTTTCAAGATATCTGAAGTAATTGGCGCTCAGCATTGATAATATATCATTATTGGACAAGCGGTTAAAAATACAAAAAGGCGAGTGAAAGTTTGTTGCAGCAAAGGTTTATGTACAACTGAATACAGATGATAGAGCTAAGAAAATACAATAATCAGCGATACTGATTTAAATGATCCTATTTCTATAGTGTTTGAGTTATCGTCTTATTTATTTATAATAAAATTTGGCAAAACAAAGACATTTTGGTTGGTAAATTACCGTAATTATTGTTTACAATAACACAAGCCTTAAATGCTAAGTTATTACAAATATTGAAAAGTCCATAGATGAGATAAAAAATGGTACTATGGGCAATTTTTGAAAATGTGAACTGTGAAGGTGTCATGTTTAATTTGTTGCATTTGCGTATTTGAAACCTTGCATTTAAGGGTTTCGGGCAATCCTAAACAATTATTATTAAAATTTGCGATAAGAAAATATCTAATAGAATTGAGTGTTTTTCCATTATTTTAATAACCCAGAGAGCTTTGCATTTGAAGGGGAGAATAGTTTTTTTTCTAAAAAATACACATACAAACTAACGATAATAGATATAAGGGTGTTACACTCATTATGATAATTAATAAAAGTTTTAATAAACGTTTATGGAGGGATAACCTATATATCATGCGAGGTCTATTTTGTCTAACCAAAATAAATTCTTATAAAAATAACTAGAAATTATTATAGATTCCCTAAATATTAAGAAGGAGGATAGAGTACATATTGCTGGATATACAGTTTGCTACATGATTTCCCGAAAACACGAACAGTTTGAAACAAATTCATATGCACTTATTTTTGTGTTGAACTGCTTCAAAAGTGACAGCTGATTGAAATATTAAAGAATCCCTATTATAAATGGCACTAACATCTTACGCAATCGATAAAGATCCATCTGAAGCTTTTTACACAGTTTTATATTAATTCATTTATTTGTTCTCTTGCTTATGGTATTTATTACTTCATCTTCATCTAAACAAAGGGGGGGGGACAACCTGTGTATTTTTTTATTATACATAGTGATCTATAACATGTATGCCATAAGGCATCCAGTGATAGGTGGCGTCATTTTGAGTAAAAAATTATTTTACTGCGTTTTGCGTATTGTTACTTTTAATATATATTAAACTTATTCGGTTTTGAAAACGGTATATTCTTACTATGAAACTTAGTACCAGGTTTTTTCAATAAACAGGATTGATACCATTATATAACTTACAAGATAGTCTCAAAGATACTTCGGGAAACACTGTTATACATCAAAACATTATTATGATACCTTTTAGCTATAATTAGTAGAATGACTCGGATGACTAGGATTCGGATAATAAATATAGTTTTATTTCAACATATTTGATGGTTTTCAGATTCTGCTTCTGATTCTAAATTGCATCCACTCCTTTCGCTCAAGTATTAACTGGTACTCAAGTGTTACCAACTTTAGGGAAATTTCCCTATTTTAGGGAATTATGACTTCTTACAGGGAAATGGAAATACCTTATACATTTAGGGAAAAACGCGATTTTAATTCATCTCTAGAATAGGTATTTATTTATGGTTCAATAATTAAAACAGTAATATTTTATTTTGTTGTTGTTCTGCAATAAATAGATAGGGGATTTACCGGTGCGTTCTATGCTCTAAACTTGTCGTTAAATGTCAAAGTTGTCAAGTGTTGTTCGTGCGTTTGTTGATATTATTATAATGATATATTATATATTGATATCATTTTAAGGTAAAACAATACATTTAGACCATTGTGGAGTAAATTTCGGTCTATTTTCCGAGTATTAAAGATAACCTAGCTAAAGTAGAGTATGTTTAGGGTATGATTGTCATGTCTTATCATATTAGTAATCAATTGTTTTTGTTTATTGACAGAAATATATAGATAATACAAAAAATGTCTGTGTACAGTTTTATTATTACTTTTATTAAACAAAAACAGAATACTTTGTTATTTTAAATACATATGTGATATTTACTTGTTAATGTTAAATATGCCCTTTGAGTTGTGTTTAATTTTTGAGAGTTATTTTTTAGTTTTATTGTTTTATGTAGTACATATATGTGAAAACAGAATAGTTTGTTATTTTAAATACATATATGATGTTTACTTGTGTTAAACATGCCCTTAGCGCTATGTTCAGTTTTTGAGAGTTATTTTTTAGTTTCATTTTTTTTGTTAGTTCACACCTGTGAAATATGGTGTGATAACTACATATGTGATATCAGAGATTTTAGTAATCAATCTTTGAGTTATTTTTTTGTTTTTTTTTTGTCAAGTATGTCAACATTATTGTGTTTTGCTCCGAGCAAGAGTTACGATGTATGTATGCAAAATTGTATTTCATGGTTCTTCTTAATATATCCTTTTTTTTTGTTGAGGTATGTAAAATTAAATTTGGGGAAGTATTTCTGAATCTAGGGAGATTTTTAATGAATTCGGAAGGAAAAATGTTGACAACATTAAATGGTAGCCAACATTAAATGGTAGACAACATTAAATTGCACAAACATAAAAAAAACGCCGTTAAAATACATACAACTAATGAAAAATCAACAAAGAGCCAAGACGGGCTGCATTCCTCTCCTTAACCCAGAAACCCTTCTCCATCGACCCAGTCACACCCCTCGTTCCTATCTATCCCCGAATTCCAAGCAGAGAGCAAAGCAGAGCGTACGACATATCTCACGAATTTAATTACGGCCACCGAGGCGTGACGACGTCGTGTCGACAGTGGCAGCACACCTCCGGCGCCCCGATGATCATCATGTTATGTTTTTGTCAAATTTACATCGCATTCGGCAGCCGCCACTACCACCTCCGGATAGGGAATTCCTCGTCATAATTCCTCGGAATAATTATGAAGGGTTCGACAGCGGTCTCCAGAACGGTGTCCGACAACTACGTAATGCAGTGGCGGCTCGTGCTCTAGAAATATGGGGGTTGCAACTGTTATACCAGTTTTGGTACCAGTTTTGTATATCATGTTTTATATAAAAATATCTATATTTTCGCACTAAAAAAAGAATTCCTTCTTAGTTCTCTAATTTTTATTATCTTTTACTGTTACATCCAATTACCCTCGATCCCTGTTGCTATAATCTACTACTAGACCAAGAGCCGGTCACCGCCAGACCTTCCTCATAGTATAAAAGCTGCAAATTTCTCTGCGCATTTCCCCAACACAGGTAAAGAACTATTGGCTACTATGAAGTTTGGATCATAGTGGCTTTGGCAGGTAACAGGTAGCAAAGGTGTACAAAATCGCTACCTACTTTCGTCAAAGTATAAAGCGTAATTTTTTTATATTTTCTTCGGAATAATATTAGAAATCTCATTAACCATTGCCAGACACTTACTATCGTGGCAACCCTTCATTTGGAAATGTTGTTTAAAAGTAAAAATTAAATAAAAATATGAAGTTACACCCATTTTGCGAAGAAACAGTGCCATTTGACATAAATGTTGTCTCGTCTGTCCATAGAATATTAACAAAAAAAATCTGTCCTCTTCCATTTCCCCCTCAAACTAGATGGCGATCATACTGGTACTAATGCCATAGTATCTCTTCTTTAGTGTACATAAAAAACATAAATTTTGTACGTTTTTAAAGGTGATATTTGTTCAGTTTTAGTAAGTTATGTGCTGTTGCTTTACTGCATTGGGTGTGAGATGCAAATTGTCGAACCGAATTCGTTCTATGTTCAATTAGCGCTTGCAACACTGGCAATTTTGCTTCCTTATTTTCAGCAATATATTTTTGTGGTGTTTCTTAAAGAGATAGTCAACAGACCCAGTCTGCTTAAATTATCTGATTATCCTAGAAATGGTTGAATGGGCGATTTGGTAGGCCGGATTGAAAATATCAGATTCATTGAAAATATCAACTACATCGAGATAATCGCTTGCTGTAGATGGATAACTACTATTATAAGCATATCCAAAGTCATTAATATTAATTGAATTAAAGGTAAGTTACACTCATGTATTAGTTATTGTATGATCTATTATTATCTATAGGGTGAAATATCAATTTCGCATCAAGACAATGAGTAATACTGCGCTAGTTCTAAATAAACATTAGTTATCAATACCAAAAAAAATAAAAAATGTGAAAAGTGTATTCAAATTAAAAAAAAAAATCGGCGTCCGCACGCCTCTCAGGCCTGCCCATTTTACTAGTATTTGTCATAAAAGAATTAAAGAAAAAGAAAAAATTCAAGACAGGTGGCTGTGACATCATATTTGAATATAATTTTCACTTCTAAACAACATTTTCAAATAAAGTTTATCGATAATAATGAAAACAGAGGTGCTTTACTCTTATCACAAATTCATATATCCTGAATCGCTCGGTATATGGCACCGAAATTTACATATGTGACTGTTGGTGTTTTGGTTTCATACAAGCGCCAACTTTTATAAAGAATAAAATTTTCTGAGTAATGGATAATAAAAACATTTTCTATATGAAGCGGACTTTCCTGGACACACTGTATGTTATAGATTGTTGTTTATTGACTATTATTTTATTATCACATTAAATGAAACTCTTTTCGTTTCCTTATTATTTTTGAGAGTTGCATAAACCTGCAAACCAATGCACGAGCCGGCACTGACGGAATGGCAACGAAACTGCCTATACCGACCAACCGGCCGGCGACGGCACGAAGGGGCGGTACGGGTCTTCATCCCCCTGGGGGGTTCGGTATCGATTTGCCCTCTAATTCAAACCGAATAGACGAGATATCCGCTTATTATTCGATTGCGGCGCAAATAATCCAACATCACGCCACCTGCACTTGTTGTTGTTGTTGCCGGATCTACCGACCGGGAAATGAATTTGATGTTTTGTGCTACTGTTCGGTTTGCTTGGTTGCTTCAGTTCGGTTTGGGTGCTTTTTGAATATTTGTGTTTGTACGGTTGGAGCTATTTATAACAAAAAAAATCAAGATTTTTATACCTTGTTAAACACATCACTCAAAGAAATCTGTTGTTTCAATATATGCAAAGAAATATTAATTTCTTTGCGGATAATAATGTATTGATATAAGTATACTATAAAAAAATAATTATTATGTTGTGTGATTTTCTTAAATTGATGAAATTGTTAGTTGTGTTAAAATGCGATATTTTAGGTTGCAATAAATGGTTCTTTGATAAAGATATTATTATTTGCTTGGAGGAATTAATGTGGACTTTTCATTAGCTTTGTTCGCTGAGCCAGTTCGGAACGTATTAGGGACGTTATTTATATTGGACCAGATATGTGAGTGTGATGATGGTAGGAGTGACACTGCAAGACATCGCATTGGTCCAATATAAAACTGTACCTGAACTAGTTCGGAATTCGCTCAGTTAACAAAGCTATTGATTAGAACTTTTTGGAGGGTACAGTAAAGCAATATCTCCACGTGTCGCTGCCTTTTGGGATTTCGTACATCCTCGACCGGTGGTTAGTCGACCCATACAACGCAGAGACTACCTCGGCCGTGTTATGTCCATTTTTTGACATAATAACTGTAGCTTAGGTTCTTTCACGACGAGCTGCCATTAGAAGTATATGGAGAACCGAGAATGAAATCAGGGATTGAAAATTCGTGGAGTTATGTTGTTGAATACGATCTTTTAAACTAAAATATTTCGTGAAACAAGTTACATCCGGTTTCACAGGAAATGGTGTATATTATAACATTATTGAAGTCTTCGTTAAATTTTAGGTCAATTGTATGTTACATACCCTATACCTAACATTGTGTCATTTTTGAGATATTCAATTTCTTCAATAAAAAATGAGAGCTGCAAGGTTACATTCAATTATTTATAAATTATCCGATGCGACCGTTGGAAGAAAGTTGGAAGGTAGAGTTCTTCGAAAAGTTCAAATTATAAGATCAAAGTTAAACTCTAAGTACTAAAAGTCGATTTTTTCAAGTGGCAACCCTATCATCTGAATGCAGTTTGGAATTTTATAGAAAATTTTAGATCAACTATCTGTGAAATATATTCGACTAAAATCAGAGGCGGATTTACAAATGTGCCGCCCATAGGCAAAATCAAATGTGCCGCCCATAGGCAAAATCAAATGTGCCGCCCATAGGCAAAATCAAATATGCCGCCCATAGGCTAAATCAAATTGTCGCCCATAGGCTCAATTATTTTTCTTACAAAACTAAATGTAGCTAATAAAATAAGCTAAACGAAAGTTATGAAACATTTCTCTCACTACAGCAACTTTCAACAAACTATAAAAACTCATTATTAGCACATATTTACATATTAAAAATATTCACTTAAATAAAAATAACCTTATCCCTTGCTCGTATTATATTTTCGGTCTGAGTTTATTCTCCACAAAAATTTTTATTATATCGTCAAATGCGATGGCATTTGTAATATCAGATTCAATTGATAAAACTGCTAAATCGTTCAATCTGCATTCGGACATACTCGACCGTAAGTATGTTTTAATTCGTTTTAAGCACGAAAATGAACGCTCCGAGGAACAGTTGCTTACAGCCTATGATTTGTAAATTCTTAAAACTATATCGATGTTAGAAAATATATCCAACAGATTTCGGTCTCTAATCCAATTGCACATACTGTTGATATTTACATGATTTTCGTCTTCTAGTGCCAAATGCTCTTTAAGGTGCAAGATCTCTTCACCTAGATCGTCTGAAATATCGTGGGAATAAACTGCAGATAATTTTAGCGCTTTCCTGTTTATTTCTTCAACAGAGAGTTCTCGAAGTTTGAAGAGAACGTAGAAAACTTTGAACACTTTATCGTACGCACTTCTTCGAAGATACAATTCTGAAATTAATCGATCTACTATTGTAAGGAATACGTTTATTTTGAAAGCATCATTTGCACTAAAGAAAAGTTCTTCATGATCGTCTATTTCATCGAAATGTCGCTTTCTCTTTCCAATATTCTTTTCGTTTGCAATCAGCGCTTTGGCCTCCTGTTCATAAATTGCGAAGTTCTCACGGGAAGATGAAATAAATGAAATTAAGGATTTGTACAAATCGATCAAATCGATGAGAAAGTGCCGCCTTTGAAAATTTGCCGCCGTAAACTATAGCCTAGCTAGCCTTTTTAGCAATCCACCACTGACTAAAATGCATTTTTACTTGCTTAAATGGATTTTTGAACATCACAATAGAATATAAAAATTTTGCCAACTCTATATTAAGTTGGAAAACAACTGAATAAAAAATAAAAAAAAATCATTGGAAAAGGTTTTTGGGTCAATATTAAAGTCTTAAACTATTCTGATAAAATTAATCTTTATAAAATTATAAGAGTAGCAACAATGAAACAGACAAAACTAAAAATGAAGGATAATCGATTAAGTATTCCAAAAAATATTTATTTCTATTTTAGTTAAAAAAGCATTGCCGTTTTCTCCTAAACATGTTTCGATTCCTTGTAGTATATTATTGTAGGTGCGGTTTTCCTGATAGAGTTAGCAGCTTGAACTCAATCTTGCATGTTCTCCTTATCAGTTACTAGGTCCTCATATGCTTCGCTTTGATAGATCCCTAAATGTATAAAATCCAGTGACGCAAAGTCGGAGAAACGCGGTGGATATCAGTATGGCCCATTAAGCGCAATCCACCTATCTTCAAACTGACTTTAATAATGACTTAGAAACCTTCAACTTTTTTCAACCTTTACAAACCTAAAGTTCAATGAATTTATGTTTATTCCTAATTGTTCAGTTCATTTACAACGCAACCTAGATTTGACGACGATTGCAAATTCTATTGTGATGTTAAAAATCGATGTAAGTAGGTAAAAGTGTAAAGTTCAGTTTTCAATTTTTCTAGGGGAAAGCAACTTTAAATAACGCTGTGTGACAAGATTTTCTAACATGAATCGTTATCATTTATTTCGAAGGGTAACATAATAGCTAGTATACTTGTCATGGGCAAGAGGGTTCCATCACGTCACATTTTTGAGTTAAACGGGGTCAAAACCCCAAAAATGCGTGATTTTTGCCAATAATCTGGAGATTTCAAAAGGGTCTCAAAGTAATCCTTGAAAGATGTACTTATTATTTAAAATCCTAGAGTTTGCCCACAAGTTTTATTGAAGTACTGATGACGTTTGCTTGAGTGTCGGCGACCAATCAAAAAAATCATGTTTTTAGTTATTGGTCACTGTGATTGTGTTCCATACTTGAAGTTCACGACCTTAAGCGATATTTGCCATTTTAAGCCGTTTATTCTGGAATATGAACGTGTCCCAGAAAACGAGTTTAAAAAACAACACATCTTTTGACTACTATGGTTTAACAAATAATATGATCAAATACGTAAAGTACATTTTAATCATTCCCTTGACTAATTTGTTAAATCGAGCTCTTAGAAATTCTATCTTTCCTAAGGCTTTTAAATTGGCCCGTGTCATACCGATATTTAAAAAAGGCGATTCTTCTAATATGTCGAATTATCGGCCCATCTCAATAATCCCTTTATATGGAAAACTATTTGAAATTGCTATGAAAAAACAGATAGAACAATATTTCGAAGGGCATGATCTTTTTTATGAAAACCAATAATAAAACTTTTGGACAATATTAACCAGGCCATGAATGATGGCTTATACACCAGCACACTGTTCTGTGATCTATCGAAAGCATTCGATTGTGTCCCACATGACCTTTTAATAAAAAAGCTCAAGTTTTACAATTTTAGTCACACTGCGTTGTCTTTTCTAACATCCTATTTTGCCGACAGATATCAATTTGTGGAGATCTGTAAACAAAAGTCTGAACTACGCCACATCAAGTCCGGTGTTTTTCAAGGATCGGTAATGGGTCCCCTTTTTTTCTTATATTTGTCAATGACGTTGGGCAACATATTGCGGAGGGGGATTTGATTTTGTTTGCTGATGATACTACTTCAATGAATTTTGGCGATACTCTCGAGTCGGTTCTGATGGGGACGTCGCGAATCCAAAGAGACCTTGAACTATGGTTCAGCTCAAATAAGCTCTCCTTAAACAGAGACAAGACCCAGACTATGTTGTTTGCAACACGCTCAATGATTGGCCATGAAAACCCTGAAAAAGTTAAATTACTGGGTGTTGTACTAGATCCCGGACTGACATGGTTTCACCATTGCAACATGATGGCAAAAAAATTGTCCTCTTTAGTATTTCTTTTCTGTAACCTGGTGTCGACTGCCTCCCGTGAGGTATTAATTGCCGCATATCATGGTCTCTTTGAGTCCGTGATGTGTTATGGTATTCTGGTGTGGGGTCACTCGGCATCGTCCAAAAGGATCTTTGGTTTGCAGCGAAGGGTAGTCCTTGTTTTGTGTGGCAGGCGTTTCAGGGATGATACGAGACCGCTGTTCAAAGAACTGGGCATCTTAACCTATCCCAGTCTGTACATCTTAAATTGCTTATGTTACATCAAAGCAAATGTAAATCGTTACAATAACATCAGTAAGGTCCATTTTCATGAAACGCGTCATAATTTGAATAATGATCAGCCCTTCAGCAGACTGCATAGAACGCGCAACGGTGTTAATTATTACGGCATTAAATTTTATAATCACTTGCCACCGAAAATTCGCGACTGGCCTATGCCGAGGTTTAGAACTATTGTGAAGAGCATACTCCTGGCTGACACACCTTTCTCTTTCGATGAGTTTTTGAATAGTAACTTAGACATTTATGTTTGATTTAATTTTTAGCTTACTATAGTTTTTCTTGTTTCCCTGACTCGTGTAAGTACTTGTATGTATATTTAGCACTCAATAAATATTAAACGTACAACAAATTGAACAGTTCTTGATTACTTAATATTATCATAGAAAATTTTCGCTTCTTCACCTTAAAATTGTTTAATTGGTGTACCGCTTACGAAGCAGTTCTGAAACTATTAATTTAAGTACATTTACATTTAATCCAGTCAAATTGAGTTTATACCAGGAAAGTTGTGGGGTAGTTTTTATGTGTTCCATTCTATAAATCAAAATGTATTTTTTAGGGCTGCTGAATCCAAATATGAGATTTGCTAACATAATTTCGTGACGCAACATTGAAGGAAATACAAAAAAAGGTAAACATCTTCATTTTTTGCTTATAACAATTTCGGTCTTTATTAAAGGACGAACGATATGTAATTTAAAAAAGAAATCTGTACCTTCACACATACGATCTCAATAAGGTATGTGCAGAACTGATAGAAACTGGGAGAAATTCACTAATTGACAGCCTTTAAAAATAAATTAGAGTTTTGGAGTGGAAAGATGACTTTTTGCGCAGACAGATAAAATACGCCAATTTTCAACTATTGCTTGAGCCCGAACGGTTTTTCGAAGAACAAACCTAAAGAGTGAAGTTTGTAGGAAATTGAAGTGGGAGGTTCTTTAGGAAAAGTTGATAGTTTTCGAGTAATAAGGAAAAGGTGAATATTTTACCACGTTTTTTTGCATTTTCTTCCATGTTGCGTCACGAAATTTTATTAGGAAACTTAGATTCGGACTCAGTAACCCAAAGAACATACATTTTCTTTGAAAACCTGACGTGATAGAAAAATTTCAACGTTGTTTTCGTGATCAGCAGGTCGAGTTTAGTCAAACATAGTTACTTTGATCAATGTTAGAACCAACTTATCTCAATTTGTCCCTCATAGTAATCTTTGAAGATTTTCATAATTGCAGATTAATTGAATATACAATTAATCGTATTTTCGTTCTAAAATTTAATGGAAACGAGATATTTTAAATATTTGGCAACCTGTTTTGGAAGACATTTTGCCCAAGAATGCCGTTCCCGGAATTTGTCAGGGTTTAAGATTGTAGATTTTAGTATAAATACTTTCAGTCAAAAATTGGTATACATTAAGCATTTCGAACAACCTTAAATTACAATCTTGAAAACAAAGGCCGATCTGAAAAAGTAACATGCTGTGATTTTTATTAAGACTTGAATTATGAAACTATCTTATTTTGTCTCAAGTGTTGGACAATCTTGTACATACTTCTTGTTTTTTTACATTTAAGGATACTTTTTTTTTAAATACAATATGTTTTTTCTTAAGCACAATATGTGTTTAAATACAATACGTTGGATAACATAATATCCAACCATGACTTAATTTATTTTCTTTACTTCCTAATAATCTCAAAACTTCTTCAGTTAAATTTCAAATTATTCCGTATACCCTAACTCCTAAAACAGTTAAGATCACCCTAAAACTCCTAATTATACCCGAATTAATTATGTTCGACCATAAATAGCGTTATAACGACGAGAATCAATTTGGGCGGAGTCGCCGGTATAAATAATCACCCAACTCTGACAAACTCTCTACCTGTACCACCGTTAAGCCGTTGCGTTAATTTCCGCGGGCGTAAATTTGCAGCGTTTTCCAGGTAATATGCGGGCGCTAATTACAAAAACAGGCGCCGAGCGCGATAAGCTGTTGATTTAAATTTTTGCGCCTCAAAGATTCCACGAAAACGACGTTGCACAGTGATATTTAATTGCCAACCTCCCGGTCCTTAGTTTTAATTAGCGAGAGTGCCAAATGAGGGTGATGAGGGCGAGGGACCGACTCAGGGCGGGAAAACAAGATACGAAATTTGACACAGAGGTTATGAGAATAATTAAAAATTCCGTTATTTGCGCTACCCACGGCCTAGCGGTCTTTATTTTTAATCTTGCTGCTTAGCTTTGTAAATTTAAGCAAAACAAAATGAGGGACTATTTTTAATTCATTTTGTTTTGTTGGGATTTGTGTTGATTTGTAATTTTAGAGGTAATGTTTTACTCTCTCTCTCTAAGACTAAGGGCATATGTATATATGCGGGGTTGTATTCTGCAGCTCCTTGGATTTTATGGTTATGAACGTGTCGTATAAACTTCATGCCTGGTTTTACCCCATTAAGGAGACATGCGACCGTGTCGGTGCTTTGCATAACATACGCTGGAATACCGTACGTGTTCGTCGCATAATTGTTACGCCATCAAATGAATGACTTGTTTCACGATTCGTAGCATTGTCAAGTTTCAAGGGGATATTTTGCTGTAAGTTTTTGTTAAGGTTGAACTACTATACGGTTTCTTATATATCTAAACTACGAAATGTGATAAATTCTGAGTGTCGAGTTCCACTACACATAAAACTCCGTCCTTAAAATGCCTTATCTTCTAAATTGCTCCCGTTATGCATATTAACACCAACAAAAAGAAAACATCAGTTATAGTTTTATGGTTTCTATCTCATAAAGGAAATATATAACTTTCCAACTTGGGCTATTGAACTTATATTTTTGGGCTCCCTAAATTGATTATTTGTCATTTATGCAAGAAAGCTAGATATTGCAATCGTTTTTCATTAGTTTCACGTAATAATTGTCTTTTTTGTAATAAAGAAAAACGACTGAGCTAGTGTTTCACTTCACTTGATTCCAGTGGTTGTAGCTGGCATAAACCACAGAATGCTTCACGAGTTTTTTTTTGCTTCGACAAAAAACTTATACTCGTTACTACAGGGTGTATATACAATAAATTAAAATTTTGACACAAATACTACGACAGTATCGTTACTGTAAAATCAGCTAACAACTGAACAAAATAATAAATCAAACATTATTAACTGTCAACCACGTAGGTGTTGGCAGTAGCTTTGAATAATAAAATTTATTCAAAAGAACTGAACATTATTAGTAAATGATATTGTCATCATAATCATCGGCGTGCATCATGAAAAAGATTACGTAGTTAGTTAGATACGTATTTTGAACGTATATGAAGCGTACAAATGCAAAAGTAGACATTTGATATATATGTAACTGGTTTTCAGTAAAACGCCAAAAACCTACCAAGACCTAAAAAGCTAACCCAATCAAGTTTTAATAGAAATTTACTATTTATTATTTGAATGATGTATCAACACTGAAAAAAATTTTGATGTGAATTTACAGTAGGAATAGTAGGTTTTTTTTTTGCCCTGCGACAATCAGTGTAATTTTACAACTCAATTATATTTTTACATTGTCATTGTATATTCACACTGTGATTTTACAAAAATTTGGCTGAAATATTACATCGATTTTAATGTAATTTTAAGTGATATATGGGGCAACGCGTGATATTTGAACATCAATTTAAATGTAATTTTAAATGAATTATGAGGTAATGCGTAATCAGTTTTTACATCTATTTCAGTGTAATATTCAATGAAATATGCAGTATTTTTGATTTGTATAATTTTATTCTGATATTGAGTAGATATTAACATTATCTATCATATAATACAAAAAAAAAACAGTAACATCATGCACACAGTCAAACGTTACAATAGTACGGTCAAACAATATGGTATAAATAAAATTACGTCTTAAAAAAATATGTAGACGTACATACAAGTATAAAATAGTTTGACGGACATAAAAATACATTAAAACTACAGAGAAGCAATTAATAAATACTTAGCGTACGCAAATACTTAAACATAGTCATACTCGTTCACTCTTTTTCTGACAAACACACTTGGTGCAAGATGTTCCGCATCTCTATCTGTAAGAACAAGGAAACATATTAGACAGACACAAAAAATTAACCTAAAAAGAAGATTGCACATTATCTTTCTGTTGGTATAAAACCCACCAATCTTAAAGCAAATTTTCACAAAGATACGTAGAAGACTGTACTTACAGCTTCCATCCAGGTATGGCGTTAACGTTAAGACATCAATTTCTAATGGCTAGTTGTCGTCGTTAGTGATCTACAAAGGCAGTATAATTGTTCTGCAGTGGGACATGGTATTTTAAAACTAAACCTACAAGGGATCTAGATAAGTTTTAGTTCACTGTTTCATTGTTACTTACCGGAGACAGAAATACAACGCGCCCAACTATGTACATATTGCACTCGATGGTATGCGTGCCGGCGTTCGTTTGCAAAACAGCTAATCAAACGTAGCGCATGCGTCTGGGCGTTACAATATCAACAAACCCGCTATTATAATAGTAAAATCACAACATACGTTGTAATTTTACGCATTTAAGGTATATTTCCATTGTATTTTTACTAAAAGATCATTGTAATTGAAATAAAGCAGCAATATCGCTGTAATAGTACACAGACTTGTAAAAATAATTGGAGTTACGTGCAATTTTTATACTTACCACATTTCTATTGCAATTTTCACGATGATTTATGTGTAATTTTACAGCCATTTCCTCAGTGTACGTGTTTGTTGTAGGTGTCTAACGTATTACTAAAAAGTTATTTTGCTTAAAAAATTGCACATGTCTAGTTTTGCAGCTGAGACTTGTGAATGAATGTCAGCTTATGCTGAGGAAACTTCAAATATCTAGGTATCATCTCTATAATAATGGGCCAGACATCAATAAGTTTAGGCTAAGGAAATTTGGGATTGTATAGAAAAAAGTAAAAAAGGATTACAAATTTGTATCTAGGTATTATTACAGTAAACAGAAAAGATGAACAAAACTAAACTCAGACGAATTCAAACTAACTTTTTTAAAAACTTTTTTTTTAAAACTACGCTTAAAAAAATTTTGGAATATTTTTCAGATTTTTTTCATTGATTCATACATTGTCACCGGAAATCCACCCATATACAAAATTTCAACTCTATTGGCAAAATTTTCCAAATTTTGATCTTTCTTTCTAAATTTTAGAAATTTTTCTGATTTTTTTTTGTTGATTTATGCATTGTCACTGGAAATCTATCTATATGCATAATTTCAACTCGAATGGATATATCGATTACAAGATTTGAACGTAACAAATAAACAAACAACTAGGTAGTAAAAATGAACAAAACTAAACTCATTGTTGTCTCAAGGCATTGTCGCCATTATCCCACAAAAAAAAACATGTAATCCTGATCAGGCTGATTTTCTTCTGAATTAATTGCATTAATTGCTTTCAAAAGCATTTCTGAAAAAGTCAAGACGCTTGTTAATTTAATTAATTGACGAGAGTGCCTTGGCGTTTTCTCTTTTTCATTCTTGTTTATTTGCAATTCGTTGCCTGCTTTTTCCACGAGGACTTGGTTCAAAAATAATATCGATGTTAATACTAATTTGTTTACTACATTATTATCTTCTCACAATTTTTTTAATTTTAATTAACGCAAGAATTTCATATAATTGTATTCTTCATCAATTTCACATATAGAATACTTGGCTAACTTATTTTATTGCAAAATGTCAAATGTCTGCTTTTGCATCTAAACGCTTCATATGTGAGACGTAAATAAGCAAATATGATGTAGTAGAATTATTTAAGGAGGATAAAATTAAAGCTTAAACCTCGAACTTAAGCATGAAGGGGAAAGTCATATAATTTATAACAGTATATGTTATCTGATACAGTGAATTGTCTGGATTGGTAAAAGTAAGAATTGTTCATTTTAATGTGATGAGTGATGACCAATAAAATGTGTATGTGGATTTTGACGTATATCAATTGGTAGCAGCTTTTCCAGTAATTTATATATAGCCCCACGGACACACATACTGATGACCTGAACGATTACAATATTTACCTTATAAATTTTTAACGTATTCTGATAGGTAAAAACCAAACAATCTGTAATTAACGCTTTGGTAACTTCAGAAGTTCACCACTAAACTTCTATCAGTTCCCAACGCAAACTAGACACAGACTGCCTACTCAGTTTATTCATAAACACAATTTACATGTAAAATGAATATTCATGCAAGCTACCAATTAAGCACTTTTGCAAGCGCACAACACCACGCAAATTGAATAAGAGATCGAATTTGAATTTCGAATTTCAAGCGGGAGGACGCGAAACAAAGAAGCCGCCGCCGCGTCGCTCCCGCCACCCGAGCTTATGTCGGCGACCGTCGCGTCGCTGAGCGCTGCAGTCGATTATTAATGCTCGCCCCCCACCTAATCAATTCTGTCGCCTCCTGTGAAATATTCCTTTCTTACTTTCGACCGCCGCCGATACGCCGCCCTACGGAGACTTAATTTATGCGACGTTTTATTTTTGCCTTTTGCAGGAATTACATTTGAGTTATTTGCGAGGGAGGTAAATAATTGAGATGGAAGTATGTCCTGAAGTCGGGCGATTGAAGGGATTGAAGGGAAATCCAACTGGATAGGGAAGATTTGAATATTGAGAAGTTATGACAAAAACTCTATTGGAAAACAACTCTACTATCGGTTGCGAAACTATTGAGTCCTGTGTTTGAAGGCTAGTAACTCTGAAACGGCTGAACAAAAAAAAATGAAATAAAGTGCGTTATACTCCTGAAGCATTTCTTCATAAAAGGAGTGACTATCAAAATTTTCTGTCAATCGGTTTAGCCACGAGCGACATAGAAGTAAAAAAGATTTCCGATTTTTGCGGTTTTAAAATAATTCTCGACTTTCCGATTTATTTTCTCCTAAACCACTTACCAAAAAAACATAATTTTTTGTTCAGGTTACAGTTAGAATCTCTTCTATAGCTTGACGTTTTTATTGTCTTGATTTCTTATTTAATAAAGTCTGTAAGCGAGCTTTTTATGGACGCGGATTTCTCAGAAACGAACGATGGCAGGACAACGCAGTTAGCACGTAAACAATCCTTATTTATTGTGATACTCATCCATTGATGTATAATAACATACAAGTTATTTGGGAATTTTTAACAGTGAAAATAATGTGATCGATCCGGTGCGCAGGATTAATTCCCCTCGGGGAAAGGGGATTACGCGCGGGAAACGATGCGAGGCTTCGCGCGATGGTTTCAAGCGATCAACTCTCAGGACTGTATTAAATATTTTTGTCTTTTTCTCATTCGGTGATTTTTTTTTTATTTGTGGAATTGCATACATATTCTGTTTTGTGATTTATTATTATTTCACAACATTATTTCTGCCAAAAATCAGTAGTTGATGATGATGACTTAGTTGTTCATGGTGGTTCTGGGGCCAAAACAAACAGTCTGGAATTTTCGGAAAATGTTTCAATTGCGATAAGTATTAAACTTCAATCCTAAACTTTGAACGAATTGTGCAGATCTAGAAGAACTACCAACATAGGAACTACCGCGGCAACTTCTTTAACATTATCTAAAATCACTGATCATTATCTGTACTGTTGTCGTTGTAGTCTAATAATGCGTCATCATCATCATCATCATCTTCATGCAAGTTGATTATAATTGTTTCTACAATTGAGTCAACAATATGATCTATATCAATGTATTGGTTTTGATTAATTCAATAGGGTATTTGACTGTATTAAAAATATGGCATGTATTATAGTCATCCTAATAGATTACAGTTTAAGAAAACTATTTGTTATTACTTTTCAAAAAAAAAATGCTTTATTTCTATGAAAAACCAAAATTAAAATTGAATTTTATTCACGTCCTATCACGTGATTGAAAACGCTCTGTAATTGGGTCAGTCTCCAGTGATGTCATTCGTTAGTCCGCCTTAGAGCGCGTTCGGTTTGTCAGGGTATGGTATGGGGAGAGCAATGCTCAGATAACTTGGGTCGGCTGTCTCTCTCTTATATGCAGATAAACGCCGTATGACGTTAGTCCGCCTATTATGCAGCGCGTCACTCTCACCGTAAAATACCGGGTTATCCGAACGCGCTTTTATGCTTCTCCCGTTTGAATTTAATAGCACGAAAGCGTCATGTAAGCATAACTTTGTAGGTTAGGATAGCCCTAACCTTCAGCTGTCAGATCAGAGAATACCTTTCGAAAATACGATAGATAACTTATTCTAGTCAGTTTTACTTATGTCGAAGTAATCTTCACAACAGAAAACACTTGTATTGGCGGCTATTTATTTCATTTGGATTTCTACGAGCCAACCACTTTCTTCGCAGTTTCAAATCTTGCGGAACAGCTACAAATAGTTTATCCGGAGTTTTTCTTGACATATCTCTGCATTGTGGATTTATACACCATTTATAACCCATTTTTATGTAGAAATTGTGAAAACAACACATCATACAACACAATTACCAAACGGCGACGATGCCGATGCTGACAGACCATATGGGCCGATTTGACATCTTGACATCACATCATCTTGACATCTTGACATCACTAACCGGTGACGTCACACAACAGAAAGTATCGTTTTGGCGGGACTTTTTGTGATTCAATTTTTAACGCTGATTTTTATGAAATATTGAGGAAATAATTACAAAAAATAATGCATTTACAATGTAGAGTGAAGGAATAAACACATTAAGATGGTTTTCCAAAAATAGTCAAATACCCTATTGCAATGGGCTACAGGTAACCACAATAATTTTACTATATTGCTTCCGATTTATACAATTCTGATCAAATCTAATAGAAGTACCTTCTCTTGATGGTGATTTTTGACAGGTACAACAACTGTGCTTTAGTTATTTGAGAAAGCAATTACTGACATTAATAATTAATTGTTTTAATTTCTTGGAATAATACTTTAGCATTCTTGCTCAATTCTTGCAAACCACGTACGCACGCAACGCAGTTACTCAAGAAACTTTATTCAATGAATATTTATGTATTTATGTTATCTTGATTTTACAAAAAATCATATTATTGAGGCCTGAGAAAAAATTTTTGGTTTTGTTATTTTATTTGTTTAATGTTTATGCTACCTGATAATATTTGATTGCTGCTGTTAATTCAAAAGGCGTTAAAAATAAAAAAAAAACATGGTTTCAGCTCTTCGTTGTACACTTGCAATCTATTCTTTCATTAAACAAAGAGTCCACCAGTTCTAACCTTCCACATCAATGCTGGTTAAAATTAATGAACATCTGAAATGTGTTTCTATTTCAATAGTCTCATTAAACAAAAGTTTGCGATTGTTTTCGTACCTGGCTCGTTATCGTGCTACTAATACTCGTTGCCGAGATATCCGCTTCTATGATAATCTTGTTTATAGCCTTTATTGCAAAGAACATTAGTAAAATACAAAAGATCTTGAGTTATACTCTGTGTAAATTTGAAAATTTTTTTGAGCAAGCGGTTTAGCAGAAAAAAATTTGGAAAGACGAGCGTTTATTAAAAAGTGCTAACATCGGTACATTTTTACACTTCTCTCGCGCTTCTGTCTAAACCCAGGGGCAGAAAATTTTGATAGTCAGTCATGTTATGTAGAAATGATTCAGGAGTATAACACACTTTATTTCAATTTTTTTTGTTGAGTCGTTGCAGAGTTACGAACCTCCAAACATAGGGCTTACTTTTGCAACCAATAGTAGGTGCTGATATTGACAGCTGAGGCGGTACAATCGTCTAACGGCTTTGTCAGTCAAGTGGGCCTCGCCTATGCTCCTTCCCTTTCTCTAGGCGCGTCAGCTGTAGAGGCCAGCAACTAGCTTAATAATTTCGCCTCGCTCTAGTTATCAGTAAACGTGGCAACGGTAAAACTATGTGGTTGCGGAAGATCATTTGCTTAAAGAATGTGCAGAATTGGGCCAAATAAACTACCTTGTAATACTCCAGCTTAAAGTTTTTGACAGCTGAGTACTCATTCTATTGTTTTATGCGGAAGAGTCTGCTTATAGATTAGGCCCTCGTGCCAAACTTTGCCGAAGGCTTTTGCCACATCCAGGCATATAGAGGATACATACTTTTTTCTTTTCTAAAGTTCTTTCTATTATCGTTATTAATCTGTGGACCTGATGGAATATCGAATGGTAGTTTCTGCATTCAGACATATAATAATTCAAATAGTTTGGACAATGTGAACAATATAGAAATTGGCCGGTAGGAGGATACTTAATTTGGTGACTTTCCTAGCTTGGGAATCTTAACTATGACTTGTTTAGGTATTTTTTTAATATCTCAACTGTTATGAGATTCAAACCAGGTGACCTTTTTTGCCTTCATATTCTTTATTTCATTTATTGGCCCTTTACGAGTAACGGGGCGTATTCGATTCCCTTGGATTATATTGTAGAATTGGTAACTCCCGAAATAAAAAAAAAATTGTAATGGGTTCAAATATCAAACAATTATGATATTATTTTACATGATAGAATTAAGAAAATTCGAAAATTATTGAAAAAGTGTGAGAACTTTGTGACCTGATGCAGCACTGTTTCGTTCTTTTACGACTATATAAATTAAATTTGCAATTGTTTTTGAAAGTTTTATTAAAACTTGTCGACTAAAACATTTTTCGTCAACAGATTTAACTTATTTGATATTTATTTCGAATTTCTAAACGGTTCCTTTTCTCCTTAATCATACAATAAAACCTAATTCATCATTAACGTTGACTTCCGTCATTTAGAGACTGCAAGCAAATAATAATGCAGGGATAATGCAAGAACGAGGAATGAAATATCTCTTAAGGTACACTAATTAGTTAGTATACGAAGGCAGTAAGCATTACACGCATCTCCACAAACGTTGAATATAATCAGTTCCGTGTAGTTTTCGTGTAAAACATCTCAGACATGAATGCAACAACCTTGTCGAGTGACACAGAACGGCATAATCAGATTTTCCGAGGGTACCGTTCTATGAAATGAGCGCTCCGTGACGTTAGAAACGTATCCTGAACATTCGCACTGCCTTCCTGGCGTACACAGTGAAATTACGTAAACTTACTCTAGAGCTGGAGATAAGAAGTTTACATCAAGCGGATCTGCGCGAGCGTAACAAATCGATGCAAATACGTCTCGAATTGTGCTGATCTTGTCGCTTTTTTGTGTACGTGTTTTGTCGCGTAGGATCGAAAAGGACACGGATGTGCTTTCTACTGCATACGGAGTAGGTAGGAAGATTGATGATGAAGGATTACAATGTAGGAAGGCGAGGCCATAAAATAAAATGTTGTGGTATAAAAATATTCCGGCGCCTCCGACATTTGTGTGAATATCTCATTTTGTTATAATTTGCTAATGGTAAACTTTTGTATGTGGATACTAAAATAAATTCAAAATGACGGATTACGTATGGCGACAAAAATGTAAAAATAACATCACATGAATCTTGTTTCATGTGATACCTGAAGCGAAGCTCTTCGCCAACAATATGGCGACCAAAAATGTAAAAACACGACTTGAATCCCATTTTCTGTCTCTGTGAATATTATTTGAAAGACCCCGTTGCCAAATCTAAGACACATTGTCAAAATTCATAATGGCGGATATAATGTAGTGGTGAACACTGACAAAATTACAGTACATTTGTGAAACGGTTAGTGGTAGGAATATATGACAGAACATTTTAGAAAAAATATTATACAGCTGAAAGCGGTCGATGTTGGATATTGTTTTCGAACTAACCGATTCAAATGTATCTTGTCTACCAGCGGTGTTTGACTTGTGTACGCTAGCTATATTTCTATCTGTCAGAGTTTCTATCTATCTGTCAGAGAACATGATAGAAAACCGTGTTATTTATTCATTTGTTTGATTTCCAAGGTTCGGTAAGTATAATTCATTGTTAATTCAAACACAAATTCAAACAAGTCCTTAAATGTACGCCCATAATATTTTGAAGCAACGTGTATAAACCTGATTAGCTCATAGGATTTTGAAAATATAAAAATTAGCTCAATGTGGTTCGTTATTTTTTCTCGAACATTTTGGCTGAAACATAAAGAGAGAAACGTGTAATTTTTAACCTACTTATATGCAGGATTTCTCCATACTATTGTCCTTCCTCTGACACATTAACTATACTATTCTACTTTTAAGGTACGCCAATAATCCAGAACAAAAAAATACTATGAAAAACTCTTAAGAGTAAAGTACCTATATTGTAAAAGCTATGCAAAAATGTTATTTGAAAAAAGTGTTTAGAAATATTAGAGGGCATTAAATTCGAGATTATAATCTCCTTTGTCGTTGCATGAACACCCGGTATATAGAACGTCGAAGGTGACTATAACTTCATAGTAAATGCCTTCTAATAATTTTAAATACTTTTTCAAACAATATTTTTGCATAGCTTAACAGATCTCTACTCCTATGTCGTTTTCATCCTTTTAGCAACACGCGGTATACGCAATGGAGCAGGTAATTATAATGTCGTAATTAGAGACCTGTAAGATTTCCAAATACTTTTCCAAATAACATTTTTGCGTAGCTTTCAACATAAAGGTACTTTACACTTCAGTGTTGTTCATAGTTTTGGTAACATCCGGTATATGCAAGCAAAAAACTTACATATTAATACTTGTATTTTAGGTTTAAAACTATTCAGAATTTTTAATAGAGAATAAAATTTTCTTAAAAGTTAAGAATACAAATTTTTCCCATTTGTGTCCAAGTTAGTGCCGGACACGGTATACAATATACAGGGTGTCTCAACAGTGCGATCACGGAAGATTGTGTAAATCTGATTTCACTCATATATACAGAACGTCGAGGCGCAGATTTTAAAATTATTAGCTTGTATATAAGGTGTTCCATAAGGTAGTCAACCAAAACAATTTTTTTAAATGGAACAACTTATATTTCGGCACAATTTTGAATTCCTCGCATAATTTTACGACAATGAAAAACAACATTACCTACCCTAAACTTTATAATTTTTGATTAACTGGCATTTACAGAAAAACAACAGTCTGAGAAAAAATGTATATCACAATACATGTTTTTAATGTTATTGCGCACGCTTAGATTATGATTAAGTAAGAAGCGTTCTATTAGCGTGATTACCTACCAAATCCAAATTGTCCACAGGGTGGTCATAATGTGCAATAAAATATGGCAAATAGTGTTTCGTAAAATAGTTAATTTTTTTTAAATGGACACCATGTACCTAATTAACTTTTTTATATTCTACGCATCATTCTGCACACAAAAGTACTAGTACACACTAGTACTAGTACTAGTACTAGTACACACCAGTGCTAAAAAAATCAATTCTTCTATCAATAAGTGCTTCTATACCTACATTAACTATTAAACCAGCTAGGTATTTACCCAAATTACTGTTTTCTCGTATGATGTCATCTTTTTTTAATAAATCAAAACATTTGATCATATCTGCAATTCAAAACTATAATTTGTTGTTTTACTTATCTTAAAATAAAAGCAATTCATAACGCAACTCAACACCAAGCACTGTACATTTATTTTTCCATAAAGATTAATACTTAATATTGTTTTGCAAGAAATAGAAATTTACAACGGTACTTTTATGTAATTTTTTACGAAGAAGACAAGTTATTTCTGTAACGGTCTATTTTAGCACTAGTGTGTCCTTTACTTTACTTTTTTGTGCAGAACGATGCGTAGAACACAAAAAATTAATTAGATACCTGGTGTTCCATTTAAAAAAATTAGCTTTTTACGAAAAACTATTTGCTATATTTTGTTGTAGATTATGCCCAGCCTGTACACAATTTGAATATGGTAGGTAATCACGCTAATAGAACGATTCTTAGTTAATCATAATCTAACCATGCTTGTAACAAGTATTGAGATATACAATTTTTCTTAGACTGCTGCTATTTCCTTAAAAATGTCAATAAATTAAAAAGTATAAAGTTTAGGGTAGGTAATGTTATTTTTCATTGTCGTAAAATTTTGCGAGGAATGCAAAATTCTGCCGAAATACAGGTTGTTCCATTTAAAAAAACAAGTTTGGGTTGGTACTACCTTACGTAACACACTGTATACACTTCCGAGATCGCACTGTTGAGACATCCTGTATATTCGCACTTAAACTTATTAAACTTATATGGCTGTAACCACTTTATTTAGGTATTATATTTTGTAATTTAAAATAAATTAAACAGACTTTTGATATAAAGCTGGATATAAGAGTTAAGAAACATTAGTTTTTAAGAGCAAACACATCTCCAGCTAGGAAATAATTAAACTGTAAACTTTTAGATAAATTCTCAACCTTAAAATGCTTATTAAATCCTGTGGAAGTTAGATGCAAGAGCAAACACGGTTACACCCAACATAAACATTTAAACTGTGAAGCGCGCCCGCACTCATACAGTAATCAAGTTTTTATGTCGGGCCGGCACGTCCAATGTAAACAGCGTTGACGAATTAAAATTTATTACAGCATTAAATTTCACAGATAAGGCACTGGCGAGCGACGACTATAGAGAAGGGGTGTTGGGGGTGTGTGGGGAGGGTAAGTGTCAGATTTGCAATGCAAATGGCGAGGACGGTCGGCCTGACGGTTTTATTTAATTTTTAATTGCGCCCCAGTTAAATGTATATCAGAGAAGATTATGAATCGAGATGGTCTCAAGCGCACACAGCTTGTAATTTTGCTAATACAAATTTCATTGTCTGGGCGGAAACTAATTTTTTTGTAGCGGTTATACGTCAGGTAATGTAAATAAAATAAATAAATAGTAATGTAAATGTGTTCTAAATGTGTTCTCAAATATATCAAAGTGTATATTACCATACAAATATAAAATCGCTACGATTTGTCGTTACGTGTAAGCCGGCTTAAGTTTCTGCGACATCAGTTGCGCGCTATATATTACCAATAGCAGTTGTTATACTACTAAAATCTTATACATTTTACAAAACCCTATAAATCTTATATAGTCCATTCAAATGGTGTTTTGGCCAGGAAAAAAATATAGAAGTTTTGTTTGCTGTCATTCTATAGGGTTTTTGGGGTGCTGAATCCGAATTTCAACTTTGCTACTTCCCACGGGTTCACAACGAAAATCGTAAAAAGCAAGTAAAATTTTCGACTTTTCTTCAGTATTTGTCATAAAACTATGCACTTTTCGACGTAGACCACTATGCACAAAAATAAAGTACACTAAATTTCCTATAAAAAGCACCCCCAAGTATATTTTTTGGTAAATGGTTTGGCCGCTAGAGCGCGCTGGAGGAAGGCCAAATTTTCTTACTTTGTTATGTGTATGTAATCACAAAAAAGCTTAGATTCGGATAAAACTACATTAAATTCTCAACAAATTGCATAACTTAATTATTAATAATAACTTAATTTATCTGATGTAGAAATATCCAACAGCTCTAGTATTGGTAGAAAGAGACTAGAAGCGACCGCGCGGTCCCTTCTAGTTAAGGAAAATAACAATATTCTTCTTTAGATGAGTTAATTGCATTCCATGTAAAATATTATTGCTTTTATAATAACATGTTCATATTTAAAAAAAGTAAGTCAAAGATCCAATTCTTACATCAAATAAGTATAGTATTTAATTAAAATTGTACAATCTTAAAATAAGAGAACCGGGCAAACAACGGATTTCTTTAATGAACGATATATATTCTTGCGTATATATAAAACTTTTGTTGCTTCGAATTGAGACAACGTTTCGTTGTGTGTTGTGTAGTGGCGAAAGCTGTTGGGGGATGTTAAGGCGTGGATTATTATTATTATTATTTATTGGAACTCTCTGATACATCTCATTAAATATATTAAACCTAGATAATATAATTTAGATACAACTAAAATTACACTAATAGATTTTGAGAAGTAATGAGGATCATCAGGGCAAATTGGTAGTACCGAGCTTCGCTGAAGCCTAGGGTACTCCCTTTGCGGGTATCACTGCAGCTCCACCCAATTTTGAAAAACAACGCCCTTTATGCTTTTTTATTGCAACACAAGTTTGCAAGGCAAAGGAAAACTGCAGAAACCCCGTATAGCGTTACGTAAAAGTCAGTAAAAACACAGGCAGATATTTATTAATAGACATATACAAAGGAAGGTAAAGATGAAAAGTAGTACGATAGCAGTAAATTTAGGATACTTTATGATAAA
The DNA here is from genome assembly GCA_963966075.1 of Aphodius sticticus. NCBI lineage: Eukaryota > Metazoa > Arthropoda > Insecta > Coleoptera > Scarabaeidae > Aphodius > Aphodius sticticus. Next base: position 15,938,690 of record OZ014507.1, read on the forward strand.
ACTCTCCTCAAAATATTCGCACTTCCCAAACAGCAATTTCTTGAATTTCCCAGGGCGAAATTTTGCACGGCAACTCCTTGACATGTTTACTATAATTTAGAGTAACTGCTCCCAATGAACCTACAATCACCGGAATAATGTTTACTTTCATTCCCCACATACGTCCAACTTCTATCGAGAGATCCTAATATTTAAGTTGTTTTTCAAGCTCCTTCCTTACAACACTCATCATCAGTCCGGTGTGTTGTTAAGCTGCTACTGCATATAATAACCTTGATGACCTTCTTGACAATGTGTCGAAAAAATCATTTGTTTGTCCATATTTACAGGTTTAATTGATATTTATTCTGTAGGAAGTCCCTTCATGCCTGTGCGGATCTTCCATCACTCGATTTCGCGGAGTCATTTGAAATGGAAATTTTATCAAAATTTATTTACTACACTCGAAAATATTCAGGAACAAATACAAAATGTTCCCAAAAATACTAATTAATAACAAACACTATTTTTAACCAATATTATCTCAAATAAATTTGTAAAATGTATAGAGATTGGAGGTCACCATTTTAACCAATATTTCCATTGATATAGTCATTACATTGAATTTGTATGAATTTAATAAAACAATTGACAGGAAAAGTTTTGTTAAGCTTTATTTAAAATTTAATAGCAGACATATGTCTGTGGCGGTATTTTAGGGCTAAAAATGGCCCATATCTTTCTATATCTTTTTTGAATTATTTGCAATATTTTAGTGCATGAAGAATCAAATTATTTCTGAGCTGCTAGAAACTTGTTTGAAACCATTTATGATTAAATTCTATTTAGAATGGAATATTCTATCAATTCAATTACATAGGAGTACTAGTTTGTACACAGCGTGTTCATAATATTGGCCTACACCACCTATCAAGCAATTATCATTTCAAACATTTCGAATTCGTTGTTGAAACAATTTTACACAATAAAATGTTATACTTCCAAATGTTACAATCTGTATTTTATGAATCTACGTATTCTTTCACAGAAAACAGGACTAGCGTACTAACGTCTAATGATTTACTGTTTTGGAGTTATGTAGTTGCATTATTACGCCAATTGTATGAAAAAAACCGGGTTGCTTATTTTGTTACAAGGAACGACTTTCATTGATTATTATGATTCTATATAAAATAAAACTTCTCATAATTTTTCACAATTCTGGTGGTACGTGGTCAGCTATATAATAATTTTGTAACATTAGATTTTGATTAAAAGCTTTAAACTTAGTATGTGATCTAACATCTAATTAAATAAATTGTAATCATACTTAGATAACTTCTGTTTATTTTCCATAAACTAAGAGACTTCACCTATGTATTTGAGTTGTAACCGACGTTATCTTTAATGGTAATAACGTAAACCATCGTCTGATTGAACAATAAATAAATCCTACATTTTTTTATCCATCTCTGCTGCCTAGCTTGATTTCCATAGTGCCGTGATTCTGGCCACGCATAATTTTTAAACATAAACCCCATAAGTACGCGATAAAACCATAAACGTCCAAATAAAACTTACCTCTGTATAAGCTTACAGTCACGCATGATATTTGCCAGAAAATCGAGCAAATTCACTTGAATGGCCGAACACAATATCACAAATCACATTGTCCCTATTTACAACACCATTTCACGGTTGCATTTGATTATTTATAAACAAATTATCTGTCTATTGGTTGAGAATAACACTAACCAAGTCACAGCCGCAATATTTCAGTTCGTATTTTCGTTTTGAAACCGATTTTTTCACATCGGTTTCCGCGCTCGGTCAGGTATGCGGTCCCTACCACGAGTCTGTAATTGCGCGTACCTCCACTTTTGTCTCTGTCTATTTTGGAGTGGCAGCGCGTTTCCAAAAAAACCGCACCATTTCCTTGTCTAACATACTACGTTCATATCAACTTCACTTGTTGTTTGTTTGTTACTTTCAAATCTTGTTATCGATATTTTACACACTTGCCAATGTCCAATCGAGTTGAAATTTTTGCATATGGACAGATTTCCTGTGACAATGCATGAATAATTCATTGAAATATAATAATAGACACCTAGATCTATTCGATCCCTATACTGTATCCAAATTTCCTACTTCAAAGCGTTAGCGAAAATTATCATTTGAATAAACATATCTCCTTGCGCCGTATTAATGTAAGAAACGACCGGAGAATACCATAGGGCATAGGCTATAAAACCGTTTAACTTGCGAGAATCAAAAACTGATTCAGGGGCTTACTTTATACACGTCAAGGTTTCAAAAAATGAAAGAAAAAATTTTCGTTTTTCAACCGGTTACATGAGAACCTCCCCTTAATTGACAATAAACTATTTGAAATAACACTTGTAGAGTAATAAATAAAGCTCCTTTTGTCTATTACATACTACAAATGATAGATCTACAAAAGATACCAAACCGAACAATTTTATCTGGAACAATTACGAATACTTTCTACTACCACCACTAAGTAGTAGATTAACTAATAATTGCCAGCAAGAAAAAGTGGAGTCATTAAGGAGATTGTGATCTTAATTACGGGGACGCGATCTCGAACAAAATAAACGACTTTCCTCCTCTGTAGATATTTTACTAGCAAGCCTTAATATTCCTTATTTTCCATTTCAATTCCAGAGACCCTCATCCAGAGAACGAATTAAATAGCCGACCTCATTTACATTTACATTCAGAAGAAAAGGGGAAGGTCACCATGGTTTCCAAGGATACGAATTACACATTTTTGCGAATGAAATTGATTAATTATTTATTTCGAAATAGCCGTTGAAAAGATGAAAGAAAATGTTGCGGTGTAGTGGACAAAAAGGACAAATTATGTTGGGAACTGGAGAGAAAGATTAATCGAAGGCTTTTTTCGGGGCTTCAGTGATATGTAGCGGGACGTTTAAGGAAACGTTAGACTCATTTGTTAGTGTTTTCGGCGATTCTCTTCTCCGTTTTGCGATTTTGCGCTTCCTCCCTAACCTTTTTACGCCCATTAAACACGATCTGCAGTTCCGTCTTGCCTCATTCTGTTATACTGCGAGCAAAAGACTTGAGGAATGCAGTCCGTAACTTCTTTTGTTACTGAAGGTATTAGTTAGACTTGAAGTTAGAGACTTAGAACTCGCTAAACTTAGAATAGAATATTAGCACGTAAATGGCATTGAGAAATTCTTTGTTAATTTGATAGGAAATGATTTGTATTATCTACGTATAATAGCAACTTGAAATTGAATTCTGATTTCGATTAAGATTAGTTACACTAATTTAGTATCTAAAATAAATTTTCCGAGGGCGTCTCTCAGATATTTACTCAAACAAGGACATAATATGAAAATATAGCGACATCAAACTTCGTTTAAAACATCGCTAGTTATTTACTTTGAATATTCACAAATATTTTGACATTTTCTTTACAACGATACCAAATAACTAACAATTAATTTTAAGATAATGCTTTTAATTAATCTGTGTAATTTACTGTACCTATTATTTTAATTTAGAAAGAAGTTTAGAATGTATTTTTACAAATGTGTAGGAATTAGGTTACAGGTATATAGGCTTACCATAATTATGTAGGTAATTATAAACCGGGGAAGAATTGACTTTTGAAAATAAATATAAAAGAAATATGTAAGTATTCAATTAAACGAATACTTACCAAATACAACGTAATTTGAACACAAAACAACAAAAAAGTAAGACATGATTTTGTTTTTTGTGACAAGAGATGTGACATCCCTTTTAAATTTTTTTTCAAGATTCAAGCCAGAATTCTACATCACCCAAATGTGAGACGTGCTAGTTCATCATCTACAAAAAAACAATGGAATAATATACTTTTTGTTACAAAAAAAAAGAGTTTACACAAAGTTTATTATTTAAGTTTACCAAACTTAAATTAATAGACAATTTACAATTTTCAATTGTCATTTTTTTGGAAATTTTCTGAAATAAGGCCGCATAGTATTTCTGCACCGAATTAAAATGACAATTAAAAGATCTATCAAAATCGGTAAGAAAGTGTCAATGACGTCATACGCCAATTATACGATTTAGCGATTTAAAATTGGATTTTTACAACAATGTGGATTTCAATGATTAAAAATCGACGTGTTTGAGAACTTTGTGCTACCCTATAAATCAAAATCGAAATCTAACCTCAAACTCGGAAGTAGTCGAGGTATTTGCTTACACAGAACGTAATAAAATGGCGTACGTATGGTGGAAACAAAAAAAAAGTTAAAAATTTAAAGCAACATGGTCCTAAAGTACCAGAGTACTAGTTACGACATCATTGATTAAAATTGTATACAAATCTTTTTGGTCGACGCATAAATTGAAACATAATATCAACACTGTTCTAGCTATGATGCACAGAATTATCAATATATGCGAAACATGAATTGTAAAGTATAATCAATTAAATTTAAAAAAAAAATTTTACAAAACAATTATCCCGAAAGAATTCTAAACAAACTCTTATTTTCCGCAACTATTATTAATGAAAATGTCACAACTCAGACTAGTGGTACGACAGATAATACTGAGAACCCTATCATTTACAAAAAGTTGACATATGTGCCTGAGTTGACAGAAAAACTAATAAATGTGTTTTCAATTGTAGTGCAGGCAAATTAAGTTGAGAGTAGGTATTAATTGTAGACAGGAGTTTTATCATTGGAAATGGTAAAGGGGCTCATAGTGAATGTAAAAAAAAATAAATGCAGGTCATGGGGTGGTATAGTGTTTATTTTGGAGGGTTGAAAGCGGGTGCAAAGTATATCATTGCGTTTTCCGGAGAAACTTGACGTTTTATCCAAAAACGTCCTATACCGAGTTGTAGATCATAAAAAAATCTATAACATTCATATGAGTCACTTTTTACTATGACCTCAAAACTTCCGAGAAAAATGCGAATGCCAATGCCAAAACGAATTTTCTGTTTTTTATTTTTCGTTGTCGCAACAATAATTCAATTTTAATCAAATTTTGTGAAAGCGTGCCTTTTTATACCTTAAATAAGCATACATTTTTTTAATACACAAAAAACAAGAAGTTTTTGAGATATTTAGTTTTTTCCGTCAAAATCAGTCTTTTTTTTAAAAGAAATTCTGTGGTGAAAAATCATCGTATAGAGTTCTTCTGGGACTCATTTTCGTTGTTTTTACATGTACTTATTGATACAATAGTAAAATTAATAGTCCCTATTTAGCAACATGCTCAAAAATTGAAAGAGCTCTAAAACGACTTTTGCAACAGTGAATTTTTCAGTAATTGTTCATTATTTGTTTAAATTTTTAAGAAAACGACATTCAATTTTGCGGAAAAAAACACTAAGGAAACTGTCTATCATTTCTACACTCATGCTACAACCATTAACTTAGAATAAGAAATCTTCAGATAAGTAAGCAAAATAATCAGTTTTTGTCTTAGAATCAAAAAGTATCCAATACAAAAGTTGTAGGTCAAGAAAAAATCTACAACTCTTGTAGAGGTTACTATATAACATAACCTTAAAACTTCCAAGAAAAATTGCGAAAAATGCAAAGATTGGCATAGTTATTTATTTTTCATTTTTTATTTGTAAATCTGTAAATATATATTGACAGGGTGGGGTCGTTCGGAAAGAGATATTCGAAAATGCAAGTCGCGGTAGGTGCAGCGTGTCGTATACTGACGATGCCTGTCTCTCCGTCTGGATTCCACGTTGTCAGTAAGGCCCTACGAGGTGCGCCAAGTTAATAGTTTCCTCTAGGCCGGTGAGCGAACTCATGTGCCAGGGTTGCGTGCCGTCTTTTATGCTGCTTGGTCCAAGATCGTGTGTCGACACGTAGTGGAAAGGGGCTCCTATGCCCTCGCTGGTCATTGTGCGATGGTGGCGACCTCGAAAGCGCTATTACGGAGCGCACTGCGATTAGGGGCGTGTTACAATATTAACTTTTGTAATTTATAATTATTAATTATTAAAGTACTGTTTCTACTGTATTGATGTTATCACATTTTTAACTACTTTAGTAGATTTTTTCATAAACAGTTTGTGATTTTTTAAAACATAAATCATTTACTTTCAGAAGTTTCGTCAAAACTAAATTAAAATCATGAATACCAAAAAAAAATCATTTTTCCCATTTTTCTCGGAAGTTTTGGGGTTATGTTATACAGTAACCTCTACAAAAGTTGAAGATTTTTTCTTGACCTACAACTTTTGTATTGGATACTTTTTGATTCTAAGACAAAAACTGATTATTTTGCTTGCTTATCTGAAGATTTCTTATTCTAATTCAACGGTTATAGCGTTAGTGTAGAAATGAGAGACAGCTTCCTTTCTATTTTTTTTCGGACAATTGAATGTAGTAACCAGTATTGCAATTTTCTTAACAATTTAAACAAATAATGAACAATTACTGAAAAATTTACTGTTGCAAAATCGTTTTTGAGTTTTTTCAATTTTTGAGCATGATGTTAAATAGGGACTATTATTTTTATTATTGTATCAAAGAGTACATGTAAAAACAACAAAAATGAGTCCCAGAAGAACTCTGTACGATGATTTTTCACCACAGAATTTCTTTTCTAAAAAAATCTGATTTTGACGGAAAAAGCTAAATATCTCAAAAACTTCTTGTTTTTTGTGTAATAAAAAAATGTATGCTTATTTAAAGTATAAAACGGCACGCTTGCACAAAATTTAATTAAAATTGAATTATTGTTGCGACAACGAAAAATAAAAAACAGAAAATTTGTTTTGGCATTGGCATTCGCATTTTTCTCGGAAATTTTGAGGTCATAGTAAAAAGCGACCCATATGAATGTAGTAGATTATTTTATGATCTACAACTTAGTATAGATCGTTTTTGGATAAAACGTCAAGTTTCGCCAGAAAACGCAATAATATACTTTGCACCCGCTTTCAACCCTCCCAAATAAACACTATACCACCCCATGACCTGCATTTATTTTTTTTACGTTCACTGTGAGCCCCTTTACCATTTCCAATGATGAAACTCCTGTCTACAATTAATACCGGTTTTTGCTTATAATCAGTTAATTTGCCTGCACTATGAACTTACAACAAATAATCTAAAAATAGCAGAACATTACCCTTTCACTATAAATAGGTTATTTAGCAGAATAAAAGATAAAACACCCTTCTTGTAGCAATCGAACGTCACTTACAACATACCGTGTAAGGATTGTGCCGGTAGGTACATTGGCCAGACCTGTCAATTATTAAAAAAACGAATCAGTTCACATAAGAGCGACGTAAAGACCGGTAAGGGCAATTGTGCTCTTGCACAACATAGTCTTAGTATGGACCATGTATTTGACTTCAACAACGCTTCTGTTTTGGATTCAGAGGTCAATTACTATGGTAGATTGTTTTTGGAAATGGTCGACATTAATAACACTCCTAACACTGTCAACTTCAAAACGGACACGCGTCACCTTAGTACTATCTACTCTTATATTTTCAACATCGCTAACAGCAAATCTAATCAATCAATCACGAGATCGCGACAGCAATTTTGAAATTCAAACCTTAGTACCTTCAGTACAGATAGAGACCGTTGCATTTTTGTCGTTCCCTTTATATCAAAAAACTTGTTTTCATATAACCGTATCGCATAGTATGTTACGACCACCACGTTGTAACACATCTGATATAAAATGTTAATGTCTACTGTAATTATGTTAGCTGACTTCACTAACTACGTAAGTAGGTTTAGTGTTTGTTTATTGTACCTGATTTTATCTTAAATTTGTAGTGTTTGATTGCCTGATGATGAAACAATAGAGTTTTGCAAACGAAAATTGTGGTTTTATGCTTATCCTGGATCTTACTGCTGAATAAAACGTTTACGTCTATACTACGAGATCTAAGAATTATTTTTCCTAATCTACAAATCTTATCACATCAAGAATCTTTTTCCCTCTGATGATAATAAAGCAAATATCTACTGGTAAAGTCAAAAAGTGAATTTGGTCAGTTGATATACAATAATTTATGATAAGAATATATTATATTGGAATTTCGAAAACATGAACTTTTTATAATTTAAAATATTTGTTTATCTTCTCGTGTTGGCCAAATATTTGTACGTAAACCGGGATAACTTGCTTTTAATATTAAAGCTTAACCCTGAATAGTATTAGACATTTTTTCTGCAAAACTACACGTAAATTCATCTAAAAGTCAACAGTATATTAAACCACGATTTGAACTGTTTAGCACCGTTTGAACTATCTACAATAATAACAAAAACAATATCTTTCTTACAACAATGGTGTAATCAAGTACAAATACTACTACCATTACAATTCAATAGACACTCATTGCATGTTCACGTTTCACAGGAAACGGTGTAGTAGAAAATTGCGAATAATTGAAAACAAACACTCAAAGTGGCAACTTTGATAAAAGCGGTTTCCGAAGCGTCCGTCTGAGCGCAGCGCATTGAAGAGAAATGCCGTACGAGGAAGGGAAATGGCTGCAATGCCCGGGCGAAAATGTAATACACCGGAATGGCCTTCATTTTCCCCGACACGGGCTGGCATTCTACCCTTACAGAGCGCACAGCGAGGGGCACTCTTTTTGCCTGCTTGATGAGGGTATCTGTTATTTGTCAAGTTAATAAGTCCATACGTCTCCCACGTTCGAACAAGTTGCCCCTAATATTTTAGTTGGATGATGCTTTTCACCACACACCGAGATGTTCACACCCTCAAACACATTTTCAAATGATAACTCCAATTTGGACATACGGCAGATGTTAATACTTACCTACGTCATAAAACAACTGTCATGGGTGACTATTAACATCAATTTCTCTTAACAAAGAAAGGTAATTATGTAAAAGTTATAAACACTGTCAATGTTAGTGCAACAATTTGTAGTATGTAAAGTTAAAATAATTTAATTTAATAATAAATATATTTTTCTGTCACTGATATTTTTTCATCTGAGATTTTAGGTTAGATTTAGAGTTTAGACTACGTACGACTATTGTGGCTCACCTACCATGGGCGCCCGAAGAGAGGGGCAAGGGCGTGCGCTTGCACCCCCGGCTTTCGATATAAGTGGGGAAAGATCAACAAGAAAAATAAGTCATAAAATAAGTCATGTTGGTTTATGGTGTTACAATCTTACAACTCTTAGTTACTAAGTTACACTTAAAAATTTAAATTAATTACGCAACACAAAATGGCAAAAATGTCAAGTTCGCTTTTAATTCACGTATGAAAGCTTACTAAAGATGACAAATGAATTTAGTTGTCTATTTTCGTTGCTTAGAAACGTCATTAGAAGTAAAATTCAGCTTATTCAGCTTGGCCACTCTATTCGAGATGTTAGAGGGGACCTCCAAGTTCCCCCTTCTGTTATTCAGCGTTCATGGAATCGGTTTCTGGAGGCTGGCCAAGGTCGAAATCGAAAAACTACTCAAAATCGAGACGATTTCTTGTCCTTTCCTCTCTACATTAACGTACTGCCACAGCACGGGACCTCCTAAACGACCTAAGACGAGCACATGGAATAGAAATGTCTGACCAAACTGTTAAAAACAGATTAAAATAAGCGAATACGAAACCAAGAAGACCTGTCCTCGCACCACACCTTACGTAGCATCACAAAGCAGCACGAATGAGGTCAGCTCTCTGGACGCCTGTACTGTTTACAGACGAGTCCAGATTTCGTTTAACTCGTTTAAGTCCTGGTGAACGCTACGCAGCCGCTACTATATAGGAAGTGGATAGATTTCGTCGTTGATCTGTGATGGTTTGGGCTGGAATCAGTATAGACAACAGAACTGATCTCGTTGTGGTTCCTGGTAGACTAAATGCCATGAATTACATCGACAACATCTTGGAGGGCCATAAGGTGCCTGCTGCATATGGCGTCCGACAAAATTTCATCCTAATGCAGAACAATGCACAGCCACATACCGCCGGCATCACCAGAACTTGGAATTCAGGACATGGAATGGCCGGCGTTAAGTCCTGACCTGAATCCTGTTGCACACGAGTGGGATCAGCTTGACCGACGTGTTCGCAAGCTCCCTAAACCTTAGTGGTGGTAATAATCCTTATAATCAAATGTCTAAAATAATAACTAGTAACATTAAAAAACCAGAAATGCCGGCTTATTTACAAAATCTTTCAAAAATGCTAAGACTAAACCTCTAGTTCCTTTGGACCCTTTTTAACAGAAAGCTTTTCAGCTCTAAGTTTGGCCATGAAACTTCTAAATATGAATTTTCGTCCCGATACCTTTAGTAGTTTCTCCGGAATCGTCGCCACAAAAAACGGGTACACACACACACACACACACACACACACACACACACACACACACACACACACACACACACACACACACACACCCACATCCACACACACACACAGACATTTTTTTGTACCTTGGTCAAAAATGTTCAGGGGACCCAAAAAGACGTATTTCCGCTAAAATCTCAAAAATTCTTTTTGGCGTGATTACAATACTTTACATACTACGTATGATAAAGTAAAAAAAATACGTTTACTTTGGAACCGTTATGTTAATAGGAACTGTTTTGCATATTTTGATGAGATATGCACGGTCCTGAAATATCAGAACATATTCTTTAACATTCTGAATTAGGATGCTTCATATTTTTTTTGCCAGCATCCCCTATTCAACATGTTATATTAGAATCCCAATCTCACTATTTATTTATAATTAAAAAATATAAACGTTTACGTTTGCTATCGGCTGTACAAAAACATCGTACACAAACTACAATAAATTTACAACCCAGAATTAATAACTAAATAATAAATAAACTTGCGAATTTACACATCAAAAAATTTTACAGATATCCAGATACTTAATTCGTTAAAAGTACAATATTTGAAAATAATAAATTATTATATAATATATAAATTATTAAATTAAATATGTAGGTATATATAATAAATTAGTTTGGTCATCTACCAAACCAACAAAAAAAGCAAAACCGAAGAAGTGACAACTCATTATTTTTAAGCAGAATATTTAAACTGAGTGTGATTTTGAGAAAATAATATGTGCGCCTTTTTTAAATTTTTGTTGTACTGGTTTTCTCAATAACAATTAACAATTTTTACTTTAATTCAGATTCTACAAATACTATATCATAATTTATCATTTATAGTATATCGTATAGTGCATATTATGTATTTTTGAGAAACTAAGTAATTGGAAATCAGTGAAAATGTCTGGTGTTTTTCCCCAAAAGCGAAAGGTTACTTTGGTTACCGGTTACTCTACTAGGTTTAGAGTTGCTAACCCAATGGCCGGTTTTAGTTTAGGTACACTTCAAAATAGACAAACACAAAACGAAATCTTTTTTTTTATAAAGCATGAAGCAGATCTTCAAAGTTCCAACAAATTGATGTAAATATGGCACGAATATGGCCCCCTCTTGTCATTTTTTTGTGCCTGTGTTTTGTCGCGCTGGAACTTAAGGCAGGACATGGATGTGCTTTCTACCGGATACGCAGTAGGTGAGAAGATTGATGATGAAGGATTACAATGTAGATGGACGAGGCCGCATCAGAAAATAATAAATATAAGTGAAAGTGAGGAGACAGAGAGAGAGAGAGGGATAGAGAGAGAAAGAGGGAACGAGAGAGCGGTGTGTCACCCTGTCGCCGGCGAGAATTGTAAAGTGATATTGCTTGTGATGTATTATTTTGGGAGTTAGGTTGTTCCTGCACGGTATTTTTTGTTGTGTTGGTGGCGAATGCGTGAGCAACGAATCGGAACGCCCCTTGAGACTTAAGCTCCGAACCCACGAATAAATCTTCTTTCGAAAGAACGAGTTTCAGGTACACTCTGCACAGAAATCTGTCACAACAGTTTCGCTACTTATAGGACTAGAAGGGTGAACTGATGACATACTATTGATAATGTAGAACCATAGACTATTCTTATCATTTGACATTCATTAGAAATTAGAAGATCAAAAAAATTGATTAATAAAATATATCTGTTTCTGCAACTCAGTCATTCTCACTTTGCGAAAAATATATCTATCTTGACTCCATAAATCCTTACTTATGTAGTATTTAAATAAAATATTTTATGATTGTTAATTTCAATAATGAATGGACCAGTTCTTGAGGAAGACAACTACCAAAACAGGTTCTCCACTTTTCTCAATTTCTCAAATACTAGAGATAATTCAGAACTTCTGGCAGATTCAGATTCTATCAGTCAGTTGTTGCGAGTTACCGGGCGGTCGTTTTAACTTGAGACTCCTAAATATCTCGAGAAATATGCATGGTATCGACAAAAGTACCTTAAATAAACTCGTAGGACGCAAAGGGGGAAGTCAGATGGCGATATCAGTTTCATTGCAGATGGCGCTGCAATTGGAGAAAATGAGGTTAACTTCATTTTTACTTTATCATACGCAGTATGTAAAGTATTGTAATCGTGCCAAAAAAAATTTTTGAGATTTTAGCGGAAATATGTCTTTTTGGGTCCCCTGAATTCTATTTCATCGAGATCGGTCGTACTGCATTAAAACTAGTAGCCAGGATGTGTCAGATATTTGACTGTAATGCCAGTAGGTAGTCATACGCTAATGTATTGAGAATACCTACTGTTAATATAAGCTGCGTTCGGATATTGTACACCGTAAGAGCGCGTTTGGATAATCGGGTAGGGTACGGTGAGAGTGACCGTCAAACGGCGTTTATCTGCATATAAGAGAGAGACAGCCGACCCTGGTTATCTGAGCATTGCTCTCCCCATACCCTACCCTGACAAACCGTACCCGCTCTTACACTTTTTACACCCAATAACACGTAAGTGTCATTTGGACGGTGTACTCGGGGGTCAATGGAGTACAATATCCGAACGCAGCTTTAATCGACATATATGTCTACTTCTACTAGTTTTATTTTAAGTAGACGTAGCCGATCTCGATCAAATAGAATCTCATGCAGCTAAACAATTAATTTTATATATAGTATGATAAAGTCACGTGCCTGGCCACATCAGATTTTTTTAAATGGGAATACCCAACCTTTTTTTATCAAATTATGATTTTACGCTAAATAAGAAGAAATTTTTGTCTAAAATTTTTTTTCGTACGATGCATTTTTTTTTCGTGCGTAAACAAACCGTATGCGCATGACGGGGCAACGCGCGAGATACTAAAACGTGTCCCCCTTATGCACATACCTTCCTATGTTGTACCATGAATCGACATGATAGTCGTCGCTTTGACTGCAACACGGCGAGCGCATCCCATGCAGTGGCAGCGGTTGTAACTACGGCAGACGCCACAAACTTCCATCGTCAATAACTTTTGATAGATGCATCGTACGAAAAAAATGTTCAGACAAGAGATTCTTCCCATTTTCGTAAAATCATAATTTGATAAAAAAAGTTGGATATTCCCATTTAAAAAAATTAAGTTAACCACATTTTCACCTATTGCAGCGCCATCTGCAATGAAATTTATACCGCCATCTCATTTCCCCCTTTGCGTCCTACAAGTTTATTTAAGACACTTTTGTCGTACCATGCATATTTCTCGAAATATTTAGGAGTCTCAAGTTAAAACGACTACCCGGTATAATAAAATTATTTTTAATTAACTTTGGGGCCTGGTCGCAACCGCTAAATATTATTTTAAATTCTACAAAACCACTGTAATCAGATCATAAAACTATTTAAAAACTAACCGTTTGAAAAAAAATACAAGAACTACCTTTCTCTTCAAGATTTATATTACATTACAATGAAAATATAACGGTAACAAACAAATAAAAAAAAACAAACGAATATCTTCAGTCACGGTCTTCAGTTTTGCTTGTCTGGATGTTATTAATTTAAAAATGACTTTACGAAGTTACTGACTTACGAAGTTTACTACAGTACTACCACATATTAAACGCAAAATACTCTAGATTGCACATTAATTTCTAAATTTATATAAAAACAATGAATCAAAAAAAAAAAGAAAAAATATTATATTGTACCCGTTTTACAATTTGACGTCTTAGGCCGCACACTGAATGAGCAGGTAGCAAGCAAGCAGCAAGCAGGCAGCTAGCAGCGTGGATTTTGCTTCCTAGCCACATTTTGCACGACGCATACCGCACACTGAGAGAGCACAGCAAGAGCACAACACCCAAACATTACGTTTGTTTGATGTGAGATTTAATTTCTACTAAAAGAAGGCAATGAGCCTAAAATTTTGGCGAGTATGATAATTTGTTAAAAAATAAGTACTCACTGAAAATAAACTTATATATTATGTATTTTTAATGTTCATGCATTCTAAGCTAATTTATAATTTAAAGAACAGGTGGCTTATTCACAATGTCATGCAAAACATTAGTAGCCATGTCGTCGTCATCCGAGGATGACGATTTTCTTATGTGGCGTTTAATTAGAAAACGTAGGAGAAGTTACTGGGTTCATCCGTATAATAGTAATTTTAACTCGTTTATTGCTATAATCATACAAACTTGGATTGTATAGAACCGGGATTGTCCTCAACAGCAGTTTATTCCACAAAAATAGTATATTGTTTGACGAGCTCATAACTATGGATATAAATCGCGAGCATGAAGTTTTTAAGCGAGCCGTAGGCGAGCGTGTACACATGCGACCTATTGGCCGTTTTGTCCGAGTCGAATACGACGTTTTATCGACCACTCATAAATTCAATTTTATATCAAATATTTTAAATGGATTTGTCAATGATGGCGATGCGAACTGTCACATAACTGTCATCCACGTAGGTTTTGACAGACTTTGACACTAGCATTGTATAATGATGACAGTTCGTTCAAATAATGAAGTCATTATTTGAATGAACTGTTATTATTATACAACGCTATAATCATTGGCGTGTATCATGATAGGGATTGCATAGTCATAGATACGTATGCAATGAACTGATTATATCTGAGTCGTAGATAAACAAAATTATTATTAATTATTACAGTATGTCCATGGAAAAGGTGTTGAATAGGAAAAAAATAAAATAAATTTAATGATTACAAATAAATAAAAGTAGGCAGATTTTTTCGAAAATTGGTATTGGTCGAGACTACCTTTTACTTTTTAGCTACTTTTCCTAGTAACTTATTTCCATATCTTCTCAAATTTAATGCACTTTACTCTTGTACCATTTAAAGTTTTTCAATTTTCTGAACACCGCGCATAAAATATGCTAAATGTAACTTTTTTCGATAAAATTAAAAATAAAGAAGCTTTTCCTATTCAACACCTTTTCCGTGGACATACTGTAGATGCATATATAATATATAATTTATCATCTGCAAATAAATTATTGAAAATTTTAGATCAAAAGTTTAAGGCAAAAATTTGGGTCAAATAATATTTTAATTTTGCTAATTTTTCACTGACGAGGCTGTAGTTCGTTTATTAAAACTATCCTATTTTTGCGTCTAGGTCAACATTTATGATAATTGGCTAATTTAAAAATTCATTACAATATGTAGTCACAAAATCACAGAAATCAAGATTCGTTGGATGCTGCTTGTGTGCGAAGCAGCAAAAAGACGGCTGACAGAAAACACGCATACAGCAAGCAGCGTGCATTTTGTACCCTGGAGCAAATGCTCGTTCAGTGTGCGGGTCTACATATCAATACATGGGACCGTTTTTTGCACCTTGATGCTTTTGCTGCGTGTTTGCTGCCTGCTTACTGCCTGCTCGTTCAGTGTGCGGCCTACCTTATAGAACTCGTATATTAATATACTATTACATACGCCAGTGTTTTGTCACTGAAAGGTCCCATTACTGATGTGATTTAAAAGTGACTTAAATTTGAGCTCGACGAAACATTTCAGCAGTGTTTTTGACGTAGGTACGTATTTTGGAATACTAACAAAAAAATAACGCAAGTAATAAAATAACAAAATAAAATTACAATTACAAATTCTTAAGATGAAACTGATCCAACAACGAAGAAGTTGCCGCATAAGTCATGTTTTGATACGGCTACGTTATGATCCCAAGCGAATTAACAGAAACGAGCATACCACCCTATTGTGCTAGAAGGCAATACCAATAATGGCGAAATTCACTTATTTGCTGGTAGCGTGGGCTCAGATTGCATTAGGGTTCTCCAATTTTGCCGAATTACCGGCGAAATGTGCATGGCGTACGTGCGCTGAATCGAACCGCCATGTGAAGAATTTAAGTTTCAGCGTGCATTTCAGCTGGTCCGCAACAGGACTACGGATGCTGCGGTTTTGGAGCGCATCCTGCTCGGTCCGGACTTAATAAAAATTCTCAACCGCAGTCGGGAAGTTCGATATCTCTCTCTCGCTTGTGGTAACGCGAAGTACTGCTGGATTAGCAGTATTAAATTGTTATTCGTTAAATAGTATCGTTAAATCGTAAATTCGTTTCGTCAAGATTGCTAAAAACATTTAAGTGACTTTGGAAATACTACCGACATGACATGAGTCAATTTAGACCAGGCAATAGAGATTTTTTCGTGACAAAAATAGTATCAGCAAGCCGACGGTCCCAGGTCACGTAGAACAGGCCGTAGATGAATTGTGATGTGTTTTCGACTCGCAAATATCAGTACTTAATTTTTTATAAACAAAAAGCCACAAAAAATCGTGCTTTTTTCGTTTTTCGCTTGTAAAAGCTGAACCGATGGAGCAATCTTCATGCTTTCAACAGACGAATTGTAGAGAATGAAAAGGCGAAAAAAATAAACCCTACACGGACTCGAAATTCGGAGGAAATTCGGAAAAATTGGAGAAATCTGCTTTTTTCAAGAATTCATATCTGCGTCATTTTCAAAGTTGTTGCGCAGGCTTTTCGCGAGAAAGTAGCGATTGATGGGTACGGCGACCCTGGATGCGTCATGGTTCTATTTTAATTTTTTTCAATGTATTTCGAAAGTAGAAGTATTGTGCTACAAAACGTCTATTCTGATTTTCCGTTAAAATGTTGCGAAACAGGCGAAAAATGCTTGCAAACATAACCGAAAACTGCTGCGCGCTCCAAAGCCGTCGAGTAGAGGGGGTAGGCGGCCGACGCGGGGAAGCGCGTATCTATAGTAATCAGAACCTGAATATGAAACCAGAAATTAGGAAATGTGCCAAGTTTTTGAGAAAAATAATAATTTTTGGGTTCTTGGCTGTTTTTTACCACGGCTTTTCTAAAAACTAGACTAAATTCGGAATTTCTGTTTTCAGATTCAAAATCTACGAAAACAAAAGCAAACCAGAAACAGTTATTACCGATTTTGTTCATTGTGGGTCAGGATAGTCAAGTAGCTTAGATTATTGTATTTTTCATAAATTGAGATTAATTGATTTTTTATACTCTTTTTTATATTATAAAATTACACTTATGCCCGATTTCAAGCACCTTGGGGCACAGGTTATTATATAGTTAATCAATATCAAAATTCACAGGAATTAAATGTGGATATAAAGGATAAACACTCATTGATCAGGGAATTTGAAATGATTCTGTATTCTAAAACCAGTTGAACTAACTAAAATTGATGTCTGACTGACAAACCAAAACAAGTCATTAAAACAGTTTACAATATCAAATAAAACCAATAGAGATAAAAGCTATATATGTTGTTCAGTTATTTGTTCTCTTACATCCAGCTAATAATGTTGAATTCAAGAAGTAAACAAGAGAATTCCTACGAGTAATGAATTGCTCTGCGATAACAATACACAAACAAACAAAAAAAAACGAAGTCGTAGTTCCATAAATACCATCCCCATCTTCACTTTATCTGGAATGTTTCGTCCGTTGTTGTTTAGCGAAATATCTCAGAAGCACCTTTACTCCATTAGGTACGGCAGTACAAACAGATAGAAAAAACCCGTCCGAAGCAGAACCGTAGAATTTATTTCAGATATTTTCCCGTTGCAAATGATGATGGCAAATTCGTCTAGACGTCTTTTCGTCGTTCTTGTTCTTATTGAATTTAGCTCCACCCAAGCTTACTTTTTCTCTAAAATTACATGCGATAAAAGCACTCTACCAATACAGCAAAAAATATCAAAAAACTAAAATTACTCCACGAGCAGGCATTGATAATGTTTTATAATATTCACAATATTAGATTTTAAATTATTATAAAAACAATAAAATTAATATTAATATAAATAAATAATATTTTATATAAAGCGGGTAATATAAATTTTCAATTTGCTTATTGATTGAACGCTCTTTGGTAACACGTTCATGAGAAAAATTATTTGGAAAAAGGTATCGGAGTGACGTGTCTCGTGGCGATAACAACTGAATACAGGTTTTTGAGGCCGTTTGTGAAATAACTGTGGTCGACTCTCCGATTCTAACGTAAAATTTTTGTAAATTATCATCTCATTATTTGATTAGCAACAATTAGGGAAATATATTCATCGCACTTTTATACAGCTGTGGTAAGATAAAATTGGGACAGTATTTTGCCTAATGCGCAGGGGTATTTTTAAACCCAACACAACAGTACATGAATAACTATAAAATGTTCGCAAAATATCTTGAAAAGAAGAAGAAAAAAGCAAGACGGAAATTGGCTAAAAGTGGACGAACACATATCAGGCATGTTGCAACATGACTGGCACCTTTATGGACTCTACCATGTAAATGGTATTTGTATTTGTGTTTTAAATGAGATTTTATAAACACCTCCATAAAAATGCATCTAAATAAAGAAATTAAAAGCAGTTTTTTAAGTAGATTGCTATAACTTAAAAGGTCACAAAGTTAATTGGAAATGTTAAAAACAAATTTAGACTTTATTTTTGACGACTTTGTTGATCAAAACCTCTGTCTGGCTTTGATATCCATTTTGTAAAAATAATTCTAATATAAAACCACATTTTTAAAAACTTAATGGTATTTTTACGTCAATTCATTGGTATCATATACATTTTAAATGTAAACGGTCCTCCTTAATAGTATTAAAATTTCTTCATTGGGATAAACATTTACTTCCCAAAAAAATACGGAAAAAAATAGCACACGCTGAAGCTTATTGATTTAACCATTTTAATGTTTGGATTGTAATATTTGCAATCACTGTTTATATTTTGAGGTTTATAACTTTGTGTCCTTGCCAACATTACCTAAATAATAATCTGGAATGGAGTAAAAGAAACAATACATGTGACGAACACAGATTTGTGGACTGCAGAGAGAGCAGTGTCTACTGGAAAATAGAAAAAGAAGAGATTCCAGCCATAGGCAACAAAGCTTCCCAGGTAATTTCAGTAATTAATCCAGATAATTGCAACTTTCTACCTCCTCTACTTTAGAGTTCCACCATAATTATACATGAAATAAGCAGAGCAAAAGTTTGAAAAGACCAAAGACACTTCGCATCCGTCGTTGCTAATTAAAAGTATAAAGCGTAACTTTACACCGCAGCTCTCGCCCGCGGCCTAATAACTTCACGGTACCTGCAGTGTTTTGTTTTGGCCGAGCCGAGAGGCAATAGAGGTCGCCCCGAGTCGTCATCTCACAAAAGCCTCCGGTGTGGGGAAAGAAACGCCCCGCAAAAAAAGGACAAAGTGCTGAAAAGGGCGTGGGTGGCAGTTACCCGTGACAAAGTTCCGTAAAATTAAAAATATTACACTCTAATTAAAGTGGTTGGGTAGTTTAAAAGGCCCATAGTTATGAGAGCTGGCTGGAAGTTGCGCTGAGCTTGACGGTCGAAGGAAAAAAGCACCCAACTTGCGTAAAGCTCGCTCGGATAAGGAGGGGTGTTTGCAGGGCCGGCGCAAGGAGGGTTCCCCCCGAACCTGGCCCCGCGAATAATAAAGATTCAGAAAAACTATCGATGAAAAAGAGACATCAATATTAATAGAGGAATAATGAAATTTTCCACTAACAATAATGAAAAAAATTATATTAAGAACCATACACCATTTTTATTGCTCATAACTTATTAGGTTTGGATTACTTTGGTTGTATTTTTGCAATTTAGTAAAGGCATTTTCTTTTCTGAATTCAATGGTGTTTGATTATAAATTTTATTCCCTTCAATTTTCGAGCAACCGTGAATTGAAAATCGGCTTTTTTGCGAATTCAACGTATTTTCCAAATAGGCAGTTTTGAAGGACGAAGGTTTCACGAATCGAGTCATGTTTTTGCGTTTTTGTTTATGTTCTATTTTAGTCTGTTCAGTGTTTATAGTAAAGAAGTTTAAAAGAAAAGGTTTCATTGTTCTTTCATGCGTTATGAATCACTCAAATTATAAAATATAATATATTTTGTAAAAAATAAAAGTAATTGTATTTAAAACATTATTATTAACGGTTTTTGAGTAAGGAAAACATTTGAGAAAGGTTGAATTCAGAAGAAGATCGTCTGCTAAATTTGAGGGAAAAGAAATATTCGGTTACATAAAAAACAAAAAACAACAAAAAAATTTAGTTGCTATAGCAAGTTACGGATGTTATACTCAAAAGAAAAATGCTACAACTTGCAGAAGTTTTACTAAAACATTTATTTTCCTCAACAGTATTGTTAGAAAAAAACATTTCAAGAAATTATAGCAATATAAGAACGGGAAGACAATAACTTGATCGAACAATACCTTTTATCTTTGAACCATGCTGAAAGAATTTACTAAAACATGTCTTTTTTTGTTTAGTTTAGGAGACAAAATTTATTATCTGTTGTATCTGTTGTATGATATTTGATATATAATAGTATATTATTATACAAGTTATATAAGACGTCAAATTGGCGCACGAGTTGTTTTGGACACGACGAGCGTAGCGAGGAGCGCCCAAATGGTACGAGTGCGCCAATACGTCTTATAAAACGAGTGTAATATACTATTTTTTCTACTTTGCGTCATTAATTTTATATAAACTTAGAAATTGTGCTTACTATGTCGCGCTAAATTAGAATCTGGGGTATTTTGTGGGTACCACGTGGCAGCACTGTAGTAACTGTCAACTTCGTTAAGGATGAGATCGATGAAATAAAATCATGACAAAATCTAATTGTGAATAATTCTACTCTACTTTAGCCTACAAGTATGAATAAACATTCAGCGAGGTCGCAACGATGATCATAATGGAGCTTGGGGCAACACTTTTAACCCAACTGTGATAAATACATGAAACTTAACCTAAAAAGTTAACAACTTTAAAATCGTGGTTTCATAAGTATAATAATCAAAATAGAAGTGTTTGGCGGTGACTGATTAGTTACTTCGAAGAACAAGAACTTACTAAAGAATTGTTATAATGCTTAACGTTTAATAGCGGTGTCTACCTAATTCCGCTACGTAGCCGTTGCGGCTTATATATTTACAAGCACTTATAATTGAAACCCAATTCTAATTTCGGCAAAGTAGTTTATTAAAATAAATTATACTTAGTAAAATTACATGTGATGGAGGTAATACAAATACGTTGCACACAACCAGAACTAAGACGAAGTCGAAAGTAACGGACAAAAACGAATACGAATTGAAACGAGCATCCAAGCGTCCAAAATATTACCGAAAACTTATACGTTACATAAACTATGAAATCCTCTACACTTTAAATGTACTATAGCTTCGTACGTGTATGGTGATCAACCATTTATTGCGCATATACAATCTCGCAGCAGTAATTAAAATCGTTCATATCTACGATGTAGGTTTGATCTTCGCATAATACCTTATTAAAGTAAATGTGGTCCTTGAATTATATATGAAAAGGAGATTTGATGTTTAGTTGAAAAGAATGATAACGATCACTTACCAGAGTCCTAAAACATCACCGAAAACGTCATGCTGGCGTATTTTGATGAACACAGCAAAACTAAGAAAGCCCCAATCCTTTGGCCATACTATAGCAGGCTACACCCATGTTCAAATATGTATAGAATATTGATATTTCGCAGTTTATGCGATTGCAAGCGATTAAGAAGATGCAGTGTGTGGTTATGTTGGGTTATGTATTGTACGTTTGACATATGGCATTTGATATCAATGAGTACCAATCTTAGACAAAAATGTTACTGTTTTCGGTATTACAATGTGTTAATTGTAACACCGAAAACAGTGTTACAATGTGTGCATTGTGAATGCAAAGTAGAAAATAGTATATTACATTAGAAGAGCTGTAACTAGGATATTACGTACCAGTGAAAGGTTAACATACGAGCAAAGCGCAATTTTACCTACGACCGACAATTACAGATCCAATCACTTAATTTAAATAAAGGAAAAATATAGCGACAGAAGTAGATGCATTAGGTTAGGTTAGTATATTTGAGAGTTCAACAAAAAATATATAACGCAATAATGCGTTCATAATATTCGTAAGAAAATACTGTAGTGTTTATTTTTTTTGGCCTCGCGCAATTTTTGAACCCGGTCCCGTAACAGCTAAGCCGGCCCTGGGTGTTTGGTGGTGGGGTGAGTTTAGGGACGTCGGGGGGTGGAAACTCCGCGACAGCGGACTCCGGTCCAATTTATTGCTTTAATTAAGTCGCAGCGGATAGCGGAAAGTTTCAATTGTTGCTAGTTTTCGATTGGAAGAAACTTCGCTGGATGCAGCCGGCCGACGCTGGCGCCACCTCTGATTCTTCTCCTCGAACTAAACTCTCGGTTTGTAAAGGTGCGCTTAATTTAACTGATTACCCACGTGATGAATTTTTTCTCTGCGAAAACGTGTATGAAATTGCTCTGCTGTTACAAAGTTCTAATCAAACTTTTTGATGTTTGTACCGCAAAATGTAGATATATTTTGACGTTAAATTTCTTACAAACTCTATGTTAGAGGCGTCGTGAACCAAATTGCTAATAAGACAACAGAAAAAGAAATGTTGTCTTTGCGGTTCTATAAAAATTTATTATTGCTTGTCTGATATCGATTTGAAGATTTTGAAGATAGCTGACAAATAAGCCTTCAAATTAGAGAGGATTATGTAAGTAAGACAATGCACGGTCAGTTCTTACGACTCGTATAAAGCGATGGTCTTTCAAAGACCAGATAGGTAGTTATGTTTGCTCGATCCTCAAGGACGAAACGGATTTCTCTATCATTGTGACTCAACAGATAAACTAAGCTCAAGTTATATAGTCGGCATACCGAGTCTTAGCCGAGTTACAGTACATAGCTAGGCATCGTTAGAATTTATGTTCCCTACTTTGTTTTAGCAATTAATGTGTCTAGGTGATATTATCACAGTCCGTCTTCTGTCATGAGCAATGATGATATCACCGTATCATGTAACGTTATTATCCCCCCTGGTCGAATGCTTGATGCTAATAGGCCAGATATCGCGAAAGAATTCCAGTAAATAGTGTGTACCTTCGCTTAGAAAAGATGTTTCATTATCATTCATTAGAAAAGATGTCGGAATCGGGTGATGGAAATGTTGTAAGGAAAAAGCTTGAAAACGACTTGAAAACAAAGAACTGGTGCCAGAATCGCTGCGGTTTTAGACAAAAAGAAATACCTGACGTTGAAAGAGCGGTGTTAAGGAGTCCAGTACTCCATTCCTACTAAATGCCATGAGAGATAAACGGAATGATACCAGTTCAGTAGCGACCGGACCCTCTTCAAATTCTGGCGGTTTAAATCACGTTAGGTTATTCAACGGACCTTGTATAAGTAAAATGGGATATTTTACACATCTATCCGGTCCAGCTAAGCTGGTTGCAAGCGTGTGTGCAAACGCTCTTACAATGAACACATTTGATTAAAATATCATCACAAGTTTTCATATCCACCTCAAGGTAGAAAACTAGATATCGTCTAGAATCTAGATATTGATAATAAATCTACAAAAAAAAACCATTAAGGAAAATATCAATGATGTTATAAGTCAAAATTTTATATCATTTTTCTATACATTTGGTCTACCTGCACAAGAAATCACCCTATTTCTTGGCTATTTTTAGCATTTTAATGAAATAAAATAATTAAATAATATTTATTTAACCAACAAGTATATTAAAAAGAGCGATTAATGATCGAGACTGTTTAACGCTCGAGCGTAGCCAGAGCGTTAATTGTCGAGATCATTAATCGCCGTTTAATATTCGAGTTGGTTACAAAATTTTTTCGTCGATCGTATTCTTCTAGCGTCGTCTACATAGATTTTTCTTCGTCAATGTCTTTTTAGGTTATATGACTATTTATGTAATTTGACACTGACAGTTCTAGAGGGCGGTATGTTTTGATTGGAAGGTTTCATTTCACATATGTGACTCATAAATGACTCATAAATAAACGACCGACGGAAAAAAAATAACATTTTATCTATGTTTATCCTGGCACCATGTCTAAATATGTCTAACCACAACCTTCAATAAAATATGATTTCTAAATATTTGATTATATTATGAGAACGGTAATAATTTTTAAAGTTAACTCGTTAACTTGCTCTATCCCAGGATCTATAGTTAGCATAATTTTCCTGTCCCGCTTCGTAAATGCATGAAAGTGAATTTTAGTGGACAGTATCCTGTGGGAAGACATAGTCCTTTGATCTTCTTTTCGTAGTTCCCAATACTGTTTGTCTTCATGATAGTGCAGCATTTTCAGGTCGAATTCTTGGCTATGTCTTCTCCAAATGGATATTTTATTGACGTTGCCACAAAACTGTTTGACTCAATGAAAGGTTGCCTGGAAACGATCTAAATTCTTCCTTTGTATAAATATCGATAATTTATTTCCTTTGATTCCTTTGTTGCCTGATACCCACATAATAATTATTTGCTGCAATAGGACATATTTCCAAGATATCGGTGCTGGTCTCTTGTCTTGCGTCACCAGGAAATAAATCCTACAATTAAATTGTAAGACACAATTTATTTGCAAGTCAGTTTGTTAAGACACCGTCATGCTTGCATCTCATTATGAATGAGAACCTGATCATTTGGGCCACCAGTTGCGTGCGGTACATACGTGCAGAGCGTGCAGTGCACACCCTAAGATTTAGGAAAAAGAAAGAAAAATATTAAAGCACTGCAGCCAAAAAATGATATATTATGTATGTATGTACACTATACACACATATTAAATAATATTTCTTTATAATATTAATTTAAAGTAATTTACACCACATGGAGTAATAACTCCGGTGAACTTTTCCGGTCCAATCACTTCATGTCATTGCTAGAGCCGAGCGCTCCCATCCCGACACCCGTGTTTGCTATAGTTTATTTCACGACAAGTGGCAATAAGCCGCTGACATAACGCGCAAACGTTCCTATACGCATTGACGTGTGTTAGAATGAAATAGCAATGTTCTTTATTTCATTCTAACACATGTCAATGCGTAGGAGCGTTTGCGCATTATGTCAGCGGCTTACTGCCACTTGTCGTGAAATAAACTCTACTACAGCCATTTCAGTGCAGCGACAAGTGCACCGGTTAAAATCGGTGAATTCAAGAATCATTGCTGTTTTATACGTATGTAAATAATGTATGAACTACCGGCAACTATACCATTGATAAAATAAAACTATATTCTAGAAACTGAATACAGAACACACTAATTTATTTGTCCGGTGTCCGACATTGCTTATGTTTACTACGGAACCATATCGCTGACGCGTGCAGCGGCTACGGGTGCACACGAGCCACGGACAAACGTTAAACATTGCAAACTTAGGTGTAATTCAAAAACTACCAACAAATTTTCATCGGACTTTTATCTATACATTGTTTAAACTCCAATCAAGAGGAAGCTAGATCAGATTCTTTTTCTATTTATTTTGCTCATATATTTGTTTGTCAATTTAAATTCACCTTTGGGCGCATATATTTCCAGAGTGCAGCAGCTTCGATGCAAAGTTGACATTTGGCGTTTATGTTTTAAACTTGTGTTGGAAGTGTTACTTGATTTTGAGGTATGAATTATTTATGTACATGTCTTTAGTTAATAACGCAATAATTCTGATAAAAAGATGCATGTGGTGTCTATTTGTATGAACGGTGTTTCGTATTAAATTAAAATAATTTCAGATTTACTTACACCACGGTCAGTTTTATTTCTGTTATAACGAAAGTTAGGTACTTACAATCTAAGCCGCATTTTTATGAAAATATCATAAGTGTTTTTAAAATGCAGAAAGGAGCTATTGAGTTATCATATAAATAATATTGCAGTAAATATTGTTTAATAAAGTATAGCAGTAATACAACCCTCTTAATTTTGCAAGAATATTTACTTTCGTACTACTTTCGATCAACAGATCATTATTAGCCAAAAGCCAGAAAAACACAAATCAATCAAATCAAATAACGCAAAATTGTAACAAAAAATTACTGACGCAACAATCTGTTTCCTGATATGTTGTGCCTCTTATAATTGACTTTGACTGTAAGTTTACAGACAGAAAAGTGATTATTTGGAACGAGAAAACATAATTTCTGGAATTTATTTACTAGATTCAAATGCATATTTACTTGGATGTAGAAAGTTAGGTATACAGGGTGAGTCACTAGAGTCGCGGTGGTAGATATAGCAATTATCTTTAGAGATGGAAAAAAATATTTAATACAAAAGTTGTTTGGCATATCATTTTCTACAACGTAAAATTATTTTCATTTATACTGGGTGTTGCATTTAGGCGTAGCAGAAAATAAATTAACTTTTTTAAATGGAATGCCCTGTATATTATAACATATTATGATTGCGAAGAAAATTGTCTTACTAATTGTATCAGGTGATATTGACGTAAAGCTAATAGTTTCTGCAATATTCAATTTTTTATTAAAGAAATGGCCGTTGCAGGCCTTTTCCGAAAACTACGTAATAGCGTCATTTTTGCAGATATTTTCTTACAACTTTGTCAGAAAATAACCAATACTAATAGGGAGGTGATAGTGCCCAAAGAAATTTGATGCGCTATACAGGGTGTTCCTAGCACCTAATCAATTTTGATATTTTTCAAATGGCTTTTTCTTGAGTTTTTTAAATGAAACGCCCTGTATATTATTTGCTGGTTGCATTTCCCATTAAGTTGCCTTTAATTTATATTAAGTGTGGCATATACATATTTGTACCCGTTTTCGTGATATTTGGAATTTAAAGAAAATGTGTAATAAAGTATACCAATACAGTGCTTTAATATTACACCCTGTATAATTGAGTTAGTTTTTTTCATGTATTTTGTTATAATATAAATAAATTATAAATGTTGGTAAAGTTAAAAATGCTATTTTTTATAAAGATACATTTAAATAGCAGAGTTACGCTAATATTTTAAGTTAGCTTAGATTTACTTAACCTCGTTGTCATGGAAACAAAAACAAATAACAGACGTGTAGTTATTGCTGTCAACAGACTTAATATAGCTAACCAACATTTGTAATCTCTGTTAACGATGAATTTTAATTATACTAAAGAGGAACTGATAAATATTATTTACATCTATGGAGAAGCCGGCAAAAACGCTCTACTGGCCTCAAGAATTTACGCTCAGCGATATCCCGAAAGACGGCATCCCGATGCAAGAACAATTAATAGAGTTCGGGAACGTTTTGAATCAACAGGTACTATTACTTACAAAAAAAGAAAAAGAACAAAAGCGGCGACACATGAAGAGAATGAATTTCTGGTAGTTGCTAGTGTGGTAGAAAATCCATACTCAAGCACTAGACAAATTAGAAATCAAGGAATAACCCAATCATCTGTGTCCAGAATAATACGGCGACACAAGTATCATCCATATCATGTGCAACATGTACAGGAATTGAGCGAAAACGATTTAGAAAAGAGATTAAATTTTTGTAATTGGGCAGCTGCTAAAATTCAACAACAAGCAAATTTTTTTGCCTTTGTTCTTTTTACTGATGAAGCTACGTTTCATAAAAATGCGTATGTTAACCAACATAACTTCCATTTTTATGCAACAGAAAATCCTCGCGTTATCAGGCCTTTGGACCATCAACATAGATGGTCACTCAATGTATGGGGTGGAATAGTAGGTACCAATTTGCTAGGGCCATACTTTTTTGAGGGTTCCGTAAATGGTCAAAGGTACTTACATTTTCTTAACAACCATCTACATGAATATTTAGATGATTTGCCGCTTTATATTCGCCAAAACTTAATTTTCCATCACGACGGAGCCCCACCCCACTTTAGTCTGAACATAAGACAATTTTTGAACAACCAATACCCCAACAAATGGATTGGAAGAGGAGGCCCTACGTTATGGCCGCCAAGATCTCCTGATCTAAATAAGTTGGATTTTTTTTTGTGGGGTCATGTTAAGGAATTAGTATACCAGACACCACCTACCACACAAGACGATATGAAGATTAGAATAAGAAATGTTTTTGCTGACATCAGAGAAAATAAGAGAGAGATGTTAAGAAATACTTCGAGATCTTTTACCCATCGGATTAATGCTTGTAGAAGACAAAATGGAGGGCATTTTGAACACCTACCAAATCAATAACTACTTGTTGTTTTATCTTTAATTGTTATAGTTTTTTACTAGTTTTATGTTAATGCTTATCAAGTTTAAAAAATAGTTTAATAAATGTTATTAGTTGTGGTTTCTCTTAATTATTTGTTTTTATTTAGTTTTTAGTTGTCTCGAATTATATTAATTTTTCATATTGAGTAACTAAATGGTAATTCCATGTACTTTTCAATTTATTTTGAGCAATTCTGTCAGTTTTTTAATTCAACAAAAGTATTTTTTTCCTTTCTGTTCTCTTTCCAAAAAAAGATCATTAAAAAAGAACCATGTTATGCAGGGTGTAATATTAAAGCACTGTATTGGTATACTTTATTACACATTTTCTTTAAATTCCAAATATCACGAAAACGGGTACAAATATGTATATGCCACACTTAATATAAATTAAAGGCAACTTAATGGGAAATGCAACCAGCAAATAATATACAGGGCGTTCCATTTAAAAAACTCAAGAAAAAGCCATTTGAAAAATATCAAAATTGATTAGGTGCTAGGAACACCCTGTATAGCGCATCAAATTTCTTTGGGCACTATCACCTCCCTATTAGTATTGGTTATTTTCTGACAAAGTTGTAAGAAAATATCAGCAAAAATGACGCTATTACGTAGTTTTCGGAAAAGGCCTGCAACGGCCATTTTTTTAATAAAAAATTGAATATTGCAGAAACTATTAGCTTTACGTCAATATCACCTGATACAATTAGTAAGACAATTTTCTTCGCAATCATAATATGTTATAATATACAGGGCATTCCATTTAAAAAAAGTTAATTTATTTTCTGCTACGCCTAAATGCAACACCCAGTATAAATGAAAATAATTTTACGTTGTAAAAAATGATATGCCAAACAACTTTTGTATTAAATATTTTTTTCCATCTCTAAAGATAATTGCTATATCTACCACCGCGACTCTAGTGACTCACCCTGTATACAAGAAATGCCACATACTCAATATAAGTAAAATAATTTCTCAGATAAATGCTGTCAACAAATAAATTCTTTCTTTATAAGAACCAATTGAAAGCAGTAATTGAATTTTTCGTCCCAAAAATGTTAATTTCTCCAACGAAGTAATAGTAAATCCATCCAAGTGCGTAGTTACTTGATCCAAGAAAATATAAGACATTTAATATAAGTAAGTATTGTTTACTGAATAAAAACCCACCAATTATTTAACTGAAGTGATTCTCACTTCTTTCAAGTAATCCCTTTCTCTGAAATAAATATGCGCACCGTGATTTTGTCAAGGCTCGCGCGCCCGCGCGTGGTGCTGGCACGTGCTGGCGCCACGGAACCTAACCTAGTACGAAAACAACGCAGTACTCGTAGGGGATGTGCCTTGTGATTTATTGGGGATGTGTATTGTGATTTATAGTGTACAATATACGTTTCAACACGGAGTAGTTTGATGTAACGCACGCAACAGTTTAGAACGAGTAAGTAAATATAACATACCTATCTTGTTAATTAGCAATAGAAAACGTAGTTGTGCCAAATCTTTAAAATTCTTACATTAAGTAGCTAAAAATATTCACCGGGAATAAAAATATACACTTCATTGAAGACTGTTTACTTACTTCACCAGAGTAACCATTTTCTTAAATCTAGTAATTATTCCAAGAAATAAAATTTCTTGGTTGAAGTCGATAATCTCTCGCGTATATACGAACCTACCAACTACTTCAGCCAAGTAATTCTCTCTTCGTTCGAGAGATCACTTTTCTGTGTGTACCATTTTTATACATTTTTAAGGCATATTTAAGTGATTTTTTTTCTGGGTGTTTTGTGTTTGTCTGGCTGTTGGCTTATGATGATCACTTGATCAAAACTAGTATCAAACTAAATATTCTTGCAAAATTAAAGGATTATATTTAAGGCCTATCCTTTAGCAAACATTTTTGCATTATGAACCCGTACCAAAGTAACTATTGTATTTATTTTTTTTGTTGTTTAAATTGTACATTTAGTAAAACTAAATAAAATAGTTTGTATTTTCCGAAGTTTTGATATTTATTCTCCACTGCACACCTTATGTACAAATGCATCGGACGCCACTGTGGGAAACCTCTTAAGCCTTCGTGGTTCTGCTTCACCAATAGTCTTTCCACGACCAGTGACCAAGAAGACGTGATGGATCCATGAACTCAAGCGTATGTGGTAGTATCATCAAGGGCACACTCAATGTCAAAAAATACATTTAGAGGCAGAATTTGTGTACTAGTTTGATTGCAATTGTTCGTGATAAGCTTTAAGCTGCAACAGCTATGTATTTACTGTGTTTTGTCAGGTGTTTTCCGTTCTAAAAATCCACATTAGTGTTCTTGAGTACCATAGCAAAGTGTAGTATCGGAAAGAATCTGTAGACATCTGGTCACGGAAAGACATCATCTTCATCAGATATGAAGTAAAACGTTATATGAAGAATCTTTTGTCCAACTCAATAATCTGCTATTCCCGAGCGTACTTAGATATCAAAGAATTTCAACAAAGAACACTAGCATACAAATGTTTTTTCTCATTTATTATCATCAACTTTATTTTCATAATACCGAGAAGACTGCATCTGGTTACAGGTAAGACAACAAACCCTCTACACTCTTAACACAGTTTAAGCGTAGAATCTCAGGTACCTACGTACGCTAACTTTGTATTAACTTTACTTTGTGTGCGGATACACTTAAGGCGGCTCCTAATTTCCATCGCTCGGTAATGCAGTAGATAGCGCTGCAGTCGCCTGGGGAAATGCATGCGAGCAGTACGGGAACGCGCCTCGCTTCACGGACCATGGACGTACGAAACTATCGCGTACTCTCGCATGCTCCGAACAAAAAGAACGCGCCACGCGAAGGGGGTGAGTGCAGGGGCAAAGTGAGACTTTTACGAACTCGTTTCATGGTGCTTTGCATCTGTCGTCACGTCGCCGTCGCTCGGTCGCTAAGGGCACGTACAGCCTGAATCAAGTGTCCCCCAGGTCATAAACACTTAGTTCTATACCATAGCTGGAGGCTGCACGGTCGACGTGAAGGGCAAACGGAGAAAAAGTTAATCACCGGCTGTATACTCTGTAGCTCTATTTACGAGCTCTTTATTAAAGTTTCGATATGAACAACGGGCTGCCGTTTCGACCTTTTGGTGTGACTTTTTTCGTCGTCAACGAGCGGAAACGGCATCGAGGATATTTGATACATAAAGTCTATGAACTGATCGCCGCGATATTGGGTCTCTAGGGGTAGCAGAACGGATGAAACTGGCGAGAGTCGTCAATATTAGATGTTATTAAAAGAATACCGTTCTCGGACAGGTGGACCCGTTTTCTGGAGGGAGGAAGCGTAATATTTGCTGAAGGTATTTCGAAAGTTTTAAGGAAATGTATAAGGCGCAACATAGGTACTCGAAATATTGTGGAATGAAAATCGTATGTCATGTTGTTTTTAAAACATACTTCTGATGTTTTCTTTTTGTTCTTGGCTTTTGTGTGGAATTAAAGATAGTTTAATGGCTGATTATATCATGTTTAAGGGGGTATTCTAGCCTAGAACTAAAAAGAAAACACGACTTTTATTTTTTTTGCATTTTCCCAAAGATTACCTATAGTTTCGAAAATATACCTTTCAAATATTAGCTTAAATTTTCGAATATTGACAGACTTACAGAGGTTTAAATAAGGGGGCGCTCGGCGTATCGCCTCCGATCCACCTAGACGCGAGTCCGTCGCGAATTGCGACCGATTTTGAAGATTTTTGGACCGAACTTATTTATTTTACGTAGTGCACAAGACGTATGACAAAAGACAGTTAAGAGACTAAAATTAATGCAGTCTTAACAAGAGCTGTGAAAAAATAATTTGAGGAAAATTCCTAGGCTGAAAATTCAAGGAACTTGACTGTTTCGGGGGATGGAATTTGGAAAAAAAGATGGTTCAGTTCCTTGTTTGGAGTCACTACTCTTATTGGAAAGTACAGCAAAAAAGTAGTGGATGAAACAGTCAAGCTTCCATCAAGCTTCTACCAAGCTTGTAATATTTGGAAAAAGAAAAGTATAGCAACTGACCAATATAATGAATGGTACGAGGAATATGAAGACAAGTACACTGAAAACCATGTAGGTACTTCTGGTAAAATGGTGGTCGATGCTGTAAAAGATATGTTTACCAGATCCGAAGAGAGAAGCACAATGTCCGATAAACCACCCATATTGGAAACGGTGCAGCCAGACCTGCAAGAGCATTTTAAATGTTCCACCATATGGCGAAGAAATTATTGTAAAAGAGAAAAATTCGTTGGACATGTTGAGAAAAGAATGGGTACCAGACTGCGGAATATTAAAAGAAAAATAAGGGCATTGGTGGCCAAGGTGTTGGAAAACTGACTGTTAAAGTGATCCGAGATTTGAGGGCTTACTATGGTTTGGCAATTCGTAGGCATTCTGATTCACATTTTAGTTCAAATCCTCAGCATTAATTCTGTCCTCCTGGTCAAACCAGTTGGTGTAAGTGGCGTAAAGCAGAAGCTCGTGAAAAACTGGATGAGTTCAATCACGATAAAACACCCCTTGACAACAAAATGTTGACACTTATAAAACCCATTTACGAAGAACTGATCAGATTCATCAGAGGATTTATAGGAAAGATGTTTAGGAGCAGAATAACAATGAATCACTAAATTCATTGATTTGGACTTTTGCTCCTAAACATATTCATTCAGAGCTAGAAACAATTGAAATTGTCACTTTTTTGGCTAACTCCATCTTCAATGAAGGATTTTCATCTGTTTTGAAAATCTTATTGGTGATGGGAATTACCATTGGAACCACCGCAGAAATATATGCAAACGCTCGAGATCAAACCCGCATCAACCGATCGGAACTACGAGCGCCCAATGCTTTTAAGGATGCGACGACGGCACGACAAGAAAAAAAATCAGCTGATCGAAGCTTCTAAAATTCTCATCAAATCGACATGCAAAACTCTAAAGGCGTTTTTCTCAAAACCGTATTTTTCAGAGCTGTGCCAAAAAATTTCAATATTTACTTAACCAATTGATTTGAAATTTGGTATATACCTTCAGTATACATGCCTCTATAACTGGTAGTAAAATCATATTACAAAACAAAATTGACTTTTTTGTGCTATAAAAAAAGTTGATGAAATATTGTCATTTTTTTTTTAGATTGTTGTAATTTCTTTAAGTTTCATTATTTTTTTGACAATTTTACTACCTGCTATAGCCACATTCATACCGATCACATTTTTCTTGTTTCATTTGTTTTAGATGAATAGTATAGCTTTTAGCGTGGCAACACTTCCCGCAATCCTCCTGCAACGGTAGATTCACATTAACATATAGCTTGATAACCTTTCTATTTTTTTTTATTTTACTATACATTTTTGTCAAATCACAACATGAGTTAAAAATATAAAATAAATAAAAACTGTAGTTTCTTTGTTACAAAACTCCTAAAAATTGACTGAAATATGTTGTCCTAGAGTAGACTACCCCCTTAAATCCACGGAATGTAAAGCCTTGTACACACTGCATCTGCAACGTGTAATGCAACATGCAATGCAACGTGTAATGCAACCTGTGTGGCCGGGGTGTTGCGCGTGACACCCCGTCCACACAGGTTGCATTACACTTTGCATTACATGTTGCATTACACGTTGCAGCTGCAGTGTGTACAAGGCTTAAGAGAATAAGCAATCTAACGTGCGTACTGCCTCCGAAATGTAATTGAGAGCACTACTGGTTTATTGGAGGGAAGATTCCGTTATTTGTAGAAGCATAGCACTTTAAATTATCATGCACGGCTGGATGTGTTTTGCACGATATGGCATCAACTGCTGGTTTAAATTTGTTGAAGATAATATAAATGGAAATATATACACCTACTAACTAAGTTGTAAATAATTCTGGAAGCGATATTCCTTATGTATAGAGTAGGTAATCAGTTCTCTTGTTGAAATTATTCAAATTGAAATCTTTAAACCATAGCCACAAAAATTCAGTTAGCATGTCTCTGTAGCGCACTCCGTTCAATGTAATGCTGGATCCATCTTTGTTTTGAATCTACCGAAAGTATGGACCAATGAAGGCACCACTCCAAAACCTACACGAAGCAGTTACTCTATTAGGGAGCATTGGCGTTTCTACGACTATATCTGGATTTTAGGAACCCCAACTCCTCCAAGATGATGATAAGCCTCATCCCAAAAGATTATTTTGCGACCAAAATTGACGTTATTTCTCAACTGATTTGAAGCCACAGAGAAGCGCTAACGAATTGGATGCTCATCTTGCTTCAACACTTGAGTGAATTGCTGCTTTTATGTAATCATCTAGGTCTTTATACAAAATTCTTGGGCTTTCACGCACACTTTGGTTCGCAGCAGCTGTCCTTTCGACTTTTGTTATCTAAAAGCATGCCAGTTTCACATTTTTAAGACAAGCCGGTTAAGGGGCTTCATTTATACCAAAAAATCTGAAATTTCGCACAGCTTCTGCAACATAGCACTCACTTTTGCACTTCAAAAAGAATCCAATAGATGGCCCACCCTTTAGTTTAGTGTCAGTTATGGTAATTAACAACTTTATGCTTTATTTGCATAGCAAATAAATCTCATTTGCTCATAAAAAACCTTTCATATTGGTCGATGAAGTATTATAGAAACATGGGCTTCTTCTCTGAATAAGACAGGCACTCAGGACGTTAGAGTACCATAGCCTACTACCTCGTGATTTGAAAGTGATTTAAAATAGAAATTTGTTGAACTAATACAATATAGAAGGAAACGTCATATCGACGTATTTTACGGCCTCGGCGCTACTGGAGTATACCTAGTGTAGAAATTTTATTTGCTACAATCTCGCGAGATATTTATGTTGCGAAGTAGCTCTCACGGACTCACGGGCAGGTTGCACGATAAATCCGACTCATGTTGCGACGTAATGTCCCGGCTGACGGCTGCTCCCTACCGTTATTTCCGGATTTTAAACCGGGTCGGGGTGGTGACTTTTGTTTTCCTCGCGTCATATACCCCTGGTGATTACGCCGACGACATATCAAACATTTTTATGAACTCCTCTCGACTCTACGTAAGAGAATTGCGTCGTCAGCCATAATAACACAAAACTTTTCATATTTTTAAAGTAGACAGCAAAATTTTGCATACTTTTTTCTGTAATTATATGTTTCCATACCTATAATATGTATATCTGTAATAATTAAATGAGTTTAAGATCATTTGAAATTTGTGAGAGCAGCGTATATACATAAATTTAAAATAAACAAAATATTAATATAAATCTAAACCCGTATATAATATGTGTTTCTATTTAAAACATTAATTAGAAACAATGCATTTGATGTGTATTCGGTTTTAAAAACGTATGGACGACGTTTACGACCATGTGCACGGTAATGTAGAGCTTTATAAACTCGGAACACATGCGAGACTTTGACGTTGTTTGAAAATTTGTGATTACTTAATTATTTATTTATTATTTTGGTTATATTTTTTAATTGCAATGCTGAAACTGATATACCGGGTAATCAATAATGAGGGGAAAATATTTTAGAAAATTTCAGGGTTGGTATCACTTGAAATATTTAAATTGCACCTTATACGGTTTTTTTCGATATTTTCACGGTACTATTCTGAACACAAAAACCCATAGATTCTCAATTTTTGTCTCCAAGACAATAACAAAAGTCAGTTTGTTACTCATTCATTTACGTGGTTAAAAATTTTAAACAGTCAATATTGCAAATAACTATAATTACACCAATTGTGACAACTGTTTGTTTCTTGATTCGTTCACAATACTGGGTGTCCGTGTCTTTTTTAATGATTTTAGATATATACATTATCATTCATGCCATGAAACTTAAAGTGAACTTCATCAAAGAATTGAAAAAAGAGTTTATGCAAATAGCAATGAAAGATTTTTACAGGCGAACATGAAGTTTGAAACGATTCTTCTTAATAATTCATATCCCAGAAAGTTAATCAGACACTTATTGTATGCAGCCTCAATGACACAGGTGGAAACAAGAACAGGTATAGGGGACAATATTAACAACAACCAGAGCTGAAAACAGCAACACTGAAGGCAACAATGTAAAATATGCATTACTCATGGACATTCCGCATTGAACGTCTAAATTGATAAATACTTTCAGACAAGAAAATTTAACAATAGCAAGAAAAAAGATCAAAACTGTTGGAGAAGTATATACAAAATTAAAGGATAAAACGTCCATACTAGCACAGGAAAATGCAATATACACATTGGAATGTGCGGACTGTTCAAGGTATTACATAGGCCAAACTTCGCAACTGCTAAAAAGCAGACTAGCAGGCCATACGAGCGATTGCATCAGAAACCCTGACAGATGCATGCTGGCCACCCATGTCAACAAGGAAGATCACAAAATCAGGTATGACGAAGTAGAAATTTTAGACATTGAACAAAAACTACATAAAACGTACTTTCCTGGAAATGTATCACATATATTAAACCCCAGACGCATTAAATAAGAAATCTGATGTCCAGAAAAATAAAAATAATGACATGGATAGCATGTACGACGATGCCATAACATTTTGAGAGGTAGCAAAAATAAAATGTATTGTTCAAATTCAAACTATTTGGCGGTAGTGTGACGTCACACTCATGGGTCACAAGATGCCTACACCTACAACAACGAAGGCGTATAGAAAGAGTATTAGTTGCGACGCAAATATCAGACCAATCCAAAGGAGAATGTTTATAAAATATATAGTCTGTATTTGTGTTGGTTGTCAGAACGCTGTGTGGTGTATATTTCGACGGTGAAATTGCATGTCGTGATTTTAACAAACCGCACAAGCAATGTAAGTAGGGTCATGTTGAGATAAATGTACATATCATAACAATTAGAACCTTTATGAATCATATATTAATTTTATTATCGATAATTCTCACTGGTTCAGTTCATCGCTATCACACTTTGTTTTGTCTAAATGTGTTTTGAACATGACTGATATAGGCGGCTCCACCCTTGCCATATCCTTGACAGATATCAGTCATACACGATCCAAAAGTTAACAGTTTTCGAGAAATTTGAATCCTTGCGATTTTGTTAAGAACACGAAACCTATGATAAATTTTGATTTATCAACAAATATAACGCCTTAAAGACCGGTATATGTTTTTCACTGATTATTAGTAGAGGATTATTTTCTCAGAATTTAACGTAGGAGACACAAATCAATACACTACAATCCCGAGTATACAGTAAACGCTACCTACAATGTAGACAGGACTCGGTAAGTCCGTCTAACAAATACCAGGAAACTGCTCGTCCTGATCTGCTGGTATTATGTTTCCCTCTCCAGTGTCCTAATAGCTCTAACAGCTTCTTATTAGTAGAGCAAATGGGCGTTTATTAATGGACGGTCTGCTCAATTTCCAAGCAATTCTTAACTCGAAAGGTAGTAGATATAAATAACCTGGTATAAAACATTTTATATATTATATTATATTATATATTTCTTATTGTTGAGCCACTAAGTTCCATTTTAACCAGAGGTTGGTGAGATTGGAACTAACTTTATTACTTTTATAAAGAAATTATGTTTTATATTGCAGATGGAGTTATTTCTGTAGTATGGTATGGTATGGTATGGTAGAGTTGGGTCGTTTGGCATCTGTGCCTTTCGATATACTTTGACCTAAAAGATCTTTTGTATTTCCCTCATACATTCGAGTCCTTCAATGTTGAGCCTTTTTACGAAGTCACCAATTGTTCCAGGAGTAAGTTGTGTCAGCTCTGCTGGTTCAATGATGGCGGCTCCCAAGTGGTTGTGTCTTGTGCGCATTAGCGCGTCTCATTCGCACAGTAGGTGTACCGTTGTCTCGGGGACCCCCACAGAATCTACAGTCTGTGTTGTTTGTCAGTCCAATCTTTGTGAGATGATATCTCAGTGGACAATGTCCTGTAAGGAGACCTGTAATCAGTCGAAGGCCTTTGATTTGTAACTGGAAATACTGTCTGGTCTTGGAGGCGGAGAAAGTTATGGTATCCATAGCTAGTCTCATGCCAGGTGATGTTTCCCAGCAAGCTCGTTTAGCTTTATCTTCCTAGTTTTGTACCATCTTCCTGAT
This sequence comes from Aphodius sticticus, assembly GCA_963966075.1. Lineage (NCBI taxonomy): Eukaryota > Metazoa > Arthropoda > Insecta > Coleoptera > Scarabaeidae > Aphodius > Aphodius sticticus. The sequence goes on from OZ014507.1 coordinate 15,977,327, forward strand.
GTCTTTCTTTGTGATACCGCAACAGGGTTCAGGTCCGTAGAAGAGAGTCTTAGAGCCTTCTCTGGCTAGGATGTTGGCCTGTTCGTATTTCTGTAGTATACATACCATTTATATTACCCAATATATTTTATTACCATTATCACATTTTATTATCTGTTGTGTGTGGATTATTTTTAAATGTGTTTAATCCAATATTGCTGTGTCAGATCGGAATATGCAAAACAGTCCGAATGAAAATCAACGTTATTATGACGTGTAAATAATACATTTTGTTTACTGATATTTTCATTTCCAATGCACTGGCAAACTGGCATCGTTGGTACTCTTTTTCCAATATTTGGGTTTCGTCCGGTGAATACGCTGTGTTAATTATTGTAATTACTGCTGAAAACAAATAATATTTCGCCAGTAATTGAATTTCATACGTATGTGGGCGATTCCGTGATAGTCTGTTGTTTTTCCGTGCCCTATAACATGCAGCAGTACCATTTTATGCTAGGTACTGTGAATGTTTTGACCACAATTCGGTTGAACGGGGGGCATATTATGAAAATAATGAACTAGCAAATAATTAATATTAAAATTAATACTCAGTTGAATCCGATTATAAGTGATTATTGTATCAAGGAAATTCTATATTCATTTTAATGAGGTTTTTACCGGAAAATATATCCATAAAAGTAGCAGATTGGACTGTTCTTCCTCGGATACGTCGATTATCAATGATCAAAATAAATATTCGTATATCAAACTCAATATTCGACTTTCAATTATTTTTTACTCATGACGCTATCAATATTTTCCTAATTGTAAACCCTCCTTTTTCTTACTGGGTTTGATAGACTTTTTATTTGTTTATGGTATCACAAAAAGGATGGATTTATTTACATTGGAAAGTGTTTAAAACAATTTAGAACAGTAAAACCTTTATTACTTAAGAATTGACGTTATTTGTTTATTTAATGAATTGTCGTATTTATTTAAATTATAAAATTGTGTAAAAGTTATAATCATTTTTCTGCAGCCAAGATTTCTTCCGCAATACCCAAGTGAGTTGTTGATAGAAATCATTGTGATTTAGGGTTTTTGTTTTCTATAGAGCATAAAAAGGGGTATGCAAATAATTATCTATATTTTGACATATGAAGAAAGTCGTGCAGCCATTTTTTTCAAATTTACACACAATTTTCTATGAAGTCTCCCCGAACTGAATGTCTGGTGGTCGACAGACAATATTGTCGTTTTGGGATTGACAGCAAAAAACAAAGTTAAATGAAAAGAAAATTGAGTTAATAGTAACATACAAAATTGATGGCCAGTTCAAACTTGTGAGTTAAAGAACTCGGTAATCTGTAGTGATGTATAATAAAAAAGAATTTCAGACGAAACTTGACCTGACATAGCTTAACCACAGATTCTTGAGACGACTATAAGACCATTTCAAGTAAACCAACTGATCCATACGCAATTCCTTCCCATTATGTTGTAATACTGTCTCAAAGTTTACTTTTCAAAAACGATTTTTTGTTATTACCTATTGGCTTCTGTCCTTTTTCGGGAATAATTTAAAAAGTTAGAACCATCTATTACGATGATATTAAGACATGTCAGAAACATTTAAAACATTGCTACAGTCTACAGAGATAGATTCATATGTGATATTTTTTGTCCTGCTATTTGACATCTGGTATCTGATTGATCACGACAAATAGAAAACCGCAACTAGGTGTGCATACAAAGGAGCGTAATATGAAGCCAGTTATGGTATAATGGGTTTATCTACAAGTATCTTTGAGACCAGACTAATTCCGAAAAAAAGCAAATTCTTATACAGCTAAATCGGGCGTAAGCAACTCAAAATCTTTTTGGTATTAATTTCTAAAGGTTATGTTATATTCATATAACAATCACTTTTTTCGAAACCTGTACCTTCTTAAATACTAGTTCTAGGCAAATCAAATTTGGTACTCTTTAAGGGCATATATTTAACTAAAGAAAATTAGAAAAACAATGTTACAACTCTTAGTTACTTCTAAGTTACACTTAAAAATGTAAACTAATAACGCAAAACAAAATGGAAAAATGTCAAGTATGCTTTGAATTCACGTATGAATGCCTACTAAAGATGACAAATGGATTCAGTTGTCAATTTTCGTTGATTAGAAACGACATTAGAAGTAAAATGAGGCATCTTAGAGAAGTGGAAGTTGCTCGTGCTGTGATCTTCGAATTTCCCCTTCTGTTATTCAGCGTTTATGGAATCGGTTTCGAGAGACTGGCCAATATGTTAGAACAGCTCAAAATCAAGACCGATTTCTTGTCTTTTCCTCTCTACGTCAGTGTACTGCCACAGCACGAGACCATCGTCACAAGGCAGCGCAAATGAGGTTTGCTCTGGATCACAGAGATTGGCAACTTCGTCACTGGACGCCTGTACTCTTTATAGACGAGTCCAGATTTCATTTAACTCGTTGCGACGGTCGAGTACGTGTAAATATAGACGTCCTGGTGAACGCTACGCAGCCGCTACTATACAGGAAGTGGATGTGGCCGTGAATCTGTGATGGTGTGGGCTGGAATCACTATAGACAACAGAACTGAACTTGTTGTGGCTCCTAGTAGACTAAACGCCAAGAATTACATCGAAAACATCGTGGAGGACCATGTGGTGCCTGCCGCATATGGCGTCGGTCAAAATTTCATCCTAATGCAGGACAATGCAAAGCCACATACCGCCGGCATCACCAGAAACTTTTTACAAGAACGTGGATTTCAGGTCACGAAATGGCCGGCGTCCTGACCTGAGTCCTATTGAACACGTGTGGGATCAGCTTGACCGACGTAGTCGCAAGCGCCCTAATCCACTACTAACCATAAAGGAACTGACGCAAGCCTTGATTGAGGAATGGGAAATTAGAAATTATTTATTTGTTCTGCCATACATGTGTATACATCAACAAAGATATATATATATATATATATATATATATATATATATATATATATATATATATATATATATATATATATATATATATATATATATGTATAAAGATCACACATATGGTTATGTATGGGCAATCATCAGTGGTACTGATAATCCTCACACGGTTTCCTCCCTCTGGCCTCACCTCGAGTGTCGAAAATCTTCTCCCCGGGCTAACGGTATTGAGGGTCTATTGGGTTTATTGGTCTGGATCGGTGTCAGCTACGGCCGGATCTTCCCCGACAGTATCATTGTTTTGATTTTCTTTTTGAATGGTATTAGCTGTAATTTTTTTATCTTACTGTCAATTCCGTTGTATTTCTGTACTGTTGTCGTTGTCGTGCTCAAGGAATATTTGCATGTTTTATATGTTTGCGGTCTTATTTGCGTATGTTGCCTGGTGTGAATGCTGTGTACTTGCCTAGTTAATGTTAATTTTATGTTGGTTCGTAGTTCGTTTGTCTGGATTTTGTGTAGCAGCATGATGTCGTTAAGCAGTATCGTCTGTTGTATGTTGAGTTCCTTTGTTTTTTCAAACACTTCCTTGGTTGGTGTGCGGTATTTCAGATTATAGAGTATTTTTAGTATCTTATTCTGTTGTCTCTGCAGCATATTCAGGTTTTTTGCAGTTGTAGCTCCCCACAAAGTTGTCAGGTAGTTGATGTTCGCCATAAACATGGAATGGTAAATAGTTTTTCTCATGTAAGTTGGTATTAGCTGCTTTATCTTCAGGACCTTTGAAATTGTGGCTGCGTTTTTCTTTCGGATTAGGTTGATGTGGCTATTCCACTTGAAGTCCTGTGTTATGGTTAATCCTAGGTATTTAACTTCCTTGACCTCTTGTATATCGTTGTTGTTTACTCTTAGGTTAAATCGTATTTGCTCTTTCTTGTTATTCATTATGATGTAGTTGGTTTTACTTTCATTTATTGTTAGGTCGTTCTCTGTGCACCAGTTTTCTATCTTTTCTAGGTCTTCTGTGACATCTCTTTCCATAGCTTCTGCGGTTTCATTATTGTAGGCAATACAGATGTCATCGGCGTACGCAAATAATTTGCCTTTGAGATGTAATTCATGGATGTCGTTGGTGTAGAGGATGTACATGACAGATGACAAATTTCCTCCTTGTGGCAATCCGTGTGACGGATGAGCTGTGTTGCTTTCATTTTTGCCAACTTTGACTGTTTGCGGTCTATTCTTTAGATATGATTCTATGAGATTTAGGTTTTTGTCGCGTATTCCAAATCTTTCCAGTTTCTCGATTACCTTTATTTTGCATATCGTATCAAATGCCTTCCTCATATCGATAAGTATTATAGCCGCTTTCCTAGTCCTATCGAGATGCGTAGATATATATGATATAAGGTCAATTGTTGCAGATGTTGTACCGGTTTTCTTCTGGAAGGCGTATTGTCTATCACTGATTAAATTATTTGTGTTTATGTGTTGCTCTATTCGTGTTTTAATGATTGTTTCCGTTATCTTATTGAGTGCTGAAAGAATTGCGATAGGTCGGTAGTTTGAAGGTCTAGCGGCGTCTCCTGACTTGTATACGGGTGTTACAACAGTCTTTTTGAGGTATTCGGGGTAGGTTCCACTTGTAAGCATATTGTTCGCGAGTTTTTCAATAATGGGAGTTACTATTTTCGCATTTTGCTGTAGGATATTGTTCGAGATCTTATCAAATCCTGGTGCTTTGTTCCTTTTTAGCCCCTTTATTATTGTTTTCACCTCTTCCTCGGTGGTTTTCTGGAAATTGGCTGGATTAGTCACTCGACGGTTCACTCTTGGCAAGTCCTTGTGCTTTTTGTTGTGTTTACACTTTTGAGCCAGGGTATGACCTATTTCTGAGAAGTATCTATTGATTTCATTGGCCATTTCTATTGGAGTGTTCACTATTGTTCCATCTTCTCTCTTTATTTGTTGGATTTCTGTGGATTTTCTCGAGTTTTTATTTGTTAAGTTGTTGACTATCTGCCACATTTTTTGTCTATCGTGTTGTACTGTTTGGAATTTAACTTTGAAGTAGTCTGTTTTTGCCTTTTTTATTGTGTCGTTCGTTATTTTCTTCACTGCGTAAAATCTTTGTTTTGATAATTCATTTTCTATGTTTTCTCTATAACGCTTGTGTAATTTGTTTCTTTCTTTTATCTGCTTTATAACGCGTTCAGTTATCCACGGGCATTCATTAGTACGCTTTATTCTCTTGGTCTTTTGGTTGCTAGAGATTATCTTTTCCATCTCCCTTGAAAGATCCTCGAAAGTGTCTATGTGTTTATTTGCGATGTTCATCATATCCTCTTTAATTTTTTTATTGTCTGTTTGTTTGTATTCGTGGTAGGTATAAGTTCTTTTTTGTCGTTCAGTAAGCTCAATTATTAGAGGGTAGTGGTCCGAAATATTACAGGGTGCTATTTTAAGTTTATTGTTTAACGCATACTCTAAGAATCTCTTTGCAGAGTAGTGTGAAGTATGCCGCGCAGATGTGAGGAAGTTATTCGTGCTCGTGGAGGACATACACTGTATTAAACCTCACCAATCCACAGAAAACCCTACTATCATCGATTTACATTTTTAAGTGTAACTTAAAAGTATCTAAGAGTTGTAACATTGCTTTTGTAATTTTGTTTAGTTAAATTTATGGCGTTGAACTATACCAAATTTGGTTTGCCTAGAACTATTATTTAAAGAGTTACAGGTTTCGAAAACAGTGTTCCCCTAATTTTTTTGAGTATTTAGTATTTAGTTTATTAACAAACACGAAAATTTATTGAATAAATAAATAGTGTCAATTCTTAGCATTCAAATCCGAGTAGTTTCAACTGGTTCAACCTACTAGTGATACTTATGTCAAAAAAAAGCAAAAGAAACACAATTATCAGTGTGTAACTTTCTTTTATTGCTTAATGGCAAATAATACGATTGAGCACTAGCGGCGTAATGGGTTTTTGCTAAATGCCATCACAACTGAAAATATACGCAATACTAATACAGCGAAATTCAACTGCAGTTTAAAAACCGCAATCAGCATAATCCAGCAGCCCTTATAGGTCGTTGCAACTATCATTAACGCCCGTAGAAGTGCTGCAAAAGCGATTTTGAAGTCGCACGTCCCGATCAGATTTATGACCGCTAAAATAATGGGGCTCCGCGATTTTTCCATCGCCGGATCAAGAGAGAAAGATAGATAGTTTGCTGCCGCGTGGTAAAGCTTCGTCGGCAAAAACAGCGAGGCAAATAACCGATTCCGACTTCCGGTGGAAATTTGCGATAAACATAGCTGAGCTCGAAGCATCGGATTTCTCTTCCGAGGCGCATGAATAAGACATCGGATAACTGGAGCGGCTAGATGCGCCGCTAAATGCGCAAGTATCCAATATGTGGTTCCGCCGAACCGTCCGCAACTATTCCAATAACTTTGGAAAATATGCAACGCTCCCATGTCGAATCTATAACATACTTCCGGACCGACCGTCCGTTCGGATATGTGTTCTATACATTCTCGGTATTAATTTTAGTTGTAAAGTTTCATTTCACGTTTGCTATATTATGTATATTATGTATGTTATAAACACCATCACTAAATAGTTTACTCAACTACTAACTAAATTAAATTACTGTAAACCATAAATTGCAAAGCAATATTATCAAGACAGGGAGCGGAGTGGCCAAGTGTTAAGGTGCCCGATTTGCACTGCTCAGATCCTGGGGTCGAATCCTAGGTTTTTAACTTTGTTAGCACATTGTATTCGATTGTGTCACGTGACAACGTGCCTCACAAATAGAGACAGGCGTAGGCTTGGGAGGTTACTGGCTCACTCGTGTGATGCCAGGCTCCTCTTATTCAGTCAGCCTGGTCTGAATGCAGGTTATATGCGAGGTGTGGCAGATATGCTACCCATCCACCCATGACCATACTGCGTGGTTGTGACATCTATCTCGAGGAAGCCACAGAGTTGCGCAGCTACAATAATAATCCCACATAATACATAATCCATAATCCATACCGAGACTGTGACTAAATTGTTTTCCTTGACCTTGCCATGCAGGTATTTATGTTTTGGTCAAAATTCGCGCTTAAGTTTAGGGAAACATATTACAGTACGGAAAGGTAATTTTTTGCAGGTATTATGTTCAACGAGTGATTAATCTTGATGGTAACATACAAATTTTGTGGCCTTACATATTTTTACGGACCGCAATTTATTACAAATGTAAGAAAGAAGATATTGTATCGGTCATCTGTCAAATGTATGTAGGTATGTCCGTACGTGGTGTTGTGTACGGCTGCACATAATAATATAAAATTGTTTCAACTGCGTTCGTTATAAACTCATAACGAAGCCGCTTTCGGTGTCGCTATGAAAAAAAAATTAGATGTGGCCAGGCACATGACTTTATCATACTATATATAAAATTAATAGTTTAGCTGCATGAGATTCTATTTGATCGAGATCGGCTATGTCTGCATTAAAATAAAACTAGTAGAACTAGACAGATATTTCGATTAAAGCTGCGTTCGGATATTGTACTCCGTTGACACCGGATACACCGTCCAAATGACACTTACGTGTTAGTGGGTGTAAAAAGTGTAACGGTGTTCAATATCCGAACGCAGCATATATTGACAGTAGTATTTTCAAAACATTAGCGTTTGACACTAGCTACTGTCATTAGAATCAAAAAGTCTGACATATCCTGGCTACTAGTTTTAAAGCAGTACGACCGATCTCGATGAAATAGAATTTGCTCATGCAGCTAAACTATAAATTCTACCAAAAAATGTCATATACATAAGTTATAGAAAATTTCCTCTCCTTAAATTTATTATTTAACTATTTTGACGACATTACACAAAAATTTACAAATTTACAAACATTTACAAAATCTTCGAAAAATGCTAAGAGTAAACCACCAGTTCCTTTGGACCCTTTTCAACAGAAAGCTTTTCAGCTCTAGGTTTGGTTATGAAACTTCTAAATATGAAGTTTTGTCCCGATACCTTTAGTAGTTTCTCCGGAATCGTCGCCACAAAAACGGGTACACACACACACACACACACATACACACACACATACACACACACAGACATTTTTTTGTACCTTGGTCAAAAATGTTCAGGGGTCCCAAAAAGACATACTTCCGCTAAAATCTCAAAAAGTTTTTTTGGCATGATTACAATACTTTACATACTGCGTATAATAAAGTAAAAATCTGATGTGGCCAGGCACATGACTTTATCATACTATATATAAAACTAATAGTTTAGCTGCATCAGATTATATTTGATCGAGATCGGCTATGTCTGCATTAAAATAAAACTAGTAGAACTATACAGATATCTCGATTAAAGCTGCGTTCGGATGTTGTACTCCGTTGACACCGGGTACACCGTCCAAATGACACTTACGTGTTAGTGGGTGTAAAAAGTGTAACGGTGTTCAATATCCGAACGCAGCCTATATTGACAGTAGTATTTTCAAAACATTAGCGTTTGACACTAGCTACTGTCATTAGAATCAAAAAATCTGACATATCCTGGCTACTAGTTTTAAAGCAGTACGACCGATCTCGATGAAATAGAATTTGCTCATGCAGCTAAACTATAAATTCTACCAAAAAATGTCATATACATATATTATAGAAAATTTCCTCTCCTTTCATTTATTATTTAACTATTTTGACGACATTACACAAATAGCGGCTTATTTACAAAATCTTCGAAAAATGCTAAGAGTAAACCACCAGTTCCTTTGGACCCTTTTCAACAGAAAGCTTTTCAGCTCTAAGTTTGGTTATGAAACTTCTAAATATGAAGTTTTGTTCCGATACCTTTAGTAGTTTCTCCGGAATCGTCGCCACAAAAACGGGTACACACACACACACACACACTCACACACATACACACACACACACACAGACATTTTTTTGTACCTTGGTCAAAAATGTTCAGGGGACCCAAAAAGACATATTTCCGCTAAAATCTCAAAAAATTTTTTTAGCATGATTACAATACTTTGCATACTACGTATGATAAAGTAAAAATCTGATGTGACCAGGCACATGACTTTATCATACTATATACACAGTTAATAGTTTAGCTGCATGAGATTCTATTTGATCGAGATCGGCCATGTCTGCATTAAAATAAAACTAGTAGAACTAATAGACAGATATGTCTATTAAACCTGCGTTCGGATGTTGTACTCCGTTGACATCGGGTACACCGTCAAAATGATACTTACGTGTTATTGGGTGTAAAAAGTGAAACGGTGTGCAATATACGAACGCAGCTTATATTGTGTCAAAACATTAGCGTTTGACACTAACTACTGTCATTAGAATCAAAATTTCTGACATATCATGGCTACTAGCTTTAATGCAGTACGACTGATCTCGATGAAATGGAATTTACTCATGCAGCTAAACTATTAATTGTACCAAAAAATGTCATAGTCATAAATTATTCGGAATTTCCTCTTCTTTAATTTATTATTTGACTATTTCGACAAATTTCCAGAAATGGCGACTTATTTGCAAAATCTTTGAAACATGCTAAGACTAAACCTCCAGTTCCTTTGGATCCTTTTCAACAGAAAGCTTTTCAGCTCTAAGTTTGGTCATGAAACTTCTAAATATGAAGTTTCGTCCCGATACCTTTAGTAGTTTCTCCGGAATCGTCGCCACAAAAAACGGGTACACACACACACACACTCACACACACCCACATCCACACACACACACAGACATTTTTTTGTACCTTGGTCAAAAATGTTCAGGGGACCCAAAAAGACATATTTCCGCTAAAATCTCAAAAAAATTTTTGGCACGATTACAATACTTTACATACTACGTATGATAAAGTAAAAATAGAGTACTAGCTTTTAGCAGCTTTTATTTTTCCAAGATTGATGATATTGATACCAAGAGTCAAAAAAGGCTGACATATCAATCTCTATTCGCTCGCCTCGATCGTAATAGTCAGTTTTACCACCACTACCAACTATTGAAGATAAAACTACTCTAGACTGTAATATGACAACCGCAGTTTTCGAAATTTATAGACAATTAATGTCGCTAAGTAAAAAAAGTAGTATATATATATAACACTAGTTTTATAAGACGTATTGGCGCACTCGTTCCAAAACAACTCGCCAATTTTTGTCTTATAAACTTTTATTATAATATATTCAAAATGCAAATACATTAGTTAATAGGTATTTTCCGGAAAAAGGTGTACAGAAACATTATTCACCAACACAATAAAACAAAACAACTTTCATTTTCACTACTTTTTTGTAAATTAAGTTCATTATTTAAACCTTTTTGCTTGTTTTGCGTGTTGAAAATGTGACGTCCTGTGGTGGCCACAGCAGATAATTATTTTTCGGACGCCAGTTAGAAAATCGTTAATGCTTGCGTGAACGAATTTACTGGATGGCAGGTAAGTATAAAGGTTAAGCTTTATTATGCGACCCTTTTATGTGATACTGGTACTAGCACATTGCGTTCAGCTGGAATAAATTTACAAAAATTACCAAAATCTAATTTTTTTCTCACTTTTTCGAAAATCATATGCGTTCGATTTACTCCCGCTTTCAAAAAAATTGACCTCACAGATTTTATTCAAACTTATACCATTATCACAATTATAAATTGGTGATTAGATGAAAAAAAAACCTGTTTTGATTTGCAAGATAAATTTTATTTATATAGGAGACATGTTTCGGCAGTTACGATTATTAATCCTAAATTGTAGTGAGGGACATTTACAAGTTAATTCCTTTGTAAGACATCGCAGATAGCTACATTTTAAAAAGCTTTTTCAGTGAAACAAAGTGGACGCGGAAACTTAGACGAAGTAGAAAACAGCAATGGCGTTTTATTACCGAACTTTTCAATAAAACTGCAACCGTACTTTCAATAATATTTTTTAATCATGTATCTCTACAGAGTGTTCTGTAATTCGAGGGACACTTCGAGGGCTTTACCACAGATTCTAGTACAAAATCTATGACCATTTAACCCTGACTGATTATTTGCAATATTTGCAATTTACTTAAAAAATCAATTGTTGTAATTATAAATCAGTAAGTTAACCAGAAGGGAGGAAGATCCATTTTATAGTAAGGTAGTAATAATACAAATAAAAACCCGCAGTTTGGAAGCATATGAGCATAATTTTAAGCCATTTATATTGCCATGGGTTTGCGCACAATTATGTTTGAGATCAGATTAATCCAGGACAAAGCAAATTCTTATATAGATAAATTAGGTATAATCAACTCAAAATACGTTATTTGTGATCGACAGAAAATTATACAAATATTTTAACAAAACAATCCACCCGCGCATCCACCATAATGCAAATACTTAAAATTGTTCGTTACATCGAAAGTACGCCACACGTTTCAATTTTGGCGCCATGAAACGACATTAAACCGCTCGGGTGACAATCTAAGGGCAATAGAAAATCGAAATCGCTCCGGCAGGAAGTACTTAAATCTGTCAGCGCTCCTAGACGCTCGCCCCATCAAATCGCATTAAATTAATCGATAAAGATCAGACAATAAAGGAGCTCGACTAACGGATACCCGCCGCGCAACAGTATACCTCCCTGCAACCCCCTTTGCCCCTATGCCCCAACCGCTCCACTCAGTCTACATCTCTTGTTCTCCGGCAGCTTCAGAAACCCCAGAGAAAGGAGGCCAAGAGGCCGTACGTGCTATCGATTGGCTAGTGCTAACCTTCCTCGTTAAAGATTACAAAACGCTGATGTCATTATACCCCCATTCCCTTCAATAACCTTCCGTTTAGTGGCATGCGAACCATGTATATCCTGTAGATCATATTTAGGTGCAAATTTGTGCCATTACAGAGGAAAATTATTGTATAGCTGCTGTATTTTCAAATTTTTCGCTGTCGCTGTACCTATCGAGTCTTTTTAGTTTATTCTGTCTTGTTTTTAGTTTTTTACTCGATGGGGTTAAGTACTAAAGAAGAGCTTTTGTTATCAGAACTCTGATGATTTTTTCTTTAGTATTAAAGGGTTAACGCTTAAATTTAAAACTCGTGATGCACCCCTCAGACATACCAAAGGGTATTTTATAAAATATACCTATTACAATGATTTTCAAATTTCACAAATTTCAATATCAAAACCAGAAATTGATGGAAACTACATGAACTTTTCATCAAATATTTGACAAGACATTGATAATGTAATTCAGGAACTAGAAACATGGCTATATTAGTCCAAATTCACGTTGTCAAGAGAGAATGTTGAAAATCGCGAACAAATAAAAGTTCTGAATAACAAAGTAATACAAAATAGAAAGGCAACAAGATTATCAACAGGGCACAACAACATAATCGACAGGGATGTTTAAAACATATACTCGGGTATTCATCGAGCATCCGATAGGACAAAATATAAAACAGAAATTATTACTATTATACTAACAAACACTGTAAAATCGACAAAACTCATGTTCGGAAAAGCACCAGGCTGCAGATAATTAAAGTGATACGGAAGATGGCACCAACTTTAGAAGCAACATAGGGAAAGTGGTCGTGTCAGGCATCATAGGATGGCTCTCTTAAAACCAAGTCACTTTCGTCTGAAACTATTTTTAACTAATTTGAAAAGAGTCATTGCGAACCAAAGTTTTGTAATTTTACCAAATATTAGGTTATTTTTAACTATCGTTAGTGACGTTAGTACTTCGCTACCAGTAGCGTCCGCTCCAAAATATTTTCAATGAGAAGAATTAACCTTAAGTATTTTAAAAATTCAAAAACACATGTATTATAATTACCGTTCCAGTTTAAAAATTTATTATATTTTCAAAATAAGGTAAACGTCCCAAATTCAGACACTGTCCTAAATTCCAACATATTTCTGTTTAGTTCGATAAAATAATAAATCTACAACATTGAACTTTATTTTAGGACATCCGGTTTGTTAATTGGACATTACACTTATCAACGCACAATCGTTTCTTATTCTACCAATGTTCTAACGGCCAGAATATTGCCTAGAAGTTTGATCTTAACAATCGAGTGTTATGGTAAAATTTGCAATTCGGCTTCTTTTTAAATCGCTACAGGATAACAGTAATTAAGAAAATTCTAATAATATCTATTTAAGCTGACTAAAAATGCTTTATATTTTCATAATAATAAGGTGTACTACTCTTTTAACCACTATTATATACAAATTTAGGGGTGTCGGGGTTAGGTACATGTAAATATAGCACGTCCGTAAATCAGACATGTGTGTCGGAATTGTGTACATACATGGTTAGAAGTAATACATATGGCTCTATTGCTGTCTTTACACAAGAAAATAACATATTTTACATCATTTGCTATATTACAATTAATTGTACGTATTTTGTCAAAATTACGACACGAGTGTCCGACGACATCGATCATCCCTAATTATTACAGGGTGTCGGAATTACAATCATCAATAGTCACTAATTCCGTCATAAATATCGACAGGCATCATAGGAGATTATGAAATAAGGCAGAATGATGCAACACTAGCAGCAGAGAGTAGTGATTTTGGCATTGATACACCCCCTATGGAGATAACAGTTGAACTGATGCCATCTCCATTAAAAAAATCATTATTCTGGTCTAAAACACCCAAATAAAATAAAAAGAAACTGTTCTTCTGTAACACTATCTCTAATGCTTCGAGAGAATATTTGTTAATAAAAAACGAAGCACAAAAGAAAATCAGTCTAGAGAAATAAGAAAGGAAGCGAAAAAGGAACACAATAAAAAATTGTGCCAAGAAAAAGAGAACACTAAAAATTCCAGATGGAAGAAACATTAAAATATAGATGAGGTAAAGAGGGCAGACTGAAGAAGGCTAAGGACTTACTTTATACTGTGTTTCATTAAAAATGTTAAAACATAAATGTTTAACATTTCTTAGTAATAAATCTTATTTAACAATATTTAAAACACCTCATATAAACTTGAATGTTTATATTTGTCGGAATAATGTACTACACATGTCTGATTTAGGATCACTGTCTGAATTAGGTTCACTGAGGTGTCGGATTTCGGATCAAAATATGCGCTTAGTGTCGGAATTAGGGGCAATTGTTAAACTTCTAAAATATAATATAAACTACATAACTACTATAAATTTTCTTTAAAAATGAATAGCCAGATATCTTTAGAAGGAATTATTTGTTTTAAAAAAGTTGACGTAGTCATTAGCACCACATAAATATAAATTTTACAGTTACAAATCTAACAAAAATTCCCTAACCTGTCTGAATTTAAGGCGTTTACCTTATGATAAAATGAATAAAATTAAATTAATTATAAATAGCAAATGCGTAGGGTGTTAAAAACTCTAGTTAAAATGTTAATATGGTATACAAGAAGGTCATAATAGACCAACTAAATATGTAAAGAGATCCGCAAGATCGCGTGTACTTTGGAAACAGCTTCGGGAAGGAAACAGCTTCTCTTTTAAAATCAAGCAACTTTCGTCTGAAACTAATTTAACGTCTTTTAAGCGAGTTAATGAGAAGTTTTAGAGTTTTAGCTAATATTATCTTTAGTGACGTTACATAAAAAAATGATTTGTGCTACTTCTCTACCAGTGGTGGCCGCTCCAACCAAATAAGAAGAATTAACATCCATAAGTATTAGCATGCAATTATAATTAAATTATAATTAAATTAAAACATTATATTCAGTTCTTTAATCAATTAATTATATATATATATATATATAATTAATTTATCGATTGATAATTCTGATTCTACCCAACCCAAGTTTATCTAACTAACCTTTTGATCAACATACCTTCTGGTTTACGTTATATTACTATAAATTGGTTTTATTAGAAACTGAAACATGAGTAATGATTGCACAACTTTGATGTTATTACAACAAACGATTGACTCCAACCCTTACAATTTTTATTTAAAAAAATCCGTATATCAAAATTTACAAAAATTAATATCTTGCGAGATATCAGTTTTTATTTATTTGTTGTTTGGTAGCAATATTTCTATGAGTCCTGTTTCTCTATGTATCCTGTCATAACTATTTTTATTATAATGATTGTTTAAAAAATAGTCGAGACAAATCAGACTTCAGATTTTAACAAAAAAGTTTCATTTAAGGGTATTAACAATAAAAAAATAAGTGCACTAAATTTGTTTTTTATTATTCATGGTGGGCTAAAAACTTTCCCCAATAAAAAATATCACTGCTGAAATCTTCATTTTCGCGCCAGCCCACTAACGACCATCCCTAAAAACCTACCCCACGCCAGTTCCCATTCAACCTTCGACCCTAACCCATCCCACCGTAACTTTTTTGTTCTTTCAAGGTAGCGCCGCGTACCGGCAAACGTTATCGTTAACGCAATTAGGGTCCCGAAAACGCCACACCGCGTTAGGCGAAAAAAAGTCCATACACGAAGAGAATCCGACCGACGGAACGCACACGTTGTGTGACGTGTCGGGTAAAAAAATAATTGAAGAGCGCGCGCCCCGGTACATTGAAACGTCCGCCAAAAGAGTGCGTCATTAAAAACCCATCGGACGCCCCTGGTGCGGATGACATGGAACGCTTCAATGCGTGGTCGAGTGGGCCATGGAGCGACCGCGAGCGAGAGAGGGCGGACGCTGGATAAGTGTAGTCACATGAGACGGCTCAACGGGTGCAATTATAAGCCGTCCGTTATGTTTGGCGTAACGCTATTTGAACGGGAATGGTTTTGAAATATTTTCGACTAGTCGAATGGAATGTATTGGTTTTGTTTTTGGTTTTGACGAATGAGATATAATCAATATTATAGGACATCGTATTCTACTTCTTCTATTTGGTGATTTTTGTGATAACTCTTTAAATTTAATATATTAGTCATTATTAAAGATTTTAAACAACAATACTTTAAATGGCGCATACTTAAACTTGTCCGATCGACCAGAACAAAATGTGCATCAATCTTTCGAAAGAAAGTGTTCCACCGTTTTCTCCTGTTTATTTTTTAAAATTGTTGTCGCTAAGTAAAAGGCTTCTTACAGACTTGTTTTGCTTTTCAATTCCTTTAAAAAGTAACAGCAGTTTGCAATTTTAATCAAAGATGAAAAATAGAGTAACCTTTACTATAATAAAAAGTAAATAAATTAAAGCAAATACAAACGAAAATAATACCAAATAAATGAACCATAAACGAATAAATTCACTAGACTCACTTTATACTAGTATCTTTTAGAAAGTAAATGTGACTGAGCCAAAGCTTCTTTTATAAAACTTTTATACTCTTTCTATGAAGGAACATTTTGAGTAGTATGTCTATTATTTGACGAGCACATGATTAAGGATATAAATCGTGCGCAAGCATATATGAACATGTAGAAACTGGAAATTAAGTTGTTTCAGACAATTATTTTCAGGCAGGAAAATTCATGCTGAAAATACGAAAAATATTTCGCTAAAAAGTTTTAAAATGTTTTGCTATAGCTCTTTATTGAGTATTTACATAATTACAGGGTGGTTTTCAAAAAAAAATCCAAAACAGTAGATTTTTATACAATAATTATTAGTTATTTTTTAGGTGAAAAAAAAACCAAATGATTAATGTTCCAAAATTAAAATCGATATTCTGGAAGGGAAATTGTTTAATTGAGGTACTCAGATGTCTTGAAATTGATAGAACCATCCATTGTAAATAGAATTTAGTCATAAATCACTTCAAAGTAGTTGTTGCGAAATAATTTGGTTTTTAAGATGCCGCTTTTTAGACAAATAAAGCAAAACCTCGAAATCTGTAAGAAAAGGTAGGATTTTGATATTGTCATTCTAATGACGTAGGTAATGACTAATGTCAAACGCTGATATTTTAACAATACCCACTGTCACTAGTTTTATTTAACTAGTTTTATTTTAATGCATACACGACCGATCTCGATCAAATAGAATCTCACGCAGATAAACTATTAATTTTATATATAGTATGATAAAATAATGTGCCTGGCCATATCAGATTTTTTACTTTATCATATATAAAGGATTGTAAAAAAGGAATGTAAAAAAGGATTGTAATAGTGCCGAAAAAAATTAGAGATTTTAGCGGAAATATGTGCTTTTGGGCCCTCTGAACATTTTTTACCAATACCATGTTCCCAATACAATTTTTTACTTTTTATTCATAATGGTCCAAAGAAACTGAATATTTACTCTTAGTATTTTTCAGCGATTTTGCGAATGAGCCGCTATTTCTGTAATTTCGTCAATAATTAAATAATAAATTAAAGTAGACGAAATTCTGAATAATTTATGTGTATGACATTTTCTTGGTAAAATTATTAGCTAGCTATTAGCTATTAAAATTATTAGTTTAGCTGCATGAGCAAATTTTATTTCATAGGGATCGTACTGCATTAAAACTAGTTTGCCAGGATTTGACAGATGTTTTGCTTCTATTGACAGTATTGTCAAAACAACAGAGTTTGACACAGTTTGACACTGCTGTATAGTATGATAAAGTAATGTGTCTGGCCACATCAGATTTTTTATGTTTTAGTATCCAAGCAAAAACAGATCAACATTTACAGGAAAGTTTTCGCCACAAGAAAAGTAGGATGGATGCATTATTTTTCAGCGGTATTTTAACCAAACTGAACTGTTTCACTTATCTATTATTTTAATTTTAAATTAACCCATTGCATAGTTGCTCACCATATAAGGTAAAAACAATTTTTATTTAGAAAATAAACTGCTTCCGGGTTATGCCGTGTGTCAAGATTTGTTAATGCTGACGTTTCGCGAACCATGTTGCTCGCTTCTTCAAAGCTAATTGAATACTGATAATTTTTATTTAGGTCGGTCAAATCCATTGTAGAGTATATATCGTGCTTTTATAATTTCATACGCGTCCACAAAAATATTTGGTAGGAAGCCTATACGCACAAAAGCACAACTGAATAAATTTAAATTTAAATGAATTTTCGAGTTTAAAATTAATATTTAATATATTTTAACACGCGCATGAATAATCACAATATGATAAACGATTCAAAATTGTGCCATGAAACATGGCTTTCATAACAACATTTATTTGCTCTATCAAATTTAACGAAAAATCATTATACGATATTTACTTTTATTACTATTGGTCCAACTGGTTTTAAAATTTTTAAGTAAAAGAATGTTAAAAATATATAATATATATTCTTTGTTTATGGATAGCGAATAGGCGGTTTCGATTGTTTTATTTTCGCTGTATACAAGTCTGAATGTTGTATATCACGTCTGATTACCGCGTTTTTGTTGTTGTTTTTTAATGGTGGCGTCCGCACACGATTTACACCGAAGAATAGGTGTAAATGCTTAGAAAATCAAGCTGCACATCAAGCTTATTTCAGGTAAAAGTATTCACCTTTATACTTTTGGTTTACTATGCGGCTCTTTTGAACTGTTATAAAGTTAGAAATTACCAACTTTGCGCTTTTTATATTTAAACATTTTTCAAAAACTTTACACGATAGTCCGGATTCGTCTTGGCGGTCAATTCTACCCATAACACAATTTTATATTCCATTCACAATATCCATGTTGCCTATTGTTCAAATCAATATTCCTTCACGTCAGCCTTCACGTCCGCCTTCACGTCAGGATCAAAGTAAGAATTTTAAACTTGATAAACAATATAATATACAATAATCAGTACATACAATTCTGTATGTAAGATAAATTTTTTCCAAACACCCCCAAAATCCCGATTTTTTTCAAAAAAACTGTTTTGGGTTCTTGCATGTGTATAAAAATGCAGAGTCAAAAATGCTCAGTCGTTTTCCATTCGATATCCAAAATAGGAAATGCAATTGAAAGAGGGAACACAGACCATTATAAAGATGTACTGTTCGGTCAGATCCAATAAAAAGTCGAAAAGTTATGGACGTTCAAATTCAGAAGTTTCCTATTATTTTCAGATTTTCTGAACTTTAACAACAGTTTGATGAGCTGTTTCAATCCATAATAATTTTTCTATTTTTTATTGAAAGCCCATTTAAATATGCGTTTAATAGGAGTTTGTTTATTAGAATCAGTGGAAATTTGACTGAGTTTTCGAAGTTTAATCACCGGCTTGACATTCACACTAGGCAGAAGGAATATAACTACGGCCCGACCGTAATAAATCCGTACTCTTGATTCACGTTAACTAGACGTGAATTATTTTGTTTGTTTATTGCATTGTGTAGCGACAAATTCAAATTTGTGGGAAAGGCCTGTTGTTCTGGCTGGTTGTTTGGTTTATAAAAAAGTGGACTGTATTACGGAATTTGCACTCACCGGTGGTAGCTGATTCTGAGGTTGCCTTGGCCGTAGATTTAATCCTGAACTTCCAGTAGGAGTTGAGTTTGTACACTGAGTTTGTACTGTGGAGTTGGGCGAGAATCATTCACTGCGTCACACGCGAGAGAGTTGTCCGGGAAAAAATGTTTCTCACAAGACGGCACAATATATGTCACATACACATACACTTAGTTTGAGTCAAAAGGGGTGCGTCAAGCAGGGTAGAACCAAGAATTAACATATGCGTTGTACGCGGGAGGGATTCTTGATCTAACTATAACACTCGTGATAAGCGGCAAGTCCACACTTATTCAACATCTGATGCACACTGATAACTGGTTTTCCTTCGTTTTACGTATAGCAGCAAGGGTATGTGTGCGTGTGGTGGGGAGTTCAATAGGAAACCAGAACAACTTTTGATCGAAAATAAATATCCAGGAATATGTTGCTTTGGACGCAACACATTGTTTTATTGTATTTTTAGTCTATCTAATAAAATCATCTAGTAAAATCATTAATCGACAATCTTAAAATTGTGTATACTATTAGGACGATGTAGGTCTTTAGTATCACCAAATTTCATATAAATTAACAATCAAACTGATCCATAAGCAGTAAGAAATCAACTTTACCGCATGCTTCAGTGCAAATATAAAAAAAGTTAAATGTGTGACAATCGCCATAAGTTCTGTTACGTGGTTGCGGCATACAACAATTTTTTTGACCGTGTTTACACCGCAAGTCGCTGGTATGAACCAGAATAGGTGTGTGTAGTTTGTTCGTCAAAATTGAAGGTATGGAAATCAAAAAATGTTGATAACTCAAGACCTGGAATGGCCTTTTCTACTTCGTTGATATGACTGTGAATGGGACGTTAAAGGCAGGTAACAACAAAAAGCACAAGAAAAAAAAACAGTGTCATAATTTTAGAATAACATTGTAAATATAAGTGCTAGTAATGTCTAATTAATGTGTATAAAGACTACGGATTTATTACAGTCGGCCTGTATATTTCTTCTCCGTAATGTGATGTATCTAACCGGTCAGTAAAATTTGATAAGTCTGTTAAATTTCAACCGATTCTAATAAACAAACGCGTATTAGACGCAAATTTATATGAGCTTTCAATAAAAAAAATAGCAAAACATTATTACGGTTCAAACAGGTCATCAAATTGTTGTTAAAGTTGAACAAATCTGAAAATAATTGGAAACTTCTGAACTTGAACGTCCATAAATTTTAGATTTATTATTGGATCTGACCGAACAGTACATCCTTAAAATGGTCTATGCTTGCTCTTTCATTTGCATTTTTCATTTTGGAAATCGAATAGAAAATGGCAGAGTTATGAATTTTTATGCACGTGCAAGCACCCAAAAACGTGTTTTTTGAAAAAAATCAAGATTTTGGGGGTGTTTGGAAAATTTCAACCATCGTGGAAAGTATATTTCGTTTTTTTTTTTGTAACAGTGTTATCAAAATCGGTAATTACATATATCTATAAAGGAAAAGTATATGTAAAGAAAATAATTCATTTCCGCCTTACATTAAGTTGCTACGTTTGTCAATCGATTTCTTTAGGTTATTATTATTTTTGGCGTTTCATTTTTGTATTGACAGAGCCAACGCAAAAGTAGAAAATGATTACATGGCTCCTTTATAACGTTGTGGACCTTGACGTTCATCTTTCAACGTTTACATCCCAAAACCGCAAATTAAATACAAAACTTTGGCGCTAGCAAAGCAAATTATGAAAAGAAGGGTCCCTTTATCAAAGGGTGGCAAGGACGCCAAACTTCTAACCAACCCCCTTCATAATTACGTTAATGTTGGATGATTTACTGGCTGCGTAACTTTTGGAACGGCAAAATACTTTTCGCAGAGAGAGACCAGCCACATCTGATACAATTTTCACCGAAGCGTATCGAAGGGATTCAGGCGGTCGCTTCTGCTACATTACCATCGGCCTCGTTAATTAATATTATTTATAAAATTGAGTTCTTGTTGGTTGGTACGACGGCTGCCACAGTCTGAGAACGGCCCCAACGGTTTATCATGGCAGTACGAACCGCTATAAATTGCGAGGATGCAGAATAATGATAGCAATAATTTCGAGAAAATTTACTCGAGTTAATTAGTTCCGCGGAATCAGCGTTCGAGAGAAAACGGGAGAATTTAAGAAAGATATATTTGGTCTTAGAGAGCGCTAATGAAGAAGTCTAATTAATAGTCGAGAAACGGTTTACTACGGTACAACGGTTTGTACGCAGTTTTCTCTTCACAGTAGTATTTTATAAAGAAGGATTGTTCCTTTTTTTGACATCTTTCGACATTTTTACCATACGTTCTTTAACCCCCTGGTCCCTACGTTCTACTTGCAAAACACGTAAAAGTTCTAACGAGTTTTCTCAGCTTTTAGTTACTAGAAATACGTAAAAGCAATACACCAAATTGTGATAATTGGCATTATCTCTGTTTGTGGGATCAACATTACTGTGCGGTGGTCTGTGAGAGACATTCAAGAACTCTTATCGCGTATAATTCGACGGCCGATTACAGCCAGCTCTGTATTTTTTGTGTATGACATAAATTATTCTACGCGATAATGTGAAACGCGTTTGGTCCCTGTGAAACGTTTTAATGGAGTATATTCCCATGCATTTGAGGGCTTTCTTTGTTAATAGGTTTGTGACTTTTGTCATAAACTGTAGAATATACTTCTGAGCAAGATATTTATGGTTTTAAGTACGGCTGGCTTGCTATCTACATATTTTGTTTAACTTGACGTGTGGTCCTTTTTACTTTATCATACGCAGTATGTAGCAAAGTACTGTAATCGTGCCAAAAAATTTTTTTGAGATTTTAGCGGAAATATGTCATTTTGGGTCCCCTGAACATTTTTGACCAAGGTACAAAAAAATGTCTGTGTGTGTGTGTATGTGTGTGTGTGTGTGTGTGTGTGTGTACCCGACTTTTGTGGCAACGATTCCGGAGAAACTACTAAAAGTATCGGGACGAAACTTCATATGTAGAAGTTACATAACTAAACTTAGAGCTGAAAAGCTTTCTGTTGAAAAGGGACCAAAGGAACTGGAGGTTTAGTCTGCATTTTTTAAATACTTTGCAAATAAGCCGCCATTTCTGGAATTTCGTCGAAATAGTTAAATAATAAATTAAATATGAGGAAATTCTGAATAATTTATGACTATGACATTTTTTGGTAGAAACAATAGTTTAGCTGCATGAGCAAATTCTATTTCATCGAGATCGGTCGTACTGCATTAAAACTAGTAGCCAGGATTTGTCAGATTTCTTGATTCTAATGACAGTAGGTAGTGTCAAACGCTAATGTTTTGACAATAACTTCTGCCAATATAAGCTGCGTTCGGATATTGTATTGCACTTTTTACACCCAATAACACGTAAGTGTCATTTGGACGGTGTGCCCGGTGGCAACGGAGTACAATATCCGAACGCACCTTTAATCGACATATCTGTCTAATTCTACTAGTTTTATTTAATGCAGACATGGCCGATCTCGATCAAACAGAATCTCATGCAGCTAAAATATTAATTTTATATATAGTATGATAAAGTCATGTGCCTGGCCACATCAGATTTTTTTTCTTGTAATATGAAGTCAAGAAGAGGGAAGTTTGAATAAATAGGGGAGGCGTAAATTCGTTGACATCGAGAAGAGATTCAGAGTGGTTTGAGATGTAAAGCAAACCAGTCGCAAGCATCTAGCTTGCTTAATATTAAAGTGTAGTTTTTTAGTGTGTGCTTTTGTAAATGGTAAGCCGATCATTACTTCCTTACTTTGTGTTTAATTTTAATTTAATGTGTTTTGTATAATCTGACAACTCCTCAAAATATTTGGTAGATTTAGAGTTTCATTTCATTGTTTTAATTCTTTTGTTTTGATTGTAAATAAATATTTGTTATTCTTTTATTGAGATTCGAGTTTTACTTTTGAGTACGTTTCTTTTAGTATTTAAAGTGAGCAAACCAGCTAAAATTTCATGGCAGATATTATGATAATATTTTCATATTTTTTTATGAGTTCAAATTGTGATTATCATGGTGTGATGAGCTTTCTCTGACAAAATGCTGCATTGGTCCTATTCCAAAAACTTACGTGCTGAGCGTGTTTAGAGTGATGAATTTTATATTGGCTGAGGTTGTGGTTCTTAGATAAAGTTCTTAAAACTAAAAAGTATGGTTACTTTATAACCAGATTATACCCAACCGACCAACTATTACAAAATTAAAGATGAATTGTATATAATATTCTGTCTAGTGGTAGATTTTTGATATTTTTGTTTGTTGTAGAAAATCTGTTACTGAATCTGATATAAAATTGACGGATTTTACGGAAAACAGGTTAAAATTAACAAAAAAATACCACATAGTAGATGTAAGTTACAGCTTCCTCCCTAAGTCTACAAAATGTCACGTAATACTATATTACATTACAAGATCTGTAATTAGCATATTACGTACGAGTGGGAAGTTAACATACGAGCAGCGAAGCGGCGAGTTTTGTTATTTGTCACGGGCACGTAATATGCGTTACAGTTCGAGTATTGTACATAATTTTACCCACGACCGACAATTACAGATCCAATCACTTACTTTAAATGAAGGAGAAATATTGCAACAGAAGTAGGTCTATTAGATTAGGTTAGTATATTTGACAGTTCAACAAAACTGTATTTTATCTACTGCTAGTTATTGGCGCGACATCTATTTCAACTGTGGGGAACTGCATTTGAACTGTTGTGACAAGGGGGAAATTATAATCAAATAGGAAAATATAGATCTACATGTTCGTTGTAATGACATTATGTCGTGCGTTAAAAATACAAGAGCACAACCAAAAGCACATGTTTGTTATAAGCGATATACGGGTGAAGCAGTCCGTGACGTAAGGGACATTTATACATACGGTCGTAGGTAATAGGTAATAGTATATTACATTACAAGAGCTGTAACTAGCATATTACGTACGAGTGGAAATTTAACATACGAGCCGCGAAGCGGCGAGTTTTGTTATTTTCCACGAGTATGTAATATGCGTGACAGCTCGAGTATTGTACATAATTTTACCTACGACCGACAATTTCAATAAATTGTATCAAAAATGACAAACTAATACAGGTAAGAATATTTGACGGTTAACCAATCAATGTATTCGCGCGACATCTATTGCAACTACGGAGAACTTTGTCTGAAGTGTCGATCGCAAATACCAGTACAAATTCAACATAAATTATCACGTGCTAGTAATAATATGTTACAGCTCGAGTATTGCACTTACTTACGACCGAAAATTTCAATATATATAAATTGTATCAAAAATGACAAAAAATGACACATTATGACATTAGGTCGTGCGTTAAAAACACAAACGCACAGCCAAAGGCACACGTATGTTATAAGCGATATACAAGCTAAGTAGTCCGTGACGTAAGGGACATTTACACATACGGTCGTAGGTAATAGTATATTACATTACAAGAGCAGTAACTAGCATATTACGTACGAGTGGAAATTTAACATACGAGCCGCGAAGCGGCGAGTTTTGTTATTTTCCACGAGTATGTAATATGCGTGACAGCTCGAGTATTGTACATAATTTTACCTACGACCGACAATTTCAATAAATTGTATCAAAAATGACAAACTAATACAGGTAAGAATATTTGACGGTTAACCAATCAATGTATTCGCGCGACATCTATTGCAACTACGGAGAACTTTGTCTGAAGTGTCGATCGAAAATTTCAGTACAAATTCAACATAAATTATCACGTGCAAGTAATAATATGTTACAGCTCGAGTATTGCACTTACTTACGACCGAAAATTTCAATAAATATAAATTGTATCAAAAATTACAAATAAATAATCAAAATATTCGCGCGACATCTGTCATTATGACATTAGGTCGTGCGTTAAAAACACAAACGCACAGCCAAAGGCACACGTATGTTATAAGCGATATACGAGCTAAGTAGTCCGTGACGTAAGGGACATTTACACATACGGTCGTAGGTAAAAATATAAATATCTTACATGCTTTTTCAACTCAAAACTTTACTTCTTTGAATACATGAATCAGATATATTTTATCACGTAGCGTGGATACAACTGGGAATATTGTATCTTTTTTAGGCAATTTATTGGAGATAAATTTTTAATATTGATGCCACTAATATTTCATTGTATTTCCGCGATGTAGAATATTTGTCGTTGACATTTTCAGGAAAGATACTTCATTATTGTATGATAGCATTGTGCGTACTTATTTTTGGCTAACTCTTCTAAAAAGTGCAAAATTACGGCAACATGTATGGTAAAAGTATATTATTAGAAAACAAACATTAGCTGTCGTTTATCTTTCAGCGACTTTTTTTTCAATACCAATTCGCTACTTATCTTACTGAGTTTGAACCCTAGTAAATGAAATTAACATTATCGCAAAGAAGAAGAGACGTTTATTAATCTTGAAAAAAAGCCTCTTGGGTTTTGCATATAATTTATTAATATACTTGGTGGGACTAGTTTCGGATCACCGATCCTTCATCAGCCGACAAATTTAAATCTCTCGGTTTAAAAGTTCAAAGTTTATTTTATAATTATAAATTTATAATTAAGTGCTCTTAATCTAACATTTACTTTGAAATAAAAAATGTATTATTTGTTACAAGATAAAGTCAAAGTAGCTTTTGTTCCACAATTATTTCACTATTCGGGAATACCTATTTCAAGTAAAAAAGTATACGACTAAAAAGCGGAATTGACACTCAACGTGTACTTTAAAGTTAAAAATT
This sequence comes from Aphodius sticticus, assembly GCA_963966075.1. Lineage (NCBI taxonomy): Eukaryota > Metazoa > Arthropoda > Insecta > Coleoptera > Scarabaeidae > Aphodius > Aphodius sticticus. The sequence continues at coordinate 16,003,489 of OZ014507.1, forward strand.
TATGAATAGAACCAGGTTCATACTAAATATGGACATTAGAGCAATATCAACCGTTTTAACAAAAGAAAAAACTAATTTTAAAACAGAAAATCGACTGTGTACCAAACTACTTCCACAATAATGGCACGGATGGTAGACTTAATTCTGGATGAAGACTGAACACTGTTACAGGGTGATATTAGTTCCATTGAATTAGTAACATAAATATTAGTATTAGATATATTATAGCCTCAGGAAATGGAATCGTGTAAGATATCATAGGGTAACTTTTTTAAAACAAAATAAGGTTTCTTTAAAACAATTTTCACTTAACGGTGCTTGAAGACAGTCAAAACTAATCGGTCATTTACTTTAGGACATCTTGGGACTTATGTTTTATCCGGCCCGTGTTTCAAGTACTTATGTGGCCCTCCTCTTAAAGAGTTTGGGTATCCCTGCTTTACACTAACAATGAGTAAAGACTAAAATAACTGTTACGTCAGATTTTCGAAAAGAAAAAGATTTTGGAATTGTTTTTTTCGGCAATTTATTTCAGCCTAACCTTAGAAAATGCTCTTGTCAGTATCTCCCACCTGCCGAGCTTGCGAGCAGGCCGATGAGACGGTAAGACACATCCTGTGCGAATGCCCCGCCCTAGAAGACCAGAGGGTAAGTGCTCTTGGGGATCCCTGGCCAACCATGGACAGAATAAGAAACGCTCCTCTACCATGCCTCGTTGCCTTTGCCGAGGGCCTGGGCTGGCTTACGAGACCAGTGTGAGCAGGGGGGGGGGGTCTGCACAAAGGGCCTACTGAGGAATAGGTGCTATGGGTTTTACCCAGCCTACTCACCCCTATATACATACATAGACCACACCCTCAATAATTCACAGAACAGTAATTTTCAATCAATTAAAACAACCCCACACAGCAAATTCGAAATAGTCCATTACCAAAACACTTCAAAAACAAAAAAAAAAGCATTTGGTTGTCAACAACCCTCCCTCAACGCAAAACAATACTTTTGTTTCAATTTTAATTGACTCGCCAATAGCTATAAATTAACAGTGACAACAAAAAAATCGAATCCCTCTGAAATTCAACGTTTGTTTGCGGGTGCTACCAATACACAACCAGTCCGGCGCAATCGTGTGCTATTTCCAGGGTGTACGAGTGTAGCTACCGCGTATAGCGACCTCTCTTGCTCACCTTTTCAATTACCGCATCCACCCACTTGAAATCACCCCTCAGTCGACCGAGCCCGCACGGTTTCGCATCAAAGGAACCTCACGGCACCGTAGCTTGATGTGATTTCATTATTGTTGGCATTCCCCAGAATGGTTGCTTGTGTTCGTTTATTCTTCCACGGCTAAAATCGCTCGCCTGCCGCCTCATGAATAATTAAACACACTTTTCGCTATAATTAGGACTTATTCTTGACCGGGCCCGAGCTTAACCGCCGCCATTTTAGAGTTTTAAAAGTTTTACGGGCTTTTCTCTTTGAGTGTGGCTGGATTTTTTTTTGTTGGGGCGTTTTAAAACTGGACTAATTAATGTGATTCTTCTCCGTCCCACAGTGGCGAGAAATCCCGAAAACACGGCCAAAACTCGTAATAAGCTTGGGCTTTTGAAACATGCTCATAAGTGGTTTTTAGGGTCTCTGATTCCAGATATGATATCAGATTTTCAAAATTCAAAATGGTGGAACCAAGATGGCGACCAAAATGATAAAATTTATCCGATTTTCATGAAACTTATTTCCTGCGATATTGCTAGACTCCTCATTCCTAATCTGAGATTTTTGAAATTCAAAATGGCGAAGTCAATATGGCGACCGAAAATATAAAATATTAAGAATTGTGACAATATTATTGTACGTTGCATTTTTCTTCTATCACTTATAATAAAATAAATAATATTTGCCATGATAATCAAATAGTGTGAAATGATTTTCCTCTCAAAAGAAGTCGTAGTCATCTTGGTCGAGGAGAAAATATGGAGGTGTTTATTTTAAATGATATTTTAAATAATCGCGCACAACCAATCGCTGGGTTGGTTGTTGTATGATGACTCATGAAGAAATGGTCGGCACATTTTGATTTTTGCGGTGCACAAACCGCCGAATAGTCGCAGTGCTTTGAAAACGGAATAATCGGCTACAATTTGTGAGATGTTACTTTATCGTGAGGATCTAATCGTCCACCGAGTACAAACACATGTCTTATCGGGGCACAAGGCAAGTGTTTATCTCATATCTCGCCGTATTTTACACTAAAATTTAAACATAAAGTCCACTCGTTAGTGAAAAATTAGGTAATAACTATAGAATTTTTACTCTTATGCGCCTGTTCTGCAAAATTCCATTAAAAATTATTAACATTCTTTTCACATTATTAACATTTCATCACTTCCTTATATAATTAATTATATAATTAAAATATATACTCACAACCATGATCTGAAATCAATATGAAGCACTCACCTGAAACAAAAGAAAAGAATTAATTAAAACCGCATTAAAATCACAATAATCAAATAGTTTTGTTTTTACATCTACGATACTTCAAGCCAAATCCCATCGCTTAAAATATTCAATTTTAAATCTTTTAGGAAATCCTTTGGAAGTTTGCAGGAAGAGTCACGGTGATTAAGCATTTTCCAAAGCGAATACTCAATCGCCATCGACAGCTCCGACTCGTTTTTTACGTTTTGCGCCACCGAAAGCCATTAATCTTGCCCTGACTCTCGCGACGATGCCTGTCTGCATGTTATTGTGTACGAGGAAAGAATCAACTAGCTACTTATTACTTAATTTCTCATGAAATATGGTCCTAATAATCTTCGGGAGTGTTCGGGGGTAAAAAAACCAAGTTATTAACGTACATACGTAGCACAATATATTTATTATATTATATTATAAAAAAATAAATTGCTTGTGAAATGTGGAATGGAAAGTGTATTAAAATTAGTAGGCAATAAAATACGTTTGTTTTTTGATAAAAATACAAGGTGAAATTTTGAAGTTTTTACCTAAAAAACAGTGGTGTTAGACGTACGTATTCAACGATATAACATCGCACCGGCACGACAAATTCAATTGCGTGCTTGGGTTATCTTTCAAGATGGAGGAGAAACCATGAACAAATTTTAGAAATGCTCCTCATTCAAAAATGCCATAAAAATAAAAAAAGAAGACTTAGTTTGAAATGATGTGACTTTCTCAAAAAACGTTGCAAACGAACCACCTAAAATGTTAAAATTTAACACACCGCTCATAACAAAGTGGGCACCAAAAGTGGGCAATGGTTTCTCCACCATCTTGAAAGATAACTGAACACAGTTAGATTTCTCGTACCTGTGGAATCTTTTCGTTACAAATGTCCAATACCACTGATTTTTAGTAAAAACAATAAAAAACATCATTTAAAAAATCCAGTCTGTATACGAAAAAATCACTCTGTATACGATGCTCTAAAAAATACCAAAGCAAGATAAATGTCATTACCTAGTGATTTTAATACACTTTTCATTTCACACTAAATTGACCCGATATTATCAGATATGCTGCATAGCCAAACATAAGGTAACATAATATTGGATTGACATGTTCTGCTATTGCAAATATGGTATGGTTTCAATCTTTACATTACAAGCAATTCGGTTTTTAAAGATACAATTGGGTTGACTTATTAATAATAAGTCAATAAGTAATAATTAATAATAATAATAAGTCATAATAAGTTATTATTATTAGAAAAACGTGTATTACAAGCGAATATTGCAACAATAATGGTCAGTGGCCGGACAAAAATGTATGTCGCGCAGTGCTAGAAGTCGCCCAGCTATGAGTGTGCGTAGCGGGCACGCATGAGTCAATGACGACTTATGCGGTCGATTGGATTGATATCCATAGGCCCGAAGCGGCTGGCGGTCGGTTGTAGACCGAGTGAATTTAATATTAAATGTTTGTCGTAACACTATGCAACACGTGCCCACTGAAATATTTTACTCATTTCTTTGATATGCATCGAACGATTGTATTTGTATCTTGGTAGGTCTTCAGTATTCAATTAGCTTTGAAGAAGCGAGCAACATGGCTCGCGAAACGTCAGCATTAACAAATCTTGACACACGGCATAACCCGGAAGCAGTTTATTTTCTAGATTGTATTACTGCATATTTTTCAAAATTATCTTCAGTAAAATTATTTCGCTTAGATGTTAAAATGTCTTTAAACCTTGAAAATGATCTTTCTACATCGCAGCTACTCACAGGCGCAAAAGAATAAACCAACACCAAATTGGAATATTTTTGAGAAATTCCTTCATCCGTAAATGAATTCGTAGAGATTTGTTATAAAATATTAAAATTCGGATTTCTATGTACTACCGCATCAATTTTTTGTTGTAATTTTTTACTGATTGGTGCTTCAATGCTTCGTAACCTTTCGTACAGGGATTCAATCCTTTGAAAACTGCTTGCAAGTTCAACATTTTGTTGTTCTAGAAACTTTATGGTTGGCAATACTTGCGCAAAATTTGTCAATAAATTTTAATTGTTCATGCAAATCTTGTAATGATAGTACTTTTTTGCAGTATTTAATACTAACTGCTTCATCAGGCAAATTTAAGACGAAGGGTTTGATGATATCAAAGTTTCTTGCATAAAAATTTGCCGCTTCTAACCATGTACCCCATCTCGTAATAACTGGTTGTGGTGGCAAAGATAGATTAGGGCACTTTTCCTTGTAAAGAGACAGGAGCTTTCAATAAAATTTTTTTGCATGTGCTTATTAGCGTATTCACGTCTGGAAATTCTTCCCGAATAAACTCACAAATTCTATGAATAGCGTGTGCAAAACATGTCAAATGAAGAATATTTGAAAAATGTTGTTTAAGTAATTTTCCAACTTTTAACATAATCGCAGCAGCGTCAGAAACAAACAGTAATACTTTGGTAGCGTCTGTGATTCCTACTTTTTTATGGCGTCATTTACTATTGTACATATCTCTTCAGCTTTGACGGTACAGCGAAACTGAGTAGATATTAAATAGGTTTTATATAGGTCTTGCGGGTCCAACAATCCGACAACGACGTTGACCACACATCTACCCTTCATATCCGTAGTTTCATCTGCAGAAACCCAAATATATTTATCGGATAGTTTAGACTTTATTGTAGAAATTGTTTTGTCATATTGCCCTTGTACGTAATATTTTATAATTGTCGATTCATCGGGTAAGTCTCGTCCAGGATACTTCTTGATAAATTCTTTAAAAACTGTATTATTAATTTTTGTGAAACGTATATTAGCAGAAATAAATGTTTCACATAAATCATCAAAACAAGCTTTTAGTTGACGTTCCTGATACATTTTCCATGTGTTTTTTTTTGTTTTTACATGAGCCCGAAGACATTGTTTATTACGAATAATTAAATTTCGTGAGCAGAAATTTCAAACCACTTCCCCTTTCGTAACGAACGTGAAAGTATTGCCAAACTCGGCTAGCAAACGATTCATTGCAGGATTACAGTATAAAACAGAAGAACAAATTCGAAATGGAAAATAAAAACAGATATTCACACAAAATTTCAAGAAACAACACAATTGAAAGAAACTGCTCAAATTATCTATCGACGAAGCGGAAATTTAAACAAGGCAAGCGACTGTACTCGATCAACGCCAAAGCAGGTATGTACTGCTGGTATGTTATACCACATGAGCCGAAGCCAGACCGGCTAGCCGCTCGCGTCCCCACCAGCACGTGTCCCATGCACGACACTGGAAAATATACATTTTTGTCCGGCCACTGCTTATTATTATTAGAAAAACGAGTATTACAAGCGAATATTGCAACAATAATGGTACAACTTTTAGTTACTTCTAAGTCCAGCCCAAACCATCACAGACTACGGCCAAATCTATCCACTTCCTGTATAGCAGCGGCTGCGTAGCGCTCACCGGGACGTCTATATACAACGTACTCGACCGTCGCAACGAGTTAAACGAAATCAGGGACCCTATTCTCGTCATCTTTTTGAAGCGAAAGTGAGCCTTTTCGAATGGTTAGGTGGAAGGAGTCGGGATATCAGCGGTTTCCCTCTGGAACGTATCTATGACCAAATTTGCTTGTCGCTAACAACAATAACTCACGCGCCACGCCGATACGAACGTATCTATGGCAAGTTTGCTTGTTGCTAAGAACAATAACGCATGCGCCACGCCCATACGTTCCAAACACATGGCAACCGCCATGTGTTTGCCGTGCCAAACACACGGCAACTTTCGCTTCAAAAAGATGACGAGAATAGGGTCCCTGGACTCGACTGAAAACAGTACAGGCATCCAGTGATGAAGTTGCCAATATCTGTGATCCAGAACCCCATTCGCGCTGCTTTGTGTTGCTGCATAAGGCGTGGTGCGCGGACTGTTCTTCTTGGTTTCAAATTCGCTTCTTTTAATCTGTTTCTAATAGTTTGATCAGAAATTTCTATTCCATGTGCTCGTCTTAGGTCGTTTAGGAGGTCTCGTGCTGTGGCAGTACTATGACGTAGAGAGGATAGGACAAGAAATCGGTCTTGATTTTGAGTAGTTTTTCGATTTCGACCTTGTCCAACTCATCTAACATATGGGCCAGTCTCCCGAAACCGATTCCATAAACGCTGAATAACGGAAGGGGAAACACGAAGGTCCCTGCTAACATGTCGATTATAGTGGCCATGCTGAATAAGGGCGACAGTACGAACAACTTGCACTACACTAAGATGCCTCATTTTACTTCTAATGACGTCCTGGAAGCATACCAAATTTGATTTGCCTAGAACTATTATTTAAATAGTTACAGGTTTCGAAAAAAGTGTTCCCCTAATTCTTTTGAGCAGTGTTACCTATATTATATTACTTCTTTTTCGGAAAATGTATACATGCAGGACGAATAACACATTTGATTAGGGAATTGTAATGCCTTTAAAACACGCCTTATAGTAACGTTTCACCCTTTAAACGGAATACTTATTCTGACACATACATAAAAAACGAAGTTTACCGAGACAGTTGAGACGTCGGAAGACGTTCTCAAGTAAATTTATCTGTAATTCCGTGCTTATAGACCCTATAGTCCTATAAGTATAACAACGGCAAGATTATGTTTATGGGCCATTACTTCTCAAAGTATTTCTCTCTCTGTCTGCGTGTTTTCTTTGCCGGTACAGAGTGAGCTGATGGGTTGCCGGTGGTTCGGCGAATTAGTGAGCCGTAATTTTTCGTAATAATCTTGATAAATCTTAGTTTAAAATGCGACCGTTAGTCTGGCTGAGGTAGGGTTGGAGACGGTCGTAGGAAATCTTAATGCCGGGTGGGTCTTAAACGCTTAACTGACGAGAATAATGAAAGATTAAATTTTGATTAAAATTGTTAAATAAGCGCGCTTCTTTGCGACTGTGCTAAAAACGTTTTATGTTTTAACGGTTTGTGATTTTCTCGTGGCCCCATCTTTTGTTGGTATGATAAGCAAAATTAAATGTTTCTTTTTACAATTTTCATTAAGAGGGGCATTTATCCATATACCAGTTACATGCAAAACACGGGCGCATAGAAAGCAGTAAGGTATTGTTGGAATGTGTAAGCATAAGGCATTGTTCGATGTTAATTAGAGAAAATAAGCTAATTTTTGACACAATATACTGGTTGATTTAATATGCTTTCATGGTGATTAAGCCAATAGCATTAATCGCGGAACAGGAGTTAATTTATGGGTGACATTTTAAGACAGCTCTTTAAAATTGACCCAGCCGTTGTCAAGTTGATCGGCTTTTTATGTAATTGTGTCGAATTACTACGAACTGTCACCGCGGAGCTCTGCAAAGAAGATTTCTGTAATAAAGTCCACAGACCGAGACAAAGGAGAAGAGTACCAACACCTCAGATCAATAATAACTAACAGTTGACAACAACTACAGTAGCTACCTATTGGCAAAGGGTAGAAATCGGCTGAACAAATTAAGCAAATATGTACAACGGTGCACCGTTAGATAGAATCACATCCTAGGCGTACTACAGACTCAAGGCCAACGTCGATCTCACTAGCATAAACGCCCCTCTTAAAGTGCGAGTGTGGAGGATTTGAATGCAGGCAGATAACTGTCAGATGATCGTCATGGTAACTGCATGTGCCGCCGATATACCTGTACTGTTTACGTTAGCAACAATGCGTTAGTTTACATTGTTTCGCCAGCATCTGTTTTTACTAGTTCCGTAAAATGTTTCACTTAAAAAAATACATATATTACAGTGTGCTCGTACAGTAAGGAAAATGTGAAAATCTCTGAGACGTTTGTTATTTCAAAAAATTGCTCAAACATGTATTAAAATCATGGATGTAAAAGCGTAATTTACCGCGTAAATTACCGAATTAATTACCGTAATTAATGGTAATTTACCGATTTTTAATTACCGTAATTTACGGCGTAAATACCGACGGTAATTTACCGTCAATTTAAATTACCATTGGTAATTTACCGACAATTTTAATTACAACAATCCGCGTGGTGCATGGTCGGACTCGTGCGTGACAATGTTATTCAAGGTGTCATTTAGCCAATGGAAATGGGTCTATGGGTAAAGTTAACACATCCAATGACAGTCCCATTGCCCGTAAACGTTATATTTTTACTATTCCAAATCATCCGACATTACATGAGAAAATACAGAACTAATATTTTATATTTAATGAATAGAGAAGTGGAAAGCCCCTTCGCCAATGGCGACCAATCCAACAAATCCGATAATGCAGCTCTGAAATCAGAAGTCATTTATTATTATTTATTCACTTTTCAATAAATATGCCAGTGTTAGAAAAATGACAAATGACAAAAAACCCTTTGTGAACCGGAGAGTTATTTTGTGAATGTGGACAGAATTAAATTGTATATTTTCTACTATAATTATTCTGTTTTTGTAGTAGTGCTATAAATAGTATTTCTATGTGGTCTTTGCTTTGGTTTTAGTACTATCAAATCAGGCAAAAAATCAGAGATAGCTAGTTATGCACAATATAATTATTTAAGGTTTTACCAAACATTTTTATTAACATTAGTAGTAATCATAACTTGTGATCTTTTTAATTTAACGATTTGAATTTTTACTTTATCATACGCAGTATGTAAAGTATTGTAATCGTGCCAAAAAAAAATTTTGAGATTTTAGCGGAAATATGTCTTTTTGGGTCCCCTGGACACTTTTGACCAAGGTACAAAAAAATGTCTGTGTGTGTGTATGTGTGTGTGTGTGTGTGTGTGTGTGTGTGTGTGTGTGTGTGTACCCGTTTTTTGTGGCGACGATTCCGGAGAAACTACTAAAGGTATCGGGACGAAACTTCATATTTAGAAGTTTCATAACCAAACTTAGAGCTGAAAAGCTTTCTGTTGAAGAGGGTCCAAAGGAAATGGAGGTTTAGTCTTAGCATTTCTGAAAGATTTTGCAAATAAGCCGCCATTTCAGGAATTTTGTCGAAATAGTTAAATAATAAATTAAAGATGAGGAAATTCAGAATAATTTATCACCATGACATTTTTTGGTACAATCAATAGTTTAGCTGCATGAGCAAATTCTATTTCTACGAGATCGGTCGTACTGCATGAAAACTAGTAGCCAGGATTTGTCAGATTTTTTTATTCTAATGACAGTAGGTAGTCTTGGTGTCAAACGCTAATGTTTTGACAATAACATCTATCAATATAAGCTGCGTTCGGATATTGTATTACATCTTTTACACCCAATAACACGTAAGTGTCATTTGGACGGTGTACCCGGTGTCAACGGAGTACAATATCCGAACGCAGCTTTAATCGACATATCTGTCTAGTTCTACTAGTTTTATTTTAATGCAGACATGGCCGATCTCGATCAAATAGAATCTCATGCAGCTAAACTATTAATTTTATATATAGTATGATAAAGTCATGTGCCTGGCCACATCAGATTTTTAGTTATGCGGTAATTTAAATCAGCCTAATTCAACATTTTGAATTATTAATTACCCGGTAATTAAACCAGCGTAATTTACCATTTTGAATATTTAATTACCGGGTAATTTAAACAGGCGTAATTGACCATTTTGAATTTTTAATTACCCGGTAATTTATGCCATCGTAATTTACCATTTTTAATTTTTAATTACGTGGAAATTTAATATTTGAAATTAATAATTTTAATTTCAACGGTAATTTATGAAAAAAATTAATTACCGTAATTTAACATCCCACATTAAAATACACATTTCTCTGGAAAGTCTAGTTTTCGGCCGTCAGTAGTTCCAAAAGATATACAGGCTCCAAAATTTTCTATCGTGGAGGATTGAAAAAAAAAATGGAAGACATATTCATATTCGGACAAAATGTAAAGTGGAAGCGTTTAATTACCAGATTCATTAGCTTCATTCATAAACATCAAGTGTATATTTCCAAATACATTATTTTAAAATACAGATTCTATTTCATAGTTTAAGATTAAACATGTATTGACTTTGACTTGTATTGCCTTGATTTATATTGAAGTATTGATTTTGTATTGACAAAATCTTTCAAAGGTAACAATATTTGCGGTAAATGCCAAAAAAAAATGCCAAAACTCATCCAAATTTTTCAGAAATGCCCACACTCATGAAAGTACCACACCTAATCCTTTATTATTCCTGTGAAAACAATTTTCACAGGAACTTATTTAATGCAACTGTCTGCCTGCACCAAGCAGTAGTACCTGTCGGACGGCTTTTCAAGAAGTTTTCTTTCACCATGAATAATAGAAAATCGCAAACTGGCCTCTGCTCTCCTTAGTTATGCAAATTGCATCTGAAAACTTACTCGAGGTTAATTAGAAAAGCTGAAAAGTCCGCCGTTTGCGCAAACCAATGGAAAAATAGTCGTCTACAGCTGCATCCAGCAGAACGGGGAACGAATATTTCACGGTGTCGGATTATTCAGCAATATCTGAATCCAGGCGGGAAAGTTTAAATTCAGTTAGTTGAATTTAAATTGCATCTGGGAAACCCTAGGAAATCTGAGTAGGCGTTACTACGAGGTAGGTGTACTGGGTACGATATATTATATCTAAGGCGATAAATAACGAAATCTGATTCAAATTAATATCTGGACAATTTTCCAGCCACGCCGATGTTGGTGCTAATTACCCTATCAATTATGCGAGCTAAATAAAGAGGGGAAATTTTGTCAGCTTAATGGAGAATATTTTAATTTTTAATTCGTGCTTACCGATTAACCGGCAAACCTTTATTCAATTCATAATTATATTGAATATTTAATAATATTTTCATTCAACAATTTGTTGTAATATGTAACTGGAATAACAATCTAATGTTTTCTCTTTTTGCTTTTTTTTGCAGCTTGCTTGTTATTTACTAACTTCATCTTTGTATTATATTGCATTGGACTTGAATATGCAACTAATTATAGCAATATTATTCACTCCGATGTGAAATGCAAATTTTGGGATTTATCCAATTAAAATAGTATGCTTACAAAATTTTATGTATTTCCGGTCGCATTTCGGGCTTTTCGGTGTCAAAAAGCTCAAAATCTGCCGATTCATGCGATACAACTCGGCACTGGCCCAGCAGTGAAAATCAACACACGTCATATCAACCGATGATGCTGCTAAACTCGGTTCATATGCACCAAGAATGAAAGAATAGAACATGCACTGCGCAGGTATCTCATTCATTTCTGAGCGAGCTTAACAATCAGCTGATTCCTGTGACGTCAAACTAGACCAGACAATATACGAATCAACAAAAGCATTGAGTTTCGCAATAAATTCATAAAAAGATGGTGAAAATAAAGGTGGCGGTTTGTACGCAGCAAAATAAAAATAAAATATCGAATTGCTTTTTGTTCGTTTCTGTTCGATGCCGCCATTGTTGACAAGTAAATAAGTTGCTGCCGACGAAAAAGTACTTTATATTTATTACAAGTATAGGTATGGCCTGAAACGTTAAAGGCTTCATTGATTTCATAGATTAGTTAGGGTAAAATGGTAAATTAGATCGCTTGTAACGTTGAAAAATCATCTTTTTCCGCACCTAACCTATAAATCATTATCTTTTTGACGATGAAATAAATCATCGAATTGTAGTTTTTGTTCGTTTCTGTCCAATGCCGCCATTGTTGACAAGTAAATAAGTTTCTGTAAATAAGAGTAACTAAGAGTAACTAAGAGTTATTAAGAGTAACTAAGTAAATAAGAATAACTAACTTCATTGGTTTCATAGATTAGTTAGGGTAAAATGGTAAATTAGATCGCTGGTAACGTACGTGATCTGTCAACAGAGGCCTGCTGAAGGCATAGGTTAGTATCGATTTGGGCGACCGTGAACAGTTCTGCTAATCGGCTGCCCAATCAAGCGTACAAACTACACACTGAAATATTACTGCTGTATCCCCTGTCGACTTCTGGTTCGGGTTTCATTGGGGTGTAGCGGTAATTTCCAGCTGTATGTGAGTGGGCTATATTAATCAACATGAGCCATACTTCGGCATTAAATGAAAAGATTGACACGTTTCCGTAATTCTTTCCTGCGAGAAGCCACAGATTACTTTATGGTGGATTGATCATGATCATTTATAATTACGAAGGCCCAACGTTGAACGAATTGCTCAATACATATATCATTATACATTATTATTATTATTATTTATTGGAACTCTGATACATCTCATTAAATATATTAAATCTAGATAATATAATTTAGATACAACATATAAATACAAAAATTACACTAATAAATTTTGAAAAGTAATGAAGAGCATCAGGGCAAATTGGTAGTACTAAGCTTCGCTGAAGCCTAGGGTACTCCCTTTGCGGGTATCACCACAGCTCAACCCAATTTTGAAAAAACATTGCCATTTACGCGTTGCAACACTAGTTTGCAAAGCAAAGGAAAACTGTGGAAACCCCGTGCAGCAATGTGGATAGGTCATTAAAAACACATGAAGACATTATTTATTAATAGACAATATACAAAAGAAGGTAAAGATGAAATATTATATATAGTCAGTACGATAGCAGTAAATTTAGGATACTTTATGATAAAACTCTCCTCAAAATATTCGCGCTTCCCAAAACCGCAATTTCTTGAATTTCCCAGGGCGAAATTTTGCACGGCAACTCCTTGACATGTTTACTATAATTTAGAGTAACTGCTCCCAATGAACCTACAATCACCGGAATAATGTTTACTTTCATTCCCCACATACGTCCAACTTCTATTGAGAGATCCTTATATTTAAGTTGTTTTTCAAGCTCCTTCCTTACAACATTCGCATCAGCAGGTACCGAGATTTCTATGAACGTGCATACCTTCCTCTGGAAATCCTTTACCACGATATCTGGCTTATTAGCTTCAAGCATTCTATCAGTGGCAACAGGCATGTTCCATATATGGTAATATGATCGTTACTCACAACAGGAGATGGAACGTGGTCATACCCCCGAGACACATCCATTGCTAAACCTAATAGTTGGGAACACAAATTGTAATGTATATATGTTCCCACCCTATCATGCCTAGCAATGTAATGCGATTCAGCTAAGACTGGACAAGCGGCTAATAAACGATAGACATGTTCCGGAGCCTGATGACACAGTCTACAACTCCCATCATGAGCAACTTTCATAATCTTCTGTTCATGATATCTGGTACGTATTGCCTGATCTTGCGCCGCTATGATAGAGGATTCCGTTCCAGCCTTAACGTTTCAGCCATGACAAAGCCAAGATAACGATCCGGACTTTGAAATACAATTAGCCTCCACAATTCTTCAAAACTGACCATTCATTGGCTTACTAACATAATCCTCTCTCATTTTCTGATTCATTCTTGACTTAATCTCTCGCTTTAAACCCTACACTAAAATTTTATTTGCATAGTTATCTAATTCTTCCACCTGAAATTTTTCTAAACTTAGTTTATGTTTATTAACTATTGACTTACCAGAAGTATCCCTAAATAATTGTTTAATGACTTTATCTTCCTTGATAGCCTAAATTCCTAAATTTAACATATCCAAATCATATATATTTTCCAATTGCGGCAAGCGACGACCTCCATATTGGCGATGCAGGTATAGCCTGCAGACATCAGACGTAGGATGAAACTTTTTTATAAGAAAATATAATATTGATCAAAAATCCAATCACAATACATATACCAATATTTGTGGCTCCGGCACCCGAAATACTGTTCTGAACAATTTTAGTAAGTATTTTATTTAATTTAGTTATTCTGCATTACTTCTCCCATTCATCGGCTATAAAAGCTATAAACTATGGACAATGTTATACCGTAGCAGCATTGTTGCTTTATAAAAAATTGTTAGGGCTTCACTACACCACTTGGCAGTAGTAAGGTAACGATTATTAATTTGTTGAAAACGTCTATCACGTATACATCCAATACACGGTGGGTCATTTTAATCTTAATATTTTATTCTATGGAAAAGTACGCCTCCTACGAAAAAAACAACTACTCAAAACTCTTCTTATAGGAAGGCTGTGGTACTACTTTTTTTTTGAGATGGCGCTAGTGTCAAGTAAACCATTTCTGTATACTTTTGATTCCTTTAAATGCTCTTTTAATTTGAATTCTTTCGTCATTTTAGTTTTAAAAAAACTAAGATAGTCCTACCTCTTTCTAGTTCTTGAATTATTGCCTTATTTGTCTAAAAAAATAACATTTTAATAAACAATTTACATCCTACGTACTACTTAATTTAAGTAAGCAAGTAATTTAAGTAAGCCTACGTACTTACTTAATTTACATCTACTAGACCTTTTTCATAAATTTATTATTCCATGTAGCAAAATAAAGCAACCTTATTTCATACAAGCGACATAAGAAATGCAATTACCTCCAAAACCAGTAGATTTGTAGATTGATGTTAGTATATTTTTTTGTGAAAAGAAGTACATTCTAAAAATGCAACCATGTACTGGATGTTCCCATCGATATTCTTGGAATGGAAGATGTTTGGTAGATGTACTCCAATATTATGAACACGTTGTATACGAACTAGTTGTCCTATGTGTTTAAAATTGGTAGAAAAGTAAAATCTAAATAGAATTTGATAATAAATCACTTCAAACAAGTTCTTCTGATAAGTACTTCAGAAATCATTTGGTCCTTAAGATGACGTTTTTAGAGAAATAAAGCAAAAACTCAGAAATATTTCAAGATAATCAAATATTAAGATTGAAATGGCCCACCCTGTATAAAGGCTGTGCAAAATAAGGACAAAATATTTAAGAGTACCTATACATAGGAGTCATGCTAATGGATTTCTTTGTAGTTACTTCATGCCCACAAACGCCCCATTTACAAGTAGCAGACAGTCAAAGAGAGCCAGAAAATAGAAGAAAGAGCATAAAAATGAGATGTCATAGGATATCTTTTTTAAAACCACGTTTATTTATAATGTTTGAAGAAAGTTTTATAATTACAAACCAAAGTTTTGTAAATTTGTTAACATTTACAGCCAAACTTAGATTATCTACAATTTTCTTCAGTTACGTTACATAGAGAAAAAACTTTCAGCTAAAACTTATTTGGATTTCTGAATCTTAGAGACGATATAGTCGGGTTCTTTTTGAACGGTTTTGCAATAACAGTTTATGACATCACACAGAAAACATTCAAAAAAGAAGACAGATTATGAAGACTTTTGGTAAACAATAATAATATGATAACACAATAATAATAATATGGTAATATGGTTGGTGCCCTCAGCAATAGTCAAGAGGGGCGCTTATCCATATACCAGTTACAAGCAAAACATGGGCGCATAAAAAGCAGATCGGAGTCGAAACTATTGCACTGATGTGTAAAAGTAAGGTACTGTTGGAATGTGTAAGCATAGGGCATTGTTCCGGGATAAATATAAAATTCAAGTGCGCTTGCTTTAATCATGAACTTAATTAGAGGAAAAAAGCTAATTTCTGACACAATATACTGGATGATTTAGTATGCTTTCATGGTGATTATAGACCAGGCAATAGAGACTTTTTCGTGACAAAAATAGTATCAGCAAGCCGCCGGTCCCAGGTCACGTGGAACAGTCCGTAGATTATTGTGATGTGTTTTCGACTAGCAAATATCATTACTTAATTTGTTAAAAACAAAAAACCTAAAAAAATCGTGCTTTTTTTCGTTGTTCGCTTGTAAAAGCTGAACCGATGGAGGAGGAAATTCGGAGGAATTCGGTGGAAATTCGAAAGAACCGGAAAAATCTTCAAATTTTTCAAAAATTCATAACTCCCCCATTTTCAAAGTTGTAACGGAGGCTTGTTGCGAGAAATTAGCGATTGATGGGTACTTTAAGTGTGCACAACCCAGCCGTTGTCCGATGATTAGTTTTTGCACAAATGCGATTTGAATTTTTTTAAGCAATATGGTTCGGCGAGCCTGGATGCGTTGGAGGTGGTCCGATTTAAATTTTTTTAACGTATTTCGAAAGTAGAAGTATTGTGCTACAAAACGTCTATTCTGATTTTGCGTTAAAATGTTGCGAAATAGGCGAAAAATGCTTGCAAACTTGACCGAAATCTGCCGCGCGCTCAAACGCTGTCGAGTAGTGGGGTAGGCGGCCGACTCGGGGAAGCGCGCAGCGCGTTGGGATTAAGGTACGGACATGCTTATTTATAAGCATGCTAGTGAGCATGTTTAAATCGAGCATGCTTGTCAGCTGTTCACATAAGCATGCTAGTTTTAAGCATGCTTATTACTAGCAATCTCTAGACACACATGCTTTTAAGTAGCAAGTGCTCGAAATAAGCATGCTTTCGTGCTTTTAATAAGCATGTGTGTCCGTACCTTTTACTATAGATACGCGCTTCCGCGCGTCGGCCGCCTACCCCCACTATTCGACCGGTTTGGAGCGCGCCGCAGATTTCGGTCAAGTTTGCAAGCATTTTTCGCCTATTTCGCAACATTTCAACGCAAAATCAGAATAGACGTTTTGTAGCACAATACTTCGTTATACGTAAAAAAAATTAAAGTCGGACCACCTCCGAAGCATCCAGGCTCGCCGAACCCTATTGCATAAAAAAAATTCAAATCGCAATTGTGCAAAAACTAATCATCGGACAACGCCTTGGTTGTGCACACTTAAAGTACCCATCAATCGCTACTTTCTCGCAAAAAGCGTGCGTTACAACTTTGAAAATGGCAGAGTTATGAATTTTTGAAAAAACGCAGATTTCTCCGGTTCTTCCGAATTTCCTCCGTTAATATTAAACCAATCGGGTCCGTGTAGGGTTCATTTTTTTCGTCTTTTCATTCTCTACAATTCGACAGTATCAAGATTGCTCCATCGGTTCAGCTTTTACAAGCGAACAACGAAAAAAAAAGCACGATTCTTTTAGGTTTTTTTGTTTATAACAAATTAAGTAATGATATTTGCTAGTCGAAAACACATCTCAATATATCTGCGGACTGTTCCACGTGACCTGGGACCGGCGGCTTGCTGATACTATTTTTGTCACGAAAAAGTCTCTATTGCCTGGTCTATTAAGCCAATAGTATTAATCACGGAACATGAGCTAATTTATGGGTGATATAGCTCTTTATAATAGGGTATTCCGGTCATGTCAAAATTTAAGCAGATATTCGGTTTAACCTATTGTACAATTTATGAGGATTCATATAGTTAAGCTATGAGCTTTTTGATTTAGTTTTTCTATAAGATAATTGCAATTAAAAGTGCATTTCGTTTGAATTCACCGACCACCCTCGGAAATACACGATGATTACCGATCCCTAGTAGCGGTGGCAACAGCGGACAGCTCTCGAACAGCTGATCGGCCAAGTTGACGGTTGGCGACCCTGTTGTTTGACAACGAATAAAGGTACCTTTTTTGAGAGATGATTTGATCATTGAAACTTGAAGCCAAACATCTCTTGTCTCGCTAGTCGGCAATGTAAAGAAAAGCTTATCAGAAGTTACTGTTCTACTGCTGTTATAGCCCGGCACAGAACAATGTCGGCGTTGGAGTTTATACATTTTGAACAAGTGTTTGATATAACCTCAATAACTAAAGCAGGTGTCAACAAACGAGCGATTCTAAACGTTGACACAACAGAAGACAAAAATTTACTACGTGCACCGTAGATATAGCAACGTTGTCAAGTCGCTCACTTTGAGCGGTCTTTGTGACGTCACAAAGACCATTCCTAATTCAAACTTCAAACAACGATTTCTCTTAATTTAAAACAATGTTTGATATTTTACTCGTGAAGTAGCAAACAGTAGCACCCATACTTTATAAAAAATGACAATTTCAAAAACACCGGAATACCCCATTGACCCAGCCGTTGTCAAGATGATCTGCTTTTTATGCCATTGTGTCGAATTACTACGAACTGTCACCGCAGAGCTCTGTAAAGAAGGTTTCTGTAATAAATTCCACAGACCGAAACAGAGGAGACGAGTACTAACAGCTCAGATCAATAATAACTAACACTTCACAACAACTACAGTAGCTGCCTATTGGCAAAGGGCAGAATTCGGATGAACAAATTAAGTAAGTATGTTTGTTTATACACAAGGACTTGAGTACAACGGTACAACGGTTAGATGGAACCACATCCTGGGCGTATTACAGACTCAACGCCGTCGTCGATCTCACTAGCATAAACGCCCCTCTTAACATTTTCAGCCAAACTTAGATTATCTACAATTTTCTTCAGTTACGTTAAATACTGAAAACATTAAAAAAAGATGACAAAGAGGACATTCTGCAAATTATGAAGACTTTTGGTGGACAATAATAACATGGTAACACAATAATAATAATATGGTTGGTCACGTGAGCAATAGTCAACCAATACCGTTACCGTACGACTGTTTATTTAGTTCCTCTAGTAATTACTTTTACCTTCCATAAAAGAAGTTCACTTCAACAATTTGACAGTCTTTAAATGGATGAGATGAATCACTTTCTTGACCGTTTGAGATAACTTCATGGATCTCGACAATCGAAAAGTAAACGAAAATCCCACCGCCACATCTCGGACAAACAAAAAAAAAGGGACGAGGAGAGAGTAGATTTTATTAGAACGGGCGCGGTAAAGCGTCGTGTTTGCAGGTTGCTGATAAAATCCGGCCCCCAATTCTCGAGACCGTCCGTAATTGACTGTAAAGGCTGTTTATCTTTGTACAGGGCAAGATAACTGTCCCCAGAATTGCTGTTCTGCAGCATTTCGCCTGGCCAGACCAGCGCGGTTGTTAATCCATTTGTGCGCCCCTATTCTAATTGTACAAACTCGGTTTCGGGCGGCCTCCCTATCTACCGAATTAATCACTGATAAAGACTTTCTGATACAGAGTCTCCTCCGTTCGGCTATGGTGGATCGTCTTAAGCTCGGACGTCCCCCTTAATTGGGTACAAACGAGGCGAGACAAGACGCCAGATTAAAGTGTTTTAGTATTTACGTTGTCCGCGATGTCCTCGAGAAGACTTTGGCCTTGGTTGGTTGGATAGATTTAGGCTTTATCCACGTGAATAAATATTATACAAGGGGCATTAAAAGCAAAATGAGGGTACGAAATGCGATGATATTAACTGTCCATAACATGCCTGTATATAATTTGGTGCAAATGTAGGCAATACCATGTACGGTTTGTTTGCTGAAGTACGTGAATACTTATTAACAATAGGAACGTTAAATGAGAATTGAAATTGAGAGAAATGAGAATTGAGCAGTATCAAATCGGTTTATGGTTAATAAAACTTTTAAGCTACTTCATTCGTGGCCAGACGTCCTGCTTTTGGAGGGACAGTCCCGACTTTTGACATTTTGTCCAGCGTCCCGCAGAGCTTTAAATATGCTCCACTTTGTAGGAAACATTATTTTTTACAGACATTTTAGAGAATTATTAAAAAAAATAAATTATACATGTTGTTATTTGGTTCAAACAATCTCTTGAAATCGTTCATTGAAAGGCATTAACATTTCTATGATTTTAAAATATTTTGTGGTGTGAAGAAAAATATAAATTACTCTTTTTCTATTATTTGCAATCAAAATTGCACTGATAAAACGAATAAAACGCATAAAAAATCGTAATTGTAATTTTTAGAATTTATGGATGTTTGCATTTTTCTTTACGAAAAACAGGTTAGTTTACCCGGTGTAATCAGGTATAAAATTCTATTTTTCACAATTACAATAGTGTGTGTTAATCTTGATGAACTTATTTAAAATGCATCGACAAAATTATGAAAGCAAAAGTTTAGCAAAATAGGCGTTAGATTAGAATATTTGTTTGTTATCTTCTTGGACCGTAAGATTTGTTTTATTGACCATAAGAATTCATCTTCTTAGTCTTCTTACTATATTTATAAGTTGATAAAAATGTATTTATTTACAATATTTATTGTACAAAGGGCATTTGAAGAATGTTGTGTTAAGAATATACCACTTGAATTCCCATGAGAACCGATAACGAAATACTTTTTCTTCTACCAGACAATACTTATTTATTTGAAATAAATATAGCAACACAATTAATCACTAATAATGCAAATTATAAGGAGGATTCAATAAATTAAATCTATTTTGTTTAAACAAATCTGCTTTAATCACAGGCACAAAAATTTAACGAAATA
Source organism: Aphodius sticticus (assembly GCA_963966075.1). NCBI lineage: Eukaryota > Metazoa > Arthropoda > Insecta > Coleoptera > Scarabaeidae > Aphodius > Aphodius sticticus. Next base: position 16,024,144 of record OZ014507.1, read on the forward strand.
TGTAAAGTTTCTTAAGGAAAAAAGTATTCAACCAAATTATAAGACATATTAATAATAATTAATGTTGAATTAAATAAAAGCCTCCTTTATCCTTGCGAAGTTATTTAATTAGCAATATACATGTTTCGGTGGACACCATCATCATCAGTACATACAATAATTGTCAAATATTATCTAAACGGAACATGAACAGACAATATCGGGAATAAACTAACTTTTTGAGGACAGGAAAACGGTGTCAGTCACATGTGCTTCGAGCTGCCATGTGATACCTACACACGTACTTGAGACATGTCTCTTTGTTTCCTAATTTTGATTGTGATGATGTATTTAATTAGAAACCATGTGACTGACACTGCTTTCCTGTGTTCATCAAGTTAGTTTATTCCCGATATTGCTTCTTCATGTTCCGGTTAGATAATTTTTGACAATTGTACGGCTGATGATGGTGGTATCCACTGAAACATGCATACAGCTAATTAAATAACTTTGCAAGGATCAAGGGGGCTTTTATTTAATTCAACATTAATTTATTTCCTTGCACAATAGACATTTATTCACATAATAACAATTTCTGTGTTGAATATTTATCAAAATCCTAGAATTTGTCGATTTTCGACTTGCGAGGACGCTAGTATTTTGTTTTAATCACTATATAAATCTACCTCAAAGTGTGAATTAAACTATAACAAAACTTGTGTCGGCCGACGGACATTTTACACAACCTAGCCTGTGCTATGGCAAGACATCATAAGTCATAAGTCATAAGTCAAGACATATATAAACAATTCTCTTAAAATCGAACGTACACAGGTTGCCGATACAAAGCAAAGTCAAGTTGGTAAAAGAGAAATAATATTATAATGTATACAGGGTCCTGCAGCTCAGCTCCCGTCTTCTGTAGCTCAGTTACTAATTAAGCTAAGAGTTTGACATTTTGCAAGCTTACCCTGTACTTCAAGGTACATTTCAAGAAATTATTTTTGATTATACAGGGTGTCCCAAAAATGTGCAACGCCAACGTGATATATTTATTTAAATTGCATGCTATATATTTTTTTACACATTTGGAAGCATGTTATGGTTGCCTACATACCACCAAAATTTTATTGAAATCGGTTGAGTGACTGCAGCGCAAAAAAATAAAAGCAAAAGAAAGTTGATTTTGCATCGTTGGCTTTAAAAATCAATAAAACCCACAAAGTGCACCTCGTTAATAAAATTTTGCGACGTCCTTATTAAGTTAGATCTAGTAGTCTCGTTAACCAAGTGTCATTGATCCAAATTATACAGGATGACCAAAATCTAGTGTCAAACTTGTCAAACTTCAAAGCCTGTTATTATTCTTATTTTAAATTGGAACACATACATTTTTTAGGTGAAACGATGCAGAATTAAAAAATAAACATTGTTTCTTAATGCAACCCCATCACAATTCCCAATATTTTAACAGTTATTCGCCAAAAACTCATTTTTCAACGTGTCCAACGGCAATTGTAAGTAATAAATATCGTACGTGGCGTTGAAAAAAATTTATTTCATAAAATATAACACACAGAAGTATTTTAGATTTGAGTGTACTTAATTAAGTAGTTGTTAGAAATGTCTTCCGTGCACTTCGAGGCACAAACGAAGACGAGTATGAAATGACCTCGCCACTGCTCTTAATAGGTCGGGCGTAATAGTTAGAAATGTTTCTTGCATGTTTTCTGGTGTTGTTGGAGGTTCAGCATAAACGATGTCCTTAACGTAGCCCCACAGGAAGAAATCCAGTTTCGTTAAGTCCGGTGATCGAGGAGGCCACGCAACTGGTCCTCCTCTTCCAATCCACCGATTTGGGAAGATTTCGTTGAGCTGGTGCCTGACATGTAACGAGTAATGTGCTGGAGCTCCATCATGTTGCAGCCACATTTCCACCCTTACCGCTATAGGTAAATTTTTAAGTAAATTTGGCAATTGAACAACTACTGAATTAAGTACACTCAAATCTAAAATATTTCTCTGCGTTATATTTTATGAAATAAATTGCTTTTCAACGCTACGTACGATATTTATTACCTACAATTGCCGTTGGAAACGTTAAAAAATGAGTTTTTGGCGAATAACTTTTAAAATATTGGAACTTGTGATGGGGTTGTATTTAGAAACAATGTTTATTTTTTAATTCTGCATCGTTTCACCTAAAAAAATGTATGGGTTCCAATTTAAAATAAGAACAATAACACGCTTTGAAGTTTGACAAGTTTGACACTAGATTTTGGTCATCGTGTATAATTTGGATCAATGACACTTGGTTAACGAGACTACTAGATCTAACTTAATAAGGACGTCGCAAAATTTTATTAACGAGGTGCAATTTGTGGTTTTTATTGATTTTTAAGGCCAACGATGCAAAATCATTTTTGTTTTTGTTTTTATTTTTTTGCGCTGCAGTCACTCAACCGATTTCAATAAAATTTTGGTGGTATGTAGGCAACCATAACAGGCTTCCAAATGTGTAAAAAAGTATATAGCATGCAATTTAAAAAAAATATATCTCTTAGCTTAATTAATAACTGAGCTACAGAAGACGGGAGCTGAGCTGCAGGACCCTGTATATTACTCAAATTATCAGTATCAGATCTTAAGTTAACTGTGTTTTTTGTCTTCTGTATCTGTATATGTCTTGAGTAATATAGGTTATTCGCAAATTGGTAGACACCTGGAACTGGAAACAAGACTTCCTCTGTATTGATATTTAATTAACATGCCGTCAATGAAACGGTAAAAGATCAAGGAACAATATTTAATTTGGACGTACTCGGAATCAATACACCTGCATTTTCCACGTAGCAATACAAGGAACTAAAATTGCATTATTGGCACTTAGAACTAAACAATTACCGGATACCTACGTCCAACAGCTAGCAATGCTAGAAATCCAATATCAATTGATTCGTAAATTTGTGAATGAGGAAGAATCTGTAATTAGAGACAAGCTAACTAGTTTCCTTTTACTATTTAATTAACATGAATTCAATGGAACGCTAACAGGCCAAGTAACTCTATTTAATTTCAACTTCCCCATAATCAATACACCTGCAATTACCACGAACTAAAATTCCATTCTCGGCACTAAAATTAAACAATTACCGGATGACTGCGTCCACCAGCTTCCAATGCCAGAAATCCAAGTAAATCCCCGCAGAGATCTCACTATTTATAATGAACGAGGCCGCGGTTTGAATGCAAATGGCACCCCCCACCCCATCCCTTCAATGCCCACACCATTGGAACCATCTCTCCAGCGAAGTTTTAAAGCCCGTTGGCATAGCTGCCCACAAAAAGGCACGGACGTGACTTTAATACTCTGCGGTCTTGACGAGGTAAGGAACATACAGAAAACTGAGGGTCCAATGGTGAGAGCTTATTCCGCCGCTAGAGGACGCTGCAAGCGCAGGAAGCTGGCGTTTCAATTCAGCGACCAGTTATTGTACCGGGTTTTAAAATAACGACCGGTTCTCCCAATTACTGCTGAAGGTATTTCCTTTTGCGTCCTACTATTAACGTCCGCTTGTTCGTTCGTTAATTGCAATCAGTGGGGGAAAAATCGAGTGGGACATACGCCAAATAGGCGAATTAAGGTCACACTGGATAAATCGTATAAAACTGGTGAATGGAGAATTTGTTGTTTTTGTAAACTTTGAAGGTATTGGTGTGTAATTGTTTAAAAGAGGTTTGAAACGGTTGGGTGCACTTTGTTTAAAATATTATATTTTTATTAATAACTCATAACTTATACCATAGTATATCAATCAGAGAAAGTATTATAATTAACCGGGAACCGGGTGTAGAACCTACAGAACGTGTACAAATGCTTCCTCGAAGAATCATAGAAGTTAGTTTGAGGTTCCCAGAATCATTTAGAAAATATAGTTTCCACCTATAGTAACTAGTCAGACAGTATTCTGACAATTAGTATTCAGTATTCATTACTGAATACTATTAGCTTAGTTTTAAATGTAAATTTGTGTAAAAAAATAATTAAAATAACCTCATAATCTGTCACTTTAATAGGCTTGTTCGAGCAGCACCAAAATAAGTGCATAATAGTAAATATATACTAATATGGCATCAAGTGAAGTTATTCACGCATGCGTACGTGTAGTTATTGTACCAGAAAAAAAACAGAGTGAGTAAAAGTGAAAAAATAACTTTGGGTTCGAAAGTGGATTCAACGACGAAATGAATTGGGAGCATCTAAAATACTCTAGAGCAGGGAGATCGCTTTGGAAGTTCCAAAAAGTTATAATACATTTTTAAATTTTTTGTCGATGGTTGTGGGTAATGTTTGTTGTAATGTTTGATTGTGTTTGTTCTGTAGAAGTCGATGGTTGTGAGATTTCATTGTCTGTTTGTGTTGAATATCGAAGCATAGATTGTTCACTGTTTTCTTGTAGATAATATAAACGTCTTTTTGTAATTAACGATTGTATGTCATTTTGTAGTTGTTATGCGGTTGTAGAGGTAGGTTATTTAATAAAAATGTACTTTCAACATCGTTCTTTTGGCATTTGTTGACCAAAATTACTGTTTTTCCGATGTCGATGGCAGCTATGGAAGCCAATGAGATGGTGCTGTTTTCGACCATTCAACATTGAAAACTGCATTAGAAGAAAATATATTTAAATTTCCCTTAAAATCATATCTGATGACTCAGTATACCAAGCATTATGATATGAACCACAAGGAAAAGATATACAATTACAGACACTGACGTGCTCGACGTATTGTCGAAAATGCATTTGGCATACTTGTTGTCCCGTTTCGAATATTTAAGAAAGCCAATATGCGTAACAGCAAACTGCCGTAAAAATTGTAAAAACATGTTGTGCCCTTCATAATTGGATTAGCGTGAGCAAGTATGCAATAACATGACAGCAGATGATGAATATACATAATTATTCCTGGAAAATGGCGTAACAATGAAAAATCAAATAGTATTCAGAATTTGGTGCCAAATATTAATCAAAATTCTAGAAATGTTGCAAAGGAAAAGAGGAACACTTTTGCGGAATATTTTGTCCAAACTTCCTGTTGATCTAATGAGATCTAATTCTGCTTTATTTCTTAGTAATCTGTTTTTAAAACCAATGTTTACTTTGTCTCAAAGACATGGGTATTTCTCGTACTCATTTAAAAACAGAATTATATCAAAATTTGTTGTTTCAGCCATACCGTCGTGGCAATATGACTTTATCCATGATTAGCAAGAAGTATCGACCGACACTTGTTGGCACTCAAAACAATCAATATTTCGGGAACGGTCTGAGCAAAATCAATGAAACAGTTGGTTCATCCGTTAACGTTTCGCTTTTTATTGGTAAAGCTTCATCAGAACGGGTTAATTCAGCAACGGAAATCATCTATTTCTCCAGCCATCCTTCGTGGGCACTGAGCCAGCAGGGAAATGAGGCATCGGGAGTTGCCTGCGATGTGGTTTGGTATGACCGAAGATTTCCTGCATCTCAAGAGGAAGATCCGCCGATTGTTCGCCCTTGCCAGTTTGGTGTTCAGTAATTGCAGTCTATTGATTTTCGCCGTCACAGCTTGGCCATATGTCCTCTTGATGGAGTTGTAGAAACCCGAGTAGTCTGCAATCATGATTAAAAAGAAGTATCGACCGACACTTGTTGGCACTCTAAACAATGGATATTTCGGGAACGGTCTGAGTAAAATCAATGAAACACTTGGTTCATCCGTTAACGGGTTAATCAGAACGGGTTAATTCTGCAACCGAAATCATCTATTTCTCCAGCCATCCTTCGTGGGCACTGAGCCAGCAGGGAAATGAGGCCTCGGGAGTTGCCTGCGATGTGGTTTGGTATGACCGAAGATTTCCTCCATCCATTTCTTGCATCAATTCCAATGCAAAAACAATTTTTCTGTTTTCTGTTTTTCATTATCGCAACAATAATTCAATTTTGATGAAATTTTGTGACAGTGTGCCTTTTTATGTCTTAAATTAGCATGCATTTTTTTATATGCAAAAAACAAGAAGTTTTAGTTTTTCCAATCAAAATCAGTTTTTTCTTCAAAAATAAATTCCGTTGGGAAAAATCAACGTCCAGAGTTCTTCTGGTGCTCATTGTTGTTGTTTTTACATATACTTATTGATACAATAATAAAAAATAATAGTATTTATCAGTATTTACCGTATTTAACAACATGCTCAAAAATGACTTTTGTAACTATGAATTTTTCAGCAATTGATCATAATTCGTTTAATTTTTTTAGAAAATTGCAAAACTGGTTACACCATTCAATTGTATGGAAAAAATACTAAAGAAACTGTCTCTCATTTCTACACTAACGCTATAACCATTAAATTAGAAAAATAAAGCTTCAGATAAGTAAGCAAAATAATCAGTTTTTGTCTTAGAATCAAAAAGTATCCAATACAAAAGGTTGTAGAGCATGAAAAATCTACAACTTTTGTAAAGGTTACTATATAACATAACCTCACAACTTGAGAAATGCAAAAAATCCATTTTTTTAGTATTTTTTAAGTTTAATTAATTATCGCATAAATAATTTAGTTTTGAAAAGAAAAGTAGGTATATTTGAGTTGAATATCGGAGAATCACTACAAACGAAGCGATTGTGTGATTGCCCTTAGACCCCTCCCCGAATATGATCTAATTTTTGAAACATGTGTAATACGTGTCTATATCTTTTTAAATAAGAATCTAGATCAACGTTAAGGCCATAAAAACGACACACCCTACCAGAGTTTTCGGCAAATTGTCTTTATGTTTAACAATGCAAATGCCAAGTTTAAAGTTAGTAACGATTTCGTTTTTTTTTAAACATAGCGTTACTCATGAACTTTAATTTACATTTTTAAAAATCTTTTCTTGGCTGGTGCCCTCGTCACAAGGTTCCTAGATCATCGCAGACTTTTATAAACAGTTCTACGTATAAATCTGTAATATGAGCGAAACTCCGTTTAATCTACTTTATATCACAAAATTAAATTGTACTTTGTTTGGACTTGAAATGTCTCCTTAAAGGCAAGAGTCCTCTGTAAATAAATAACTCCAAGAGCATCCTTCTTACGAACTTCCGAATGGGATTACTGAGCTTATATTTTTTGTCAAGGTAAATGTTGAGCAAACAACAACAAATTATTTTCCGGGCCACTCGTAAATATTAGGGGTTGCAACAAGCGAGTCTCGCTCTCCCTTGTCGCGCAAATTGAATAAAAACGGAAAAGTAGGCCGACCCAAAAAAAAAAACTCGACGGCGGTAACGTAAACCCTTTGAGAGTTATTCCTAACAATATTATTTCGCCCCTGGACATTTTTACCAAATTGAGTCTACCGTAATATTTATGGACAACCTTGTTTTCACACTTTTTCACACGAATATATTGCCTCTATATCAATCAATACTATACAGGTGATTTATGAGTTTATTGACCAACTTTCAGAGAAATGTGATGGAATTACAAAAAAAAACTGAATAGGAACATAATATATCCAACATATAAAACTCTCAAAAGAAGCATGGCTAAAATTAACAAAATTTTTGATTTATACTCAATTTTAATCTGTCGTTGTGTTTTTGCAATACCCTAAAATATATTGATTTCAATATCACAACTGTTGAGAACGTAGTACAGTACGTAGGCCAACGTAGTACAGTACGTAGGTCAACGTAGTACAGAACGTAGTCCAACCTAGTACCGTTATAAATGATGGTAGTCGAAGTAGGCCATGCCCATTTTAGAATTTTTTTGCCGACAAACAACTGTCGAACTTGAAATAGGTTATGCAACCAACTTAACATTTGCGTGTTATGTTATAACAGTAGACCAGGCAATAGAGCAGAAAATGACTGACTTCGTGACAAAATAGTATCAGGAAGCCGACGGTCCCAGGTCACGTGGAACAGTCCGTAGATGTATTGTGATGTTTTCGACTCGAAAATATCATTACTTAATTTGTTATAAACAAGAAATCGTGTTTTTTCGCTTTTCGCTTGTAAAAGCTGAACCGATACAGAAATCTTGATGCTTTCGAATAGACGAATAGTAGAGAATGAAAAGACGAAAAAAATGAGCCCTACACGGACTTGATCGAATTAATATTAACGGAGAAAATTCGGAAAAACCGGAACAATCTGCGTTTTTTTTTTTACATTCAACTCCGTCATTATCAAAGTTGTAGCGCAGACTTTTCGCGAGAAAGTAGCGATTGATGGATGCTTTGAGTGTGCACAACCCAGGCGTTGTCCGATGATTAGTTTTTGCTCAATTGCTATTTGAATTTTTTTATGCAATATCTTTCGGCGAGCCTGGATGCGTCGGAAGTGGTCAGATTATAACTTTTTTAACGGAATTAGATTTTGCGTTAAAATGTTGGGAAATAGGTGAAAAATGCTTGCAAACATGACCGAAAACCGCCGCGCGCTCCAAAGCGGTCGAGTAGTGGTGGTACGCCGGTTACACATTGGGCAGTTGTTGCCGTGGCGGCAAATTTGCCGTCGCTGTCGTTCCGGTAGTAGTGTATAGAATTGAATGGAAGCTTTCACACTTTCACGGCATAAATGACGCGCGGCCGTCTTGCCGATGACGGTCGCTGTGCAGCCGCCTGCTGCCACTAGCCCTGCGGTAATTTTGCCGTTTCTTTTCACATAGTGGTGTACGTGATCAAATGAGCGTCTACACATTGGGCGGCTTTTACCGCTGGAAACGAATGGTAGTTAATCAGAGGAAGCTTTTGAACAATACGCAAATTTTAGGAGTTGATGTCCTGACACGAATGCGGTACGATTTGTTTAAAAAAGCAAGAGCCTTGCTTGGTAATAAAAACGTATGGACCTTTGATGGCCGAATAAATGCCAAAGGTAATAATAAAAAGGTTGAAATAAGATCTGAAGGTGATTTAACGAATGGTAATGTTGTCTGATTCCGATTTTGAATAATTGTACACTGCTTTTTTTCTGTTTTATGAACATGTATTTGATGTTGCGGTTGAAATGAATTGCAGAATATTGTGTTGGAAATTTATAATTAATTGGGGCTGGGCGAAAATGAAACTCTATTGTCGCGGGATATATATTGATATACTTTCACCTCAAATTCCATTTGTGTTTATATTCATTTTTTGGTTGTAAAATATTTGTTTTTGTGTTGTCTAGCAGCTTTTTTTACTTTATTTCATATTTCACGTTAATTTAGGTAGCTGTTGGTTTCACGTCAAGCTATTTTCACGAAATTTTGTTTGGAAATTTAATTGTGTTAAGTCGGACACGCATATGTTAACCCTTTTTCAAGATGGCAGAAAATGCAAATTTTTCGAAATCTTGGTCGACAATTTGAAGTTAAGCTTTTCTAGGCACCCCCACGTCATATCATAAATTTAGCCTTCTCGGTTCATTTGCATTTCCAAATGTATATAATGACTGGACTATTAATAGTCATTTGAAAATAATTGAAAAACTTCGCGTCATCATTTAGATTTATTGGAAAGATGCAAATAAGACGAATTTTTGTTTGCCTCTTCTTTCTTCGACGGTATAACAACACAGCAAGAAGTTGTTGATGGTCCATTTTATAAGTTGTGCAGTGAAACAACTAAACACAACTGTGGCAATTTCGCAGTTGAAAGTCGGCGCCGGCGGTCAAGCCGCTAAATGTGTAAACGCACGAATTTTCTTGAGTGGCGACGACACATTTGCCGCCACGGCAAAAACCGCCCAATGTGTAACCGGCGGTAGGTGGCCGACGCCGACGCGACGCAGGGGAGGGCGTATCTATAGTAATACAAGCGCGCTGCTGTAATATACGCGCTTCCCCGCGTTGCGGCCGCTTACCACCACTACTCGACCGCTTTGGAGCGCGCGGCGGTTTTCGGGCATGTTTGCAAGCATTTTTCACCTATTTCCCAACATTTAAACGCAAAATCAGAATAGATCTTTTGTATCATAATACTTCTACTTTCGAAATCCGTTAACAAAGTTAAAATCGGACCACCTCCGACGCATCCAGGCTCGCCGAAAGATATTGCATAAAAAAATACAAATCGCAATTGTGCAAAAACTAACAATCGGACAACGCCTAGGTTGTGCACACTCAGAGCACCCGTCACTCGCTACTTTCTCGCGAAAAGCCTGCGCTACAACTTTGATAATGGCGGAGTTATGAATTTTTGAAAAACCGGAAACAGATTATTCCGGTTTTTCCGAATTTTCTCCGTTAATATTAATCCGATCGAGTCCGTGTACGGCTCATTTTTTTCGTCTTTTCATTCTCTTTTCATTGTTGAAAGCATCAAGATTGTTCTATCGATTCAGCGTTTACAAGCGAAAAACGAAGAAAAACGCGATTTGTTGAGGTGTTTTGCTTATAAAAAATTAAGTAATAATATTTGCGAGACAAAAACATATCACATCTACGGACTGTTCCGCGTGGCCTGGGACAGTTGGCTTCCTGATGCTGTTTTTTCACGCAAAATCTCTATTGCCTGGTCTACAGTGGTATTCCATTCAAAAAGAGTGGCAACCAGAAATCTCTACATTTGATATCATGGCCTACTTCCACAAAGGGTCATTTATCATGACCCTTTATCTAATGTCAATGTTTACAAACGTTGACTGATAGTGAGCCACTAGCCACTATCATACTTTTTAATGTATGTTTAGTAATAAACTACGGTTATTATGTCAAAAATGCACGATGGATAATCGAATTAACAAAGACGTTGGTTTGTTTGGAACACTTTTCTATTGTACTCATGTCACCGCCTGACTAATTATGAATAAAGAAATAATTAAATTCTACTATGTAAAGGATGTTTGGATAAAAGTTTATCGTAGGTTAGGTTGGGTTGGGTTGGGTTAGGTTAGCGTCAGCTGTCATCTCGTGTTGACACTTTTTGATGGAAACTTGTTGATGACTTGTCTATCAAATATTTGACAAGAACTTGTCAAAAAAAGATTGTTAAAACTTTGATAGTGTAATTCAAGCATAAATAATGGAATGTTTTATCTTTTAAAAAACGATGGGATATTAAAAAAATATTTCCCAACTGAGTTCTGGAATACTTGATTTTTGTTTTATAATTTTCAAATTTGTCACATCTGGATAACGAAGCTTTGAAACCTCCCTGCCCTCTTTTATGTTTCCACCTCAAACAATGTTTATGTTTTCCATATCGTCAACAGCAAAAAATAAACATACGACACACAAAGGACATCCCTGCATAATCCTCTTTATCGAGCATAGTCGACGAAAGAGAGGATATTCAGAAGTGCCTGAAAATACCTGATTATGTTTAATGCCTCTTATCGAATGCCCGTGGGAGTTCGCCCATCACCATGTCGGTCCGTTTTTGAATAAGGCGTCCTCACGTTTGGCGATACGAGATTTACCGTAAGCGAGTGAGAGAGCAACGCCCTCGTGCGATCGCCGAAGAAACTCCGACGCACAAAGCAAAATCCCCGAGACTCTTGTGGGGATAAGGAGATCCTGACGGAGATATAGACGCCGAGTCCAGGACTCCAAGCCTCCCCATATCTTTTATTAAAGTGCTTTTTAAGTATCGCCCGCCTTTGGGAGGATGGAACACGGGAATTGTTTGCTCAAGCCCGGAACGCATAAACGAAATCATTTTACATGCGTTACTTTGATTTCGTCCCCCTTTTCGGTATGTCTCTTGTGTGCTCTGGCGGTTTTCCGCATCTTCGGAATAAAGTATTTGATAAATTCGTCGGTAATTTAAATTGGATTTTATTTTTATTGAATTGTTAATTTTAAAATATTGCTTAAATTTCATAGAACGTGTTGTTCTGGGAAATTTTTTAACTTGATTTTACAAATGATAGAAAAAGATAACAACTTTAACTCAAACACGCGCCTCCGCGAATTGGCAAACCATCAAAATTATGGAATTTTGGTGTCCAGAAACTGCCGAGAATCTCTCCAGGTGTGATTATTCACTAAAAAGATAAATGATCATTTGAGAGGTTATTTCATCCTTCTGGAGACAGGTCATCAAAGTAGGAGCTTGTAAATTTTAATTTTTAAATGATTTTATCACCATTATATTTTTTGAATTTCTCTAATTCGAAAATTACTATCAGTATGCGAGCTTCCATCATTTTCATATTTATAATCTCTCAATTAATATATGTTGAGTGTTGACACAAAAAAATATGAAGACATCAACACGTCGTTTCCGGATTACTGTCAGAACTTTCAAATTATTAATTCATAGTAAAAGCAACTAAATATGACGACTTCACTTGATTTGAAAGAGTTAATGTATGTTATGGATAATAGTATCATAACTCCATGCTTTTGAACAGCAATAGATTATGGCGCTCAAGCTGTCAAAAGCAGGCAGATATTTCAACAATCTTGATAGTGTACGATTGGGCACATTTGTATTTTTCTAGTAGTTAAACTATTTTTTTTAAATAAATTTTCTTGTAAGTGGTTGTAGAAACGATTGAGAAAAAAAGTATATTAAATAGAGCGATTAATGATCGAGATCTGTTTAACGCTCGAGCGCAGCGAGAGCGTTAATTGTCGAGATCATTAATCGCCGTTTAATATTCGAGTTGGTTACAAAATTTTTTCGTCGATCGTATTCTTCTAGCGTCGTCTACATTTTCTTCGCCAATGTCTTTTTAGGTTATATGACAATTTGACACTGACAGTTCTAGAGGGCGGTATGTTTTGATTGGAAGGTTTCATTTCAAATATGTTCGATTGGCCAATCAAACGACGTCTTTACGTCGTGTGATTGGCTATAACAAATCATGCATTAATAGAAATCGTGCATTTATGGAACTGTTTAATGAACGATTTTGTATTCGCTAAAAGTACTCATAAATAAACGATCAACGGAAAATTTTTTTTTTCGTCGATCGTGTATTTATGAGTAGGTATGTTTACTGAATAGAATATCATTTATTAACAAGCTCTATTAATGCACGATTTCTTATAATGTATGATTTGTTATAGCCAATGAAACGACTTCATTATAGCCAATCAAACATACGTTAAATATAGAACTGTCAGTGTCAAATTACATAAATGGTCATATAACCTCAAACGACATCGACGAATAAAATCCATGTAGACGCCGCCAGAAGAATACGATCGACGAAAAAATTTTGTAACCAACTCGAATATTAAACGGCGATTAATGATCTCAACAATTAACGCACTCGCTAATCGCTCGTGCGTTTACAGTCATTAATCGCTCTTTTAAATATATAGTCGTTTTTCTTTTTTATACAGTTGTTGGTTAAATAAATATTATCAGTGTGAAAAGAAGCAAACTGTAAAAATTTAAAAAACTGTTAAAAACACAATGTACCATCAACACACTTTATTTTAATGGTACTCAAGGAACCTCTAATCTAATACATGAACTGTCAACTTAATAGTAATTTCATTTAGTTTTGAAAATTCATAAAAATTTATATCTGAAGTAGAATAATTGTGAAGAAAAAAGTAATTATGAATGATTGATATTGATAAAGGAATTAGGGATAAAAGTTTCAAATGCATCCGGGGAAAAAAGTATAAGTATTAGGAGGATCTTAATTTTGTATAGTAAAACTAAAACTTTTTTGCAGTATCCTGTCAATTTATTCCTTCATATTCATACTTAGTTTTTGTGAAATTTGAAATCGATCAATACTTATTAAGCAGTGTCTCAAGGGGCTCAAAGAGGCGAATAAGTCCATTTTCAAAATATAAAAAAAAATAGACAAACCACTTTATTCTGTTTTACCGTAAGCGATTTTGATTTACATACCATGGTTATGAAGTTAATTAAGAAAAAGATAACTTTTGAAATAACTTTTGAATTTAAATATCAGATCACTCAAGAGAGTAAATTTGTTAAAAATACAATAATCTAAGCTAAGTGACTATCCTCACCAACACGCTACAACCTGAACAAGAGAAAACTGTTTATGGTATGCTTTTTTCGATATAATCTTAATCTGAAAGTAGAAATTCCGAATTGTGTCTTTTCTTAGAAACAATTGCCCCATAATGCAGTTGGTAGTTTCTAGCACTGCTTTTCTCAAAAAGTAGGTTCCCTTCGGAGTTTCTGTCTCTAGATTCAGATTGTACGGAAAACGCATACCAGAAATAACTACTAAAAAGCAAACCTTGACAACAAATTGACATATGTAAGATGATTATCATATCGAAAGCCTATTTTATAAGAAAATAAATCGAATGGAATGAAAATAAAAAAGTATAACTAAGGTATAAAGTATAAATTGAACTATACATTAAAAAAAAGTTTTAAAAAAATTACTTTTGTTGAAGTTTAGCCATATTTATTTGGTTTTGATATTATTAAAAAATTGTTAGGTAAAAGCCAAACTTTGAAAATTCAAACACAAAAAAAATCAAAAAACGTCTTTAATTTTAACTTAAAATGTAATTTTCTATGTAGGGTTTCAATTTTTAACACTGGTCATATCACTGAATAACAATATGGGTAAATATTAAAAAAAATACCATAACATGCAATTATAGCGGTATTTTGTGAAATATGTTGAGACTATTACACATTTAGAAAAGAAATAACACCTACAGAATCAAATGTATAGATTCCATAAACAATTACATCGTTTTTACGATATAACTGCTACTGTGCAGCTCCCCTTAACTCAAGAACAAAACTTTGAAAATTATTCCAAAACATCTTATATCTCGGACATTTTCTGGTTAAAATGTTGATAGAATTGAGTTGATAAAAACAAAAGTCAAACATAAATATTTGTTAAAAATATAAACTCAGATTTACTTAAAGGAATTTAAGTCTCTTCTTAGAACTTTATTATTAAGTTCCTAAGAAAAGCAGATTGAATCCTCAAACACACTTCACGAAGAATTTCGATGCAGTGCATTTCCACTTATATGTAATTTCAGCCAGATAAAACGATCCGCGCTCGAGTTATAAGAAGAATCCGGTACTCCAACACCGGGGACTGGATTTAAAATTTGTCCAAGACGGGAACTAAGCAAACTCCCGAGCAAAAGCAGCTTCCTCCGAACTTTTTCAATTACGAAAAGTTTGCGATGAAAATGGCCTGTCCTCTCTTGTTTCCAGGCACATGCACACCCACTTCGATGACAGTTGAATTAACTGACAAGCGACATCTATGATACACTTAGATAGATAACAAAAAAGATTACTATATTGTTGTATTTGCAGTATAAATAAGACCATCGCGAAATAATTAATTAGTAGCTGTGATTGATACCTAAAATACTGCACCCTTTGAATTTCAAAGCTAATTACGTACACTTCCATTGTTTGTTCTACGCTCAAGGTTCAAAGTTAACTTTGTCCTTCACATAAGAATATTATGTAACGCTGTGTAGATCAATGAGCGGGCTAATGGCATGGACGACATCTGTATGTGTACGTTTGTGGACCTATATATACTAATTGGCCACTGGACGTAGTGCACTCAGTGCAAACTAATTTATTGTTATTACTGCTTAGCTGTGTACCTAATTAATGCTTAATTATACGGCCTTAAGCTAATTTCTCAGGTATAGTTAAAATACCACATAGATGCACACACACACACACACACACACACACAAAGGAAGATGTGGTACGTTGTTGGCATTTGGGTTCTGAATGAATAATTTAATTGGATGACTGTTCATGGTTTTAATGACGGGAGAGGTATACTTTATGAAATGAGTAAATGCTTAAATGCTCTCTCATATTCCTGGAATCTGCTAGATTTGATTTCAAATCTCTATTCTTCGGGAAAAGATATTGTTGTTATTCGCCCCAGATGTGGTCAACAACAAATTGATTTTTTCGGCTGCTGGGATGTCAACTAAAATTTTACAATTTCGCGGACGTTTCGGATTTATTTAAAACCTTATTCGTAGCTACAACACGCTGAATAATTCTATATAAGAGCAGCAAAAGCAACTTCATAAATTTACATCAAAACGTTCAAACTATCGTATATTAGAATACAAGTTTTATAAGACAAAAACTGGCACACGAGTTGTTTTTGAACCAAATAGAACGAGTGTGCCAATACGTCTTATAAAACGCGTGTTATCGACTATTTATTTCTACTGTGCGACATTAACTTTACGTAAATTTCGAAAATTGTCACTGTCATCCTACAATCTAAAGTAGTTTTATATTCAACAGTTGGTAGTTGTGGTAAAACTGCCAAATACGATTGAGGCGAGCCAATAGCGACACCAACAGGTCACCAACATTGGAAAACTAAAAGTTTGTAATCTAGTGTTTGCATAACGACACCGAAAGCGGTTTCGTTATGAATTTATAACGAACGCAAAGTCGAAAAAAACTATAATAAAACTTGTGTCGACCGACGGACATTTTAGACTAGTAAAAAATAGCAAATTAGTTTTGAAACCCTATTTTTAAATAACCCGACAAACCCTAGTGACTAAAAATATAGGAGTTGAATTTGCTTGATTATATTGTATACAAATTCTTTATTTCTATTAAAAACCAAAATTAAAATTGAATTTTATTCACGTCCTATCACGTGATTGAAAACGCTCTGTAATTGGCTGTCTCCAGTGACGTCATTCGTTAGTACGCTTAGAGCGCTGTCGGTTTGTCAGGGTAGGGTATGGGGAGAGCAATGCTCAGATAACCTGTTTCGGCTGTCTCTCTCTTATATGCAGATAAACGCCGTATGACGTTAGTCCGCCTATTATGCAGCGCGTCACTCTCACCGTACCCTACCCGATTATCCGGACGCGCTCTTATGCTTCTCCATTTTGAATTTAATAGCACTAAAGTGCCATGTAAGCATAACTTTGTAGGTTAGGTTAGCAGTAACCTTAAGCTGTCAGATAATACCTGGTTCGAAAATACGACAGATAACTTATTCTAGTCAGTTTTACTTGTATTGGCCGCTATTTATTTCATTTTGATTTCTAAGAGCCAACCACTTTCTTCGCAGTTTCAAATCTTGCGGAACAGCTACAAATAGATTATCCTGAGTTTTAATTGACGTATTTCTGCATTGTGGATTTATACACCATTTATAACCCATTTTTATGTAGAAATTGTGAAAACAACAAATCATACAACACAATTACCAAACGGCGAAAATGCCGATGCTGACAGACCATATGGGCCGATTTGACTGCTATCGTGTGACGTCACACAACAGAAAGTATCGTTTTAGCGGGACCTTTTGTGATTCAATTTTTAACGCAGATTTTTATGAAATATTGAGGAAATAATTACGAAAAATAATGCATTTACAATGTAGAGTGAAGGAATAAACACACTAAGATGTTTTTCAAATAATAGTCAAATACCCTATGGATGATTCCAAATCTGACTCTCAACATTCAAAATAGATGTTAACATATGTTGACTAAAGAACAGATTGCCCAAATTTTACTTAAGTAACTAGATTAATTTAGTTCAAATAAGTATGATTGTGAAAGAATTATACTTATTTAATTAACTTGTTGATTGAGTTAAAATGGGATATTTTAAGGTTGCAATCAATAAATGGTTCTATGATTAAAGAAATTATTAGTTTGTTGACGGAATTAATGTGGACCTATTATTGAGTAGAACTTTTCGGAGGGTACAGTAGAGCAAAATCTCCACGTGTCACTGCCCTTTGGGATGTCGCACATCCTCGACCAGTGGTTGCTTTTCCCAGACCTACATATACTCAAGTTAGGGTTGAACAGTGTACGCTGATTCGGAAGCGGAACTTGAACCTGCATGCACTGTGCTCCATAGTCTATAATGCCGATCACAACGGCCTCTTTAGCAATTTAGCCAGACGCATGACATCAACTGAGTGGCAGGCTTTCACCAGCCTATTCTTTATACTGAAGATATAGCCGAACTGCGAGGAAAGAGTTTACAGCGCCGTCTGATAATACAGTTGGATGACGTATTCACACTAAACGTATAATTATTTGAATCAACATTTTTACCTATTTTTAAGCCAAAGCAAAAATATTACTTTAAAATTCTTCTTGTATACAAATATATGAGTCAACATTAGATTTCATTGGTGTAAAGAAAGGTTTTTTAAAATGAATACAAAAATATTACTTTAAAGGATAGTAATTTTTGTTTGTATCCAAATATATTTATTTGACTTAAGAGGAATCAGTAGGGCTAGTACGTCCTATAAAACAAGCATCCATAGTGAGCTTAATTTTGAATCAATTCTCACATGTTATACCTCAAATTATAGATCAAAGTATATTACTTGTTGCGGTAATGCAAATGTATTAATTAAATGGTTCTATCCACGCTACGTGATAAAATATGTCTGATTCATGCACTCAAACAAGAAAAGTACTGATACACTTATAGAGGAAGGTGTAACTTTGATATATTATGTAGTACTTTTTTCAATTTTAACCTGTATTCTCCGTAAAAGAATCGCAAAGTCCGTCAATTTTATGTCAGATTCAGTAACCGTTTAGTCAAAAACAAACAAAAATATAAAAAAATTACCACTAGACGGATAATTATATACATTTTATCATTAATTTTGTGTATTGCTTTTACGATTTTGTGAACTAATAGCTGAGAAAAACCCTCAGAAATTTTACGTGTTTTGTGAGTAGAACGTAGGGGGTACGGACACGCCTTAAATAAATATTCCAAAGAAATTAATCTCTACAAGCTAATAAACTAGAGTATTCAATGAAGTAAATATTGTTGGCGCCAAAGAAATATGTTTTGCTCCAACGGAATAAACTCAAAAGTTTATATTTCTTAAAAACAAGAAATCCTTTCTATCTGTATAGTTACTTCCTGTGACTTGCGCTACTT
The DNA here is from genome assembly GCA_963966075.1 of Aphodius sticticus. Classification (NCBI taxonomy): domain Eukaryota; kingdom Metazoa; phylum Arthropoda; class Insecta; order Coleoptera; family Scarabaeidae; genus Aphodius; species Aphodius sticticus. The sequence continues at coordinate 16,042,995 of OZ014507.1, forward strand.
CTCATACATTCTGTATATTCTACATGTACTGTAAAAGCGCTAATTCGGTGATTTACATCACACGAAACGGTAAACATTGTGGACGTCCCAATTGTAGGTCATCCCAGCTGGCCCCTTACGGGCAATTGCACCATTTTTAGCATACCATTTGCCATCAAGCAAAGTGCACACGGCGGACCAAGGTTTAATCTCATTTCGGTGCCTACGTTTCGAAAAATTACCGCGATAAACCAATGAAATACGGCTCGCCAATATATAACGGCCTGTTTTATAGCGGGGGCCCGTGGGCAGTAAAATGGCGTTGGAGCGGGAACCGCTTCCCGCTCGCGGCTCGGATTAAATAACCCCAAAAAACAGACGCGCACAAAAAAAAACAAAACGCTAACGGGCGGTCGAGGGTGGAAACAAAATTGGCGTTCGTTCGATTTTCGAGCAGATCTCTAAAAAATATCCGAATAACCGGTTCCATGAATAAGTGATTGGCCATCATGTTTGCGTACCATTCGTAAAGCATCTCGCAAAATACAGTTTTACTGCTGATGTTGGGTTTAACTCTGTCAAGATGGATATGCATAACTAACGATAAATGTTTGGGATAGTTTTTGTTTGGTGAAGTTTAGTATTCAAGTAACTACAGGGTGTCTCACGGGACTGGTACATTAGAAGTTTCTCATGTTCTACAATTTCTGGAAACTTTTGGAATTAGAATTTACTCGATCTGAGCTGGTCAGCTAAAATATTCTCAAGTTAACTGTCACGCCCGGTCACCGGAAGTCGGTATCAACTTTGATATTTTATATGGAATGATATAATTTATTTTTGGTTTCTACGTATCAAAATACATCATTTTTGATAAGGTTTCCCTATACCTAAATACCACAATTTTTGAGTTTTTTTGATTTTACTAAAATTGAGTATCTTGGTTATTATTGAAACTAGAAGTTTCATGATTGGTGGTCCAAAACTAGAAACATAACCATTATGACGTAGTTCATTATGATATCTTATACAGGAATAAAAAGAAATAAAAGTCTCGTGGTGTTAAATCTGGTGACCATGGTGGCCACCGCCAGGGTCCCCTATTTCCGAACCACCTATAGTCAAATATCTGATTAAGTTGAATGGATACATCATGCGAAGAATGTGCCGGTGCACCATCCATTTGATAAAAGCAGTCGCGTAAAATATTGAGGGGAAGATTTTCGCAAAAATGTTCACACATCCGCGCAAAATTTCTAAATATCTATCACTATTTAAATTTTCGTTGTAAATTTCGTATCTAATTTCGTCCCCCATTATTAAAGCAAAAGCATTAAAACTAAAATTGTGTTGAAAATTTAGAAAAATTATGTTGTGAAAGGTTATCATCGATAATGGAATACATTGTCTGCCAAAATATGACGGCCTCCTTATACAACTCAGGAGTATTCAAAATGAATTTAAAGAAAAAGTGACTATATCTCAAAAACTATTAAAGATATTGGTAAGTATTGGTAAGTATTGGTACACCGGGTGGTCCATTTGAAAAAAATTAGTTTTTTACGTTTGAAAATTCAATTATTGTGTTGCAGATTTTGAACAGCCTGTATAAGATGAACTAAACATCGTCTTATTTGGTTATGTTTCAAATTTTGGACCACAAATCATGAAATAAGAATAACCGACATATTCAATATTAAACGTAACAGCGAAAATCACCAAAACATTAGTAAAATCAAAACAACTCAAAAATAGTGATATTTAGGTATAGAGAAAGCTTATCAAAAATAATGTATTTTGATGCGTAGAAACCAAAAATAAAATAAAAATTGTATCATTCCATATAAAATAACAAAGTTGATACCGACTCCCGGTGACCGGACGTGACAGTTAACTTGAGAATATTTTAGCTGAAGAGCTCAGATCGAGTAAATTCTAATACCAAAATTTCTAGTTTCCAGAAATAGCAGAACATGAGAAACTTCTAATGTTCCAGTTCCGTGAGACTCCCTGTATATGCTTGACAATGCTTGTTCAAGATAATTTATATTGCAGTACGTAGAAGTATAACATAAAATATCATTCAGATTACGGTGGCTTTTATTTTGCAACTTTTTTGTTCATTTAATTCCTGATAAATTTGAGAGTATTGAATACATATCACCACGTGTCTCAAAGGGCTGAAAATCGAGATAAGTGTTATTTAACACTCGCGTGGCCGTACAAACATAGAAAACATACAAACAGAACCTTTTTATTTGGTTTTACTACAATAAAATTACATACTACAGTTATTAACTGTGGTATGGAAAATAATAAATATAAAATTAACTTTTGAGTCTTGATATCAGAGTATTTCACACATTTTCAAGTAAAACGAGGTGACATTGGTCACTCGTTGTATTCCTAAGCAAATTCAAATTTTCGCCCCATGTTAACACCTTAACTTGCCATTTTCGGGAATTGGATTGTGCTATACCTACGTTGCCTTGAATCTGTACACCATTGAGCCGTAAGAAGATCACAGGTGACTTTTTTAGTGACTTACTTTCAGACCACTAACGAGCTATATTGAAAACCATGAATAAGACGACACTATCTATATTCATTTTTTGGGAATTGTCAAAACCGCAGGTTTGTATATGTTTTTTCACGAACAGTGAAAAACTAGGTAACAGACGGATTATCTTTTATTGTTTGTTACATTAAAGTACCAGAATGTTGGTACTTTAATGTAACTAATATTACTACAATTTTGTATTATTTACAAGTTGTAAGTTTACGTTAAAAGTTATAAACCTATAGAATATAATCTTTTAGAAAATAAATTGCTGCCGGGTTATGCCGTGTGTCAAGATTCGTAAATGCTGACGTTTCACGAACCATGTTCCGCGCTTCTTCAGAGCTAGCTGAATACTGAAGACCTACCAAACAAATCTCCCTTATATACCTAAAATTACACCTCACTGCACACATCTGGAGCTACCGCTCCCATTTGCTTTTTCCACCTGACCGCGTTAGGATCGATTTCCACACCCTATTAATGTCAGTGCCGTCCTCACGATTGATGTTTTTAGGATGTTTGTAAATTTCGATGGCTTCTCTACTAAGCCTTCGATGATAATTACTCACCCTTGCCAACATCTTAACGTCATCGAAATCCATTTTGTGTCCCGACTCAGAGCAGTGTTGAGCAACTGCGAACTGTTGAATCTTGCCTATAGTCGGGCGTCTATATACTGTGCTCATTGACTCGACATTCGATGCTTCGTCCTGTCTGCCCTACATAGTATGTTCCACACTCACATATTAACTTGTTCCTATACCTCTTCGTTCTTCACTAGTGGTGAGATATCCTTGGGTTAGGCAAAAGATCGTTTACCAATGGTAAAGGATCTTTTACCTAACCCAAAGGCCATCGCTCTGAAGAAGCGAGCAACATGGTTCGCGAAACGTCAGCATTTACGAATCTTGATACACCGCATAACCCTTAAGAAATTTATTTTCTAAATGGTTCTGGCAGATTTTGTTGATGGTTGATTTTGAGACTTATGGTTACTACATAAATACAAAGCCTGTTACATTGTTCAAATAAGATGATCAAACTCACCATATAATCAGCGATGAGATACCCTCTTTTTATATATTTTATCTGTTGTTTCTTAATTTTATGTTATCTCATTTACGAGTTATCTCAGTTCGCTTTAACTATAAATTGCATAAAAGTCTTTGTCAGCACACACATCGACTATGCCATAGTCACTATGGTAACCAACACTGAAGTTTATAGTTAATATTTGTGAATTTATAGGGTCTAAAATCAATGACCTATACAAACATTCAGGATAATATCCGGTAAACGTACAAAGTTAATGTTTACTGTTGTAGTTTCTAGCGCATTGGCTTCAGCCGCCATAAATTCACCACTATTGTTAAAGTCACAATCTTTTACATTTTGACCACAATTTGTCGTGAATAGGAAACTTTTGAGTCCGGATTTCCCGTTCTCCGAAACAATCTTCTACTAAATTTTGGAGAATCAAGTTAAATTTAAAATTAACTCAATATGTAATAATAAATAATAAATATAGAAACCTGCAAAATATTACAAGAATATTTAATTAACGGTATTAACATAAAGTACATTGTTTTGGGATACCATGGTAGTACACAATAACTTTTCCGTTACACACTGTCTAAAATTTCAACGTTCAACTTCCAACGGTTTTAGTCCGGCCTGAAACTAGTTTACCGACCAAACAGACACCAGCGCCAGCGGACAGGTGCTCAAGTTTGCCCATTTCAGAACAGAAGGGCGAATTTCACGCCGAACAACGAACGACATTTCAGTTAAATTTATGTAAAACTTGTTAATGCCAGGCAACAACGCGCCGCCTCGTCCGCGTTCTAATAATTAAATCCCCCACTATTGGTCCTCTACGGGTCGCACTAATCCGCAAATCAATTTATCAAAGTTGGCGGCGCAACGTGCGTACGCCACCGACCTCCGGATTGAGAGAAGAAAATATGCCGGCCGGAATTACCAACTGCCAAAGTGAAACGCGCGAACTAGCGCTGCTGTAACGCCAGAACTAATTGATATTCATTGCGGTTACTCAACACACACACATATACACATATATATGTATATATTGTACATGTGTGTGTCGGAAATTCCATAATTTCACATATCTATGCGATGAGTGTGGGATGTGGCTTGTGCTGCCATCTATGTGGTATGAGCTCTACCTAGAATATTATGTTCGAATAATGATATTCAGATAGTAGAGTAGAACTGTGGGGATCTCTATTGGTATGCCGGGAACTCTGAATAACTATCTATGAGGGCACCAAAGTATTAAAATAAAGAATTTCCAAGAGTTGTCTCTTGTTTAGAATAAAATATATGGTATTTTAGTTATCACGATGTTAGGATTTTTAAATGCAAATATAGTTGGTTCACGTTTCCAGGAATAAAATGCAACAAATACTTTATGATAGGTAATTTTGATATGCTTCATGATAACAGCCTTTACAAAAAATTTTAAAACGTCAGAAATATAGAGCTTGATATAGCACTGTTTGATACCTTAAAAACATTGCAACTAGAATACTGCAATCTAAACCTGACTATGAACTTTAAAGTTAGAAGACAATTTTTTGCTTCATACCTATCGTTCATAGCATTCATATCATCCTTACATAATTCTATCACAGAGTTTGAGCCCATCTATGTAATAATCAGGATGTATTTTGAGCAGTTTATTTGTTTTCAGTGGCCAATCTAAGTCCAAGCTTGCATGAAAATCAGTGTGCAAATTCGCCATATAACATTTCTTACATATACAAGGTGTTTCTTAATAACATGCTAATATTTAAGGAGGTTATTCTTGGGTCCATTTTGAGGAAAAAAATTCATATAAACATATGTCCTAAAGGTCTTAACTTTTGAACAACAGGGTGCTAAAGATTCAAAAAAATTCTTTTTTGAGTGTGACCTGTGAAAAAAAATTCTCTTTTTCTGATAACTGTGGTACGACTCTAGATATTTTTGTGAAACGTAGTACACATCTTAAATGCATCAAAAGGCATTTTCTACTGTACACCATATTTATTTATTCTTGTCAGTGGCGTTCGTGCGGGGTTTGTACTGAATCATTTCAAAGAGAAAACTGATACGCCACAGCACTTTCTTAAAGTAAAAATTATTTTTGAAATCCTCATTCCTTTCTTACCAAATCTGGTCTCTTGATTTTTTTTTGTTTAACGCACGGTTTTCGTATAAAAAAGTAAAATTCATTCAATTGCTTCTCTAAACCTCTTACGACAAAAAACAAAAGTTAACACCTTTAGGACATATGTTCATATGAACTTTTTTCCTCAAAATGGACCCAAGAATAACCTCCTTAAATATTAGCATGTTATTAACAAACATCCTGTATAACCACTTTACCACGAAAGCCGAGAAAAAAAACTGTCTACAGAAATACAAGTCTACTATTTTACTTTGTTCTTCGTATCAACGAACAAACTGAATTATTAACTGCCTCATAACTCGCGGAATAAAACTCTTTGATATTTTCGGAGTTATATGTAAAAACGTACTTAATCTGTTTTTGTTTTTCAAAATTGTTACCTCATTGTTCACAATTCTCAATTTCACAATTCTCATGATGTTCTTTACAATCAATGTGTCGAACAAATCATAGAAATTGGTGAAGTAGTTCATATGTTATCAAATATTAAAATATTAATTACCGTGCACGTGCCCGGATTTTATTTGTTCATGAGTATTCATATTAACAAGTTTAATACAAACCGGCGTAACATAATTTATTTGTTTGTTTTTTTTTTCCATGATAAATGAACATTAACTATTATAAAGGGATTGTAATTTATTTAAAAAAAGTTGTTTCATTTCCTTATTACTAATACCAACATTTGCACTAAGAACAGGTTTTATTTTACTTTTTTCAAAATTACGGAAACATGTGAGCACTACCATATTCGCCACATTTCTATAGCTATATTCCAAATCAACAAATCAAATTAAATAGTGTATTGATAAATAACCAAACTGTAAACTGTTGCAGGAATGGTTTTTGATTGTGAAAGTTTCGGTTTTAAACATATAGAAGCTAGTAGCCATATTTATCAAGTACTTTTTACAATGTGATGTGTTTTTGTAGGTTATGTGCACCCGAAAAAAAAAAGCATTTGTTAGAAATGATATGACACCAATGATTTTATGTACAAGAAGAAAGTCAAACATGACACTCGGTGGAATGTGAGCTGGCTATTCATTATCTTAAATTTTCTCAATTGTATATTTTAGAGTTCAGTTTGCAATAGGATCTCCAACAAGCCTGGCCTGTCAATGTGCAGGTGCTAAGTGTTTTAAGTTTTTAAAAAAGCTGGGAAATTGCTTTAAAGTGGTGCCAAAGTGTGTATGGATCCCCTCTATATTATGATTAGTCAGCGTCAAAAGAAAGAAATTTAAAATATGAAAATTTATTAAAATTGATAAAATTGCACATAGTGACATTTCTGATCACAGTTTCTGGCATGATTTTACAACACCGACTATGCTGTGACTGCTGAATATTTAAATAAAATAAAAGAAATACACGGATAATTAAGAAGAAACAATTAGATTTCAATATCCCAGATTGCAAATTAAGCATTATCGTTATTATTATTATTAATAATTTAAACTAATTTATAATTCAACATTTTGCTAAGAAGTAGTTCTGTAATGCACAAAGACACATACCCACTTAGCATTATCATATTACATTATAATATGAAGACCGAAATTACTTTAAAATATTTGTGAAATGCGGCCCTCGATCTTACTGTGGACATTTAGTACCATCGCAATATTACAAAGGGCCTAACCCAACTCAAACACGCTTGACGTTCTGGGGAAGGCAATTTTTGCCCAGACAGAATTTTCGCAGGCCGACAAGATTAAGTTTATCCCCTGGATAAACGCACGGCTGTAGAAATTAATTCCATGTTTTAGCGGTCTCGAGCAGTACACGCGAATTTGTCCGTTTAATGTGGCATAGTCATACGATGAGGAAGTCGAAAGATTTCTTTCCAAATCTCATTCCGAGTGAAAAGTTTTATACGTTTACAGAGAAAAAATTATTATGAAAATGCAAAGAAATTACAGAACCTTTCATGTGAAAATGTAAAATATCCTGCAAAATTACTGTTATAATGCTGTAATTTTACAGGACTATTGTAATAGTGTAAAAAATACATATCGTACATATGAAAAAATAGATTTTGAGTCTCCCAGGGATCAACTCTTGGCCCTTAGTTATTCTTAGTTTTTATGAAAGTCTTATCATCTCACCTGGATTTTAGAAGTCTTTAGTACACGGTGGTGGGGAGATATCTCGTCTTTCTGTGGTTTTAAATGAGGCATAGGATTGAATAACACGAATACTAAAGTAATTACTTTTTTACTAGATGCACCTCATTAGTCGGTATTAGTCAGAACAAGCTTAAGTTTCGTGGTGTATATATGGAGCGCTCACTGGGATGGGATAGCCATATATGGTATTTGCTTATATGTTAAAAGGAGGGAAGAAAAATACACAAAAAAATATACCATGTATTTTGTGTATTTATTTATGTTAGATGGTATTTTCGTTCGCAACTGGCAATTTATTTATTTTGTTGTATATTTCTGATGGAAAGCTTAGCAGAATGTAAATGACAATTGTCAATAACTATAACTAGTTGGCAGCCTGGTCAGTACAAATATGGCGGAGTTCAAATTAACGTAACACATTTTCTACGGGTAGGCCTGGCATCGGCATCTAATACGTACAACTTTTTGACTCTCTCTATTTTAAAACATCGATGTTTTTTTCTTGATATTTGTACAACATCGATTATGGGAATTCGATGTTTTATTCGATGTAGACATCGATGATTAAAAATTGTTGGACATCCCTATCCACTGCAATGTGAATAGGTTATGTTATGATGAGGTTATTGTGGTTGCGTTTTTGACGTTTCTAGCTCGCAACCATGACGACGCGAAATAAACAGCTACTGAAATGTTGAGGTCCTTTCAACAAAATCGCTCGCGTTTTGGAAAATTTTGAAGCAAAAGCGCCCGAGAGGCCGTTTTTCGTCGATTTCGAAAACTCACGCAACGTAGAATGGTCCATGTAGGGCGACAGTCGCGCTCCGCGCGACTGAAATGCCATCTCCATTTTTTCCATAAGCAATTAAGAATGGACTTTTTGGCAGGTGAAATGGTGATTTAAAATGTTCCAATTCAATTTACTTAATATAGACAAGATCAGATGACAAATAGACTATAACCAAATTATTATTATTATTATTATTATTATCAACTACATCCACATTTCTCCTCTTTGAAATGATAATGATATTGATAACATAGGTGTACAACATTCAAAGTTTGAAAATATCGTTACACGTCAAAAGTTGAAACACTCTTTTTCTCAAAACGTTTTTTTCTTTGAGTGGGAGGCACGATTTAAAAAAAAATTATACTAACAATTTTAAATTCTTTGTGGCTTTCATTCATAGATTGTAGGATAACTAACTAGAGTAGGGTGACCAACAGTCCCGAATTGGATGGGCAGTCCCCCAATTTGACAACTTGTCCCGCCGAGTGAACCGTCTCGAATATTGTCCTGGTTTTTGAAAACGTTGTTTTGGTGTCCAGAGTTGCCAAGGTACCACCCGTTAAAAAGTGTAAAATGTCTACTTTCATAAGTAAATGTATTATGTGTTTTACTTTTGTACGTTTTGATTATATGGCAAATTTTAAATTGGCTCCGTTGCAAAAACATCGCAACTACGAAACAAAATCTTTAGATTCGATGGTTTTCTGTCGGGGTCCGTGTCTATGCCGTGGTTTACGTATCGATTAAAGCTTATGGTGTCCGCGATGAGCTGGCCATACGTAACAGCCGAAATATGGCCATTGTTTACATATCTGCCAATTATCGTATTTTTCGGTTAGCGGAAAAGTTATAATGTTTGGGCTGAAATTGTACCTAGATAAAAAATCTATTATTGTAATGAGACTTTGGCTAGGGGTATTATATTTGAAAAAAGAGAAAGATGTAGAAGTTAAACTAATTTTTATCATACCAAACATTTATTTTTTGCCTAGCCAAACTCCTTATTTATCTAAGAATTGACACTGAGAATTTCATCAATTTTGAACCATAAATAACGCCGTTAATAGAAAACGCGTTTTAGCACAGGTAGAACTGGGTCTTAGGCAAATTATAGATTTTGAAATTATTGGGGGATTGATTTTTTAGCCTAACCAAACATATTTTTATTGCTTTTAGATTGTCATCGATATTTGCTTTTTCTCATAAAACAATCTACTTTCAATTCTTGACTTGGACCGGACCTAGCCTACATAAAACAAAACAACAAAAAATTGTTATTATCGGTTTTCAAATAAAAACAATCTAAAACTTTATTGTTTCTAAAACCCTAGATTAAAATTAGGCAAAACTGAATGTTGTGAATGTTTCATATTTTTAGGCATATTTTAATCTAAGCAAATCATAAAATATAGAAAAATTAGTTAATAAACAATAATTTATTTATGTAATTATTGAAAATATTTACCCCCCTTCCCCCGAATCTCAGTGTACCGCTTTGTAGTATTAAAAAGTTTGCGACCGTAAATTACAAGCCAGAACAAATGCGAGTAGAATAAACCGGTTCCACACAAAAAATATCCATCTTTTCTGTACCAGTAAAACTCGGGACAATTTGCGAAATTTCATTTTTATAATTTAATAGTTCTAGTTTATGCGATAATCAGAAAGATAAACATTAAAAATTTTTTTTTTTAGTTTAGGTCGTTGGTTCTTGAGATAAGTACTAACAACCTTTCTACTTTTATCCATGCTACTTCAATTTCTGGGAAGTTTAGAATAGTAATAGTGCTCTAAAATTTATATGAAAATTTGAAATAGTTAATACAAGATGGCGGTAATTTAAAAAAAAATTAATTAATTAATTTTTTTTTTAAATTACTGCCATCTTGTATTAACTATTACAAATTTTCATATCAATATATACAGGTTTCTGCGAGAATTAACATCCATTCTAAAATTTATGTTCATATAAATATTGATATTTAAAAAATAGTATGTGTGGAACTAATTAGAATTGTTGATTTTCGGGACATGGCAAAATACATGTAGCATTATTTTAGCATTTTTTAGTTTGGATAACATATTATTAAGATAAATTATAGTATTTTATTCACCCCCTCATTCCCATAGAGCTGGAATTTCAAGAAATCCGTCCATTATTCATATTCCTAGAATAACAAATACCCTTCCTTAACTTCTATTTCGGTAACTGGTAAAATATGTGAATCTCCATTTCCAATGGTGATCTTAAATACCTACCATATTTCCACGTAATATTTTCTGTTTTTTTGGGGACCCATGTCCCCCTTTTTCGACAACTTTTTATTAGAAGCTTATTGTGGCTCCATTTAAAACAACGAGAGTGGAAATAATTTGGTCGATCGCCTTTTCAGAGCGTTTCCCCCAATACCCGGTGACACGAAACGTGCACGTGCATGATAAAACTGGTTGACCCATTCCCAGTCCAAATTGAATTGTGATATGAATCGCTGGCAATTATATTCAACACGAAACGCTCGGCATTCCTAATTTTATCCCCAATCCACCTTCCCCGGTGGAAGCCACAACCCTTCACAATTACACGACATACAGCCAACCATGCACTTGTTTACCCCAAAAGGGCTTACCACGGATGACGAGAACGTGTTTGTCATATCATATCTTAGCCCCGCTTAGCGGAACAGCGCACATTTGTAACACTGTTTTTGCATACGAGAACTTACAGATTACTGTCCGCCGCGTTGCTTTACTGCTAAACTAAAACATACAATAGATGTGATGGTGCATATTTTTCATTGGATAATGCTTTAGAATTATTATTTAGAATTATGATTAGAAGCAAATGTTTTAGGTGTATATTCTGATGTAACAGGAAAGTCGAAAAATTAACGATTCCACAGAGATAAGTCGAGAGGCCCGCCAAAGCCGATTATATCTCGATTATCGAAACCTTTTTAACCACTTTCCTATACGTACATCTTTCAATATTTTTTAGAAATCTCTTCTGTAGTATACCCACAGTTCTTCTCTTTCCAATGACATATCATTTGTTGTGATAAGCTTAATAGTTTTGGAGATATGGATAAAAATATGAGTGGGACAAGCTTATAAGTTTGGGAGTGTCGTTGCACGTCGATAATTTAAACGCAGTTTTCTCGAAACCTAGTTTTGTTGGGAGGCTGACACGATTGCATTCGTAGATTGACTCAAAAATTAAATATTTTATTATTATTATTTTTTATTATTTTCTAAAAGACCATGTCAATTCCACAATTTTCAAGATTTTTTAATAATTCTAGATTATGCGGTAGCTAGTCAATCTACGAATACAATGCCGCAAGAATTTTTGAAATCGGCTTATTAAGTTTTGAGAAATTTTGTCGACCGTGTGAGATTGATCACTCGTATTCCTAAACAAATTTAAATCTTCGCCCCATTTTAACACCTTAATCCGCCATTTTCAGTCGTTTGATTGCGCTAATATATGTTGTTTTGAATCGAAAATTAACCATGAAAAAAGAACCAATTTCTATACGCCTCAAACTTTTAGTTACTGGACAACTAACGGGCTATATTCAAAACTATGTATAAGACGAAACTGTACATTTATTCCTTGGGAAGGTTATTGTCCAAACTGCAGATTCGTATATGTTTTTATTGGATCGTACTGACCTTCGAAACATAATGGGGTGAAATTGATCAACTTGTTCTTGGTATGATCAATCTTACCCCGGTTTATAGTCGATGATGAATTTCATTTTATAAAATAGATGAATTGCTTTATTGCAGGTTATCAACACAAAATGAGAACGGTGTTTGAAAATTTTCCTAAATTAGGAAAAATTTCAAAATTTGGAAAATTTGCATGTGCACAGATTTCCAATGACAATGCATGAATCAATAAAAAATTGGATAATTTTCCAAAATTTGGAAAAACTCTCAACAATTTTAAAATTTGTTCAATCGAGTTGAAATTTTACATGTGCACAGATTTCCGATGACAATGCATGATGTTTAGGCCAATAATTAAATATTGGTCTAATCTTGATATTTTGTTGTCCGAGATTGATTTATATATTTAAAGTCTATGTCGGTCTAGTTGTTTTTGTGAGACCAGCTGTGCCCGGTATATAGTTGAACCTGGTTGACATTGGAAGGGGTCACCTAGACAGCTGGTCTAGGTGAATTTTCGGCCGATTCATTCGCTAGAAAATATTCGTGAGAGCAAGTTGTCTAGTTGTGTTCGACGATTATTGAAGTGGTGATAGATATTTGGTCTACTTGAGGGTTTAGTATTGTTCTATCTTGATCTAGTTGGAACGTTTTGATCGTTCATCGATTCCATTACTTGTTTGTTATGCGCTAATTGTCTTTCGTATACAGTCCACTGTAGTTTTTGTTATTTCTATCGCCTTTGGCGAAATCTAATCAATAAAAAATTGGAAAACTTTCCAAAATTTGGAAAAACTCTCAACATTTTTAAAATTTGTCCAATCGAGTTGAATTGTGTATGTGCACAGATTTCCGGTGACAATACATGAATCAACATTTGGAAGATTTTCCAAAATTTAGAAAATATTTCAAAAGTTCTAAAACTTGGCCCATCAAGTTGAAACCAAGTATAAATAAAAAAAAAATTGGACATAATGAATCAGTAAAAAGAATCGGAATTTTCCATAGTTTTTAAATAAATAAATATTTTTTACATAAATTTAGGTTTAGTGTTGTTATTGTATATACGTTTTTTTAGCTTGTTATCCCGCATGACAAATATCTTGCTACTAAGTTATATCAATTCTAGCAAATTAGCTTGGTTGATTTTGTTGGAATTGAGACTGATTGTTACTACAGCAATATAAAGCCATTCTTCATTGTTAAAATGGGGTGATCAATCACACCCCATAACCAGGGGTGAGATTGATTACTCACTTTTTATTTATTTTTTGTTGTTATTTCTTGTTGAGTTTATTACATCTGTATCAAAGACCTGCCAAATTGGTTTATTTCACTCTAGGGTAAAAAAGTTATTCATAATATTAAGTTTAAAATGATCCATCTCGCCCCACTTCACGGTACGTCATTTAAGGAGGACAAGTAGGTACATTATAAGGAAAGAATTACTTACAAATACTGTAAGATGTTGATTTCAGAGGAGGTTGAAAAAATATTCCAAAACTCGAGTTACTATGCGTTTTGAGGGCCACTCAACTTCAGGCTTTGGAATCGTTAGTTCTTCCAATTTCTGTGATATTTTTACAGTTTGTTCTTTAAATGTTGTGTAATCAAAATACGCAATAAAAAGGCATTAATTTTTTTGATCTACCTTCACATCTAGCAAAGCAGACAATGGCGTTTAAAAAGTCGAACACAGAATCATTTCCATTTATAGAGGAAAATAAGAGTATTTTTACGTTATCCCTTTCGTTCAGGACTTGCAGGATTCACCTACTGAAAGGATTTAGTTACCTATTATCTTTTAACGTGTGGTAATATGCGTATGGTTGTATGGTATAATCAACCATTTCGTGTACCGTTCCATAACATTCTAGTGCGGAATATAGTGTGGACTAAGTGGTATTATAAATTTAGCGTAGTATCATGGGGACAAACCGGGATCACCTATGCGAATTAACAATTACAGTGGCTGTTGTACTGAATTAGCAATTTGGTTAAGTAATACATTGTACACCAAGTGCGCAAACATAGTCGTGCGGATTGTATTGTCACTATACGATCGATATGTGTTTCGAATGTTATGGTCTTTTGGGATTGCAATGTAATGGCAATAGCATAAAGCTTTATGGTGGTGTTATTTGGTATTTTTTAAATTTCTTTATATACCAGCTAAAAATTTGTTTCCTTATATTATACCTATACTTTTCCTGTGAAATTTAACGTCGATTAGTCCCATATTAATCAGTGCCACAATGGGATTCAAATCGAAAGTAACTTTAATTTAAACAAATAAAAATTTTTAAAATTTTATTTTGGACTACAATAAAAAGTTGAAAGGTACAATCAATGGACCTACACAATTTATTAACGTAATAAAAAATATACATTTATAGTCAAAATATCAGAACATTTCAAATATTTCAAAGTACTTAATTTGGCAAAAATGCAAAGATCTAAGCTGATAACTGTCTCTGGTATATCGTTTTTCCATGGAATCTGAATTTGAAAGAAGAAAACCTTGATTGTGTTTGGCTTTTGACATTTTTTATCGCTGATTTTTTTTTAAAATAACTAAATATAGAATTTCTGCCTCCAGATTATATTTTAAGGAAAAGAGCATACCAGAAACAGTTTTACTGATTTGATTTTGTTCATTGTTGGCCAGCACAGTAACTTAACTTAGTATTTTATATTTTTGACAAAAGTCAGTACATAGTGAAATGTGAAATGCTCTGATATCTAGATCCGGAAGTTATTAGATTACTTTTTTTTTTAATAAAGTTAGCAGATTTTGATTTTGAGCACTTTGGGACTCGGATTAATATGTATTGATCTATCGTATTGACGAGATACCAAAAAAAAAAAAATGACGTCTTGCACAACATATTTTAAATATAGGGGTCATCAAGAAAGAGTAGAGAGAAAAAATCGGAAAATTTGGAATCGTGTTCATAAATCGACACAGATAGAACAGACTTTTTGGCTTTAAGAAATATATTTTGTTGAATTTTGTTCTTTTGAATCAATACATATTTTTTTCGTGCAAAAAAGTATCTACTGGAATAAATATTTTGGAATGGATCCAATGCTACATATTATTTGCTTGAAAAGATAATAATAGTCATTTGAAATATTTATTTAAGTGAAATAAATATATTTTGATACTAGCAAAAATTGCTTTCTTTTAAATAATATTTTTTCTATCGCCAAAGAAATATGATTCAGATAAATATATTTGTAGTAGGGCTTCCAATCCCGAGATTACGGGATCCAGGGATCCCGACAATTAATGAGCTTTTTCGGGATCCCGAGATTATAAATCTAAATCGCGGGATCCCGAAAATGTTAAATTTAAATTATTGCCGTTGCCTAGCAACCTCGATCGATTGCAATGACGACGCGCTGGCGAGTACAGTCTCAAACGATAATCCATAAATTTAGCCGAATCGAGGTAAAAAATAACGAGAACTGGGCGGAAATTGGACGAAATCGAAAGCCTAAGCACTGCAGAATCCAATTTCAGGGGGAAGATCGGCGCCTGCGGCGCCGATTTTCGCTTCTACAAGGAGCAGAGCTTTCCCCCGATTCGCCGATTTTCGTAAACTTCTTCCGCGGACTGTGTTAGACTTTTAGTATATAGTAGTAGATAGTAGATAGTAGATTATTAAATACAGCGAAAAAGTTTTTTCCAGATTTTACCTTAAAGTAACAAACGAAATATTTAGGTACGAACAATCTCGAGTTTGTGATGATATGTGACAGCGGTAATATAGTCATTTTTGACATTTTTTCATCGCACAATTATCGCCCTTTTCGTTTTTGTCAAAAAGTATACTTAGTTAGATACAAATCTATTTTTATAATATGAATTGAGCTACTTGAACCTTACTTGAGAAACCGAAAGACGGAATATTAATATTTTTCATGACTAGAATATTTTTTGAATATTTAATATTCAAATAAGTTGGACTGAATTACAATAAATAACGTCTTCACTGGAAACCGCGTTTAGAACTGGGTTTTTAAATCATTATAGTTATTTTTTTGTTTTTATTTAAAATGCAAATAATTAGTCTACTTGCTGACTAAATATTGATTATGTGTGAATTCTAAAATTATACAATTTTATCTTAAAGAAGAAAACAAAAATTTGTCAAAATGTTTTATTGGCATCATTAAGAAAAATTGAAAATTTGTCTCCATTAAACAATTTCTTTTGCCGAACTGTTCTTGAAACAAAGAAAATTTTTGAGCCAATGTAAGATGCAGGAGCAAGTTATTATCTAAAATAGTTTAAATTTTGTTTATTATTGATGGCACTACGCACACTTTGACGCATTTTACCTTTTAAACAGTCAATTTTTGGTTTCTACTTGTAAGATAAACTTTGAAAACGTTGATGAAGTTTAGGGGAAAAGATTTTGTGAAAAAATAGTATATTTTAGACGTTTCTTACTGATAAAGTTTTGATCCGGCAATTTTCGCTTTTTTTCATGAATCCCGGGATCAATCCTGAGATCCCGGGATTACAAAATATTTAATCACGAAATCCCGGGAACAGTATATTGTACGGGATTGGAAGCCCTAATTTGTATACAAGAAAACATTTTTATTCGAATAAATGTTTTTTCTACCAACCAAGTATATTTTAACCCACAAAGAAATATTTCTTTGCCAATAACAGATTTCTATGTGTCAACGCATGTTTGTTTGACGCAAACAAGATGTTTTATCTGTGTGTAATAATGATTCTTATTAAAAAGTTCTGGGAACATATATCACAAATTCTTAGTATCAACTTACTAATCAAAGGCAGTTGGAATTCCCTCCATTATCCACAGGATACATATTGAAGGATTCTGTATAAACGTGAATGTCAAAAGTTGCCATTTTGACATAAAGATGCAAACTCTCATAATGCATCTCAAATTCGTATTGAAAACAATTCAAAACAATAATTTGGAACAGAAATTGAGATTATTTGTTTGTCTACCGATGCTGTAAATAAGTAGGTATACTTGCTCATCTAGTTATTATTATTTACTAATTATACGCTTTCAGAACAGTTAAAAAGTGAGTAAATACATCAAATTTTAATGCATGCAATTCCGACAGTCCTTTCAATATTTGTATTGTTGTATTGTCTCCATGTTGTATCCGCTATAGTAACTTTTTCAAATCTGACACATTTGGAATTAGAAATTTCAAATATCTTGGTCAATTAATTTAGGCAAAACCCTTTTCTTCTAAAATTATTGCTCTACACACTGGAATCGCCATTTTAAAATTTGTAAAGTTTACGTGTGCTTGTAATAAAAATTCTTCATATAACTTAATTACAACTGATTCTTTTATATCGATCTCTATGTTACTAAATCGACCAACATGATCAGTTTCAAATGTTTTATTTATCATAAACAATGATTGTTTGAGAAATTTAATGAGACCATGAGACAAGTAGTGGCATAGAAGAAACCTAAACTATTTGAAAATAGCTTATCGTCGCCATACTCATGTAACCTCCCTAATATACTACTCCCTAATATGAACCCAGAAACGTTGGCTGAACGTGTCATGAGCGTCAAGGCCAATAGAGGTATGATGCACAAGATATAAACTCACCCTTTTATCGGAAATGGTGTCAAAGTGGTGGATAACTCTTGCTTCCAACTGCTAAAAATTGCTCACGAAAATGCCTATACTCAGTCCAGGGATCAATTTCTGATGATTTGTTTGGGATTGATCAATTTTATGTATTTACGGTACATTTTTCAGCAGCACTTCTTTAGCATATATGCGTTTAAGAGTATATCGTAATAAGCAACGATTCCAATATCCACAAAAAAGATCTAATAAACCAACCAGAAATTGAAATTTAATCCTCAAACGGAATCAGCAATGCAGCATTCTCGAATAAAAATACGCGGTTAGAAAGGCGGTGGCGCCGGACGGTTAACTGTGGGCGGCTTTGTAGATGGCGTTAGCGGCGCGGTTTTGATGAATTTCATCGCATTCCGTGCGGATGCAAACGCCGCCGCCGAGAGTAAACTTTTCCGCGAATTCCTTTATAATTCAGGAAGTACTAACCCGGGGAAATTTATTATTTCGGTCGATTTAGCGCACCCCCGTATCTCACAGGACGAATGGCCACCCGGTGTATATGAAGTCACATATCACTGCTCTGCAGTTTGCCGGCGGTGCCGAAACACGCGTTTATTTTATGCACTTCTCCCACTTCGCGTAGACGTAATAAAGTTTTTCTCGTGCCAGGATTACACATGCATACAAATGCCGTACGACAACGTGGAATTACCAGGAGAATGTAGCTTTTGACGACCCCCCAAGTTTGAATCCTGCAGTGTATGACAACGGTGGCATTATTAACTGTCTGCGCATGTAGGTAGGGAAGCATTTCATTGCCCTGCAAGCCGATTGTTTCCTTAAGAAATTGAAGTATACGTTTTTTCCATATACGAAAGTTATAGATAACACTGTGTTACAGTGATCATTTTTTGACGTTTCTTAAAACCAATGAAATGCTTCTTTATTTGTCACAAGGGTAAGTTTCAACCAATTATGTCATTATTATAGTGGGAATAAATCTCTTGTGATTATTCTCGGGAATAATCACTGTAGCTTTTATTTGCCTAGCAACTGTCAGATACTTGTCAAAATAATTACTTAATTGTGTCAACGCGAAATGGGTGAAAGTCATCGGTTTAGTACCTTTTCTAATGCAGAAATTACAAAAAAGATTTTAGAAACTACTTCGAAAAATACTCTAATAAGTAATCAGTCCATATGGAGACAATTTAAGACCTTCACCAAAGAAAGAAATTATATTCTGGATCAATCTACTACAACAGCTACTCTGGCATTGATTTTAAAAGATTGGGCTTATAACATGAAAAGAAAAGACGGAAATGATTATAAAGAAGCAGTAATAAAGACAATGTGGAATAAAACGGCAAAATTAGTTCAAGAACTTTTCTTTAATAAGTATAACAGGTCCTTTGATCCTTTCCATGATATAGAATTCAGAAATGCTCGGAATGCAAGAGATGCAAAAAGAAAAATTTTACAAAAACATCCTGAAAAGCACAAACAAAGTTCTGTGGCACTTTCTAATACAGAATTGTTGCAAATTTTTAACTATTGGGACGAAGATACACCTTGTGGATTGCAAAGAAAGTTTTTTCACGTTGCATCGTATGAACTAGCTTGGAGGGGAGGAGAAGCTACGAAATGTTTAGTTCATTATTTTAAAAAAGAAACCGAGATAAAAAGATTAAATACTGGCCGCATTGAATACAATCCCATCTTTACAAAAGCTGCACAGGGTGGAGCACAAAGGTGCGCTAATAGTAAATGGTTGACTCCAAACATAAATAACCCAGATATTTGCCCTGTTCGTCTTTTTGAAAAACTAATGAGTAAACGTGAAGAAAATATTAAAACCGAACGCTTGTTTCTTACTCCAAATCCGGCTTGGCAAACTCATGGTTTTTGGTATAAAAAAGTTCCTGTGGGAATAAATTTCATTTCAAAATGGATGAAAGAATCCGCAGAAAAAGTAGGTCTAGACACAGTTACTAAAAAAATAACTAACCATTCTGCCAGATCAAGTGCAGTAAGTAACCTTTCAAAAGCTGGTGTAGGAGAACAAGAACTAATCAAGGTCACTGGTCATAATTCTGCAAGTTCGATTAAACCATACTTACAATTGAACCAAGAACATCATTCAAATATAATAAATAATCTTAGAGAAAATACGCAGGAGGAAACACTTAATATAACAAGCAATTCCAAATCCTCAATAAATAATGAGTCTCGAAATATTTTTAATAATTGCGTTTTTCATTGTACTAATTTAAATTGTTAATTCTTTTAATATATTCACAATGTGTCAACGATATTTTCATATGTTGTAAGTAATAATTAATGAAATTAAATTTTTCAATAATTTTATGATAGTTTTATTGACCTTTTTTATTGAAAAAAATTGTGAATCAAAAAATAATCTAGTCAAATATAACTCGAGAGTTCCATAAATTAGAAAATAATTTGACAGATTTTCTTCAAACTTGTTGCCATTTGGCAATAGCCACGGGCTCTCGTGACTATTGCCTGGCAACAAGTTTTCAAACAATCTGTCAAATTATTTTCAATTTATTCTCACTCTCTTGTTATATTATTACTGAGAATATACTTTTCGCGAGACATAGTGTAAGTCGTTGTGTATAAAAGTGCAAATCTCCGTTGTTTTCCATTCTATTTCCAAAATGACAAATGCAATTGAAAGACAAAACACAGACCATTATAAGAATCTACTAGTCGGTCAGATCCAATAAAAAGTTGAAACGTTATGGACGTTCAAATTCAGAAGTTTCCCATTATTTTCAGATTTTTTTAACTTTAACAACAGTTTGACGACATGTTTCAATCCATAATATTTTCTTACTACTTTTTTGATTGAAAGCCCAATTAAATTTGCATGTAATACGTGTTTGTTTATTAGAATCGGTTGAAACTTGACTGAGTTATCGAAGTTTAATCACCGTCTTGACATTCACACTGGGCAGTAACAAATCCGTACTGTTGATTCACATTAACTAGACATTATTTTGTTTGTTTATTACCTTGTTTTATTGTATTTCAGTCTATCTAATATCGCATTAAGTACTATTCGACTTGTACCCAAATATCGTAAAATCATTAATCGACAGTCTTAACCTACTACAACTGTGTATACTGTTTAATTTAATTAAACAATTTATTTCTTTTATGTGAATAATAAAGATGAATTCTCACATCATATTATAAAATAGCGACATAATGGTAAACTTGTAATATAGACGTGTGTATTCCATGTGCATTTCAGCAGAATCGGACGGTCGCGCCACATTCAAGGAAATTTCGTGTAAACCAAAGCGAACACACGCGGAGTCAGAGGACGGTCGCGCCACATTCAAGGAAATTTTGTGTGAATCAAAGCGATCACACGCGGAGTCAGCAGAATCCTCAGTCCAGCTTGCAATTGGAATCCAGTGGTTATCAACGTTTTTATTCAAAGTTATATGTGTTTTCTTAAGAAATTTTATTAGATTTTAGTACCACTGTAATAGTTTTAAGACGACTTTTTGTATATAAGCTCGAAGATTTTTAGAATAAACCAGTATCTAACCTAACGTTTTCGGCTCACTAATACCATCCCCAAGCCACCGGACCGGAGTGTGAGGCTTACACTATTGCCATCTAAGCCTCTTGGCCATATGGAGAGTGAGGCTGCTCTCCGGTAGTGTTGCGACGAAGGGTACTCAAAAGAAAATAGTTTCCCATACACTATTGCCGTCTAAGCCTCTTGGCCATATGGAGAGTGAGGCTGCTCTCCGGTAGTGTTGCGACGAAGGGAAATCAATTTAATTAAAACAATTACTCGGACACTTTCCGGCTCCCCGGTAGTGTTACCACGTAGAGTAATCTGTTCAATACTATTACGACGATGTAGGTCTTTAGTATCACCAAATATCATATAAAATAACAATCAAACTGATCCATAAGCAAAATAAAGTAAACAAAAAGCATTGAAAAAAGTAAAATGTGTGACAATCGCAATAAGTTCTGTACGTCTACAGATTGTTTGTGGACAAACAGCATCGGCTTCAATTAGTAAAATATAAATCAGTGGTTGAGGCATACAACAAATTTTTGACCGTGTTTACACCGCAAGTCTATGTCTTGCGAAAAGTATATATTTCGCTTTTTCTTTGGAACATAGTCACAAAATATTTGTATAGATACAGGATGTTCCACAATGAAGTACCACCACAAACTTATGTTTTTTAAATGGTATATTTTATTCCCTAGGTATATCATTGCAGTTTTTGATTAAGATTTTTTATTCTAATCATTTTGGCAAAAACTTCTTTTATGGTATGATCAACTGTTTCGGAGATATTTTGGAATTTATGTCAAAAACGTGAATTTTTCAAACTATAAGTCTGAGATACCTAATACACACAATGAAACAAAGAAGATGGTCAGTATATTACACTTTTAGATAGTTATTATTTATTTGCGATTCTAATATGATTTATCCGAAATAAACAGAGGTTTTCTAGAGGTGAAATAGCTAACACGGTCTATAAATTCACATTTAAAATTTACGCACAAATAATTCATAAATGAATATAAAATATCTATTTGCCACGGCGAAATTAAACAATCGCATAAGTTTTGGTTATTGCAAACTGCAACTATGAATTAAACAAATGAATAATTTCTGACCATCCAGGTAGTTTTTTGAGTACCAGTCAATTTCTCTTTTTTATTTATTTACATTACGTTCTAAACTGTTAAAGAATATTAACGAGTCATTGGGTTGGTTGTACTTGTCCAACGCCAGTTCTATTTATTTATTTCGGGACCTGTTAAGGAAGAATATTATGGAGACGTTCCAACTACTACAGAAAACAAAATCAATGAGTGCTTTGGTAGAAATGTGGTGTTCTGTAGAAATCCTGATTTTACTGTACACATACTCAGTGGCAGTCGTATTGTCATAAGAATAAAACGGTAAATAATTGTAAACTGAATAAAAGTAATTATTTCACAACAATTTTCTTGAGGAAAAGCAAACAAAAGCAAAGCAAACTTCGAAATGGTTTCTACAAGCATATTTTGTAAGCGTCACTCATTCTGTTCCTAATGTTTGCTTCTCGTAGTTATAATATCCCCGTAAAGTTCTTCCTCAATATGTCTCCACAGAAGGAAGCCAAACCGGGTTAAGTCAGGTGATTTATGATTATACCATCAATAGTTTAATGTGTTTGATAAATATTGTTTAAACAATTTTAGAGTGGTACAGAAATTACTATTTCGGCGACATTGAAGAAAATCAATATCAAAAATTATATGTTTGTGTAATTCAAAATTATAGAATGCCATTATTACTAAAACTGATGCATGAAGAGAAGAATTATATTTATTACATTTGTGCGATTGTTGACTTTCGTCGTTGTAACTATGTTGATATTTCAGATTAATTAATGAATTATTATGCCGGCTTATGGAAAAGTTGACAAAATGACTGCTGTTTAAATTTTAAGATCGATTTTTTACAGCTTTTTGTTTCGTTTTCAAAACATTTCAAATAATTTTACAATTATCCACTTCAGTGTATAATTCATCCCGTCCTGCAATTCCCAAGAAAAAATACTGAACGAAGTTACTTAACATCAGGACAAAAAACATTTAATTCATTATTGCTATTACAAATAATGTAATTATTTAAAAGTTTCACCTATTATGAGGTTCAGACTCCAATAGAAACAGCAAAGGAGTATGACAAATTGGAAGATCTTCTTTCTAGAAAAACGCGTGGTTTGTATCGGTGTAATAAACTCTACAGGAAAAGGTAGAAACATTATCCTTTTTTAAATTCTTTTACAATATGAACTCATTGAAATATAATAATTTACCTACTCAACATAAGCACCTAGTTCTAGAACAAATTTCATATTCTTATTTTAAAGCGTTAAACAAAAATTAGCATTTGAGAGAACACATGTATTTGCGAGGGCTTAAGGGAAGAAAATTTCGACCGGAGAATACCATAGGCCATACAACCGTAAAAATTGCGAGAATCAAAAACCAGTTTCAGGGTCTTATTTTATAAATTAGTATTATAAAAGTAAATTATTTTTCCAACCGATTACATGAGAACCTCCTCTAGATACTTATAATTAATAACTTTTTACCTGCTGAAGGTAATCCTAAAGAGTTAGGCTTTTTAGGAAAGCTGGTTTATCGATCTTTTGAAGGGTCAAGAATGTCAATATATGCAGAGTGTTCCAGCTAAAATTCTTAAGTTATTTGACATTTAGGAAACCTACATTTATTCTGGATAAATCACATTAGAATTGTAAATCAATCATAACTATCTAAAAGTGAGATATTAATAAAGCACGATTTTTTAAAAAGCACCATATTGGCGTATCTCACAATATCTCAGAAACAATTGATAATAGCCCAACAAAACAATGAAGCTGCAAATCCTAATTAAAAAAAAATTGAAATAATATATATATAGTGTTCCATTAACAATACAGATTATGTTTGTGTTAGTATTATGTCTGTAAAGCAAATGATTATCTACAACTGAAAATGTTTAACGACATAATTTGTCAAATTAGTATTTATAGGTTAATAATATGGTGGACATACAGGCGGGATGTGATGTAAATTTAAAAAAAATTAAAAATTACAGCCACAACCTGGATTTGAACCAGGGACCTTTGCGTTTCTAGCACAATGCTCTCCCATCTGAGAAACGCAAAGGTGCCTGGTTCAAATCCAGGTTGTGGCTGTAATTTTTGATTTATTTAAAATTTACATCCCGCCTGTATGTCACCATATTATTAACCTATAATTATCTACAACCTTCCTATATGGAAGAAACATGTATTTCGAGTTCTGAAGGCCATTAATGTACCTTGCATTTCGCCTGGGACACCTGTATATTTAGAGAATATGTCCACGGTAAGTTAAAGGTCAATATTTGTAGTGACGTTTTGAGACGGTATGATCTAGTAGCGGGTTCTTAGTCTAATACCTGAATTACACTTCCAAAGTTTTGACCAAGTTTTGCATGAAGTGTATTTCACAAATCCTTCATAAACTTTCAATACAAGATTTATCCAAAATGAGAAATGTGACAAAAAATACATTATTCATTATCTATATCCACCATATTTGTTACTTATTGTTCTTCTGATGGGGAAATCAGTATACTTTGGGGTAAAAAAAAACGAAGAAAGTATAAAATTGATTTTCTTTTGCGTTCTTTCGAGTTTTCAATTAAAAATAATTGTTCATGAATCACATCTGCAAATTTAATTTGAACTTTATTCCAACGAAGAGAAGAAAAACAACATTTCGTTAGACATCTTTTTAATAACAGCGTAATAATTAAAATGAAGGTCAAGGTGAACAACGAACGCTGTACTCGCCGAAAATGTAAATTCATTCTAATTACAAGTCTGCCCCGTTGGGGAGAAAACTGGGTTAACTTCGTTGCTATGAACCATGGATACGAAATACGGTCTGCGGAATGGAGCAAATAAAATTTAACAAGCATAAAACTAGCCGAGCTCGGGTTGGTCGGTCTTCGGTTACACCGAATGGAAAATAACTGAAATCGCAGTCGGTATCGTTCAACCGCTCCCCGTATGGCAAATTTCAACAAAATTTATTGCCTGTAATAATAACTTCAAGCGCCACGCAAAATTACAACCGTAGCTTTTCCATTAGAAACTGAGAGTTATGGAAATAGTCGGTAAAATGGGATGTATATTTAACAGTGCAAACAATAGAGTAGCCGGCAAAATGGCAAAAAAGTGTGAAGGCTCAAATCAAATTTTGTTTTTTATAATTAAATCTTTTTGTTTTTGCTCAAGTTAGGTACTTTTTGAAATTTTGTGACTGTCTTCTATTAACCTATTGTGTTTTAGCTATGATTAAGGTGAAAAATAAAACCTAAACGTCAGCAACAAAGTAAAAGAATATTGTTATTTGTACCTGGCCAAGGTCGTTTAAAAAGCGATTTTTTATATATTTTTTAGTTTTGTGGAATACAGTAGTAAAGGTAGTAAAGTAATTCTTAATTTTTCAAGAATAACTTTATCTTCAAGAGGCATTGTTATAATTTTCCAAAAAGATTTGAGGGCGATTGGTTGTCAATGTTCCGACAAATCAACAAATTTTTTTGTATAAATGTAATTTTCAGTTTGCAATGATTTTGCAAGCTGTTCTCATACTTTTCAGATAACAACTGTAAGAAACGCAAAAATACAATAAAACAATTTTAGTGTTTCTTGCATCTGGAATTTTTATTCTGCAGCTTTTTATTCTGTTCCTTTTTCCCTTCCTTTCTTATTTTTCTAGAATGATTTTCTTTTGTGCTTCCTTCTTTTTTATTAACAAATATTCTCTCCATGCATTAGAGATAGTGTTTCAGAAGAACAGTTCCCTTTTACTTTATTTGGGAGCTTCAGGCCATAATAGTGATTGTTTTTATGATGATGACATCAGTTCAACTCAAACATCTCCAAAGGTGGTGTATCAAGGCCAAAATCGCTACTCTCTGCTGCTAGTGTTGCATCATTCTGTCGTACTTCATCATCTCCTACGATGCCTGTCGGTATTTATGACGGAATTAGGGACTATTGATGATTGTAATCCCGACACCCTGTAATAATTAGGGATTATTGATGTCCGTAATTCCGACACTCGTGTCGGAATTTGGACAAAATGCGTACAATTAATTGTAATATAGCAACGATGTAAAATATGTTATGTTCTTGTGTAAAGACAGCAATAGAGCCATATGTATTGCTTCTAACCATGTACACAATTCCGACACACATGTCTGATTTACGGACGTGCTTTGTTTACATGTACCTAATTCTTACACCCCTAAATTTATAAATAATAGTGGTTAAAAGAGTAATACACCATATTATTATGAAAATATAAAGCATATTTAGTCACCCTAAATAAATATTATTAGAAATTTCTTAATTACTGTTTACCTGTAGTGATTTAAAAAGAAGTCGAGTTGCAGTTACCTTATTAATGAGATAAACTTCTCCATTCCACCGGACTCAATGTTAATAAATAAAAGACGTAGATACTTCCAATGTTACTTTTAATTCGTTCTTGTGGCTACATGTTTCGAGAAACCATATTCTCGTCTTCAGGCCGCGCGTCAGTTGCTGTGTCGAAATTTAAATGGGGCGTCATGTGGTCAATCTTTGGGCTTATGTGCAATATCGATGAAATATTTCCTTATCACAGGTCTAATTATCTATTCTTAATCAAACTTAACAATTAATTAATTTCATGGGTCTACTGGACAAGACAAATGCGTAACACGTTTAATATATCAGGTTATTGTTAAGTTTGATTAAGAATAGATAATAAGACCTGTGATAAGGAAATATTTCATCGACATTGCACATAAGCCCAAAGATTGACCACATGACGCCCCCTTTAAATTTCGACACAGCAACTGACCTAGTCAGTTGCTGCAGAACAGCACCTAGTCATCAGACTAGGTGGACCGTTACAACATTGGTAGAATAAGAAATTATTGTGGGTTGATAAATGTAATGTCAAATCATCAAACCGGATGTCCTAAAATAAAGTTCAATGTGTAGATTTCTTATTTTATCCAACTAAACAGAAATATGTCGGAATTTAGGACAGTGTCTGAATTTGGAACGTTTACCTTAAATAGAAATCTGTGAAATTTTCTGATATCTAAAGTTTAAGTTAATAATTCTGGACTGCCAATTTATAGTATTAAAAAAACAACATGTTTTTTATATAAAGTATTTTAATATACGGGTTGCTACCAGCTATCAAAAAAAATATCGACTTTAATCCATAACTAATCCATAAACTTTAGAGTAAGAGAGATATTAGTCACATTATTATATATTACATAATTAAATATTAAATATTATTGTTAAAGACTGTTCTGCACCTTGAAAAAGCACACCTTGACAAAAATATTTTTTAAGAAATTAAGGAGCAGTACAGAATGTTAACAAATATGTTTTGGTATATTAGCCCCGTGCATTTCTCATTAAATTAACAAATTCCGTTAAGTTAGAGACGAAGTAAGAAGAAGTAATATGTGTGCAATATCTACTACGTTTTCGAGGTTAAAAATTGTAGATATTTGATTAGTTATACAAAAAAATATAAATATTTTAATAAATTTTAATAAAATAGTAGAGCAGCAGACGACATAAAGAAAGAGATGAGATCTAGTGTTTCACTTAAAAAGAGCTGCAGTAAAAAGTCTAATAACTCGAAAAACTCTTTTATTAATTAGTAACCATAACTACTCTTTCAAAGGCGAGGCATTTTTAACCTGGAAGGGGTTAAAAATGCCTTAATTAATTTAAAGTTTTTGACGTATAACGTCTTTCCTAAGGTATCCGTACAACAAAATCTAGACAAAAATGGTCAGAAAATGCTGCCAAAACAAGCTTATCAAAACAAATAAAATATTGAAAGATGTAGGTTTGAAAGCAGTTTAAAAAATGGGTTAAAATATGCATTGCATCAAACCCCTGTATTTTTTTGTTAAATTACTAAAGAATTATGTTAACTTGAGCATCAAAACACAGAAGCAGAACATGACAACAAATGATATCAGTGACCCCGAGACGGTTAACAATTTAATAATTAGCCACTGGTCTTAGATGGAGACTATGAGGTTGGCCTAAGAAGACATTTCTTGACCAGAGTCGCAGTGATCCTAGCACCACTAATGTTATTTGCAAACAAGTACTGAAATAGGTTTTTTTCTTGAAAATGGCAAATAATTGTTGCTTTAATATTTGGTTGTTTGGTTATTTCACTCTTTTCACGTCCCCATTGCATAAAACCTTATATCACACTTAATATCAACACTAGTGGACCTGTATATCGCCTATTTAGGTAGATCAGTGAATTCGGTAAAGTCAAAAAAACACAGTTGCCACCGCCAATAAAATTAGGCTTAATAAATGTTGAAAATTGGGTACACAACCAGCCATGAGGTACATATTTCTCTGTTACTCAATATTTGGCGAGTCTGCTGTCAAAATAAATTACAATTACAACTACAATCTTTAGTTTACCCTCAAAACTTTCTTTTATCCCTAAGGTAAAGATACTACTTTTGGAGGGAAACCGCCCAAATGTGAGAGAAAATCCCCCAATCTGGTAACAGTGCACTGCTTTTTTATATAATAGCATGTGGTTGGCTAAGCAACTACAGTATACCGTATATAGATAACGTTATTGAAAAAATTAAAATTGATTTGTCATTTTTTTTCTTTCAGTTAATATGAAAGATGTTTGTCACTTGAAAAAAAAATGATAGATTTATTTTCCCCAATACCGACTTAAATGAACTACAAAAATAAGCTAAATTTGTTCAAATTACTCAATTTTATGCCAAGTGCGGAAGACCTAAACATTGCATTAGCATAATATTTTTAATACTTTATAGTTCTGGTTTTTGTTTTGATATTGGACAAACACTATACAGCCAGATGCTCACTTTTTAAATAAAATAAAACGTAAAATATAAAATAAATTTATAAATTTGTATACCAGTATCTACCTTTCCTCCTTCGCAAAAACAAACGGGAAATATGTTAGAGTACCCTCGTCAAGCAAGATAAAACACACATAATAAAATAATGTGAAAATATTTAATTTAAAATTTATTAATGTCTACTATAAACAAAAAACAATTTAGTTAACAAATGAAATTGATAGAAATCTTAATGATAGATCTAGTAATAATACAATAGGTATATAATACCCAAAACTAATACCTAAAATTAATATTATCTAATCTTGAGATGATTTAACCCATTTAATTGTTTAAGATTCATTGCCTGCACCTCACTGACAAAAAATGCATTTGGTTGCCGTGACCACATGAACTAAATTATTATTTACAAAAATTTAACGTCATACCCAAAGATACCAAAATTTGCATACCACTTGATATGCCCATTCAAATTCATTTGAATTCATAGGTATTAGAAGGCTTGCAGCTTAGAGGGCTTTATCACCCATCTCCAATAAATCATTCAGAAAACAATGAACTAAAATTATTAGTATTTTTTTATACGCTCACGTAAACATTAAATTCCATACCAGTTAACTTCATGTGGTAAACTGAGTGACGTATGCTATAAGTTACCAGACAGACCTATCAATTTTTAGTAACCTTGCGTCATAGCCAAATCTAAAGTACAGGTAGGCACTTTAAACTGCAATATAAAAATGTATCCCTTTACTGTCAACAATGATTATTATCGACTGCGGCCCCTTGGTCTCTCCGGTACTCCCTTGGTACGCCCAATATCTTTTGGGTCAAGCTTTTTCTTAAATAAATAATTGTTTGCCACTTTGTTATGGTAGCTTGTCTACGCAAAGCAAGTTGCTGTTATTCGGAAAGACCTGGAACCATTTCCACTGCGTGTGACTCTTTTCATCATACCACGTTACCTGCAAAAATATTAAATTAACAAAAGCTACGCATTCTAAACTCAAAACTAACCTCGATGTTGCCAACAAATTGATGAATTCCATATAATTCTCTTACTGTATTTTAATTTAATCTGGAGAAACCATTCGAAAGAACCACGGGCAGTTCAAAGTAGTTTGAAGTGGGTGATCAGCCTTTGCAACAAAAGTTTGCTGGGGACCATATTCCGAGCCATTGGAGGCTTTTTTCAGGCGCCTTTATCAATTCCACACCCTATCGATCTTCTACTACTTCTTGCTCTTGCAGCTAAATTTTGTATAGTGTTCATCCAAACTTATGTATAATTATAGGTTATGTGACGATATTTCACGCCCGCTAGGGGCGCTAGTAGCAGAAATATCTTGTGGTGCCATCTAATATGTAACCTCTCAAGAGTTGTATTCGTATTAGGTTAAAATAGGTTCTGAGCGGTGCTTTCACGTTGGGTTTGAGACGCGAACTTTTCACAAATAACATTCATTGGATCGATACACATTCTTCGAACAAATATTAACGCAAAGGCAAATAATCACGAATTAATAATTATTATTATAGGTTCGACATGGTTATAGGTTTGTCAAAGATTATTTGTGGGTACGGACTACGGAGTTTGTGCTTTTAGGCCCCCGCAGATAATGAAATCGCTTAGCTTTGTACATACCAATGTGAATAGGTTATGGTTGTGTTTTTGACGTTTCTAGCTCGCAGCCATGACGACGCGACATAAACAGCTACTGAAATGTTGTGGTCCTTTCACCAAAATCGCTCGCGTTTCGGAAAATTTAGAAGCAAAATCGCCCGAGAGGCCGTTTTTCGTCGATTTCGAAAACTCACGCAACGTAGAATGGTCCGTTTAGGGTGACGGTCGCGTTTCGCGCGCCCGGAAAAGGTTCCCCATATTTTCCATAAGCAATTAAGAATGGACATTCTGGCAGGTGAAACACCGATTTAAAATCGTTCAATTGCGTTTACTTAATATAGACTAGTTTTTTATAATTTTTTTTCTTTGCGTCAAGAACGTGATATCTAATATCATATAATAAACAATGCTATTCCTACTACTACATTAGCTGGGTATAATACCGAAACTCATATAAAACAGTATATCAACTAAATTTATTACTCCTAACAACTTCTACACGGCAGCGAAAATACCTCCGGTAATTTTTCCATTAGAAACCGAAAGTTGTATCGAAATGAAAATTGCGCCCGGCCCCCCAGAGCGTGATAGAGTAAACTTTTCCAACTTCTCTTCTCTTCTTCTTATTCCCCTCTCGCGAAACCACGAGAGTGATTCCCCATATATCTCAGTTCTCCGAACTGTAAGAGCGACCAATTCATTTTTATTACTTTTTAGTCGGCAGACTGGCACAGCACACCAATCCGAACCGGTATACCCGTGACATTTTCCCAGCACTCGGGAAAACCGGTAGCTTTTCCAAATCCGCACAAAACTTTAAATCAGACTGTTACTCATGCTCCGGCGACCGTACGTTTGCTAGCTAGTGCCGATGGCGGCGCTGCTAGTGTCTTATGGACGCTAGAAGCTGCCGAAAGCGGAAACTTCGAGGCGAGCTTACAGGCGTATATTGGAGGAAATTATGAACCTATTGAACAGTGCCAACTAGTAGAAACTAACCGAACTTGTTTACTACGTCTGCATGGTCGAGATTACCGCCGAACGCGGTGATTTGTGGATGAAATTTCTGACGTTAGATCGTTGAGGAGGTGATGCTTACATGGCTTACCAGTCGATTTATGGTTTGTCGATCAGTGCTCGTATTAGTTAGGGTCCACTAATTGAATTTTTAGCACTCTTGAACTCATTTGAAATCAGTTGATAGAATTGCATTGTTTGATAACTTGAGAAGCTGATATTGTTTGTAATTAGCGGTTTAAGAATCTCAATTCAGAAGCCTATCCCATGAGGTTTTTGAGTTTTCTTTCGCTTGTTCATTTGTTTGTTTATTTTACGTCAGTTATTCCATGGCTTTATATGTAGAGTATGAAGAAAGACATTATACTGGAAATCAGATGCAAATAGTAAATATCACCTCAACAAATAAATAAATAAATAATGTTGATATAATAAGTGATATAATAAGAGTAGTTGTGTGTTTTTTTTTAATGTAAAATAGTCCTGGACCTGCTACGGCAATTGCTTCTTAATAACTTAGCAGACAACATTCTGTCTAATAGTCTTGACGAATTCACTTAATACCAAAAATCGCAAGATTTACTACTTTTCATATTTTCATATTCTAGATAAATATGATACAAATAGAAAAAAACTCCAACTAGCTACTCTTTTAGGCCTATTAGTTGTCTCAAATACTAAGATTTTTGCATTCAGTGTCTTCAAACTATTATTTCTCCAGATTCTGGAATACCCTACTGAATTTGTCCATTACGTCAAAAAAGTACCGAAATGATACCGGACATTACACATTGACCAGAAATTGGTCGACTAAGAGGTCAAGACTGTCGCACTGTTTTCCTGAGTAAAGTCTGAGTAAATGTCTTTCTGAGTAAAAAGTTGTATATGGAGTTATTTCTTTCTTTCAATTCAAATTCGAATTCTTAAGAAATTGAGAAAACCACTACGGCAATATAAAGCATTCTACTGATAATTAAATTAGCATTCCAATAAAAATAATAATTTTATATGGGTTGCTCCTTCTGTATTTACGATTTTTAATTGTTTTATAAAAATAATAAACTAGTCTTGTTTTTAGAATAAGAATGGAACACCTACTACCTTTATTGAAATCAGTTTCCATACACTAAACGAATAATATATACAATATTCTACTTATTAAATTTTGGCAACGACAATTTTTAATCAAATACCACATTCTTTTAACAAATTAAATGGATATTTAGAAAATAAACTGCTTCAGGGTTATGCCCTGTGTTAAGATTTCTTAATGCTGACGTTTCGCGAACCATGTTGCTCGCTTCTTCAGAGCTAACTGAATACTGAAGACCTACCACCATCCCCCAACAGAAGAGTGTTATTAACACTTTGTTCAAAAGAGCCGAGAAGGTATGCGATTCCAGCACCTTGGACGACGAACGGAAACATTTGGCCCTACGTCAGAATGGATACACCGAGTCTGACATACGGGGTGTCACACAAAGAAAACCGCAAGTCTCAGAGGAACTGCAAGAGTCAAAGGGGTTCGCTTGCTTACCATACGTAAGTGGGGTATCAGAAAGAATCGGTAGATTACTGAAGAAATCGGGTATCACGGTAAGGTACAGAGCACCAGTACAGGATCCTTTGTTTAACCCAAATGATATCACACCACTCCTGTAGAACGAAGGGGTATACAAGATTACATGTGAGTGCGGAACATGCTATGTAGGACAGACAGGACGAAGCATCGAATGTCGAATCAAGGAGCACAGTAGAGACACCCGGCTAGGCAAGATTCAACAGTCCGCTGTTGCTCAACACTGCCACGAGCCGGGATACACAATGGATTTCGATGACGTGAAGATGTTGGCAAGGGTGGGTAATTATTATCGAAGGCTTATTAGAGAAGCCATCGAAATTTACAAACTGCCTGACAACATCAATCGCGAGGACGGCACTGACATTAGTAGGGTCTGGAAATCGATCCTAACGCGATCAGGTGGAAAAGCACATGGGAGCGGTAGGTCCAGATATGCGCAGTGAGGTGTAAATTTAGGTATATAAGGGATATTTCTTTGGTAGGTCTTCAGTATTCAGTTAGCTCTGAAGAAGCGAGCGATATGGTTCGCGAAACGTCAGCTTTAACAAATCTCGACACACGGCATAACCCGGAAGCAGTTTATTTTCTAAATTATTCTGGCCGTGAAAGCCTACATACATTAATTGTAATTGTAAACTGCTATCTAAACCAAAAATGCCAAAAAAAGGAGAAAAATAAAACCAAAATATAGCTTTTTTTTCTCACAAGCGTTATATAGGGACCAATACAAAGACAACCAAGCACCTTAATATTTCCACAGGGTGTTTTAAACTCAGACCATCATGTTGGTTCTGGTATAATACCCGACAAGTTTATATTTTTTTAAGTGATTGGGCGTCTGACACTCCTTTTATATTTGTGTATCTGTTAAAAAACCGGTGAATGTTTACGAAAGTTATTGAACATAAAAAGCTAAACTTACAAAGCTTTATTTGTAAATCTTTTACAAACATTCAGCTTCTCCTGGTCTAGAACCTATAAGAATTTATTTTATTTATTGCAAAGCCGGGTGATAATATTGATGAATTTATTTACAATATCCTAATAGAATCATTAAAATAGATCAAAGATTACAAAAGTGATCGACCATAAAATTTTATTAAAAGATTGAGCCATTTTATTATGTTGTATTTTATGGCACTGTTTTTTGGTTTCACATTTAAGACCGTAATTAACAATACAATTTCTAAATTTATATAAATGAATGACTCAACGTAGAAAACATTTTGTTTTACATTCGTTTTAAAAGACATCTTGGCACTTGACGTACGCAAATTGACGTCTTATAACACGCCTTGCCCCTTGTAAAGGTGTATATGGATATAATGACAAAAAACTTAGCAGAGCTAAGATAGATCCAGTTTGACACATCCAGTAGAATGAAGCATTTCATGTTGTCTAGAGAGTCCACTTTCTAGGAAATAATTTCGTAATAATGAAGCGGATACAAAAAAAAACGTAATTTTATTATTTCAGGTTAATAATACCCGAGTTTAACTCAACTCATGAACCGATTCAAGGCAAATTACCCTATCCCAGGATTCGATTCAAATTTCGCCTAGGGGCGCTTCGTCACAATCGGGAAAGGGTTCCAAAATTGGCCTGGAGAGGCCGCATCTGCCATTGGCGTCACCGCGTCGAGAAAATATAATATAAATGGTCCCCTTGTCCTTCCTTTTCCCCATTCCGCGTAAACTTTGAATGATGCAGATGGTCCATTAAATTTGCTCATCGAAAGTTCGAGTCCCACCGAAAGAATATCACGCAATGGGTATAAATGTATCTCGTTGACCCTTCTCCCCCTTTTTCTGGCTCTTTCTTGCGCTCCTTCCTGATTTAAAACTATACTCCGGGGAATAATTCTAGCAGCGAATTCGGATATCATATTTTACTTTTTTTATTTGCACTATCGCCCCTCTGGCGAGTGAGCGTCCTTATATATGCGTTGGGGGGTGATATTTTCCGGACCTGCACGCCACCGTACATAACTTAAGGGCGCCTGGGTCCAGATTCACTTTATTGTGCGGAATATGTGGGTTAGTGGTATCCTAATGGAGGAAGAATCCGTTTCTGGAATATATTCTCAGGATTATATTCAATTCAACACTTGCTAGATGGAATTTTTGGACTACTTGAATATCAAATCTTAAAGAAGGAGTATGTTTAACATGATATTTGGGTAGTTTACACATTTCTATATTCAACTTTTCTACAGAAAAGTATTATGATGACATTCATTAAAAATGTAAACAATGGTGTAACAGTTGATTTTTTCACCTGAATCAATTAATTTTGCCGTATAGTTTATTAATAACTGTACAAATATAACCAATTTAGCAGAATTATCAACATCAGGAACATTTGCCAAATTGGTGGAGGCGCTGGTGTGCCTTTTTTAGATTAGTGTTTTTAATATAATGTTTGTGGTTTCTTTTGTTTTGGAACACGTTCGTATATTTTTTAGTACTTTATAGTTCAAAAATAAAAAACCTTGAGTAAAAAAATCCTGAACTGAATTAAGGTTTCAACCTCAATCTTGGCACAGTTATAAAGCTTGCTAACCCGCCCATATTCCAGTATTCCAAATGCTCTAAATTTTGTTCAATAAAACAATATTTTTTATAAGAAAAGAAGCTGAAAAAGATCATATGTACATATTCTCTGTTACTCAAAGTTTACAAAGGACATTTGGTACTTCTATACTACAATTTCAATACAAAATATGTGAGGTTGTTAAGTTAAGAGGTTGTCAAAGCGATTGAAACAATAAAGCGATTAAATTTACATGGTTTTTATTATTCTGTTTATCTGTATATCTGTATCTGCAGTATTTGGACAATAGTATAAAAGAAACCACAAAATGTTGCAGCTTATAGGGATGTAAATCATTATTGTCCCTCAAGAGAATGGATATGTCGGGAACCGTCTGAGTTTTGAGTGTTTTGAGTGCCAAGTGTCGGTCGATACTTCTTGCTAATAATAATGATCAGTATTATACTCAAAATCTTCTTCTTCTTCGTCTTAAAAAGAAACAATGGTTTTTTGAAACTAAAAATCAAATACAGTAAAAGCATATTTTGCGAGTAAAGTATGGAAACATGACAAAATTTCAAGAACGATTTGCTATTTTAAAAAATCCTCGAACACGTCGATTTATAATTATCCGAATATACCTTATGATATCAAATTAATTTTTTTACCTTCAATTATTTTTAACAGATGACGTCATAGACATTTTTTTTAAATGACAACCCTATATTTTTTAAATGAATTTGACAGCTCTTTTAATTGTGTTAATGGTAGCATAATATTTTTATGGCCTTACATCAGAAAATTTTCGAGAAAAAGGCAATTATGTAATAAAAGTGACAAAATCTCCGGACCGGCTCGACCGAATTTAACGAAATTTTTGAATTAACTATTTTGCAAATATGTGAAGTCAGTGGCGTTATTATTTTGTGTTTATGTTGATGCAACGTATACAGTTTCTGAGATATAACCTAAAACTTTTGAATTTGAAATAGAACATCCTGTATATTTTAACATTTTCTGTTACAGTCTTCCATTGCCTATTCAATGTTCCTACGCTGGTTACGGTATTATATCACAAACATCTAGAAATTAACAAAAGCCTTTATTACTTAGGTCTAAAAGTTAACAAAGATAAAATAACAACAACAAAAATAAACCGATCAAATTTAAAACAATGGGTTCTTGTCAATGGTTGAGAATCCTCATAAACCAACTAGAGTAGTTGCAGTAGAAAATGTAATAATGTTTTGTTATCATTTTTTTATTTGTTAATTCTTAGACCTAAGTAATAAAGGTTTTTGTTAATTTCTAGATGTTTTTGATATAATAATAAAGACTGTAATAGAAAATGTCAAAATATACAGGTGTTCTCTTTCAAATTCAATAGTTTGAGGTTATATCTCGGAAACTGTAAAAGTTGCATGAACGATAGTAACGCCAGTGACTTTACATGGTTGCAAAATACTTAATTCCAAAATTTCGTTAAATTCGGTCGAGCTATTCCGAAGATTTTGTCACTTTTAATTAATAACCTTCAATTGTCATTTCTTGCAAATTTTCTTATGGAAAGTCATAAAAATATTCTGCTACCGTTAAGACAATTAAAAAAAAATATAATGTTGTCATAAAAAATGTCGATGACGTCATCTGTTAAAAACAATTGAAGGTAAAAAAATTAATTTGATATCATAAGGTGTACGTTGATAATTATAAATCGACGCCTCCAAGGATTTTTTAAAATAGCAAACCGTTCTTGAGATTTTCTCATGTTTCCATACGCGCTCAATTTATAATTTTTATACGAAATTATTTATAATTATTTATAACTCATGCATAATGTTCTATTGTATGCTCAAATGTCTTTTTATTAACAATTGTATTTCTTTGGTATTTTTAATGGGTGATGATACACTAGCGATAAGTTTTCGTATAATATACGCTTATAGCCCAGTAGACAAAGTAATAACGGAAATAATTTGCAAGTTCTGAAACATGATAAAGCATAAATAAATAATGGATAAGGATGCACATTAATGTTTCTTTCTAGCATGTAAGAAACTTGTTTCTTATTACCTTAGAAATCTGGTAATGGATATTAATTATCACTGAATTCAGTAGCAAAACATGTATTTCTTTTTGTAGCAAAACTATCCTTTATTTTCTATCACAAAAGCGCTTACAATTACAACTTTACCAGGTTATGTTCACCGATAAACTACATTATTATAACACGATTATCAATTAAAATTACTTGATAATTAAAATCAATAAAGCAATTAATTCTGAAAAAAAAATGTCCCCAAAATGCCAAAATAGATGCGATATAAAGTTGTTCAGAGCGGATTTCGGAAGTTGCCGGAAGTTTAATTTGTAATCGTTGACTATTGGCGAGAGAGTTGTTGTCCGGATGTCGTAGGGGACGTCGGGACGCACTCCTCGTAATTACCGATTAATTAATTAAATGATAATTAAATTTTATCAAACGGGATTGCCGCTTTTTCTACTAGCGCGCGCTTGGAGATTTTAATTAAACGAGGAAAATCGAAGTCGGCTACGACTAAGTCGCGGCAACATGATGCTCCCCTTGTATCTGATTTGATCTAGTTTCTACAGAGAGAGAGCGAGATAACGCTCTCTGTTGATCTCTTACTATTTGAATGGCATTAGAATTTAATGCAGTGGAATATCAATAAGATTTACTCGATGCAGGTTGGCATATTAAGATTTTGCGATGTTACCTTTGACCGGCGATGGGAAAAATGACATTTTGAGATAAACTGCATTGAATAGAATTTACTTAAATTATGCCATTTCTCCAGATTGCAAATGAGTGAAATTCAATGAGAATATAAAACTTAATACTCAGACCATGCGCTAT
Organism: Aphodius sticticus; assembly: GCA_963966075.1. Classification (NCBI taxonomy): domain Eukaryota; kingdom Metazoa; phylum Arthropoda; class Insecta; order Coleoptera; family Scarabaeidae; genus Aphodius; species Aphodius sticticus. The sequence goes on from OZ014507.1 coordinate 16,082,076, forward strand.
AAACAAAAAAAAAAACGGTCCTTTTGCTCCAAGAGACAGGGATTGTAGAACTAAATAGCAAAAAAAAGAAATTTTTTAACTAAAATTTACTCCCGTCAGATTTTTTTAGTGGAATCTGTACACCTAAGTATGGTGATATAGGAATGACAATTTAAAAGAAAATTAAACCAATATTACGCCAGTTCTTACTTGTTTACTAGTATGTATAGGATAGCAGCGTGGTCCTTTTACCATATTAAATTTACACGCCACAGATATTAACTCAATCTAAAAAAATAATCCAGCAACTATTTGTTCAAATACGTATGTTGTTCAAAACTAATAACCTAAGGTAAGTGATTATCCTGGCCAACAAAGAACAAAAGCGGACAAGTGAAAACTGTATCCGGTATGCTTTTTCCCATATAACGTGAATATGATAAAAAAGTAGAAATTCTGTAGAAATTCCAAATTATGTCAAGTTTTGCGAAAAAAAATAACTGTTGGATTCTAGATCTTCTAGTTTAAATTTCTGCCTTCTGATTCAGATTTTACGGCAAAAAACATACAAGAAGCAGCTATCACTTGTTAGATTTTGTTATTTGTTGGTCAGGATAGGCATGTAGCTTAGATTATTGTATTTTTGTCAAATTAAGTACTTGAAAATAGGAAAATGTTTTTGTTTTCAAAGTAAAAAAAAATGGATAAAAGTAATAGTAACTGTTAAAATGATAACATTTTGAGTTAAGTTAAAATTAACAATTTATTTGTTTCGCCAAAAAGCATAAAAAATATAAAATATAAATCCTAATTGAATTTCCGACTTTCGATTGCTTTTGATATATTTTATATTACTAACCTCCAGTTTTTCTTACTGACTTCGATACACCCTAGAATAATGTTTATGTTAGAAAAATGTATTTCATGTAGTGCATTACTAAAGAACATTTTAGAGATATTTATTGTGCTGGGGAACACGGATTTTCGCAGTATAAATATACATTTGAATAGATTGATTAATGTGGGATAGATTTTTTTGCCCATTTAATACATTTGAACTACAAAATTTTGCAAAGCATTCAAAAAAAGTTGATGCGAAATTGTAAAATTAGCCCAATAGAAATCTATCAAAAACGCCTGTTCACTTCTTGTTTCCACTTCTATTCACACAACAAAGTTTCAATTTTTTTCTAATTAACTATTTCTCATGAAAATTTATTTTCTTATTATTTTTATACCACCATTCAGACAATTAAAGGAGCCGTCAAGATTGTCAAGAAAAATATTGAGTTACCATTTAAAAATTACATTTTTCATCATTCCTGGGGCAGCACAAAATACAACAGATTATCAACACCCCGACCATAAAGCAGTTAATAGTATAATAATGATGTTTATTTAGTTAAAAAAAACTAATAATCACAATAAATTTGGTTTCCTTAGTACTAAAGTAATCAACTACTTAAAATTAGCCAATACATAAACCCGACATGATGTATTAAAAAGACAGCGAATTACTGTTTTTGATATCACTTGCTAGGCTGTTAAATACCTTCAGTGCTTTATAATAAAATGAATTTTGCGTACTGCTTTTTGTATATTTTGGTAATCTGAAGTGGTCCTTTTGCCGAGTATTGTATTCATGCTGCTGAGTATTGTATGTTAAATAATTACTCATATAATTTGGGAGTTCATTATTTATGAATTTATGTACCAAGGTGAGTGCCTGATATATCGTTCCTTGTTTAACATTCAAGAAATTTAATGTATTCCACATTGACTCGATACTGGTTAACCTGGAGCTTTGTAATAAAATTCTGAGTGCTCGATTTTGTTGCACTTGAATCTTTTTAATGTCTTTGCCTGTACACAAAAACAATATACTGCTGCAATAGTTAAAATATGGTTCTATAATCGTATGGTACAAAGATATTCTAGCTTTTAATGTTAGTTTATTAGATATTCTTCCTAAGTAGCTAATCTTTGGGCTTACCTTTTAACTTTATCATACGCAGTATGTAAAGTAATCGTGCCAAAAATTTTTTTTGAGATTTTATCGGAAATATGTGTCGAAGGCTCTTTTCAAGTCTGAAAAAACTGCTACTATAGTTTTACCGTCTTCTAATTCTCCTTTCCAATTTGCCAATACCAGATTTAGGGCTGTCTCGCATGAATGCTTAGCACGAAAACCTGACTGTTGGTCAGTAATAAATTCATTTTCATCCAAGTACTCACTGAGCTGTTGTTTACCAATAATTTCCAGTATTTGTTCTAGTTTTGGTAATATGTTAATAGGCCGAAACTCTTCGCATTTGGTGGCGTTCACAATTTCTTGTAATAGTATAATGGTGCTTACTTTCCAAGAGTCGGGTACTTTTCCTGCATTGATTGACTCATTAATTAAATCTGTTATAAATTGTCCCACAATAGGTAATGCATCCTTTATTATCTTAATTGATATAGAATCGGTGCTATTGGATTATTTTCGAATACATATTTCATATTTTAGTGTTGATTCATGTTTTACATTGATTATTTTTCTTTTTTACTCCACTACTTCAAAATGAGAAATATTAATATACTAAAATAAGGAAAAGAAATAAATATGTTGAAAAGAAAAGAAATATTTTCATTATAGTATTCTATTTAGTCCAATGCACGAATGTAACTACCTATTCCCTCTTCAAACTGTAACGCGTTGAGAAAATTTAATATGCATTAGCTTTTCAATATTCCAGCAAATATAGCGCAAAGAGGTACTTCATAAGCACTCAGACTACCGTTAGTCTATATTACAACTCACAACAAAAAATCTAATAACAATGTTTATAACGGAAATATAACATCTGCGTAATAAAGTCAAGCCCCTGATTATACCAGTTTTATATGATTTTTTTAACCGATAATAAACGCAGCACGTACGGTTTATGTTTAATTAAGGGGTACACAGTAAAAAAAGAACGTCGCGGACAAATTTATCGGCGGAGCTTTAAAAAAGCTCACATAAAACTCCGGCTTGCCAGTAGCTACGGGGTAAATATTTGCTTCGAAATTTTAATATTCAGCCCTCGACGAGGGAATAATATTTGTCTTCGGTTGGTTATGAGAGTCACTGGTCACTGTTCGTGTCTTGCCGTTCACTTTGACGACTGCCCAATTTATCCGAGCGTTTTCTTCCAATACATAAAACAGGGGAAGCGACCGGGATCGGAGATTGTCCTTTTCGCAAATGGAACTTGAAATTGCTAGCATATAAAAGCTTTCGTTCGATATGGTAAAGTATTTCTAATCTAGTTCTAAATTTATTGGTTGATTTTGTATGCAGACTCAATTCTAAATTACAGTTTGATGTATATATGTATATATATATATGTATATATGTACTTTGTTTCGCGTAAGCAAAACCTTATTCTATTATAAATAGATTTACCTCTGGTGCTTATTTGATGTTTTCTCAACTTCCTGAGAATTCTTCACAAAGTAACAATTTAAAATTAATCATGAAAATCAAGTCAATGCAACAACACACAAGGTTTATGTTCGAGTGCAAAATGTTGGGCCCGTATATGAGAAATGCTTTGAGAAATGCTGGCCAATTTGCTCATTTTTGATTTACTTTCTTTACATTCAATAATTTTTTATTCAAAAGGCAAGGGAGGTTAACGTTTGTATCCCAAACAGTTCATTGCGTTAATTAAAAAAAAGTGGGTAATCTGAACTTTTCTGATGTGCAGATTAACAGCTTATTGATTACATTTTTAATAGAGCTAAAAATGGTGAATTGCAAATTTATTGTACGTAGTTAGTTTATGCAAAATTAATTAGTTTTATATACTTTAACAGCCGCTAGCAACCCCAAAACTGTTTTATTAATTATAGCAAATAGATCTAATTTTGATTCTGATAGAACATTTTCGAAAGCACTGTTTGATGATACATTGATTTCCGGGTGGAAACCACGTTGAGGACTTTGAAGCAGTCAACGTTTCGCGCTCTGTTGCAAGAGGCATCTTCAGGACTAAGTTATCAAACCAAGTGCTAAGAAGATACTGTCGTCAGTGTCGTCTGTTGGGACGGGTCTTTATATATGAGTGGGGTGGAGTCACCAGATGGTGTTTGGAGTGGGGGTAACGAAGTGGAAGGGGTAGGGTAGTGGGCCAGCAGGTAGAAGAGGTTGGGACAGGACTGATCTCCAGGTATGATGTAAGTGAAAACCATCGTCTCTAAGTATCTAAGTATCTTCTTAGCACTTGGTTTGATAACTTAGTTCTGAAGATGCCTCTCGCAACAGAGCGCGAAACGTTGACTGCTTCAAAGTCCTCAACGCGGTTCCACCTGGAAATCAATATATCATTGACTCAGACCGCGGAAACCTACAATCTAGATACACTGTTTGATGATTTGTAACTCGTACAACCAGTATTGACAAAACATCAAACATGGCGGAAATATTATTAACGAATTTACGATAAATAGTCACGATGCGAATGTACCCAATTCGTGTTTTCGTTTTGCATATTTTTCATATGTTGCCGTTTGTCCATGTTCTTTTTTGTATCTAAACAGTATTACCTATTGACTGTAAGTGACTTGCCATACTGTATTGTTACATGTGTACTTTATAAGTTTTTAATGCCTTCCAGATCGGACTGAAGACTGTTTTTTGAAAGACCGGCATGGAATACGAAACACTTCATTCATACAATTAGATATTTAGATATTTTACCCTTCCTTGATTTGAGTTTCCATAATCTTTTCTTCATCAGCGCGCTCATGCGAGATGCTGATTTTTCCAATCCATGCACAGACTATTGTTTTAATAATTAATTCGGTTGATCCGTATCATCCGTTTCAAAGACAACCAAAATTGATTTTCTAACGAACATTTTTTTAAACTTTTGTGTCCCAACAGTAATAGCAGACCATTTCCATAGCGTTTTCTACTCTAGATAAAATGGCGCTATTTGACACACTGCAAAAATAGTACGACATGATAATATTCTCTACGTAGGCTGAAATGAACATCTGAGCCATAAACTTTAAGGCTATCAAAGGAAACACCAAATGACAACTGAGGAGCAAACATGCAAAGCCCGCTAAATCCACCTTCATATTTGGCCAAAAAATCACAAACAGTTCCACTTACAAATTCCAAAACTTAAACGATTTTTAATGTAAAGTGGTAATAAAAAAGTTGCAATTTTTCCGCTGTAGTTTTTGAACGAAATATGAAAAGTGGATTTTACAGGATTTGCATGAAGTCTATGCAAAGTGATTTAGCAGCGTTTGACAATAATGAAGTCCCACAACGCGGTGCTGAGTTTTTTTGTTAAGAATTAAGAATTCAGTTTTTTTTAGCCTACCTACAGAATCAAAAACTAGTATTTTGACATTTTTTTATGGTTGCACATTGGATATTAAAGCTATAAAGCTATAAACAGTAAACAACAACGTGCCTTACAGTTAAATGCGAAAGTTAAATGTTTCGCTTTTAGTTTTATCTCGGAAACAATCAATATTAACAAATTTGGCAATTAATAAATGTTAGGGGTTACTGCGGGGAATATCAAAATCCAATGTGGATGGAGATGAAATAAAACATCTTTTTATAGAATACTTGCTTTTCTGGGGAGCCGCTGACCCGATAGACATTTACCTTGGCAACCGGCCGGTTGTTTACTTTGTTTTATTAGAAACCGCATTCACACGTACAGTAACAAGGTTTAAAAATAACCTGTATACAATTATTAACTGAGTTTAAAAAATATTAACTTAGCATTCCACGTTAACCGGACAACATTTTAAACTATCGCCCATTTAAAAACGTAATCATTTTAAATTAAACCAGACGGATAATGAACCCACTTTTTCCTTATCTCGACAGAGTAATCTCGTGCCTCTTTGATCTTCCACTCGCTTTGCCGTCGCTGATTATTGTTTTTCTCCGCATCGTCGTTTCGTCCAAGCCATCATTTGTAGCCCTCTTTTCAGTTCCTCGTGTCTCCGTTTTTTGACTCGCGAGATCTCGTCATCAAATTTAATACGACACCGGTCGGTTCACATGGCGCCTACAAACGAGGTGCAGAAGGGGCGGATGCGCCGGAGGTCGGTAGTAGCGGCGTCGGCGTGACCAAATCCGAACTCAAATGACATTTACCTAGGCAATCGGCCGTTTGTTTACTCTATTTTGTTAGAAACCGCATTCGCACGTCCCATAACAATGTTTACAAAAACACCCTGAATATTTACAATTATTTAACTGACCTTCAGAAAACATTAACTACGTTACTCAACGCGAACTGGGCAACATTTTAAACAATCGTCGAATATAAAAATATAATCATTTGTTATTAAACCAGTGGGATCATGAACCCACTTATTCCTTATCTCGACAGATTAATCTCGTGCCTATTTGATCTTCCACTCGCTTTGCCGTCGCTGATTATTGTTTTTCTCCGCATCGTCGTTTCGTCCAAGCCATCATTTGTAGCCCTCTTTTCAGTTCCTCGTGTCTCCGTTTTTCGACTCGCGAGATCTCGTCATCAAATTTAATACGACACCGGTCGGTTCACATGGCGGCTACAAACGAGGTGCAGAAGGGGCGGATGCGCCGGTGGTCGGTAGTGGCGCCGTCGGCGTGACCTAATCCGAACTTAAATGACACTTACCTAGGCAACTGGCAGCTTGTTTACTCTGTTTTGTTAGAAACCGAATCCACACGTCCCGTAACATTGTTTACAAAAATACGCTGTATATTTACAATTATTTAACTGAGCTTCAAAAAACATTAACTACATTATTCCACGCGAACTGGACAACATTTTAAACCATCATCGCATTTAAAAATGTATTTTTTGGTATTAAACCAGACGGATACTGAACCCACGTTGTCCTTATCTCACCAGAGCAATCTCGTTCCTCTTTGATCTTCCACTCGCTCTGCCGTCGCTGATTATTGTTTTTCTCCGCATCGTTGTTTGGTCCAAGTCATCATTTGTAGCCCTCTTTTCAGTTCCTCGTATCTCCGTTTTTCGACTCGCGAGATCTCGTCATCAAATTTAATACGACACCGGTCGGTTCACATGGTGGCTACAAACGAGGTGCAGGAAGGGGCGGATGCGCCGGTGGTCGGTAGTGGCGCCGTCGGCGTGACCAAATCCGAACTCAAATGACATTTACCTGGCAATTGGCCGTTTGTTTACTTTATTTTGTTAGAAACCGCATTCGCACGTCCCATAACAATGTTTACAAAAACACCCTGAATATTTATAATTACTTAACTGACCTTCAGAAAACATTAACTACGTTACTCAACGCGAACTGGACAACATTTTAAACAATCGTCGAAATTAAAAATATAATCATTTGTTATTAAACCAGACGGATCATGAACCCACTTATTCCTTATCTCGACAGAGTAATCTCGTGCCTCTTTGATCTTCCACTCGCTTTGCCGTCGCTGATTATTGCTTTTATCCGCATCATCGTTTCGTCCAAGCCATCATTTGTAGCCCTCTTTTCAGTTCCTCGTGTCTCCGTTTTTCGACTCGCGAGACCTCGTCATGAAATTTAATACGACACCTGTCGGTTCACATGGCGGCTACAAACGAGGTGCAGAAGGGGCGGATGCGCCGGTTGTCGATAGTAGCGGCGTCGTCGTGACCTAATCCGAACCCAAGTGACATTTACCTTGGCAATCGGCCGCTTGTTTACTCTGTTTTGTTACAAACCGCATTCACACGTCCCGTAACAATGTTTACAAAAACACCCTGAATATTTACAATTATTTAACTGAGCTTCAGAAAACATTAACTACGTTACTCCACGTGAACTGGACAACATTTTAAACCAACGTCCCATTTAAAAACGTAATCATTTTATATTAAACCAGACGGATAATGAACCCACTTTTTCCTTATCTCTACAGATTAATCTCGTGCCTCTTTGATCTTCCACTCGCTTTGCCGTCGCTGATTATTGTTTTTCTCCGCATCGTCGTTTCGTTCAGGCCATCATTTGTAGCCCTCTTTTCAGTTCCTCGTGTCTCCGTTTTTCAACTCGCGAGATCTCGTCATCAAATTTAATACGACACCAGTCGGTTCACATGGCGGCTACAAACGAGGTGCAGAAGGGGCGGATGCGCCAGTGGTCGGTAGTGGCGGCGTCGGCGTGACCTAATCCGAACTCAAATGACACTTATGTTTAACATTAGCCTGGGCGCGCGCTTCCCGTAATGTCCGCATTATCTCGCCCGAAACTTTGTTCGCTGGAAAATAAGAGTATTTAAACTCGTCGTCGTAAGACCGAAAACTGCCACTTAGCAACTTGTTCCAGATAATCTTGTTAGGGGCGGAGAATTTCCAACGGGCAACAACGGTGGTCGCATGTCGCTTCACTAGCAGTTGTTTGCGACTGAAAGATGAAGACCGTTTGGAGGTTCTGGAAATGTGATAATTGGTTGTATTTGGTATCTTTATCGCTAATCTTTGCAAGTCATTCCTGGGCTGTGTTAGTTTGGGTAATGCGAAGGAAAGAAACTGACAGCAATGTGACGTCATATTCCCTATCTCTGAAAACTCGGTGATGAAGCGATTTATCAGCATTTACGAACGGCCATGGTTATCTCATAAAAGCCAGTATTTTTACTTTGGTTTCATAACGAACCGCGTTGTGACACTGTTTTCGGTTTCGTAATAACAGACTGTTTGCATTATGAATGCTTAACCATGGTTACCGCTATTCTAACCGCTAAGAATTCCAAAGGTATTGACTTGGAAAAACACCGTATTACACTGGATTTAGAAGGAAGTAATACAATATTTGTTCCAGTTTACCTACCTACGAGTTAACTAAACTTACGAGTTAAACTACAACTTAAACGAAAAGTAAAAATTATACAATTTTATGGTGACGTTGCAAAAACTAAAACAAGGCAACTTATGGTTTTATTTCTTTTTAGACCAAGTTTGTATCTCTTAATATAAACAAACTTCGCATTTATTTAGTAGTTCAGTGACAGGGGACTGACCCCAGTGGACTAAGGATTATCAAAGCCTAAAGTTTTCGATACAATGATAAAATATTGTAACTTCATGGCATTTTTACGAGGAAATATTTAAATATTCATTGCTAATTTTGAACGCCTTAAAATTGGGATTTAAATTTGCTGTCTTCAGTATTCACGGGAACTGTAAAAATATACAATAAACTCAAGGACCATATAAAGAGCCTCTCCCCACATATGCTTAAATCAAAGGTCAAACAACAACTCAACGACAGAGTATAACACGGATAAGAAACACAAAAAACCCTCCATACCATTAGCCCGAGGACCGAATACCCGAGGTGATTTATGTATATACCGGGTGGCCTACGGCATAGGTACTCCCGTTTATTTTTTTTGTTTATAAACCTGGACAAATGAAATTTGGGAAAGTGTTAATAGACAAAAAATGCCATTGTTTGGGATACTCTTGAGGTTAATATGACTTCCGGTTTTTCCGGAAATGACGTAATCGTTGAAATTTTCAATCAGGATGACAATCTGAACACAAAAACATATCGATCGTCAATTTTATATCACCAGGGCAAAGCAAAAATAACTGCTTTTGTATTAATCTAGGTGGCCATGAATTGGTGAAAATGGTCGAAAATTGTCAAATAAACACTAACTAAATCGATTTTGACCGATATTGCATTACTGGCGCCCTCTAGAGTGATTTAATTGGTTTTTGGCCAGTGAATCATTTTTTTCTCGGGTACCCAATGGCCACACCGTGATTATTCGATAGAAAACATCTTTCCGATTACAGTGTTACCAAATAATTGATATTTTGTTAAAATTCGTAGCGTTGAAATGTTGTTAGAAGCAAGGATATCGAAAAAAAATATTGACCTAATGATCAAAGTCAGCGTACAAGTCAAAGTCACTCAATAGACACTCGAAGGAAGCACCCTTAAACGTCATTTTCACGCTACGATTATCAGCATAATAAAAATGGGTGATAAAAATGGTGATCGATATATTTTTGTTTTCAGAATGTCATCCTGATTGAAAATATCACACAACGAATATAGGGTGCCATTTAAAATTTCAATGATGATCAAGTCATATTAACCTCAAGAGTATCCCAAAGAATGGCATTTTTTGTCTATTAACACTTTCCCAAATTTGTATGTATTGTCATTGCTATATTCTAACATTTATTGTACTATGGTGGCTTTACAGGCATAAAGTTTATTATTATTATTAAAACCAATAATCTTTCATTTCTGATAATTTAAAAGTAAAATTTGTTTTCTATGGCATGTATTTTGATACGTATGATATTTATCTTGGGTCTAAGGTTTTATTTAGTTAACGTACTTAATGTTTTTAATTAATAATGAAATATATTAAAATCTTTAGAATTTCAATATTATTCTATAGCTAATTTTGTTTGAAAATAATCCAAATGTAATACAATAGCACTCACCAGGGTATGTAACCAGCTGCCTTTTGAGTTAGTTATTTTGGAATGGCAACAAAAATCTAGCAGACATAACAAGAAAATTACTTTTGCAAATTCTTAAAATGAGTATTTAGAAAGTACAGTATATAACTTTGGGTTCTGACATTGATATTATGCTCCTAAATATATGCAACAGTTGCAACGATAGAACACACAAGATAAACACATTAGGACAATACTTAAAATTAAAAATTAAAGTTAAGTAAGGTAATTCTTGCTTCTGGTTCTATATCACATACGAGAATTGTATATGTAAATAGAGGACAACTCTTTTATACAATTTATTTAAAAAAATATATTTTAAGCTTTTCTTTAAAGCCGTAAGATCTGTTACCTTCGCTGTGACGTCAGGGCAGACTTTAAACTTATATAAGAGAATAAAGAAAAATAAACTTCAATAATAGCATATTCCAATCATCACATGTAGTTATGTGAACTCATATCACTACCGAATTACAATTACAAAGGACATCGATATTCAATACAAATACCTTTCTTTAGCAAACAGAATATTAATAAAACTTTGAAAACCAAATCTTCTTCTCGATATTGGCCGATACTTAAATTTTTTTTTTCAATTTCCCCAAGTTCTGAGGACGTTTCCGAGACGACTCAAACTCGTTATAAACATCAATTTATTCGTCTTCGTCCCAGCAAGAAAAAACGATCCCCGCTCCCCTCTCAAAATATTTCAAATTTTACGAACCCTCATCGATCCGACTGGCAGTCACGTCCTTAATTCGGCCCACCTTTTCCATCTAGGCCAACCGGGATGCTGCAACGCCCATTTTCCGTTGTTATACTGTATCTCTGCATGCATCATCAACAGTATAGCGGCTCGAAAAGGGATCGCAAACAATTACATGCCGAAATGGGAATGGTGAGATAATACCAGAGGCGTGCGTAATGAGGAGAAAGGAGAAAATTGTGTATATCGTGCGTGAGACAAGCGCATATTTCAACAGATGCTTTGTGTGGTTTTTGCTAGATTATAATTATAAGCAATTTTGACGAGATAAATCTATCCACCAGTTTTGGCACGACGCACAATGTAATAGATTCCAAATCTAGGAATGTATTTAGTGAACTTTTACTTCTTACGTATGATTTATGTATGATTAAAGTGTTTTAAAAACTTGGTTTCTGAGGCCTATTGACACTGCCGCTCATGGAAGTTCGGACACATAGTAAACAATTGGGAATAATGGTAAAAACACTGATAAAGTAGCAATAGGCACGTATATTTTTACCAAATAGCGAACATATTACTGAAGTTGATTTTCAGTACCATATGACATCATTATGTCACTCGTAGGAAGTAGGTACCCTGATTATTCGAGGAAAAACATTTTTCCGACACAATGATACCAAATTCTTGATATTTTGCTGATAGTCGTAAAAATGTCGTGAAAATGACGTTTAAGGGTACTTCCTTCGAGTAGTCCATTGAGTGATTTTGACTTGTACGCTGTCTTTGATCTTAGTTCAATATTTTTTCGATTTCCTTGCTTCTAACAACATTTGTACGCTAAGAATTTCAATAAAATATCAAGTATTTGGTATCATTGTAATCGGGAAGATGTTTTCTATCGAATAATCAGGGTGTGGCCGTTGGGTACCCGTGAAAAAAATGACTCACTGGCCAAAAACCAATTAAATCACGCTAGAGGGCGCCAGTAATGCAATTTCGGCCAAAATCGATTTAGTTAGTGTTTATTTGACAATTTTCGACAATTTTCACCAATTCCTAGCCACCTAGATTAATACTCAAAAAAGTTATTTTTGCGTTGCCTTGGTGATAAAAAATGACGATCGATATGTTTTTGTGTTCAGAATGTCATCCTGATTGAAAATATCACACAAAGAACTCAAGAGTATTCCAAAGAATGGCATTATTTGTCTATTAACACTTTACCAAATTTCATTCGTCCAGCTTTATAAACCAAAAAAATAAACGGGAGTACCTATAGCGTGGGTCACCCGGTATTTACTGACACTTTTTGATAAAATTGTCATCGAATCAAATTTATATGTACAACAAATATCAAGGCTGGTAAAGTCATATTCTACAGAGGTTACGCAAAGAGGCATTCACGAGGAGGGAACGATGTCTACCGGTGACGGCACAAAATTTTATCTCGTAACACCCAAAACTTCTAGCCCACTAAATTTTTTATCTGTTCTGACACCACTGACGTCACTTTTTTGTGAGTTTGTAGGCATCAGCAGGGGTCGCTAGAATACATTGGCAGTGTAAGGATCAGCGCAACCTCTCTAATACGGCTCTACCAACCTTGCAAAAAACTGGTGTTTCTAAACCATTACATCTTACATCGGCAGAATTAAAACAATATATAGGAATTTTAGTTTTCATGCCCGTTGTGTTTTCATGTCTTTCGAACACTCGTTCTTACTGGAATAATGACATCCGTGTGCATATGGTAAGAAATAAGAAGGTAATTTCACCTACATACACAGGTCACAGTTATGTGACAGATCTGTCAGACTTTCTGCGCCACATTTGCCAGGAGAATTTAGAAATTAGTTGCCCACATACAGAGGATATAATGATCTGTGTCGCTCTTTTGATTGCCATCAGAGCTCGACATAAAATATTCACAAAGAGTAAAAAACTGTAGTTTCGTATATTTCACCATATGCTAGTATTGACATTAGCAAACGCATGAATATTACATCGAAGAATAGCCACTTCAAAGCACTCCCTTGATAAAAAAGTACATTCTTTGACTTTCGGATAGATGCAATATGCCTGCGTTGAGGTAGACAATCGACCAGTGTAAAAAGAGGATGCCCTGTTTAATCAGCCTAGAAGAAACGATGATTAAGAAGACGAAGGGTAGACCATTTCAACATGCAACTCTGAAAGATTTACGGGTGTATCAATTAGACAAAAATGTGGGCGAAACTTACTGTGAAAATAATTGTTTGAAAATGTTTCATATGGAAGAGTAATATATATATATATATATATATATATATATATATATATATATATATATATATATATATATATATATATATAATTATTATAGGTATATCATAACGCGCAATGTTGTATATCTGCAACATTTATTGATTTGTTCAATACATTCCTTGAAAAAATACAATCTACTTTTAATTAGTTCGCTAGCTATTATCTATTTATAAAAGTGTAAAATAATTGTTTTCTCTTTTATTTTAAACATTCATAAAAACTGTGCATTTAAGGGCACAAAGAAAATTACTTTTCTTGGTCAATATTGTGTCCTTTGGTGTTTCCCAAAAATTCTCTAACTAGGCTAACCAAAACATAACGTTTGAAAGTTAATGTCTTGAAAAAAAAAAAAAACTTGTAAAAACGCACCCAATATGGAGTGGTGTAGCTCGTGCTTTTCTGTCGAACTTTGCTAAACTTGGTGTATGCGTTTCTTATCCCGTTTAATAGTAAGGAAATACAACTTACAAATACAACGTCGTATGATTTTTTGTTCTTTTTATAACTAATAAGTTAAGTTGTTCAAACTTCATTACAGACTACGGACAGTCTAGTCAAGTTTTCCATATTTCTTATAGTTTTCAAATTCTACAACAGTAACTTCAATATTTGTACACCTGTATATGCATATGCATTAAATGTTGAAGTCATACATAACAGAAATTAACAACAAGTGTTATAGGAATTATCACTATCACCTCCATCTGTGTCAAAACAGTTCAAGATGAAAATTAAATCTAATAAAGCAATAGTTTACGAAGATCCTCGAAGATACACTTTTTTCAATTATTACACCAAAAACTGAGTTATCAGTTAAGAAAATTGAATTGAAATGTGACTGCCTAGTGTGTTAGGAATCGTGTTGTTAGTACAAAAAAAAACTGAAATTGATAATATACTGTTATAATTATTATGGTAACATTATGAGATTATGATGAAAAGGAGTTTTGCCATTTAGTCGAAGACATCGATGTCAAATTTTCGAGTATTAAGTAGGTATCCATATCACCCCCATGCCAGAACAAAAAAAAATCCTCATAAAAACAAACTAATTTAATATACTCCACACTTCCATTACGCGTCCTCATACCCAGCCGATCGTCCTCTGTTATAAACCGCTCGCCTTCCCCATCGTTTTATTCGGGCCCGCTTAATTTGAGGAAACGAGTCCCATCGCCTTCCGTTATTAGAATATCATTTTACGGGCTCCACTTAGGGCCAAGCTCGGTTCAATTTTCCGGCGGCTGTCACTTCCCGCCGCCTATGCTACCGCCCCCCCCCGCAAATCCTCCCAACGAGAGGGGAAGGCTCGTTTTCCCATCGCCCCTCTCTTCGGTTCGTTCGCCTACGCGCTCGTCTTTTGATATATGCTCGTTCCCGTGTATCTCGCACGATATATCATTTTCTTCTTTCTGCTCGTTATGCACGCCTCTGGTATTATCTCACTTTGCCCATTTCCCCGTGTAATTGTTTGCGAGCAGCTCTTTCCGGGGTGGCACTCCTGATGATGCTTTGCCATGAGATGGAATTACACCATAAACATTTTCCATGCTTTCATAATATGCCTGAAGTAGGTATAGCATTTCAAGAAGATGATATGTACTAAAAGATAATTATCATGTTTTATAAGGTTTTAAATATCTTTATCTACGACTCACATATAGTAAGTTCATTGCATACGTATCTATGACTATATAATCCCCATCATGATACGCGCCAATGATTATAAGGACACTAGCGTTGTATAATAATGACAGTTCGTTCAAATAATGACTTCATTATTTGAAGGAACTGTCATCATTATACGAACCTACTGTCAAAGTCAGTCTAAACCTACGCGAATGACACTTATTTGACATTTCGCCTCGCCACCATTGACAGATACATTTAAAAGATTTGATATAAAATGGAATTTATGAGTCGTAGATAAAACGTCGTATTCGACTCGCACACAATCGCTCGCATGATTATACGCTCGCCTACGGCTCGCCTATAAACTTCATGCTCGCGATTTATATCCTTAGTTATGTGCTCGTCAAATAATATACTATTAATCAGGTTTGGACTTTATTATTTCCCTAATGAAGCCCAATATCTTATATTTCACCCTAAATCCACACAAATTCTTATGATCTGTAGGTAAACCTGAACGAGAAACTTATAGATATAGGACCTTATATTCAAAGGTACAGTCATTCAGATTCCAATCATAGTTTTAAGACAGGTGAACTGAGTTTGGAGATCAAACGCTTCGGTACTAAAACATTTGAATGGTTACTTTGTTGTTGTTTTTTTTAGGATAGCTAACCTTTTATTCAATATCAATTGTGTGGTTGGTCTTCTGAATTATAAATTGGTAGATTTCTGCATTTGAACTTCTTTTCTGTCTAGAAAGAAGTTCAAATGCAGAAATCTACCCTTACCTGTCATACTGGACATTTTATTTGTTACCATAGCTATGAATGTACGTGACTGTAGTACTGAAAGGAGATACTACAGATTAATCATGTACCAGAAGGACAGTCAAATAATTATTAAAGAACTTCACTAAGGTAAGTTCGTTTAGTCATATAATTAATGACCAGAAGTAGATTCTCCATCTTATAGATAACGCTTGCTTGACAGATAAATGTATATGACGTAGTAAATGGTCATTTTAGGCAAAAGGTTTTTGCCTGCTCAAATAGATATGAAACGTTTATTTATATTTTTAAAGTTACTCACCTAGGCAAATGTATTTACCAAGACTGTTGTTAGGCAAATAGCATTTTGTTTTCAACCGCGTTTGTTTTAAAATTATGCGAGGTTATGTGCAATCCGTAAATGTTTGTTGTCAAATACGTTATAATTAATATTTACTCGTTGATTACTACTTGAGTAATATCGTATTCCAATCATCATGGTTCTAATGAAGTTAGACTCATGAGTGCAGAGATACGATTTCATATGGATTTGATTCAACTAAAACAAGACTTTTAGGTTAGGAATGTTTAGTTTCCCTTTTACAGGAAAAAAGTTATACGAGACTGGAAAACAGTAAATTTCTGAATTCTTATCGACTGGACGATTTGACGCATCCATGCCGATGATGATATCACAAGTCCTATTTTGCATACAGAAAACCATGCGGAACAAATGTACAACTCAGTGAACATTTGGTGTGTTTGAAACGTTTTGCATGTCTTCATAATGGTTCACCGATATGTTGCGGAGGTTACTGTGATGTTCCAAACACAGTAGCGGAACCAAGAACCTATTGTTGTGACAAGAAAAGGACATGAAGTTAATAACGCTATCTACTAACAGATACCATCACTACATATAACGACTTAGATGAAAATGTAAAAAAGCTGTCATACAAAGCCTTTAAAAAGAAGATAACGAGTGAACTGCTATCCACAAGGACTGAATACTAAGAATGGCCAATATTAAATAAGAAACAAAAATTCCCTCAACTCCACTAATTCGAGACGGCCCATTCCATTCTCGAATGAAGCTAGAGGGACGGGACCGCGTGGCTACTGGATCTGATGGATGCATGATACATTGATATTTATATATCTTTTACTGTTTTCCTCTTTTTTTGTAGTAGTTTCACGTAACTTCAAACCAACTTACTTACTTACTATCAACATAACCTCACATAATTTGAAAATCCAACACTATGCTGACTATGCGCACTGCCGACTCCAGTTCGTCTAAAGGCGCACATTTCACGGTCACTTGCGATTTAGGTAACGCTCTGTTTGCTGAAAACAGTCGCTTACGTTATTATTTTTTCACCATATGAATGAAATCGGCACAGAAGAAGAAAAAATATTGCTGCCATGTTTACGGCAATCGCAATGCTTGTCATCAAAGAGTTTTTGTTTTACAAATGAGCATAACCGCCAGAGAGGAAGGAAGAGAGACCCCATTAGTTGATGACGCTACGGATTTGAGCGTAGCGAAACGTGACCGATCGATTTCTAAACAAAATGCTATTTGCCTAACAACGGCATTGGCAAATAGCTTTTGACAAGGCAAAAGCCTTTTTCCAGAAATAACCATTTGCCTACGCCTACATATATTTGGGTGTGCTGGGGTATCTAAATGCTGTCTAAGGCATCGATTTAAATATAATAGTTGCTACAAAGGGAAATTGAGAAGAGAGAAAAATATCTTCTCTCTTTTTTAGTTTCTAATATGTTTTCAAAGCCGACTGATTTATAGACTGACGGAAAATGTTTTAAACCCCCAAAGAAAGTCCTTATAGTTTAATAATTTCAGGCTTTTTACACAGTGAGCGCGCAAAGCATGATAACACGACAAAATCTCTGCAACAGATTGTTATTGAATAAGCCTCGACACGCCGATTTTTTTATTACCCAAAAATAGATATTATCTATGTAATAGTCAATTTCTGACCTATGATTTTTATTTTTTTTATTGGGATGTTGCCATCTGCACAAAGCCTGGGCGTCGATCTTCAAAGGTATGACCGTGAGCGTCTTTATTTCTTAATAATTACATCTCAAATTATATATTTTTTATCATACAATAGAAGATATACCTAAGTTATACATAAAGCGTATCTCCAACAGAAAGAAAAAAAAAACATTTAAACCAACCATTTCAGTATGTAATGGTTGCCCAGTTCCTAATACCAATTTCAACGACTTTATGCATACTTTATGCATTCTTTGTGCACGTGGTTATTGCGCACGCGTGGTGATCACGTGGTATACTGGTATTGCTGTATTGCATTCGGTTTGTTGTGACTGGCACGCGTCTGTCCGCCATTGTTTTAGTTTTTGTGAATCGTGAATGTTGTACTTAAAGTTGAAATATTGTATTGAAATCAGGCTTGCCATTATTGCACCACTGTAATTTCCAACAGCAAACATTAAAATCCCCTCTTTTGCCCGTTCTCCCGGTCCTAATATCCCAACATTTCCACGACCACTCTTGAACGATGAACAAAAAAGAAGATTGATAATTCATTTCCTTTATTTTATTTCGTTATAAAATATAACCATACTAAACAGTTTTTATTTTTCCATATATTTTTCTATAGCATTTGTTTATTCAGTTGAAAATTTAAAAAGCCTCCAGCATTCTAGACACCTTTGTTAGTATCTATATAATACAGAATATACGCCTGTTTCCGTATATAATTTACTTCTTGTATCCGTTTTGATCAAAATGAAGTGACTGATGAATATGCGTTCCACGCTAGCATGTGAAAGTGGAAGTACAAGTAAAACTTTCAAATTTTTGAACGTACAAATTAGGCCAATAGGCCTTTAACTAACCATTTTTTATTCTCTTTCTTTCAAAAAACTCACAAACAGATTAAACACATAGCAATGACAAAAGACGGGAATTTAAAAAATAAAACAAAATATAAAGTGACGTTGTTTGAATTTAAAAGAACGACCACCGAGAATTCAAGTTTGAACCCGTACACAGCGCCATCTCAGCCATGTAGTAAAGTCAGAAATGTCACCGGACCAAAATATAACAGCTCTAAATGTTGTAAATAATTCCATAATTCATAAAATAGGCAGAATATCCAGTTTTACCCGCAATTATATTTTACCCGCCAGCACACCGCACATACCCGATTTTTGAGTAATTATTACCCGCACATTGGTAGGCCTGATTGAGATAGCGGAGATGCAGGCTCAAGCGGGAGAAACTTTCGCCCACGTGTTGCAGCTATACGCATCGCGGTCCCCACCTCGAATCGAAGAGTAGCCACCTTGTGAAAAACAAACCGTGAACTGTAGTTGCGAGCGTCAGTTTGAAGATACTGTTTTACGCGGCTATCACCGATACGAGCGTGCATGCTCGCTGGTCCTACTTTTGAAGATCGATCCCCTGTTGGCTTGCCTGTGCGGCGGTCGTGGAGACGGAGTATTTTTAAAATCCCTGCCTAACCTGGGCTTGAACCATGGGCTGCTTAGTGGAAGGCATTCGCCTTATCCACTAGGCCACCTCCGCTCCTACTAGGCCACCTCCGCTCCAATTTTGTTCAATTTTTCAATTTCAATTTCTTTTTAATGGCAATCCTATACTTTCGTGCTGTTTTAGATCTCTTAATTGTCTATAATAGTACACATTTCATAGTCGCACACAGGAATTTTTTTTAGAAATTGACAGGTAAAAATGAACATTGTTAACATTCATAATGCTTTTTTTTTGTAGTGGAAAACGAATAGGCGTTTTTGATTAATTTACTTGTGATGAATAAAAAATACTGAATACTGAATATGCTGAATACGAGTTAAAGTTCCATTTCAAGTCAGGTATTGCGTTCTTTATTACGTCTTCTAAAAGACTTATAAACAAACTTTCAGAATTTTAGATAAAAATACAAAGGGGAAGGGTTGTAGGATAATGGGTTCAACCAATTTGCTAAGATTACCAAAATAGCATCTAGATTACCAAAATAGCATCTAAAACTAGGAGAATGTGCAGGCCTAATATGCCTGCTGGTCGACCTAGGTAGATCGCCGAAGCGTTAAGAGAGAGACAAAAAGCCCGGATGCGCTAAGGTTCTATGCTCTTACACGCTCGACGTGATTATACTCGTACGTTCGGCGCAGTTACGGGCGCCATCTATTGCTTCGTAGCATAACCTCAACAGCGACATGATGATGTGTCGCCGTCTGGTGACCGCGTCGCCTAGCAACCTCGATCGGTTGCCATGGCGACGCGCTGACGAGGTACAGTCCCAAGCGATAATCCATAAATTTAGCCGAATCGAGATAGAAAATAACGAGATGTGGGCCGAAAAAGGACGAAATAGAAAGCCTGAGCACTGTACAATCAAATATCAGGCGGATCAAATTTCATCGACGCCTGCGGCGCCGATTTTCGCTTCTCCGAGGAGGACACCTTTCCCCCGATTCGCCGATTTTCGTCAACTTCTTCCGCGGACTGTGTTAGACTTTTAGTATATAGTAGTAGAGTAGTAGATAGTAGATAGTAGAAAGGAAATTTTCTCGAAAGCCGTACACAATAGACACTTCTTACGCCGGATTAGTTTTCGGGGCAAATAATTCCATCCAAAACGCTCATATTCAATTCAGAAAATCCATGTTCCCTAGAGTTATCAATATTTGACCATTTTCAATTGTTTTTTTCTCGAAAATATTCGAAATTGTGTAGTTTATTAGCTAAAAATCGACGTGTTTGCTTTTTCACCTTTTCAGTCCTTGTTTCTCTAGTTTGTTTCGTCAAAACTGACAAAAACAATTGATGTTCTGGGCATGTGACCTTATGTGTGACTTGGCACAGAATGCCACGTGAGATGGACATGACAATTTTTTGAAGGACTAGATCACAAGAACAGATCTTTATTCTTCACAATTGGTGGAACTAACAAAGTTGGACTGATCTGTCACATATTCTAAAGTAGAAGTTCCACCTAGTAAAGTAGAATAAAAAATAGAAAACCGCATCGCGTTGTAAACTAAAAGTTTTGCGTTCTTCTGGGTTCAATTTAGACGCATTTTCGGCACACAAGCAGCACACACAGGATATGCAGCGCACCGCACATTTCAATTTTAACATATTCCACTAGATGCTAAACTTTTGTCATGGTCTGTGCCCTACACCAAAAGTTTTTGTGCCACTTGCGAATAAAAGTTATTCGCAAGTTTTCGTCTTAAAAATATATTACCCTCTAGCTTCCTTCTATATGACACAAATCCTTTCCTAAACTAAGTTTTAAAACTTCTTAACACTACACCTTCAACCCTCAACTTTAAACCCACCCCAATAACATTGTAGCGTCGATTTTATTACACATATTATAATAAGTTATCGTGTTAGTACCTACACTGATTTATTGGGGCGTTATTACATTACATTACAGTATAATATTTCAATAAAACGATCACGAAAGTGTAGAACGCTTACGCCATAGTCGTAAAATTTAAGCTCGGGCTACAGTAACTACACAATTCACGCCCATATATCATTTATATCGCACCCATTATTGTAATGCAATATTCATTGGAGAAACTGTTTACGTCGCCATAACCGGCCTAACGGTACTCTCTTAGGAACTCCTCGAACTAATTTAATACTATCTTAACACTTGCTAATGCCGCCCGGTGGTGGACGGTTGTCCACAGGGCTGGTCACCCGAATTCTGTTTATCTTGAGTCTCGACCGCTATCCTAACCCCTAAATATGGCCCCAAAGGGTACCGCCCCTCATCCATAATTAACCGCTGCCGGCTAATCACTTACCCAGTGCCGTCCGTACTGCGTATCCATGGTCAAGGTGTCTGTGAGTAAACGTTGTATAATATTAAGGGATAAATAACTTGTTGACACGTACGGTCCTTGTGTTATGAAGGTATGGTCGAGTCACTATTAGTAGAGCGTTGAGAATATAGTATATCTCTATCAGAGATATAGATATACAGGATGTAGTAATTGGAAAATAATTGCTATGCCCGCTAATAAATTTCCAATTTGCGTATACGGTGATTTTATTATAAAGTTGGGAACCCGCAACATTGACAGAATTGAATGCTATAAATTACAATTTTATTAGTCACATTGTTTTAAAATACAATGTGGATTAAACAGTTTTGTTTAATACTTAAAAAGTTTGCCGTTTGTAAAAAGTATAAAAGAAATTGCAGAAGTTAAATAATAATTTTTCTAGGATGTAAATGTCATTATGAATAAGTTTCATATGCAAGAAGAGGTGTTTAATATACTGTTTTAAATGCTATAATATTTAAAACTGAACCAACTTTTTAACTACCTAATTAGTGATATTTTAACAACTTTTAAAAATGTTAACCAGTCTGATGTAAAACTATGATTTGGTGGCGGAAATGATACGTAAAAGAACTATCTTTACACTGCAAAGTCAGTGTTGTTACATATTACAGTGTTCAGGTACAATAAAGTCCATTTAGAATCCCTGTTGAAAAATATAAGATGCAAAAACTTGAAAAAAACATCTTTTCTTTTGAGGTATTTTTAATTACATAGGATCTGGTTGACGAAATTATTTTAGACATTATTAGCCGAAAAAGTCATAATTATAAAATTCGTTTAAACAATTAACATGTGCCTAAATATAAGAACGCATGACAGTTCAGTGTTGTCATTTATAGATGAAACCGGTACCTAATGTAATTAAAAATACCACAGAGGAACAGAGGTTTCTCATAGACTGGTAATCAATGAACACAATTTTCTTAATTTTATTTTATACGAGTGCTAATTCTGACAAATTCTTAACATTTCCGAATTAATAATCGCGTTGAGATTAAAATTTTATGTACTAGAAAATGGTTCCAAAAAGTAATACCATCATTTTCAGTTTTGTTTCTTTGTGGAGTAGGACGGTTGTTTTCCAAAAATGAAAGTAGATGATGATTAAGTAAGTATAGAATGAAAGTTAAAATCAAAATAAATTTGGTTAAATTGTGAAATGCAATCTACACATTGCAGTAACATTTAAAAACTGTAAAAATTGTTTATAATAGATTAATCATTGTAATCAGTTTTGTGTAGAAGTAGTGCATTGTTATGACTAAGATCTACTGGCTAAGATAATTCATTCATTCTACTTGAAGCAACCTAGAGTCCGAGAGCACAGAAGTAGTTTTTGAAATACAATCACCATTGGCTAAACTCAAACAGCAGTGTTCTACTCTTACAATGAAACAAAGTTGTTTATTAAACAAATCGTGTTTTTTTTTAATTTCACTGAACAATCAAACAATTTTTGTAAAACTATGTATAAACTATGTTTACTACCTGTTATAGTATATGGTATAGTCTGGTATGATAGATGTAGAAGGGTACTTTTTTGTGCCCTACTATACACACTATACTGGTATCTGTTTTTGTAATGTCCAGGTTGAAATTTTGAACACAAATTATAAAAAATTATAAATTATAAAAAAATTATGGGTCAAGTTATCAGTCAGTTAACAGTCGGTTGCACTATTTAGGATCATGAACTTCAAAAGTAAAAGTAAAGATCTTTAACACTTCTGGTTATCAAAGATCGCTTGGTAAAACTGCAAATATTCAAATGTATTGTTGACAACGTTGTTGGGGTGTCCACTAATCGTTACTGTCTGACTGTTTTGACGTAACAGCCGCTGTGATAAGGTTTCTGTAACTGTCATTTCAAAGGAGAAATAATTATGATGACACAAAACTCTTCGGGGTGAGTCCACTCCATGTCTACGCGCACTTGACAGGATTTTGTCATTTGATCTTGAGCGCAAAAATGCTACTAATACGTAATATAATAATACCTACTATGCTTAACCATATCCGATGATATTATTGAACCACATTGAACTAAACGTACCGCTTATTCATGATTGATATCGTTACAAAAAATACCACAATATGTCAAGATACGCGGAATTAAAAAAATAACGAGACCTGAGTGAATTGTCTACGTAGACTCGCAAGCCTGCAAAGTAGCGTAGGTAGAGCATTTTTTGCCAGACTAATGTCAGGTTTGACTCCGCGTTTAACAATCAGGAAATGCCACCCAAAAAAGTAGCCATGGTGTAGCCACATGGATTTTCACTTCATAGATTTATTTTTAAAAGTTAAGCTTTCTTTTTAAGCCTACTTAAAGAGCGCTATTATGTCATAATTTTGAATAAAAATATAGTGACGCAAAATGACGTTCTTTGATATTTTCTTAATGAATAAGGACCAGGCAAAATTTTCTAAGTAGTAAAAACTACGTGAAGTAGTACTGTTTCCATTGAATTGCAAACAACAAATCTTTTTTGTATTTTTATTATTTCTTCATTCCTCGAAATGGTTATTATAATTTGATTGAAAAAAATAAAAATTATCAATTTTTATGACTCAAGAAAAATAACAATAACGCTCCGTTTTAAAAACATCGCAACTACAAAACGAAATATTTTGATACGATCGGTCTCTGTGGGGTCAGCGTCTACGCCGTGGTTTAAGGTGGCGTTTAAATTGGAAATGCGGTTATAATTTTCAATCTGCTATTACATATGCACGTTTAAGTTTGTGCAAAGAATATACGTTAGATTGAACTTTGTACCTTTGCTAATAATAAAAGAAATACCTGGCTCAATTCTGTCAAGTGTAGGCGACGAATTCTGCGAATATCCAAGTTCACTTTAACGTATAATTTGAATAGAAATACCTAATGATTTCGGCGTCTGACTGATAATAAAATTATGAAGTATATTTGGTTGCCTACACATTTCGAAGCCCATCTTAAGTCTCGGTTTAAAGTTTATGGAGTCTAGGAAGAGCTGACCACATGCAACTGCAGAAATATTTTTATTCATTTTTTCGGTTAGCGGAAAACTTATAATGTTGAAATTGCGCCTAGATAAAAAATCTATTTTTGCATTTTGAGTTGAGCTAGGGGAATTACATTTGAAGAAAAGAAAAATGTAGAAGTAAAATTCATCTTTATCGTGGAATTTAAGTTGAGTTCATTAAATTCAAATCATCCATGTTTTCGCCCAAAAGCTCACCAGTCCTTGACCCAACCAAATCTCCCTAACTACCCCCATTGCCTTAAAACATCACCCAAAAACACTTACCTTCCACCATGTAATAATAGCTGGAGGCCTCGACCCTCTGCACCTACACACGATCTCCGTCCTCCTACCAGCGCTTAGGGGTTGATTCTGGCCTAGCAATCGGACCTCCAAGGGCCTCAAGTACATGTCTACGGCCACTCGGACAATCAGCGGCGGCGGTTGGATGCTGTTGCTCACCTCGCAGCTGTACGTCGCTAGGAGATGGTTTCGGACGAGTTTCTCGATTTTCAGCACGCTCTGGGATTTCCGACGGTCCGGGAAGTATTGGGTTTCGTTGGTCACTTGTTCGCCGTCTCGCTTCCACAGTACGCGCGGTAACGGTTTGCCACCGGTCGCGGAACAGGTCAAGGTTATGCTAGCACCCTCGGCGTACGAAGAGGTCACGCCGTTCTTTATGGGGCCCGAGTCGTCGCTTACTTGGACGCCTTGGGGAGGGACTGTAAATAAAGAAAGAAAAAGTTTAAGGGGTTGTTTAGTGTGCATTGTAAATTTAATGTAATAGGAACGAGGGATATATGGAGAAGGAAAGTTAAAGAAGTTAAAAATGTTGCACATAATATTTGATCTAACGCAAATTGTTGTAGCGGAAAATGCGGAAATGTAGAAGGAAAGTCTGTTTATTTAATTCGTCTTTCGTTAATGTGCGCGTAGTGAAAAATATAAGCCAACGGACTCGCAATCACTATTCGCTACTTCGTTTTCGTGTTATAGATGAAAGTATGTGAACAAGCATGATTCACTCTGGATGATTCACTTTCGATGTTCATTCAATGTGATAATGTGTAAATGGTGCTTTACTTTACTCCCAATGATTAGAAAAAGTTCTGTTTAAAGTTATTTTTTTTGTCTTATAAAATTCATTGGCAAAAACATAACAATTCTTTACGCAAAAATACAACGATTGAGTAATGTTGTAATTGCACACAAATAATGGTGTAACAAAACTACAGAAATCATAAGTAAAGATTTAGAAAGAAACTTTATGATCACCCTAGAACTGGGTTTATTTTAAGGAGTAATATTTACAGAAAAAAAAATAACAATACTCTTCCTTGATGCATAGTGTTTATTTATAATAAACTTGGGGACGCGTTTCGTTTCGGACCGCAGGTCCCATCATCAGCCGCCAAATCTACAGGTTAACAATAAATAATTCAATAATAGCCCAAGTACTGTATGAATCAAAAACAAAAACTTCAAAAAATATCGGAGGCTCAATAACAACTATCTTAACATTGAATACATTTACTAAAATAAAATGGTAAAATTAAATACTCACAGTCTATTTAACCGACGTTGACAAAAAGATAATAATAGTAGTAAAATAAGTAGTAAGTTAGGCACGAATACATTAACATTTTACAAAGTAAACTGAGAGGAAAAATTCCACGGAAAGTTGATAACTTAATATGACTTGGCGATAGCGGTGTTGAAACGGAATGAATAGTGTGTTGGTCAACTCAAGCCGACCAGACAAAAGCCAAAAAACACTGAAAATGTAATGAAATGAAAAGGGAACAAAATGACACAGACAACACACACAGCGAAGTATATTCTCAAAACGTGAGAAAATTATTTACTTGCGGTTATTGCTTTAGATGAAAGTTAATATTTACATGGTTTGAAACAATTTCTTTCATTTAAGAATTCCTTGTTCTCACAATTCAAGAATATCCCAATCTCAGAGTTATTAGTTTCGGTTAAGTATATAATTTTCAAACCAAGTAGTTTAAATTCTCAATTCAAGAAGTTGATCAATATCATGAATCAAGTAAGCCATTGCTTGCAACGCGCTTGCGCATTTACACTCAAACGTGCACGAACGTTGCCGAGATTTAAGATTTTTCGCATCGGCCTTTGCCTTCAGTTAGTTGGGGTCTGCTATGGCGTCGTGTTCGCTGACTACCGAGTATTGTCCGGGAAGAGTTCAATATGTATATATCTTTACTAATTTTGAAGGTACTGTACGCAATAACTACGCGATCTATAATATTATGAAAGTATATAGTTTTAATTTTGCGTGAATAGCCTACAGTACTTATGTTCAACGTATTTGCGACGCAGTTCGTAGTTGTGACTTGTGACGCACACGGTACGTAAATTTTGCCTAGCCATATAGTGGTCACCAAATCAACATACATGCCACAGAAAACTTACTTGTGTAATATAATGGAAACAAATTGATGTCTAATAGAATATGGTGTTTTTTTCCATGCCTTAAATATTGTAGGTAGTGATAATTTATAAATAGGTAAGTATATATGTAATTAAACAAAGAAATTTCATACAATAAAACAAATATCATTCGCTAAGTTATTGTCTACTTATTTCACACTTTTTAAAAAAAAAACTAAAACAGTAATTTCTATTCAATACATTATGATCATGTTCTTGAACTAATAATATCTATACTCATTTCAAGAAAATATTTACTCATTGTCAAGCAGATATATTCACTTTCAGAAAATTCCATTATTCTCAACGTGAGAATAGTTTTCTTGAATGAATAATATCTATACTCATTGCAAGAAAATATTTTCTCAGATATACAAGCATATGATCATTTCAATTCAACAATATCTCTTTATTCTTAACTTGAGAAAATATCTACTTGCGGCTATAGCAAACTAATCATTTACTTGGATGAAAGCATATTGCTTTGAGTGAAGTATTTACTTTTCTGTGTGCAGCAACGCAGGGGGAAAATATTATTTAATAATGTATGAAAACATTTATTAAGTTTCAAAATGTAATAGAATTTAACTAAAGCGGCGAGAAATAATATATAACAAATCAATGAAGTAGAGAGTCTCAACCAAAAAACAAGGAAAAGAAAATGAATATACCAATTGGTTATAGAAGATAAGTGAATAAAGGTTTGTTATAGGAATATATTTGGCATTGCACATATGCCTGATGTCCTTTTATAGGATTCTATTTCTAAAAGTTCAAGAAGGTTCATTTTAGGACCCTTCTGACATTTATGTAAGGGTTTGGCTTCATTACAATTAACATTATGTCCAGTTTCGACTCTGTGACGGTATGTGTTAGAAGTTTGTGTTCGTTGGGCGTTGCAATTCCAAGAATTGATGGAATAGATGCCGTTTTGTTCTAAAATCGGTTTGGGAGTTTGACTGTGAGTTGAAAGGAGTTGTAAGAGTTGATTTTTTGTTTTGAAAGCTGGAATGATGTTGTAGGATGACAATGTATGAGAAAGTTTCTGATTGATGTTGTTAAAATAAAAAGGATTATAAGGGGGGGGGGGGTCGTTAAATTTGATATTACGTATATAAAGAGGATCTAGTTTTATAACTGTGTTATTAAAAAAAATTGGTTTAAATTGTTAGGAAAATTAAAATTGATAGCAAGTTGAGTTACGAAGTTGATTCTGTCTTCGTAACTTAGGGGATAAGTGACAGCACGGTAAAAACAATATCTTAAGGGAGCAATACGAATATGTAACTACTAAGTAGTAC
Source organism: Aphodius sticticus (assembly GCA_963966075.1). NCBI lineage: Eukaryota > Metazoa > Arthropoda > Insecta > Coleoptera > Scarabaeidae > Aphodius > Aphodius sticticus. The sequence continues at coordinate 16,110,618 of OZ014507.1, forward strand.
CTAAATTTTTGTTTTTGGCAATAGAACTAAAAAGCTATCCAATACATTTTTATCTGTTGTTTCTTTAATATTCCCTAAAGTACAAGATTTTCTGGATGAAAATCTGATCAAAATTCGTTGAGAAGTTTCTGACATAGGTAAATCGCCACATAAAAATGTAGGAGAGATACAATATTTTTTGTTCGACCCATCCATATACAGTTACATTATGTACAATGTTAAACTTGGAATTCTGTCGTTATTATCGCCTTTAAAAGTAAAACTTAAACTATTTATTATGTTAATAAAAAAAGAGTAATAAAAAATTAATTATTATCATTTATTTGTGGTCAAAACTCGATCTAAAGTTCTTGCACACTCCTAGTCCTGGCTAAAAGAATAATCCTATGATTGTTGTTGTATATTTCCTTAGCTTTGCAATATGTCAATCCTAGAACAAATTAAGCAACATCGCGTCCAGAACATCCTTAAATCCATGCAATATAATTCCAGAATCACCCAAGCAATTTTTATTTAATTTATGTGTGAATATCCGATCAAAATTAGTGGGGTAGTTTTGAATTTATATACCTACAAACAATGTAGTAATGATACTTTCTTTTTTCTTCGACTATGTAGAATTATTAGTTGCGAATTTCGAAAAATAAGCTTTAGATCCAAATAAAAATTAATAAACAACAAATAAAAATTTTTATTATCTATTATAATAACATGTATGCATGTGCTTTTTTGCAATAATGTCCACAGACTATTTCGTGTTAAAGCTTTTCAATTCTCAAAAAATCTAAACACATAAAAACCAAGAACAAAATCTGTTTAATCAAAATTGAAGATGTTTTTCTCGTCTATATAATAGAGAAAAATTCAATTTATAGCAACCTATCCCCAACTGCATGAAAAACAACATAAGGGTAAATATATAAGGTCCACAGCGTGCCTCGAAAGACCAAAAATATTTTTAATTCAAACTATCGCAACGGAAAAATGGATCAAATATTAAAAATATTTATAATAAAGAAAAGAATAAGTCTGAACGCAGCGTTAAGGAATGCACTAAAATCAGAACTGGAACGACTTGCTTAAGTGTCGGGTCCAACAGCTGATCGACAGAGGCTTGGCTGTTTTTGATAAGTTTAGAGAAATCAGTCGAGAATTAGTCTTTGCGTGGGGATGTCGACGTTTTCGCTAAAGCTACTTTGGAACAAGATAGACTTTGCCGACGTGCGGTCAACATTATATGATCTAACGTCTTTAACGCTGTTTCAATTTATTTTTGCACACGTAAGCAGGCTGTCTAGTGATTTTACAACGTTACCAACATAACATGCTAGCTCTAAAAATTACTGTGATAAATTGTTGACATAACCGTGACATAACCTATGTGGAGAATGTGAGATATTTATCATATATTTATATGATAAATAACTTCAACATTTGTCTACGGTTTATGAAGTGATATATGCAAAAACACACGTACTATGAATACACGCACACGTACTATGAATATGTGGAATATTTGAAAGTGTATTGAGATTATGCGCGCATATACATTTATACCTCCTAAAAAACAAACCCCGTACCAATAACTTTGGTCACAGATTACTTACTCTTGGTACGATAGATTATGCACTCATTTCTCAGCCGATAATACACTTATGCCTAGCTACTGAAAAACAAATACATATCGACCCATGCAACGAAGACTATCGTAACTAACAAACTAAATGTAGTTACTATAGTCTTTGTTACATGGGTCGATATTACATACATATGTACATCCACAGCACAGGGATCTGATGACGTATAAGAAAAACAAAACAGTTAATAAGTTATTCTTTATTTACCAATTTGTAATTCATATATTATTTATAAACGACAATTCGACAACATAAGCTTTATAATATTATATAGCTTTATTAATATTATATTATAATATCAAAATCACAAAAATGTTGATCCTCGCTATCATGAGACCACACGCATACGGGTCGTAATGCTTGTTCGGTTCTTCGGGGCTAATTGCAATACTACCTGCGGTTTGTTGTGTTAAACGTAATTCTCCATACACTTTGCACTTAAGAAGAAAAACATCTGGAGTCAGTGGTTGACAAGTCGCCTATGTCCCATTATAAATTTCTCATATAATAATGTTATAGACGTATAGTAATATTACCAAAAAATTTGATAAAAAATCGGTAATCTTCAGCATACCTCGATAATTTTATTGTCAGTTCATGGAAATTATGAAAATTAGTAATCACATCTCTTGTCTAGAAATCCTCTTCGATCAACAAAATAGTACGTAAGGATTTTGATTCCTCGTAATGTGATTTGAATCCAATTACAAAACCCGTAATGAGCTATCTGCATCCTACCATACTTGGAGCTTGAATTCTCTGGTAGTAGAATGGACTGTTTATATGTATATTCTGCTAACTAACCTAACAATTGAAAAGGAAATTTTAAAAAACAATAGTATACTTCTTTAGGCACAAACCTGATTGATGTCTGATATAATAGTAGAATTTTTAAGTAATCTCCTAATTTCGATTAGAATACTTCTTTGTGCAGTGTCCCCAAGTTTTCTACATTTTCAGATTATATCGGATTTGTAGGTTAGAACTCTCGAAATCTGTCCCAGTAAATATAAATGTGAATTTTAGCGAGTAACAGCCTTTTTTTGTGGTATATGGTAGATAGAGATAGACCCATTACTATTATCTTCGTCTAATGACGACTAGTTCTCGAGAACATCGTAGATGGCTACACTGTCCAGCCTCGAATATGGATGGAAAAATTGGGAAAATACGACGCCGATTTTTTAAAAGTGTGGCTTTATTTCTTTTTATTTATTGGAATTTTCACAAATATTACATTGACGTAAAGTGAAACTACGGCGGTCTTGACACAAAAAACATAATTACAGTGTTATTCCTTAAGTCACGACACCTAATTATACGTCTATTTTGACCAGCAATTGTTTAAAATTGGGCATGGGTATAATAAATATCGAGCAAGTCCGACCAAGAAGAGTTAATTTAGATTGTTGTAAGCTCATAAGATGCTATCATTATTCAATAATAAACCCACACGAGCACTAAACAGTTTGAATAATTGGACCAATAGGGGCCCACCAGAACAGACCTGAAGTTAGGCTAAACCAGCCTCTTAAGATTTACAGCCAACTGCATGGAAAAATTTTATCATTGCATAGGGGGAAATGACTAACAATCAAACCTGGTTGACATAATTCGAAAGCCAAGCGACCTAAACAGAAACATAGCATCATAAATATAAGTTATCGCTTTGGTATTATTGGTATGATTTTATCTTCGAATACGTCTCATAATTCAAGTTAAGATGCCCCCTTTCGTTCATTATTTAATATTGTGCATACAATATTACCCATTAAAGTTTGCGATACAATTTTTATGATTAAATGCAGGCGCGACTCGACGGCGATATAATATAATCCAATAAAAAGGGTTAATATGAATTTTGATGGATGGCAACTTCAGTTTCATCTAAAGTGGAATTGCACTTCCGACACCTAATAGTAAATCTTTAACAGCAGGTGCTGCAGGTTCTCCTATGAATATTTATAAGTCGATCGATGGCTGATGCTACCGCCATGCTCTGGTAAACTGCATGGACACGTTCATGTGTGATGGACCGTCGTTTTATATTATTACAGTTACGTACTCTGGCGACTGGAGAGCATTTAAATTAGTACGTGCTTCGTACACTTGTTGCAATGCGGCAACATGGTCTCCGCACCACAGACGAGTACACGTATATTGCCAAGTTTTAGTAACATATGTGTGATAAATGTGGACAGAATTATAATTTTGTAGTTCGTTTATGAAGTTTGTAGTTTGCCAAGTAACTTCATAGACCTCCCTTCCACGAACCCCAAGAAGCAAAAATCCATGTTATTTGGAACAAATATTTTATGTTAATTCAAATGATGACATTTTGTAGATACCTACGTTGTTTGGCGTTTAACTGTAAATAACATTAACAAGGATGATGGTTAATAATTTATAGAAACAATGAACTGGCGGAATATTATGAGCTTCTTAGTACCTAACATCTATTATACAGAGTGTCTCAACAGTGCGATGTCGGAAGATTGTGCCTCTGTTAATGAACATATTTTAAAACAGATTTCACTAATACATACAGTACGCCGAGGCGCACATTTTAAAATTATTAATTTTACTTACCCTAAACTTTATACTTTTTGATTTATTGGCATTTTTATGGAAAAACAGCAGTCTAACAAAAATTGTATATCTCAATAGCTGTTTTTAATTTTATTGCGCAGGCTTAGAGTATGATTAAGTAAGAACCGTTCTATTAGCCTGATTACCCATTATATTCAAATTGTGTACAGGCTGGTCATAATCTGCAACAAAATATAGCAAACAGTTTTTCCTAAGAAAGTTAATATTTTTTAATGAAACACCCTGTATCTATTTTTTTTTTAATTCTACGCGTCGTTCTGCATAAAACAGTACTAGCACACACTAGTGCTAAAATAAATCATTGCAGAGATAACTAGTCTTCTTCATACAAAATCGATTTTTTCTATCAATAAGTGCTTCTACACCTACATTAACCATTAAACCAGCTAAGTATTAAGTAAATTACGCATTATTTCTCGCATGATTTCATCTTTTTTTTAAAATAAATTTAAACATTTTATCACATCTGCAATTTAATATTATAATTTGAAATAAAATTTTACTTATACCCAGTAGGCTATGAAAAACTGTGCTAAACAAGTTATTAAGGTATCTATCAGTGGTGGTGATATTATTAGGTTAGATTTGCATAATTTTTGGAATTGTGGCAAACTTTTCCCAGGAGGAACTAATTGACATGGTGTGGGTTCTTGTCGAATGCAACAAAAATACTTTATTGGCAATTGGAGTTTACAGAAGATGATATCCTGATCGTCAAAGACACCCCACAAAGCAAGCGTTTGCAAGAGTGCATCCGCTTCACAAATTTTGGAAACGTCAATTACCCAAAGCAACAGCCTCGTAGAAAACCAACTACTAACGATGACAATCAATTCAATGTGCTTGCTTCAATACTGGAAGATCCAAAAACAAGTTTTCGACAGTTAAGTAGGGGCTTAGATATAAGTACAGCTTCAGTAAATAGAATAATAAAACTTTAATTCAAATTATAATATTAAATTGCAGATGCATCAAAAGTTTTATTTTATTAAAGAAAAAAGATGAAATCTTGCGAGAAAACAGTAATTTACTTAATACTTAGGTGGTTTAATGGTTAATGTATGTGTAGAAGCACTTATTGATAGAAAAATCGATTTTTTTTGTGAAGAAGACTAGTTATCTCTGCAATGATTTATTTTTGCACTAGTGTGTGCTAGTACCTTCTTGTGCAGAACAATGCGTAGAACTCAAAAAATTAAATAGATACAGGGTGTTCGATTTAAAAAAAAATTAAATTTCTTAGGAAAAACTGTTTGCTATATTTAGTTGCAGATTATGACCACCCTAATAGAACGCTTCTTACTTAATCATAATCTAAGCGTGGGCAATAAAATTAAAAACAGTTATTGAGATATACAATTTTTCTTAGACTGCAGTTTTTCCATAAAAATGCCAATAAATCAAAAAGTATAAAGTTTAGGATAGGTAATGATATTTTTCATTGTCGTAAAATTTTGCGAGGAATTAAAAATTGTGCCGAAATATAGGTTGTTCCATTTAAAAAACATAAGTTTGGGCTACTACCTTATGGAACACGCTGTATACACGCTAATAACTTTAAAATGAGCGCCTCGGCGTTCTCTATATGTGAGTGAAATCAGTTTTAAAATATATTTATTAACAGAGGCACAATCTTCCGAGATCGCACTGTTGAGACACTCTGTATATTATAATATACCCCCCTATATTGGGGCGCTTGTTGTTGGAGAACCGGTTTATTTAAGAAAAAGTGGAAAATCCTACAAAACCAACTTTATTCTAGTTATTTTCCTTTATAGCCCACTTTTCGATTAGTGTTTATTGTTCATGGTATACTTAAATAAAACTCATTATTAAATTTCAAATTATTAATTTGAAAACTTTACCACTTATGTAGGGCATAAGCGATTAGAGAGCATATTTTTTTGTTAGAATATTAATAATAATACGTCAACAAGTCTTATTGTCTTTTCTTGAAACAATACTTTTTATTTTTCTTTAATAATTTGCCAGATTTTTACTTAAATAATTGAAAATATACCTATAAAAATATTAAAACACTTCCACAAAAAGAATAAAGGTACCGACACCCATGCTTATTTGTAGCACGAAAGCATGCTAGTTTCGAGCACTTGTTACTTAAAAGCATGTGTGTCTAGACATTGCTAGTAATAAGCATGCCTATTTCGAGCATGCTCAAAAATCACCAGTCGTTTGATTTTTTAGCACGCTACCTGCGGTGCGGTGGAAGGGGGCATGCTCTGAGCACGTGTGAACAGCTTTTAAGCATGCTTATTTAGAGAGCATGCTTATTACTAGCAAATGTGAACAGCTGACAAGCGTGCTCGATTTAAGCATGCTCACTAGCATGCTTATAAATAAGCATGCGTGTCCGTGTCCGAGAAATATTCCATGGGTTGATATATTCTTGAGGAATTCGATGTTTATAATATATTTTTTTTTATTTTTTTTTTATATATTTTTGATCATTTCAGGAAACAAAGAATCTTAACCCTCCCTTGCTTATACATATATCGCCTGTTGTGCTATTATATAAGCAATATGAGTAAATTCGCGACAAACGGTGATATATCGACATCTGTGCAGACTCGGGGGACTTCTCGGCTTGCGATTCCTCGCCACTCGTCGACGGCGTTTGAGGGAGGACCGAGATATATGGTGATTAAGTCATTTAATGCCCTGCCACTCAGCATATCGACTGCATCAAAAATCGGGTTTAAGAGAGAAGTTAAAAATTATCTAATTGCCCATTCTTTTTACTCTGTAGAAGAATTTTTATCTGCGACATATCTTCACCGTAGGTGTTGATTATTGTTTTTCATTTCTTTTCTTTTGTGTGTAATGCCTTGATGTATATATTGATGTATGTTTTTTTCGAGATGATGTGTATCTGTATATATGTGTATATATGTATTTATATACCATGTATGTAACATGTATTTTTGACAATTGTCCATGTCTTCCAAGATCAATCGGCAAATAAAGATTTATTATTATTATAATTTAAATTGTATACCGATATTGCAAGTCTCATAAAGCGCTATTATGGGTTTTAAAAAATAAACTTTAACGATTTTTCCAAATAAAACGTCATACGTATGGTGCACTTCTACGACAGACAAACATTTTCCGAATGCAATTATACCGAACACTTTTGCAGAAAATAACGAACTTTTTTTTTATTTTCACAACCTGAAAATTGAAAAACAATAGTTGAAATGATACATAAACAATTGTGTAAAACGTGCGAAATAATTATTATTGGTATTATTACTACTGCGAAATATATATTTTGTACAGTCGCGCTTTAACGATCAATTTACATTTAGGGTGAGTTTTTCGATGCCAGTTTAAACCACGAGTCGAGTTCAGATCCCAAGGAACTGGCATTAAAAACCCTAGTTTTTAAGAGATTTAACCTATACATCATGCAAGTCAGATGACAATATCGGCCAACATCTATTTAATTATTGCTTCTGTTGCCATTTGGCTATTCAAACAAAGTACCCAAACAATTTTGAAAGGGTTTTCACCCAGAAATTCTCTTAACAAAAAAAAACTGATCAAAATGTATTGTATTTTTTGTATTGTACCTATCGGTCATCTACTAAAGTAATCAACAATAATCTTTTTATGAAACTGTTCGTGAAGTAGTCCATATTCAAAGGTGTAGTTTCATATAATTGTAATAAAAAACCTCTTTAGCCTTTGCAGATTATTTATTTCTCTAAGAACCGGTTTCGATCAAAGATCATCATCAGCTTAAAACCTACAAATATAATTACATCACTCAAGGTCAGTATAAAGCCGTTAAGTAGGGGCTTAGATATAAGTACAGCTTCAGTAAATAGAATAATAAAACTTTAATTCAAATTATAATATTAAATTGCAGATGCATCAAAAGTTTTATTTTATTAAAGAAAAAAGATGAAATCTTGCGAGAAAACAGTAATTTACTTAATACTTAGGTGGTTTAATGGTTAATGTATGTGTAGAAGCACTTATTGATAGAAAAATCGATTTTTTTTGTGAAGAAGACTAGTTATCTCTGCAATGATTTATTTTTGCACTAGTGTGTGCTAGTACCTTCTTGTGCAGAACAATGCGTAGAACTCAAAAAATTAAATAGATACAGGGTGTTCGATTTAAAAAAAAATTAAATTTCTTAGGAAAAACTGTTTGCTATATTTAGTTGCAGATTATGACCACCCTAATAGAACGCTTCTTACTTAATCATAATCTAAGCGTGGGCAATAAAATTAAAAACAGTTATTGAGATATACAATTTTTCTTAGACTGCAGTTTTTCCATAAAAATGCCAATAAATCAAAAAGTATAAAGTTTAGGATAGGTAATGATATTTTTCATTGTCGTAAAATTTTGCGAGGAATTAAAAATTGTGCCGAAATATAGGTTGTTCCATTTAAAAAACATAAGTTTGGGCTACTACCTTATGGAACACGCTGTATACACGCTAATAACTTTAAAATGAGCGCCTCGGCGTTCTCTATATGTGAGTGAAATCAGTTTTAAAATATATTTATTAACAGAGGCACAATCTTCCGAGATCGCACTGTTGAGACACTCTGTATATTATAATATACCCCCCTATATTGGGGCGCTTGTTGTTGGAGAACCGGTTTATTTAAGAAAAAGTGGAAAATCCTACAAAACCAACTTTATTCTAGTTATTTTCCTTTATAGCCCACTTTTCGATTAGTGTTTATTGTTCATGGTATACTTAAATAAAACTCATTATTAAATTTCAAATTATTAATTTGAAAACTTTACCACTTATGTAGGGCATAAGCGATTAGAGAGCATATTTTTTTGTTAGAATATTAATAATAATACGTCAACAAGTCTTATTGTCTTTTCTTGAAACAATACTTTTTATTTTTCTTTAATAATTTGCCAGATTTTTACTTAAATAATTGAAAATATACCTATAAAAATATTAAAACACTTCCACAAAAAGAATAAAGGTACCGACACCCATGCTTATTTGTAGCACGAAAGCATGCTAGTTTCGAGCACTTGTTACTTAAAAGCATGTGTGTCTAGACATTGCTAGTAATAAGCATGCCTATTTCGAGCATGCTCAAAAATCACCAGTCGTTTGATTTTTTAGCACGCTACCTGCGGTGCGGTGGAAGGGGGCATGCTCTGAGCACGTGTGAACAGCTTTTAAGCATGCTTATTTAGAGAGCATGCTTATTACTAGCAAATGTGAACAGCTGACAAGCGTGCTCGATTTAAGCATGCTCACTAGCATGCTTATAAATAAGCATGCGTGTCCGTGTCCGAGAAATATTCCATGGGTTGATATATTCTTGAGGAATTCGATGTTTATAATATATTTTTTTTTATTTTTTTTTTATATATTTTTGATCATTTCAGGAAACAAAGAATCTTAACCCTCCCTTGCTTATACATATATCGCCTGTTGTGCTATTATATAAGCAATATGAGTAAATTCGCGACAAACGGTGATATATCGACATCTGTGCAGACTCGGGGGACTTCTCGGCTTGCGATTCCTCGCCACTCGTCGACGGCGTTTGAGGGAGGACCGAGATATATGGTGATTAAGTCATTTAATGCCCTGCCACTCAGCATATCGACTGCATCAAAAATCGGGTTTAAGAGAGAAGTTAAAAATTATCTAATTGCCCATTCTTTTTACTCTGTAGAAGAATTTTTATCTGCGACATATCTTCACCGTAGGTGTTGATTATTGTTTTTCATTTCTTTTCTTTTGTGTGTAATGCCTTGATGTATATATTGATGTATGTTTTTTTCGAGATGATGTGTATCTGTATATATGTGTATATATGTATTTATATACCATGTATGTAACATGTATTTTTGACAATTGTCCATGTCTTCCAAGATCAATCGGCAAATAAAGATTTATTATTATTATAATTTAAATTGTATACCGATATTGCAAGTCTCATAAAGCGCTATTATGGGTTTTAAAAAATAAACTTTAACGATTTTTCCAAATAAAACGTCATACGTATGGTGCACTTCTACGACAGACAAACATTTTCCGAATGCAATTATACCGAACACTTTTGCAGAAAATAACGAACTTTTTTTTTATTTTCACAACCTGAAAATTGAAAAACAATAGTTGAAATGATACATAAACAATTGTGTAAAACGTGCGAAATAATTATTATTGGTATTATTACTACTGCGAAATATATATTTTGTACAGTCGCGCTTTAACGATCAATTTACATTTAGGGTGAGTTTTTCGATGCCAGTTTAAACCACGAGTCGAGTTCAGATCCCAAGGAACTGGCATTAAAAACCCTAGTTTTTAAGAGATTTAACCTATACATCATGCAAGTCAGATGACAATATCGGCCAACATCTATTTAATTATTGCTTCTGTTGCCATTTGGCTATTCAAACAAAGTACCCAAACAATTTTGAAAGGGTTTTCACCCAGAAATTCTCTTAACAAAAAAAAACTGATCAAAATGTATTGTATTTTTTGTATTGTACCTATCGGTCATCTACTAAAGTAATCAACAATAATCTTTTTATGAAACTGTTCGTGAAGTAGTCCATATTCAAAGGTGTAGTTTCATATAATTGTAATAAAAAACCTCTTTAGCCTTTGCAGATTATTTATTTCTCTAAGAACCGGTTTCGATCAAAGATCATCATCAGCTTAAAACCTACAAATATAATTACATCACTCAAGGTCAGTATAAAGCCGTATAAACAGTAAAATACATATTTAAAAAACTTCCAAAATTCGCCAAGGAACGACAAGTCATTAGCGTGTCAAGATGGTTGCGACGTGAATAGACGATATCACGAGTACAGGTGTTCAAACGCAACGAAATGGAAGGTATGCAACGAACACAGCACAAGAACATTGAGGAAAAGAAAATGTCTTTTCATAAATTTAAAACTTGAAATTTACATATTCCAATGTAGTCTTATCAAAACTAAACATCAACGAAAAGGACCAACACAATAACTGCAAGGGTTGTACAAGAAACATTAAATATGTGAGCCAGACTGGACGACGTACATAAAAAGAGGTTTGTGTGGGAAATTACTTTGGTCGTTGAGAAGGTTAATATTTTTGTCAAGTTTATGTCTTTCAATTTGGTATTGTTCCAATAAATCTAATTTATAGTTCTTCTGACATTTGTGAATAAGTTTAGTATTTTTGTAATCAATATTGTGACCTGTTTCTAATTTATGTCTGTAGAGATTTGAAGAATTTCTACTTTGATGCTCTAGAATGCGTTTGGAAATAGTTCGTCCAGTCTGGCCCACATACACAGAGGGACAATTGGAACAACTAACAGAGTATACGCCAGGGTTTTCCAAAGTGGGAGTAGGGGTTTTGAAGTTGGATAGCAAGCTAAAAATTTGATTAGGGCTTTTGAAAGCAGGATGAATATTGAAATTTGGCAAGATTTTGTTAAGTTTGGTAGTGGTGCTATGGTATGTAAGCTTTATTGTCTTGCCTCTCTAAAATATAAAGTGGATCAGTCTTTATCAAATATTGTTTTAAGAGTCGATCGATGTGCTTTACTGGAAATAAGTTGTTTGCAGAAATTTCATATATATAATTTAATTCATCAATTTTTGAAGGGTAATCTAAGGGATATGTAGGACAGCGATGAATTATGTAACGAAACGAAGCCATGCGCTGTGAATAAGGGTGTGCAGAATCAAATGGAATTATGGTTGGTACAGCTGAGGGCTTTCGAAAAATTTCAAATTTGATGTTGTTATTATTGTTGATTAATGTCAAATCGAGAAAGTTTAAAGTTGAATTTGTTTCTGTTTCCAAAGTAAAATTAATTTTATTATGAAGGTTATTAATATAATCCAAGAAAAAATTTAATGTCTGTTCATCACCTCTCCATATGCAAAACACATCGTCTACATATCTGATCCATTTAACGACTTGAAAATTGTAAGGGTTATTATTATTAATGATATGATGTTGTTCAATGTGATCCCGAAAAATATCAGAAAGTAACGAAGACAAGGCCATTCCCATGGGTAATCCATCTTGTAATTTATAAAACTTGCCGTCAAATGAACTTTTTATGAAAGTTACTTCTCACCATAGTTTTAAAATCTGTTATTTTTATAACAATGTAGTACTAGGAACGAAGATATTGTCGTCGCAAACATAGTTCAAGTTTCGAAGACCAGATTACTGAAAAAATATAACGTCAAAGGTGAATAGGGCACGATAAAACGCTGCAGAGATATCGACGGAACGGTCCGGCCCTGAGGGCGATCAGAAATTCCGCACGACACCCGCTGTATTTCAGTATTTCAGGTCGGTTCGGTCGCTCTCTGCTGCCTGGCTACAATAGAGAAAGTTTATTGTTACAGTGTCAGTTTTGTGCAGGGTGCCGCACCAACGTTCTCTCCTACGCCTCTCTACGCTCTGCCGCTACGGTATCGCTCTCTCACGTCCGCCAAATAAATTCCATTTCGGCGATATTACCGACACTTCAGGCCCTAAAATCAAGGCGTAACCTCCGACCCGGGTCTCACAATGCGCCCCTAAAATTTTTATATCGGCCTATAAAATTATTTTTGCCGTATGTCGACTCCGCCACCACCGCAACGTGACCTCCTGAAGGATATCGACGGTGACAAAATGGTACAGCGATCGTGTGACGTTACGAAAGCACAGATGCTGAAAGATTGTGGAATTATGCGAACGTTCTTTGTTGGTAGTAAAATTAGGATTTCATTTCGGTAAAATTCAAACAACTGGGTTTTGGTATACACATTTGGTTGGACATTACAAATAACTACTTGGATTGTGTTAATTATTGCCTAGTTTCTTCTAATGAACATGCACAAATATCGTGCAAAAATTTTTCATCATAATTGTAATAAAACACTGTTTTTCCTCTTAACCCTTGTATAATTATTCTATATGTATTAAAAAAAAATATTTAAAACAATTCAAACCCTAATCATAAAGATATTGAGACGTGGAAAACAATAAAATCTATTAAATCCAAACTCGAGGATGGTGAAGTATTCTATATTTTAGCAGATAAGACCGCAGGTGCCGTAATAATGAAAAAGCAATCATATATAGAAAAAACGGAAAATTTTTTGATAGACAACAATTACATAGAATGTTAGAAGGGACCCACTTAATAGTATGATTAGTAAGACAAAAGCAATTATCAAAGAATGTAAGGAGACCTTGAGAGAATTCTCACCTGACGGATTCAACTCATTCATACCTATGAACCCAACAGTACCACAAGTTTATGCTTTACCAAAGCTTCATAAGAAAGACATTCCAATTAGGCCTATCACATCCTGTTGCAATTCCCCCACATTTCAAATAAACAAAATATTGTTAAACCTTTTCTAAACAATCAACTTTGAACCCAAATATTCCATAAAAAATACTACACATTTTATTAATGAAATAAAAGAAATAGATAGATCCTAATGAAAGCATTATGATATCATTTGATGTTTCTAATTTGTACACCAACACACCTGACACCTGTTGATTTCACATTAATGTTCGTTTCAGAATTGTTGAAGCAACATTTAACAAATAGAAATAAAATTGAACACATTAACAAACTTTTGGAACACACTGTAAAGCAGAATTTTTGCAACTTTAATGGGAAGTACTACAGATTTGATGAGGGTCTTTCAATGGGTATATCACTGTTAGCAAATTTATCTAATATATTTTTGAACCACATTGCGACTGAATTTATTATTAATCCTAAAAACCCATACCACAATAAAATTAAAAAATGGGTAAGATACGTTGATGACGTATTTGTTCTTTGGAATGGAAAAATAGAGGAAGTTAATAACTTACTATCTTATATAAATGATTTTTGTATTGTATTGTATTGTATTGTATATTAACGGAATACATTCAAATTTACAGTTTACCATAGAATTGCAGATTTACGAAAGACTTAACTTTCTAGACGTCACCGCCGTCAAGGATAATAGACTAAAGTTTGAGATTTATAGGAAACCAACAAATATGACAACTATAATACTATTTGACTCCAACCACGATATTGTGACATTCTAAAAACGTGGCTACCCCTTTGTGGGTAATCACATCAACGTCTTTGCATCTTCTTATGGGGCTGTAGCGGAGATGGTAGCTTCCCCGAGGGGATAAATACGCTCACAACGTTTTAACAATTGATTTATTTGTTGTACTACAAATGTGTGCTTCTTAATAACTACTTCTTAATAACTGGTAACAATACAAAATGGTTTCATCTTTTATAGTGGTTCTCCAAGGTACCGGGCGCTAGCCGACCTTCCTGGTGCCGGCTTATGTTTGTTGTTTTATCGTTGCACATTCCTAGAACAAGGTTCCCAAAACACAAACTAACCTCGCGACTGATTATGTTTTATGCTCTGAATAACCCTATGTGACAATATGAAACATAAAGTCTCGGCCTTACAATTTTATATTAGAAGAAATCTTACCGTACAACCTTTGGATAAAAAACTAAAGAAACTCAATTTATCAATCAATTAGCAAAAGAATATAGTTTCACCGAAAGAACAGTAAATTCATTAACTAATAGAATACAAAAGACTTTAGACCCATTATATTCAAATAATCGTATGCCCGTTAGTAATAAAAATTACAGAGCTTTTACATTTAACAATTTAAACCACACGTTTCATAGAACTTTAACAAAATTCAATATTATTCCCGCATATAAAATTAAAAGTCAAATTTCAAAATTTTTAACAAAGTATAGATATGAGGGAGGGGAAGACAAGCATCAGAGTGGTGTTTACTCAGTTAGTTGTTCTAATTGCAAATCTATTTATGTTGGGCAGACGGGCAGAAAGTTGAAGAAGCGATTGATCGAGCATAACAACAGAATTTCAACTAATTTATACCAGCATTCTTTAGAAACCGGACATAAAATAGATTACAAAAATGTTAAATTGTTGCATAGATGCGGGAAAGGATTCAAGATGGATCTATTGGAGCAACTGGAAATACATAAACAAAGAATAAACCCTGACATTAATTTATTAAACGACCAGTTGGATTTCCACATCAAGCCACTTTTCTCAAACATTAAAGTTTAAAAGAAGAATATTAAAATATGTACTAGACAATTCACGGGAAGTGAGTTTGAATATGTTTAAATAAACGATTTCACTGTTCCTAATGTTCTAGAAACTTTTCGCTTAACTGTATACAGTGTTTACCTTCACGTTGGTTGGTTTGATTCCCCCAAGGTCTCTTAGTTGGGACAACTGTTAGCGCATGTTAGCGTTTGACAGAGCAAAATGTAAAGCCGCTTTATTTATGAAACATCTCTCTAATTTTATCCTTGTGCATCGCGTTGATGAAGAATACACCAATTATAAAATTGAAATCATTGAACAGGAAATGATCTACATATGCCTGATTTTTGGATCTTTATAAATTTTATGACAGTAAGTTTTGGTTCATTTTAACCAAACGTGTAATTTTAGGGTTACGCCATGTGACCGTGTTGTGATTTATTTTGTTGTATTTATTGTAGATTTAGGATTGAGAATGATTGAAGAAATCGAAACATGTCTCCTATTTAAACAAATGTAGAATAATTATGCAAGGGTTAAGAGGAAAAACAGTGTTTTATTACAATATTACATAACCTTGTACCATGGAACACCAAATGATTTCTATCATAAGGTTATAAAGAGTGTCTTATGTAGTACCCACCTTGTTTTTTTTGCAGAAACTTCTGCAAAAAACCTTCTTGCAATAAAACTTCTGTAACTATGTACGCAAATGTATAATATCCAAAACAGTTTTTCCTTCTGAAGAATGTATATCAATAACGACTTTTGGCTACATGTTTACTGAATTTTTTTTATCACAAAATATGACGTTCCTTTAAATTCCCCGGTAAATTTTCAGGACTCGAAAAGTGACATACATTATTTGACTAAATATTGCTCGCTGGTTCTTGACGAATATGCTCCTTTAAGGATCTCACTTTAATGATGATTTGTTTTGTTTCGAATGTAAATTTCTACTAGCTTCCAAATATATAATTTCTGTACACCCATTCTGTGGAGGGGTATTATTAGTTCTATAATTGGCGTCATCACAAAGACCTTTACTACCAACCACAAACTCTTTCCACAAAAATATCTACGTAGCACAGTGAATTAGTCAAATAACGCTATTATTCACATTGAAAAAATTCAAACCTAGCTGGAGTTTTGCATACATCATTAGTCGGGCATTATAAATAACGTGCAAAAAGTCCCCATCGATATCGTGTCTGCGTCGCTAGTTATTCATGGTCAAAGACGACTAAATTGAGTTCTTTAACAATACCTTGCATTCTATTCATCGGAGGACAATGAGCGTTATTACGGAATTTCTTTCAATTCTCTACAATAAATGTCTATACATCATTAAAGTAAGAGTTGGCTTTCTAATGTTATACGTCTGGGAATACTTCAAAAGTACGAAACAAACGTATTTATAAACTGAGTGAACCCTACCGCTTCGAAAACATGCAGATCGATATTTTATAATAAGAAAAATAATAGCATGCAGTTTATACTGGACCATTTCCCATACATGTCCAGGTTGGTTTATATTCCTTGATTATGCACAATCTGATTTCATTTGGATAAAAATTATTTTCAGAATAACTGTTGTTATTATCGCAAAATTAGATTTCATCAGTGATAAATTACTTTTCGTTAATTTGCAATCGTATCAAAAACATGAAATCATCCGTAAAAGGGATAGACAACGCATGCGCTAAGAGCATCGAGGTTTATTTAAAATTTACAAATTTGGACGAATAATATTTGGTGGGTTGGGAATTGAGAGAAAATTTAAACTTTTGAGGTACTTAGGTATATTTTATTTTTATTTTATTTAAAAAGTAGCTAAACATTAAAAGTATCCATTCAACACAACTTTCTTTGCTGATATAATATACACAACGGGCCAAGAAAAACGGTACAAATTTTCAATTCCTCATATTTCCAAAGAAATTGGGTAAATTCAAGCATTTCTTTGATAAACTAATTGCTTATATTGTCAAGATTGAAAACATACCATATTTGCAATAATTGAACGTTTTAATCCAGTTGCTTTATGTATGGCTATGCAACATTTCAATTTAATGTGAAATGAAAGGTGTAATGAAATTAGTAGGTAATGACATTTGTTTTCCTTTGGTCTAAAGGAACAGTGAACAGGGTGAAATTTTGAAACATCGTTTCCTTTTGCTTTTTTACTCAAAGAAGCAGTTGAATTGGACGTTTGCATAGATAAAAAAAAAACGATTCCATTGCATACAAACGAAAAGTCCAATTGCGAACATGAGTTATTATTATGTGTTATTATTAAAGATGGTGGAGAAACTATGGCCAACGTTTAGGTTTCCTATGGGCGTCATGTTTGATTTTGAAATTTTTTAAGGATTTTTCTCACCTGTTTTCCATATTGTACTATAATTATTGGGCTGTAGATTTTTTAGCAAATTGTTGTTTTTGCAACACAAACATAAAATTTTGATTTTGCAATGATTTGGAACTAAAATCAACATGGTTATTTATTGAACCAAAATGAAGGCAGTTTGCTTTCACTTGTCCGACGGTCAGTTTTTTGCTGTTAGTTTTTCACTTAAAAGTTACATCTTCAAATAAAAAATATCTAAAAAAAAACGAACAACACAATGTATTCAGGCTGGCTTCAGGCTGATATTGGAAGTGCCCTTTATTTAAACATGACATAATAATAAAAACGAAGGCTTGGTTTGAAGTGATGTGACACTCAAAAAATGTTGATTCCAGCTCCGATTCAATCTTAACAAAAACAAACAAAAGAACAAGAACAAGTAACATACGTCTAAAATTTACATCTAAACAACAAGTGTGATACATCATAAATGAACCTGACGAAAAGACCACCTAAAATGATAAATTCAAACATGCTGCCCATAACAACACCAACGGTTTCTCCACGACCTTTAAAGATAACTCAAGTACACAGTTAGATTTCTCTTGCCGTTGCAATGTTTTTGTTACAAACGTCATATTCCACAGGTTTTTACGAAAAACCCTGTATAAACCCTGTATAAGAAAAAAATCAGCCTGTATACGATGCTATAACATCTCCAGTGCCCTTTTTTACCAAATCAAGACAAATGTCATTTTACCCACTGATTTTAATTTCATCAATGATATCATTTCACATTAAATTGACCCGATATTATCAGAAATGTTGCATAGCCAAACATAAAGCAACATAACTTTGGATTGAAACGTTCTGTTATTGCGAATATGGTATGGTTTCAATCTTCACATTACAATCAATTCGTTTTTTAAAGAAATATTTGAATTGACTAAATATTATTGGAAATACGAGTGATAAAAAATTTGTACCGTCTTTTTTGGCCCACAGTGTATTTCATATCTATCCTTGTTTAAGGGTGTATTGCAGTTTCTATTTAAAACCCATGCCGCACTCGTAAGAATACCTTTTCTTACGAGTGCGGCATGGGTTTAAAAAATACTATGATAGGAAAAATTTCAATATCAAAGACAGAAATGTGTAGACTGGGCGAAAAAGATGTTTCCCATTGGTCACTCCATTTGAACTTATTTATTTTCTATCTAGGTACCTGTGTGTGTGTGTTTTGTGTTTATGTAAGACACAGACAGACCAGAAAGACGTTTGAGCCAATTGTTGACCTAAAACTCTCTCAAACAGCCTGATGGATTTGCTAAAACCGTTTAACTAAACTGGTTTAACTGAACTGTGATACTGTATATAACTATATGAGGATCAATGTTGAGATCGCTTTACAACTGCATATAAAACACGTTTATGATAGAATAGAATTTTTACAAAATTTTAGGTGAACATAAACGAACTAATATTTTCACAAACCTAATTTTACAAAAATGGCATTATTAGTTAGGCGTTCTAACGGCAATACTTCATTTATTCTGAATTACAAATTAAATGCTCCCCAAGCAAACTAATTACGTAACAAAACCTAAACTGTAACAAAACAAAATCATTAACAGAAAGTATTTGATGCACTTTTTAGATTTGGTCATAGGCCAAGCAATAGAGCTATAAATGATTGCTTTTTTGACATAAAGTGTGTCCGTAGTATATCCCCACTATGTTTCCTGCTCGAAAACGCCATTTTTGATTTTTTTATAAAGAATTATCAACAAAAAATCCCGTTTTTTATTCTTCTTTTATTTCTTATACTTCTTTTATTGTAAAAGGAATACTATTGAAGCAATCTTAATGATACACTGGGATGAACTGCAGAGAATTAAATTACGAAGAGAATGACAGGTCAAACGATCCGATCGGATAATTAGAACCGGAGAAAAGCTGGAAAAACCGGAAAATTTTGTTTTTTTTTTAAACATTCATAACTCCGCCATTTTTGGCGGAGTTATGTAACATTGCTGAAACTTTGCACAGCGGTAGCTATTCACATGTACTTTAAGTGCGCAAAACCTGGATTCGGTCGCATTAATAGTCTTCGCACAATCCTCATTTGATTTTTTCTGGCAATATTTTTGCGGAGAGCTGGATGCGTTTGAGGTCGCAATTTAGAAAAACGGATTTGGAAACTAGACGTAAACAGCAACAAAACGTCTATTCTGATTTTTCGATAAGACCCGTTTAAGTGGGTAATAAACTACTGATTTGCAGATTGTTCCGGTTTTTCCAAATTTCCTCCGTTAATATTTATTCAACCGAGTCAGCGCAGGGTTAATTTTTTTCGTCTTTTCATACCCTAATTCGTGTGTTGAAAGCATCAAGATTGCTCCATCAGTTCAGTTTTTACAAGCGGAAACGAAAAAAAACACGATTTCTTTTGAGGTTTTTTTGTTTATAACAAATTAAGAAATGATATTTGCGAGTAGGAAACACATCACAATACATCTACGGACTGTTCCACGTGACCTGGGATCGTCGGCTTCCTGCTAGTATTTTTGTCACGCAAAAATGTCTATTGTCTGTTCTATCATTGTTTATGTTCTAAACTTTACCATTATTTGTTCTATTAGGTATCACTAAAAGCCCTCTCCACTACTCCCTGAAGGTCCTGCATTTTATCATAGTTCCTTAGATACACGCTGGCTTTCCTAAAGCCCTAGCAATCATGAGATTCAGTCGGGTGATCTGACGGGCCACCTAATCTCATTTTTTTTTGTGATAATTGTATAGACGCGTTATTCTTAGTTAAAAAAAGAAATCGGCAGTTTTTACTTTTTCTGTAATATCATCTGATAAAAATTAAAAAAGAATCAAAAATTCATAATAGGGATCATATTTACGCAACTTTTGTGCGGTTTAACGACGTTGTTGACGTTGACGTTGACGTTGTTGACGTAGCTCTTATAGTTTCAGAGATCTCCACGTACTTTATGTTTCGAGAGACACCACCTGTATATCAAATAAATCATGGTAAAATATTTGATTCTTGTAACATCTTTAAATTTCTTTAGTGACACTAAAGGGAGTGAACTAGAGGCAGGCAAATATAATAAAACTGTGACAATAGTAATTGCAAAAGTCATCATTTTTCTAGCAATAAGTTTACCCAAAATACTATATTGTCAGGCGATCATTTTTAATAAACAAATTATTAGCTATTTATTTGCAAACGTATTTGTAGTGAAAATTTAAGATTTTAATTTATTTTCCTCAATTTGAGTTACATACACCTACCCCAAGTTGTGTATTTCTGGATAGATAAGCGAACCAAATTTATTCAAATATAAAGAGACATACCTTCATTTACATATTTTTGAAACTTTTCTATCATCTAAAAAATCTGATTTAGCCAGGCACGTGACTTTATCATACCTTACACAAAATTAATAGTTTAGCTGCATGAGATTCTATTTGATCGAGATCGGTCATGTTTGCATTAAAATAAAACTAGTTAGCCAGGATTTGACAGATATTTTGATTCTATTGACAGTAGGTATTGTAACAACCATCAGCGTTTGACACTACCTACTGGCTAACTGCAGCTAAACTATTAATTTTACCAAAAAATTTCATAAACATAAAGTATACAAAATTTCCTCTACTTTAATTTATTATTTTACTATTCTGACGAAATTACTGCAATAGCGGCTCATTTGAAAAATCGATAAAAAATGTTAAGGGTCCAGTTCCTTTGGACCCTTTTGACCCAAAAGGTTTTCAGTTCCATGTGCAGTGGTCTTGAAACTTAGAAATATGAACTTTCGTCCCGATACCTTTAGTAGTTTCTGCGGAATCGTCGCCACAAAAACGGATACACACACACATACACACACACATACAGACATTTTTTTGTACCTTGGTCAAATATGAGCAGGGGACCCAATAGGACATATTTCCACTAAAATCTCAAATTTCTTCTTCGGCACAATTACAATACTTTATCATACTGCGTATAATCAAATAAAACCAAATAGTACCTAATATCTCGACCCGGATTTTCCAACCAATCCGTCGGCGCGCAAAATCATCGCGATGTTAAAGAAGTCGCTTTATGAACTTTGA
This sequence comes from Aphodius sticticus, assembly GCA_963966075.1. NCBI lineage: Eukaryota > Metazoa > Arthropoda > Insecta > Coleoptera > Scarabaeidae > Aphodius > Aphodius sticticus. The sequence continues at coordinate 16,132,452 of OZ014507.1, forward strand.
CGTTCTAATTTAATTCCCAATTACGCAATTGACGGCGAGAAAACCGCGATGCTATACGGCGCGGCGTGGAAGTTGAGGGCTATGCCCGAAGACGACCGCAAAGAATGGCGAACAACACGAGCAAAAAGTAGTTAAAAGCGTTGCCGTCGCTGCGAGGAGTGCGCTTACACGTGCAAGTAGTTGCTGCAGCAGTCTGCCACTTATGACGACCTTGCCTCCTCGGCAAATTTTCAACGGTTATTACAGCAGAAGCTTTCCTTTGATGTGAGCTGTGTATGACATTTTCGGAATTTAAGATTTTAATTAATGAAAGTTATAAATTTAATAAGTATGCCAGGGAGTAACATTATTTGATATGTTCTGTTGCGAGAACAATTTGTAAACAATAATGATTGTAGATTTAAAAACAATTTGTATTCATACAAATTTGCTTTTTTTTTAAATAAGCTATTTAAATAATAATTAAATAATGAAAATGAGCAAGGCTTTTTTAACGTGAATAGCTTTTTCAATTAGGATAAACTGCTCGGCGCTAAACTATAATAACCATAAATGAGTTTACGAATCCTTGTTTATTGTTCAAAATTGATGACGTTTTCAGTGTAGCTTACGAAAAAAATAAGGAGTTGGGCAAGGCCAATAATAAATATTTGCCATGACGGAAATGAATTTTTCTTCTATGTAGACAAATCTAGAAGTGCGATGAACTTAAAAGCAGTTTCTGAGGTAGATTTTGAAATTTCTATATATTTTTTTATTTAAGACCCTCTCGATTTAGTCCGTTATATAGAAGCTTTAGTCCTGTACAATTTGAGATCGATGAACCCATATTAACCCGTTCTCCAAGGGCCTTAAAATCGAGAATAAAATTAATTTAATCATAAAAATTTCTTTTACTGCAATACATATACATCAGGGTGCAGCGTGATAAAAATATTTGCATTTTTAAATTGCAATACTACGCAAAACTTTGGATTTTGCTACTAGAGAATGTCTAATTTTTGTAGCTTTTTAAAACGATATACATACAGTGAGCGCGTAAAGTATGGAAACACGACAAAGTCTCAAGAACGGTTTGTTATTTTAAAAAATCCTCGAACACATCGATTTATAATTATCAAAATACACCTTATATCAAATTAATTTTTTGTTTTTAACAGATGACGTCATCTACATTTTTTTCAAATGACAACCCTATTTTTTTAATGAATTTGACAGATCTTTTAATTGTCTTAATGGTAGCATCATATTTTATGGCCTTACATCAGAAGATTTTCGAGAAAAAGACAATTGAAGGTTGTGAAATAAAAGGACAAAATCTTCGGAACGGCTCGACCGAACCTAATGAAATTTTGAAATTAAGTATTTTGCAGCCATGTGAAGTCACTGGCGTTATTATCGTTGATGCAACGTTTACAGTTTCTGAGATATAACATCAAACCTTTGAATTTGAAATAGAACACCCTGTATATTTTGACATTTTCTGTTAGTCTTCATTATTCAAAAACGTCTAGAAAGTAACAAAAACCTTTATTACTTAGGTCTAAAACTTAACAAAGAAAAATTGATAAGAAAACATTATTACATTTTCTACTGCGACTACTCTAGTTGGTTTATGAGGATTCTCAACCATTGACAAGAACACATTGTTTTAAATTTGATCGGTTTATTTTTTTGTTGTTGTTCTTTTTTGTTATCAATTTTTCTATGTTAATTTTTAGACCTAAGTAATAAAGGTTTTTGTTAGTTTCTAGATGTTTTTGATATAATACGTAACAAGCGTAGTAACATTAAATAGGCAATGGAAGACTGTAACAGAAAATGTCAAAATATACAGGCTGTACAAATTCAAAAGGTGATATCTCAGAAATTATAAACGTTGCATCAACGATCATAGCGCCAGCGACTTCACATGGTTGCAAGATTCTTAATTCCAAAATTTCGTTAAATTCGGTCGAGCCGTTCCGGAGATTTTGTCACTTTTATTTCATTACTTTCAATTGCCTTTTCTCGAAAATTTTCTTATGTAAGGCCATAAAAATATTATGCTACCATTAAGACAATTAAAAGATCTGTCAAATTCATTAAGAAATATAGGGTTGTCATCTGTTAAAAACAATTGAAGCTAAAAAAGTTAATTTGATATCATAAGGTGTATTTTGATAATTATAAATCGACGTGTTCGAGGATTTTTTAAAATAGCAAACCGTTCTTGAGCTGTTGTCATGTTTCCATACTTTACGCGCTCACTGTATATTATACATAAACACGTCCAAATTTATTCTTGAATTAATATTGCAATATTTATGCAAATCATATTATGTAACTTATACATCAATAAAATACATAAATTTTGACAATATTTCATGTTATATTTATTAAATTTAATATACCGCATACCGGTATATAGTAGGTATATATTGCCAATTTGTTCCGTGTTTAAACAAGAAAGTTTAGCATAATATTAGGCAGTTATCCTTTATCGGTGAGTGCACTTAATTATAAATGTAGTGGCACGTAGTCACATACTATGATATTTAGACAATGACACTTAAATTATGCTTTTTACTTTTTAGTACTTAGTATTTCACAAATACACTTACGAAAGAAAGTAGTAACAATTTCGTCAATTTTGTGGCAAACCGATAAACCAATTTTGTTTGTTTTTTAATTCAGTAGTAGGCTGATTTGTCAGAAACCAAATAAAACGTAATTGTAACACAAAACAATAAAAAAATACTGTGCAAAAAACGACATGATAACACTGATTTTGTCACAAAAGATGTGACAAGTCATTTCGATCTTTTTTTAATCACCTCATAAAATTTGAATATGTTTGCAAATTTAAAGCATTAAAAACTTGTATACTGTATAGCTTAAAAATTTTCGCATTATTTATTAATTATGTATATAATTAATAACATAAGTATATAGTTTCGTAATCAATACGGAAGAATTATACAACCCCCATTCTTTCAGTTTGATGTATAAAGGAAAATTATCCCACAGTTTTTGGAAAAGCTATCATTTTGGTAAACCAGAACATCAAAATTCCATGTTCAGTTGAAGGCACACAATATAACGATATACGATATCGTAGTTATGTTATTTAGGAATTGTTCCTCAGGGAGCAAAACTTTTGCATTCATGTATGACTACACCAACTAATTACCCTACAATTTGGTGTATGATAGAAAGTAATATTCATTTTTCAAAAACTTATTAACATTTTGTTGCAGCGTACCAACATATCAATTCCCAAAGGCTAAGAAATTATGACTTGATGCTTAAAATCCTACGTATGGTAAGATTGGTAAGCCTACTGCGTTAAAAAATAAATAGTTGATTTGATATTTTGTGAGGGTTGCGGAGGTGAAAAACAATGTCGTCAATTTGATTTTAGGATGGATTTGAAGACCTTGTACGACGTTCAAATCTCATGTTTGAAATATAGCTTGTAAAACTTACCTTTTTTGGCGTAGTATACACACAGAAAAGTGATTATTTGGAACGACAAAACATAATTTCTTGAATTTATTTACTAGATTCAAATGCATATTTACTTGGATGTAGAAAGATAGGTATATACAAGAAATGCCACATACTCAATATAAGTAAAATAATTTCTCAGATAAATGCTGTCAACAAATAAATTCTTTCTTTATAAGAACCAGAAAAGTAATTGAATTTTTCGTCCCAAAAATGTTAATTTCTCCAACGAAGTAATAGTAAATCCATCCAAGTGCGTAGTTGCTTGATCCAAGAAAATATAAGACATTTAATATAAGTATTGTTTACTGAATAAAAACCCACCAATTATTTAACTGAAGTGATTCTCACTTCTTTCAAGTAATCCCTTTCTCTGGAATAAATGCGCACGGTGATTTTGTCAAGGCTCGCGGGCCCGCACGTGGGCTGGCGCCACGGATCCTAACCTAGTACGACAAGTCGTACTCGTCAACAACGAAGTCGTAGGGGATGTGTATTGTGATTTATAGTGTACAATAAACGTTTCAACACGGAATAGTTTGATGTAACGCACGCAACAGTTTAGAACGAGTAAGTAAATATAGCATACCTATCTTGTTAATTAGCAATAGAAAACGTATTTGTGCCAAATCTTTAAAATTCTTACATTAAGTAGCTAAAAATATTTACCGGGAATAAAAATATACACTTCATTGAAGACTGTCACCAGAGTAACCACTTTCTTAAATCTAGTAATTATTCCAAGAAATAAAATTTCTTGGTTGAAGTCAAAAATCTCTCGCGTATATACGAACCTACCAACTACTTCAGCCAAGTAATTCTCTCTTCGTTCGAGAGATCACTTTTCTGTGTGTAGCGTCTTTTTTCAGAGGTTCGTTTACCTCATATGTCAGTTTTCCTGTATTGACTTTTTCTGCATTTTCTTTTGGTAACCGGTTTACTCTAAAGATATTGGACGAAAATATTGATAAACGAAATAACGACGAAAACATGAGCAACCCTAGTAAAAAAATGCCAGTGTAAAGAAACTTAAAACAGCTTTCATAGCAAAGATTTTATTTTGATAGTTTTGCTCTACAATGCTTCGACTACAACATAATCCACTGTATCACATTAAATGCCGCAACCTAAATATGCTCCAAAGCTTTGTCAATTGTTTCAAAAAGAACTAATAATTGCTACAATAGTCACAATTGTCAGTGTCCTCCAAGATACTCTCATGTATGTTGGTTAACAAGCAATGCTTCTAACCGTTTGTTTTCCAGTAGGGAAGTAAATTATCTGTAATGACCAGGAGATCCTTAAGGGTCGCCTTACCTCAATCGTTTCGCGGAAAAAGTATTCATGATAGCGTAGTTTATAAATACGAAGCATATTGCCTGCGTGTGGTCCGTCAATTTATATCGTTGCTACTTTAATACAAATTAACACAAATTTCTATTTAAATTCTGTAATTGAATGCAATCAACTCGCATACTATAAGACCAAGAATTGCACATACCTGCATGCATAGGGAAAATTTCCAACTGTATTAATTATTTCTTGTTTCTCCCTAGATCCAGCATCGTAACAATATTTCTATATCAATCGCTGCAATTTGGACCGTCCGAGGAAAATCGAGTAAACCGTTTCACATTTTGCGAAGATAAAGTTCGTTACACTACTTTATTGGTTACCACTTGGCCGTATATTACGTTAAGTACAGATTAAACTCAGAAATTGCTACATAAATTTGACTTCGCCAGCTGTTATTACACGCTGCCAAGCCGCGAAGAGTTATGCGGTCGGAAACTGTCCAGGTTCACGGGGCAATAACCACCGAAACAACTACACGATAAATTGTTAACGGATTATACTTAACCTATCCCCATGAGAGATTTATAAGAAGTTACGAAACCTATAAACGTGTTCTGGAAACCGAGAACTAGAGATGGGAAGCAAAACCAGGACGATGATGAAAGTTTCAGTCCAATATTTAATGATATCCATGGCAAACATAAAAGGGCACTTTTGTTTGTGAGTGTTGTTTTATATGTTTGTATTTTTAATGTTTTATTTTGATGTTTTATTTACTAAAATCAGAGCAATTATTAACAGAAAAATACACAAATATGTGGGACCTTACTCGCACCTCGCACGCTATGCATTATATGTTGTGTTTGTTCGACGGAATGACAAAACATCTTCAAACTCAACATAATCTTGTGAATAAGTATATTGTGTAGTGTGTACCAAGCAAGCCGAGAAAGTGATTCTTTTCCGGGCCGAGAGAAGAGAAACGAAAGAAACAAAAGAATTCATTTTAGATAGTAAAAATATCCCACTTTGTGACAGTTACTATTGATTTGCAATTTGCAAAATAATTTTTATTATTATTATTGCTATGAGCGTATTACTGGCTATTTTCAAGTGATATTGGGGATGCCAACTAGCTAGTATTCACCCGGCCAGGTCGGTATTTCAGAGTTCCGTAGGTTGCCGGTAGAGCTATCTGAAATGCCGGTTTTGAAACAAACTAGGCGGCTTTTCACTTTTGGGTCTGGTTGGGCTGGACCGCCTCATATTGCCACATTTTGTGGCTTGTGTTTGAAAGCAGTGTTGCTAGGTTTGTGCTATTTACCACAGTTTGAGCTACTTGAAGAAAAAATTGCGGTCAGATTTTGGAAAGAAAATAGAAAAAATGGTTTATTTTAAATTGTATCACAAATGTATAATATTTACCTTTTTGGGGGATTGCATGCGGACAAAGATGAATATAATAGGGTATTAGCAAAAATATCGTAACTTTTGTGATATTTGGCCGATTTTCATCATTTTATAATGCAATTATAAACAAATTCATCAATTCAAATTCAAATTCATGTAATTCTGTCCCTAAACTGACAGTGCACCTTATGCATTTCCACTGCCGCGGTAGCTCAACTGGGACTAATTTCTGGCTGAAAATTGGAGGGTTCCTTAGTCCCAAGTTCCTTAGTTACTCTACAGGGCTTTGATACGCCCTGTGGAGTACCTAACTAAGGAACTTGTGAGATTCTCAAGTATTTTGTTATAAAGAAATATTTGTTATCAACTTGTTCTTTTTAATTCATCCCAGTACCTACACAGTTTCTTGTTAAATATCCAAAAGCAATAAAAAAAATGGTAAAACTATGTTTTGCGATGCGGGCTTCCATTTGATGCCACGTTGACTGCATGATATTATTTCTAAAAGAGACAAACACATTATTAGATATGCATGTGCATTATTCGTACACATTCTCCTTTTGTTTTAATTATGGTTAAGAAACATAAAAACTGCTTTGAGATACAGTCAGTCATTTATAACGTCGAAAACTGTACGCTTTGGTTGGTCTTTCATATAAACTAATACATATAAACCATATTCTTATATGGTTGGTCTTCCATATAAACTAAGTCCGGGTTTAGCGTCACCGGGTATAACGGCGAAGTCGCAAAAAGCGACGCGCAGGCCATGAATTTTGGGCATGTTATCGCGTCCGACTGGAGTAAAAGACTCTATTGAACTTGTGTAAGGGTCACTAATGACTAAACTACTACGTTCGGCTTTGGTATGACAAAAACTCATGTTAGTTCACGATCGCGGGGCTTGTCATTCGCCGTGTTTTTGTTTGTGCGGTTATTGTATGCAATAATATGAAATGTCTGGGTACAAAAGAAAAGTATTAACCATTCATGACAAATGTGGGATCATTAATAGATTAGAAAATGTCGCTATCATGTTGCCAAACGTAGATTTCGTTTGAAAATAACTGAACAATTTGGAATAAAAGAGCTTTATTAAACAAGTTTTGTCATTTTTGATTATAATTAATTTAGTATTTATAAAATTATAAGCCTACAATAAAACACAATGGATTTTTTCATTTAGGGAAGCTATTAAACACGTAGTTTATGAGGACCCAATAACTGATAAAGTGAACATGAAAGATAGAGTTCAAGCTGCTTTCAATGGGTTGTGTGCTAACTGAATCGGGGATGCTACCAACAATAATATGGTAAAAAGAATTGAAGCATGTTTAACGGAAAACGGCAAAGTTTTTAAACCGTTGCTGAGCCTTTTTTTAATTTACTTTACGATTTTGTTTTATTTTTAATATTGTGTTTTAATTTAAATTTTATAAATACTAAATTAATTATAATAAAAAATTACCTAAAAATATAATATTGTTTAATAAAGCTTTTATTCCAAATTGTTCAGTTGCTTTCAAACGCAATCTGTTTGGCAATGATTGCAATTTCTACTGTGATGTTTAAAACGCGATTTCAGTAGGTACAAGTACATTTTAGGTATAGAACATTGTACACTAAGTTGATCTAAAATGTTCCATAGAATTGAGAAATCTATTCATATGTTAGGGTTGCCATTTGAAAAAATCGTTTTTTTAGTACTTTTCTCAAATTCAACTTTGATCTTATAATTTGATCAGCCTGTATAACTTTTAGAAAAATGCTGTAGATGTGTCGATAATATGTTACCTTCACAGCAATTTTGCCGGACTACTTTCTCCCAACTGTCACAGGGGATAATTTTATAAGTAATTGAAAGTAACTGTGCAGCTGTCATTTTTTAATGAAAAAAATTAATATCTCAAAAATGACACACGTTAGGTATAGGGAATGTAACATAAAATTGATATAAAATTTAATGAAGATTTCAAAAATGCGATAAAATACGGTGTGTTCCATTTGAAATATAAAAGTTGACATCATTTCCGGTGTAACCGGAAGTAACCGAACACTCAAAATATGTTAGTTGAGACGATCGTGTCCAACAATATAAGGCCACAAATTTTCAATCTCTCATTTCATTTGGTTCTCCATATACTTCTAATGGCAGCTCGTCGTGGGAGACCCTATAGAACTTCCACTGTATGTATAACAAATTGTCTCTCAGATGGCTGTAATTAACGTAGCAGTATTAAAATAAACGCATAAACGCCCACTTTGCCTCCATTTTAGAACAGCGACACACAGCATAAAAAGTATTTGCAGCACACAAGTCACCCGTAATGCAATGAGCGTTCCACAGTACCACTAGTTGCCACATCAGCCACCTCCTACAACTAAAACTACAGCCTCGCTTCGTCCGCAAATTATAACCGGAGCCTGAAACACGACGCCTCCGCCACCGTTTGATCTGAGCTATGTGCGTCCCTGCGCCTCCTGGACTCCGCCATTCTTCGGTTACAAAAGGACCTGGGGCCGCCTCGGCTCGGCCCACTTAACCGCATTAGCGGATCTCTTTCATCTGGCTAAACCCTTGCCATTTAATGTCGCTTCCTGCAAGGGAATGCTCTCAGCTATGCGCCCTTCCGACCTCTCTCTACAAACGTTATAATGTTACCGGAATTATTCTCTCTGGAAGACAAACTGTAGCGCACAGCGACGTGTTCTAGGAAAATCGTGGTTATGATGGATGCACTCGGTCTGTGGAAAATGTACGTCTGGTTGGGTTGGTATATAGGTCAGCGTGCTTGTTGAACTCAAATATACAGGTGTCTGTCGGTTATTCTGCAATGCCGGTCTTTTGAGCGTTGGAAAATTGTACCTTTCAGCCTTATCGTGACCTTTTCTGGGACTGAGGAAGCCGGTCTTTCAGCCATTGTTAATTTGACTGCCAAAGAGGTTTTCAGTTCAAAAGTGCAACGACTTGGTGTAAATTTTGGCTTTATCTCTTACAATTAGGTCATGCAGCATCAGGGGCTCGACTGTTTTCACATTTTTGTAAATTTCTAGGCTATTTGAGGTGGTCGGTAGCCAGATTTGGGGTTTTCCGTACCATACGTTCTGGTTCGCTCCAGTCATATTCCTAGATTAATTGGTAAACTGGCGATTTTTGATTCATCTAGTTAAACGTTGTTCTACGTTGTTAGCATCATTTATCTCTTGCTGCACGGTTTTGCAGTGAACTAACAACATATATCGAGCGCAGTCATAAGTTATTGGACTATATTAAAAATATTGTTTGTTTTATAGTCATTCGAATAGCTTACAGTTTAACGAAACTATTTGTTATTACTTTTCCAACAAAATATGCATATGGCTATACATATATAACCAAAATAAAAATTGAATTTTATTCACGTCCTATCACGTGATTGTAAACGCTCTGTAATTGGCGCAGTCTCCAGTGACGTCACATCGTGTTATGCTTGTGCTTCTGCCGCTTGACTTTACTACGTTAATTTACAAACAATGGAAAACAACTTTGTTAAAGCGGATAGTGGTAATTTACCGAAGGTTAACGCTTTGATGGTGGGATTCTTCTTTATAAATAATCCTTATTTTTACGCTCCGGAACTAAGTCACGTGTAAAAAGTACAATAAAGCATAACTTTTTAGGTTAGGTTAGTCGAAAGCTCAAACTGTTAGATTATATCTGGATCTAAAACACGATAGATAACTTATTATAGTCTATTTTACTTATGTAAAATAATCTTCACAACAAAAAACACTTGAATTGGCCGGTATTTATTTCATTTGGGTTTCTGCGAGCCAGTCTCAACCACTTTCTTCGCAGCTTCACATCTTACGGAACGGTTTAAAAAGTTTTAAAATAGTTTATCAGGAGTTTTTATTGACGTATTTGTGCATTGTGGAACTATACACGTATATCTAGTATGGTGTGACGTCACAAGTATCACGTGATCAACGTATAATAGAAATTATCGTTTTGGCGGGACTTTTAAAAATATATTTGTAAAGAGTGAAGGAATAAACACACTAAGATGGTTTTCCAATAATAGTCAAATACCCTATTTCATTATTCTCTGATAATTACAAATAAATCGGCAGTCTAGTAATATGTCTACAAAATGTATTAATCAGACCATGTCCAGCCTCTATTTTAGTAGAATAGCATCGCAAGCAGTGGAGACCGGTGTTGATTTATGGTATTGAATCTATGTTGTGGTGTTGTGCCACCTGCTATACCGGGTGACATAGGTACTCCCGCTTATTTCTTTTTGTTTATATAGCTGGACTAATGAACTTTGGAAAAGTGTTAATAGACAAAAAATGTCATTATTTGGGATACGCTTGAGGTTAATATGACTTCCGGTTTTCCCGGAAATGACGTCATCATTGAAATTTTAAATAGTAGCCTGTATTCTTTGTGTGATATTTTCAACCAGGATGACATTCTGAACACAAAAACATATCGACCGTCAATTTTTATCACCAAGGCAACTCAAAAATAACTTTTTTGTGTATCTAGGTGGCTATGAATTGGTGAAAATAGTAGAAAATTGTCAAATAAACACTAACTAAATCGATTTCGGCTGACATTGCATTACTGGCGCCCTCTAGCGTGATTTAATTGGTTTTTGGCCACTGAGTCATTTTTTCACGGGTACCCAATGGCCACACCCTGAGTATTCGATAGGAAACATCTTTCCGATTATAATGATACCAAATACTTGATATTTTGTTGAAATTCGTAGCGTACAAATGTAGTTAGAAGCAAGGAAATCGAAAAAAATATTGAGCTAATGATGAAAGGCAGCGTACAAGTCAACCGGGAGTCATTCAAGAATATCCCAAAGAATGGCATTTTTTGTCTATTAACACTTTCCCAAATTTCATTCGTCCAGCTTTATAAACAAAAAACTCGGTAGTACCTATGCCGTGGGTCACCCGGTATGTGCAAAGAATCCTCCGGTATCTAATTTCTTTATTTTTTGCATGCGTATAACATTTATGTTTTTAGGTTGCTATTTTTAAGTAACATAAGAAACCTCTTAAGCATTCCTATGCTTTTCTTCTTATAATTACAAAATATGATCTATTGATTATAGCTCTATCATGTTCTCAAATACTTGGATCACGGAATGGAAAACCCAGCATATAAATACGTTGTTACTCTTATGTGCTGATTTTTTCCTTCAGAAGTCTAACTAGAAAACGCCAATTCGTACTCGTACAGACAGTGTACACAGATGTTGTAGAGAAATGGTTTAGAAAGATCAAGATCTAGAAACATCCTAATAACTAGGCTTACCATAATTATAAAATTCTAAACCGGGACTTTTCAAAATAACAGGCATGTGTGAATAGTTGAATTGAATACTAACAAAAAAAAACGTAACAAAAACGTAAACACACAACAACAAAGAAAAATACTGTGAAAAATAAGACGTGATAACACCGATTTTGTCACAAGAGTCATTTCGATTCTTTTTGTGGATTGTGTTTAACACTTGGATATTTCTTGAAACGTTGCCATCTGGTCACTAAAACGTTTATAGCTCAACAATTAACGCTATGTATTTATTTCATAAATTTCCGCATTTGTTTATATTACAAATTGTGTATATAAACATTGCGTAAGTTGCGGAAAGACCGACGTAAAATAAACAAGTAAAAAAATGCTTAAAAACGTTAAAATAAACATTTTGTGTACCCAGCCAACCACTGGAAGCTCTGCATAATTTCGTCATTTGGAACCGCTTCACCACCAGGTAGCATTTATGCATGAGCGAAAAATGTTAACAATTTGTGTAAATGTTATAAACAATTTTCCATTGTAAATTAACAAATTGGTTAGTTGCTTCTAAGTTACACTTAAAGATGTACATTAATAACGCAAAACAAAATGGAAATGACTGTGGTTTTCCGTGGATTGGTGAGGTTTAATACAGTGTATGCCCTCCACGAGCACGAAACACTTCCTCACACCTGCGTGGCATGCTTCGCACTAGTCTGCGAAGAGATTCTTGGGGTATGCATTCCCTTTCCTCAATCAGGGCTTGTATCAGTTCCTGTATGGTTAGTGGTGGATTAGGGCGCTTGCGAACACGTCGGTCAAGCTGATCCCACACGTGTTTAATAGGACTCAGGTCAGGACAAACACCGGCCATTCCATGAGCTGAATTCCACGGTCTTGTAAAAAGTTTCTGGTGATGCCGGCGGTATGTGGCTTTGCATTGTCCTGCATTAGGATGACATTGTGACCGACGCCCTATGCAGCAGGCACCACACGGTCGTTCAAGATGTTTTCGGTGTAATTCATGGCATTTAGTCTACCAGGAACCACAAAAAGATCAGTTCTGGTGTCTATACTGATTCCAGCCCAAACCATCACAGATCCACGACCAAACCTATCCACTTCCTGTATAGTAGCGGCTGCGAAGCGTTCACCAGGACGTCTATATACACATACTCGACCGTCGCAACGAGTTAAACGAAATCTGGACTCGTCTGTAAAGAGTACAGGCGTTCAGTGACGAAGTTGCCAATCTCTGTGATCCAGAGCAAACCTCATTCGCGCTGCTTTGTGATACCGCGTAAGGCGTGATGCGCCGACAGGTCTTCTTGGTTTCAAATTCGCTTCTTTTTATCTGTTTCTAGCAGTTTGATCAGAAATTTCTAATTTCTTAGGTTGTTTAGGAGGTCTCTTGCTGTGGCAGTACGCTGACGTAGAGAGGAAAAGACAAGAAATCGGTCTTGATTTTAAGTAGTTTCTCGATCTCGACCTTGTCTAGCTCTTCTAACATATTGGCCAGTCTCCCGAAACCGATTCCATAAACGCTGAATAACAGCGTTCACTAAGATGCCTCATTTTATTTCTAATGACGTTTCTAATAAACAAAAATTGACAGTTGAATTCATTTGTCATCTTTAGTAGGGTTTCATACGTAAATTCAAAGCATACATTTTTTCCATTTTGTTTCGCGTTATCAATTTACATTTGTAAGTGTAACTTAGAAGTAACTAAGAGTTGTAACATTATTTTAGTAATTTTCTTTAGTTAAATATATGCCCTTAAAGCAGCGTTTCCCAACCGCCGGTCCGCAGAAATATTTTACCGGTCCGCGAAAAATTTCGCCCTTATCAAGGCGGCTCAACTAATTTTCTATACTTCATAACACTTGCTATAGCTTTCACTAGATGGCACTAATACCAATCAATAGAAATGCGTGTAAAATATGCACAAAAAGTATATTCCAAATACATATCATCTTCTATTATTCTGAACTACAGTATTGTAATTGTACGATCACCAGTTTGGTGGTGGCAACATTGCTCACCTATACATACAACATAATTTATAACGATTCGTGTATGCTCTACCCAAGTAGGTATTGTGTCAGATCGTTTGTCTTTTATTTTATCGCGCTCGAACGTATTGTTATTGAATATTGTGAGTTATAGTGTGTTGTGTGGTATTTTGGAAATAAATTTTCTTTCGTAAAACTTTAAGCCGTACAAAATGGAAGTAGGTACCTAAAAAAGTCAAATAGCAAAACTTTCTTTCTTGATAGAAGCAAGGACAATATTCAGGAGAAAAGTACTAATGGTATCGAAATTATGCCAAGTACCAGTGCTTCAAGTGTAGAAGGACCACAGAAAAGGAAATGGGTCGATAGGTAACTTCTGATTATACAATACAAACAAAAAAGAGAAAAGGCAACTTTATAAGGCAATATGATAAGGAGTATTTAAAGTTCGGTTTATTGTACCCTTGGCAGCGAACTATGGCCACTGCCTTTGTGTGTAGTATGTTCAGAAATTCTTTCAGATGAAGCTATGATGCCTTTAAAACTAGCTCGTCATTTGCATTCAAAGCATAAAAATTTAACTGATAAGCCACTGGACTTTTTTGAAAGATTACACGATCAGATGAAAATTCAGAAAAGTCGAATGAAAATTATGATGACTACTATAGTAACAAGTCACTGCTTCAAGAGTAGTTGTCGTGCAAACCTTTGAACGGTACAGACGTATGTTGATCGCTCGCGAATTACCAAACGTATTGCCCAATCAATTGCTTAATAAACAAAAATAGTGTCGCGCGCGTATTATAGTGCTGACTATGAGTGAGTGCACGAGTACTAGCAATAAGTAGGACACCATGTCAACACAAGAAATTGTGATTACATCAGAAAATGAACATCTACTGTACAAGGAATTGCAAAAGGAAATATCCGCAAGAAAGCAGATAGAAGCCAAATTTAAGGACTTAGAGGAACAACTCAAAGCCCTGCAAGAGAAATTTCTGGAGCAATCTAGTAAAACAGAACCGAGTACTCCGAATAATAAGGAGTATTATACAGATGAGGAAGAATTGGCCAGAGAAACAGAATGGGTAGTGAAAAAGGCAAGGAAAAGCAAAAAGCGCAAAATGCATGAATCACTAGTAGTCTCACCCCAGCCCACAAACACAAATCAAAATAAAGAAACAAAAAAAGACAAAACGTTCTTGCCACCACCTGTCATTGTGAGCCAAGTAACAAACTACGAGTCAATGCGAAATTCTTTAAACAATAAAGAATTCAAGTACAAAGCTACGCTAATGAATTCTGGCGATATAAAACTCAACGTAGAGAAAATCGATGAATACAGGAAACTTACCGAACTGCTAAATGAACAAAAAGTAAACTGGTACACTTATGAAAACAAACAAACAAGACCAATTAAGGTCATGGTCAGGCGCCTACATCCAACCTGCAAAAATGAAGACATAGTGAAAGAACTAAAAGAAGGCGGCTATTCTATAATTGACGCCACGAATATACTAAAACGAAGCGATAAAACTCCACTACCGATGTTTATGCTTACGTTTAGTAACGAGGAAGATATTAAGAAAATCTATAATATTAAATCCATCTTAGGAATGAAGGTAGAAATAGAGGCGGTAAGAACGCCTAAACAGGTACCGCAATGCAAAAGATGTCAAGCTTTTGGACACACCCACCGATTCTGCAACAAAGAACCCCGATGCGTTAAATGCGCGGGAAAACATTTTTCGACAGAATGCAAGAAACCAAAAGAGGTACCACCAAAATGCTGGAACTGTGGAGATGCTCACCCTGCAAACTACAGAGGCTGTATGGTGGCAAAAGAAATACAACGAATCAGAGACCAGAAAGGGCTACCCAACTTACCAACCCAACCAAAAGTGGGTCAACAACAGCGTGCAGGTAACATCCCAAAATCAAAACCAATTAAAAAAACAAATACAAGCACAACATATGCTCAAGCGACAGATTCCTCAAAAAAGGACAAGCCATCAACTTCAGGTGACGCTACTATGCAGCTGCTACAAAAAATTCTAGAAAGGATGGACAAAATCGAAGAGAGATTATCTAAGCTAGAACAGTAAAAGACACACACATAAGATGACTAATGATTTACGAATCGCAACTTGGAATGCCAACGGTATACGAAACAGAAAATTGGAAATAGAAGTTTTTCTAAACACACATAAAATCGATATATGTCTTGTTTCAGAAACACACTCAACAAATCAGACATATCTAAAGCTGAAGGGATATCAGGTGTACGAAGTATGTCATCCGGATAACCAAGCTAGAGGAGGAAGTGCCGTAATAATAAAAAATAGCATAAATCACTATGAGGAGTGCCATCTCAAGAGCGCAGAAGTACAACTTACGGTCGTTGGTATAAAATCAACCAAACAGAATTTTACTGTAGGTGCGATATATTGCCCCCCAAGGTTTAATCTCAAGAAAACAGATTATAATAAATTCTTAGAACATCTCGGAGAAAGGTTTATACTGGGTGGTGATTATAACGCCAAACATACAGACTGGGGCTCCAGACTGATAACCACAAAAGGGAGAGAGCTGAGAAACGCAATCCAAGAAAGAGGATGTCGATTCCATTCCACAGGTAACCCAACCTATTGGCCTACTGACCAGGACAAAACCCCGGATCTTTTAGACTTCTTTATAACAAGAAAATTTTCGCCGAACTTCATTGATATTGAGGAGAACTTTGATCTGGACTCTGATCACTCTGCAATACTAATGACTCTAAGCGAAAGCATAATCAAAAAGGAATGTACCCCAACCTTGACCAATAAAACTACAGACTGGGTAAGCTTTAAAATAGAGCTTGAAAACACTATACAGCTAAATATCCAGCTTAAAACCAGAGATCAGCTCGACGTAGAAGCCGAGAAATTCATCAACACCATCCAGAAAGCCGCTTGGAACAACACTAAAGAAATCACCCACAGAACTATTGGAAATAATTATCCTATGGAAATTAGAGAAATGGTCAAGCAAAAAAGACAAGCTAGAAGAAGATGGCAACAGTCACGAGATCCAGCTGACAAAACCATACTTAATAATAAATCCCAACAACTTAAACGCGAAATTCAAAAACTAAAAGAGGCATCATTGGAATCCTTCTTAACCAAATTGACTCCCGATAAAGAAACAGATTACTCGCTGTGGAAAGCAGTGAGGAAATACAAGAGGCCAGTGGCCCATGTCCCACCTATAAGACGAAGAGACGGTACCTGGGCAAGAAACAATAAACAGAAGGCTGAAATTTTTGCAGAACATCTAACAGAAATCTTCCAGCCACACAACATCGAATCAGAGCCAATCACGAATGAAGATATAACCTATGATGAAGAAGCCATACAGCTAGTTACTCCAAAGGAAGTTGCCAGAGAAATCAAGACAAACCTGAATCCAAAGAAGGCACCTGGATATGATCTTATCACAGGAGAAGTTCTTAAGCAATTACCTAAGAAAGGTATTGTTATGCTGACGTACCTAATAAATGCATCGTTCAGATTAAAATACATCCCACATGTCTGGAAAGTAGCAGAAGTCATCATGATACCAAAACTAGGCAAACCACCGACCGAGGCCAAATCATATCGCCCAATATCACTGTTACCAATGATATCGAAACTCTTTGAAAAGTTGCTTCTAAAGAGAATGAAACCTATCATTGAGAGAAAAGAACTAATTCCTAATCACCAATTTGGTTTTAGAGAAAAGCATTCCACTATAGATCAAGTCCATAGAATAACAGATATCATAGAGAAAGCATTAGAAGAAAAGCTTATTTGCTCAACAATCTTTCTTGATGTGACACAAGCGTTCGATAAGGTTTGGCATGAAGGATTGATACACAAACTAAAGAGTATGCTACCTTTACAATACGTCGAGCTGCTAACATCCTATATATCTGATAGACTATTCAGAATAAAACAGATCGATGAATACTCGGAACTAAAAGAAGTCAAAGCTGGGGTACCCCAGGGTAGTGTATTGGGACCAATTCTCTATCTACTATATACAAGTGACCTTCCACAGATGGAAAATGTAACAGTGGCCACATTCGCAGATGACACGGCTCTAATGGCAGTGGGATCAACTATTGGTGAATCTACCAGGAATCTTCAACAAGCTAGTAACAAAATATACAAATGGACCAGAAAATGGAAGACCAAGCTCAACGAACTGAAATCTGTCCACATTAACTTCACAAACAAAAGAATCGAGGACATACCTCATGTCAAGATTAACGACGCCATAGTTCCATATGCGAACACTGCAAAGTATTTGGGTATGACACTGGATACAAAACTAAGGTGGAAAGAACATGTTAAGAAGAAAAGAGTAGAGCTTGGCCTCAAATACAGAGAACTGTACTGGCTTCTGGGAAGAAACTCTCAGTTGTCAGTACAGAACAAACTACAAGTCTACAACCAAGTACTAAAACCGATTTGGTTATACGGCATCCAGCTTTGGGGCTGCGCAAAAAGCTCCAATATACAAGGAATCCAGACCTTCCAAAATAAAGTACTAAGGAATATGGTTAACGCTCCTTGGTACATACGGAATAGTGACCTGCACCGTGATCTTGGTGTCCCACAAGTCATCCAAGAGATAAAAAGACTCGCCACTAAGCATGAATCTCGCCTAAGCCATCACGTCAACGTAGAGGCCCTGCAGCTACTGGACAACCAGAATCTAGTGAGAAGACTAAAAAGAACTAAACCCTTCGAACTAGTGAATCAGTGAAATGTGTAAAAAGCAGAGCACAGTGAGTGACGTGTTAGTGCTTCTTGTTTGGGACAAAGTAAATATAGGGACATCAGTGGATAGCCTATTAGAGACAAGTACCTAGTTTTAAGAATTCAGATTTAAATTGATGGTTAATCTTTTAGATTAGTTTCAATATGTTAAGCATCTTATGCTTATTAATAAAAAAAAAAAAAAAAAACTGCTTCAAGAGTCTTATTTCGCAGCTCTTCGTATACCTAACTAAAACAAAAAAACCATTCACTATTGGTTAGGAGTTAGTAAAGCTTTGCGTCTTAGATGTCGCTCAAGAAATTTTGGGTCCTCAACAAAATTTGCTACAAAATTAGAGGCTGTACCACTATCGGATACCATAACTCAGAGAAGAATTAATGACATTCAACTTGACACCGACATTGAAATACAAGTTATAGTTGTGTCAGATTTAAGTGTCCACTTTTTTAGGTTGAAAAAAGTTTAAGCATGTACAGTGTCAAAATCAATTTTATTCAGTAGTTACATAATTTACACAAGCTTTTAAAATTACGTACTTAAAAAACATTAACAAAAATGTGCACGGGCTTTTCTCCTCAAAACTCAATATCATCAATCATCAAATACGTTGAGTCGGATATCTCAGCCAATAACCGATTGACTTGAAATTGGGACAGTCTTCTCCGATACCTACATATACCAGTCCAGCAAGTTTTTTTTATGAACTTTTCTAAACTTCTTTTTGATTACAGCTATTTGGTTATAAAATTGTCGAATAAAGAGTGTTCAATTTGTGTTCAATAACATGCCAAAATGCAAAAAAAAATACTATTTGCTAACATCCTACGTACTGGACTGGGTTTTGTATCAGAGAATAGGTACATAAAATCGGTCTATGTAGTAATTTTAAATCAATCAGGTGTGAATTGGTTGAGATATCCGACCGTTTTTGAAATGCAAATGATTATAAAGCAAAAGACTATGTTATGTCAAACAGAATAGTCTAGCAGAATATTTGATTTTTGAATAAAATTGATTTTTACACTACTACTAGGTACATACTTAAACATAGGTATCATTTTTCTAACTCCAGGTGTGGTATTACCCCTTAATTGTCAGCCGGTCCGCGAAATATTTCCCCCACTTTTGCCGGACCGCAGGCGTAAAAAGGTTGAAGAACGCTGCCTTAAAGCATGCCAAATTTGATTTGCCTAGAACTATTATTTAAAAAGTTACAGGTTTCGAAAAAAGTGTATTTTTTGAGCAGTGTACAACGATTAATTTACAATTTGACATATGAAGAAAAATATATACAATTTTTGCAACAAAACTTTTACAAACAATTCTTTTGTTGCTTTTCCTCGTAATGCATGTATCTCAAAACCTACATAGATAGTCGATATATATTATTGTTATTTAGGGATTGTTCGCTACGGAATATTTTTATGGTGACAACCTCGACAATGTATCTAAAATTTTATGTACGAAATAAAGTCATGCAGCAATTTTGACAAAATTATAAGCATTAAATAAGTTATTTAAAAAAAGCGAACTCATGCAAATTGAGAGAAACAAAGAAATGTCGTATTTCATGAGGGCAGTTTTCTTGACAAAGAAAATATCACTTGAAGCCTTTATGTTTGAATTTTTACCAAACAAAAGTGTGTACAATAAATTTTGTTTAATTGTGCAATGTTACCTACTGGACTATTTAGTGACCGTTTTTTTGTGCTTCAATTTGAATATACGAAGCTAACGGAAATACTGCTGTTTCATGTCTAGAATGTACCATATAATTAAAAACATGTAAATGCTCTTAAACATAATTAACCTAATAGAATTAATCTGAAAATTTAACTAACCCAACCCCTTACAAACCCGTTTATCCATCTTTTATGTAAAACGTACACACTACAAATTTAATTCAACTACCTTCCGGTTGAACACTCAACCTAAATTAAAAATACCCCTTTTTATCTAAGCCAATATATTTTACATAGTTTCGTTTCCGTTCGCTCCGCGCTTTAACCCCGTATAATTTCGCATGAACTCGCGTGATCAAGGCGATCAAAGGTAGGTTCTGTACATACTCTGGTAAAGGAATTGAAGCACGCCAAACGACGTGCTCAAACAAACTTAAAACGACCGTGCGATAAGATCCGCTGTTAAATTAATAACAACCACTCCGGAGTAACTCGGAAAATCAGTAATGACGAGCATTCGATTAAAGTGGGGCATCTTAGATAGCGATGGCCCTACAGCAAAGGTGGAGGAGCATTTCTTCGAGTTACACCCTTTTGTTAAAGTTAATAGTCTTAATTCCCTAAGAGGTTTTTAGCCTTTATCGCTTCCATTTCGCCTAGCTGGAAGTAGTACTGTGTTTTTTAATTTAATTAGTCCATGGGGATTGTGATGGGATTGGGTTAGTTAAAACTGTAATTTTTCCGAACTGTGAAGCTCGTATGGCTGGATCCAGTAAGAAGTAGCGAGAAATCGTACAATAAATCAGTTTTACCGAATTAGATAAGTTATGAATTTGTCATTTTGAAGAGTATTAGTCATATCAAAAAAAAACTATAAAGAAATATCTTAGGTGGCAATAAACAAGATTGTTGTTGTTTCGCCACTGTGATACATGTCCTACATTTATTTTTGCTTTTCTCGGTATAACCCATATAAAATAATGGCTGATTTTAGACTAAACGTAAATTTATTTTAAAGTGCTACCATAAGTGTGAGAACGTTGTGGAAGTGCAAAGACGGTTTAGAAGGGAGTTTCAGATAGATCCCCCTACGACACACCATTACTCGCAACATAGATAAGTTTGAAAGAGACGGGACAGTTGAAGATGTCCACAAACAGCGTTCTGGAAGACCACGGACTTCCACAAGCGCCGCAAGAGAAGAAGAACTATTGGAAACTTATCGCGAAACTTCAAGAACATCAGTTCGGCAAGCGGCGCGTGAGGAAGGCATTTTAAAATCGAGTATTCATCGCATTTTGAAGCGCGCACATTGGAAGATAATTACATTCCAAGATTAATCCACGCCCTCAATAAAGATGATTATGATCGGAGAGTGGACTTTTGTGAGTGGTACCTTGCAAAATGTGCACAGAACGAACAGCTTTCACACAAGATTATTTGGAGCGATGCGGCAACATTCTTAAACGGGTCGATCAATCGCCACAATTGCAGCTACTGGGTACCAGAGAATCCTCATGTTACAGAAGAACACCATTTATATTTGCCAGGAGTTACAGTGTGGTGTGGGTTGTCAGCGCGGGGTTTAATTGGACCATTCTTTTTTGATAACACTGTGACTGGAGCTGTTTACTTGAAATTGTTGCAGGTAAATATCATGCCAAGTTTTCATAAGCAGTTTGAGGATGAAGAGGACTATTATTTTCAGCAAGATGGAGCACCTCCGCACTATCATTGTAATGTGAGAGCTTATCTCAATAAAAATCTGCCGATCAGATGGATTCGGCGCAGAGGTGCCATCGAATGGCCCCGCGCTCTCCAGACCTCACGCCACTGGATTTTTTTTTGGTGGGGACTCATCAAAGATAAGGTTTATCTGTCAAAACCGGCAACAGTCGATCAATTGAAGGCGGAAATTGATAGAAAATGCAACGAAATACCTATTGAAATGATTCGCCACGTTTGCGATTCCATTGCTTCGCGTTATCAGCAATGTTTGGATCAAAATGGGCATCAATTTGAAAATTTGCGATTATTAAGGGTGTGTGAGATTTTAGATAAACTTGTTTATGTGAGGAACTATATTTATTGAGCATTAAAACTAAAATTGTACAAGTTTTACTTGTAAATCAGTATGTTTTACCAACATTCAGATATTGGGACGAATCGAAAACACAATCATCTGGAATTGATACGACTTTGGAACCCCATAGGGTGGTTCAGTATATTGAATATATTGAAAAAATCATCTATATCTATCATTGATTACAAAAGTTATTAAACATGAAATTTGAGCAAAACGTGCAACACTGACTGATTTCAAATCGTTTTCCATGCTATATTTTGTACACCAGAAGCTATGCATCAGATCAACCAAATTGATTTCGTTTTTCGACATTTTGGTAAAACTACGCTTAATTCGATAAACCAACAACAGCGCGTCCGCCAATGTGGCAAATGTGCCTAATAGTAACAATTATGATTAATTAAGTGCATTAGTACAGTTTTTAATGATTAAATGGCAAAATTGATTAATTCAGATAAAAAATTAAATCGAAATTCATTTAAAAGACAATTAGTGTGATACATATATCTAGTGGTTTAGCGGTTATACTTAAAATTTATAACTATTTTGAAACGCTCACAACGCGATTTTATCGTTACAAACCTCTTTGTCTTTTGTGATACCTTAATTTTGTAATTCAGTTGTTTACATTTATTGTTTATATGTATGTAGGACATCAGAAAGTATCGGTCCTCAAGAACGAACAGTGTGGGAAGTAATATGTGTTATAGACATTATAGACACCAGGCTAGATATGGCTCAATAATTCTGAGAGAATAATCTAAAAAACTATTGGGGTTAGTATGCATAAACTTTGCAGGAAAACCATTACGATGTTTCCAACAGATACAATTTTTGAGTAATTAATGATATTATCGCATAACTAACAAAATTAGCCAAAAAATAACATTGCTTTTCAATTATGAGTCTTTGAACCTACTTTCCACTTTTCACAAACTATCAAAAATAGCTTTTTTTTAATAAGCATAAGATGTTTAACATATTGAAACTAATCTAAAAGATTAACCATCAATTTAAATCTGATTTCTCAAAACTAGCTACTTGTCTCTAATAGCCTCTGCACTGATGTCCTATATTTACTTTGTCCTAAATAAGAAGCACTAACACTTCACTCACTGTGCTCTGCTTTTTACACATTTCACTGATTCACTAGTTCGAAGGGTTTACTTCTTTTTAGTCTTAAATAAATAAATAAATAAATGTCTTTATTTGCCGTAAGATCTTTCAAGATATGGACAATGGTCAAAAGAAAAATACATTTTAAAAATACTCAATAAATTGTTCATGTACACACACTACACTCGTAATGCTAAAACACATACATAAAACAACAGTAAATAATCAGTCAGCATGCGGCGCAGTTAAATATTCCTCGACGGAGTAAAAAGAATGGGCAATAAGATACTGCTTAACTGCACTCTGAAACGCTATTCTTGTTTGAGAAGGTATGCCGGGTGGCAGGGCATTAAATACTTTAACTATCATATAGCTTGGCCCTGTTTCAAAGGCGGACGACGAGTGACGGGGGATCGCAAGACGAGAAGCTCCGCGAGTCACCACCGACGTCGACACATCAGAGTTTCTCGAAAAAATGGTTACGTTTCTTCTATAATAACACAACAACCGATATATGTACAGGCAAGGGAGGGTTAATATGCGATGCTCCCTAAAATGCTCTCTACACGACTCTCTAAATCCCAAATGTAGCATGCATCTTAATATTCTCTTCTGGAGCCGAAATAGGGAAAGCATATCTGATGACAAACCCCAGAGAATAATTCCATATGACAACACAGATTCCACGCATGAAAAATAATACGTTCGTATAGCTTCAACTGCAACAATATTTCTCAACTTATATATGGAGAATTACGATCTGCTTAATTTTTTAATTGTGTAGTTGACATGTACATCCCACCTCAAATTACTTTGTATATTAACACCCAGAGGAGCCTTGTCACTAGATTCTGATTGTCCAGTAGCTGCAGGGCCTCTACGTTGACGTGATGGCTTACGCAAGATTCATGCACAGTGGCGAATCTTTTTATTTCTTGGATGACTTGTGGGACACCAAGCACCGTGCAGGTCACTGTTCCGTATGTACCAAGGAGCGTTAACCATATTCCTTAGTACTTTATTTTGGAAAATCTGGATTCTTTGTATATTAGAGTTTTTCGCGCAACCCCAAAGCTGGATGCCATATAACCAAATCTGTTTTAGTACGTGGGTGCAAACTTGTGGTTTGTTCTGTACTGACAACTGAGAGTTTCTTCCCAGAAGCAAGTACAGTTATCTGTATTTGAGGCCAAGCTCTACTCTGTTCTTCTTAACGTGTTCTTTTCACCTTAGTTTAGTATCCAGAGTCATATCCAAATACTTTGTCTTCCATTTTTTGGTCCATTTATTTATTTTATTACTCGCTTGTTGAAGATTCCTAGTAGATTCCCAAATAGTTGATCCCACTGCCATTAGAGCCGTGTCATCTGCCAATGTGGCGGCTATTACATTTCCCAGCTGTGGAGGATCACTTGTACATAGTAGATAGAGAATTGGTCCCAATACACTTCCTTGGGGTACCTCACTTCTACGTATTTTAGTTCCGAGTATTCATCGATCTGTTTTATTCTGAATAGTCCATCAGATATATAGGATGTTAGCAGCTCGACGTATTGTAAAGATAGCACACTCTTTACTTTGTGTATCAATCCTTCGTGCCAAACCTTATAGAAAGCTTGTGTAACATCAAGAAAGATTGTTGAGCAAATAAGCTTTTCTTCGAATGTTTTGTCTATGATATCTGTTATTCTATGAACTTGATCTATAGTGGAATGCTTTTCTCTATAACCAAATTGGTGATTAGGAATTAGTTCCTTTCTTTCAATGATAGGTTTCATCCTCTTTAGAAGCAGCTTTTCAAAGAGCTTCGATATCATTGGTAACAGTGAGATTGGGCGATATGATTTGGCATCATTCGGTGGTTTGCTTAGTTTTGGTATCATGATAACTTCTGCTACTTTCCAGACATGGGGGATGTATTTTAATCTGAACGATGCATTTATTAGATACGTCAGCACAATAATTTCTTAGTTAATTGATTAAGAACTTCTCCTATGATAAGATCACATCCAGGTGCCTTCTTTGGATTCAGGTTTGTCTTGATTTCTCTGGCAACTTCCTTTGAAGTAACTAGCTGTATGGCTTCTTCTTCATAGGTTATACAAAAATAGCTTTAAACTACCAAAATAAACTCTGTTTCGCGACTTGTCAGTGAATAATCCGGAAACGCTCAAACGTAGTAATGCAACAACGTGTGCTGGTTCGATAGCCATGACAAGTGTACTGACTGCGGCATTTTGACGTTGAGAGCAGTGACTAGACAGGTAAATGAACAAGTGTGTGCACGGATTTTTTCCTTATGTGACCCATTCTAAATTGTGAGAACAATAAAAACAGTTAAAAAATCCTACAAAGAAAAACCATCCCACCTGTATGGCACCAAATTATTATTAACCTACAATATTAATTCAGAATGTGTACCAGAAATAGTTTTCACTAATTCTAAAGACATTAAGGAACAAATTATTTTTAGGTAGAATATTTATAAAAATTAAATATTAATTTCACAGTGACAATTTAATGTGTTTCTAATCTACAATTACTACAATTATTAATAGGGTATCAAACCAAAATGGTGAACGCAGGATATACAAGAGACTTTGCGAAATCAATTTAGAGGACACCCAAGAATTATATAAATGTTAGTCAAGTCATCAGAAAACTCTAATCAGTTTTCTTAAGTAGTAAATTAACTTTTTAATTATATTTGTTTGATTTTAATTGAAAAGAAACTAATTCAATTTAGAACATAATTTAACTTTAAAGCCGATAACTTTAAAATCAATCAGAAGTTTATAAGCCCTTACACATAAAAATAATTAAAGTCTTTTGATTTATAATTTACTTTATGACGCAAATTACGACTAAGCATTTTATTAATAAAAACGTTTATGAGTCACTAAAACATTTTATCAACTAAATCATACTTTGTTTACCACTGCTCTGCCTAAATGTTAACTACAGCTCTAGTACGATAATAAGATTTACCGTGTATTCAAGGTAATAAACCGTCGGTCGCGTACTTCTTTTTGCAGCTTTCATGGGGGTCGTAAAGAGAATTAAACTTAGAGCATATTCAGCTTCGCTGCCGACCGCGCGCGTATTTTCTGTTTTGTTTTGTTCGGTTATTTTTATTTCAGTTTCACCGCACCGCCAGCGCCTGTTGTGAGTTTCGCACGGTTACGACGAGAATTTAATAATTCAGCTGGGAATTTGCGAGAATTCTGCATGGACGCTGACCGACGTAACACGGCCGGGCTCTTATAGACGTCGCATCCCTTATAGAAATTTTATCATCGTGTCGACTTGCGAGTAGACATAAAATGACTAGAACGTCGTTAGTTTTGTTAGTTTTAGGTCACTTTGAAAACTAGAACATTCTTGTCGCAACCGTTTGCATTATGTAGTATCTAGAAATGTACAAAGTTGTACGGAAATATAGAGTTCAAGATATGAACCTTTGATGACTCCGTAATTCTTGTATTATTAATGTTGTATAATTTGTAGAACTGTGGTGAAGTTAACATTAATGTTCGATACCACTTATACCATATGAAAACTAATTATTATATCTATATATATCTAGACCAATTACCTAAAATTTGCAATATGCATATTTTGCAAATGTACCTATTACCTACTTTTTAAGAATATTATTGAGAAGATTTCATATTTGATCATATTTGCATATATTTGTCATTTTTTAAACAATTTTATAGAGTGAAACTGCAGGATTTTTCTAAAGTATACAAACATTCACATACTTGTTACATGTTTGGCCCAGAAAGTCAGCAGAACGGCAGAAGAAATTCGAAACACATTTCCAGATAATGTGGTAAATAATAATAATAAATGCCTTCATTAAGCAAAAATAAACACTACAATTCAAATAAAACAACAAACAATGAATCAGAATGCCAGGGCGAAGTCCAGGTCTACGTACATACGCAGCCTGCTCAACTTAACCCTATTAGAGGTACCTAATTACCTAATACAATAAGTGCTAGTAACTAATACACAAATATTTTCGTTTAAGTTAACACGATAAAAATAAAAAAAAATAAGTGTTTCCGTGTTCCGAAAAAAAAATTCTCTCAAAGAAAAAGAAGAAAAACTCGTGAGCACCCGATCCAGTCACTGTTTGGATAGGAGACCCGACCTCAATCGTCACCTAAATGCCGATGACGTCAGAGATCTCATGCAGGGGGGAAGGTTGTTGTACACATTTGCGATACAGTAGGAAAAACTTCTTTTATAAAATTGAGATGCATGCAATGGTGGTGTTAAACCACCTCTGTATCGCAAATTTAAATTATGCACATCAGTCCTAAACTCTAATTTGTTATAGAGGTACTGTGAGGTACTTAAAAAAAATATGTGTGCGTGGATGTGAAGCGAGATCAGTTGTCCGTTTCTAGTTACGCAGATAATTAATCAATCGCGAATAAAGTTAAACTGGTTCAAAATACACATTTTTATTTTATTCGCTAATTAGTCTCTTTATTGTGTTTTTTATCACATGTGTTCGTCTGAAACCCGTCTGCGGTTGGAAAGGCATGAAAAAAATGCGTTGTTCGTGCTAACGAAAGAGGGACCAGTAGTCGACATCACGCTACGCTCTAGCGCATTAGCGCACGGACACACATATAGCGACGCTCATAGCAGTACTGATTGCAGTGCTGATAGCGGCACTGGTAGCGCAGCGTTTGAATACACAGGTACTTATGGCAATAAACACACATCAGCGGAATGAGCACCGCTAGCAGCACCGCTCGAAGCGCCCGCCCATGGCCATAAGCACCTGTGTATTCAAACGCTGCGCTACCAGCGTAGCTATCAGCACTTCTATGAGCGTCGCTAATTGTGTGTCCGTGCCCTTACGGTGTTGCCGCATACAGTGGCACAAACAAATGTCCGCATGATAGCAGTTTATAAACTTTTTTGTATAAAATATAATTACAAAGTCATATAATAGTCCGGGACAATTACTACGCTTATATTAACTTCACTTATTGCTTGTTTGTTTGTCTGTTTGGCTGTTTGTCTGTTTACCTACAAATCTTGTAATGGATATTATTTCTACTTCCCCGTGACCAATTGAATTAAAATTTTATATGTGGACAGATTTCCGGTGATAATACAAGAAGCATAATAAAAAAATTTCTATACTTTTCCACAATTTGAAAAAAATTTCAAAATTTGGAAAATTTGTCCGAAAATTTGTCCAAATGACTTGAAATATTGCCTGTGGACGCATTTCCGGTGACAATGACAAGAATCAACAAAAAAATTTGGAAGGAAATTTTAGAAAATTTATCCAATCGAGTTGAAATTTTGTATGTGGACAGATTTCCGACGACAATGCTCGAAAAAAATAAAATTAATAAAAAAATGGAAAATTTTAAGAAAAATTTAAAAAAATTGTAATTTTGTTTATAATGCGTAGTTTCTAAAAAATGCTAAAAAAATGCTAAAAAAATAATTTGATACTATCTGATTTATTTGTATTATATATATATATATATATATATATACGTCTATATATATATATATATATACGTCTACAGATTGAATGCAAATTTGGATTTTTAACTGACATAAGTGTTGAAATCAGACAGCTGCATAATTATGTTACAGGAAATAGGATGAGAAATGTTGCAAATTCACGTTAATTTATTATGGTTGCCAGATTGCATTTGGTGCCATTTTGAATTCAAAACATCTAACATTAGATATTTCTGTTTTCTTCTGAATCCGACAGTTAATTACATGTTTAGTCGCGATATTGTATCCGCTATTTTGAATTTTATACATCAGATAACAGATTTGGAATCCGTAACCCTCATATATCACTAATTTAATTTGTTGTATAAATCCGACACTACTACATGTTTGGTCGCCATATTAGATCTGCCATTTTGAATATAAAATTGTAAATAAGATTTGGAATCAGATACTCGAGAGATGAAGATACATAGTTTACACTATATTGTAGCCCCAGGCCAATGGCGCTATAGATTAAAAAACCTATAAAACCCAAACGGGGTACTAAAAATCCTGAAGCGGGAGTTATTAACTTTTAATCTTTGCAAAAGTTTGAACCGCCATGAAATAAAAAACAAATTACGGGATATGTTAAACAATGTGGGGTTCCTGCTTTTGACAACTATCGCAAATACAATGCAAAAAACAGAAGTTTTTCACCCTACAAACAATTTATTGTCGGATCACCGACAATCATTTTTGGTGGAAAATTTGGAAAAACAATTAATAATTGCCATTTTCTGTAATAAAGAATGTAAGAGGTTTCCATTATTTTTTTTACCTTGGCCGAAATAAAGAAATTAGGTCCACTAAATGTTCAACATATATGTGTGCATATTTAGTAAGATTAAGTGCATATAATTTTCAAAATAAAAGCTTATATCTACGCATATATATCTGCAGTTTAGCGCATATAATTCATAGCGTACTTATTAGTACGGTCTTGTTGCATGTAATAGTATATTACATTACAAGAGCTGTAACTAGCATATTACGTACGAGTGGAAACTTAACATACGAGCCGCGAAGGGGCGAGTTTTGTTACTTTTCACGAGCACGTAATATGCGTTACAGCACGAGTATTGTACATAATTTTACCTACGACCGACAATTACAGATCCAATCACTTACTTTAAATAAAGAAGAAAAATTGCGAAAGAAGATGTACAATATGTACATTAGGGTGGTTCAAAAATGCATTGCAAAAATTTTTGTGATGATAGAAAGCAACGATCCCCCCAAATCGTTTCCAAATCCAAAAAAAGCGGACACGTATTCTTTTTTCTTCGAAATTTTGATTCTTAATGGTGCCTGTCGAGGCCTCAAATTTACATAAGAAAATGCATGGGAAAAAGACATTTTTTGGTATTTTTCGAATAATTGTTCGGGGTTTGAAAAAACTTAAGATTAAAGTTATAGGACTTGGAGAGGACTTTCCAATGAAGAATTTGAGGTATTATACATATGGCTTTGACGCCCCCAACCCACCCCCACAGTGCCGTGAAAACTACCATTAAATGAAAAATGTACATTCTTCAGAAAATTTACCCTTCTAATCACTTCATTCTCTTTTTTTCTCATAGAAATCATTACTATAAGTCTAGTTGAACATTTGTCAGGTAATTTCCATTTGTTTAAATAATTCGCTTTTCTCGAAACTCCGTCGGACATCTGTTTTCTGAGTTCGAAATGGCAGTTTATTATCTTAGAGTGACATTATTCATTAAACAAATTCTTCCTATTGTTTAAACCATCAATTATTATTAATTTTCAACTGTTATTCTAATTATGGTAAAAGTCATCTTTTTTGTGAAATTAACTTATAAATTTTATGTTCGAGGTATCTTGCCTATGTTATTAGCTAATAAACCCAAATTTGCTTAAACAAATTCCATTTGTTTAAACATTTTTTTTGCAATTCTCCTAACATTCATTTTTTTAGATCGGTCTGATCAACTGTTATTGTCAAGTGACATCAGTTATATTTTGGGATAAATTCCATTGTTTAAATAATAAAATAATAAAATATTATTCAAATGCATAATGGTGATATTAATTATCAAATACATTAATGGTGAAATTTATAAGTTAATTTCTCAAAATAGCTGAATTCTCTACCATAATTAGAAAAAAGTTGAAAATGAATAATAATTTATTGTTTAAACAATAGGAGGAGTTTTTTTTAAGAATAATGTCACTCTAAAATAATAAACTGCCATTTCGAACTCAGAAAACAGAATTCAGACGGATTTTCGAGAAAAACGGATTATTTAAACACATAAAATTTGTTTAAACAAATGGAAATTAACTGACAAATGTTTATAAACATCCCACTAGACTTATAATAATAATTTCTATGAGAAAAAAGAGAATGAAATAATTAGAAGGGTCAATTTTCTGAAGAATCTACATTTTTTCATTTAATGGTAGTTTTCAGGGCACTGTGGGGGTGGGTTGGAGGCGTCAAAGTCATATGTATAATACCTCAAATTCTTCATTGGAAAGTCCTCTACAAGTCCTATAACTTTAGTGTTAAGGCTTCCCAAACTCCGAATAATTATTCAAAAAATACCAAAAAATGTCTTTTTCCCATGCATTTTCTTATGTAAATTTGAGGCCTCGACAGGCACTATTAAGAATCAAAATTTCGAAAAAAGAAAAAATACGTGTCCGCTTCTTTTGGATTTGGAAACGATTTGGGGGGATCGTTGCTTTCTAAATAAAAATAGCCAATTTGAACCACCCTAATGTACATATTAGGTTAGGTTAGTATATTGACAGTTCAACAAAAATGTATTTTATCTATTGCTAGTTATTCGCGTGACATCTGTTTCAACTGCATTTGAACTGTTGTGACAAGAGGGAAACTATAATATAAATAGGAAAATATGGATCTACAGTTGCGTTGTGATGACGTTATGTCGTGGGTTAAAAACACAAAAGCACAACCTAAAGCACATGTTTGTTATAAGCGATATACGAGTGAAGCAGTCCGTGACGTAAGCGAATTTTCTACATACGGTTGTAGGTAAACTTCTTTATAAATACCCATTTAGGTTGTATCAAAAATGGTGGTCACAATGTTATTCCATTTGCAAGCGTCGGTTCACAAAAGTTACAAACATTTTCCTAATTGCAATTGCCATTAAATTCAGTCAAAATCCTCCACTATATTTTACTTACAAAAAGTGACGTCCGGGTGTTTCTATGATAAGAGGTAGCATGTTTGATGATTTTTGGCAAAACATATAAATTGTTCATTTTAAGCTTATTTCAAACTTCATTATTGTAACAGTTAGTATTACTATGTCAGCAAGAATGCAAAACAAAATATTATTTTAATTCCCCCCTTTTTTTTGAAGACAAATACACCAGTAAATACATTGAAGAAGATATAGACATGTTTTACTGGGTAGGAATTGGTGAAATAAAATATAATTCATTATTAAAAATCAACACGGTTTAGCAAATTTGCTTAATCATTAATCTTATTTAATTTTTCTTTATTGTTTCATTTTGTTTTTAATTTATTTTTTTTTTATTTAGTAGGTGTATGTATTATATGTAGCACCCATAGTCACTTTGTATGTCCTCGGACTATATACGAGACAGGAAACATATGTCAGAGAAAGGACTTGGATTTTCAAGAAATAATGTTCATATGGGATCTAATCATTTAGCAGGTTTATTTCTAAAGCCCGGGCCACACTAACGCCTAACATGTAATGTCTAACGCGTAATGTTCAACTTTTACGTATGATAAAGTAAAAATATGAAGTAAGATTTTAATTAACTCCACTATTTTCTTCCACCATAAAAAAAATCATTAAATTTAACTAGTAGAACATTAGAAAATTAACTGATTTTTGTATGCATTTCTATACTATTACTCATGCAAGAATTGTGCGAGGTAACTAGGTCAAAACAATTCTGGCGAAGTAGTAGTAGTGGAAGTAGAGTCAGAATTGTAGACATCAAACTGGAAGTGCGGGGAATCCAAGTTTAGTGTGCTGCGGGCGCAAGGAGTGACGTCGAGGCCGGAGCTTATTTACCGGGATAAAAACCATCCCGAACAAGTACGCCAATCTAATTTCCATCCAAGTCTTCCCAAATTACAACGGCTGACATCTGCAGGTATAATCTGAAAGGAGCGGCTTCCTCGGCTTCCGCCTCCGGCCCACAACTTCGGAAAATTACGTATGGAGTTTGAAAGTTCATTGTTTTCATCCGTCCCACAACTCCTTCAGGATCTCCGCACAAACCCCCTCAGCTTATTTTGCTAGGATCTACATAAACACATCAAACAATTAAACTTTACTGTTGTAAGCCATCAATAGAAACTTTGTGCAAGGAATTGTTTTTTGTTTTGTTTTTTTGAATAAACATCCTGTTGAAGATAAACATATTATTTGTAAATTAAGTTATTGTTATATATGAACGTGTTATTGTTACACAGTAATTCCATCATTATCGTTACTATCTTATGATATGAGATACGAAGTTTTGCTTTATTAGTGTTTTTATTTTTTACTAAAATATGTTGGTAATAAAAATTGCAGAATCAATAGAGAATCCAATATCTGGTTGTTAAAATTAAAAATCTATAGAATTTTGATGTCATTTCCAGTATATCATAGATAGAATATTAAACAGTTCTAATAATTAAGTTTTTTGTCTGAAACATTTTATCAACTAAATAGTTTTTGAATTACTCTCATATTTGAACTCTTGAAACGTTCTATGACATTAAAAATGTGGTCCAGCCGCTGGATAATAAATAAATCGAATTTATTTATTTCAATTTTATTACTTCTGTAGTATTTGGGTGGTTTGGAGCACTTTATGCCAGCCGGTCTGAACCTGTCAGTTTCCTTGTACAACCTAAACAATCGACAACAATATATCGTCATTTCTCTGTACCACCACTCATAAAAAATCTACAAGTCCAAACATAGCAGCTAGATATCTAAAATTCTAAATTTGGAATAATCGCAATTCAACAAAGAAATATTTATTAAATTCTCTTACACTTTAGAGTAATAATCAACATTTCAAAATTTCTACCTCGACAACTGTTAAGAAACAAGGAATAATCAGTAATCACTTTCCACGTTTTTCAATAATAAGTTAAATATATATTCGAGAATATAGGTTTCAATACTTTTCTTAGGTTTTACAGATTTATCGAAAACACATACCGGGGATTGCTATTTTTTTCAAATCCAACCAATTAACGTTGAATTCTGTAAAATGAGCTTTAAACTGCGTAGCCATTTACATTGGACAGACGGGTAGATCGTTGGCGAGGCGACTCAACGAACACAATAGTCAAATTACATCCAATTTATGCCAACACAAAATTCAAACTGGTCATAACATTAATTACTGCAATGCTAAACTACTTCACGAATGTCAAAAGGGCTACCGTTTAAATCTGCTTGAACAATTGCAAATACAACGTCACGGGAAATCTCCCCACAACACTTTACTAACCGACCAGACTAAATTTACCTACAAGCCTGTTTTTACCTTTCTCCAATTTTATTAAGCCACGTCTTCGTTTATTTACTAGTCAAATTACTTTATATTGTTTATTTCTACTGTCAGCTAGTTCTATATTTCGACTATTCTGTTCCGGCTATGTTTTGCACATGCGCTATTTATAACTGTCTTGCATCGCTGCAGTGTTAATATTGTTCCTCTACATCTGACCGGCGAGCACGAATGTTTTAATAATTTATTCTCTTGCACACATGTAACTTATATGTTTATTCCGTTATTGTGAGACGCATTGTGGCGTTTTTTGTTCGTATTGTTGTCGTTTCTATGACGACCTGTTTATTTATTGTGTTTATTTATTGCGATTTGTAACCGTAAGTTTTTTGACAGATCTTTACCTCGTGCCAGGCTGATCGTAGTGTTCATGGATATTGTTTTTTTACATGAATGTTTTCATAAGTTCTCAAAGCTTTTTCCACTTACATCCTGATGTTTGATTTTACTGTTTGACGTGAGTTTGTGCTTGATTAGTTTTTGTTCTCGTTTTCTTATCTTTTGTTTTTAGTATTATGCTACTGAAGATGACAGACATGTCGAAACTGGTATAGTAAACTATATTCCTTCGCAAAGACAAGAGGCCTTTTATTTTCCTTTAAATATGAATACTTTGGTAAAATTCCGAGTACTACTTCTCGTAACAGATTTAAAATTATTAAATATTTGAATGGATTAGAACGATTTATGGTATTCACTAGTAATACTTTCACATGATATGTGATGTGTAGAAATAAATCGAATTTATTCATTTAAATATGATTACTTCTCCGAGAAACAACTTCTCGGAACAGGTTTAATATTAAATATTTGAATGGATTGGAACGATTCATGATTTTAACTAACAATATTTTCAAATTGCATGTGTAGAAATAAATCGAATTTATTCATTTAAATTTTATTAGTTTACTGAAATCGTTGCTTTCTCGAAACAACTCTTTTGATATGAATAGTCATCATTCATATCAAAAGAGTTGTTCCGAGAAAGCAACGATTTCAGTAAACTAATAAATACGAATTCGTATTAAATTGAATTTAATACGAATTAAATTGTGTTACAAAAGAAAGAACACTCGGTATACTTGTCACGAGATAGTGTGGTTTTTAGGTCTGGAGGTGGATTCTGTAAATGTGATTTTACGGCCGAAATGTTCACTCTTACTCCACCTATTTCTATTCGTATATGTATGTGATTTCCATTCCTCTATAATGCAGATTAGAAATGGGTGGGGCAAGGTGATATTTTTTCCCTAAATTCACGTTTACAAAATCCAACTGGTGGTCTCATTTTGAAGTTTATTGTAAACATTTTTCATTCGCATTCCATGTTTTTAATGGATTTACAAATTTTCGATGTATAAAATATAGATAGATAGTCCGATAGATAACCGATTTTGACCAATATCCTTGGCGCCCACTTGCTCTTGTGTGATTTAATTGATTTTTCTTTTTCTCATCCTTTCTTTCTCACCCTTTGAGAATGAATTTAGAAAAGGCGTTTTTCAAATTGCAAAGAATCAACATTAACCAACAATTATGAACAAATAAATATTAACGAATAACAAGAAATTAACCAATAAATCATATTAATAACCGAAAACACATGGCAATAGCAAGAAATATTAAGCAATAATAAGAAACTATAACGGTATACGAAATACAGAGATCACAACTGTCAATGTTAGCGAAATCATCACCGGGTATATTGTTTTCTTACAAAGAATTACGAACGAATACTAAATTTCAAACAAAAGAGAAACAACAGCCGTAAAAGTAAGCAGTACCATGTAAACAAATACATTGCTTCTGTGCCATTTTTTAAATATAAATTTTGAAGTAGCTAAGCCCGACTTACACACTGACTAGTGACTATCATAAACCGGAACAATTCCAACCCCCAAAAAACAGCAAATTCAACTGCCCGTTAGTTTTTCATCGTTAATAGAGTCATGCAGGACTGTACGCGGTAATATTAATGATGCCGGTGTTGACCGATAGGTGGCGTCTATTTTTGGAGGTAGTTGACTTCACTCTGCTAGTAGGTACGTGGTAACGGGTTATTCGGGTTGAATGATTAATCGAGCAACTCTCTCTCAGATGATCCAATCTACTCTCATTTTGGGAGTAACGCTATTACCCCGTTCACTATCGCAGTATAATCACATTACCGGCGGTCCGGGCTAAAACATCCCTCTGGCATGTCACGTCCACCCATTAGACGGCATTTGTAACGGTCGTGACGGCGTCCGCTTTTTTTTGGCGTTGCTAGTTTTGTTTTGTTCTCTGCGTGGTGCTGGCGTGGTGTAGTATGAACGTCACCTGAATTCCATTACAGTCATTTCTTTGACGGCTGCTTTGGTCGATGTAAATGAAGTGTCAAAAGTCCCACATTGATAACATGCGGGCTAGATAGGAAGAATTTAGAATACTCATTATTTTTTTTCCTAAATTTGCTGGTTACAATTTTGAAAACCAGTGGGAACCAATCTTTTATAAAAAAAAAATCAATCAGAAGCAGAACTCGGAAAAATTATGGTGGTATCCATGGGCGTATCCAGGTGGGGGGCAAAAGACGAATAATATTTTATTATTTAAACAATGGAAATCATCCCAAAATATAAATGATGTCACTTAAGAATAAAAGTTGGCCAGACCGATCTAAAAAAAATAAATTTTAGGTGAATTGCAAAAAAGATTTTAAACCAATTGAATTTGTTTGAACAAATGTGGGTGTATTAGATAATATAGGCAAGATATCTCGAAAATGAAATTTATAAGTTAATTTCACAAAAAAGCCGTATTTTCTACCATAATTAGAAAAAGGTGGAAAATTAATAATAATTGATTGGTTAAACAATAAGAAGAAATTTTTTTTAATGAATAATGTCACTCTAAAATAATAATTTGCCATTTCGACGTCAGACAACAGAATTCAGATCGATTTTCGAGAAAAGCGAATTATTTAAACAAATAGAATTTGTTTAAACAAATGGAAATTAACTGACACATGTTTACAAACATTCCACTAGACTTACAGTAATGATTTCTATGAGAAAAAAGAGACTGAAATCATGAGTAGGTTAAATTTTCTGAAGAATGTACATTTTTCATTTAAGGGTAGTTTTCAGGGCACTGTGAGGGTGGGTTGGTAGCGTCAAATCCATATGTATAATATGTCAAATTCTTCTTTAAAAAGTCCTCTACAGCAATCTTAAGTCTTCCCATACCCCGAACAATTATTCGAAAAATGCCAAAACATGTCTTCTTCCCATGCATTTCATGGAAATTTAAGGCCTCGACTGGCACCAATAAGTATCAAAAATTAAAAAAAAAAAACACGTGCTCACTTTTTTTGGATTTTTGCAAACGATTTGGGGAGATCGTTGTTCTATCATCACAAATATTTTTGCAATGCGTTTATGAACCACCCTAACGGACACTCTTCCCCCATACAGGAAGTTAAATTTAGAAAACTGCGAAAATTTCAGAATTTGAGACAACCAATAAAAGACCGTTTAAAGATAGGAATTATTTTGCTTAAAAGAATTCGAAAAATCGGGTTTTTGAACGTTTGGAATTTGCATTGTAAAAGCAATAGATAATGCTAATAAATGAATATAGAAATTATCAAGAGAAATAAAAATGTACTCTAACTGAAAATATGAAATCATGCATTATGTGCACACTTTTACATTAATTTACTTCATTCGGTAACTTTCACTTAAAAAGCACACACCAAATGGTTAGCTTACTTCATAGTTTTCTTCATTTCTTTGCAATTCACAAATCAGCTGTTACACACTAACAAGAGAAGATGGAGTTGCTTCAAAATAAGAAGAGGATGTCATGTGGTGTCCGGCCAATGTATTCTAACGCAGAGGTAGTGGTGGGGTACCCTCTTCTTATTTTGAAACATATCTACAAAGACACGCTAAGATTTGAAATAACTAGACAACTAAACACATCCAGTGTTGCCAGAACACTAGTTAAAAACTAATATTACTACTACTACTAATATTTTCAGGAAAAATCACTATAAAAGTAAGCCTGTTTAGCATGTTTAGAAAGTAATAGGCTTGAACACGCAATATTACAGGGCGTTTGGTTACAAAAATTATTATTATATTACTATTGTTCTTGCATTTTATAGTAACATACCTGGCTTACATACATATGTTACTAAGTTATGACGTCATTGGACACTTTTTTAAATCGCAACCCCATTTTTGTATGTAACGGAAATATTTTATGGCCTTACAATATATTTTCGAGAAAAGGACAATTAAAAATTATAAATTATAGAACGTTTTAGGTAGAATTATTTACCGTAAAATATTCGATAAAATGAGGGTCAAAATGTCAAAAGGAAACGCGATTTTGTTGATGTTTACAAACTTTTACTAGCTAAACCCATGGTCTTAGAAACCTTAAAACGGTCTCATAGTAAAACATATTCTTTGCATTTTTTCCTGAAATCCTGAAAGCTTGTTCATAAATGTTTTTTAAGCATTATTATTAAGCATTTTTCTAATGATGTGCAGACCCCTCTATAAAGGAAACAACAAAACACTCAATAACCTTCAGCGCAAATAAATCAAACAAAAGCGCCAATTTGCTTTCTATGAACACAAAAGCTTTTCAAACTTCAAATAAATCAAATTTTCAACTGTCCTATCTCAAATATGTTTAAAACAAGTCTTGGGTTTCAGATATTTTGTCATGTTTCCATACTTAGCGTGCTCACTGAATAGTTAATCTGCGAGACGATATAAAAAAAATACTGTATCCAAACCTGGAAATGTGTCATAAATACCGGGTGGTCTCTTTAACTTGAGACTCCTAAATATCTCGAGAAATATGCATGGTACGACAATCTTAAATAAACTTGTAAGACGCAAAGGAGGAAATGACATGGCGATATCAGTTTCATTGCAGATGGCGCTGCCATCGGTGAAAATGAGGTTGACTTCATTTTTTTAAATGGGAATACCCAAAATGTTTATAAAATTATGATTTTACGGTAAATAAGAACAATATTTTGTCTGAAATTTTTTTTTTTGAATCTATCAAAAGTTATTGACGATGGAAGTTTGCGGCGTCTGCGGTAGTTACGACCGCTGCCACTGCATGGTATGCGCTCGCCGTCTGGCAGTCAAAGCGACGACTGAGTAGACACTCACGGTAGAACGTAGGAAGGTATCTGCATAACGGGGACACGTTTTGGTACCTCGTGCGTTGCCCCGTCATGCGCATAGGGTTTGTTTACGCACGAAAGAAATGCATCGTACGAAAAAAAAAATTCAGACAAAAGATTTTTCTTATTTAGCGTAAAATATTAATTTGATAAAAAATTTGGGTATTCCCATTTAAAAAAATCTATTTAGCCTCATTTTCACCGATCGCAGCGCCATCTGCAATGAAACTAATATCGTCATCTCATTTTCTTCCTTGAGTTCTACAAGTTTATTTAAGACACTTTTGTCGTACCATGCATATTTCTCGAGATATGTA
Organism: Aphodius sticticus; assembly: GCA_963966075.1. NCBI lineage: Eukaryota > Metazoa > Arthropoda > Insecta > Coleoptera > Scarabaeidae > Aphodius > Aphodius sticticus. The sequence goes on from OZ014507.1 coordinate 16,172,261, forward strand.
GGAATCTCAAGTTAAAAAGAGCACCCGGTATAAATATTTCTTTTAATAATTTCTCTGATTTTGCATTTATGGCATTTATGGGACTGCACCACTCACAAACAAAACTACCCTTTTATTTTTCCTGGATATCATCAAATATTGGATGCAAACTTTCATAAATTATTGGAAAAAAAATATATGTTAACGTAGCGTACAGCGTTAACTTAATCTGATACCTGTCATTTTAATAAATAAGGGTTATACGCAATGTTTGGTGGTAAAATTCGCTTTTACGACACAACAACACAATAATTAACATGAATGTTCGTCTTTACTTCATTCATTATAATTAAATGACATTTGCAAATGTAACATCTACGTAATGTAGATTTATCAGGAATATGTAGATTTGTATATTTTGCAAAAAAAATCTAAAAACGGTATTTTGCCTGTTTGTGCTGCAGGCAAACGATCACGAAATTGAAGTTGTTAACGAAATAGTAATTAACGATTAATCGTAAACTATTAATAAATAAACATTTCTTAAAAGACTGGATTTTCAAATTATTAATATTTAAACTACAAACATTATTTAATACTAACAACGTCAGCTAGACTAAATAAACCCTCTAATTCTCCACAAAATAACGTATTTGCGCAAAAATGTGTTCGGTAACATGCTCGATGCTAAAAGCAAAAAATCGCTCTCGGTGGCTATCGATCGGCGGCTGCTCTAATGCACGTTCAACGTTTGCAACTTTTATTGGCAATGCAGATTTTATTGAATTTTAAGCAGGGCCGTTCAATATTACACTATGGCGGTATAACGTGCAGCTATGCTGTTATTTTTTTGTTGGTTCGCTCAATCACCTTTTAAATATGCGTGCGCTAAATCTCGGTACATCAACAACATTGTCGTGTGTTCACTGGAAAGAATAAATGTTCGTTTGAATGATCCTGTTATAGCAATTATGTTATCGAATTGTTAATATTTTTGATCTTGAAGATCTTTGGATATAAGGATAGAATTGTACGCATATACGTACGATGTATTTGAAACTCAGTTTTCACAAAGCAATACTAGAAAACATCTGAAAGTAAGGTAACACATTAAATAATGTAAAATGAGTAAAACATTGAGGTTGCTTGGATCTTTCGAAAGTAAACGTAATGTAAACGATCTTGCCTGCACAAATCTGAACGCATTCTCAAAATCAAGAATAAGTTAAATTCAATAATATGAAAAAATAAGTTTTGGTTACGTTTTACCACAATAAATTTACATACTACAGTTATTATTATTAGCTTAATGTAAAGAAAACTTTTTAAAAAACTTTAAAAACTTTTGATTCTACTTATCAGAGCATTTTAAATATTTCCATATAAGTAATTTGTGACTATCCTGGCCAAGAAAGGACAAAATCGGACAAGTAAACCCTTTTGCGTTTTTCGTACAGTCTGAATGGGAAAGTGGAAATTCCAAATTGTGTCTCGTGGTTGAGAAACAAAACTGTATTTTTGTATATTTTGCATGTTTTAATCACTGCTCTTCCCAAAATCTTTTTAGAAGTTTCTACTTCCGTATTCAGATTCTACAGAAAAAAGCATACCAGAAACAGTTAGCACTTGTTAGATTTTGTTCATTGTTGACCAGGATAGTCAACTAGCTTAGGTTATTGTATTTTTGACAATATAAGTATTTGCAAATATATGAAATCCTTTAATTTCAAGACAAAGTTAATTGATTATTTCTTTATAATAAGTTAATAATAATGTGTTCATCGACCTCAAATTTCACAAGCATTAAATATGGACATAAAGGAACAAATTTAGACGGTCGTACAGAAAAGCAAAATTAAGGTTGAAAAATATGGGCCACCCCCATCAACATTTACAAAAAAAAACACATTTCCTTCATATTTCATGTGGCAGTGCTCTCGATTGTGCTTTGTTGTTTGCTTTTCTGCCAATTTCCTTTCGATATTGGCTGAATAACTTATTTCCTCTTCCATTTCCTTCAGTTCTTGTATATTGATTTAGTGTCGTATTATTTCTTGGATTGGTAGTATGCACCATTATTATTCACTGTTACTCTCCACGAAAGTTTTCATTAGACAAAAAAATCCTTACTATTCATTTCTCAATAAACGTCATTACTTTATCATACGCAGTATGTAAAGTATTGTAATAGTGCCAAAAATTTTTTTTGAGATTTTAGCGGAAATGTCTTTTTGGGTCCCCTGAACATTTTCGACCAAGGTACAAAAAATGTCTGTGTGTGTGTGTGTGTGTGTATGTGTGCGTGTGTGTGTACCCGTTTTTTGTGGCGACGATTCCGGAGAAACTACTAAAGGTATCGGGACGAAACTTCATATTTAGAAGTTTCATAACCAAACTTAGAGCTGAAAAGCTTTCCTTGAAAAGGAACTGGAGGTTTAGTCTTAGAATTTTTGAAAGATTTTGCAAATAAGCCGCCATTTCTGGAATTTCGTCGAAATAATAAATTAAAGATGAGGAAATTCTGAATAATTTATGACTATGACATTTTTAGGTACAGGCAATAATTTAGCTGCATGAGCAAATTCTATTTCATCGAGATCGGTCGTACTGCATTAAAACTAGTAGCCAGGATTTGTCAGATTTTTTATTCTAATGACAGTAAGTAGTGTCAAACGCTAATGTTTTGACAATAATTTCTGTCAATATAAGCTGCGTTCAGATATTGTAATTTAGCTGCATGAGCAAATTCTATTTCATCGAGATCGGTCGTACTGCATTAAAACTAGTAGCCAGGATTTGTCAGATTTTTTATTCTAATGACAGTAAGTAGTGTCAAACGCTAATGTTTTGACAATAATTTCTGTCAATATAAGCTGCGTTCAGATATTGTATTACACTTTTTACACCCAATAACACGTAAGTGTCATTTGGACGGTGTACCCTGTGTCAACGGAGTATAATATCCGAACGCAGCTTTAATCGACATATCTGTCTAGTTCTACTAGTATTTTAATGAAGACATGGCTGATCTCGATCAAATAGAATCTCATGCAGCTAAACTATTAATTTTATATATAGTATAATAAAGTCATGTGCCTGGCCACATCAGATTTCTTTTGTCTGAATCGGAAGTCAGAATCGGAAAGTGGAAATTCCAAATTGTGTCCCGTGTTTGTGAAACAAAACTGCATTTTTGTATATTTTGCATGTTTTCAGCACTTCTTTTCCCAAAATCTTTCTGGAAATTTCTACCTCCGTATACAGATTCTACAGAAAAAAAGCATACCAGAAACAGTTATCACTTGTAAGATTTTGTTCATTGTTGGTCTGGGTAGTTAACTAGCTTAGTTTAATGTATTGTTGACAATATAAGTACTTGCAAAAATATATGAAATGCTTTAATTTCAAGACGAAGTTGATTATTTCTTTATAATAAGTTAATAATAATGTATTCATCGCCCTCAAATTTCACAGGTTTTAAATATGGATATACAGGAAGAAATTTAGAGGGTCTTACAGAAAAACAAAATAAAGGTTGAAAAATATGGACCACCCTCATAAACATATACAAAAAAAGCACATTTCCTTCATATTTCATGTGGCAGTGCTCTCGATTGTGCTTTGTCGTTTGCTTTTCTGCCAATTTTCTTTCGATATTGGCTACATAACTTATTTCCTCTTCCATTTCCTTCAGTTCTTGTATATTGATTTAGTGTCGTATTATTTCTTGAATTGGTAATAACTAATTCCTAACCCATCGTTAATATACACCATTAATATACAGTTACTATTCACGAAACTTTTTATTATACAAAAAAAATCCTTATAAAAATCCATTTCTCAACAAACGCTTATTTTTTAAAAGTTGGCGGTTGGTCTAGAACCAGAAATGCATTTCGAATTTCCGCTAAATTTTGCCAATTTATTCACCAATCCGCAGCTAAGGATCGCCTCCACTTATGCTAGTTTTGCCCGGTCAAGATTAGGACAATTACTAGTATTAACAATAACAACAAAAAACATTAAAACAGGTTGGACCTGTGCACTGTGAACCTAGAGAAATGATATGATAGTGCCAGGCTAGCCGGTCAATTAAACTGCCAGCTATAAGTACCCTTTTTTATCCGATTTTGGGCATTTATATACCAGTCGACAGTTTTGGGTTGGCTGCACTTGTGATAGTTTTCCCAGACCAAGATTACTGAAATTAGTTGATTATAAAATTAAACAGTTTTAACTTTCCAATTCCTCCTTGTTACTACATATTATATCTTGTTGCCATTAATTTCAATTTAACCCCCAATTTTGTTCTATATCATTTACCTCACCACAACCTTCGTATTCCACTAATAATTCATCATTTTATTATACCAAAACAACCGGTAATGTCACAAAATCTGTTGGTCCGGCTGCTCAAAATGATATAAATAATAAAAATGTGCAGTACGACGTAAAAGATGCGACCTTATATCCTGCAATATTTAACCTTTCAGCAGGGCGGAAGTCAACTTGGGCTATAAAAGCTCTTGAAAAAAGGTGGCCATAAAAGAGCTCGCGCCTCCCTGGTTTTCCTCCCGTTGTTCACCGGCTCAATATTTTACAGCACGCGTAAAATTACTGCCGGAGAGCACTTCGCCTCGAAGGTGAACTGAGCTTTTGTAACCTAACCTGCGTTTACGTTACAAACGGCCGCAACGTTTGGACAGAAAATACGACGAACGGTTTGAACGTTAAGGAAGTTTATGTGAGAAGGTCTAGCTAGCATTATTGGGTACCTGTTGGAGTTTTATGTTGTCAATTGATAATAATGAAAATTTAATTATTCAAGATTTAATCTTTGGTTTTCGTGATTACTATTCAGAAGCTTTTCCTAAAATGTTAGCTGTTGCTTCTGAATGACAGGTTGTCGACTGCCTACGTTCATTTGCAGAATTTTCTGGTCGGAAAAATGTTTATCAAATTCTTCTTAATGTTCTACCCACAGGCAAAAAAAGCGGGCCACCTAAAAGTTTGGCAACATCTGCATGTTCGTAAAACATACAGTTATAGACAATACTTTGCAATTTTAGCTTTGATGTTCAATATGTTTTGCAATCTTTAATAGATTTTGATGATTTTATCACTACTGTTTTAAAGATTCATTTAAGAATTCATGCCTTTGAAATTTTTGGAAAAAGGTCTGATAGCTTCTTATACAAGAAGAATCAAATGATATTTTGGTGGTCAAAGTTTGATACACCCTGTTTATCACACACTAATTATGAAATCTGGTAAAATCTCTTGTATGTAGTCTGCTTTATTATCCGTATCGGTTTTCCACATTTAGTTTTTCATTCCTTCCAATTTCTTTAATGTTCAATAACTTTTGTAATGTTTTACTGATTTTGTTGATCTTTCTCCACATTGTAAACAAATTCAGTATCAAAATTAACACACGCTTTTAAAATATTGCAAAACAAATAAAGACATTTTTGCCCTAATCTTTGCGGTAATTTAGATTTTGCCTTTTGTTTGACAATCAGAAAGGAAGCAATAAAATAATAGACACAAACCTAATTAAACTTTAAAATCTGAAACTAGGTATTTTTGACTGCATTCGTATTGGCATTTGGTATTGACTGCATTCTACAATATGCTGTGGAAATGGCATTGCCTTGATATATGGACGAACCTATTCGATTCGTTTTGACAATTTTACAAATGTCTTCAGCAGTGATGTAAAATACCCGGGTACTTTTTAGCAAGGGTAAATAACCGGGTATTTAAACAAAGTGGGTATTTATAGGGGTATTTATAAACATAATATTGTTATTAAAAATAGCAGTAAAAGGAAATATTTAATTACTAAATAAAGGTTTTTCTTTTATCACATAGTCAAAAGGTATTCTCTTATCACAAAATAAAGATTATTCTTACAAAAATTTTGAAAACTATAAAAATATCTGTCCCATCTGACGATATATCAAGGGCAGACATTTTCTTGTTATCATCGTCCATTCAATCGTGAGAATCTTCCATATCTTCTGATTCTGTTGTCGAAGAAGATTTAGCAGAAATGATTATATGTTGACTTAGTATATTTGACATACCGGCCTTTGTCGTTGTTAATCAATTTCTTATTTTGCTATGAATCCAACTAAATGTACTGAATGTTCTTATACAATTCAAATATTTTACATTATTTCTCATCATTATTTGTAAAAGCCACACTGAGTAAAAAGTTTCATATGGACCTAGCTGTTTTGAATTCCTTAAAAAATTACATCCGTTTGAAATTTATTGTAAAATAATTGCAAAACTGTATATTAAATGACTTAACTTTTTTAGGAATTGATAAACCCAATAAGTCGGCATGAAAGAAACTTTATACTCAGAATGACATTTACTTGTAGAGAAATGAATGTCCAAAAAGTATCATATGTATTTTGTTTTCGTTCATTTGTTTATTTTTAACATTTTGAATTTTATACATAAATATATGTATTTATTTTGGTATGGGTATTGATTGTGCTCTTTCTTAGTTTTAGCATTGTTTGATATGTAGTTTAGTTTATTTTTCTTTATTTAGTTAATAATTCAAGCGGCTGTAACTTGGCGTTGAGAAAGGAATTAGGTCCATATGAAAACTTATACTCAGAATGACATTTACTATCTAAAAATAATTCTTGCGGGAAACAAAGCCCTGTATAAATATCTCTGAAATGTTGTTAAATGGTGTTTGACGGATAAAAAGGATAAATACCCAAAATTTAGGTATTTACCCTAAGTAGTGGTAAATTCCCGGGTAAATATCAATTTTATAAGTTACCCGACGGGTATTTACCCGGCCCACATCACTCGCCTTCACTAATTAAATATTATGTTGACAGATTGATAATAATCCTTTTAAATATGATGAAACTTTCGGTATAAATTAAAGCATACAATATTTAATATAGTTCGATAAGCGAGAATACTTACAGAAAACGTGATACGACTAGAAAAATAATCACAGTATTTTTTATAATTTAAAAAATATACTTAGGGTTCGCTACCGGTTATTTTGGCACGAGTATTACCTTAATAAAAAAAAAATCGAGAAACTTTAGGGTTTAGATATCAGTGGCTGGATTTTGTAACTGTCATTTTTATTTGTATGGATGTGTTTATATGTTTTCTATTTGACTTTATCATAGAATAGAAAGGGATGAGGGAAAAGTAATTTCTTTAACCTAAAATTCACAAAGTCAAACGTTACAATATCATGCCTCATCGCTTTTCACACATTTTTCGCCAATTAGGTACTTAATAAAAGAAATCGAATGACCGATTCTGGTATTTTTTTCCGTATATTCTGACTTTTTAAAAAAATATTTTGAAGTCTGTCCATTCTTGCATTTTCTCAAAAATTAGACCGAATTCACAATTCCTGTTTTCAGATCTAGCTTCTGATAAAATGTTTTATAAAATAAGAAGCACCTCACTTTGCGGAATGGTTAAATATGTTCTAAATGATCCCTTCAATCGCCCGTTAAAAGTATCTAACATCCTGTGAAGCAGCCTAAGTTTAACACGCCAACTGGGTATTTCATTGAAAATTTATCTATCATAGCGCAGAATCCTATATATCCTATTTTACCATCCCTCCACTGTGCCAAGCAGAACACAGATTTCCAATCGGGCAAATATTGAGTCCTGACATGTACGAGTTCGAATATGGGATAGGTATATTTTACGGTAAGTTTGCACATCCAATATAATATTTGCGGAAGGGCCTTTCCTCTTTACCCTATAGATGGATCTATTCTACAAACCCGAACCGGACAAACAGAATTATGTGAGTCGTTCCGGTTTCGTGTGCTTAGTAAGTCAGTTGGTTGTACAGTAAACGCTAAAGATTTTGCGACAACAAATTAATATAACGCGATTCTCGTACAACGCACGACGTGCGCGTATGGTTGTCCGGCCGATATGTGCTAACTGCGAATGAGCCATAAGCATGCCGCTACTATTATGAACTGTCACCACCGCGGTTAGGAAATACATAACCAAAATGTTTCGTAACGGCGCGGCACGATGGATGGTGGAGACAAGCAAAACTTACAAAGAGAATGTATTCTTATTAAATTAACAAATCCAACTACCATACTGCATAAGAAAAACGAAAACAATGCAATATAAGCTGTCTGTAGAAGCGGTAAATGTACATACGATTTTGCGATAAGAATAAATTAGTTTCTTCGAGTTTGTATTACGTGTATTCACTAATTCATACTGACTATTCTAAAAGCTGCTCATCAACACACCAGGTAAGACATTTAATTCCATTTATAATGTGTTTTCGAGTTATGACGTCTATTTACTCTATTACTCTATTTACAGGCGGGCGGCGCATGCGTCAAAATTCGCGATCGTCAAGTTCCTATAACGCGTTTTCGTACAACGCGTAAGTTTAAACCGCGTTGTAGGAGACTCTACTGTATTGCAAACTCTACTGCAACTGCTACATTAGTAACATGTCCATAAAAACGTAGTTCAATTCTAAAAATCAACATAGAATTATATTAAAGTACTGTAAACTTACAGTATAGAATAGTACTATGCATTTTTAAGTCCGTCATCTCGTATATCCTTGTAAGAAGAAGTCTACCAGCCTTTTATACCATTGCGATGGAACCAGTATAAATTGAATGCAATATTTTGAGAGCAACAGCAGTGAATACACTGTGATCATGGTTCAATCAAAACCGCACCGATCTAAAAGGTATTTAGAACCTCAGTACGCAGTTAACTGAACAATGACTGATTAACTGAACTTAATTATGTATGCGTTCAATTGCTTATCGGGAAAATAACCAGTTTTTCTATGCACTCGATCTGTCCGACATTGTGATAAACATGCCATCTGGAACAGTATTTACCTTATCATACTACGTATGATAATTGTAAATTTTCAAAATAGCCGAGAAATATTTTCTGGATTGGTATTAAATTATAGCAAATTTGAATCGTTATGGCTGTGAATATAAATAATTACGGCGATGCACTGTGGGGAAACATGGAAAATTCTGACAATTCTTATCTTTTGTAAATATACTAAGTCTTGTCCGGTCTTATGTTACGTCATAGAGATGCACATAAAACTGAGATCGAATGAACCTGGAAATTACAGCAGTTTTGATTTCTGGAATATACCGAAGTTGTACTTCACTACACGACAGATTCGTAGGATAAGTAATTTATAATGAAAAAAATCTTATTATAAATATTATTAAAAATTATCTAAATCAAGGCTGCCCAACCTTTATAACAGTTGGGCGAAATTGACGATTTAAAAATCACTGGCGGGCCACTGACTACAGACGGTTCTTATTTTTCTTACCTAAGCTTTTTAAAGTCTTGATTTGTGCCACAAAGAAAACATTTTGAAATCTAAAATTCGTTTATTAAAATAATACAATAAATAGCATCTACTGCCAAAGAAAACAAGTTTTATGTAGCAAATGTAAAATCTAAATCCAAGTAATTGGTACAATCAATGTGATTTCTGACATTGTTTTTGTTTTAATAATTTGCCTATGTTAGGCGTCAGTTAAGATGTTGACAGTAACAACAAATCAGATAGGTATTTGTTGCTCAGTTAGAGATATGCGGAATTTATTTTTTACACAATTAAGATTTGAAAAACTTTTCACAAACATTTTGATCCCAAACTACTAAAAATTGAAAGGCCAGGTCTGATATTGCAGAAAAGTCTTCCTTTGGTAAAAATTTCCGGAAATCTCTAAATTCTTCTGAAGAACTATACCCTTGTTTTCAACGCATTCCTTAATTTTGGTATAAACGTCTTTTCCTTGGCTTGTAGTTTCCAGCTGACACAATTCTAGTAGAACTTGAAATATATTCATATGTTCATCAATGCAACGCACAAAAATAGCCAACTGAGATCTATTTGTTAAATCGCAAGTTTCATCTAACGCCAACGAAAAGTTTTGCACTTTTTTACGATCTCTTGGATCTGATCACTGATATCAACGGACATTTCCTCTACCTGTCTCGTAACAGTGTTTCGTGAGAGTGAAAGATTGTCCGCTTTAACATTAACGTTTTAACGTCATTACAATTTTGGTGCAAAGATGTTCAAAGCGACTTTAATAATTTCTCCATCAGAAAAAGGCTTCTTCTTTTTCGATAAAAGCGAAGAAATCTCGTAAGATGTGTTGATCATGGATCCATGCTCGTCGTGCCTCTTAACAAAAATATTTTGTTGGTTGCTGAGTTCTCGTCTCTTTTACTTTAAAAAATCATCTCTGCTTATAATGCCTTTTTAAATTATATTTTTTTTGCAATAGCTACTGTGGTAAAGCAAAGTAAACATATGGGTTTGTGACCCTTGCTCTCAGTAAAACAATAATTCTTTTCCTATTCATCATAAACAATACGGTAGGATTCTGTCGATTTCGATTTACTTGGTTTACTGTGAGCCATACTGTAACAAACAGATTTTCTTGCTTTACTTCAAAACAAGGTTATTGTGGAGAAAGCTTAAATCAGCAGAAAATAATTATTAACATACCTATGAATGTCAAGGGAAACACTTTTTATTTTAACAAATCTGACGAATGTTGTCAATCGGTTCACGAAACACAAAACAAAAGATCTGTCACTTGTCAGTTGTCACCAGCCGAGCGGGATAACTAATCACGTGACTGCGCGCAATACGAATCGTTTGTTTTGCGCCTCGCGCAACTGTCAAACAGGCGGGAATTTTGAAACTGGTTCAGTCGGGCCGCTTACCATTCGTTTGAGGGCCATAACGTGGCCCGCGGGCCTGGGGTTGGTCAGCCTTGATCTAAATCATATGGTCTGCTTATGAAACAAACCATATAATACCGGATTATGGAGAAAGTTCATTTTTTGCACTGCTGACTATCCAAAATCGTCTTGAAGGACTTTAAGACTTCAAACATCACCATCACCAGAAGCGTTTTTCGTCCTGATTACAGCTTATACAGAACAAAAGTAGTTTCTCTTAAATATTTATTCAACTATAATTGTTTCTTTAAAATACTTATCCAGCGCTACCACACACGACCTAGATGACTACATGCGGTATGTAATGCGATATGAAGATTTATGTCATGCAATTTTTTAAGATCTTTCATGTCATTATCAATCGGGTATACTTTAAAAAAAATTTTAAATGGATATTAGCTGTCTTTCCTTGTAAATACATGCTTTGCATGTTTTAATTAATTGAACAGGAGTACAATCTTTGTTTCTGCTTGCAAATGATTGCACAGTTGCAATAATATGGAAGGCAGTTGGCTATATTCTTTATTCGCTAAACTTTATTCTCGCTTGTATTTAAATTAATTTTATATGCATTGTTGTGTATACCCTATTGCGGAATCTCATAAAATAAAATGAAATAGCAAGCTGGAATATACGGTCACGTACTCATTTTTATTCAATCCCTTATTTTTGTGGTACAATTCAAAGCAAGACTATAGAAGCTTTAAGAGTATAAATAGGTTAGTTTAGTACATATAATTATAGTTCACACTGCACATCAATTTAACAGTTTATTCTTCAATGAACAGATCAACTTTAAGTTAATCATTGGCTTCACCCAGTCAACATCAAGTGCCTCGATAATTCAAGAATTATCATCAAGAGTGTTCCAACTGACTTACTAAGCACACGAAATCCGAACGACGCACATAATTCTGTTTGTCCGGTTCGGGTTTGTAGAATAGATCTATCTATAGAATAGAGAGGAAGGACCCTTCCGAAAATATTATATTGGATGTGCAAATTTACCATAAAATATACCTATCCCATATTTGAACTCGTACATGTCAGGACTTAATATTTCCTCGATTGGAATTCTCTGTTCTATGGGACAGTGAAGGGATGGTAAAAATAGGATATGTAGGATTTCGCGCTATGATAGATAAATTTTCAATGAAATACCCAGTTGGCGTGTTAAACTTGGCTGCTTCACAGGATATTTCTTGCTTATCGTCCTTTTACGTTTGACGTTTGATGTCAGTACCACAAATCTTCGAAACATAAAAGTTATTCAAACAGTGTTATAATTTCCTACATTGTAACACCGAAAACAGTGTTACAATGTCAACTGTGAACGCAATGTAGAAAAATAAGCCGATAATACTTTAAATTGCTAAAAGTTAAAACCAATTAAAAACAATTTAGAAAAAACAACGTCATTACCTGTTTAGGCAAAAATTTCAGTTCCGGACATCCCAGGCCTCTAATTTAACTTTCTTGGGGTTGAGTCGAATCAGTTTATCCATGGGTGCGCTCTCCTGCTTATATACATCTTCAGGAGCTCATGGAAAAGTTATGGTCCCCGTTAAACTTCGTTACTAAAAAGCGTTTAACTGGTGCCGCTCTTAGGCAGTAGGTTTTCGGATATTTAATTTTTGGTCGCGTCCTCAGTCAGTTTCGTGCTCTTCACTCTGGAGTAATTAAATTTGTTACGGTTGGCAACCCGGGACGCCGCCGATGCCGCCGCCTCCACGGAGGTGGAGGTGTAAGTGGCCCGGTGATTGCGAGGAAGGGTTTCAGCCGTTTCAGGGTTTCAGGAAATTTCGTTACTAATCGAATCACGGAGAACATTTTTCAGCGTAACTTTTGATTTTCGCCCAACTGGGCGCTGGAAAGTTGTATTCAATGGGAAAGATGTACCTGTTGGTTGCTACAGATTCGTTAAGGACCGCGAATGGTATAAAATCAAGAAAATGTGGTTTTGTACAATCGTTAAAAATTGTTAATTAAAAACGTTTCATAAATAATTTAAGACTGTTCATATTGATGTGACTGAAGAACATGAGTTTTGTAAATGGCATGTGAATTGGTGCTTTTGATGATTTTTATTTGCGCTGAATACGAATCCGGACTCAAAAGCAGCCTAGGCCATCACGATTTTGCGTTTTCAATTTTGTTTGTGTATAAAAGAATACCGCATACTTACTTGCATATTTCTTTATTACTTACGTACTGAGGACGCAAAGCAGGGGTGATTATGCTTACCTAAAAGAAAAACTTTATATTAGAAATATGTACCTTAAAAATATTTGACAATCAATAAAATATACAGGGTAAATCTTAAAAATCTGTTATTAGTCAGCTCACATTGCCTCGGAGGATCCCCAATCTGAACCCTTAGTATTTTAACTTGATATGTATACAGTGAGCGCGTAAAGTATGGAAACATGAGCAAATCTCTGAGACAGCTCCTTATTTCAAAAAATCCTCGAGCACAACGATTTTTAATTGTTAATATACACATTTATGTGAAAAGTTCAATTTCCGACCATCTGCAATTGTTACTGAGTTATGATGTCATCAACACTTATTTTCAATGGCAACCCTATTTTTTTATTACTGATTTTGGTAGATCATTTAATTGTCCAAATGGCGTCGGAAATATTTTATGGCCTTAAATTAGAAAATTTTCAAAAAAAGAAAATTGAAAATTGTAAAGTATTCATAATTTTAGGGAAAATAACTTTTGTGAATTGAATATGAAATTGCGTAATTGCGTTTTTTCGTAACAAGTGAGGTGAAAATGTCAAGAAACGCTATTTTAGTAATTTCTACAAATTTATACTAGCTGAGCCAGGGCTGTGGAGTCGGAGTCGTGGAGTCGGAGTTCAGACAAATTTTCAGAGGAGTCGGAGTCGGAAAAAATGTATCGACTCCGACTCCGGGTTCATGTTTAAATAATGTAGAAAAAGACATGCGAGATGGGAGTTGCCTCAATAGATAGTAAACGATTAACTAAACATATTATTAGGTCTTTTACAAAGTAAATATAATTTAACTACAAAACGCACAGGTCGGTGGTGAGTGATAATTAGCAAAATGATTACTGTGTCGCTTGCCGCGTCGCATATATAGTTTATGTATTTCCAATTTCCAACAACCAACTTCAATATGCTAATTATGATAGCTTGATCATCTACAAATAAAAAATCAGACTTCGATGCATACTTCTAGACGAATTAGAACTTTCCAAAGTGAAGCATCAACGTGTGGTTTTCCTTATTCATCAAAATTACGAGAATTTGCTCCTATTCGTTCGGCCACAAAGAGCAGCTGAACAATTCCTTAAATATTGCAAGAAGTATTTTAATGATATTCCCTTGCAATTTTAAAAAGAAAAAAATAGTTTCCTAAAGCTTTTGTACCAGAAGAAACAACGTGATGGTATCACAGTCGTATTATTAACTCTCAACATTTTTTTTTATTTTTATTTGTCCCAATATCTGAATGTTTGTAAAAGATAATGCTTTACTAGTAAAACTTAATGTTTGATAACTTTAAACGTTTAACCGAAATTGCGTCTTTTTTTTGGCACATGCACAAATTTATCAAAAGTATCACCCTTGATTATACAATATTATGGTATAATCAAGGGTATCACATCCCTTTGTATTTAACAAAATATGTAGAGATTTTAAATTGTTACTGATTCTGTCGACTGTAGGTTACAGATTATTATTGGTGGCTATGTCGTAGTCTTCTTGCGATCAACTAAAAAACACCGATATTCGCAGATTTCGTCACCTACCCTTGACAGAATTGAGCCAGATATATTTTTTATTATTAGCAAAGGTACAAACTTCACTCTAATGTAATTTTTAGTGCATGAACTTAAACATGCATAATATATGTATAATAGCCGATTAAAAATTATAACTGCTTTTCCGATTTTAACTCTACCTTAAGTTGAATGTAGGAATATCCATGTATGCAAGTCATACTCGTTGCAGCCAGAATTGTGACGTCATTACCACTACCAGAGTTGAGATTATTTTCATTTTATTTTGAACTTAACTTTGTATTCATTGAAATTAATTTTACTTTGTACTATACAGTGGTTTGTCATCACATTTGTTATTATTAATGAAGGAAAATGGGTTCAAGTGACAAACTGATTCAGAATTATGTGCTCTATAATGAGAAAACAGTTGTAGTTCTAATGAGTTCAGAGATATTTTGAAAAAATAAAAAAGCGTCCTTTTTATATATGACCATAATTTTGTGGTCTGATCAACAGGCCTCTTTGATTCAATTTACAATTAGATTAGGTCCGAATTAATTTTTTCTTGCCATTAAATTCGTTGGAAATAAATAAATTTTTGCCGGAGTCGGAGTTGGAGTCGGAGTCGGACTACCAAACATATCTGGAGTCGGAGTCGAAAGTCTTTTTACCGACTCCACAGCCCTGAGCTGAACCCATTGTCCTAGAAGCCTCAAAATGATCTCATAGTAAACCTTTATCTTGCACTTTTACCTGATACGTGATGTGCAACTTTTAATCTCTAATTCGCATTCAGCGCAAAAAAAAATCAAAAACGCCTATTCGCTTTCCATAAACAAACGAAGGTTATATTACCCCAATTTTCAACTGTCTTTTTCTCAAACATTATCATATGTACGTGATCAATTTTGTAAATTATCTTTAGGACAATTAACAGATCTATCAAAACAGTACAAAACACATGGGGTTGTTATTTAAAAATGTCGATGACGTCATAAGTCTAAAAAATTTGAAGGTCGCAAATTAAACTTGATGTAAATATAAATCGGATTTTGATAATTAAAAATCGACGACGTGTAAAATGAGTTTTTCAAATAACAAATTAATTTAAATAACTAATTGTTTGTCATGTTTTGATTTTGTCATGTTTCCATACTTTACGCTTACTGTATGTATGTATCTGTATTGACGTTGAATAAAAAAGAAACTTTTTGTTTTTTCACATAATTTGGCTTTACAAGAAAAACAACCAAACGATTATATTGTGTTATTTCCCATAATGTTTTGTAGTTGACATCAATAGCTATCTTTAACCACTTACATTAACGGTCAAAGGGGTTCAAGATGTTCAAAGAGGTTCAAAGAGGTTGGGTCTACGATTTTATTGGTTTAATTATTTCATTAAATTTTCAGATATGCTCGTATTTTACATTTTTTAATGTATGGTTTACAGCAACTACCTTCTCGGCTCTATTGATCAGAGACGAGAGTGTTAATAACACTTCTTTCTATTGGCGATGGTGGTGTGATTTGGTGTGCTAGTAGCGATTAGCATGTGTCTTCGACCGTCTCCTTAAGTGAACACACGTGAAGAGGGAAGTTACGTCAAAACTTACGAGTATATACCGAGGGTCAATGACAACTTCCAGCAGAATCTGAATAAAATGTTCAGAGTTCTTAACAAAAAATGTAGTTTGTTCTATAAACGGTTGGATGGTATTCGACAAGTATTTTGCCAACTAATGAGTTGGGGCACCCATTGCACTGACGATCGGTCTCAAAGGGACGTAATTTTTGTGGATCTTCGGTAAACCGTAGATCCTAGGTGCCCTAGGGGCTTGAACGAAAAGACTTCGTTATTCTTGTTTGGGTATTGATGAATAAATCAATTCCTTCACTCGTCTTCCTATCATATCTGTTGAGATCTTTGGCGATTTTACGATACGTAGTTGGGTCCAATAGATCCGTTCATCTCTCTATACAGGGTGTCCGGAAAGTAATGGGACCCAGCTTAACCGTATATTCTTGATGTCAAATGGGACCGATTAAACCAAAAATCCCATAGTAAAAAGTGCTTCCTTAAGAAGTTATAAGGTGTTAAAGATAGAAAATATATTTCTTGTTTTGCGTATATTTCAGAAAAGAAACGGCCGATCAAGCTGAACATGGGCACCCTTAGGCTTTTGGAGAAGCCAAACATGATAAGAGTATTAGGACATTTGCATATTGTAGAGGGAGCTGTCGGCAGCTTTTCTGGGGTAGTATTATTATGATATTTTTATTATTATTATGACTATGGGCGGTATGACTAAAAATTATGATATGGACGTTAATTTCACATAAAAAATGTTAACCTATTTTATGCCGATAAAATCCACCGTTTTCAAGAAAAACGCAATTAAACATTTTGTGTATTTGCTAAAAGCTATATCATTATAAAAAATTTAACTTAATTTTCACTTATTCTTTATTTATAAATTTATAAGGTTTTCAAAATGTCCACCGCTTAGTTCAACACATCTTTCACAACGTTTTCCTAAGTTTTGTCGTACTCTAAAAAATGACTCAGTTATTTCTAATTTCATTTCCTGCGTCAATAATCGTTCTTTGCAAATCTTGCCTAGTATTAGTAGACTTGCCGGTATACAATAGATTTCATAGAGCTCCATATCAAAAAATCTAATGGGTTGAGGTCTGGGCTTCTCGGTGGCCAAGGATAATCACTCCAGCGGTGCGGAAAGTGGTTGTCTAAATAGTTTCGCACAGTTTGCAGGAAATGAGCGGGGCACCATCGTGCATAAACCATACACTCCCATGCAGGTTTAAAGGGATGTCTTCTAATAAGGCAGGTAGAAATTTAAAGACGATGCACCATTTAATCGAGGAGGAAGTTTGTAAGGCCCGATCAAATGATCTCCAACAACGTCGCACCATACATTTACTGAAAATTCATGTTGGAAATGATTATTTCT
Source organism: Aphodius sticticus (assembly GCA_963966075.1). NCBI lineage: Eukaryota > Metazoa > Arthropoda > Insecta > Coleoptera > Scarabaeidae > Aphodius > Aphodius sticticus. Next base: position 16,189,766 of record OZ014507.1, read on the forward strand.
GGATAAATGGGGGTTTTCTACATTCCAGGAGTGAGAATCCAGGAGAGCGTGTGTTTAGGATACCACGGCGTGTAAAAGTTGCCTCATCGGTAAATAACACACGGCCAAAAATGTTGGGCCGTGATTTTGTTTGGTTCGTAACCAGTCTTTGTGGCAAATCATTTGGTAGCAACGCCTGCACATTAGTGTGGTGGTAGGGATAAAGCAGAAAAATGTTATGCGCGGTTGTCCGGGGTACTACAGTAGCTGCACATAATTTCCGTACTCTTACTTCAGGATCTTCTTCTATTCGGAACAAAATATTTTCCTCCTCCTCAATGGTTGGCAAAGTTGGTCGTCCTGCATGGCGCTTTAGCGCCGAAAACTTCCATGTTCATTCAGCCGTTGAAATATATTTTGGAAAGGCTTTCTATTGGTTGGCGACGATTTTGGTACTACTGCCTGTATGTTCCCGCTGCGGCTGCTCCATTAAATTGCTCTTGAGCATAAACAGCAACCATATCGGTCAATACCGAGTTTGAAAAAAAATTCTGCCGAGGCATATTTTTTTGTGATAAAATACCACAAATATGTAATGAACTGTTAAATAATAATCAATTAAATACAGTATCGTTCAGCAAACTGACACAAATGCATTTACGTTTGACACATAATAACTTAATAGAATAACATTGCATAAACTACAGTTATTAAATACACAGTACGTTTAATTGCGTTTTTCTTGAAAACGGTGGATTTTATCGGCATAAAATAGGTAAACATTTTTTATGTAAAATTAACGTCCGTATCATTATTTTTAGTCATACCGCCCATAGTCATAATAATAATAAAAATATCATAATAATACTACCCCAGAAAAGCTGCCGAGACCTCCCTCTACAATATGCAAATGTCCTAATACTCTTATCATGTTTGGCTTCTCCAAAAGCCTAAGGGTACCATTTTTCACTTTGATCGGCCGTTTCTTTTCTGAAATATACGCAAAACAAGAAATATGTTTTCTATCTTTAACAGCTTATAACTTCTTAAGGAAGCACGTTTTACTATGGGATTTTTAGTTTAATCGGTCCCATTTGACATCAAGAATATACGGTTAAGCTGGGTCCCATTACTTTCCGGACACCCTGTATAAGTCCTCCTTGTTCACCGTTGCGTTCTTATTGTCCACAGGTATAAAATAGTCTTGTGCTTTATTTAGTTATTTATTTTATTTAGTAACAGTTTAAGAAAACAATCATTAGCCCAATCCCCACACAAAACCAGATAAGCTGAGATAACAATAAGACTAAATCGGAGTCGAAAGATAAAATTTTACTGAAACGTAATTCTCTCACGCAAATGATAGCCCCCGAAGACATTCACCGTATATATTCTAGATATACAAATTTGCCGTAAAATATATCCTATATCCACTCACGTCAGAACTCAATATTTGCCCGATTGGAATTCTGTGTTCTATCTTGACGTTCGGCGCTTTGGATTCGCCAAAAATAGGCCCGATCTGATTTCTCGGTATGTTTGGACGTCGCGACGTCTTTTGCGCGCTGTATATTGGAATGCTTGCGGTTTAAATGTAAATAGCTTTTCATTGTGTCTTCGCTTCGCGTATATAGCTCGACGTCAATTTCAATATCGCAAGCGCTAGCCGACAGTGGCGCTGTACGCCGTCCAAACTCGGTGTACCGTCGCGTCGTCGTCAGTGTGTGGGTAGCGTAAGTGGTATTTCAGGGTAGATTATACGAAACCAGACGTAGGTGAACAAGATTTTGCCTTTACGGCTGTCATTTTACGTTTGGAAAGTTTCGCGTACTGATAGGCGTATTGGATTTTGTTTCTGAAGGGTTGTAGTCATCTAGACTCTCCAGATAATAGACAAGTTAAATGTGTGATGCGGGCTGGGAAAGGTACCATATATCACAGAAGTAGTTTTGAGCAATATATAAAAAAAGAGAGCATATTAAATTTGATAAGAATTGAGGTTTAATATTGTTCCAAATCACTGTTTAATCATTTTTAACGCTAACTTTTTTTTATAACATTTAAAACATCTGCACTTTAGAAAAAATTATCGCAAAATTAGTGTGAATGTGATGATATCTCGCTTATTTCAAGGAAACTATCATAAAAAACTTAAATATTGAATTTTCAAGGTTTTGTCAGTTTGCCAGTTATTTTAAACTGATTTCACAATTAAATTCTTTATAGAAACGTGTCCTAAATATGTTTGGCTTAAGAAACTCTTATATTGCGCATGGAATTAAGAATTAGAAACTTGCAAATAAAAATTGTATGCGACTTTTCCACTGATTTCTTCAAAACCTTTCTATTTTTAGAAACTAATATATTAGCAAATTAACCTTCATGAAAATTTCTCCTTTTTAACCGTTTTCATGTACAGTGTGTCCCCACCAAACTATACCTATAATGGCAAAAAATTTCAGTTCTCAAGAAAAGTAATTTTCCAGAACGTGTTTTGGATGTCCTAAAGATGCCATAGCGAAAGTCAGAATTTCTATTTAACGCTCAGGATGGTAGCAAAACAAGAAATAGTCAAGAAATCTTCGTAACAGTAAACTATTAGTTTTTTACACTTAAATTTTTAGTCATAAGAAAAAAAACAATTTAATTTAACGTTCAGATATCAAATGGTAATATTGTAACTGCCTTTTTTATTCATAAAATAACTTACAAAACATTCTATCACAAAATTACTCCACTTTTTAATCTGCTTCTAAATTTTGCATAAACTAAACCAATTGACTGATAATTTTTAGTTTTAGAGCTTCCACATTGTCATTAAATTTGATATCATACCCCCTTTGCATCAAGTGTCCCCATTAGGGTGGTCCTTATTTTTATTTTTTTTTTCTGCAGCTCCCTCTCTCTTTGTTCAACGTGCCTAAAGACGCTCAAAATTGAAAACAAGAGTAACTTAGTAATATAAAAGTATAATTGAAGACATTTTATTTGGTTTTACTACAATTTCTGCTTTCAGATTCAGATTGTAAGGAAAAAAGCATACCGGAAACTGTTTTCGCTTGTCGTGTTTTGTTGTTTGTTGGTCAGGATACTCACTGAGCTTAGATTATTGTGTTTACGTACTTTGGAAATGTGGAAATATTTTTAGTTTAAGCTAATAAAAGTGGTATGTAAATTTATTGTAGTAAAAGAAAACAAACTTTTTTATTTTGTTTTATATTTTAAATTGACCTTATTCTCGATTTCGAACACCTTGGTCTTCCGTCTACTAAGGTGTGGATCCGCACAAGTTTATACGGGTACATTTTTAGACTTTAAAAGATAAGTTTATAAGATCAATATATAATAAGCTTAGATAAATTTAACTATATATCTTGTAATGTTCGTCGCAACGACTTTTTGGGAAACTATTTACTGAACCAGGAGCTAGCAATTCGCCTGCATCACGTTCGTTTCGATTTGGTTTCTTCGCATTCTTTCACATCTCCTCTTCTTCACATTTGTGAACACAATGTACGGAAACGTATGCCGCAGGGTATTTTCTGTTGAAAATCTCAATAGGATATTTGACTATTATAGGAAAACCATCTTAGTGTGTTTATTCCTTCACTCTACATTGTAAATGCTTTCTTTTTCGTAATTATTTCCTCAATATTTCATAAAAATCAGCGTTAAAAAATGAATCACAAAAAGTCCCGCCCAAACGATACTTTCTGTTGTGTGACGTCACCCGATAGTAGATGTCAAATCGGCCCATATGGTCTGTCAACATCGGCATCGTCGCCGTTTGGTAATTGTGTTGTATGATGTGTTGTTTTCACAATTTCTACATAAAAATGGGTTATAAATGGTGTATAAATCCACAATGCAGAAATACGTCAAGAAAAACTCCGGATAAACTATTTGTAGCTGTTCTGCAAGATTTGAAACTGCGAAGAAAGTGGTTGGCTCGTAGAAATCCAAATGAAATAAAGCGGCCAATACAAGTGTTTTTTGTTATGAAGATTACTTCGACATAAGTAAAACTGACTAGAAGAAGTTATCTATCGTATTTTCGAACCAGGTATTATCTGATCTGACAGTTTAAGGTTAGGGCTATCCTAACCTACAAAGTTATGCTTACATGGCACTTTAGTGCTCTTAAATTCAAACGGGAGAAGAATAAGAGCGCGTTCAGATAACCCGGTATTGTACGGTGAGAGTGACGCGCTGCATAATAGGCGGACTAACGTCATACGGCGTTTATCTGCATATAAGAGAGAGACAGCCGACCCAGGTTATCTGAGCATTGCTCTCCCCAATCCTACCCTGACAAACCGAACGCGCTCTAAGCGTACTAACAAATGACGTCACAGGAGACTGAGCCAATTACAGAGCGTTTTCAATCACGTGATAGGACGTGAATAAAATTCAATTTTAATTTTGGGGTTTAATAGAAATAAAGCATATTTTTTTTGAAAAGTAATAACAAATAGTTGTAAACTGTAATCTATTAGGATGACTATAATACAAGCCATATTTTTAATACAGTCAAATACCCTATTGCATATGGTAATATATCGTAACATTGAACTACATAAATCCTTTGTTCTAACGCTAACATAATTATAACAATACTATGTTGAACAACGAAATTAGATAGATATCTGAACATAAAATTGCCAACACATTTAACAAATACTTCTTGTGCAACCACACTGTGTGTTAAAGCAAAATTCTGACTTTGGCTATACTATTATTAGAACAAGAATAAATTTTCTTTAGAAATGAAAACATTTAGTCCAGTCATGGTCCAGTCATTCTAGATTTTGATTCGGAAATTCAAATGCCGTCGATGAAACTGATACCAATCGATGGTTCAAGTAGTAACATATTAAAATGTATAGAATCATAGTTAATAGGAAATATTTTAATGAACGAAAAACCATTGAAAAATTATACCTGTCAAACATAAATCTTCATTCCTCGAATCTCATTCACTTAATCGCAGAAATAAAAGTGCCACACTGTAGCAAACAAAATTTACCATCAAAAGGATTTGGAAACCTATCCGAGAAAATGAACGGTTGATTTTGTAGAATTTATTAATATATAATTTGTGATTTCACGTCAACTGCTCAGATGACATTAGAAATGCCCATTCTAAAGTCAAACGATTGTTTGATGATTGTCGGTTGACATTAGAAATGTCTGTCAAACGATTGGTTGACATGCAATAGCAAAAAAATAATCGAATCAATTATTATAATTGATCATACTATATTAATCGTGCATTTTCTCGATAGGTTCCCGAATCATTTTGATCGTAAATTTTGTGCGCTGCAAGGTGGTATTTTTAGTTTTGCAATTAAGCGAGTGAGATTCGAGGAATGAAGTATTAAAATCCGATAGGCACAATTTTTCATTAGTTTTTAGTTAATAACCAATTTTCATATTAACTATGACACTAAACATTTTAATATGTTACTACATGACTGGACTAACGGGTCAATATAAATGATTGTAGTCGATATAGGCCATGATATAAAATGTAAATATTTCGGCTTGCCGCTCTATTTGAATGGAATACCAATGTTCTACACGTAAAACTTAAATTGGTTGCATAACCTATTTCAAGTTTGACAGTTTGTGTAAACCGGCAAAAATTTATTAACATAGGCATGGCTTACTTCGATCATTTATTATGAACCTGTATATCGGTGCATTATAGGTACAGTTATGTCAATCTTGGGACGCACTTTCTATGGCCAATCAACAATGTTGACGCGAAATAACTTTTCGTGCTCTAGCTCTGTTTTCAGACGGACCTTTTTCCAGATAGTATTAGATATAGAGATGGATTCAAATATGTGTATTTTGCGAATTATCTGGACCCATTGGTTTTAGACATTTTTATATTTCAAATATTTTTTAAAAAGTGGTGGATGCACAATATGTTTTTTTTAACAATATCTTCTTTTCTATTCATAGGACTACAATGAGATCTCCTAATTCTGTACAAGATTAAGATCATTAGCAAGATCATCTGCAATACCTTCTAGCACAAAGTCAATGACCATCGCCAATAGTTATCTAAGTAGTTATATTACTCCTGGGTAGTCAATAGTTGGGAAACTGACTTGCCATCAGAATATCACGGTACGTCGATCGAGCAAATCTGATATCCAGCCGACCATCTGTTGCTCCCCGATTCATACACAACACTTGATTGATCCACGATAACCGGGGGGCTATTCTCGATATAATCAAGTCGTCAGTGGTGGAGGGATTGCAGGGATTGGTCTCACTAAATTTGAGTCGACGGACCAATATGGACGGGCCCAGTAGACAATCGCCCCGAGTAGTATAGTCGAGTAAACTGGATTATACGTTATACGTCTGGAAAAAGAGGGGATTCTTCGGGATTGTTATATGGGGAACAAAAAAGTGTGTGCGGCGACCGAGGGGAGCGGCCAACCCTTCTCGATGGATTCCGTGACATGTACCGCTAATATTGAGCAACAGCTGGAAATCCCATTTATGTGTGGTACGTTAAAAAATCTGAGGAAAAACAAAGGAAAAAAGAACGAGAATGGTTGATGACTAGATAGATATATTATTATCCGAAAATGTATTGTGGTAGCGTAAAATAACGATGAGTAAGTTTCAGAAAATTAAACTATGGCAACAACTACATTCTCATTAAACTAATTACTGGGTTGCCCTATATATATTTTGAAACTTGCAAATAATATAAACAAAAAAAGCATAAATCAAAAGTTATTATAATAATATGATTAATGTTATAACAACTCAATTATTGTTTACTTATTTGACACGGCAGTAACATTTGCAGATATATGTCATAGGAGTCATAAAAAAGAAACATTATCTCCATTCCTTGTATCTATGATCTTTTATAATATATTTCAGCGTCCATGTCGAATTTAAACACAACGATCGTAACATTCTCGTCGAAAATTATGTATTTATTACCATTATTTTTTTAATGAATTTTCTTTTAGATGGATAGGAATTATATTATTATTACCCCTTATATTTTAGAATAAGTGTTGAGCCTATTGTTATTTGTTTCAAATAACATGCATTAAATCAAGCATCAATATAAATAGGTGAGTACTAACAATTCTCCAGTATTTTACCACACCTGCATACATCCAGTCAGATTCTAAAACAAGCAAAACAAATGGCAACTGTTTAATAAGACTGATATCTAACAGGCATTTTGTAGACCCTTACAATTTTCAGTCGAATAGTGATCACTCAACTTGTTGGAATGAATTGAGGAGTATTTAAGTCATGAAAGGAAGTCATCAAATGATGAAAATTTTCAAGAAAAACGGTAATTTTAAGTAAATTACAATTACTGTTTTTAGTTTAATAACCTTTAGATTATTGTAATTTAACAAATTTCTTTTGTAAAAAAACAAAAATATGTTACCTTTATGCATTTCTTATATTCATATTGTCAGGAATGTCGGGATAAACGTAAACTAAAGACTCACTAAAGACTTTTGTTAAATTTGTTCAAAAATGAGCTTATTGAAGTCAGACGTTCATAAATTCGAGGGTCTTATAAGAGGACACGATCAATAAGTCTCTAAAATAATCCTCATAATCCTCTAAAATCCATTAATCCTCTGGAAAATATCATTATAGTTATTAGTACTCCTATCTGGTTTTCTTAATAATTCAAGATATTAGGAAATGGTTTTCTTGAAAAAACATCACACTGTCGTAGAAGCTATCACGAGAAAACTGAGTGACGTTTTAGCACAATAAACCAGCATAAAAACAAATGATAAATAAACAAAACATATAAGTTATTCATGATTTGCACAAGTTAATAACTTAATTAAAAGCTAAATAATCGTAAAAGATGCCCAAGGTCCTTATAACTTGAGGTACTTATGCGCTTCATGTAAAAGAAATCTGCTCAATGCTGGCTTCATACTATAATCATAAGGTATTTGCCCAAACTGTGGATGCTGGTTGATGCAATCACGACACTGAAGCCTGAAAAACTTTAACAGTTCTGATTTTAGAAAAGCAGTAAACTTTTACCAGGTACGATAAGAAACCATCATTATTGGAAAAGATTATTAGAAGAAAGATAGTTTTGCTCTGAAACCTTCATAGGTGCGGCACAGTTTTGCAATAAACTCTGGCATGGGGGAGTGGTAAACCATCAATTAAGAAATTCTCCTCAAACAGTTTGCAGAAATATTAAAATCTTACATGACAGATAACGTTGAGGCAAAGAAAATAATGCATGCTATATCATTGAACGAAATAAAATAGCAGGGGTACTGCAGGGGGTGTGTTAAGGCTGGTCCCTTAACAATACTATGGCAACCTTTGCAGACGACAAGGCTAGTCTAGCCCTAGACAACAGCAACGAAAAACGAACAAGGTGGCTACAAACAACTGTTGATTAATTATTTTCATGTTTAAACTGAATTACAGGACTAACCTCAACGCACTCAAGTCCATGTTGACTTTACTAACAGAGAGTTGGATTGACTGCTTGTATAAAACCCTGTCAGTACACAACAAGCTTTTCTTGTACCAGCAAATTCTGAACCCTGGGTACTGAATGGTACTGAACACTTGGGTTGCACCAAAAGAAGTAACATCAAAATTGTCCTTCCAAAGTACTAACAAAACATTGCAAGAAGACATGAAGAAAAACTTATCATGAAATGAATGCTGAGGCGCCTCGACAACATTAGATTGATGGTAAAAAGTTTAACTTCTAAAAGCAAAATGACACTACAATGTACCAACAGTAAATCAAACTTTGGGATGATTAAGCCCCAGATAACCGGCAATCTTCTGTACACACAAAGGGTTTTGAAAGCTGTTACCTGTACTAACCCGTTTAGTACGCGATAATTCACCCCAATGACTCAAAAACTCGGAGATTACAACTCAATACCATCGCCTGTTCATCGACAATGCGACTAAGCTGGTGGAATTCCGCGCATCGTATATACACATCGAGAGGAAGTGACGGCTACAAAGGTATCAGTTATCCAGTTCAATTGTTCGAAAAGAGCGTTCCGAAGCCGCGACCTTTTTCAACAATGGGTCGTAAAGTTTGCGTTCGCACAATTCACGCGCCCGATCGCTTTTTAATTCTGTTCTTTTAAGGGTAGGGGGTGGGCTGTTGTGAGATAAAAAAAATTGAATGGACACGGCTAGCTTTTGGCCTCTGTATCAAAAATCAATACGATACCCCCATATTCTCCCATATTCCCTGCCACCCCTCGTCATCGAGGTGACATTGTTTCAAATATTGCCGAATTTTACTCAAATTCAACATTTATCCCGCCTTTAACAGCAATAACACTATTTACCAATTAATTTCAACTTTTAAACCCCAAAATCAATTACATAGTTGTTATTATCAAGAAGTATACAATTTTTCTCTTTTATTTCCTTAATAATATGCGTTTCATTATGTTACTTCCATTTGTAATTTTTGAGGCAGAGGATCGTCAAGCCGGTTAAGAATTGTCGTCCTTAACCTCAATATCACTTTCCAGTTCCTGAGTGACTTCAGTCTTTCCTGGTATTTGATCTTACAATAATTGAGGAAATTCGTGGTTGAAATAGAATCTAGAATCTGAAGGATGTCCAAAATCGGCCATCTTGAATATGTACATTAATGGATTAATTAATTTGTGATTAATTTGTTATTTTATAACAAGTATTCACTTAACAAAACTTTATTTTCAATTGTGTTCTTGGCCAGGTTATTATTAAAGTAACAAACTACAATTATTATTATCTTTACTTCATTTATTTATTGAACACATTTTAAATATTTCAGCAGATCGTATTCGGCTTTTTTTCGATTTTCAGTAATATGAGTTGACTTTCTTGTTTGATCTCAATCTATTTAGTTGGTGAATCTATTTAGTACTTTTTACTTTATCATACATAGTATGATAAGTAAAAAGTATGACTGTGTGTGTATGTATGTATGTATATGTCTTTGTGTGTACCCGTTGTTTGTGGCAACGATTCCGGAGAAACAAGACTAAACTTAGAGCTGAAAAGCTTTCTGTTGAAGAGGGTCCAAAGGAACTGGAGGTTTACTCTTAGCATTTTTAAACGATTTTGCAAATTCTATAATGTCGTCAAAATAGTTAAATAATAAATTAAAGTAAAGGAAACTTAGTATAATTTATGTCTATGACATTATTTGGTAAAATTAATAGTATAGCTGCATGAGCATCGAAATCGGTCGTGTCTGCATTAAAACTAGTTAGCCAGGATTTGACTGATATTTTGATTTTTACTATATTTTTACTATATTTACTTGTTTATATTTTGGTGAAAGTGAGCTTCTAAACATTTTCTATGGCATAAAACATTTTCTTTTTTCATTTTATATTATTTTCTTATCACTCAGTAACAAATCATTACAACAATCCTCTTAAGGCTCCCGTCTCCGATCCCCAAACTCGAAAATAACCCACGCCAAATTATTGCGCCAATCGTGAAATCCTCGATACCATTCGATTCCGAAAGTCATTTGCAACTGCCATCGGAAAAGAATTTCAATATTTATGACAATAATTTATGCAAATTTGTGTGGGCAGTTGCGTGTGATATAGGAGCACAAGTTATTTTCTTCTGAACTTCTCTAGACTTGCACTCTGGAGTATTGTAGTGCGTGTTTGTAGTGAGTTGGCAACCATGTTTACAATAGCAACTATTGTGAAAGTACTATATCATCGACTAGAAAACTCAAACACATCCAGTTTGAATATTTGTACAAATAGAAAGCAATACATTTTTTCTTTAGGTTATACCATAAATGTCATAAATACGAAATAAAAACAGACATGTTTATAGTAGCGCCATCTACATCTGGTGATATTTTTATTTCGAAGCTTTGGAGATAAGTTCAATACAGTTCACTATTTGAATTAAGACGGTAGCCTTAAGGGTACGGGGCTGTTGTTTAAAAAAGAATTAATGGACACGGCTGGCTTTTGGCCTCGGTATCAAAAATCAATACGATACCACCTCCCATATTCCCTGCCGCCCCTCGTCATCCATCCAGGTGAGTGCATTGTTTCAAATATTGCCGATTTATTCGGCCCACTGACGCAATGTATCATAAATATCGACATGGCCGGCGTGGCGTGCCGGCGCGGCGCTGTGCCGCTTCGCAGATACGCCGTCAAATGGCGACGCGTTATGGAAATTTGTTTCTAGTAAATTTTCAATTATTGGCGACGGCCGATAATGGACGAACTATTCCCGGCTGCCAGCCGGAAATATGTGTGCGCAAATTCTGGTACATAAAGCCAGCGGCAAAACTGTGGAAAACATTTATTTATATTAAAGCTGTTTGGTATTTTATAAAATCCTCAAACACGTCGATTTTTAATGATCAAAATACGCATTTTTGTATCAAATTCTAATTGACACTCCTGTATAGGTTGCTGTCCGTTTAATATAGGCTTTAAAAGATGTATTTATCTGTTTACTATCCATTTCTTATGCTCACAAACTTACCACATTAGAAATTATTGCCCGTGGACCGCTACGAAAAATTGACTATATTTTTTCTTGGCATTAATAAACCGCCGCGCCGCTACTGGGTGACTTTTGAGTGACAGTTCACCATTTCTCAAAGCAAACTAGAATTGTTCCACTATAGACCAGGCAATAGAGCAGAAAATGACTGAGTTCGTGACAAAAATAGTATCACGAAGCCGACGGGCCCAGGTCACGTGGAACAGTCCGTAGATGTACAGTAGAGGCTCCTATAACGCGAGTTCGTACAACGCGAGTTCCTACAACGCGCTATAGATTTTGCGACAACAAATTCATATAACGCGATTCTCGTACAACGCATAACGTGCGCATATGGTTGTCCGGCGATATGTGCTAACTGCGCGTGAGCCATAAGCAATAACCATGCCGCTGCTATTTTGAACTGGCACCACCGCGGCTATAAAATACATAACCACAATGTTTCGTAACGGTGCGGCACGATAGATGATGGAGACAAACAAAACCTACAAATTTTGTATTGTTTTTGGCGTTAAAACGCTACAGGCGGGCGGCGCGGCGCATGCGTCAAAATTCGCGATCGTCAAGTTCCTATAACGAGTTTTCGTTGTACGAGAGTCTACTGTATTGTGATGTGTTTTCGACTCGAAAATATCATTAGTTAATTTGTTATAAACAAAGAACCTCAAAAAATCGATGAACCGATCGAGCAATCTTGATGCTTTCAACAGACGAATTGTAGAGAATGAAAAGACGAAAAAAATGGGCCCTACACGGACTCGATCGGATTAATATTAACAGAGAAAATTCGGAAATATCTGCGTTTTTTCAAAAATTCATAACTCCGCTATTATCTAAGTTGTAGCGCAGGCTTTTCGCGAGAAAGTAGCGATTGATGGATGGTTTTGAGTGTGCAAAACCCAGGCGTTGTCCGATGATTAGTTTTTGCACAATTGCGATTTGCATTTTTTTATGCAAAATTTTTGGCGAGCCTGGGTGCATCGGAGGTGGACCGATTTTATTTTTTTAACGGATTTGGATATTGCGTTAAAATGTTGGAAAATAGGTGAAAAAAGCTTGCAAACATGACCGAAAACGGTCGCATGGTCCAAAGCGGTCGAGTAGTGGGGGTAGGCGGACGACGCGGGGAAGCGCGTATTTATATATACTAAAAAACTCAATAAAAACTATCAATAAAATTTTAGACATCAGAATAACCGTTTTTTAATTTGATTTTAGTTGAGCTTTTTAGTAGTTTTCGACTACTTTCACCAATTCTTAACCACCTAGATTAATAAACAAAAAATCAATTTTTTCGATGTGTTGGTGATAAAAATTGTCGATAAATGTTTGTGATCGGAATACCATCCTGGTTAAACATATCACACAAATAATATGGGGTGTCATTTAAAATTTCGATGATTTGCGGAAAAACCGCAAGTCTTACTAACCTCAAGAATATTCCCAACAACTGCTCATCTTTTGTCTATTAGCACTTCTCAAAATTACATTCGTCCAGACTTGTAAATAAAAGATAAACGGGCGTACCTATGGTGTGGGTCACCCGGTAAACTATGATACTATGCGATCAAGTTCTAGGTATGTACTTCTTATTTGTAAATAACTATTTATTCAGAAATCAATCAATTGGTGAATTTTTACCAGCTATGAATGCTTCTAAGAAGCATATTTCTGTATAAGAATGTTTTGAGGTAAAAATTTGGCAAATTGTGATAAAAGGTAGTGTTTCAAGTAAAGTCACATACTTTAGCAAACAATCGTATTTGGCAATCTCTTTACTCGTAACACATTTTTACTTTTCAACTCTAGATACTAAAAACTTTAGGTAATGTTAAAATTAAATAACTACCTTTAACATTAAGGTAATTTCGGGTATTGGCGGTAAAATATTATGTGTCTTTGTTGTTTTATAAAATTTACAGGTATTCATAAGTGTTTATATTTCATTTTAAGTGAGCTTCTATGGATTTTCTGTGTCAAGAATATTCCAAATTGTTCAAATCTATTTTTATATTCTTTTCAAATCATTCAGTAATAAATTATTACTAAAATCCACGGTTTCTCATAACATCTAATCATCTCAAACAATAATACCCCAATTAAGCCAACTATACCTAAACCAGTCCCATAGATAACGATATCGGCGATACAGTCACTTCTCCATTACAAGCTCTAATCGGCGAGAAGCGAGCGCACTCTAACGGCGCCTCTCTAAACTGTCCAAACACACCAACATAAATAGCACTAGTGCGGAGTTTGACCATTACAGTAAAGCCTTATCTACAAGCGTAAAATTTTAATGCCTCGGTCAGGTTCCGACTGAGAAGTTTATAGATTTTAATCAAGGTCCGATGTACCACGATTGCGATTGGACCGCAACACTACCCGGGGTTTTCCGTACTGCCAACTTATGGCGATAGGGTGCGCACTTACACAAATTGAATTGCAGGTAAAAATACCGCGCCAAGCCGAAATTAGTGTTTAATTGTGTGGAATTGATTCCTTTCCGGTGCAGTACAGCTCGAAATAAGCGGATTTTGTCGGATTTAGTTTTGGTTTTTCCGGTTACGGCGCGCGGTCGGGAATTGTTTTCGGTTATGCGGAAGCAGTGGTGAAATATATAATTAAAGTTTTGTACTGTTGATGTTCTGTTATATAATGCAAGTGCGACTGGAAAAATGAGCAAATTTAAAATGATTTACGGTCGAATAATCTCATGAAACAATATTAATAGTGCTTGTAATCTTGGCGCCAAGAATATCGAGCGTAAACTATAGTTGACAGAGTTGAATTTTAAAGAGTTGTCTTCGCCATGAAATGAGCTAAAAAGGCCGTGGCCGTCAGCCGCATGAAATGCTAGACCAGGCAATAGAGACTTTTTCGTGACAAAAATAGTATCAGCAAGCCGCCCGTCCCAGGTCACGTGGAACAGTCCGTAGATGTATTGTGATGTGTTTTCGACTAGCAAATATCATTACTTAATTTGTTATAAACAAAAAACCTAAAAAAATCGTGCTTTTTTTCGTTGTTCGCTTGTAATAACTGAACCGATGGAGCAATCTTGATACTGTCAACAGACGAATTGTAGAGAATGAAAAGACGAAAAAAATGAACCCTACACGGACCCGATCGGATTAATATTAACGGAGGAAATTCGGAAGAACCGGAGAAATCTGCATTTTTTTCAAAAATTCATAGCTCCACCATTTTCAAAGTTGTAACGCAGGCTTTTCGCGAGAAAGTGGCGATTGATGGGTACTTTAAGTGTGCACAACCCAGGCATGCAATATGGTTCGGCGAGCCTGGATGCGTCGGAGGTGACCCGATTTTAATTTTTTTAACGTATTTCTAAAGTAGAAGTATTGTGCAACAAAACGTCTATTCTGATTTTGCGTTAAAATGTTGCGAAATAAGCGAAAAATGCTTGCAAACTTGACCGAAATCTGCCGCGCCCTCAAACGCTGTCGAGTAGTGGGGTAGGCGGCCGCCTAGGGGAAGCGCGCAGCGCATTGGGATTACTATAGTTACGCGCTTCCCAGCGTCGGCCGCCTACCCCCACTACTCGAACGGTTTGGAGCGCGCCGCAGATTTCGGTCAAGTTTGCAAGCATTTTTCGCTTATTTTGCAACATTTTAACGCAAAATCAGAATAGACGTTTTGTAGCACAAAACTTCTACTTTCGAAATACGTAAAAAAAGTTTAAATCGGACCACCTCTGAAGCATCCAGGCTCGCCGAACCATATTGCATGAAAAAGATTCAAATCGCAATTGTGCAAAAACTAATCATCGGACAATGCCTGGGTTGTGCACACTTAAAGTACCCATCAATCACTAGTTTCTCGCTAAAAGCCTGCGGAGTTATGAATTTTTGAAGAAAATGCAGATTTCTCCGGTTCTTCCGAATTTCCTCCGTTAATATTAATCCGATTGGGTCCGTGTAGGGTTCATTTTTTTGTCTTTTGATTCTCTACAATTCGTCTGTTGACAGTATCAAGATTGCTCCTTCGGTTCAGTTATTACAAGCGAACAACGAAAAAAGGCACGATTTTTTTAGGTTTTTTACAAATTAAGTAATGATATTTGCTAGTCGAAAACACATCACAATACGTCTACGGACTCTTCCACGTGACCTGGGACCGGCGGGCGGCTTGCTGATACTATTTTTGTCACGAAAAAGTCTCTAGTGCCTGGTCTATGCGTGTATGTTGTTATTATGTCAAGTATTTATTAATACTGTTTTGTCACCTCTGTCAATTTTCAGTGGGAATGTTAGGGTTAATAATTCATGGTTTGTGTAAATTACGGTGACCAACTGTTTAATACTCCATGGCGGGACGCTCAGATCACACATAAATTATTTGTGGTGATGTTCTACGAAGGGTCATTACGTTTGAATATTAGGGAAAATCAAGACCAAAACGACTGTAAAATGCAAGCAGTCCAGCAAAATCAACAGCTATTACCAAATATAAAAACATCCTACCTTATTTCGACAATTTTTCACCTCTTATTCACCTCCATCGAAAACAGATTGAAAAGTCAACGGGAACATCACTAACACCATGTATCTCAGATTTATAAAGTTTATAAATCAAGACATCAACAATTTTGAATGCAAACATCGGGAAAATTGGTCAAAATTGGAAAACGCTAAAATGTTCCAAATGCAATGGGGTCTACACACCGATTTGCACGTACTTGAAAACAAAAGAATGCGCGAACTCGTCGACACGCGAGATGGATATCAGCGAGTACGTTTTTAAGTAATATTTACCAATTTTTTATTATTATAAATTGGTGTAAAATATATTATTGGTGTTATATTTGTGCAATTAGTTTATGCGTGGATTGAGTTATCCTCATAAAATAAAAATAATGTCGCATTGTGTGAATAGACCATTTGTTATATCTTATCTATGCTTTTAAATTGACGTAAGATAGGGCGGGGCCTAAAGGTCAATTTTTGACATTTGAAGTTATGGATTACAAACTGAAAGTACATACCGTTATTTGGCTATACGGGTGACCCACGCCATAGGTACTCCTAGGTACTCCTGGTTATTTATTTTTTGTTTATAAAGATGTACGAATGAAATTAAAAGAATGACAAAAATGGCCATTCTTTGGGATACCCTTGAGGTTAATATGACTACCGGTTTTTGCGGAAATGACGTCATCATTGAAATTTTAATTATATTTTTTTACTATATTCTTTGTATGAAATTTTCAGGATGAACACAAAATCATATCGATCGTCAACTTTTATCACCAAGGCAACGCAAAAATAACTTTTTTGTGTATTAATCTAGGTGGCTAGGAATTGGTGAAAATAGTTAAAAATTGGCAAATAAACACTAACCAAATCCATTTTGGCCGACATTGCATTACCTGCGTCCTCTAGCGTGAATGAATTGGTTTTTGGCGAGTGAGTCATTTGTTTCATGGGTACCCAATGGCCACACTGATTATTCGATAGAAAACATCTTTTCGATTACATTGATACCAAATACATGATATTTTATTGAAATTCTTAACGTACAAATGTTGTTAGAAGCAAGGAAATCCCATTAGGTCAATATTTTTTTCGATTTCCTTGCTTCTAACAACATTTGTACGCTACGAATTTCAACAAAATATTAAGTATGATTAAAAGAATGTTGATTTCAGTGAATAGTTTTATTATTGATCTTATGGTACCTGGTTTCGAAGCTTCGCTTCGTCTTCAGCCATGCTACAAATACATTAAACGTCAGTATATACATTTAATAGAACAATAAAACTTGAATTACCGTCTAATTACAACATACTCCGGTAAAAAATTGAGGTTATGAGTCGCAGAATGGACTTCATGAAGGAAAAGTGGGTGAAATCTGCAATATGAACGAAAAAATTTACATAAAACACTAGTAACTAACAAGACTCTACAATTACATTATACAATCATTGAAATTAGAGTTACAAACGAGTAATATAAAGGCATTTTACCTAGAGACGAACAACGTGTATGACATGAGAAGTTAGCGAGGAGACTATGACTTAGAGGTTATATGGTTATGGCGTTCTTCTGTTTATGTATTGTGAGCGGCGCGCTTTTCAAAAAGACCGGTGAACAGGTGAGCGCATTCCATGTTGTGATTCTCATTAAGAAACTGAAATCAACATTCTTTTAATCATACCATCACCAGTGAACATGGAGAAATTTATAGTCAAATTGCAAAATATTAAGTATTTGGTATCATTATAATCGGAAAGATGTTTTCTATCGAATACTCACGGTATGGCCATTGGGTACCCGTGAAAAAAATGACTCTGGCCAAAAACCAATTGATTCACGCTAGAGGGCGCTAGTAGTGCAACGACAGCCAAAGTCGAGTTAGTGACCTATATTACCTAAATCGAGTTAGCCACCTAGATTAATACACAAAAAAGTTATTTTTGCGTTGCGTTGGTGATAAAAATTGACGATCGATATTTTTTTGTTCAGAATGTCATCCTGATTGAAAATATCACACAAAGGATATAGGGTGCCATTTAAAATTTTAATGATGACGTCATTTCCGGAAAAACCGGAAGTCACATTAATCTCAAGAGTATCCCAAAGAATGGCATTTTTTGTCCATTAACACATTCCCAAATTTCATTCGTCCAGCTTTATAAACAAAAAAATAAACGGGAGTACCTATGCCGTGGGTCACCCGGTATCAAAAAAAAAGTTTAATGAAGAACATTCAAGCAATTTAGAATTGAAGCAACTTTTGTCAGTTTTGCCATCAGTCCCTTTTTGCCCTTAATTGGTATATTGAACCATAAGAAACAAAATATTATTTATACATTTTCTACAATACAAAAATTCACTGTCAACATAAGAGAGGCCCTTTTTTGTTTTTCAAAAACAATGCTTTTTATCGCACTTATAATATTAGTATAATATTAGTTCCTAATCAGCCTCCCAGTCAGAATCAGGATTGTTAGAAACACAGTAACCATTTTGTGGCCTATTTGAAATACATTTTCAGTTTTTTTGACGCTGTATTGTACACAGAAAACTAAAGAGAAAATTTCTTCGTCAGAACTGGAATCTTTACTTTCTTTTAGTAAAATTATATCTGTTCAATTTTGTTTGATTATCATTATGATTAAAGATATAAAATATTAAATCAAGCACACTCACAACCATTTTATTTTTTCTTTAATTTTCCACCGATTATAAAGATAAAATACAAACATTAATAAATTAATTATACACTGTATGTGGGACACCTGCGTTTTGATGTGTTTCCCCCGTACATCTCTTTGTGATAATACAACCCTATATATTAATGAGTCACTAGTTTTTACCCTACGTTACCCAACGTTTCTTATCTGCTGTAGGCTCCTACAATGAGTGTGGCAAAATTGTGAGTATTTTTTATATTTTAATAGTTATAACAAACTGTAATTACTTGTCAGTTTTACATAGAAATCACAACAGTTTTGTAATTTTGTAACAATTTACCCTGACCTACAAAATTAACACAATTTAACGTAAAAAAGTATTTTACTTTTTGTAGATGTACAAACATTCTTTGTAGCAAATAATTATAATTTTGCCTCTACTGAAACAACGATTTATTTGACTTAAACAATGTCTCTATGCATATATTTATTTAATTTGTATATATTATGGACTTACATGTGGAGAATATAGATGGTTATCAAAATTGTACAAAAGGATTCTCTTTATTTAGAGTCTTTTTTATGCAAATACATTTTCGTTTCCGTTTCAGCAATACATTTTCGCCCCATACAAAAATGTTTGCAGCGGTGCACAGAATCTAAAACGTGGCAAAAACTCGTAATAAGCTTAGACTTGAAAATTTTAATCTATAAAAAACTACTATTGTGCTGACTTAACTTTTTATATCCTCACAAAACATGCATTATCGAGAAAACCTTTTCCGGTAAATAAAAACCACGCGGCATCCGCCGGATTAGGAAAAAGTCGTTATTTATTTTACAACCGACTTAACTGAACTATTCACAAAGCTTTTCCTGCATTAAGGGCACTATTTACAACCCGCCGGCGGTGGAAAATAGATTTTTTTACACACCTGCTTTTGTTCGCCGAAGTTGAAACAAACATTTATCCGGGATAACATACCTCGCATACGAGGAAAAGCTTTAGACGATGCTTAGAGGCGCGCGTGATCAAAAATTTATTAGCTCTAAAGCTCCTGTTTGTTTAATTTATTACTATTTGCGATCGCGTTTCTTTTGAGCATAATTGCTTTAATAAATTGAAATTTAGTGCAAACAAAGCTATCGTATTCTTTTGATACTTTTATATTATGTGTATCCAAGCTAGGAGCTTTCAGTTCGCTGAACTATGGACAACGCTGGATGAGAACGGAAAATTTAATAACGTCTGGACAGATCCTTGTATATTGAAGACTAATTGGGAATTGAAAGAATGTTAATAAGATGATTTTTATTCGTTTGTAGAGCTTTTATTTGACTTGATATTGCTACTTTTAACCTCTGAGCGCCATATCGGATTTTTTACATTCTGTGGAATATTCTGTTATAGAGAAAACATTACACAATCATCAAAAATTGTTGTAATATTGAAATTAAGAAAAAGAAGGTCCACGAATTTGTTATAATTGTGTCTTATTTTATGATTCAGCAATAATTCGTATGTTGTAAAAAGTTATTTCAGTCAGCAGAAAATGTGGTTTTAAAAAATCAATGTTTCTTTTTGGTTTATTCTAATCTATAAGGTCTCAGAATTGTTTCTGTAAAAGGGTTTTGCAAAATTCGCCCTAGTTCTGGAGATTTGTGTGTGCGTCGATCAGTGTTGTGATAAGGAAGGTAGAAAATCCCTCCGATCGTGCGAAATGCGTAATTATATATATTGCGTAATTATATTGCATAATAATACGTATTGCGTATGACTCGACCAAGGCATAGATCTCCCACTACTGGTATCTATACCATTTGTCATCCATTCATTCAGTTTTAAACCGATCATCACGTGATCATTTCGGCCGTTGCGGTATTTAAAAAAGTTCTTGTAATTTCGTTCGCGATTTCCCAAAAGTCGTGTTTTTCCAACGTAACCACGTTTTTGGAAATTGTATTTCATATATCGAGATGATTCTTTGTTTTTTGTGTTCAGCACACATAGTTTTCGATCGACCATTAATTTTTTATGAGCGGCGAAAACGGACCTTTTTTGGATATACGACCGCCATTTTGTTAAAAATCAAAATATTGAGAAACTGAACGATCGAACGATAGCCAACGAAATAACAATTAAGAAAAGGTTTCACTTTTTTGTATCAGACGACCTGAACACGTGTAATCGTGGTTACCGTTACACATTAATGTTTGCACAAAAGCGAGCACAAAGTAATCTGCAAGGTTACCGAGATCATCACAATAATTTTGAAATTGTTAATTTTATACATCGATAGTAACACAAAAAAATAAAAAAACTTTGTCTGTAAATCTTGTTCTTTCATTATCAATTCCTTAAAATAGGCTCGAAAAGCGGCCAACAAAGCGGAAGACCCCCTCAGTGAAAAATAAAAACTTGTTTCTAGTCGAAATACAACAACAGCGAGCTTATTTACAGGCTGGGCCATCGGTTTTACAATGGAATGGCGTATATTTCTGGGTGATTTGGAATTCCTTTCTAAAAAAGAACAGCTTAAGAACCAAATAATTTCTGAACTACTAGAAAATGATGATTTAAAGATTTAATGATTTATGATAAAATTCTATTTATGATAATTAGTTCTGTAAATTTCAAGACATACATAGTATAATACAGTCTGTACATAATATTGGACTAAACCTATCATACAATTTCCATTAAAAAAACACAACTTATCCATGGTTCAATTTTTGGAATCTACGTAGGTATTCATTTCACGTACAAGGCATATTTTTACACAATAGGTAAAAATTTACTGTTTTGCAGATAATTTCATTTTTACGTGAATTTTATGAAACCTGGCTGCTTTATTTTGTTACATGATCAGATAACTGTTCTATTGGTTATTATGAATCACATTAAAAAATAAAGATACGGTGGTAAACATTTTCCACATAGTGCTTGTGCTGGGTTTTGGGAAGCCTTGGCCAAAACCTTTTCCCAAATTGTTTTAAATATTAGTGTTTAAGTAACAAAACATTTTGATTATATTAAGCAAAATGTTTTTCAAAACGCCGTACATGATTCGTCATACTTCTACTCAACTATTTGTGACGAACTGATTCAATTGTTAAGAAAGTACGTACTAAAACAAGATGCCAAATACTTGGGTATCATAGTATGAGCCGAATTTCATATTAAGATATGCAGATCCAAAAACATTTGAAGAAGTGTACGAGGTTTCTGAAATTGTTGTTTATTAAAAGTCACGAAGGTAGTGCATAGTGCACAGATTATATATTTAAGGAGCTTAAGATGATACCTAAAACTAATTCGAGAAAATTTTGATAAATATGAATCACAAGAAAATCACATTTTGAAGTCCATCAAGATTTGAATGAATTTGATCTGTTCGACAACTGCAGACAATTGAAGAAACGTAAAGTAAAATTGTAACTTTTCCGTGATGAATTTTGTTCAACATACCAAGATATATTTCGTCAAAATATCGGTTCAAAATTGGAACGTATTTAACTATACTAACTACAGTATAATCGCAGAAATAGCAAATCGCTTGCATTCACGCAAGCTTTTTCTTTGTGTTTTAATATAATGGTTTCAATTTACAACGGAAACAACAAGCCGCTAAGCAACTAGTCACAAAATATTCAAACAAAATGTTTGAATTACAAAATTAAAAAAAAAAGATAATTAAATCATTCAATTTCATCAACATGTCGCGCTTAGCATAGCCGAAAGGGGCTTATAACTAAGAAAATATCGTAGAAATCTTTAAGCAAATTTGAGCATCGCATTTCGCCTAAATTTAAAGTTGGCGTGCGGAGTATCTGAACGCGAACGATCTTTATTTACGATGGTATTAAGGCGATGTTTAAAAAAGGGAATGCAATCATAATTTTCAATCGCCTGTTACACATGCATGCTCAAGTTGGGGCATTAAAAATATACGTTAGCGCGAACTTGAGCCTTTGGTAATAATGAAAACAAAATAAAATTGCCTCAATACTTTCGAGGGTGGCGACAATTTTTATGAAGGAACATGAGTTTGAAAAAAAATTTGAAGACAGCAAATTAATTTAAAGACTTCTTATTTATAAACCGAACTGTTAACCGAATAACCGAATCTGTTTGTCCTGTGTCTTAAAACTTATAAAACCTTCCATTCTAAATAGAATTTCATCATAAACCACTTCGAACAAGTTTCTAGTAGTTGATATATACCTTGTCTCTTAAAATTATAATTTTAGACAAATAATGCAATAACTAAAACTGTAAAGGACCAAGTATAGTGACGCGAGGGCACCGTAATAACGTAACGTAAAAAGATAAATGTACATAATTTCCACTCTGCGATTATAGTGAGTCTTCGTAAACCGTAAAGTTCGTTCTCAACCGCAACGAATTTCATCTCGTGCGTGTTGTCTTACGCTTTCCGGCGTATGTGCGCGTATGGCGCCATCAGTACGTGTACTGGCGAGTGAATAGCAGTTTCCAGTAAGTTATAGGTTAATTGATAGCATTTTGATAGTTTGTTGCAACGAGAACACTGAACGAGAACGACCTCAGAATGAATTGTTGCTGCATCAAGCCCTTCGTCCATAATTTATTATATCTACCACGATCTACCACTGCTTAATACAATCAACAATAACACTGACATGTGAGGTGTTGTGCCGTTGTGTATATACTTCTCCGCTAGATGGCGCTCAATTTGTTGCAGATCATTGCGCCACTATAAATACTAATTTCGTCGTCCGGAACGGCATGCGGCACGGCACGGTAGGACTACAAACGTACTTGTTGCATTAAAATGTTGCAGAGAATACAAAAATACGCAGAAATATAGGCCATTCAATTTAAAAACGTGATATTGACATGGCTTTCGACAGTCAGGTAGTTAGTTAAGAAATTAATATATTTTGAAGGTAAGTAAAAAAATGGTCTAATTGCACTTCAGATTATTGATCAGTGAGAAATTTGACAACTTTGCAACATTTAACACAGCCGTATGTATCTCCGCTAATAAACAAGATGCCGATGCTCAGCCTGGAAAATACATTTAAATACTGTACAATTAAATACACCATCCAGACGAGTTCGAAGTAATTTGTACAAACAGCGGGTTAGGGTTCATTCCACCCCTATATTGCTTGTAAATTAACAGAGGAGGACCGTAATACGCTCTCCTTCGGTTTCGTTAGCCTTTGTCTTATAGTATTAACTTTCTTCGGCAAGGAGTTGGTGTAAACAACATATCCTTTGATCTGTGATACCATAGACGCTTTCTGCTAACATTACAAACAGAGGCTGAAAATTTAATGAAGACGATCGTGCTTTTCAAACAGTCTTCTTGCCTTAAAATGTATTTATTTATGTGTGGTTTCGAAGAGATACTTCATATTAAAACTTTTATATGTTATGCTCAATTATTCAAATTTCGTAATCGTTGACCGTTTTTGATGATTTTTCAGCTAAGAAAGATAAACTCTAGTGATATATCTTTCTTTTAATTAGTTACTCAGTACAACATTTCAGTATATCATAACTAATAGCGCCATGAATATTATTTATGTTATGCAAAATCGAACATTAAAAGTGCAGTCATTTGAGCAATTTGATGTAGTATGCAAGAATACAGCCGCATATCACGCAATGCACACTGACATGCATATGACTCGAGCTATACATACAACAGGTTGCTAAGGAGGCCAACGTACTTTGTAAAATATGAAATATAGCTCTCTGTTGCTGATATACGTCTCGTATTTTTACAGTACCCATTTCAGATATCACATTAAGTGTACTGAATGGTATACCTGCGCTAAGAAGCAATAAAAATAAAACTATTATTTTTATTTATTACAGTTTCTGTATTATCATAACAAAAGTACTAAAGATAAAAAATTGCATGAGCAAAAACGTTCATGAAAATTTTCAGCTAACTTTTTTTTTTATAAATAATATTATTTTCATGTGAAAGATGCTTTTGTTTCAAACAACCGCTGCCGATCAGAGTTTATGCAATTAATGTCCAATAAAAAACAATTTCGGTGAACAAATGTTTATCCATTTTGCCGCTGCATTTACTAACAAATTTATACTGTGCAAACATTTTATTCGTTTGTGGGTTATTCAACAATTGCCGTTTTATTATTTTAGCAAAAGTTTTGCTGGCACATTTATTTTATATATTTTATTTTATACTAAAATTAAATCTACTTTTTATAGCAGTACACCGCACTGATTCAAACTAAAAATAACATGCGTTTTACAATACCTATAATAACAATAACTGTCATATTTCAATAACTGTGAAGTCGATTATTTTTTATTTTAATATTTTTTCTTTGGCCTTATATTTTCCAAACATTTTCCTGTTACAAAAAATAGTTGGCTAGGATAAAAATTGAAGATTTTTTACTAAAGTTTTCAGAAAAATTACTTTTTCAATGCCTTTTTTTGTGAAAAAAAGAAAATTGTTGCGTTTGCTGTTCCCAGATTCATCTACCAGTTATTATAATGGACATTTGAGAAAAAGAGAGAGAAAAAGTTATTCTTAATAAATAGGTTTGGATTCTCTAAAATGTCCATTGCCATAGGATTCGTGACATTTTCGCAATAAACTAAGTATTAGTTTTTCATAATAAATAACAAAACAACTCACGAAAAAGTTGTTTTATATTTAATTATATCCTCAAATGCCAAATTTGAATATTATATCTCAAATTTGTGATAGCGGACCAGTTCAAGGCTGACAGCACCTCGATAATTAAAAATAACAGAGATTTGAAATTTTGAAATCAGAAATTAGACGTCAGAAAATGACAACTTGATGGACGTAAAAAAATGTACAAAAGCATTTTCTAAATCATTTCTTTAAGAATCTTAAACTTAATAATCTCTAGAATACTTATTTTGAAAAAAAAAAAATATGAAAAGTACTGTTTTCTACGAGTTATACTGACAGTCACTTGCACCACTGTCCCTAAAAAGAACTAAATAATTTGCCTGGTATAAACTTGTAGTATTTCCATTTTAATTCCTGATTCCAAAGCTTCAGATCACAATCATTTTTAATTCCTTTATTTGCTTTAGGTACAGACTTACTCTGAAAAAAAAAACAATAAAATGAATTAAAAAATCTAGAAGGCACAATGATTATAGTTATTATTCTGACTCACCAAACAATAGTAAAACGACATTATCAAATTAAGTTGTCAAAAATTTGCTGTTAATCTTAAAGTACGATAACAGAAAAATGAAGATTAAATTAAATTGTCATACACTCAAAATTGATATTTCAGCATCAAATTAAATTTAAAACTTTTCCTTAAGACATTTTAAATTAAACGTGTGAGAAACTGATAGTTAACTTTTGGGCATATTTAACGATTTCTTTTTTTGCAACCATCCTGTATGTTAAATCAAAATTGTAGCTATGACATTTTTAGAACATTAATGAACATTTCAAAAGTAATTTTCCCAAAAATTGTCTTATGTAAATCCACAAAATTTGAATATCACTGATTTCAGAAAAAACAACACTCGTCACATTTAATACCTATTGACATTATGATAACGGTAAATGAAGCAGACACGTAACATCTAATTATAAAAGTACGTTTTGTGGAAAATATTCTGACGGACACGGCAGACTGGCCGCGTTAATTGCATACACGAGGGTCGGTAATGACTGTATCACAACACAGGGTAAATTACGCTATTCGACCGTGGTGACGTCACGTAATCACTATCGATATTGAATGCAAACACCATTTGAATGCAAATTCGAGTAGGCGACCCGCGGGCCGATTGGACACAGCCCACTAGAAAAATAGAAGCTATTACCTATACATACATGATCTTACACGACACTTACATTTACAGACTCTGTATAGAGAACAAAATAAAATAAGAGGTTGTTAGATACTAAAATAAGAAACTAAAACGTTATCTGTTTCTTTTTGCTTCTGGTTAAACAGCAAATGGCATCAATTTACGAATTTCAAGTGTAACACCCTACATTTGATTGTATTTTTAAAATTGTAGTCAAAATTTAAGTAAATTAGTGAAGTTATTATTTATTTTATGTTTCTCTATTTCCAGTTGTTCTAATAAATCCATTTTTAACTCCTTTTACATCTTGGGTGTATTATAAATAATATGATGACCTGTGTTTAATTTATGTTGAAATAAGTTAGATGCTCTGTATTTATGCTTCCTTCCGGTTTGACCTACATAATGGAATTACATTCTGTACATTTGACTGACGAAACTCCACACTTTTCCATAATAGATTTAGGGGTTTAGAAATTTGAGAGAATATTATAAATAGTATTATTACTTTTGAATTTAAAAGGGTTGTTTATTCGAGAAGTGGACATTTCAGTTGTGTGTAAAGGGGTATTTGTTTTTATTGTATGATGTATAAGTTTGATAATATGTTCTTCAGGAAAAGAGTTATTATAAGTAAGGTCAAAGATATAATATAGTTCATTTATTCTGGAATTATAACTTGTATGGTATTTTAAGCAGAGATTTAATCAATCATTTCCACGTTTGACATCAACAGAGACATCTTACATCTCTCTTTCTAAATTGACTTAAAATAAACAATTTGTGCAATTTGTGGACCTTATTGAATAAGTTTTGAAGCTAATTTTTGATATTTGATATTTGATATTTCACGGTGAGTATTATACAAAAGCGTGTTAAAAGTGACTTCAGAAAGTGAGGTTATGTTTCAAACGCGTGTTTCTTCCAGGTTTACTATGGAAAATATTCAATTTAGTGAGTATTTTAAACAACTAGGACTTGCTTATTTTTATCAAATTCAAATGCAGATTGTTTTGTGGTGTGGTCCAAAAACCAATTTGTTCTGCGTCGAATTTTTAGAGACGATCAATTCTGGGATTTTAATATGCAAATTTGTTTGCAGTATCACAAAACAATTGTCTTACCTGAAATTCTACGTAAAGATTTCACTAAACCTGAAGGTAAGAGAGTAGTCGAGGTAGATGAATAAATTAATAAAACAATTATTGTAAATTAATAGATTTGCTATGTAAAAAATCTGAAATGTATGTAGAATATGAGTAGAATAGTGCGGTAAGTACAACATTACACTTTATTTCCTGATTTTTTTGACAGTTTTTGCATCAATGTCATGCAGGGCACTTGGGCCGTTCGAGCGCTCGCTTTTTTCGTACCGAACACAGGTCGGTTTGATACCACGGATTTGATTAACTATCATTTTGTAACACTGGAATTTTGTTTCTATCATCCCACTGCTTGGATACAATGGATACAACCAATGCTTTGATGTTTATTCAAGCCAATATGCTCAATTACATGCGAGCGATCGCTTTTGATATCGAGATTCGAATTTGAACCGAATAAATGCGAGCCAACTCGAAAAATCGACTGTCGTGTCGGTTCAGTTCGGAAAGAAACGAGATTTACTCAGCTAGAAATTCGAGACTTGCAGTTTAATATAACTCAAACAACCCTACATGGCCCCCAATCGGGATGGTCATCATCTTCGAGCGATGCTGGTTTACCTTAAAATGACACATTATAAAAAATACTTCAAATCTATATTCATATAACTCCTACCTGTAATAAAATGCTTATTGCAAACCCTCAAATTTTGTAGTTGGCCTTCAGAGAAGTTTGGACCTCTCTTAATGGCCTATAGCTATCGTTCCCTTCTAAAATGCGACAACAAACTATTGGGATAATTTGGCTTGAGCACTTTTGGTAATTTATGAAAGGAAATATCATTATCACGATGGCTTTCCGTCATGCAGTTAACCACGCAAAATATTTTGTCTGTTTTAAAACTAAAACTAAAGCAACAACAGGTTTTTGAAACATAACCTCACTTTCTGAAGTCACTTTTTAACACAGTTTTGAATAATACTCACCGTGCAAAATTTAAAAATTAGCTTCAAAACGTATTCAATAAGGTGCACACGCCCAGAAAAAAATCCAAGCTGAAGCACTTTCGCACAAAAACGTTTATTTTAAGCTGATTTAGAAAGCAAGAAATACATGATCTTATAAGGCGCTATTGCTTTGTTTGCCCCTCAAGAAAATTAAAGAGAGATGAAAGTAGTCATGCCGTCTTTGTTTCTGTCAAACTTGGAAATGATGGATAGGTAAATAGAAGGAAAACATACGCTGGGAAAAACTGTGAGCGGTATTCAATGCAATCATTACATTTGTCAAAGTTAAATGTAAAAAGTTTAAAATATTATTATTTTGAATTTCTAAAGTGAATTTTTAATTATTGTGAACTTTATTGATGTAAATTAAGAAATATTGAGGCTTAATTCGTTACCCTTCCATAACCAAGAAGCATCGTCCTCATATCTGACTCATTTTGCGATATTAGAGTTTAAAGGATTGTTGTTATTTATGATTTGATGCTGTTCTACGTGATCGAGGTAAATATTAGAAAGTAGGTATAGACAATGTCCCATTCCCATCGGTAGGCTGTCTACCGTTTTATAAAATTCTTCATTAAAAGAGCAAAAGTTTTGTTTCATTATGTATGTACCATGATATCATTATAGTGTTTTTTTAATTTATATCTTTAGTTTCGTTTATAAACTGTAAGGAGTTTTTCATTGAATACTTAGGGGAAAATCTATGTATTTGAACACATTTAACATTATTTTGTTAAAGTTATAGTTGATGAACCATAACTTTTTAAAACAATTGTATGCACCTAGATTAAGTAATGTTTAATTGTATTGTAGATGGTTGTAGATGTATTGTAGGACTGAAGATGTATTTTGACGAAACATGCACCAATTAAAATAATTCCACAAAACAAAGGAAAACAGGTATTTATTTAAACATTTAGACTATCATTTATTGTATTTTTTAAATCGTCAGCTGCTGATTTATAAAGAAATAAAGATCAACAAATATTGACAATAATATATAGAATGTAAGTGGGCATCATTTTCTGTGTAACCAAACCTACCCTGCAAGTTTAAATATTGTAGTTGAAAAAACGTTATCCAAAAATGTTTGCTCACGAATTTTCAATGTCGTTTTTAAACCGCTTCATTAATATCATTAATATTCATTATATACTCCTAATGGAAGGTCGTCTGAAGGACCCTGTATATACAGAACGCTGTACCGTGGGCAGACATTATTACAGATGCAGACAAAGGCAGTAAAATTTCGCTCACGGAACGCTATAAAAAAATCGTACCCTGCCAGTAATAAAGCAATGATTTCGCGGGTACAGACGCCATACGTCTGTCCCCAACCCCGGTCAAAGTACTAAACAAACGACCGACAAATATACGAGCTTTGTTTGGACAGTTTTGCCGAGACCCGGCTTGTTTTATTCGTAGGGCAGGAAAACAATGAAAGTAATGGACTAGGGAAAGATTAGGTTTGTAGGTTGCTTAATAATGCTGGATTTTTTTATGGAGGGTAACGAAAGAGAACAATTTATCTCAATAAAAAAAGTCTAGTCTTTTAAACCATAGTCTTTCAAGATTGCTGATATAGTATTTTTTGTCGATTGTCGTATTAAATACAGTATGTACTGAAACAAATGCACATTTTCAAAATAAAATTGCCTTTTTATTAATACCTAACAAAATATAATTATTTCTATAAAAGCTGTTTACAAATATGCGACCAATATCGAATAAAAACTATCAAAAACTTATTTAATTAGTTATTTGGTAAACTAAAATATCAACTTTTACCGACCAAATAAAAATCAATTTACGAAATAGCCAGCAATAAGGGTTAAAATTGGAAACAAAGTTATGAAAACACTCAACTTTACGGTCACAAAAAATATACAAATCAATCTGCTGCAGATACCGACAGTTTTATATCGGTGAAGTATTCGTTTGCACGATATATTGATGGAATTTGTTTACTCTGTCTATAGGCAGATGCGTTAAAATATTTTTGTCATGATTCAAAAAGTTTTCAATGTAATTGGAACTAAAAAACACTGAAATTTGTTGTTATTGTGTCAATTCATGGCTCAATTCATTAATGTACGGATATTTTGACATGAAAGTTAGCTCATATATTTTCTATTTCAATACACGTAGTTTGATTTATCACGAAAACATATGTTGTCTATGTTGCAATAAACACATGTAATTAAACATAAAATTTGAAAAACTTTGTCTGGTAATAATTATTTTTTATTGTACACGTGTGCATTTGATACTTATAAAACACATCGGAGGTTTCTACAAATATTGCAGATTTACCGGAAATAGTGGGTTGTGTGGTATCTGATTTAACATTCGACGCCACAAACAAAAATAAACTGGAGAACCCAATATTTTTTGCGAAATTCGATTATCATATAAAACTATCATAATAAAAATATGATAAAAACACTTACGTTACCTTTAAAATGCATTTTTATATTTATTGAGTCGTTATTTTGATATTCAATTGCTTTAGTTCAAGTTTCCATTTTAACTAAAAACTTTAAAACAATTTTTGGATACCATGCTCATTATTTTTCTACTCGTTTTGTACAACTTCTGGGTTTGCGTCCGCCATTTTGAATTCTGCAATTATGATAACAAGTTAAGTTAATCAACGACCAAAGACTACGACATAGCCACCAGTAATATTAAAATCCGTCACCTAGACTCGTCAGAATTGAGCCGGATATTTTTGGTATTATCAGCAAAGGTTCAAAGTTCACGTTAACTTATAATTTGAATGGAAATACCTAATCATTTCGCTGTGAAGCTGATTACAAAATTATGATGTATATTTGGTTGTCTATATCGTCAGAGGTTTTAAATTATTATAAATAGATAATGTAAATATATGTATAACATACGTATAAAGAAAATGTTCTAATGCATCTTAACAAAGCAAAATCATAAAAACAAAATTATAAGAAAGCTTTTTCTTATTTAGCAACCTTTAAGAGAAAATAAAGGAATCATCTGTCATGGATGAATTTAGGGTGTGAAGATAACAGAGAAAGATACTCGGGGAATTAAACTAATAATTATAATTAGAGTCGTAGGGGAAAGATATTTTCCATATTTTCTTTTCAGAATTTAATCATCAATCTGACTAAAATATATCATATGGAGTTATTTTCGTTTCAAGCTTTAAGATACAGCCGTTTGAAATAACAAAACTGTACATGGCTATAACTTCTTAAAGAATTGAAAAACCAATGAAAAAAGCAAAGGCCGTATGAATTAATTAATTTACAGACATTTATTACTGTAAAGAATAGGTATTTTATGTATTTTCTTTTTCAGTTCATTTGTTAAGATTGGACGGTGTAAAAACGGTAACACAATTTAAACTAAATATGTAATAAATTACAGACAAAATTGCTGTAGAAGATAATTCACTGGTATTTGCGTTTTCATTTTATACTGTGACTCCGCTGGTTATTTGATAACAGCAATATTGCTGTATAATTTTAACAGTTAGTAGATGTTAGGATATTTCTGTAAAATTACAGCATTATCATTTACAGTAGAAGGGATTTTTTTTTTCAATTCAACTGCGTTTTGGTACCGAATATGCTGGTTACTTGAGCTTGATGCAGTGAAATTACAGAAAAATTTTCTTCCTGATTATGAAACATTTTTTTCCTGTCTCAGAAACTCAGAAGAAGATCCGTCATAAAACTACACTCTGTGTGAAATTTTTCGGATTCCAACCTCATTTCAAGGGTAAAAAAGTTGAGGACACAACTTTAGAGTAAAACTTTCATCTATTTTGACAACATTTGAAATACCAAAATATGTGTTTCATTTCTGCACAAAGAACTAATTATTACAAAATTGAGGAAAAATCACTATTTCACTTTTGATCAGAAATCTAACACGTTAAATATTCAAAAAACATGATTTAATATAATATTCCTGAAATATTTATAGGAAGCAAACCATCGAAAATCTTTCAAGATGACCGAACAAAAAATCACTTTGAGAAGAATAAGTCATTAAATGGCTGCATATATGTGGATCTACCGCTTCCATGTGTTTTTCCTCCTAGCTGGGAGGGTAGAATTCCAAATCGTTGGAACGTTTGTAAATTGAAACGATAGACATAATTGTTTGATAATCAAAACCCACCCACAACAACATATTCGTGCAAAACGTTTTTTACATCATAATTTTGTTAAAGTGTAACTAAAATCTACGAAAATGTGGAGGATTTGACAATATTTTTCTTTGCCAGACAAAGAGGAATATCCCGGAGACGGTCTGAGCAAATGATACAACTGTTTTAGTCGTTCAACGTTTCGCTTTATTATGTTTAAGCTTAAGTTCCCTGCACACACGTTATTAATGTGCAGGGAATAAAAAGGAAAAAAAAAGTGAGGTAAGCGTCTCTAGTGGACTGAGATGTCTTTTATTAAATTTTTTAGTTTCAAAATCAACAATTGTAAGTAGAAATGAAAATGTTTAACGACATAATTTGTCAAATTAATATAGGTTAATAATATGGTGACATACAGGCGGGATATAAATTTTAAATAAATCAAAAATTACAGCCACAACCTGGATTCGAACCAGGGACCTTTGCGTTTCTAGCACAATGCTCTATCATCTGGGCTACTGAGGCCTCTGTCATTTCCTGGATTTATGACAAATTATATCTAACAAATGACATAGGCCTCAGTAGCTCAGATGGGAGAGCATTGTGCTAGAAACGCAAAGGTGCGAATCCAGGTTGTGGCAGTAATTTTTGATTTATTTAAAATTTACATCCCGCCTGTATGTCACCATATTATTAATTGTGAGTAGCTTTAAGCAAGAATTGTTACGTGTTCTAATTAAGATTGTTTTAAGTTAAATTGTAGAGCTGTTCATGATTAAACTTTATCACAATAAAGCGAAACGTCGAACGGCTAAAACAGTTGTATTATTTGCTCAGACCATCTGCGAGATCATATAAATCCCTCTTTGTCTGTCAACAA
Source organism: Aphodius sticticus (assembly GCA_963966075.1). Taxonomy (NCBI): domain Eukaryota; kingdom Metazoa; phylum Arthropoda; class Insecta; order Coleoptera; family Scarabaeidae; genus Aphodius; species Aphodius sticticus. The sequence continues at coordinate 16,223,426 of OZ014507.1, forward strand.
GTACGGTTGATACTTCCTTCAAGAATATTTTTCTTTATCAATAAGTTAAATTAAGTTAATAATTTGTTCCTTAGACGGTCACAGATGTGAAGCTCATTTTCCATGATTTATTTATTTATTTGCATTTTGATTAAAGCGACAACTTTCCAATTCATTCTTTGGAATTTTCTTGTTGCCATGCTCACTACTGTTTTTCACACTCTCTTTGCTAGTTTAATTTTCAATCATTATATACATCAGGCTTCACTACTCTAGAAACTTAGGCCACTCAAATAATTTGCGTTGTGGACTCTTTCACTTCGACCTCGACTACGATTTACATTGATTGCCTCCTTCTCTCCAGAAAGCTGACATGTATCCTGTAGTTCTTTGCGATTTCTTGACTGTAAGTTGCACTTTTTAAGTTTTAAGATTATGAGAATTTTTTAAACTGTTTGCCCTAATCAAATTAAATCATTTAGTTTCTTTTGTATCTAGATTTGGCCGATGATGTGACTGTGTCACGAAACGAGTGCCAAGTACATTAATAAAACTGTGTAGAAACTAAAGAGATTTTTTATTTATTTAATTCATATACTTAAGTTGTTCCCCTGCAAATATTTTATTCCTTTCTTTGATATTATCGGGTAAACTGTTTGCTCTGGCTGTTGAAACAATAGCTCCATTTCATCATGAATCTCTGCACGGCTCAATTGTTCACGTAGCACCGTTGGCGTGGGGGTTTAAAGCGGAGGGTGGTGCAGCGGAGGTCGCCGACAGGGTAGAATTGGTCAAGTCGAGACGTTTAATAGATCGTGAGTTGGATTTCTCGTGCCTGATATGAATACCAAAGTGCCTTTTCGGACGACCTAAGTGGATTAGTTCCGGGAATTAGACAACCTCATTCGCGTTGAACCTGAACTGACGTGCAGCGCCGCCCTATTTAGCGGCGGGCGGCGCTCTGGCTCGAAATAAAATACATTTAATAAACTTCAATATGCGAGGCAAGTATTAGCGGCAGGATGAATAATTCATAAGAATATGGCGCGCTAAGGTGGTAATGAATTTCAGTTTAAAGTTTGCGGAGCGATGCACCGCACCGCATCGTTGAGTTTGTTAAGGTAAAGTTACGCTAAAGATCTTTTATAATAAATTATGATCACCGTCAGGAGGAAATTATCGACTAGACTTATTCCCTAGTGCCTGGTAGATGCTGATCATAGTATAAACTGACGACTAGGTAATTATATTCAATTTTCTCGGTTCCCTAGACACTAGATTATGGCGTACATCATTTTTGCTAAATTTTGTTATTTCTTACTTGATAGTACCGGAATAAACGGAAGGAGACTGAAATAATAATTACTCAAGACAGCAGTATCGCTTTTTTTTCAGAACTTTAGTACTGGTTACCTAAATTTTTGCAGCAATTCTAGATTTGTACAAGGCCTACAAAAAAACGTCCAGTCACCTCAGCCATAGTATTTCCGCTAGTTAATCTTTTGCCAAAATGGCGGAGGCGCGAAAATATGTTGGCTAAAATATGAATGCCAACTTATTTTGGACTTTATTTCATTTTATCAGTTTGTTAGTGGAAATTCCAGTAATGGTAATGCTTGGTCTTGGTTTATTTTCACAATTCCTTAGGATTGTACGTAATTTGAAAACTTTAAAGTTTTCTCTACCGGACCCACTCAATTCGTTCCTTTATACCCATACTTAATTCCGGCGAAATTTGTGATCGATCAAGACCTGTATCCCAAAGGGGTCAAAATCGAGAATATGTTTAATTTAAACAGATTAAAACATGTTTTTTTTTTTTAAATATTAACTTTAAATAACTACTATTAAACAACTTTCTTATTTCGTTTATTTCGTTTTTATTTTTTCATATTTTGTTTACTATAATAAATTTATATAATATATGTTAATGTAAAGGCAGACATTCTGAAATGTATCTAGTTCTAGTAACACAGTTGATCTTTACTTTCAGATTCAGATTCTACGGACGCGCGCGCGCGTGTACAGTTTCTTTTTTGGCGACGATTCCAGAGAAACTACTAAAGGTATCGGGACGAAACTTCTTATTTAAAAGTTTCATGACCAAACTTAGATCTTAAGACCCAGTTCTACCTGTGCTAAAACGCGTTTTCTATTAACGGCGTTTATTTATGGTTCAAAATTGATGAAATTCTCAGTGTCAATTGAAACCGTCAAGATCGGTACGCAGAGTAGGCGTACCTCTACTACTGATCCAGCTGCTGTGGACAGCCCCGGTGGCATGGATATGGAATAACAAAAGTAGATTGAGATAGCAACGGATGATTTATTAATGACTTGTTTTGAGATGTTGTACCTCTACCTTTCCAGTAGCGTCTCCTTATTTAATAAGTACTTAACACAATTCTTAGATACAAAAGGAGTTTGGCTAGGCCAAAAATAATTTTTTGGTAAGATAAAAATGAATTTTACTTCTACATCTTTCTCTTTTTTCAAATATAATACCCCTAGCCAAAGTCTCACTACAATAATAGATTTATTATCTAGGTACAATTTCAGCCCAAACATTATAACTTATTCGCTAACCGAAAAATGCGATAATTGTCAGATATGTAAACAATGACCATATTTCGGCTGTTACGTATGCCCAGCTCATCGCAGACACCATAAGCTTTAATCGATACGTAAACCACGGCATAGACACGGACCCCGCCAGAGGAACATCGAATCTAAACATGTTGTTTCGTAGTTGCGATGTTTTCACAACGGAGCCTTAAATGCTTTTTTTTAAAGGGTCCGAAGGAATTGGACCGGAAGCGTTTTTCAACGATTTTGCAAATGAGCCGCCGTTTCTGTAATTTCGTCAAAATAGTCAAATAATAAATTAAAGTAGAGCAAATTTTGTATAATTTACGTGTAGGACATTTTTTGATAAAATTAATAGTTTCGCTGCATGAGCACATTCACATCGAGATCGGTCGTGTCTGCATTAAAACTAGTCAGCCAGGATTTGACAGATATTTTGATTCTATTGACGGCATTGTCATAACATCAGCGTTTGATTCAGTATACTTTTGTTTGAAACATTTTAGTGTTTATACCGACATATACAACCGTTTGAAAACAATCGACGTAAAAATTCATTTTTTTTCAGTAAATTTTTAAACAATAGTAAGCCTAGATCTAATAATGTAAACATATACAAAGTCTTCCAATGTTAAAATTTCGTCATAAACTACTTCGAACAAATTCTAGTAGTTGAGACATAAATTATTTTTTAAAATGATATTTTTTTTAGGCAAATAAAGGAATAACTCAAGAACAGTAATTATTATTTATTATGGTAAGACAATCTTTGTACCTTTTGCACTATAATGTTACAAAATAATTCAAAAATATACAGAAATATAGGCTATTTCTGCTATTTTAAATACTTGTATTTTAGTTTCAGTGATTTAGTATTTCTGAAAGTTAATATAATTAATCATAAGAATTAATATACCGAATAATAATTTAAAATATAAATATACTTAAAATGAATGCATTATTACATGTTTCTACTTTGCGTTCGTTATAAACTCATAACGAAACCGCTTTCAGTGTCGTTATGAAAACACTAGAACACAAACTTTTAGTCACTTTTAGTTTTACAAGATCGATGATATTGACTTCAAGTGTCAAATAAGGCTGACATCTCAATCGCTATTGGCTCGCGTCAATCGTTTTTGTGAATTTTACCACAAGTACCAACTGTTGAATATAAAACTACGCTAGACTGTAAGATGACAACCACAATCTTTGAAATTTATGTAAAATTAATGTCGCAAAGTAGAAAAAAAGAGTATATAACACTCGTTTTATAAGACGTATTGGCGCACTCGTTCCATTTGGGCAAAAACAACTCGTGCGCCAATTTTTGTCTTATAAAACTTGTATTATATAACACTATTATGAAATCAGAAATGTATTTCTAACACACTTTAATTGATATTAGTAAGAATAATAATAAATAATCGCAGAGCAATACACCTTATACACCATTACCTAAAAATTTTATGATGGAAATGATCGATTTTATTGTTTTACTGCAGCAGGTTCGTTTTCCAAAACAAGTGGAAATCGAAATTCTTGAAGAGAAAATGGATTATTCAGGAAACCCTACTCATTTATTTTCTAGAATAAAACTAAGTTAACTTTAAAAGTGTAAGGAGGGCATGTAATAATTCTGAAATGTAATGCTGTCTCCGTGTTTAAAGGCTGAAACAGATAGGACGTGGCGCTATCGTGCCGTTGTAGTAAGGTAGCAGCGCCGACGGTATATGGAGTAGATACGACAGGACCGAACAGAATGGCGGTTACCGCGATGCAACAGTAATGCCGCCGACTGCCAAGGCGAAGTAGAAGTGCATGGTAGTAGATCGGACCGCACAGAATGGAGGTAACGAATCGCAACGCAATAGAAAAGTTGGAACTATTTCAACTTTTCGGTAGGATTGAGGTAACGTTTAAACGCTTTTGAGCGTTTTTAAAAGATTGTTATAATATTATGAACAGATAAAATGATTAATAAATATTTTAATTTTATACTTAGTTTGCAATTGATAATAATTTGTTGTTGTTGATAGTGCTATTGTTTGAAAATAATTCGTTGTTGATAATGTTGTTTATAGATCGTCCTAATAATTTATAATACTCTTATTAAATTATAAGATAAAAATTAAATTATTAAATGACTTTTATGTCCAATTCAGAAATAGTAATTTCGAAAAAATGGATACAAAGTTTACCCAAGCAACAACAAGCAATATATTGCATGTTTGCTGCATTATGATAATTCAGAAAACGAGAAAAAAATACCTTGGTTGTTACATTTTCGATACTATGGACCGCATCATTCTTTGATCTCTGTACAGTACACACTGCACTTGTCTAGACATTGCTTTTGATCAAACACATTTAATAAATAAAATAAACAAAATAAATAAAAATAAAATGCCTTTATTAACCAATAGTCCAAAATTGTACAACAAAAAAAAATGCAAAACAAAATAAAAAATTAGATTGTTTACAATCCTCATCAAGATTGATCGAGTAACAGAATGACAGAAGTTGCACCGATCTCTAATGAATTGCAGCGGATCACCCGCAGGTTCCTACAAACCCACAAACCAGTGACGAGAGTTATAACATTACAAATTTAAACGGTCAAGCAGTGTGACGACACAGCCTCTGTTAAATATGGTTCGATCGACATTGAATTTTCACTATAAATGCTAAACTTGATTTTGCTTAAAAATCTTCTATCTACTTTCTTGATCTTCAAATGGTCGATAAATCACCTACAATAGTTGATGCTCATCGTGCGCTATAGTTGTCGAAGAACGCTCACTTGATAGGCAGAAGCAGGAAAATTCTTTCGTTATACGTAATACATCTAAAAAGATAATGTATTAATGTAACGATAAAGAAAGTCAGAACGTTATTTTGGCAATACCTACTTGTTGAGAAATTTTACGCAAGGATTTGAGGAATTCACTCTTCAATATCATTAACAACTTCTGTTGAAACGATAGGTTTATGTAGTACTTAGTCTCAAGTCGTTCGAATACTCCATCATGTACGTTGTCCAAAATACGTCATAATCTACAACAATAGTATTGTTGCACAATTGTAGAGAATAACTTTGTGGTCATCTGGCTGGACTACGGGTGAATGAGAGTGTGGCACTGCGATAATGCGCTATCAAAATAATGAACTATTGTTTGGGAGTCAAAATCACCTAAAATGTTTATATATTGCATACACATAACCTCAAAATAAATAACTTACCGCTAATATATTTACAAATCAATATAGAGCAATAAAAAGACTACTTTTTAATACATAATAGGTACGAATAAATAATATCACTCCTCGAAAACTCGTAGAACCATTTCGTTGACTGCTGTAAACAAACATTTCTGCAACCATATGTCACATTGCAGGCATGCGCACTTTTAGTCAATCGCCGTTGCTCCAACGTTACGGAAAACTAGAATAGCGCCGACCATTGCTGCAGCATCGCGGTTTGCTACCTTTGTTCTGTGCGCTTCGATCTACTTAGCCGTACTTCTACTTTTGCGTGACAGATGGCGGCATTACTGTAACTTCACGGTAGCATCGCGTTGCCTCTATCTGTTTCCACCTTAAGAGTAAGACAAGTTTTCACTAGATTTTTCAGAAATCAGAACACAAGAATAAAAAACTTAAAAAATGATGAAAGTTCTCAGTCTTTCACAAAATTCTTCACAAAACTCCACGTAATCTTATGTTAATTTTTAAAACAAGTAATATTATTTCATTAATTTTGAAGTGAAATTTTTTACGGGACGGGTAAAAACAGTTACTAGCGGGACAAAATAAATACAGGTACATCGGCACGGAGTTTAGAGTTAGATGACAGTTCGATGACTTGTTGGCCGATACCAACATTGCACACGCTGGTCCGATGATTTTAAATTGAATTGCACTATTACAAAGGTAGGTTAATTGTGGAAATTAACGTATTTAATTGAACTAAAATATATTATGTTAGCTTTACCGATACTCACCACGCCACGTTTGTAATCAATTATCAGTATGACGAATGGTAATTTAAAGGTATCCCTGGCAATATTTTTGGTTCGAGCTGTGTTTGTCTAGAGAAATCCCAATAGTTGACTGGAATTATTGACTATACGCAAACGCGCAGCATGGTCATGGCCGGATCTGGTGGTCTAACCCATCCGTTCTCGCATGCCGGATGTCATTTATCTGTAAATATCTACTTTATAAGTTTCTTTAATAGTATTTTTATAATATTCCTAGCCACTAAGTTTTGTGACATGAAAAGATAAAGTCATGGCAAGTATGGAGATAACATATACGCAAAACCATTTAAATTTATATTAAAAATTCCTCGAGGCATCTCACGTCGTAAAACTTGCATAAAGGTATAGTTACAAGCATGCCTTATGTATATTTTCGCAATTTTGTAACCATCAACTTTATATTCAAGCTGCACGAGACAACAATCCGTGGGATGGTTAGCTAAGAGCATCGTAGGAGCGGAAGAACGAAGGAACGGAATCGTTTTTATTATTACGGCGCAATTTTCCTAGGAGTCGGCTTCATTATCCACGGCGAACGTCTGGAAAAGATCTGCGGCCCAGTTTAAGGTAGATATTTATTTTCTCGAGTTCACTCTGCCCGATCCCGAAGACATGAAAAGTTCTCAACAACTACGTTGTGGCGACTCAAGTCGACTAGCCATTCCTAACTTTCTGTCCATCCTTTACGAGTTTTGGCGTAAAACTTCATCCTCACTCCACCATCTTGACATGCCTACGCTTAATACATTTTTACGACGTCTGATGGACTTGGTGGTATTTGTTTTATACTCAAAGCTAGTGACGTTAATCAAGTATGTATACACAAAATGGTAGATAACTGTATCTTTATGCGTTTTGTGCGCCGCCTATCAGAAAAAAGACAGTTATTTATATTAATAATTCTATTCCTTTGATAGCTGAAATTTCCTTTTCGGCTGTACATACGACAAATAAGTTTTGTTTTTTTTTTATCTGCAGTAATTTCTTTTTAGTGCCTCACATTGAATTTTTGTTTTCTAACTGTATTCTGTGTTTGAGACCGTAGTCTTCTACTATATGTCATATTGGGAAACTGTTTGTTTTAATTTGTTGCAGAGATTGAGAGAGTAAATATTACCCTGGACCGTTGTCAGGTCATGTCAGGTCGTTGTGATTACCAATTTGTTATCAGAATTGACAAATTGAAAAGTGTGGATGCAAATTGGCTGACATAAACGAGAGAGTGTACAAAATGAGCTTAAAGTGATAAAGTGAGTAGTTAGGAATCTTAAATGTGGTTGACTTTGTAGGTCGATAAGTAATTGGTAATATAACTTGGACAACCGCAAATTCAAACAAACAGTTTGGACTGGACGTTGACTGACCACGGAATTTCATTTAAAGCGAAAGTATCTAATGTTTGAAACCTTTTTATTATTTATTTATCATAACTTAATATTTGTAGCCGGTTTTTAGATTAGCAACTGCAATAACCCTCAATTACTGAAGGTAAATAACTTAAAATATTTTTAATAACCAACTGCACCATATTGAATCCGCTACAAAAACCTGTTTCTCTCTATCGATTTTTTCTTGAATTGGAAATGCTTTTGACTTTTGGAAATCTTTTTGCATTATAAATCTTTGCGCAAATCGTGATAAAAACATATAACTAAGTAAAAAATTATAAGCCTAGGCTTTCCGCTGGAAGATCATTATGGTGTGCAAGTAAAACGATTCTTTTTATGATATTGTCATGCTTACTTTTCGCTCATGTGTGCGACATTTTTCAGCAATTTAATTTATATTTTATTCTCACAAAAAACTTTAGATTTCAGGGTATTGTAAGTTGAGAAAACGTAGCAAAAAATATAAACATTGCTTATTCGCTTGCATATTGTGAATATTCTAAACATGTTTTTATATAACATATTTACAAATTGACTTTTTTTTTTGATAATTCAGCGAGCGTCCAAGGTATGGAAATATGACAAAGTCTCTGAAACGGTGTGTTGGGTTTCTTAAAAGAATCCTCGGGCTGGTCGATTTTAAATTATCAAAATACACATCTATAAGAAACTAAATACGCTAATTTATAAAAAAAATATTGTTTATTAAATTAAACGAAATTGTTTTTGACTTACGACATCGAATTATTTTTTTTACTGAAAGCCCATTTTTCTTACTGATCTTAATAATCCTCTTAATTTCCTTTTTCTAGTTTGCGCTCGTTATAATCTCATAAGGACACCGCTTTCGGTGTCGTTATGAAAATGTAAGATCACAAACTTTTAGTAACTTTTAGTTTCCCAAGATGATATTAACGTCAAGTGTCAAATAAGGCAGACATCTCAATCGCTATTGGCTCACCTCAATCGTAGTGAATTTTACCACAATTACCAACTGCTGAAAATAAAATTACTCAAGATTGTAAGATGACAACCGCAATTTTCGAAGTTTAGGTAAAATTAATGATGCAAAGTAGCAAAAATAGTGTATAACACTCGTTTTATAAGACGTATTGGCGCACTCGTTCCAGTTGGGCACTCCTCGCTACGTTCGTCGTGGCCAAAACATAACATATAAAACTTGTATTATAATATACTATAATAGGAAGATATACAGGATGTCTCACGGAACTGGTACATTAGAAGTTTCTCATGTTCTACTATTTCTGGAAAGTTGAAATTTTGGAACTAGAATTTACTCGATCTGAACTCTTCAGCTAAAATATTCTCAAGTTAACTGTCACGTCCGGTCACCAGAAGTAGATATCAACTTTGTTATTTTAAATGGAATGATATAATTTTTATTCTAGTTTTGGATTCTACGTATCAGAATACATCATTTTTTATAATGTTTCCCTATACCTAAATATCACCATTTTTGAGTTTTTTTGATTTTACTAATTTCTTGGTGATTTTCGCGGTTACGTTTAAAATTTAATATCACGGTTATTATTGAAACTAGAAGTTTCATTATTGGTAGTCCAAAACTAGAAACGTAACCAAATAAAACGATGTTTAGCTCATCATGATATCTTATACAGGGTGGTCAAAATTTACAACACAATAAGTTAATTTTAATTTTTAATTTTTAATTTTTAAGTTAATAAATGTAAAAAAAATCATATTTTCAAATGGAACACCCTGTATACCCATACGCCATTCGATAGGAAATCTTATTCCCTATCAATCAATATTAGGGTTCCCTATATCTATCTCTAATAGTTTTTGAGATATTGTCAGTATAAAAGAATGCAAACTAAAATTCATTTATAGGAATGTAACAACTTTGGAACAGCAGGAAAACAGAAAAATATTGAAAATGTTTGTTAAAACTAAAATAATATGTTTGGGATATCTAACTTAAATTAGACAAATTATGTTCGAATTGCTGCCCGTTCTCCTCCAAACATTTTAAAACTCTTCGCTGTACTTCTCGCATCGTCGTTCTTCGGATTTCTTGTCGCTGAAGTCCATTAATTGCGGCTACTACTCTGTTAGTCAGTTCTTCTCGAGTATTAACTGGTGTGGAATAGACCTGACTTTTCACATGACCCCAGAAATAAAAGTCAAATGGTGTTAAATCCGGTGAGTTTGGTGGCCATCGCCAGAATCCCCTGTTTCCGAACCACCTATCGTCAAACATCTGATTAAGTTGAATAGATACCACATGCTAAGAATGTGCTGGTGCACCGCCCATTTTATAAAAGTAGTCGGGTAAAATATTGAGGGGGTAAAATAAGAGTTCCGCAAAAATTGTTCACACATCCACGCAAAATTCCAGAATATCTATCACTATTTAAATTTTCGTTGTACATTTCGTATCCAATTTCGTCCCCCATTATTAAATGGGAGTATCAAAATGGATTTAAAGAAAAACTGACAATATCTCAAAAACTATTAAAGATAGATATAGGGAACCCTAATATTGATTGATAGCGAATATGATTTCTTATCGAATGGCGTATCGGTATACAAGGTGTTCCATTTGAAAAAAATAGTTTTTTACGTTTGAAAATTCAATTATTGTGTGGTAAATGTTGAACAGCCTGTATAAGATATCATAATGAACTAAACATCGTCTTATTTGGTTATGTTTCCAGTTTTGGACCACCAATCATGAAACTTCTAGTTTCAATAATAACCAAGATATTCAATTTTAAACGCAACCCCGAAAATCACCAAAATATTAGTAAAATCAAAAGAACTCAAAAATGGTGATATTTAGGTATAGGGAAACCTTATCAACAATGATGTATTTTGATATGTAGAAACCAAAAATAAAATAAAAATTATATCACATTTTTATTGTGTTGAGCCTATAGGGTTGTTTTGTTTTAACACCCTACGTATGCCCTACGTGCAGTAGTCAGCAGAATTTTATTGTACCATTTTAATTATAACCCCGTAATGTATGAGTCGCAATTTATGTACTAAGACGATCTCTACCTCGTATGAAGCCCTGAAGAAGCTGGAGAACGACCAGCGAAACGTCGGCAACATACAAATGTAAAGAGAAATAGAACTTATCCAGACTGACAAGCGTTATTTTTTTATTATCTGAAAAATTATATCGTTCCATTTAAAATAACAAAGTTGATACCGACTTCCGGTGATCGGACGTGACAGTTAACTTGAGAATATTTTAGCTGAAGAGCTCAGATTGAGTAAATTCTAATTCCAAAATTTCCAGTTTCCAGAAATAGTAGAACATGAGAAACTTGTAATGTACCAGTTCCGTGAGACACCCTGTATAGTGTGAGACATATACGAAATATATCGAGAAAAAGAAAATAATTGCAATATTTATAACTGTTGTCTGAGAATGGCAAGACAATATGCGTTTTTGATTAATTTCTTTGCGCTGAATATAAATCCGGGCTTATGTATCACGTCACGATATCACTTCTTCAATTAATTATTTTGTGGAAGCGCCCGCATAATTAGAGAATCGCTGCAAATGCTTCAAAAACATTTGTAATCAAGCTTTCAGAATTTCAAGTAAATGAACAAAGTTTAAGGTTTACTATAAGAGTCTTTCAAAGTTTCTGGGACATTTAATTGAGGTTTTTTTACTTTATCATACGCAGTATGTAAAGTATTGTAATCGTGCCAAAAAATTTTTTTGAGATTTTAGCGGAAATATGTCTTTTTGGGTCCCCTGAACATTTTTGACCAAGGTACAAAAAAATGTCTGTGTGTGTGTGTGTGTGTGTGTGTGTGTATGTGTGTGTGTACCCGTTTTTGTGGCGACGATTCCGGAGAAACTACTAAAGGTATCGGGACGAAACTTCATATTTAGAAGTTTCATAACCAAACTTAGAGCTGAAAAGCTTTCTGTTGAAAAGGGTCCAAAGGAACTGGTGGTTTACTCTTAGCATTTTTCGAAGATTTTGAATATGAGCCGCTATTTGTGTAATGTCGTCAAAATAGTTAAATAATAAATTAAAGGGGAGGAAATTTTCTATAATTCATGTATATGACATTTTTTGGTAGAATTTATAGTTTAGCTGCATGAGCAAATTCTATTTCATCGAGATCGGTCGTACTGCATTAAAACTAGGAGCCAGGATAGGTCAGATTTTTTGATTCTAATGACAGTAGCTAGTGTCAAACGCTAATTTTTGAAAATACTACTGTCAATATAGGCTGCGTTCGGATATTGAACACCGTTACACTTTTTACACCCAATAACACGTAAGAGTCATTTGGACGGTGTACCCGGTGTCAACGGAGTACAATATCCGAACGCAGCTTTAATCCAGATATCTGTCTAGTTCTACTAGACAGCCGATCTCGATCAATTAGAATCTCATGCAGCTAAACTATTAATTTTATATATAGTATGATAAAGTCATGTGCCTGGCCACATCAAATTTTTTTTTATATTTTTACCTCTTTTTCCGAACACCTTCAGGGCAAATAATTCTACCCAAAACCCATTTTCATATTTCATTTACAAGCTTCATGTTCCCCAGTGTTATCAATATTTTGCAATCGTGCTTTTCTCAAACATTTTGAGAGTTAAAAGTTGATGTATTTTAAACATGAGCTTAAACATGTTTTTAAACAAGACCTCGACTGATGCAATGTCATAAAGTGTCAAACGGATTTTAAAAAAATATCTGGTGATTCTATGCTATAAAAACATGAATAGAATATCCTACAGAAAACAATTGAATTAGAAAACATAACTGCAAGAAAACTCAATTTTTGCAAATGTTTGAAGTTCCAGCCTTCTGCAAAAGCATTATAATTGCTTACATTTGCAATAGTGACGGCAAACCTTTTCTTTAAAGTTCGCAGTTATACAAAGACATATTTAACGTATGAAACCCTCTTTTCTAATTGTAAAATAAGGCTAAGCGTAAAATGTTAAAAAAGCTAAAATGTGTAAATAAAGCAATTTCTCAAACACAAAATATTCTAGGAACAAAAACTAATCATACTTAGCGAAACCTGGCGTTAGTAACCTCATCAACTGTCCGCTCACGACTAACACAGAGACTTTAAACAACTTATTATGCATAAGATTAATCGATTTGCAGCTTGTTGTCGGATTACGGCAGGTCGTGAATTATTCGGTCGGGTGTCCGTGAGAGGTGAGCGCGGGTCCGCTCCAGTGCTGCCCTCTACTTGCGCATTACGCGGTCCATGGAGCACTAGAGGGTGCACTTAATGTATGAATGTGCGCCCGCAACCGGCTTGGCTCAGTGTCTGGTTGTGTTGGTGCGCGCAGCCAGTATGGTTTGCATTAGCAAACCATAAATATCTACTAATGGAATATTAATAAACGATGCGGTCGGCTTTGCCTAGACCGGCACCGCTGCCGCGAAAATAAATTAATTACACTTACATATCTCGCCCGGTAAAGTTAGTCTTGCAAATAAAGGAGCGGATGTGATTAATCTGTAAGGTGATTTAATAGTTAATAAAGAATTTTACTAGAAAGATTATTTTTGTTTGTTGTATAGATCCCTCCAGGTAATAAATGGATCTTGGGTTACAAGTTATAACTTATAACACAGATGATCATGTAAATAAGTATGACTATGACACATTACTGGGCTCAAAAGTTGAATCAAAATAAAAATGCGGTAATTAAAAGCAATATTTCAGTGATTTTTTTAGCTTATAACAATCTTCAACTTATTTATTCCTCATATGGGGACTGGTTTGCTATTTTTTTAAAAATAACCAACCGATTTTGGGATTGACCATATTTCCATAGTTATAGCGTTCACTGTAAACATGAATATGAACAAGACCAAAATTATGTCCCAATATCTCTGTATTTACACACTACTGAACTAAAACATGTTTATACAATCTACATACATAGAGAACACTGTTCTGTAATCGCTGTCAGAAGGTCTTTCATAACAAGCAACTTTACCTAACATCTACACTAAAATAACATATATTTAATTCAATCAATACCAATATTTTACACAGACTCAGGTAGGAATAGTATATGTAATACTGTGTCTTCAAGGAAGTCATGGAAAATGTTATTCTTAATAAATACGCCTAGCCAACACACTGTCAAATTTAATATAAAATCTGGGCTTGAGTAAAAAATTGCCTACGTACATATTTTGGCTATTATCGATCATTGTCTTTTGGAAAGGTTGTTGAAATTAAAATGAAATCTAAACGCGAAATCATAGTGACCTATATCTTTTCTTTTAATTCGCTCATAATAGATAACAAATTAGCAAAAAGAAGGGAAATAAATGGAATACAGTTGAGTTTAATATTCTATGGCGTCTGCAAATTTTACTATAGCCCGACACATTAAAAGTCAACCTGCACGTTCATGGTTTTGCGCAATATTAGCATATGTACAAAAATTGATGCTTATAAAGTTCTGCACAAAAAATACACTTTTTCTTAAATACAGTGGCTCTTTAACTACGAGCGCCCTAATATAGGGGTTTGCAGTTTTAAGAACGACACTATATATAATAATATAATACTTTTATTTCATTAAAGTACATGTTTTGCTAACTTTAGCCGACTATCGCGGGAATATTTCTCAAAAAGAGTTTGGGATAGATGCTTTTATTGAATATCTAATACAAAACTATAATCATTGTCGGAATTAAATGTAAATATACAATCAACAACTAAAGTAAATATTGATATTGGAATACCCGTGTATAATGAAGCCTGGAAATTGCAGCTGCTGGTATATTATGAGTTTAGTAATACTGAAATAATAAAAATATTATATTATTATGTATAGTGTGTTCTTAAACTGCAAGCTGATAAATTGTGGCGATTGGAGAAGAAAAAGTGTAGAATGAAGAAGGAATTCACAATTTTTGTGCAGAATTTTATACGGATTAATTTTTGTACACAGGTGTGATAAGTCGAGGTTTTGCGCGCGGGTTTGGATGGATGTTTGAATTCAAACATCCATGTTTTGTGTTGAGTTGGTATTTAATAGACGCTCGGAGTGGCGCTGCAGTCGCGTCAGGGTTACCACGCAAGCTTTTGGCGCGAAAAGCTTGAGGAACTGGTAAAGAGACAAGCAAACAGTCTCTTTAGCATCGGGCTTTGAAGGTAGACGGTCGTGCGTCAAAACGCGCGCCCAAGCGTGGGGCCCCAATGGGGGCCAAGTTATAGAAACTGTGCTGTCTCGTGTTTCTTGTGCTCACCGAAATATTAAGGTATTTATTTGTTGTCTGTACTTGCTGATTTGTCCATCTCTGCCAAAGAATATTTTTGTTTAGGATTAACATATTCAAATTCCATGTAAGCAGTTCTGCATTGTTGTATATATTTTTGTTAATAGATTTTATTGTGGTTTTCTTGGGCATATTCATTTTAGAATAATATAAACCTGTCCCTTTTATAGTAAAGTATTTAGCCCTGCATATGGTGATTAATAATTAGTGAGTTCAAACGTCTCTGACAAAGTCTCAGAGAAAGAACTCTTTGATGCCTCCGTAAGAGAGATAATTAATTCACGCTACCGTAAGATTAGTTGGTTAAATCAGTTAGTACCTGTGATTGAAGATGGCGGACCAAGCGTCGCTTGAGGCGAGTTAGCACCGCGGGCCCCCTTCAGTTAAGAGTTGATTAAAGTATAATAGTAAATATTGAGAAGGGTGTCCGCCCCATCACATTTTTGGTGGCAGCGGTGGGATAATTTAAGACATTTCAAGTGATTATTCGAGTAGATTATGAAGAAAGCACTCTAGTTAGATTTGGTTGTGAATTTTAGGAGAAAATTGTGTGACGCATTTTAAGTATGCATTATTGTAGACTATGGTTAAAAGCAAAGTTAGGCAAACGACCCTTTAGAGAAAGTGGTGTAAGGGCTAGCTTAGGCGCCCTTGTGGATATTGCGCGTGGCATTCCAGGAATTTTGTTTGTTGCTTTTGGGGTGGACATTTTGTGTGATAAATGTCGATATATAGTCGTGAATTTGAGTAGGAAATGTACTGCTGGTGGCAGCATAATAATTAAATATTTGCAGTATAATTTCTTGTGAGTGTTGGAATTGTTTTTGAAAGAAATGTCTTAATTCTCGAGACCGTTCGTTGGAGAAAGTTTGAACCAGATTGTGTTAGATAGGGCTTGAGTTGTGATTTATAACAATATGCAGAACAGGTAGTTTGAAAGTAAATTCTGAGGAATTTTTTTTTTATTGAGTAAAAGAAAGATGGCAGGTAGAGATGGCAACAGTAAACAATAAACAGAAAAAAATCGTACCGTCAGTGGTCGATTAAGTGAAAGTAAAGTAAGGATAGGATAGAAACAAAGCCCGAGTACTTTGTTTGGTAAATTTTTGAGAAATTTAATCGAAAGATTGAAACAAGTTAAGGTTTTATGGAAGCATTTTTTAAAATGGTGGCTCTGAGCAGAGAAGCACGAAACACACACACGCAGTAATTAATTAATAATTAATTAAAATTAAGGGGTATACTCGCAACTGTATTTTTAAGTTAAAATAAAGCAGTTATTAAGGGAAGTTGCAGAGTATTGTTTTGTAAGGGAAATTCAACGACCAAGTAGGTATAGGCAGCTATTCCGAAGATGCAGATGTTCCCTATATCCGGCCATGCGGACGTGTATTGAAGACCCCCACGAGCGCAGGTAGTTTAGCCCATCCAGGAATTCCCGAGGTCATGAGGCGTGGAAGCAGCGTGCCGTCGTCCCGTTCCCGGAATCGAAAATCGTCTAGTGATGGAAAACGCAGCCCGCGCGTGTCGCAACAGGGGCAAGGAAAAATTACAAATTTGCAGGCAAATATACTGCACTTTGTACGTCGAAGTTAGTGCCGGTAGATTTACAAAGGGTTGTAATCTACAGCAAGCGAAGCCCAGTGCGCTTCAAAAAATGGTGTGACCGAAAAAAGCGTCCAGAGAGACGTAGGGTCAAAAAAACTACAAAGTGACAGTTGACAGAATTCCTGTACTTTGTACGTCGATGGTGTTAGAAGAAAAATGACTACACGGACAACGCAAAGGGATGTTTTACCAGGGCCTAAGTGTCGCTGGACAACATCCACACGTCGTGTAGGTCATCTACGAGGTATACGATAGCTTTCGAGGAACGTTGGACGTCGCTGGAGATTAAAGGACCGCCGATGACGCTAGGAAGGATGGACGGAGAAAAAACGAGGCGAGATGTGGAGGAGAGTCATTTCACGATTGCGGCTGTATTTGAAGATGGATAAAAGATAATGTAAGTTATGATGTAATAGGACTGCTATGATACTGCTTCAATGTTGTTTTTCTTTTGTTTCATATGACCAATGGCCCGGGAATGAGGACATTCGCTTGGTTTGGAGAACCGAAGTCAAATCAACACCGCCGGACTCCTGGACCAAGGCCGAATTCTTTTGGGTTTTTATTGGGTCATATTTGTATTTTTTTTCAGGAAATAAAAAATGTACAAGAAGAAAAATTTGCATGTCAACATTGTAATTAGCAATTAAGAGAATTGTTTTGTAAGGGGAGATGATACAGTCAGCAATTTGTTTATTTAGTTTTGTTTAGGGATAAATAATTGGTCAAATAATTATTTATCTTAACGTGGAAGGCATGTGATAAGTCGAGGTTTTGCGCGCAGGTTTGGATGGATGTTTGAATTCAAACATCCATGTTTTGTGTTGAGTTGGTATTTAATAGACGCTCGGAGTGGCGCTGCAGTCGCGTCAGGGTTACCACGCAAGCTTTTGGCGCGAAAAGCTTGAGGAACTGGTAAAGAGACAAGCAAACAGTCTCTTTAGCATCGGGCTTTGAAGGTAGACGGTCGTGCGTCAAAACGCGCGCCCAAGCGTGGGGCCCCAATGGGGGCCAAGTTATAGAAACTGTGCTGTCTCGTGTTTCTTGTGCTCACCGAAATATTAAGGTATTTATTTGTTGTCTGTACTTGCTGATTTGTCCATCTCTGCCAAAGAATATTTTTGTTTAGGATTAACATATTCAAATTCCATGTAAGCAGTTCTGCATTGTTGTATATATTTTTGTTAATAGATTTTATTGTGGTTTTCTTGGGCATATTCATTTTAGAATAATATAAACCTGTCCCTTTTATAGTAAAGTATTTAGCCCTGCATATGGTGATTAATAATTAGTGAGTTCAAACGTCTCTGACAAAGTCTCAGAGAAAGAACTCTTTGATGCCTCCGTAAGAGAGATAATTAATTCACGCTACCGTAAGATTAGTTGGTTAAATCAGTTAGTACCTGTGATTGAAGATGGCGGACCAAGCGTCGCTTGAGGCGAGTTAGCACCGCGGGCCCCCTTCAGTTAAGAGTTGATTAAAGTATAATAGTAAATATTGAGAAGGGTGTCCGCCCCATCACACAGGCTAAAATTGCAAAATCATGCAAAAACAGTTTTGCGTTAAAATGCGAAAAACCGCAAACGTTTTTGCGACCGCCATAGAATACTCAAACACATCGCTTTACGTGTAGGATTCGAAAAGAGCACTATTGTAGCTGCCATTAATTCTAAATTGATGTTTGTAACATTTGTTTTTAATTTGGTCACTGTAATGTTTTTATCTTTTATAAAATCACGTCAAACTATCAAATTTGAACGAATAAAAGACATCAAATATCATATTAGATCAAAGTAGGTAAGAGTAAAATATTAACATAAGTTATGTATTACTTTGTTTTTTTGTTGATATTTATTACAATAAACAAAAAAAAGTAATAATTCAATACATGCTAGATTGCAGTGACATCAAATTTAAAAAACTTTTCTTTACCAAAAAAATTTTACATTATTTCTACATAACAAAGTACATACGTAGTAATTTAGGTAATAATAAAAATAAATATACTTTTAAACTCAGATTATCTGAAATACCTACAGCAGATACATAACATTTGATTACACTGTGCGACAAATTTTGATCAACTTTCTTCCTCCCGGGAAATTTTAGCTAATAATGATTCTATATGACACCCTGAACACATCCCCCAAGGCGTTTTTCTAGGTTACCTCGAATAAGCGGATAAGAAAACACTGTGTATATTATTGCTAAATTATGAATAAAATTAAAAACAAATTTGCAAATATCTCGCTTATACGCGCTAACCTAGAAAAACGGCTTTGTACAGGGGTCATCAAGGATCATTTATTAGCTAAAATTTCCCGGGAGGAAACTATTTGTTGCACAGTGTTATGAATATTTGATGATATCCACATTATATCAATATTTTGATTTTGTTCTAAGCAAATTGACAACATGAGAAGAACAAAATAAGAAATACACAATGAACAAATTTTACACAAAACAGTATAAATACAAAATTAATGAAAAGTTATAAAATTCAGTAAATTAATTTCAATTGATGTGGTAATTATATGTACAAAACGTATTATAGTATATTCTTCTTCTCGTAATTGATTACTTTTCTTATTATTCTTTTATACGCTTCTTAGTATTGTCGACGTTTATGTTTTTCAATTATGTGGAAATATCTCATAATTCAGTATGTCATAATACTAATACAACAATAGTTACTCATATTCAGAGTAATGATAATATTTACTAACTCAATCATCATCTATGTGCATGAAAATAACATGATTATAACAAGAGTTTTTACATTTTTCAAACAAAATATTTTTTAATTTATGTGGTACCCGATTAACAGAATAATTGTAAACTGTCGCCCATTGTGTCTGCCAGAAAAGTCAAAATCAGACACACGTAAAAATGCGGAGATTTCAAGCAAACGAATCAATTATAGGGCAACAATATAGGTCATTATGTTTGCTAAAAACCGAACTCTAGTTTTATTATTCTTGGCCGATGGACGCTTAACTTTGCAATGAACGTTTGCTTATTTTTTTTTTTTGATAGAAAGCGCTTTAACACCTACCTATTCTTCAAGAATCTTGATCGATATTTTGAGCTAAGGTTGCTTGACTTACATAATACTAGAAAGGGTTATAAATTCTATACCAAGATAATAAATATTTTCATTATGATTGGTTGAATAAAGCTAAATAAAAGCTTTAAAAATGATTAAGCTCTTTTAGTAAAGCTAATAAGGTATTAGGAGGGTCATATAATAAGATAAGACTGTGGAAAACCTAAACGATAAGTAAATAAAATAGTTACAAGTTCCTTGTCCACCATATATCCTGAAAGCATAACAATTCGTGTTATCTGGTCTGATTCATTGTGATAAATTACTCGCATCAGCATCGTCATCACGCTCACTCAATAAGAGTTCAACACTGCAATTCCGGATATTCCACATCGTCGTCTGAGTGCATCCCGGCTAGCGTCTGGCATGCTGTGCACAAAAGATGAATTTCCCATGTTCCCCTGGAGAAATTCCCCACTCAACGCGATTCAACAGCATTTCCTCTACGTCCGAACTTTTTGTTGTGCTAGGGGCGAAAAATGCATAAGTGCATTTCAGTTCCGTTTGCATGGCATTGCTAGTTTTTCTATCCTTTCTATCCACCCCCCCCCCTCTTCCAACTCGCCCCAGACTAAGTTCCAAGCTCTTTTCCCAGCCATAAATTCTGCCCGAACAAACCGGTTGTTCTTATCTCGACAAAACTTCCACTTCTGGCTGCTTGCACCCCGAGAACTCGGACAACTGCATTTTGGCGTAGATGGCGGAAAGGATGGTTGTTATAGTGGCGTTGAGCGCATACGGTGTGCTTTTTTAGGTGTTTCGTTCGAGATTGGGCTGCTTTGTTGCTTTATATTTTCTATAAATATTTTTGCATCGTTCTCAGGTGGTATGCGCGTATGGTAGGGAAATTTTTAGATTATGCTCCGAGCAGAGCGTGAGAATTTTCCGGGTTTTTGCTTATCGCGTATTCATGAATAAGTAATGGCGAAAGGGGCGATGAGTTTTGATGAAGAACGTGATGTGAAAAGTTTTAAATATTACAGTTTAAACACAGTGGCGAAAAATTTAGTAGTTTTTGGGTGACAATAGAAATGTATGGACCGATTTGGACCGACTACTGTTTTCAAGTTAAAATTTTTGTGCTTAAATACCAACATGCAGAGGTGAATATGAAGAGGAGGCCTGTTATATGTGTGCGTGGATGTGAAAAGGGACCAGTTGTCCGTTTCTAGTTACGCAGATAATCGCAAATAAAGTTAAACTTGTGCAAAATACACATTTTTGTTTTATTGGCTAATTACTCTCATTATGGTGTTTTTTATCAGATGTGTTCGTCTGAAACCCGTCTGCGGTTGGAAAAGCATGAAAAAATGCGTTTTATTGCGAACGAAAAAGGGACCAGTTGTCGACATCACGCTACGCTCTAGCGCATTACGGTGTTGCCGCATACAGTGGTAGAAACAAATATCCGTATGATAGCAGTTTATAAACTTGTTTGTATAAAATATAATTACAAAGTTATATAATATTCCGGGACAATTACTACGCTTATATTAACTTCACTTTTTGTTTGCTTGTTTGTCTATTTGATTGTTTGTCTGTTATGTACAAATCTTGTAATCGATATTATTTCTACTTCTCAGTGTCCAATCAAGTTAAAATTTTGCATGTGGACAGATTTCCGGTGACAATACAAGAAGCAATAAGAAAAATATGGAAACATTTCCAAAATTGGAAAAGAATTTCAAAATTTGGAAAATTACACCAATTGATTTGAAATTTTGTCTGTGGACGGATTTCCGGTGACAATGACATGAAGCAATAAAAAAATTTGGAAAATTTTCTAAAATTTTGAAAAAAAATTTGAGTTTGGAAAATATGTCCAATCGAATTAAAATTTTGTATGTGGACAGATTGCCGGCGACAATGCTCGAAATAAATAAAATGACTAAAAAAATGGAAAATTTGAAGAAAATTTTAAAAAATTGTAATTTTGTTTATAAAGCGTAGTTTTTAAATAATGCACTTTTTATATAAATTTATTATGATTGTATTTCCATGTTTGTGTCCCTAGTTATGTTTATTTCTTATCATTAAACGTTTAAAATAATTTGATACTATCTGATTTATTTGAACTCCCAATTTGGATTTTTAACTGACATAAGTGTTGAAATCAGACAGCTGCATAATTATGTAACAGGAAATAGGATGACAAAAGTTGCAAATTCACGGTAATTTATTATGGTTGCCAGATTACACTCGGTGCCATTTTGAATTATAAACATCTAATATCAGATATTTGTTTTCTTCTGAATCCGACAGTTAATTACATGTTTAGTCGCCATATTGGATCCGCCATTTTGAATTTATTACATCTGACAACAGATTAGGAATCCGTAACGTTCATATATCACATAATTTAATTTTGTATAAATCCGTCACTTAATTACATGTTTGGTCGCCATATTAGATCCGCCATTTTGAATTCTAAAAATCTAAAAATAAATAAGATTTGGAATCAGAGGACCCCATAAACCCCTTACGAGAATGCTTAAGTCTTCTTAAGACTCGAGAGATGAAGATACCTAGCTTACACTATACATATTGTAGGCCCAGGCCAATGACGCTATAGATTAAAAAACCTATAAAACCCAAACGGAATTATGAAATAATAAATTCTACTAAAAATCATGAAACTAATATCGAAATTGTTCCAAAAATGTTGGAGTCAGCGTAACTTCCAAATATGCGGGAAGATATTAACTTTTAAACTTTGCAAAAGTTTGAAGCGTTATAGCGCAAAAGTTTAATTTTTGCACCAGCAACATAAATATTTTTTTTTTCAATTTCTTTTTATGGTAATCGGTTTAAAATGTTGGAGTACCTTTGCCATAACTTATTCTATCTAAAAACACTCATAACTCAATTTCGGTCAACTGGTCCCTTTTCATATCCAGGCACACATATAATTAATATTTTTAGGTGTTATGTTCCTAAAAATACCCTAGATTTATTTTTAAAACCAATAGTAGACTTGAGGGAGCCCAACTTGAGGGAGCCGATCGACTGTCGCTTGGCTGTTTTTGATAAGTTTGGAAAATCTGTCGAGAATTGGTCTTGGGGATGTCGACGATTTCGCTAAAGCTACTTTGGAACAAGATAGACTTCGCCGACGTGCGGTCAACATTATAAGTTCTAACGTCTTTTAACGCTGTTTCAATTTATTTTTGCACAGCTAACCAGGCAGTGCTAATCCCAAAGTTTTATATGCGGGCCAATGGCAAGACGAGATTATTATTTGAGTTTAGCGATTCTATAGGGGGGGGGGGGGGGTCGATGGCGTATACTCAGTATAGAATAGAGCGGCTGCTATCTACGCTGGAGGCCCGAGTTCGAATGCCGGCTCGGGCTAAAACCGACTGTCCTGGTATTTAGACAGGGAACAAATATCTTTGCATGCCGCTTTCCATCGGACTCTTACTGGAGGTTGGAATTCCTTCAGTTCGACAAAATTCCTGGGTGTGTGTAGCCTGCGCTCAGCGTCGGTGATTGGCCTAAGTTACGGAAATAGACCGACGTAAAATAAAGCAAGTAAAAAATGGTGCTTCTGTACAAAGGTTACCAACATAACACTCAAAAAATATTGTGATAAATTGTCAACATAACCTATGGTGAGAATTTGAAATATTTAGCATATATTTATATAATTTCGACATTTGTCTGCACATAGAGAAATGGTTGTCTAATGTTAAGAGAATAACATTCTTAACATCATTTTTTGACACCACATACACTTATAATAAGAATTGATATGATGAAAGTTTCCACCTTATCCATATTAACAGTATAAGTAAGGATTCATCGAAATTTAATATGGATGAAACTCTTACAAAAACTCTTACATAAACTCTTACATGATCGATTTCGCCATATCAACTGCCATCTTAGGGTCAAAACTACAATTGAAAAACAGGTAAAACTAATACAGAACAAGAGCAGTAATTAAATAAACCTACAGTCAGGGAATCAAAAGGTAAAGTCATCGGGTTATGTATCGGAGACATCATCGGTGATGAAACCATAAATGAAACCGAAAACAACGGTACCAAAGCCAAACGAAGAACACTGCAACATATTAAACTTCGATTAAGCCTTACTTATAATAAGAATATTTCTTTAAAATAAAGCAACCTAAATATTTGCTATAAGAAAACGCTTGTTTTGATTTAAGAAAGCTGTTTTGAAAATGACGTGAAGGGTGCCGATAGATGGCGCTATAGTTTCTCGTCGTAAGAGAGGTCTCCTAGACGGTATATAACCGCATACATGTCTATGCAGCATCAGTGATTGTGCTATTATACCGTCAATGTACCTGACGTAGAAATGGCCAAGAGCTCTAATATTGATGGAAAGGGACTAATGAAGGGACACCAGGTGTCTTCTCTAGTTGGAAAATAACATTATTCTTCTTAGGATGCGCTAATTGCATTCCATGTAAAATATTATTGCTTTCATCATAACAAATTGAGGTTATGTGCCCATATAAATTTATAAATAAAATATGTAGCATCGTGTGAAAAAATTGGTGCAATCTATCACAAAACGTATCAATACCTTTGGTCACAGCTTAGTTTCTCTTAGTACGATAGATTATGCACTCATTTCTCTGCCGATAATAATACACCAGTGTACATATTACATCAGTATATACAGCATCAACATCTGTATAGAGATCTGATAACGTATAAGAAAAACAAAATACTTGATAAGGTATTCTTCTTTTACCAATTTGTAATTCATATATTATTTATAAAAGACAATTAGAAAAAAATAAGCTTCTTAATGTTATATTATATCAACATAAAATCACAAAAATGTTGATCGTAATCCTCTTCGATCAACAAAATAGTACGTAAGGTATTTTGATTCTCCGTAATGTAATTTGAATCCAATTACAAAACCCGTAATGAACTTCTGCATCATCCCATACTTGGAGCTTAAATTCTCTGGTAGTAGAATGGATAAAACAGCACTGTTTGTATGTATATTCTGCTAACCTAACAATTGATATATATAGGGCTTTTAATAAAATAATATAATATCCTTTTTTAAGCACAAACATGATTGATGTCTGATATAATACTACAATTTTAATGTAAGCTCCTAATTTCGATTGGAATACTTCCTCATGCGGTGTTCCCAAGTTTTCCATATTTTCAGTTTATATCTGATTTGTAGGTTAGAGCTCTCCAAATCTGTCCAGTAAATAAAAATGTAATTTTACCGAGTTACAGACTTTTTTTTGTGGAATATGGTAGATAGAGATTACGATCTTCGTCTAATGAAGTCTAGTTCTCGAGAACATCGTAGATGGATGGCCACACTGTCTACTTAGACTCGAACATGGATGGAAAAATACGACGCCAATTCTTCAAAGGTGTGGCTTTATTTCTTTTCATTTATTGGAATTTTCTAAAGTATTACATTGACGTAAAGTGAAACTACTGCGGTATGTCACAAAAATACACAATTGAAATGTTATTCCTGAAATCACGATATTATACGTCTATCTTTGAGCAGCAATTGTTTAAAATTGGGCATGGGTATAATAAATATGGAGCAATGCCGCAATAGAATAGTTAATTCAGATTTTTGTCATCTTATAAGATGCTATCATCATTATTCAATAATTAACCCACACGAGCACTGTACTGTTTGCATAATTGGACCAATAAGGGACCACCACAACAATCCTGAAGTTAGGTTGAACCGGCCTCTAAGACGTTATAGTAATAGAAGCTATTTAGACCCTATTTACCCATATTTAACTCTATAACAAAGTATCATTATAAGTTTCATTTCAATTTTCTTCGTTTAGTTGAACAATTTGCAAATTTAATCATCTTTGAAGCTGTATACCGTTTCTTGGTAAACTAAATACGCACACGTTGAACCCCGATTCGTATCCAGCCCAAACAAATCTATTGAAACCGCCTACCTACGTTAAATTCACAAGATTACAATAATTGTCTCTCCACACCAATAACCCATTTTTAAACAATGATGTATGAGTGCGAGTGAATAAAGTTTATTTCAACGCTATATAAAAAAAAATTCATAATATACCAACAGAATGACATTTGAATTAAAATTGTCAATATCTCCATAACCGCAACACTTGTATACACTATTGTATGAAATTATAAATAAGCCTGAAAATCATCATTGTGAAGGAAAGTTCATACTTGCTTCTAAAGAAAATATAATAGACAAGTCACATTGTTCTTTAAAACACAAAATCCCTGTTCTCAAGACCGTCAACTTAAGTGCTTCAATGTTAGAAATCAAAATGGAACTTTTTCTGACAGGGGCTCGCCGCACAGTACTAATGTGAAGAACTATTGCCGCCCTTTAGTATACCGTCTCTTTGCCTATTCCAAAAACTGGTTTACTTTTTGAAATTTAACATTTTAGAAATTTGATTTATGGCCAGCTTTGTAAACTAACCCCAATGTGCGACGTTGCCAGGTGATATTGGTTTAGGTAGAAGTTGCCACACGATTTTACTAATAAGGTTGACGTTGCTAGTTTGAAGTTACTTCATTAATTACGCAGATATTTCCACACGATTTAATTAGTAAGGCAGAGGTTGCCATGTGAGCTCATCAGTTCGACAGACACTGCCACTCGATTTAATTAACTATTCAGAGTATTCCATGCGATTTCAGTAATTCCTAATGAGTAATGCCTGGGGCCATTTTGACAAGCGCCACTTGTTCACGTTTGTTTCGTTGTTTGGTGATACGTTTATATGAACCACCACGAGGAAATAACAATAAATATAACAATACCGGGTGATTCAATTTCGAGGCTCACCATGGGGATCTCGGTTGTTAGTGGAGATAGAGCCTATGTTTAAATTTGGCAAAGTTTCGTATTTTTGTGCTGATCAGTTATGTGAAAAGAAATTTTAGCTATCATTTTTCATTTTAAAGATATCCGCAAAAAACCGAAATGTTAAGATATCGTTTTTAATTTTTTATTCAAAACCAAACATTTGAAATAAAAACATTCCACAGCTACTTTTTAACAAGGAATGCAGTTTATTTTTTAATTTGAAATAACATCGCAGATGGCGGCGTAACCATGGCCAACCTTTGTTTTTTTTATGCGAGCCATGTTGAATTAATAATGCTAACATGTTTTACATTGCGGAAATGAGAAAAGACACGACTATCGGAAAATGCCAAAATTCAACATGGCGCCCATAAGAAAAACAAAAGTTGGCCATGGTTACGCCGCCATCTTTGATGTTATTTCAAATTAAAAAATGACACTGCATTCCTTGTTAAAAAGT
Source organism: Aphodius sticticus (assembly GCA_963966075.1). Lineage (NCBI taxonomy): Eukaryota > Metazoa > Arthropoda > Insecta > Coleoptera > Scarabaeidae > Aphodius > Aphodius sticticus. The sequence goes on from OZ014507.1 coordinate 16,250,723, forward strand.
ACCTATAGAATGTTTTTGTTTTAAATTTCTAGCAACATTTGGTTTTGCATAAAAAATTAAAAGCGATACCTTAACATTTCAGTTTTTTTGCGGATATCTTCAAAATGAAAAATGATAGCTTAAATTTCTTTTCAGATAATTGACCAACACAAAAATACGAAACTTTTCCAAATTGAAACATAGCCTCTATCTCCACTAATAAGCGAGATCCCCATGGTAAGCCTCGAAATTGAATCACCCGGTATATCGGTGCTACGTAAAAGGAAACGAGATTTTATAATATCAAAAAGAATACATTTATTTGAACAAAAATTAACTTTGGAAAATTAAGAAATAATGACCAATTTTCGCGGCATTTAAGACGCACCTGGACGTAATGTCATCTATTTCTTCATTCATTTCCTATTGTAATTCAATTGCTTTCCATTTCATTTCGTATTCCATATGATCAACAATGTAACTGTTAAATCAATTTTTATATAATCATAACACTAGAAAATTCGAATACTCTCGTTGATACATTTTGGTGGAACCGCCGGTGAATTATATTGGTTTTTCTTTATGTTTATAGTGAACAGCCTCCACACAATTAATTTCGATACATGAATTAAATTAGAACTGCATATTAATAGGAAACTCTGATGCATTCTCATCAATCACTGTATCAACTTACAAACATTGAAAAACCATACATATTCCGCGTCCCGCATATGCGCATTCACATTTCATCAGCATTATCTCCACTAATCCAACAGCTGGCAAACATCAATAATTGCACAATATGGACTTCGGCGAACAAGCGATTTCGATTGCCAGCCAGCGAGTACCGTTAAACCTAACGAAGCGTTTGCTAATTGCTTCAGTTATGGAGCACCACGAGGAAATAACAATTTACCAGCTAAAGAGAATTTATATTTGGCGGAATCTACTATACCGGTCGCGCTCAGTCGAATACGTGATCATTATATTATGAATTCGTAACGATGCATGGGAGAGTCTGCATCGGTTTCATCAGCCGGTAAATTTGATATCTGTTCTCATAGGCTTGTAGGCCGACATATTCAGTGTGATTTGCAATTGCCACTTATGCAGAATATATTTATTATGTAAATATTTGGGCTCTTTTAAAAAATTGGCATCGTTCCTGAGTTTGACTGAATCATAAGTTTAATATTTAAGTTTTCTTTTTGCTACAGGTATGATTTGGCTATCGTGAAAAAAAATATCTTGGCAAGTAAAATCTTATTCAATGTTTGACAAATGACAAAACGGGCAAAAACTACAAATAGGAGGAAAAGTACTGACAGGCAAAGCTAACCCCTACGTTTTACTCGCAAAACAAGTAAAAGAGTAGAGGTAGCAAGCCGATTCGGGAACCTTCTCCATGACCTTGACCTTGTACTCAAGATATTCAAGGTCAAGGTCATGGAGGAGGTTCCCGAATCGGCTTGCTGTTAAAAATAAGTAGTCCTCAAAGCAAGGTCAATGTTTAAAATGAGGATGTTCCCAAATCGGCTCCTCCGCAATCTTGGCCTTGATCTCAAAGTATTCAATGTCATAGAGGAGGCTTCCGAATCGGGTTGATGTTAAAAATGAGTGGTCCTCAAACCAAGGTCAATGTTAAATGAGGATGTTCCCAAATCGGCTCCTCCTCAACCTTGACCTTGATCTCAAAGTATTTAACGTCAAGATCATAGAGGAGGCTTCCGAATCGGCTTGATGTTAATAGGAGGTCAGCGACTGGTCTAGGTTAATGATTTGGTTTGGTGAAGGTCATGGACGAGGTTCCCGAATCGGCTTGCTACCTACTTAAATGTTCTGAAAACTTTTCTCAGCTATTAGTTCACAGCATAGTAAAAGCAATACGACAAATTAACAATAAAATATCTAGTGAAATATTTTTTATACTTCTGTTAGGTATTTTAACAAATCTCTCACGGAATTCGACAGAAAATGGACGGATTTTGCAATTTTTAAAAGACGTACAGCTTAAAATTGAAAAAAATCTGATGTGACCAGGCACATGACTTTATCATACTATTTAGCAGTGCTTTCCAACGCAAATAAATACAAAAGCTGAAGTGACAATACTGTCAATCATAGGGCACATAGCTGTCAATAGTTTAAAAACTCTGTGAAATCCTGGCTAACTAGTTTTAATACAGTACGAGCGATCTTGATCAAATAGAGTTTGCTTATGCAACTAAACTATTAATTTTACCAAAAAATGTCAGTGAAATAAATAATACAAAATTTCCTTAACTTTAACTTATTATTTAACTATTTTGACGAAATTACCGATATGAAACTTCTAAATATGAAGTTTCGTCCCGATACCTAGTAGTTTCTCCGGAATCTTCGGCACAAAAAAAGAACGGGTATACACATACACACACATATACAGACATTTTTTGTACCTTGTTCAAAAGGTTCCTTCTTTCCTTCTTTGAGTACATTAATCAGACATAAATTCATAGAAACGGCGACAATCATAAACATGACGTAAAAACGTAACTACCTTCGTTTCGCCATTTAAACCATCCGTCATTTTTGTCCTTTTCTCCTGTTTATCAACCCTATACAAATAACTAGTCCTAGAAAGCTGGCACTACTCGTTTGAAATAGCCCACAATAGTTGACAATACAATACAAAAGAATCCAATTGATTTTGATATATCAACATACACACACACTTATAAGAAACTAAATCTCCGACTTTCAATTGTTTTTTACTTTATCATACGCAGTATGTGAAGTATTGTAATCGTGCCAAAAAATTTTTTTGAGATTTTAGCGGAAATATGTCTTTTTGGGTCCCCTGAACATTTTTGATCAAGGTACAAAAAAATGTCTGTGTGTGTGTGTGTGTGTGTGTGTGTGTGTGTGTGTGTGTGTGTGTGTGTGTGTGTGTGTGTGTGTGTGTGTGTGTGTGTGTACCCGTTTTTTGTGACGACGATTCCGGAGAAACTACTAAAGGTATCGGGACGAAACTTCATATTTAGAAGTTTCATAACCAAACTTAGAGCTGAAAAGCTTTCTGTTGAAAACGGTCCAAAGGAACTGGAGGCTTAGTCTTAGCATTTTTGAAAGATTTTGCAAATAAGCCGCCATTTCTGGAATTTTGTCGATTTAGTTAAATAATAAATTAAAGATGAGGAAATTCTGAATATTTTATGACTATGACATTTTTTGGTACAATCAATAGTATAGTTGCATGAGCAAATTCTATTTCATCGAGATCGGTCGTACTGCATTTAAACTAGTAGCCAGGATATGTCAGAAATTATGATTCTAATGACAGTAGGTAATGTCAGGCTAATGTTTTGACATGATTTTGACAACACCTACTGTCAATATAAGCTGCGTTCGGATATTGTGCACCGTCACTTTTTACACGCAATAACACGTAAGTGCCATTTGAACGGTGTACCCGGTGTCAAATATCCGAACGCAGCTTAATCGACATAATATCTGTCTAGTTCTACTAGTTTTGTTTTAATGCAGACAAAGGCGATCTCGATCAAATAGAATCTCATGCAGCTAAATTATTAATTTTATATATAGTATGATAAAGTCATGTGCCTGGCCACATCAGTATTTTTACTTATAACGCCACCGACATTTTTTTTTAAATTGTAATCCCATTATTTACTGATTTTGATAGTTCCCCTAATTGTTCGCATAATTGAAATTTTTCGACAAAAAGTCTATTCGTTTTTGATTAATTTCAATGCACCGAATATGAATCTAAGCTTGAAGCACATCACCTCAGGTTGTTGCGTTTTGTGGTTGTTTCCATTATCGAAGCGCTCGGCTCGGATACCACTTCACTAATATCGCTGTTGTTAATGTTTCAAATACATTTGTGACCAAACTTTTGGCAAACAAACTCAGAATTTTAGGTAAAAGTTCAAGGTTTTAGGTTTACTACGAGATCCTTTTGGGGTTTCTAGGACAATTTCTAGACAGATTTTTTCCCAGAAAACCTTACATAAGGAATTTATGAGTCCGGATTTGTCTTCAGTGCAAGTAATTAAGTCTTCAAATACCTACACATTTTCATATACCATTTACAAACCACGTTCCGTCGCAGTTATCAATATTTTGCAATTTTAAATACCGTTCTAAAAGTTTTAAAGTTAACGTATTTTATTTAAAAGGCACCCTTTAATACAAAAGAAAAATCTTCCCCCCCCCCCCACGCCCTGGAACTTTATGTAATCGCGCCAATGGTTGTCCATATAGTTCTAATAAAAGGCCGTCGCGAAAGACCCTTATGGCACTGTCAGCTAACACGTGTAAATTTCAGCCAGGATGATCGGTGACGTGAGGTACGTCAGGATTCAAGTGCGTGTGCAACTGACAGCAGCGATTTGAGGCTGTCAATTCATCAGCTCACTCGTTAAATTAACATATCGCGTTTCGTCAATCTATGCGTAAACTATCGATTTGCATACAATTTTAGTATCGGGTTTGATTGAAATCGGATTGTATTTCTATAATTGAATGTGTCAATGGAATTTTCCGATGCTTGTTATATCCGAAATTCTGTGTGGAAAATATTATTTTACATTATGGTGGTGACGCATTTATAAAAATACTGATTTTCTTGGTACACTTTGGGACTGTTACGCATTTTTGTTTGTGATAGTGACACTTGCGACAGTTGCTTTTATCAATATAATCTGCATTTGTGATTTGAAGTTTAATTTGATTTGAATTTATTCGAAATCCGTGATGAATGTTCAACATCAACATGTAAATTCTAAAACTAACTAATGTAATACGAACATTATTTCATCATATAAGGACCGAGTTTAGTGACGTGACCGCACCGTAATAAGGTAGCCAAAAAGATCAATGTACGTAATTTCCACTCCGCGATTATAGTGAGTCTCCGTAAAGTTCGTTCTCGACCGCAACGAATTTCATCCCCTGCGTGTTATGTCTTACGTTTTCCGGCGTATGCGCGCGTATGGCGCCATCTGTACGTGTACGGGCGAGTGAATAGCAGGTTCCAGTAAGTTGTAGGTTAACTGATAGCATTTTGATAATTTGTGGCAACGAGAACACACAACGAGAACGACTTCAGAATGAATTGTTGCTGCAACAAGCCCTTCGTCCATAATTTATTATATCTACCACGACCTACCACTGTTTAATACAATCAACAGTAAAACTGACATGTGAGGTTAAGTGCCGTTGTGTATAAACTTCTCCGCTAGATATAAATACTATAAATACTAATTTCGTCGTCCGGAACGGCAACCGTACGGCACGTTACGGATTGCGTTTTTGCGGCGGTATACTTGGTCCTATAATCGTAATAACGTATTACTGTTCTGAATAATCATAACCGAGTTATAGTCGACAGAACATTCACATAATGAGATTTTCATAATGTTATAAATTACAATTTTATAAAAGTAGTATTTTACGTCCGATCAGCTCTAAAACTTTCATAGGCACAAGTTTAATAGTTTAATATACGATTTTATGACATCAGTGAAATATTTTATTGGAGACGTCCAGTGACGTTTTAAAACAGCCGTTACGATAACAGCCTGCAAATTAAAGTACCAATAACTATGCGGACATACCGAATGTTACGTTCGTTATGTTTGTTATGAGTGGGAAAATGGAATATTATTATAGACTACGTAACTGGTGGTACACTTCATGGGTGCTATACTGCTCTCCAATGATAAAGTGCCGTATGTACAAAAATGACATTGATTGAAATATTTTCCGTTTTCTCTTATACAGGGTTAGCCAAAATTACCGGAACACCCAAATAATTCTACAACGGTAAAAAACTTCAAAAAAAAATTCAAACAAAAGCTTTTAGACTTTAAACAATCCATCGTTCAAATATATTTTGAATATACAGGGTGTTCATTTTATTATAGAAATCGCGTAATTTTTTTTTCTTCAAATTGAACAGCCTGTATCTTTTTGCATTTTATAATTTTAGGACTAATTCTGGACATTGTTTATTAAAATAATTTTTTTATAAAATGCATCATTTTTGAGTTTTAAGCAATTAATTAAAATTAGTCAAAATTACCGCAACACCCAAATAATTCTTCATCGGTAAAAAAATTTCAAAAAACATTCAAACAAAAGTTTTTTACTTTAAACAAGCTATCGTTTATTTTATTATGGAAGTATGGAAAACTTTTCCTTTTTCTCATTAAACGTCCTGTACATTTTTATTTTTTAATTCTAACAATTTTTTTCAAGTAGGTTTTTATAAATTGATTCCTTTTTTAATTATCAGCAATTAATCAAAACTCCAAAACATTTATTTTAGCCGAATGGATAAATAATAACAATGTGAAGAAAAAATAACAAAACAATTAAATTAAATTTTCAAACTGTCATCCCTGAGCGGCTTGACACTGCCCCAACCTATCAACAAATTCCCGTAAACAGTTGTCTAAATGATCGACAGTAATACTCTGGACTTCGTCCACTATCCTCTGCTTCAACGCATCAATTTTGGCCTATTGGTGTAAACCTTGGACTTTAGGTGGCCCCAAATAGAAAAATCCAGTATTTGTAAATCCGGCGACCTAGGTGGCCATTCAATGGATCCTCTCCTTCCAATCCACCTCTGCGGGAAAATTGAATTTAAATAATTCCGAACTTGGAATGCGGCGGTGCACCATCTTGTTGAAACCAAATATTATTCAGATCTTCGTTGAATATAACTAGGAGATGAGGTATTACTTCATCTAATTGCTTATAACTAAAAAATTATGAAATTTATAAACAAATTATTCCAATAAAAAGTTATTAGAATTAGTCTTAGAATTATAAAATGTAAAAATATACAGGGTATTCCATTTGAAAAAAAAAGTTAACCAAATTTGCATAAAAAATGAACAGCCTGTATATTAAAAATATATTTTAATGATAGCTTGTTTAATGTTAAAAGCTTTTGTTTGAATGTTTTTTGAAATTTTTTTACCGATGGAGAATTATTTGGGTGTTCCGGTAATTTTGACTAATTTTAATTAATTGCTTAAAACTCAAAAATGATGCATTTTATAAAAAAATTATTTTAATAAACAATGTCCAGAATTAGTCCTAAAATTATAAAATGTAAAAAGATACAGGGTGATCTATTTGAAAAAAAAATGTACGCGATTTCTATAATAAAATGAACACCCTGTATATTCAAAATATATTTGAACGGTGGATTGTTTAAAGTCTAAAAACTTTTGTTCGATTTTTTTTTGAAATTTTTTTACCGTTGTAGAATTATTTGGGTGTTCCCGTAATTTTGGCTAACCCTGTATATGACGGTGATTGTTAAAACAAATTAGCCTGTTTTACGTACAAATAGTGAAGTAACGTGCTACACTAAGGTAAATTCTTTACAATGTAGAAAATGTGCGTGGTTTTTGCATTGAAACTGAAAAAATGTAGCAATTTTTTGTATGTAGGCACATACGGCGTTTTACCGTTGGACGGCAGTATATTTATGTCTAGATGATATATTTCTGTTTAATTAATTGGCAACAAATAATTACAATCAATTCCATCGTACAGTCTTTGTTTAGCCTAGCTTTTTTTTTTAATTTTAGCGTATCGACAAAATGATTGTTAGTAATATTTTACTGAAAAATGGAAAGGGTAGTCCTTTTTAAAAGAAATAAACAGGTATGTTTTCCTGGGGTGCTTGCTTAATTGTTGATTTGTTTTGTCCTGAATATTAATGTGCGATATTTGCTCATTATTTATATACAAATTTAAAATTGTACAGAAACAGATATTAGTATTTTTTTAAATAATGATAACTTTACTTTGTTGTTCCTTATTTGTTGAGCTTTCATTTTAAAAAGGTGTTTCAAAAGGTAAGGGCTTGTTACAATGTATTTTTTTTAGAAATTTTAATAAGCTATTGTTCAATTAAGACCTGTTCTTACGTATTGATTTTTTTAGATTTATTTTTTATTACTTACGAAATATACGTAATATAGTGAGCGTACAAAGTATGGAAACATGAAAAAATCTCGGAAACGGCTTGTTATTTACAAATATATACTTGGATTGACTTTTAATTATCAAAACACATATTTATAACACATTCTATTTGCCCCCCTCAATTATTTTTGACTAATGACGTCATCAACATATTTTTTAAATGGCAACCTTTTATTTTTCTTGGTGATTATGATGACCTGTTAATTTTCTTCAGGGCAACATAAAAATTTTTATGACCTTCCATCAGAAAATTTTCGAGAAAAAGACGAAAATTAGGGAATATGGATAACTTTTGCTTGTGAATTAAAAGCTTATAGGCTAATAGGTTTCCAGTAGATTTCAAAAATATTAGTGAACAAACTTTCAGGATTTCAGGTCAAAGTACGAAGTTTAAGGTCTACTATGAGGTCCTTTTGAGGTGTCTAGGACATTGGGTTCAGCGTTTTGATTTTATATTTTTGAAACTTAGAGCAGGACCCCTATTGCAGGTAGAAAATTGAATATTACATAAAAATGTGTACCTTGATAGTTTAATTCAACGTGTTCCAAAATTATGTAAAATAACAAACCCTCTCAGAGATTTAGTCATGTGTCCATACTTTTCGTGCTCACTGTATATATAAAATTAATATAACAAGTAACAATGCCATTAAAATGTTGAACAGCACAGGTCTAAGTCTCAAATGGCTAAAATCAAAATAATAAACCTTACAGTAGAGCAAAAAAACAACTTAGGTAAAAACATGGAGCATCCTATGATGACAATTACACCCAATTTATTCCGTCATAGGGAAATTGTAGTCGGTTCGCTTTTGCCAATTTTGCACTATATCTAATTCTTATTAAGTATTCTTTTTTTCAGTATCGGTATGACAAGTTTGTATCATAGTACATTGAATAGGGTATTCGACTATTATTGGAAAACCATCGTAGTGTGTTTATTCCTTCAATCTACATTGTAAATGCATTATTTTTGTAATTATTTCCTCAATATTTCATAAAAATCAGCGCTAAAAATTGAATCACAAAAAGTCACGCCAAAACGACACTTTCTGTTGTGTGACGTCACCCGATAGTAGATTGCAAATCGGCCCATATGGTCTGTCAGCATCGGCATCATCGCCGTTTGGTAATTGTGTTGTATGATGTGTTGTTTTCACAATTTCTACATAAAAATAGGTTATAAATGGTGTATAAATCCACAATGCAGAAATACGTCAATAAAAGCTCCGGATAAACTATTTGTAGCTGTTCCGCAAGATTTGAAACTGCGAAAAAAGTGGTTGGCTCGTAGAAATCCAAATGAAATAAATAGCGGCCAATACAAGTGGTTTTTGTTGTGAAGATTACTTCGACATAAGTAAAACTGACTAGAATAAGTTATCTATCGTATTTTCGAACCAGGTATTATCTGATCTGACAGCTTAAGGTTAGGGCTAACCGAACCTACAAAGTTATGCTTACATGGCACTTTAGTGCTATTAAATTCAAACGGAAGAAGCATAAGAGCGTGCGGATAATCGGGTAGGGTACGGTGAGAGTGACGCGCTGCATAATAGGCGGACTAACGTCATACGGCGTTTATCTGCATATAAGAGAGAGACAGCCGACCCAGGTTATCTGAGCATTGCTCTCCCCATACCCTACCCTGACAAACCGAACGCGCTCTAAGCATACTAACGAATGACGTCACTGGAGACTGAGTCAATTACAGAGCGTTTTCAATCAGGTGATAGGACGTGAATAAAATTCAATTTTAATTTTGGTTTTTAATAGAAATCAAGCATATTTTTTTTGAAAAATAATATCAAATAGTTTTCTTAAACTGTAATCTATTAGGAGGACTATAATACAAGCCATATTTTTAATACAGTCAAATACCCTATTAAAATATTATAGTTCCAGAAGTACCACAGTGGTTTAAAATTTTGAATAGCAACATACATACAACATAGGTTTGAGGCCTTTGTTAACATTTCTGGAGGAGCTTAAAAAGGTGTCCTGAAAATATATGAGATTGTAGTAACTCACCATGAACTCTATGAAGTATGAGATTCTCTTAATATTTGAGACCTATATCAAATATGAGATCTGGCAACCTTAGACATAGGTTTGTTAATTGATTAATTGTGCAACAAATTGTTATAATATACCTACCTACCTTTTTTAGTTGTTGGTGTTAGTCGAAGTTAATTTATTTCTTTATATTATTTATTTATCCATTCACTCTTGATTCATTTTAGGTTCCAGAATAGTAAATTGAAATTTAAAACTAATCATTTAGCGTCCTCACAGTGTTCAATATAGTAATAATTCAAAATTACATTGTTTGACTAATCACTTCCTATATTAAACAAAGCAATTTTAACGTAATATCATTCCAGCTCTAAACAATATGACTTGCCAAGCTTGTCTATGAGCAAGAACTGAACTTCGCGCCAGGCAACGACTGCAGTCACGATTTAATAACGGTACAAGAACTCGGTCGCTCGGTACGTTCAGAGGGGTTGGGATTAACGGTAGGGATGGAGGGAACGGGTCGGGAGGAGGGTAGCAAAACAGAAAATTAATTTACCACGGTTCACCGCCGTGATATAAAGCCTTCTTTCTGCAAGGACACAGGACCAGCGCGCAGAGTCATGCAAATTTTACGAGCACTTTAATTAAGGGCATAATTTTTGTTAATCAAATTTTAGGGCTAGCTGGCATCCGGTGGGGGGTACGACCGGAACTCGCAGAAACAAATGCTATTCTGGTTTGTTTGCCACATAGAGAATTATTCTTTACGCTGACCGGTGCAAGTTACAATACGTGAGTTTTAATTGCGGATTTTTATAGTTGTTGTTACAATATGGTAACGCGTGATAAAGAGCTACTAGGCTTTTTATAGATGAAATTTGCACAATAGGGTATTACGGTCACGTAGAAATTTGACTAAAATCACTAAACAAATTCTACATCATGTAAGATGTCATCCTGAAAAGTCTTTAACTCTGTGCGGTGGTTTCCTTATGAGAAAATTGCAATTAAAAGTGGTAAATTTAAATTTAAATTTCGACTAGCGTCGGTATAACAGCCGACGGTGGCTTGGCAACGATATCTTCTGTCTCCTTTAGAATATTTTCCAGTATTTTCTTTCGGTAAGGTTACCGTCACTGTCGTTTACTTGTTTGCAAGCCATTTAATAGTATATTATTTGACGAGCACATAAGTAAAGATATAAACCGCGAGCATTAAGTTTATACGCAAGCCGTAGACGAGCGTGTAAACATGCGACTGATTTATATCCGTTGTGTGCGAGTCGAGTACGACGTTTTATCTACGACTCATAAATTCCATTTTATATCAAATATTGTAAATGTAGATATTTGTCAATGATGGCGAGGCGAACTGTCACATAACTGTCGTCAACGTAGGTTTTGACAGACTTTGACACTAGCGTTGTATAATGATGACAGTTCGTTCAAATAATGAAGTCATTATTTGTAAAAACTGTCAGTATTTTACAACGCTAGTGTCATTATAATCATTGGCGTGTATCATGATGGGGATTATATAGTTATAGATACGTATGCAATGAACTTATTATATGTGAGTATTAGATAAACATATGTAACGGGTGGTCCATATAGAGGTTTCTTTTTAAAAATTCAAAAAAATGAACAAAAATCAATTTTTTTCGGTATATTATTAGTTTATTCGAAAGAGCAAACATTCCCATTATTTATGGAACACGATTTCACTCATGTGGCTGCCTCGGCTGGCTTCGCAGTAGCGTATCCTGTTAACCCAGTTTTCCAAGACCTTGGTGACGGTTTCTGGCTCTATCTCACGAATGGCTTGCTCGATATGCGCCTTAAGGGCCTGAATCGTTAACGGATTGTTCGCATAACATCGGCTCTTCACGGCACCCCACAAAAAAATCTAACGGCGTCAAATCGCAGCTCCGAGGTGGCCAATTGACATCGCCGAGCGGCTGATAACACGATTACCGAACTTGGCGCGCAAAAGATCGATTGTGGCATGGGCTGTGTGGCATGGCGCGCCATCCTGCTGAAACCAAAGATCGTCCAAGTCCATGTCTTCAATTTCCGGCCACAAAAAATCGTTTATCATGTCTCTGTAGCGCTCGCCGTTGACTGAAATGGCGTTTCCAGGAGCATTTTAAAAAAAAAATGGGCCAATGATGCCACCGCTCCAAAATGCGCACCAAACTGTCACTCTCTGAGGATGCATTGACCTCTCGACGATCACATGCGGGTTTTCCGATCCCCAGATGCGGCAGTTTTGCTTGTTAACAAGTTTTGCTTGTTTTGCTTGCCGCCAAGATGAAAATGCGCTTCGTCAGAAAAGATGATTTTTCGAGCAAAATTGTTGTTCATTCCGAGCTGTTCTAAGGCCCAAACTGAGAAGCGATAACGAAGCGGATGGTCGTGTGCCTTCAATTGCTGAGTCAATTGGACCTTGTAAGCGAATAATGCGAGGTCTTTGTGCAAAATTCGCATCAGGCTTGTGCGTGAAATGTTGATTTGTTGAGATCGATGTCGAGTCGATGTTCCAGAACTGAGTCGGACACTCTCGGCTACGGCAGCGACATTCTGGTCAGTGCGCACAGTACGACGCCGGGGACTGTGACTATTGTCCACTAGCATGCCAGTCTCACGAACTTTTTGCACAAACTTGCGTACAGCAGGCGCGGTGGGTGCCTCATTTCGGCCAAAACTTCTTTTCAATAAACCCACTGTTTGGGCTACACAACATTGACTTTGGAAATAAGCTTGCAATATTTCCCAACGTTGCTCAAGCGTAAAGCGATTCATTTCGTTCCGTGGAGATATGATACTGATTTTCTGTCAAGATTTCCAGCGGGAAAGAGCTGTCACTGTCAAAATAACACATGATTTAAAAAAAACCACTAGATGGACCACCCGGTATATGTTAAAATTGTCAAATTCGAAAATATCAAATTAGAGTTAAAATTTATACCGTGTCCGGCACTAAAAAATGTTTCAGAAAATGTCATTCTTCATAAAAGCTTCTTGATTGTCTTGAACCTAACATGCAAATATTAGAATGTAAATATCTGCTTGTATATACAAGGTGTACCAGGACTATGAAAAACTCTTACAGTACCTTATTTTAAAAGCTATGTAAAACAGTTATTTCATAAAATGTTTTTAAATTATTCAGGGTTATAATACGAAATTATAATCTCCTTCGGCGTTGCATGAACACCCGGTATATGGAATATATGATAACTATAATTTCATATGTAAAGCCTTCTAATATTTTGAAATACTTTTTCAAATAATATTTTCGCACAGTTTTGAAGATGAAGGTACTTTACTCTTATGTCATTTTCGTTTCTTTGGCAACACGCGGCGTATGCAACGGAGAAACTAATCATAATTTCGTATTTAAAGACTTCTAATATTTCCAAATACTTTTTTCAAATGACATTTTCGCATAGCGCATTCATGAACAAAAGGTACTTTACTCTTTAGTGTTTTCATAGTTTTGTTGACACCCGGCACATGCATGCAAATACTTACATACTAATATTTCATTTAGGTTTAAGACAATCTTTTATGAAGAATACAACTCTAATACTTTAATCAAATAATATTTTTACATAGCTTTTAAAATAATGGTAGGTACTTTACACTTAAGAGTTGTTCAGTTTTGGTAACAACCAGTACATGCAATCAGATAACTACATCCTAATATATGCACTTTAGGTTTAAGACAATATAGAAACATTTTAAAGGAATAATATTTTCTGAAAATGGATAATAAAAGTTTTTCCCGTTTGTATCCAAGTAATATTGTAAAACTATCGTGAGAGAAGATGTCGAACTGAGAAAGACCGGAATCATTCAACTGTCACAAGACTGCATCATCAAAACAAAACAGAACATTCTCACCCCAAAGAAGGACGACAGTCTTACGATACTTGACAGCTACAACAAAGCAGTGGTATTACCAGGAAATTTTACTCTGCTAGCAGCCCAGAAGCATCGATCACCACCAATTCAAGAGGAACCAGTATTATCCGTCTCCGATGACTTAAAAGAACTAAAGATGGATGAAGACGCCATCCATCAAGAAATCTCGAACGTATTGTGGCATAATGTGCGTCATCATGGCGTGATGGCCAGTACTGTCACCACCACTACAATACTAGCCCAATGTTTCACCCTGTGGGTTGTAGTGCGTGCATTAAAAAGAAGATTTAATAAACCAAATCCATTGGCCACCCAGGATCAGGCCATCCTAATGAAACCAGTACCACGCCAAAGACGATCCTTACTCACCGACGTGGAGCCATCTTCAGTACACCATCTGGTACAACCGAAGCGTCAACACCATAACAGTGAAGAAGATGTCATGTCACTCCAACCATTGTATACAGAAGTCCAAACTGTGCAGTGCTGAACTGAGAGTGACGATACAAGAGACCCAATTGTGTTGCTTAATATTACCATATTAATCGGTTTTAAGTGGTTACTTGACCTTAGAGATAGTTATTCCGGCGGGGTAATTTGTTTAATTACATTAAACAATTTTTACTTTATCATACGCAGTATGTAAAGTATTGTAATCGTGCCAAAAAAATCTTTTGAGATTTTAGCGGAAATATGTCTTTTTGGGTCCCCTGAACATTTTTGACCAAGGTTCAAAAAAATGTCTGTGTGTGTGTATGTGTGTGTGTATGTGTGTGTGTATGTGTGTGTGTGTACCCGTTTTTTGTGGCGACGATTCCGGAGAAACTACTAAAGGTATCGGGACGACACTTCATATTTAGAAGTTTCATAACCAAACTTAGAGCTGAAAAGCTTTCTGTTGAAAATGGTCCAAAGGAACTGCAGGTTTAGTCTTAGCATTTTTGAAACATTTTGTAAATAAGCCGCCATTTCTGGAATTCCATCGAAATAGTTAAATAATAAATTAAAGAAGATGAAATTCTGAATAATTTATCACTATGACATTTTTTGGTACAATCAATAGTTTAGCTGCATGAGCAAATTCTATTTCATCGAGATCGGTCGTACTCCTTTAAAACTAGTAGCCAGGATATGTCAGATTATATGTCAGATATGATTCCAATGACAGTACTTAGTGTCAAACGCAAATGTTTTGACAACCTCTTGTCAATATAAGCTGCGTTCGGATGTAGTATACCGTACACTTTTTACACCCAATAACACGTAAGTGTCATTTGGACAGTGTACCCTGTGTCAGCGGAGTACAATATCCGACCGCAGATTTATTCGACATATCTGTCTAGTTCTACTAGTTTTATTTTAATGCAGACATAGCCGATATCGATCAAATAGAATCTCATGCAGCTAAACTATTAATTTTATATATAGTATGATAAAGTCATGTGCCTGGCCACATCAGATTTTTTTCTTTTTTTATCTGGTGCTAACAAAAATATATTCCCAAATTCCTAAATAAAATACAAATGTTGGTAACTTTCCATTAAAATTGTGAAGTCGCTTATGTATGTAATATTTCACCACTTCCAATTCATCAAAACAAAACGTAGCAAAATTCGTAATTGCATTGCCAATAATCCAGGTAGCACCTAGTATCGATTGAAGAATTGCAACTCTGCAGAACCAGCGTTCAAAGTGCAATTTGAAACCAGTGCCGCCCAACATAATTCGTTGTGTTTATTTCAGTCTTACATCAATAAAATTCATTAATGTTTAGCACCGCTGTAATAGTTTTTAGGACACTTTTTGTATATAAACCCAAATAATTTCTTAATAAAATCAGTATTAAACCTGTGTTTGTACTCATTCCTTAAAACAAACCTGCCCGGAGTTTGTTCAACATCGTAAATTTTGTCCAAGTGCCGGACACTGTATAATCAAAAATTCTCTTATAAATTGACTATAATCAATCAAGAAACTCGTTCAATAACAAAAAGCAATCATGCTTGGAGGTAAGGAGATACAATTTACAATAAAAGAAAGGCAAGAAGTGGTGAAGTAATAGAGACGCAAATGACAAATAGACCTTCGAAAAGAAAATATTTCAATATTTTAAAAATGTATAATGCTGCTAGTCTAGTGATTGGTGACTAACGGGCAATCTAATGCCCAAACACCATTTTGTTTTGTTTTATAATGATTAATAAATAATGAACACAAACATCATCATCAATGAAACAAAGATCTCTAATTTCTATCCTTAGCAGTTTAAAAATTATCTTTTCCGGTATTTCTGCCGATTTGCGACCACACGCCGGCACACAACAAGCTCTATAATTTTGTTTATACATCGCATCGATCTCACGTAGTCTAACCTCAATAACAAAGCGGCTGTAACCCTGAGCTGCCAACGCAAAAACACATAACTACGTTCAAAATGAAGCTACGTTGCCAAATAACTTATTATATTTGATTCGCAAGACGCCATTAGAAGCAATGCTAATTGAAATTTCAAACGGCATTTTCTCGTAAATAATACTAAAGTTTCACATGTTGTTTGTAAAATGAGTATCATTAACGCGTTATTCGACAAACACCATATTACTGATATTCTCGTAAAACTAGCAAATATAAAATTTCAAATTCTAGATGCAAACTGAATTTTATTGTTTAACACTATAATTTTAAGGTTTGGATGCAACTAAAGGAAAATATGTATAAAATAATACCGGCAATTTTGTACTTTAATACCATTCGTTGTTTCATTTTCCGGAAACATTCAGTGTATAAGTAACCCCACAGACGCGGAATTCCCGCAGCGGGATGTAAAATTTTTATAGAGTTGTGTCTCCAGAGCAGCGCCAGCACATATAGTTGAAAATTTATAGCTGACCAATAAACGACATCGTAAATTTTCGAGATGTGATATTTTTGATTAATGTAAATTATCTGCACGGTATATTAACATCGTAAATTTTGCTTTTAGGGTTGGACAGCTTCGAGAGCACGCATTACATCATCCGTAACGCGAATTCAAGTACAAATGGATCGAAAATTGATGGTATTGGCAGTGTGGAAGGGATTGCGAATTGCTGTGTTGATGTGTTAATAAGTTTCTGCAAATGTAGCAGCCAAAGAAATATTGCATTTTGAACAATTCTAATCACAGTGTCGAAAAACAAATATGCAAATATGTTGCAAGAGTTTCTTTCCGACAACTCTGGTCAACAAGGTTTTGGTAACTTTAATGACAAACTATTGTTTTGATTTTTTCCCAGTGGTGTCATTCCTGAGAAATTCCGGGAAAAAATGGAAACATATTTCAGATACATAATCTATTCTATTTTCTCAGTTACACACAGAAAAGTGATTATTTGGAACGAAAAAACATTATTTCTTGAATTTATTTACTAGATTAAAATGCATATTTACTTGGATGTAGAAAGTTAGGTATATACAAGAAATGCCTCATACTCAATCTACGTGAAAGAATTTCTCAGATAAATGCCGTCGACAAATAAATTCTTTGTTTATAAGAACCAATATTGTATTGAAAGAAGTAATTGAATTTTTCGTCCCAAAAATGTCAATTTCTCGAACGAAGTAATAGCAAATCCATCCATGTGCGTAGTTACTTGATCCAAGAAAATATAAGACATTTAATATAAGTAAGTTGTTTACTGAATAAAAACCCACCAATTATTTAACTGAAGTGATTCTCACTTTCTTCAAGTAATCCCTTTCTCTGGAATAAATATGCGCATCGTGATTTTGTCAAGGCCCGCGCGCCCGCGCGTAGAGCTGGCGCCGTAAAGGAGCGAAACCTAGTACGAAAACAACAACGAAGTACCCGTAGGGGATGGGCATTGTGATTAGTGTACAAAAAACGTTTCAACACGGAATAATTTGATGTAAGGCACGCAACAGGTTAGAACGAGTAAGTAAATATAACATACCTATCTTGTTAATTAGCAATAGAAAACGCATTTGTGCCAAATCTTACATTAAGTAGCTAAAAATAATTACCGGGAATAAAAATATACACTTCATTGAAGACTGTTTACTTCCTTCACCAGAGTAACAACTTTCTTATATCTTGTAATTATTCCAAGAAATAAAATTTCTTGGTTAAAGTCAATAATCTCTCGCGTATATACGAACCAAGTAATTCTCTCTTCGTTCGAGAGATCACTTTTCTGTGTGTATGATACTAAGAAAGTTTTAAGTAGGTTTGAGCCCATTATATTTTTACTGTTTTTACAGTATGTGATTTTTTTGTAGACAGCACGCAGTCGACCTGGCATCGTAAGAAGAAACTTTAAAATTTGATCCTGAGGGATGTGGCACAATATTTGGGCTACAGGGCAAACCACAGTTTTCTGGTAGCACAGATATTGCAAAGGTTTACTTGAAACTGAGTTTCTTATACAAAAGTTTAGAAATTGGGATGAAAAAAAAAACAAAATGGTGGGAATACATGAATGTTTGTGATAGAGTACTTGAGACTCCTTCAGACCAAAGTCCTTAGTTTACTGGCTAAGATGTCCCAAACTTATACAACAAACCACCATTTAGTTTCTCCCAGTATGATACCCAAGGATGTTAAAGTACGGTAATTGTTTTGTTTGGTAAATTATCGTTGAAATTAAAATTATTAATATCAAATATTAAATTACCACGTAAATAGAAATTAGAAATGGTAAGTTACGTTAGGTTAAATTACCGAGTAATTAAAAATTCAAAATGGTAAATTACGCTGATTTAAATTACCGGGTAATTAAAAATTCAAAATGGTATATTAAACCGGCGTTAATACCGATCACTGTAGGTTATGAATGCTACTTATGATAACAAAAATGTTTGGTAAATAAAAGTCATTATTTTGCAGATAACTAGCAATCTGACTAAGGATGTTAAATCTCCGCATTAACTTTTTTCAATAAATTACCGCTGAAATTAAAATTATTACCTTCAAATTTAAATTACCACGTAATTAAAAATTGCAATTGGTAACTTATATTTTCTTAAATTACCGGCTAATTCAAAATGATAATTTACCGAAGTTATGTACAAAAATTGGGTTCAGCCTTACAAGTCATTATATTGTAGATAACCACCAATCGCTGATGCTTTTCCTGATTTAATAGTTGTAATTCATTATTAAAATGACAGCAGGGACTACAATAAAAATACTTTTTTTACCAGCAATTTATAAAATGGACGGTCTAACAGCATAATTAAGGAATAAGATACTGTAATTTATTACCGATTCACAAAACGATAACACCCGGTTCCACAAACAATGATCACATTTTAACCGGATCACCAGAACATTTCTTTAAATCATGAATTTGATAGTAGGTAGATAGCTTCTCATTTAAAATGAGCATTGTTGGCTCCGCTGAATTACGTAATTAAATATCCGGAAATTACCATTAATTACGGTAATTTACGTAGTAATTTACCCGATAAATTATGCTTCTCTATTTCTAAGTACCTCCCAGGCAAAGCACAAACAACAGTGCACTTGTCGACCGCTTAGGAGTAGTGGGGTACATTTACGCAAGTACTGATAGAAGGTTTTTGTAATTAATTTATAAATTCCGGTAAATTAACAACTGTAATTAAAAGTTTCGGTAAATTACTGGTAAATTACCAACGGTAATTTAAATTGACGATAAATTAACATCGGTAATTTAAGCCGTAAATTACGGTAATTAAAAATCGGTAAATTACCATTAATTACGGTAACTAGTTTGGTAATTTACGCGGTAAATTATGCTTTTACATCCCCGTCTTTAGTATATCTAGATTATAGACCTAGACCATAGTAGTATAGTTCAGGTCCATGGTTTAGTTGTAGACGCTGGTTACGCTGCTGTAATTGAATCGGTCGGTTCGAAAACACTACAAGTCCAAAAAGTGAGTTCTGGTAAAATTAACAAAATTATTTTGTCAGTGCAATATCTTGAAAAGTATAGCAGTTAGCTATTTTGTGCTAACAGACAAAATATAAAGTAGTTCACAGAGAATTAAATGTATTACATATTTTATTTATATTTGCATTAAAAGCAGAGCTATGATCATCAACAATCATCATGGACATGTACTGTTTTTGAACTCGACGGAAAAACAGCGTACATTTTTAACAATATTTGTTTATTTAAAGCATTTAAATAATATTTTTATTGTGATGTAGGTATGTATAGTGTTTTTGGCGTCACAAATAAATTCATTATTCATTCATATTATTATATTTTCCGAAACGCATTAGTAATGCAGCAAAAACAAACATGTGCGTGCATACTTCGTACAAGGATATTAATTCCTTGTCGATATTGAAATATAAAAAGACATCTCGTACTATGCCTCGAAAACAATTTCTTTCGACAACAAAAATGTATTTTTCTATGGTGCATTGACGGTATGAGTATGTTTTCGTTAAATATTCGAGCATCATTCGGCGTAGTTATTTTACAGCCATAATAGAACACGTTTTTGCCCAGCCGGCCGGTCCGCTTCGAGAATTTGAAACGTGTTTTGTAAGTGCACATATGCGATGTTTCGAATCGAAATAACATTTTTATACTCTGGGAATTTTTAAGCGTTGACTTATTTATAAAATATAAAACTCAGTGTAATTTGCTTAGACGAATAATATACTGGGTATTAAAACAACTTAACATTTTTTTATTTCTGCAACGAATTAAATTGAAAATTCTAATACCTCTAGTACTGTTGTTGGACTAAAATTCTTTGTTTTTTTCTTTAATTAAAAATTATATTATCTAAATAGACACCAGATCTAACGATGCTATTAACTTAACAAAACCGGATACCCAAAGAATTTTTAAATGAAGATTTACAAACAAAAACTTATTTGTTGACTTATCAAATGAATCGGTCGGTTCGAAAACACTACAAGTCCAAAAAGTGAGTTCTGAGAAAATTAACAAATAATTTTGTTGGTGCAATATCTTGAAAAGTATAGCAGTTTGCTATTTTGTGCCAATAGACAAAATATAAAGTAGCTCACAGAGAATTAATGTACCTACTTAATGTACTACATATTTTATTTATATTTGATTAAAAGCAGAGCTATGATTAAAACAATCATCATGGACATGTACTGTCTTTGAACTCGACGGAAAACAGCTTATATTTTTAAGAATACTTGTTTATTTAAAGCATTTAAATAATATTTTTATTGTGATGTAGGATTTGCATTAAACTTATTTCCCGTAATATTTGAAGATTGATAATTAAAAATGTCGTCAGATTTTTAAAATAAGTTCAAAATGCGGATTATACATGATTAGTCAAAACTACCGGAACACCTTAGTAATTCTTTAACCGTAAAGAATTTCAAAGAAAAATTCAAACAAAAGTTTTTTGGTTTTAAACAAGCTATATAATTTCAATATACGGATGTTCATTTTATTCTGAAAATTTGGTATTTTTTCTTTTTCTAATAGAACAACCTGTATATTTAAAAAAAAATAACTCTAAGCGTTTGTAAGAATCATATTTTTATAAAATGCATCATCTTTGAGTTATGAGCAATTAACGGATCATTAACGGATAAAAAAATAAAAAAATCAACTAAACTATGAAATAGCATAATAAATTAAATATTCAACCTGGCAAATTAAATAAATGTGTATGTATGTGGGAAAATATTCTTAATTTGAAGTCCAGGAATTTTGATTAATTGCTTATAACTAAAAAAGACAGTAGTGTATTAAAAAGAAAATGATTTCTATAAAAGAATTAATCCTAGAATTAAAAAATGTATGTTACCAAATTTCCAGAATAAACAATAGTTTGTTTAAACATAAATTTTTTTCGCAGTTGGAGAACTATTTAGGTTTTTGGTAATTTCGTCTATTTTTGATTAATTGATCATAACTCAAAAATAAGGCATTTTATAAAAAAATCATACAAAAGATTCTTGAATTAATCTTAGAATTAAAAAATGTAAAGTTATACAGGATGTTCTATTTGAACAAGGGAAGATTACGAGATATCCAGAATAAAATGAACACCCTCTATAATAAAAATATATTTAAACGATAGATAGTTTAAAACAAAACAACTTTTAAGTGAACAATCTTTTGAAATTGTTTACAGTTGGAAAATTATTTAGGTGTTCCGGTAATTTTGATTAACCCTATACATATATGGCGATATGATAGAGTATGATATAGAGTTTGATGATTATATACATAATAGTATTAAATTTCCTCTTCTACGGTGGTAGTCGGTCCGGAAGTCACATGGTAGTAAAATTCTAAATTTTCACCAGTACATACTTGTGGACTTTTTTAATATTATTTATCTTTTTGATATTGATATTTATATACTTCGGCGTACCTTAACAACGATTTGAATGCAAATTACGAAGTTGGCGAATGTTTACGACTGATATCGGTAGAAACTGAGTAGAAACGCGTTGCATGAGGGAGCAAGAAAGCACTGTTCTGGACTTGCTTATTTCGCCCAAGCATTCTCTTTAGGTCTATTCAAAAAATAAATCATAGTGAACATTTTGTCCATTTCAGTTCAAAATGGCCAATTTTGGACTTGTACTGTTTTCGAACTCGCCGATTCAAGTGGATTTTTGATATTTTTATCATCTGTTTAATTCAAACTTATAATTACAACGAAATTTTGTACTTGAACTTCACTAGACTTCAATTACTGTACATTAAAATTCATGCAAAGTCACTTACCAGTGTCGACAATACGTGTTGACATATTGTTAGTCGATCAGCCACACAATAATCTAGTAGACTCTATCCCAAGTCCACAAACTACACCAAACCGTACGAAAAAACAATAATATTATCCGCAAAAATCAAAGCAAACGTTTCTAAATATCGCGCAAACGTCAAGATAGTTGGAACCACATACGTAAGTCACGTGATCCGGTACACAACAACATTGCGACTTGCAATACAAGGTATGTTCGATTGCTGGCCGCGATCTTTTACAACTGAGCGCGTTCTGTTCTTTTTGATCGCAAATTTGAAATACTTGCTTCCTATTGGTGGAATCAGTTTGGCTCAGACGTCAAACGAGCAATCGAACTGCCAACTGAGCGCTAATCAGATTGAACAGAACTAAGCGCGGCCAGCAATCGAACACTACTATAGATGGTCACCCGTTTGAGCTAGCCATCAAATGGAAACACAACACTTCTTATATGACATAGGATTGCCTGGATTAATCACAATTCACCACTCACGTGCTAGTTTCACCAGTATGCCGAACTAGCGGTTTAATTAGTTCCAAAATCACGCGTATTAGGCCAAATTTGCACTAGACGAAAATGGAGGTCACGCATCAAACGCTTGTTTGGAAACACTGCGCGTCGGTGGTATGTTTCCCCCACTCGGGAAAAACTGGTTGATGTTGACGAACGTAGTCACGTAGGCATTTTTCGTGGTTCAAATTTTTTGCTGGAAATTCTTTGTTTTGATTTGGGAATAGCGTAATTTATTGAACTTTGCGGATACCGCCGGAATTGAGTTTATTTATATTTATTTATTATTAATATTATTAGTACATATTAGTAATATTATTATTATTGTTTAATTATTATAATTATTAGTCCACACAAATTGGATTTTTACTTTAGATAATTTAGTTGGATTTATGTAACTTTATTTAGAGCTTAGACGTTTTATTAAACAATATTTATTTAACTATTTTTATACATTGAATATTGATTTACTTGTAAGATTCGTTTCGAGTGAACGAATTATGATTTTTTAATTAACGAAATTGTTGTTTGAGTCAAAATGCGATATTTTAAAGTTGCAATAAATGGCTCTTTGATTAAAGAAATTAATATGGGCCTTGCGGGAAGGTTAAAAGGCTAAATTCAAAGAGAATTTGTTTCTTAAAAGCAAAAAATCGTTTCTATCTGTGTAGAAACCTCAAGTATACTCAAAAAAATTGCATTTTCTGTCTATATAATATACTTCCAACATGTCAGTCTTGTCATAAATGCATAAGTAAGAACAATAGACGGGCGTACCTTTGACGCGGGTCACTCAAACATATTTTTCATACACGTAGGTAAGTCATATTAAACATTAAAAAACAACTAGTAAGAAAATTATCTTCAGCCGTGATGAAGTTAAAATACTCCCCACCGTAAAATATTTAAAAAAAAAAACAAGTGAACCGATTTAGCCCATTCACGAACTTGTCCTTACTTTTTAAGATATAAGCTTGTATACCAAATTTCAGATCAATTACTTCAAAATTACTGCAGTTACACAGACGGACAGACGGACAGACAGACGAACATAACTAAATCGATTCAGTTTTCAATGCTACATATGTATATAAAGTATGTTCACGGAAAAGGTTGAATAGGAAAAACTCGAAAAAGGTTACTCTTGATAAAAAATTTTGCTAGTTCTTAGAGTAACATTGAGACAGAAATATATTTTTATTTTATTCATTTAACATATTTTATACCCGGTGTTCAGAAAATTGGAAAAAAAATTGGTACAAGAGTAAAGTGCATTTAATTTGAGAAGATATGGAAATAAGTTACTAGGAAAAGTTGTTAAAAAGTCTATATCCACCACGGCTCCTTAAGGCTGTTACAAATGTTGTGGCAAACTCAATATATACCCTCACCACAGTAAATGTGGGGAGTATAAAAACAAAATCGTTGGTAGACAGAGACATATTTCTGTAAAGTAACTGAAAATGAATGTAAAAAACTACAAACAATGCTGTAATACGATAGTACTGATAAAATTAATAGTATATTATTTGACGAGCACATAACTAAGGATATAAATCGTGAGCATGCAGTTTAAACACGACCCGTAAGCGAGCGTGTAACCATGCGAGCGATTTGTATCCGTTGTGTGCGAGTCAAATACGACGTTTTATCAACGACGCATCAATTTCATTTTATATCAAATAATTTAAATGTATTTGTTACTGATGGCGAGGCAAACTGTCACATAACTGTCATCCACGTAGGTTTTAACAGACTTTGACACAAGCGTTGTATAATGATGACAGTTCGTTCAAATAATGAAGTCATTATTTGAACGAACTGTCATTATTCACTCATTATTATACAACGCTAGTGTCATTATAATCATTGGCGTGTATCATGATGGGGATTATAGTCATACATACGTATGCAATAAACTTATTATATGCGAGTCGTAGATAAAGTAAATTATATATAATAAATTACAGGAGAAGTGCTGTAAATGGATTTGCAATTAATTGCATTTATTCGAAACAGCAAAATTGCTCTACGATCTTTTATGTGCATGAAATTTTTTATTCGGAATGACATTTACTTAAAAAATGCTCGATAGATACTAGACAGGCTATTCGACACCTTGTATAGTAGGTTTTTTTACTTTATCATACGCAGTATTATAAAGTATTGTAATCATGCCGAAAAAAAAATTTGAGTTTTTAGCGGAAATATGTTCTTTTGGGTCCCCTGAACATATTTGACCAAGGTACAAAAAAATGTCTGTGTGTGTGTGTGTGTGTGTGTATGTGTGTGTGTGTGTGTGTGTATGTGTGTGTGTGTGTGTGTGTACCCGATTTTTGTGGCGACGATTCCGGAGAAACTACTAAAGCTTTCGGGACGAAAGTTCATATTTAGAAGTTTCATGACCAAACTTAGAGCTGAAAAGCTTTTGGCTCAAAAGGGTCCAAAGGAACTGGATGTTTCCTCCAAGCATTTTTCAAGCATTTTGCAAATGAGCCGCCATTTCTGTAATTTCGGCAAAACAGCTAAATAATAAATTAAAGAAGAGGAAATTTTCTATCAATTAGCAGGAGCAGATTCAAATTGAGATCGGTCGTGTCGGCCTTAAAACTAAGTAGCCAGGATTTTAATTCTAATGACAGAACTGTGACAGAACTAATGACAGACAGTGTCATACGGTGATGTTTTGACAATAGCTCTGCGCCGGAACCACCTGACCAGCCTGGGGACAAGCACGAAGGCAAAGCGGATGACGTTGAGCCCGATCAACGAAGGAGACGGCGAAGGCGGTGGCGGTAGCTGCGTGTGCGTGCTTGCTGTGTTTTATTCAATACTATTTAGATCAAAACGTTTCACGTTATTTTAAATATTTTAGTAAAGCATGTTTATTGTTTTATCGTGTTTGTTTTTAAAAATATACCCGCCAAGCTATTCACTCACTGGCGGGTAAATCGTAAAGATTTGAAATTTGTAAATACAATTTCGGATAAGCGCCCACTGCGCAAGGCACTGTTTGTTTTATATCATTTGAAATTATGTTAATTCATAATGTGTACTTTCTTTAATTAATATATTTGTGTTAATGGTTAATGGAATCGCATGCAGCTAAACCATTAATTTTATATATAGTATGATAAAGTCATGTGCCTGGCCACATCAGATTTTTTTTAGTTCGGATTCCGTTGTGTTGGAACTCTGCAAGAGTTTCTCAAGGGTAAAAAGATTGATGAACGTTTTTCTATATGACTTTTTATCATATCGCACCGAAATTTATTTTATAATGTTCTGTTTCCCCTTTCAATTGCAAATATATGTTATGAGTTACATCTGCCTAAGACGTATCATTATAAAACTAGAAGAAAAAATTCCTTACATATCAGGATCTCCTAATTTCCAATGTTAGTGAAAGTAAAATTTTGAAAAGTACTCTATTAGACATACACAGGGATGTTAAATTACAGAAATTAACTTTTTTCGTAAATTATCGTTGAAATTAAAAGTATTAATTTCAAATATTCAATTAACACGTAAATAAAAATTAAAAATGGTAAATTACGTTGGTTTAAATTACCGAGTAATAATACCGTTAATACCGATCACTGTAGGTTATGAATGCTACTTTTCAGATATATTACAAAGATAACATTTACCTGAATAAGGAGTTATGCGAAGAACAAACCTACACCATATGTACCACGATTTCGACCACTGTCGTGGTATGTCTTATTGTATGTGCGCGATATCTTGTTATTTGTTGAATATAAGCACGTAGCAAGCTGTAGTACATCTAAAGTGTTGAGGATTCCTTAGTGTAAATAACGTTTTCGGTAACATTTTGGACAGCATTCGGGTCGATCCAATAAAAATACCCTATTCTTTTTTGTACGTCGCTTCCGACTTCGCCTTAGTTCCGCAACTCATGCACCAATTTGACGTCCTATAAAACTCGTATAAAAATTTACCACAAAATATACCAAGATTACCAAAGAAACTACATTATTTGAGGTAAATTCCATCATATTGAATACGGTAGTCGCCCGAAAACGTGCTGGCAAAAAAAGTATGCGCTCCACAATCAAAAAAGGTACTCTTTTCACTAGCAGATCGTGTCGTGAATTCGCCGATATTTGTTGAAAGGGCCTAGAAGGGACTGAAATCCCCGAATCGGAAAAGGAGGCAGGCAAATATTGGAAGAAACGTCGTGGAGCCGTCAGGACCACAGCGCTGTGTACGTGCCAATATTATTTTCCAATTGTTTTCTCACCACTCGATCCAACAGATGGGGTGAGATGGGCTTCCAGTTTCCAGGAAGTGAGAGACCGCATCACGTTCGTCGGAAAATGCTCGGACGACGCAGATAAAAATTGAAACGTATCGTTTTCCAGCACTGGAAGTACGTCAGTTGGCGATTCGGGAAAACCGACAAACTGTTCCTAGTAGAGTCACATAGGAGGCTTTTCTACGAAGCCTGTGTAAAACGTAAAAATCACGCTGTATTGAGCGGTCAGTTAGGATTAAATAAATGGGTAAGCGGAATTTAGAGTTATTGACGTGTACTGTGACATTACACCACTCCAAGCGTTTTTGATGTGAAACATGTGAAACTTCTAACGGGACAGTGTGAAAACGGTTTCTAATGAAACAAAATAACCAAACGTCAGGAGCCAATCGGCCGTTTGCCAGGTACTTAAATTAAGAAAAGAAAACTGTATGCCAACCTGGGATTAGATTCCTTGTGGTAGAAGGTATTAAGCATTACCATTCGGCCAGTACGCCTCGTGGAAATTTTGGTACTAAATTAAACACCGACATAAGACTGTTTACACACGTAGACGCTGTGTGCGAAATTCAGTATCCGGGATGCGGAATTCGGATGAGATGCGACGCAAATACTGTTGGATACTGTATGCGACGCGGCCATATTTGATGACAGCTGTATTGTGTCATTTGCGACTACAGTGCCGTGCGGGATAAACATGGATGTAGAGAAGTGTATAATGGTTTGGCGGCTTGCAAGGAAAAATCGCAAAAGGAGAACCATGTGGTTATAGCACATTTCCCTAAATATGGTTACCCAGCACTGCTGTTTCTTGTATTTATTTGAGTAATTACAGACGGCGGTGTTCCACAGGCAGGTCATGAGTTCCACCAAGCTTATAAATTTTTCATTATCGAAGATAAATCGGTCAATTGTAACGTTCGCCACTGACGGTAGGTACAATGCCGCAGTTTGACAGAATAGCACAACAAAATTATACAATTTTGCAGTATAGGTGACAGCGGCACTCACGATCCAACACTTCAGTATGTTTTACTAAATAAGTTAGTTTGTATTTCTTTTTATCACCACAAATATTGCTACACTGGTTTTCATTAAAAAAAATATGAAAAATTCAAAACTAGAAAAGTTACGTAAGGTTCTATTTCTTTTTGTTTTATAATAATAAATAAATAATAGACTAGGTTAACTTTGCTCCAATTTAATCGTTAATGGGAGCATTAAATAAAAAAAATATAATGGGTGGGTACTATGTACCCACTGCCTAAACCTACCCCATCGCCACACGCCTATGCTATGATTGAAAACTTTGCGCGGCAGTATGCGCGTCTGAACGGCTCCATATGAAATATGGAATATGTGGGGTATAGCTATTATACAGGATCATTATAAATGACTGTAGTCAAAGTAGGCCGGGGATCTAATGTTAAAATTGTAGGTTGCCGCTATACTGAAATAGTGTTCCATATGCAAGAGTTAAATTGGTTGCATAAGTTGGAGTTATTTTACTGAGCACACATTCAAAACACAATAGTCAAACTGTTTTCCTAACACCCCAATATTTATTGTTTTTAAAATAAATAAAACAACTAAATAAAAAAAATAAAACTTTAATTAAAGAATAAACGACGGAAATTAAAGTATAAAAAACTAAAATTAAAGAACGAAATAACTAAAACACAAAAATAAAACAAAAACACTATTACACAGAGTTTTAAATAATAATCGTTATTTTGTTCACACAAGATGTTGGAACTGTTCTCCATTTTGTTGGAATCATAACCTAACTCTTCTTTTTTTATTTTCAAATATGTTCTGTAACATAATTTCATTAATATTAGCGCAACAATTTGTTATTTGGTTTATCAGTTCTTCTGCGTTTGCTAATCGTTGTTTGTAGACGTTATCCTTCAAATAACCAAATATTGAAAAATCCAACGGCGTCAGGTCACAGGAACGAGCGGGCCATTCTACATTAGTATTTCGGCTGATTATACGGTCACCATAAAATTCTTGTAAAAATCGAATATTTTCGATTGTGGTATGGGCTGTAGCCCCATCATGCTGGAAATAACCGAACTGCAATTCTTCGTCGTCCAATTGATTGATAAAGACTCTCAGTATCTGTTCCCTATATCTCAAACCATTTATCGTGTCTTGAAAAAATATCGGTCCGATTATCATTCGACGTGATACGCCTAACCAGACACCCACTTTCACAGAATATAACGGAGTTTCCTGGAATGCGTGGGGATTTTCAATACTCCAAATTCTGTAATTCTGTGAATTTACGTATCCCGATAGGTGAAACCACGCTTCATCGGAATAAAAAGACAAATCCAAAATCCCGTTATCATCCATGTGTTCGAGAAACCAACGACAATATGTAATACGATTTACAATCTTGATACAGATTTTTTGGGACTCTGTGCCATTCGTGCTCGCAGGTCATCCACTACTTCACCAGTCACTTCAGGTCTTCCTGATTATTTTCCCTTGACAACGCTTCCAGTTTCATCAAACCTTTTTACAATCCTTCGGATATCAGTCAGTAAAGATTCTTCCTCGATATCTATACCAGGATACATAGCCAGATAATCATTTTTGCATGCTTGCAAAGAATAAATCCACTGGCCATCTTCATTGAATATCCCGTTTCTGTAGTAACACTTAACAATAAAAGTGTTTGCTCAACAGAATACACCATACTTAACCTAAAAAAATATTTTTGTTCAAAATAATGTCACCAAAACTTTCCGCGATTACCTACAATTAATTTTTGATTATTTTTAGTTTACGTAGATTACGTAATTAACTTTCAGATAACGACGAAAACAACAACAGCCACAAAATACAAATATTCTAAGCAAACTCGGTAAACAGGAGTCCGCCATTTGCAGTTAGTTCGCTACTGTTTGGATAGAGCGGCAAAAATATTATAACATGTACATGGCCAACGTTGACTACAATCTTTTATAATGACCCGGTAGTAGCAGCGCACCTAGGCCACAGTTGGCCCCTTTTGCTTCCCCGATGGATGTCACAAATGCGCAGCGCGCCTCTAACCAGAACAGTCTGGCTGAACACGGCTGGCTAGTACAGCCAATGCGCCTTGAACAGAGAGGGTGGCTTCCCGTGGGAGCACATCCCTCCCAAGCCGAGGCCAGTCTCTGTGAGGCACGCTGTCACGTGACTCCATCAATGTTATCGAAACCAGAGACTGGTTACGGCACCACCGGCTTAACGTGCCTTCCGAAGGGCATTTTTTGTCTATTAACACTTTCCCAAATTTCATTCGTCCAGATTTATAAACAAAAAAAAAACCGGGGGTACCTATGCCGTGGGTTACCCGGTATAGCATTATGGACGCTCCAATAAATTTATTTCACAGACACAAAATAATGCCAACTGCTCAATAAAAGGCGAAGGACAATTCAGAAGCAATATCAAAAGTAGAAGAATGCAGGCAGCGGTTTCATTAGTTAAAAAGTTTCCCTGTCATTTTTGTCACTGAATTCTATGATCCAAAGTTCGTACAAAAATGGATGGTTTCAGATAGAAAACCATCAATAATTCAAAATATTTACAAATTTATTGCCTTTTCCTTTTTTATTTCCCCTTCCAATAGTTCTATCTATCCATTAGAGACTAATTTAAAGCACATTAAAGTAAAGTAAATCACGTCATGCGGTAATATATCCAAAAGTTATATTCACCAGTACCTTATTTCCCCCGAAATAATAGTCTTCCATTATTTTATTTTCCTCCATGCCACTTTCAGAGAACATCAAATGCACCAATCAAAAATTCATAGCAAATTCGACACAAAACTCCACAAAGAAAAAGAGAACGAAAGACATACCGAAGGGCCCATTACCGGATGACATTTCTCCGGTCATACTCGGAGTATCGAATCGGACGATACCAGGGCCATAGAATAAATATTTGATTCCGACACGACACGGGAAGAGGAGAAAATTTAATCAATTTCTCATAGTTATATCCCAGGCGTTCGGCGGCGCGCCTATACGTCGCATCCTTAAAGCTAGATATACGTTTCCGGTTCCTGCCAACCTGCCTCGGTGCCGACCGCCACCTCCACATAAAATAAAACTGAGAGGGGACGATTCAAACATCCAGAACTTGAAGGCCGTCTTTTTATTGCACGTCCCCTTGTCAATATGTCCACCTCGGGCACGCAATATAGCGCTGCGTTATCAGTCACTTCCTATTTTTTTTTTGTTACGTGGCGTGGGGGTATATTGGAAATAAATATAACCCTCCTCTCCTATTTCTACCTCTGATACCGAGTTAGGGCTATTTTTGTTTGGTGTGAAATATGTTGAAGATAAAAATAGATAGTGCATTTAAGAAATATGTATATTCTTTTGATATAAATGTATTGAAAGATTGGTTTTAACTAGCAGAATCGTATTATTTCAAGAATCGATTTTCAGTATTCGAGTGATTCGCATAACCGTATGATTTGGTTCTCGAGTTGTTCTCCGTTAATAATCGATTATTAATAATCGATTCTTAATAATCGATTTTTAATTAGCGATTCTTAATAATCGATTCTTAATAATCGATTTTTAATAATCGATTCTTAATAATCGATTTTTAATAATCGATTCTTAATCATCGATTCTTAATAATCGATTATGAATAATCGATTTTTAATAATCGATTATTCATAATCTATTATGACTAGGGAGAGTCAATGATGTTAAAGCATTTTTGGGTTGGGTTGAGCGACGAACTTGGTGAAGGGAGGTGGGTATAAAACTGATGTAAATGTATGTAAAACCGACTATTAAAAACCGATTATTAACATACGATTATTAAAAATCGATTATTCAAAATCGATTATTAAGATTTGATTATTAAAAATCGAATATTAAAAATCGATTATTCAAAATCGATTATTCAAAATCGATTATTCAAAATCGATTATTAAGAATCGATTTTCAAAAATAATAATCGAGATATCTCGATTATTTCAAGAATCGATTATAATCGATTATGTAATCCGAATGCGCCCATCACTAGTTTTAACGTTGAATATGGATGTGTGTATGTGGCCCATTGTGGTTTCTCCTGAGCTTTATTAGCACTACAGATACCTTTTCTAAACTGTTCACGAGAATAATTCAACCTAGGGGTTAGAGCAAAATTACAAAAGTGTACAGTGTGAAAATAAAGTAACGCATAATAGGTCCAAACTTTTTGTTTGTTCTTATAGAAATAATAATTGTTTTGATATGGGAACCGACTTTTCTAAAGACGAGTATATTGTGCTATTTATCACATATATTTCTGTTATACGTGAAACAATAAAATAAAACAAAAAACAATGTCTTCCAGGATAGATCGCAGAAATTAAATGGCTTAAATGTAAAATATACGACGTTTGCCCGTGAACTTGTTAAATAAGATCTTTTAAACAAAACTTTAACCGACTTATTTAACTACTCAACCCTATAAATGTGTGCCCACATCAATAATCATAATTAGTGTTTTAACATTTCCAAATTTCTTTCCTTATCAGAACAACAATGACCACGGAGAACCTGCTCACGGATACCATAAATACATACAACAACTTAGACAGTAACATCAAAAAGTTACCACTCACAAACTTCAAGAAAAAGATAATAAACGAGTTGCTGTCTAGAAGAAACTAAGGTTACCATAATATAGGCCAAATAGAAAATCAGGATGCCCTCGATTCCATGGATCCGAGACGGCTTGCCCATTCTCGGACTATGCAGAAGGGATATTATCGACGGGGATTGTAGCATAGTAGGGTGCAGTGTAAATTGTATTATAACTTATTCGTCAGAAAATAAACTTACTTACTTACTTACTTACTTATCACAAAAACGATTCCTGCTAGGACAAGAGTTGAGTTGACACTGCCTGATTTTGGTCAATAACCCGTACAAGTATATGTCAAATTGACAATTAACTCGTTTTTTTAAGTCGATTAAAAATATAAAATATTTATGGAATATATACTACTCAGTCAACATAGACTACTCAGTCAACATAGACTACTCAGTCAAAGGACAATAAAACTACTACTTTCTTATTTAACGGATTCGTTTATAAAATGTATGGAATGTAAAAAAAAAACGGAACATAATTGACATAATAAGTTTGTTATTTATGGTTTATTTTATACTATACGCTAGTGGAAGTCAAATCACCATATTATCTTATAAGTTTCTGCCATTTATTTTTTTTTCATGTGCAAACTGTATGGCCTTAACAAAGTTTTCGAGGAAAAGACAATCGTGACAATCGTGTGTGTACCCATTTTTGGGGCAACGATTCCGGAGAAACTACTAAAGGTATCGGGACGAAACTTCATATTTAGAATTTTCATGACCAAACTTAGAGCTGAAAAGCTTTTGGTTCAAAAGGGTCCAAAGGAACGGGATGTTTACTCTTAGCATTTTTTTAACGATTTTGCAAATGAGCCGCCATTTCTGTAATTTCGTCAAAATAGTTAAATAATAAATTAAAGTAGAGGAAATTTTATACAATTTATTTCTATGACATTTTTTGGTAAAATTAATAGTTTAGCTGCATGAGCAAATTCTATTTGTTCGTGTCCGCATTAATATAAAACTAGTTAGCTAGGATTTTACAGATATTTTCATTCTAATGACAGTAGGTAGTGTCAAACGCTGACCTTTTGACAGTCCTGACTAATTTATTTTATATTAATGCAGGTACGACCAATCACGATCAAATAGAATCTCATGCAGCTAAACTATTAATTTTATATATAGTATGATAAAGACATGTGCTTGGACAATGTAGTGCCAAACGCTGACGCTTTGACAATACCTACGGTCATTAGAATGAAAATATCTGTCAAATCCTGACTAACTAGTTTAATTTTAATGCAGACACGAAATATCTCGACCAAATAGAATATCATGCAGGTAAACTATTAATTATATATATAGTATGATAAAGTCATGTGCCTGGCCACATCAGATTCTTTTTTTTTGGAAAGTTTATTTTTGGTAGATTTAACATTTAGATTGGAACTGAAAATGGAGCTCAGTCGACATAAATTTACTAAAATTGCAAAAATCACAATTTTGCAATTCGCCCTGAACTTCGAAAACTTATTGGTTTTTGGGCCCTCAAACTGGAAAAAACATGATTACTGAAATTTTTTTAATATGTAGTATAAACTAAGTATGAAAATGGATATTATTTCAAGTAGATGGATACACTTTCTAGATACTGCTTACACTTGATGCACAGACTAGTCCAAGTACAAGTATCAACTAACATTACAAATAGATTTGAATAGACACATACACTAACCAACACAAATGAAGAATATGTTTCAAGAATCATATTACGATATTAACTTGATTTTTTGAAGCCAATAGTACCTATGTGTATTTTTGTTTCCATTCATGCGTAGTTAATCAATTTATTTAGTTGAAATGAGTATTTGTCCATACTATTGTTAATTGAATTAACTGAAGTATGAAATCAGTATGTATGGTTATTGAAGGGGTTAGGCGTAGTGTTCATTTTGAGACCAGTAGAAAAACTGATAAAAGACGGATTAATAAACTTATTTTAATTTAGAACGGTTTTACATAGCTTTCTTCTCATTTCATTTATTAGTTTAGCTGGTTTTGGATTTGCTGCAGTCTGGATAAATTAGCAAAGTATTAATTAGGTAATAAAAGCATACAAAATGGTAAAAGATATTGTTCGTATTGCGCAATATCAGGAATGTTTTGTAAACAATATCATAATGTGATTAGTCTGAAACCAAAGTAGAGGAATAGTAAATTTCAAAATTACTCTGTGGAAGATAATAATAACAGTCGTTTATTTCTCCAAATATGTCCTTCATAACTCAAAATCCGTCACTTTAACCATCAACTTAACAGGCACAGCAATTATTTTCACAATTATACGTCATGTATAACGCATTAAGCACATTATCCGCTATACACTAGTCAGCTTAGAGTTGCCGGCACCGTTCATTATGTATTTAGTGTGTACATATGCGCATTGTTTTGCCGAATGATCATCCATTACCAGGACCCATTGTTGCGGTATTTATTCACCGCGGGCCCCCCCAGCATTGCAAACCCCGAGCAACCGTCTTGCGGTGTTTTATCGCGGACTGCTGCGCCGCTCGTGCTCGAGCGAGGATGCGCCCGGCTTATTGTAGTCGATTGTAGACCTCCATTGTGTTTGACGTTTAACGTCATGGGAATATCTGAACTGGCGCTGTAGCTGTTGTATTGTAACTGAACATCCGCGCCGGTAATGTATAGTGGATATTGTTGTTTGTACTCGCTCGTTTACATGGCGTACGCTTTCATCATAATTATAATTACGTTCGTGTATTTCGCGTGTATTGTGTCCTTTCCGATCGTATTTATGCCTTATGCCTATTTTTGCATATGCGACTATTAGTCCAGTCAAATTAGGTCTAGAAATAACTTAACGAGAAAATTAGTATCAAGCTGGACTTTATTGAGTAGTTTTATTTAGACGTGTTAAACAAGTTCCTGTAAATTCAATACCGTCGATGAACTCATTTGTTTGTATTAGGGGTGAACAGTGAACACAAACTTGACGAACTTTAGTAGTTAACTGAATACCATATGAGAGGCAACTTCTTCGGGGAATAAAATAATCCATTAGGACTTTAAGAGTTTTGATTGATAACTTTATTATCAGTAGAAGTGTTTATTACATTCATCAAAACCCTATCTGTTTGTTGCTAGGTTTCTTGCTAGCTTTCTACCGTCATGTCATAGGTCACTACAACACTCCCTTCTTGAGTTTACTACATATGAAAACGAATAAAACTAATTAAATTAAAATTTCATCCCGGCGAAAATCTTTCTGGGAACCTCACTTTCCTCCCGGAACGTGTAGACTTGTTTGATGTCGCTGTGTTCGTATGCAGCTCATCTTCATCGGAGGAGACTGGTGATGTATCAAGCGGCTCTTGTTTTGAATTCAGGTCTGGCTCTTCCGCTAACATATAAGCTGGTTTTGTCCTATCTAAAGTCACGGTCATCTCCTTGCCACGTATGGAAACAGTGATTTGCTTGTCCCTTCTTCTAACAACTTGAAAAGGTCCCTCGTATGGTGGTTGTAATCCACCTGCAGATTGGTTTCTGATGAAAACGTGGGATGCATTCTGGGCATTTTTGAATATAAATACCCTACGACTTCCATGTCGAGTCCCAGGAACTGGTTGTAACTCTTCGAAATGTTTTCGAAGTTCCGCTACATAGTTATTCGGCTCAACTCTTGATGGGTGTTTGCTGACCAGAAATTCACCGGGCAAACGAATGGTTTGGCCATATGCCATTTCGGCAGGTGTTGCCTGTAGGTCTGCTTTGAATGCACCGAGTATGCCCACGAAGTTGTCCGGTACCGTTTTTCCTGCTAGACTTCGCGAGTGACGTAAAAATTGTGACGCTTTCCTGTCACATTTCCTCATACTCTAGCAACTGCAAAATTTGTTGTTCTTGCGAAGTTGATAAGCGATGAATTAGTTCACGTTTGATGGTATCGTATTTGTGCAAATCTGGTGGACTGATGATAATGTCTTCTACTTCAACGGCGTACTTGCTTTCCAGTTGTGATATCACATAGGCAAATTTTGTCTCATCCCTAGTGATACCACTTAAATGAAATTGGCTTTCTAATTGCGAGAACCATAATGCCGGTTTTTCTGACCAAAATGGCGGGGATCGCATAGTGACTTTGTTGGTTTCAAATGTACCTTACTGAAGTTGCTGCGGGGTCACCACTTTAGGAGTCTTCATTGACAACTGTATTATCAGTAAAAGTGTTTATTACATTCATCAAAACTCTATCTGTTTGTTGCTAGGTTTCTTGCTAGCTTTCTACCGTCATGTCATAGGTCACTACAAGGACTATAATTCAAATTTTAAGGATTGTAAGCGCGCAAAGCCTAAACACGACAAAATCTCTTAAACAGTTGTTATTTCAATAAATACTCGGACAGTCGACTTTTAGTTATCAAAACACACATCCTTATATTATATTCAATTTCTATCCTAGACCAGGCAATAGAGATTTTCACGTGACAAAAATAGGATCAGGAAGCCGAACGTCCCAGGTCACGTGGAACAGTCCGTAGAAGTATTGTGATGTGTTATCGACTCGCAAATATCATTATTACTAGACGAGAAATGAGCCCTACACGGACCCGATCGGAGAAAATTCGGAAAAACCGGAAAAAATTGCGTTTTTTTTAGAAAATTCATAACTCCGCAATTTTCAAACGTTGTAGCGCAAAATTTTCGCGAGAAAGTAGCGATTAATGGGTACTTTGAGTGTGCACAACCCAGGCGTTGTCCGATGATTAGCTTTTGCACAATTGCTATTTGAATTTTTCGGCGAGCCTGGATGCGTCGGAGATGGTCTGATGTAGCTATATGTCAGCCATAGCAAAATTGAAAAACATAATGTGACATTTGTAAGTTTTCTGGAACAAAGACAAAGCATGCTCCCATTGGCGGATCAGTTGAAATAGAAAAAGAAATTGGAAAGAAGAAATTCGTCCAAGTCAAAAATGTTGACCGCGCCCAATTGAAAATCGTCGTCATATTGAGAGGTATTTTTATGAATGAAAACTTCACAGCGACGTTCGTCTTAATAATTTGGAATTTGCGCGTCAGTAGACGTAAGAAGGATAATTTCCATACAGTGTTTTTTTTCTGCAACTATGTATAATAATGTATTTATATAACTTTATAATAATTTGAAATTTGAGCGGCTGTAGACGTAAGAAGGAGCATTTCCATACAGTGCTTATTTTCTATAACAATAGTATAGTAATTTATATATTTATATATAAATATATTTATATATTTTTATATTATATATTTATATATTATATTATATTTATATATTTATCAGTATATAATAATATGTAAATATAAGTACAAATAAGTTTTTAATGCTTCAACTTTTTTGGCGTTTCTTTTGTGTGAATGTAACATTTTGGATTTTTATTTTCAAAAAATAAATTAAGGATTTTTTAAAATACTAAAACAGATTTTCAGCAGAAACAGCAGAAACAACAATTAAATATTAGTTTATAATAACCATTACAATTTTTCTTTTCATTTGAAGTGTAGTGCCAGGATCCGTATTATATTATTAAATCGAGCCCAAGGTTTGCTCAAGTGCTGATTGCACTTCGTCTGCAATTTTCAGTGTTCTTTATATCCATCAGACCAAAAGTTACCATGCTCATTGAAAAATTGCATGACGTAATTTCCGCTCTTGATGTTTACTTGTTTAACAGACTATTTTACTGAAACGTAGATATTGTTGAAGGGAATATTTTTTTATTTGGTAATGAACAATAATTTCAATTTATAAAGGACCTCTCTTTTAAAAATATTATTAGCTTAGTGTTGCAACAACGATGTCCGACGTCTAGCAAAAAAACTAAATTCAATTAACTGATTTACATAATCGAAAGATAAAAAAAGTGCAATTAGTTAACAGTGTAAGAATGGACAGCCTTATAACAATAGTTATGTCAACAACCAGCTGGCATGAGTTGTTTATTATTTAGCAGCATATCGGAAAGTACGGTAAAGTACGTATAGATGATATTTCTAGATTATTTGAACATTTTTATTAACGTTTATTTTTAATTATACCTTCACTGATAACTGTTGAAATATTTCATAAACCAGCACGATGATTTTCATTATACTCTCAGTGAAAAAAAGTCGGTAAAGAACTTTTACCTCAAAATGCAAATTGTCCGAAATTTACTGACCATGAGTGTAGATAGATTAAACATACATTACCAGTAAATTATGTAGTAAAACGCCATCCAAGATCGATTAAAAACTGCTGCTTACCTGAAAATAAAAGAAAAAGTTAGTAAAACATTTTATTTCTTACGAAATGTTCATATGAGTGTTAATATAGTTCGTCAAAAGATTACAACATACGATATAGACATTATAGAGAACTCGCAACATACTGTGTAGATTTTTCGTTCCTAAACAGCACAATATAAATTGACAGCGTGCGACACAGAATGGGCTTCCAATATCGGCGAGATATTAGAAAATTTTAAGATTTTGCGAGCCGTTCGTGTGACATTGGCGGAAAATATGAAGCCATTCAGGGTGGCTGTGCTCCCCCAGTACGCATCCTGCGATCAGCCTTTTTTTCCATCGTCGTTCCCTATAGAATTTGATATCGGTTCGGCGCTGTTCCGTCGAACTGTCATTAAAAATAACTGCACAATGCCGGCTGGTTCCAAAGGTCTCAACCGGTTGGGAATTGCCGATACGCAATACATAGCCATTCCTATATGATTTCTTTTTTGTCGATGGGGTGTCTTTTGCCAGCCGAAATTCCTATCACATTCTGCCTCGCTGCGAAATGAGATGAAATTTTTGATACTTAGCCTTTTTGTCCGTGCGTCATATACACGTTTTTTTTTGTGTGTGTGAAATGGTATGGTTTAATGGAATACTTTTAGATACTACTAGAACGTTAAAAGAAATATATCCTGTATTCGCAGTTTCTGGAAGAATATTTAAAAAAGAGAAATATACATATATTTTATGTCCCGGCACATCCACCATTTTGTAAATAAGGTTAAAAACGTTAATTTTTAATATAAATCGTTTTATTCCGGTATAAGTGGGAAATGTTATCTATAGTGCTTAAAAATAATAAGTATTTTACTAAAAATTAAGAACTTTGGTATAGATATATCCAGGGCTATGGAGTCGGAGTCGTAGAGTCGGAATCGGAGTTCAGACAAATTTCAGAGGAGTCGGAGTCGAAGTCGGAAAAAAGGTACCGACTCCGAGTCCGAGTCCAGGTTTAATTATTGTAGAAAAAGAAAAACATGCGAGATGGACGTTGCCTCAGTAGACAGTAAACACATCAAACTTAACATTATACTAGGTCTTTGTCAAAGTACCTACCTACATACATATTGTAAATAATAAAATTACAAAACACACTGTTCAAGCGAGAGTGAAGACGATTAACAAAAGTAATCCGGCAGAAATTTGAAAAAGGTAATTGAACAAAAGATTTTAAATGAGATTGACAAAGTAGGACCGTAGTTCAATGTAGTAATAATCATTTATCCAGATTACCTGTTGCAGCAATAAGAATGGCATCCTTGCAGGATGGTTGGAGCTATTTGTTGTTCCTCACAACAATTTTATAAACGCATTTTGCATTTATTTTTATTTTTATTAAAATGAATTTTATTTTGTATAATACACTATGTCTTATGGGTGATTTTGTTATTATTAGAGATATAAAGTCGGTTAAATGGACAAAGAAGTGCCGATTTGTATGTTCTCTGGAGAAAGCGGTTAAATACTTAATGATGTCAGAGATATTTGAGTAAAAAAATTGCAGAAAGAAATTACATTTTATAGTTATGTGGTCATAACATTTTCATTTGTGGTCCGATCAGTATTTTTTGTGAGTAATTTGATATGTACAAGCCATGTGTCATACAATCAGATACAATACTAGAATATAAATTTAATTTATTAAATTTGTTTCCTTTTTCCTGGTAGTGCTTTTGTTTTCATAGCAAATTTAATGTTGCTCGGCTGTATTACTCTGCATCAAATTTATGATTATTTACATATATGTAAGATTTTTATTACACATAATTATTTGAACATATTTTTGTATGCAATTTTTCTGGAGTTGGGGTCGGTCCACGAAAAATATGTGGAGTCGGAGTCGAGAATTTTTTTACAGACTCCACAGCCCTGGGTATATCGCCTAAACTAGATAATAAAATTACTCCTCATGTCATATTCGTTGCAGAATGGAGAAAATAGATTAGTTATCCGACATTGGTTTAATAATACTATATAATAATACTTAATATTAATAAATAATACTAAGTAAATAAAATAACCATGTTTTTACTTTTTACTTTTTAAAATATTCTAACTGACATACATTGAATGCCATTCAGTGAGCAAGTTTATTTTAACTTTACTTATCGTACCTTTAATCGTTTTTCAGGATGAGTCGTTTCTTGATATTTTTGATTTTGTTTATTCACTTTTATTTATTCGGCGCTTTAGACATAGAAAATTAACTTAAACTTAGTGTTTATCTTTTAAATACACATTCTCTTCGACACATTTGCTCTCGATTACTGAGTCAACTGAGTGAATTCAAACTAACATTGTCGCCGTTCCACTGTTTATTAAGAACTATTTTTGTACGCTTATACAGAGTGTTTCAAAATGTGTGCTTTATTTTAAATTTAAGTACTTGCCTGATTTTGTCTTTCTAAGCGAAAGCAACAAAGGTGTTGTCAATTATCTGCGGTTATTGACTTAAAATTGTGAAATTATTAAATTTAACGTTAAAATAACACTATAGGATACACTAAAAACCTTACACTCATTGTTAAAAATTACTTTATTCATCGCGTGCGCAAAATTATCAGTCAGATAACTTGACAGAAAACATTTTCAGTTCATTTGTTTGATTACCAAAGTAATTCTTTCTCGATAACTGAGCGAATTCCAACTAATAATGTCGCTATTTCCTAAATCCAAGAATTTGTGCAGTATTCATTTAATAATATATTCGAGCTTAAGTTTTTGACACCCTGTAGAGTAATTGGTGATGATAGAGATTAGGTCGCACCAAATCATCACAAAAGAACAGGAATGTGAAAGCCTAATTTACCGCGTAAATAACCAAATTAATTACCGTAATTAATGGTAATTTACCGATTAATTAACGTAATTTACGGCTTAAATTACAGATGGTATAAAAAACAGATGGTAATTTACCGTCAATTTAAGTTATCGTTGGTAATTTACCGGTAATTTACCGAAAATTTTAATTACAGTTGGCAATTTACCGGCATTAATTTCAATAATCAATTCATAATTAATTTCAATAACCTTCCATCAGTACTTCCGTAAATGCACCCCACCACTCCTAAGCAGTCGACAAGTGCACTGTTGTTTGTGGTTTGCCTGGGAGGTAGGTACTTACAAACGTAAGAGCGTAATTCATCGGGTAAATTACTAAGTAAATTACCGTAATTAATGGTAATTTCCTGATTTTTAATTACTTAATTCAGCGGAGCACATTTTAAATCAGAAGCCATCCACCTACTATCAAATTCATGATTTAAAGAAATGTTCTTGCGATCCGGATAAAAGGTGATCATTGCTTGTGAAACCGGGCGTTGTCGTTTTGTGAGTCGGTAATAAATTACAGTATTTTGTACTATAATTATGCTGTTAGACTGTCCATTTTATAAATTGCTGGTATAAAAAGTAGTTTTATTGTAGTCCCTGCTTTAATTTTAATAGTGAATTACTACTATTAAATCAGGAAAACCATCAGCGCTTTGATTGGTGGTTATTACAATATAATGGCCTATAGGCTGTACCCAATTTTTTCTTACATACTGTCATCGGCAAATTAACACTTTGAATTACCCGGTAATTTAAGAAAAAATAATTTACCAATTGCAATTTTTTATTACGTGGTAATTTAAATTTGAAAGTAATAAGTTTAATTTCACCGGTAATTTATTGAAAAAATTAATTACGGAAATTTAACATCCTTAGGGTCGATCTTACAAGTGTACGTATAAGTAGTGGAATAGTTATTCCCAGTATAAATAGTGCTATTCCGCCTCCCATTGGCTAAAATATTTGTGTTCTCATAGTAATAATAACTTATACTGGTATTTATGCCAATATTTAGTTATACCATGGTATAACATGCTTTGTAAGATCGGCCCTTAGTCAGATTGCTAGTTATCTACAAAATATGTAGTGACTTTTATTTACCAAACATTTTTATTAACATACGTAGCATTGATAACTTACAGTGATCGGTATTAACGCCGGTTCAATATAATATTTTGAATTTTTAATTACCCAGTAATTTAAACCAGCGTAATTTACCATTTTGAATTTTTAATTACTCGGTAATTTAAGCCAACGTAATTTACCATTTTTAGTTTTTATTTAAGTGGTAATTTAATATTTGAAATTAATAATTTTAGTTTCAACGGTAACTTACGAAAAAAATTATTCACCGTAATTTAACATCCCTGCAAAGGTTCGTAGATGTAAATTCCTGCAATTGGGATGACATTTTGGACAACTAACAAATTCTATCACACTTTTTATCACAAAATTTTTCTTTTATTTTTTCTAAGTAACATCTACAGTTTTTTGCTTAATTTGGATGACGATCACTCGAGGGTTTTGAATGACACGACGGTTAATGTGGGGGATATTAGCGAGTTAATGTTTTGATTTTTGACTTGTAGTTTTTATTATATATGATGCAAATGTAGTGTTGTTTCGTCCACTTTATTATTATTATTTTTATTTTGTGAACTGCTAGCATATTACTATGTATTTTTTAAGGATTTCGTTGTAAATTAGCGTACATTTTTTGTTGCTGCGATTTCTGGTTTGAAGGATGGGTCCGATGACCGTTTCCCGCCAGTATCAGCTGTACGTTCGCACTTAGAGCTTGTGTGTTTGACATGCCGTCACCTGTGTTAAGTGTAGTTATGTTCTGAGACTATTATTTGGTAATTTATTACGTTCTGTGTATTGTTGAAGTGTTGGTTAATATATTTGTATCTTTGTTTTATGTAGTCCCTGAGGAAGCCACAATTTTTGGCTAAATATTGGATAAAATTAAAATGTCGAAAAAACAACATCTTTAATTGAGCCCTGCAAACCCAAAATTTAATCAGCAATACGTTCAAATCAGCGGGAAAAAAATACTGCACTGGTTTTTTATTGGAAATGTAAAAACATAAATAAAACACTATTTATTTCCTTTTTTTGTGCAAAACTTCAGATTTATAATCAGTTTAGTGTGGGATTACTTATACCAAATCAATCAGAGAAAAGAAATTTCT
This sequence comes from Aphodius sticticus, assembly GCA_963966075.1. Lineage (NCBI taxonomy): Eukaryota > Metazoa > Arthropoda > Insecta > Coleoptera > Scarabaeidae > Aphodius > Aphodius sticticus. Next base: position 16,295,176 of record OZ014507.1, read on the forward strand.
TTTAACCATTCAAAAATAGCTCTTGGGTATTCTTTTTGGAAATGTATACCGGGGTAGGGTGAAAACCTTCTCGTTTGCTGTAATATTTTTTGTATTGTGGTATATATCAATTTTAGGGTCTTTTGTTTTATTGCTTTTAACTCTAAGTAAGCTATAAAAACGAATAGTCGTAGGTACTGAAAATATTGATTTAAAATACAGGGTGATTGCAAAACAAGAAGTTAAATTTGCTCAAAAATGAAGTTCAGTTTGTCAACAACTAATAATTATGACAACTGTATTTGATAATGTAATGTATTGCTAATGTCAACCGAGTTACAATAATAACAAAAACCTGTGTTTTCAGTAAAAACGAAAAGTGAAAATCAGCGAATTAGATCTTTTTTTCAATATACAATCACAAAAAATTTATATTTTTTGAGCTGAATAGATATCCGTGCTCCAGAGGTTAAGCGTTTCTTACTTCTCTGCTAAATGTTCCCAGGTAAAGACAGTAAAAAAAAAGTACAAATGATGTATTCTATCAAGATTTTAACGAATCCGTCAAATTACCAATATCTCTGCATAGTGCATAGCAATCACAATCTAAATATCTAAATATGTATTCTGAATTTAGTAAATGCAGCTTTTCTAGTAAATGCAGCTTTCACAAACCTTTTAAAATCATGTAACAGCGTTTCTGCTTTAACAAATGAATTAACGTACATCCTACACTACCTACTATTCGATTATAAACGCAAAATGCACATTCAATTTAACGCTGAAAATATAAAAAAAAGTAGGAATCAATTATCGGTAGTGCGGTTCGAGCATTGGCATAAAATATGGTCGGACAAAAAAAAAACAACAAATATCTACGCTCGCTTCGCCCATTATGTTGCGGCAAAATGAATTTATCCGGCGCAAACGGGGTCAATATTGTCGAAAAGCGGAACCTGTCAATGTCATTCCGCATGATATTTCAGATATTGTCGATTGAACGGGTTAAACCGGTTAAATTTATAGGATGAACGGGCGAAAATATGCATTTCAATGGACGGTACAACGGCTGTATATTGAAAAAAAAAGAGGAAACGAAAAAAAAAGTTGTTCCGCATAATTATAAATCACACTCAATCACGTGTGTCAATTTTAATAAATGTTAGCGCAGGATTTTGGGCTGCATTAACTAACTAATCATACGTTTAAAAATGTACTGTCATCTGTGTTAATTAGGTTGCATATACCACCGGGCGGCAGAGGAATTTATGAACACGGATTATGATATTATTTTCTTTTGTTGTGGTTTATCAGAACATAATTGAAATTTAATTCTTTAATATGTGGCTTAACGGGAACAAAACTTTTAGGCCGTCGGGGGTGTATAATTGGTATTATAATAGCCAATTAACGAACGCGCGGGAAAATAATTTACGTGCTTGGCGTTTAACTTCGCGCAGTTTCATCGTCCACATATTTCATAATTTAATAAATCAACTTGCACGAAGCCATATTATATTCTGCACGCAAAATTAGCAATCAGCCATTATATATTATTATAATGATTAAGCGCGTAGATATTTTATATACCCGACACAACAAACGATAAACCAGTTTTAGATGCCTAAAATCACGAGACTATAATTCAATTTATTAATTAGCTTGATTGGGATATTTGCATTGAAAATTCGGATGTAGGTCTATATTCTATGTGGTAAATTATCCTCCGGCTTTTGTTAAATACTACAAATTGATTGCACTGTATATAATAAACAACATATAAATAAAAATAAGTAAATTATGTTGTATAAAGCATAATATAGTGCGTATGAGGTCATTGTACCGTAGCAATTAACAATAACTATTAATAAAATATTCATAAACAGATTTAAAAAGTAACAGTAAACGATCAAGACAACAGAATTTTCTGAAAAAAATCTATAGTCTGTTATATATAACTGAAGAAAATAACATCAAATTTGTAAGGTTTCCAACAAATCCACTGAGCAACGGCGACTTTTACTCAAAAAAATTCTTTCGAAACTGTAACCTAGTAGATTAAAAATAACTGAAAAGTGTTGATGTTCAAGGTTTAAGCTTTAATTTCAGCCTCCTTAAAGAACTCTGTGAACTCGCATAATTTTGTCAGATAATTTGTCAGAATTACAGGTTAGAGGATGCGTGAAAATTAGAAACAATGTGACAATTCTTTGAACGACCAAAACTGGAATGCGCATGGTTACAAAACACAGTCGTCACATGATTTTGATCACCACGTCGCATTTTTAAGAATATTTAAAAACTGTAGGCATAAAAATCGCCTGTGCTTTTTTAATGTAATGTTATGAAAAAAATTGTTTACTAGATCCGTAGTATACGAGGAAAGCCGTATCGACATGATTGTCATTCCTAAAAAACTAGTTTGCTAAATGTTACAGGGTCATTATAAATGATTGTAGTCGAAGTAGGCCACGCCCATGTTAGAAATTTTTGCCCCTACACAACCGTCAAACTTGAAATAGGTTATGCAACCAATTTAACTTTTGCGTGTAGAACAGTGATATTCCATTCAAATAGAGCGGCAAACAGAAATCTCTACATTTTGTATCATAGCATACTTCGACTGCAATCATTTAGAATGACTCTTTAATAGTAGCGTATTAATGACCAATTGAAGCACGACAGTATCTTCCACTAGACTGTTCAAGTAAATTTCAAGGGAAAAACTCTTAATTCTGTTTTAAAGGAGAGAAAAACTAAATTCCAAGGTACGTACCTATAATTAGGGTGCATCTAATGTTGTCAAAAATTATTTATTAAATTCAAGAAAAATGAATTAAGTTTGCTTCATGTCCCACATTTTGTCCCCAAACATTTTTCCAAATCAAATTTCCAGGTAAATGTCACATCGAGTAAAAAATTTCATATGGACTTATTTGTTTCCATAAAAATTTACAGCCGTTTAAAATATTCTCAAAAATGTATTTCAAAAACTCTAACTAAAGTTAGTTAGTTAGTGCTTTTTAGCAGTTTCTCTAAAAAATTTCATGTTTTTTTGGTTACTGTTTTGTTTGTTCAATTTATAATTATTATTTTGAATTTTTTTCTTAAATTGATTATTTTTATTGTTGTTATGAGTACTAATACTACTGATTATGTTCTTTCTTCATTTTTGCAGTGTTTGATATGTATTTTATTAACTTGTTAAGTATTTGAAGAAGCAATTAGGTTCATATGAGGTTTTACTCAGAATGACCCTTACTTTCGCAAAACAAGTTTTGCAGGTGAAAAAGGTGGGACACTGCATAAAAAAATCATGTTTTAACTACCACAAATTAGCTTACCACAATTATCATTAATTATTAGTAAAAAATAATTCATAAGCTTTTCAGTGTACATATCATAACATTTAATACACAGAGTGTTTCAGAAATAACGGCTAACCTTGAAGGAGCATATCCGCCAAGGACATAGAAGCAATTTTTGTCAGTCTATTTCAAACTTTTAAGTACCAACAAAATTGTATTGAAGAAATCTTCCAAGGCCTGCCCTGGTGCATAGCCGATCGCGCATGACTGAAATACGGTTGCAAATGTACGTACGAATCGTTATCAATTGAAACTTAGAGAGATTAGTACGTACCTAATCCAGAAATGTGAAGCGGATTTACAAACATTGTGATTGCAAAGCGATATCCGTCGAACAAAACAAATCGACTTAACACAGCAATTGCGTTTTGCGGCCAATCAAACGATGCCTGGTACTACACAAACACACCCCATTGTGATCCCACAATCCAAAAGATTCTTGTTGTTGTTAAATCAACAAACAGCTGATCACTATTGTACGTAACGTACGTAGGAACCTGGCGAATGTAGGTCATTGTCGCTCTGAGCGAGAAAGGCCGGAGTGGAAGGAGGCCGATATGTTACCGGCGGCGTTGATTTGTCACCAGTTGCAACACAACTGTGACAAGTCCGTGTTTTTTTATTAATTTTCTCAAGAATACGTTAAGTTAGATACGTTATTTGACAAAACATGCTTATTACGTCCTTGGGCATATGCTCCTTCAAGGTTAGCCGTTATTTCTGAAACAGCCTGTATATCCAGATCAACATCAAAGACCTATGCCAGAAACGGTTATAATCGGATTTGTTTGCTGTTGTTTGTCCAGGGTAGTCATTTAGTTTTGACTATTGTATTTATAGCAAATAATTTTTTTTTTGAATTAAACATAAATAAGAAGGTAATTGGAAATCTGCGAAATACTCCGATATCTACGTTCAAAAGTTTAACTTGGACAACAGGTAACGATCTCAAATTATTTTTCTAAAATTATAACAAATACTGTAAATTGTTCTTCTCAAAAATTTATACCTATCTATTTTTTTGCAACCTTAAAATTAATAGATATTATTTAATAAATATTCAGAAATGAACCACATCATTACTTGATATTAGCCCAATGTTCGATGTCCCATTTTCCTTCTTACAAAAAAAAACAAAACTTCAATCGACTGCAAAATAACACCACAATTACCGAATTCTTCCAAAACACAATCCAACAGATGGCAGCACTTAAAACATCCACCGAGACGACAGAGAAAGACAAAGACGCCTTTACATCCCTTTTAGAAGGGACAATACAAAAGCGCCAATTTAAATGTTAAACGACGCCCTGTTATTTCATTTTTAATTGCCGTCCGGTCTTTGTTTCATTTCGGTGTGTAATAGCGGGCGCAAAACGGCCGTCAAACTAGTAATTACCTTAATCAAAATGTACATTATTCAGCAGGGTTGGGGTGACACCTAGTGACTGATACGTAAAGTTGCCAATTCGGCGATACTTTTTGATGTTGTGTTTGGTCGGTCCGTTGCGTGCCGGCAGGTCTCGGTTTAATTAAAATAAATGATATAGGGACAAATTAAATATTTCACCGGGTCCGGTTTGACAGATTGCTTCAGGTCCGCTGGGATATATCCCGGTCGGCCGTACATGTGTAGTTCATTTATTTCCCGACATCGTTTTATAGGCCTGGGACATGGGTCTTCGGACAGTGTTATTAGTCTTTTTTAGGGTAATTAGTCCATTGTAAATTCTAGGTAACCCTTGTGGATAATGGACGATCCAATTCTACCATATTGTCATACTGGGTACAGAATACACATAACGTAACCCATCCACGAAGATTAGTTTTGAGTTGCTGCAGCCTCGATTGTGGCAAAAATGTTCAATAAGAAATTGAAACATCAATCAAATGAATTGGATACACGAAAAGATGAAAAGATCATTCGGGAAATCTCACCTTCAGGAACTCACTACGAAAGATGCAACAAGTTTCTATCGTTTGTTAATAACTTTTAATATTAGTATTGTAATATATTGGGTCAAGTTTTATTTTGATTTTAAATAAATGAAATATCCGTTGTAAAACGAAGTTATAGTATGTTATAATACAAGTTTTATAAGACAAAAATTCGCGCACGATTTGTTCTGGACACGACGAGCGTAGCGAGGAGTGACCAAATGGAACGAGTGCGCCAATACGTCTTATAAAACGAGTGTGATATGCTATTTTTTCTACTTTGCGACATCAATTTTACATAAATTTCGAAAATTGCGGTTGTCATCTTACAATCTAGAATAGTTTTATTAACAGTTGGTAGTTGTGGAAAAATTCACAAATACGATTGATGGGAGCCAATAGCGATTGAGATGTCAGGCTTATTGGACACGACGTCAATACTCGACACTCGCTACGGTCGTCGTACCCAGAACAACTCGTGCGCCAATTTTTGTCTTATAAAACTTGTATTATAATACAACCTGTGTTTTATTACACCGAACCCTACGAGTAAAATTGGTTAGAAGAAACATTACAAGAATGATTCATAACTCAAAGCGAAAAATCAAGTACCAGAAGTGGTTTGCAATCGGTCGTTATTTTCGAGATATTAAACATGAGTACATGCCGTATATGAAAGGATAGATAAAACCGCCGTAGTTTTAAAATTCAAAAACTTTTGGTATCTGTCGCCAGTGAACGCTGTGCTACATTTTGTCGATGGGGACATTTCTCACGACAAGAAAACGATTGATGGGTACAAGAAAAGAAGATTATATATCATCAAATTATTAAATTTTTTAAAAGATTAAATACTAACACCGATTTTGGTATTAATGGGCTTTTGGAACAATTTTATTATAACAATAACATTAAATACCGGGTAGCCGACGCCATAGGTGCGCCCATTGCCATTTTTGGGATACGAGGTCAGTATAACTTCCGGTTTTCACGGAATTGCCGTCATCATTGAAATTTTAAATGGCACCCTATAGTATTTGTGTCATATTTTATTTTCAATCAGAATGATATTCTGAACACAAAACACATCGATCGCCAATTTTTATCACCAAGGCTTAAACCAAGTCCTTTAAAAAATAACTTATTTAAAACTACTTTCATCAAGACAGTGATGAAATGCGAATTGTCACATTCGGATATTAGCATTCATCCATAGTTTAGTATTTTGTGTCATTGTAATCGGAAAAATGATATATATCAAATAATCACGGTGCAGCCATAAAGCCCACGAGAAAAATTAACCATTAGACAAAAACAAATTAAATCACACTAGAGGGCGCCAGTAATACAATATCGGCAAAAATCGATTTAGTCAGTGTTTATTTATTTCACGAATTCATAGCCATCTAGATTAATAAACATAAAAGTAATTTTTTCGTTGCCTTGGTGACTATCAATACCTATGTTTTGGTATTCAGATTGTCATCCTGATAGAAAATATCAGATAACTAATCTTGGATACCATTTAAAATTTCAATGATAACGTCTTTACCGAAAAATAAAAACGTCAAACTAACCTCAAAGGGATCCAAAGAATTTTTTTTGGCGTGGGCCACACGGGATGCCAAACACGGTAGGACATGCCAACAATCAAACAAAATCGAAATCGAATGTTTCTGGTATGCCTTTTCGTAAAATATAAAACCGTTTTTGTGAAAAAGATGCATGTCTAGTTGTTTCGCAGTTTTTATCACTAATTCTCAAAAGGTGGCTCAAATCAGAGTTTCAGTGTTCCGACACAGATTTCACTGAAAAAAAGTACCTATATCAGAAGCAGTTTTCACTTAATTCGATTTTGTTCATTATAGGTTAGGATACTCATTTAGCCTGGAACTATGTGATATTCTGTAATATCAAGCCCTGTGTTTGAAGGCTCGTAACTCTGCAACGAGTAAACAAAAAATTAAATAAAATACGTTATGCTTCTGAATTACTTCTACATAAGTATCAAATTTTTCTGTCCATAAGTTTAGCCATGAGCGCGAGAGAAGTAAAAAAAGGTACCCGATTTATGCGATTTGAAAATAATGCTCGACTCTCCGACTTTTTCTCCTAAACCACTTACAAAAAAAAAATCAATTTTTGTTCAGGTTACACTAAGAATCTCTTCTATAGATGGTGGTTTTTATTTTCTTGATTTTATATGTAATAAAGTCTGTAAGCGAGCTTTTTATGGACGATGATATCTCAGAAACGAACGATAGCAGGACTACGCAGTTAGAACCTACACAATCCTTATATACTGTGATACGCATTCATTGAACATAAAAGTTATTCTTAAGGAATTATTAAGAGTGAAATGATCCTGTGCGCAGGATGCTTCCCCTCGGGGAAAGGGGATTATGGGTGGGAAGCAAAGTGAGGCTTCACGCGATGATTTCAAACGATCAACTCTCGGGGCCGTATTCAATATTTCTGTCATTTTCTCTTTCGGTTTTATGTTAACCGGTTTTATGGTAATAGCATACGTGATTTTTTCATTATAAGTGGGGTTGTATACATGTTGTGTTTTGTGATTTATTATTATTTCACAATATTATTATTTTTGCCAAAAATCAGTAGATGATGATGACGTAGTTGTGCCTGCAGGTTCTGGGGCCAAACCAAACGGTCCGCTATTTTCTGCAGTTTCAATCGCGACAAATGTTTATTCTTAACTTTGACCGATTTGTGCAGTTCAAAAAGAACACCAACATTGGAACTATCGCCGGCAACTTCTGTATCATTATCTAAAATCACTCAAAAATAAATAAGAACAAAAGTATAAATGTTTCAGGAGTACATATAACACACACTTTATTTATTTTTACTTTATCATACGCAGTATGTAAAGTATTGTAATCATGCCAAAAAAATTTTTTGAGATTTTAGCGGAAATATGTCTTTTTGGGTCCCCTGAACATTTTTGACCAAGGTAAAAAAAAATGTCTGTGTGTGTGTATGTGTGTGTGTGTGTACCCGTTTTTGTGGCGACGATTCCGGAGAAACTACTAAAGGTATCGGAACAAAACTTCATATTTAGAAGTTTCATAACCAAACTTAGAGCTGAAAAGCTTTCTGTTGAAAAGGGTCCAAAGGAACTGGTGGTTTACTCTTAGCATTTTTCGAAGATTTTGTAAATGAGCCGCTATTTGTGTAATGTCGTCAAAATAGTTAAATAATAAATTAAAGGAGAGGAAATTTTCTATAATTTATGTATATGATTTTTTGGTAGAATTTATAGTTTAGCTGCATGAGCAAATTCTATTTCATCGAGATCGGTCGTATTGCTTTAAAACTAGTAGCCAGGATATGTCAGATTTTTTGATTCTAATGACAGTAGCTAGTGTCAAACGCTAATGTTTTGAAAATACTACTGTCAATATAGGCTGCGTTCGGATATTGAACACCGTTACACTTTTTACACCCACTAACACGTAAGTGTCATTTGGACGGTGTACCCGGTGTCAACGGAGTACAATATCCGAACGCAGCTTTAATCGAGATATCTGTCTAGTTCTACTAGTTTTATTTTAATGCAGACATAGCCGATCTCGATCAAATAGAATCTCATGCAGCTAAACAATTAATTTTATATATATAGTATGATAAAGGCATGTGCCTGGCCACATCAGATTTTTTTGTTTAGTCGTTGCAAAGTTACGAGCCTTCAAACACCGGGCTCAATACTTTTGCAACAGATAGTAGACTCAAAAGTTAATTAATTATTTTTTAAGTTAGTAATTATGTAAATTATAAAACTATGTAAATTGATTGCAGTAAAACAAAATAGAATTGAAATAGAATATGTTTAATATTATTGCATTATTGAAACTCATTATGGATCTTTTTTTTTATTACTACGCTTATCTTAACTTCATTGTAATCGATATTTTGCCTACTTCCCAATGTCCAATCGAGTTGAAATTTTGGATGAGCACAGTTTTCCGGTGCCAATGCATAAATCAATAATAAATAATAAATAAAAAAATGGTTGTCTTAAAGCCTAGTTTTTAAAAAATTTATTTTTTACATACATTTGTTTTAATGTTTTCATTTAGGTGTATATCAGAAAATGCATATTTCGGCTCAAAACGATGCTTATTTGAGTACATTAAATGTACTGCAATGAGTGATGTGGTAATGTTTATCCACAAATTTGCCGTGACAGAACGATAAGCAAGCAAAGCTGACCTCACTATGTGAACTGCACGTTTAGGCGAGCATATTTAACTTCCGTCAAACATTTACAGTGCGTGTTATTGTTATTAATAAAATATGCCAACTCACGGACGTCGAAAACATAGACAGCCGCTGCTGCGGCGGAAATTATGGTTACCAGCAACGTATTCCCGCTTTTATTTGCCGTATAAATAGAGGCGGCGGCCACGAACACGTACTGATTGACTAATATTGGTAACAGTGTGCGTCAATATTGTCAATATTTCATAATGTTGGTGGACACGTCGAGAACGTAAATTACATTCGGATAATTTTGCGCGGCGCGTTAATTTAATATGGGACATTTAATAATGCAACGTCAAATCTAAAAATCCAATCTGTTCTAGGTATTAATTATGCGATCTGTCGATTAAAAGCTGTTTGTTTATTATGGTTTAACGCGTGGAATGTGTTCGACGTGTAACATTGCTTTACATTTATTATATGGAGATTGGTACGAATTTTCACTAAAAAAATATCAGAGCCAAAATGGCGGAGGTGATATTCGTTTTCACTATAAATTTCGATCAAATTGATGGAATGGCTTAACCAACCTGATTTCTAACTTGTTAATTTTGCATATTTTCAGTTAAGGCCGTCTCAATTGAAATAGCGAACTGTAGCGAACTTCTGTCCAACGCTTCGAAATAAAAAAAAAACATCAGATATAGATGGAGCTACTATAACCATGTCTGTTTTTATTTCGTATTTATTACATTTGAGGTATGGTATAACCTAAAGAAATAAATGTATTGCTTATTATAAATGTATTTATGTGTACAAATATGCAAACTGGACTGTGTTTGAGTTTTTAGTCGATGATATAGTACTTTCACAATCGTTGCTATTGCAAACTCACTGGTTGCCAACTCACTACAATCACGCACTACAATACTCCAGAGTGCAAGTCTGGAGAGGTTCAAAAGAACATAACTTGTGCTCTTATAGTTAACATTTAATTATATTTTATAATGTAGTACAGCAGACAATAATCAGACGCAACTGCTATCGGAAAGCATTTCTATATTTGTAGTCCACACCAAAATTTTCATAAATAACGAAATTCCTTTCCGATGGCAGTTGTCTAAGGACCTTCAGCATCGAATGGTAGCGATCATTTCACGATTGGCGCAATAATTATGAAGTGGGATATTTTCGCGTTTTGGAGGTCGGAGACGAGAGCCTTAACTTATTTGCAAATTTGCTTGTACTACTCAATGGTACCACAAACATTTAGTTAAACAGCCGAGAAATTAAAAATGAACTTTTAATAGACTAATGACCTTAAATTCGTTGGCCTAAGATTGAGTAAAATTAACAATTCTGTAATTTGGTGTATGTACCTTTATGAATGAAGTTTCCGTACCAATATTTAAAATTTCAATCATAATTTTGTAATATCTAATAAAGACAATTCGCAAAAAAATATTACGGTTTGTCTCATTGAAAAATAATATAAACTTATATGGGCCGATTATCAAAAATTGACCATAATAGACAATTATCGTGCATGCAATAGATAGATAGACTAAACTCCATTTATTAAGTGGCGATTTAGACTAAAAATGAACAAAATGAACGAAATGAAAACTATTTCTAGTAATAAACAAATCTAAAGGCAGCATTCTGAATTCAGTGTAGATTTTGATAAAACCAGAGATAGCCATTAGTTCGTTTTTATTAATTGTTGGTCATGATAGTCACTTTGTTATGTTTTCTTATTAAGGTAACTGTTGTCATTATGTTAACATTATGTTACAACTTATTAATATTATTAATTAGAACTTTGGGCCACCCTATTACGTTTTGGCCGAGAAACGTTTTGACTGAAACGAAAAATAAACTATTTTGATTGACTGTCAAAACTCAATTACTGAATTTTCCGCCATTATACGAGGATCCTTCAGTTTTTTACAAAATCATTTTAAAATCTTGATGTAACACAGCGGTATTGAAAAAGTGTTTTGAACTGCTGTTTCAGGAATACTATAATTGTATATTATAATACAAGTTTAATAAGACGAAAATTGGCGCACGAGTTGTTTTGTGGAATGGACTGCAATTAAAAACAAATTAAAAATTGTTCTCTATTGGAGGTGGTGTTCTGCAATAAAAATAACCTCCAATAAAGAACAATTTTTAATTTCTGTTTTCAATTTTAGTACATTACACGACTGACTGAAGATACTACGGAAACGTTTGTACATAACTCAAAATTAAGTATTTTCGACACAGGATGATGTTAGTACATCGAAACATGTCGCTAAGTATATAATATATAAAAACCAACAAAGAAGAAGTGGTCTTATTTAATCACCCCTAAACATCTAACAAATTACCTTTGCAATATGGCTCCAACAACATAAACGCCCCAAATTTAGACAGGTTAAGGAATTTTTGTTACATTTCTAACTGTAGAAACACAGTACCACCCTCTTTACCTCATCTGCATTTTAATGTTTCTTGCATCTGGAATTTTTACTGTTCTCTTTTTCTTGGTGCAGCTCTTTATTCTGCTGCTTTTTCGCTTCCTTTCTTACTTCTATAGAATAATTTTCTTTTGTGCTTCCTTCTTTTTTATTAACAAATATTCTCTCCAAGCATTAGAGATAGTATTACAGAAGAACACTTTCTTTTTACTTTATTTGGGTGTTTCAGGCCAGAATAACGATTTTTTAACGGGAATGCGAAAATCGCTACTCTCTGCTGCTAGTGTTGCATCATTCTGTCTTATTCTATATTCTGTCTTATATTTCTGTCTTGGACAAAATGCGTACAATAAATTGTAATTTGCAAACGATGTAAAATATGATATTTTCTTGTGTAAAGACAGCAATAGAGCCATATGTATTACTTCTAACCATGTACACAATTCCGACACACATGTCTGATTTATGGACGTGCTATATTTACATGTACCTAATTCCGACACCCCTAAATTTGTAAATAATAGTGGATAAAAGAGTAGTACACCGTCTTATTATGAAAATATAAAGCGTTTTTAGTCAACAATAAGGTAAAAATCAACTTTTCGCATAACACTCAATTATCAAGATCAGGCAAACTTCTAGGTTATATTCTGACCGTTAGAACATTGATAGAATAAGAAACGATTGTGGGTTGATAGTGTAATGTCAAATCAACAAACCGGATGCCCTAAAGTAAAGTTCAACGTTGTAGATTTCTTATTTTATCCAACTAAAATAGAACTATGTCGGAATTTAGAATAGTGTGTGAATTTCAGACGTTTACTTTACTCTATTTAGATTCCCTTGAGCTAAATACGAATCCAAAGTCATAGGTTTCCAATTAAATGCTGTTGAGTAGTAAAGTCACAATGTGCAAAAAAATGATTTTTGCAATTGTTGCTTATTTTGTTAATTATTAGAATTTTATTGAAGGACTATCAAAATTTTCGCGTAAATTCCATCCAAAGGAACGTATCAAATTGATCCAGAGATTTTATGGTGTTTTCATACTGTCATACTGTCCCTTACTAAAAAAACAATTATTTCCATTACAAATTTTATTGTATTTTTATGTTGGATAACCAAAGATCCAGACACCAGTTTCTTTCAATTTACATCTTATTGTGATGCTATATCCTTCCAGAAAATCAGCAAATCTACCAGATAGAAAAAAAAAATCACCCGCATCGAGAATAGAGATAGGTTTGGCGACACAAAGGTGCTTGACGTATCGACGTGTGGTGTTCCTTCGATTTTTTCGTTCTTTTCCGTTGGCACAACAACCAGAGCGAACGCCAGTCTATAAATCTCCTCGGGCAATTGAATAATGTATTTGTTCGGGAAAAAAATGTGTAATACGCCCCTATAAAAGGAGAACCAACGGTGGCAGCCTCAGGCGATCTCGTTGTTGTTTGCTTTAGTTTGTTTTGGCAGTGTGGGCGTGCGCCAAACATAACTCATACCGTTTGATTGATGATCCATAGAAAATCTGTTACAATGCACATGAGCGTTACGTTTCTCTATGGATATTAATATGCGGCTTAGATTGTATCTATCATTGTTGAACAAGATATATTAATCCAGACGTTGATAATAATCAACTAACACGCCAGCGTTGGCACGACGTGTGTATCAGCTACGCCAGCAGGATGTTTTAGGGAAATTACTGATGAATTACTGGATGAATTATTAATTTCGATAATGTTTGTGGGTTTTTGTGATAAAGTCTGGCGTGCTGGTAACTGAAAATTGATTTATCTAATAAGTATTACATAAATTGACGAATGAGAGCACTACTTGCCATTTCTTTAAAAAGGGTGTCAGTTTTGGGTTTCTGCTTTGATCTTGCTACATTAATTGCAATTATGGTATCATTTAGTTAACCCAAGTTAATTTACAACAGTTTACAATAGTATATTATTCTATGAGCAAGTAATGTAAGCAATTACTCACGAGAAGTAATAATAACTTCGAGTGACTAATTGCCATTACTTGCGAATGGAATACTATACTTTTTCTACGACTATACAATATTTTTTTAAATTAATTTAGTGCGAATTGGGACGTTGGTGACGCGGCGGTACATATAGTATTCTGTTTATGTATGACACTATGTCGGTATTACAGATTCTTTTTCTAAAAGTGTCAAATATTGACAGCGAAGAAAAGATAACAAGGTATCTAACCTACAACATGACAGATAATTATTATCCCTTGTGCGTATTGATGTATTAAATAAGTCACATTATAACACTTTTCTGGACGACTTAAATTTGTCGGCAAGCTCACCAATTAGGCTATCACAACATTTTCGGAAAATGAGCTTACATTTTTTCTGATTCGCAAATCCATAAACGCGTTGTAGGTTTTTTCGTATTTTGTCCTCGATTTTTCGGGCAATAAATTTAATGTGCGGATTTGCGCGGCTATTATTACATCAGGTGGAGTACACATTTCCTCTTGTTCGCTATCAGAATCCAATTTTTTTATAATTATGAGTAACGAATTACAGTAATTACTGTACACTGTACGTGTATTTCGTTAAAATATCTGACAGATTAAAATTGTTTGTAGCGCTCGTCGTTTAGCGACGTTGTCAACGCCATGACAACGTCGCTAAGCACGATCTATCTAAACACGATGGAAATGAAAATCCGCGCTATGATTGGTTCTACAGCCGTGAGAAATGAAATATTGCCGTGAGAAATGAAATATTTCTCACGGCTCGCCGGGTATGAGGAACCAGGAATGAAATGTTTGTCATGTATGTGGGGAATGGTTAGTATTACTTATCATAAATTGCCATGATAATGAATGCATTCATCAATAGGAGTAGAAAATAGTATATTATTCTATGAGCAAGTAATGTAAGCAATTATTCACGAGAACGAAGTTTGCAGCACGAGCCGTAGGCGAGTGCTGCAAAACGTTCGAGTGAGTAATTGCCATTACTTGCGAATGGAATACTATACTTTTTCTACGACTATACAACATTTTTTTAAAATTAATTTAGTGCGTATTGGGGCGGCGGTGACGTGGCGGTATTCTGTTTATGTATGACACTATGTCGGTATTACAGATTTTTTTTTAAAGTGTCAAATATTGACAGTGAAGAAAAGATAACAAGGTATCTAACCTACAAAATGACAGATAATTATTATCCCTTGTGCGTATTGATGTATTAAATAAGTCACATTATAACACTTTTTTGGACGACTTAAATTTATCGGCAAGCTCACCAAAATAGGCTATCAAAACATTTTCGGAAAATGAGCTTACATTTTTTCTGATTCGCCAATCCATAAACGCTTTGTTTTTTCATATTTTGTCCTCGATTTTTCGGGCAATAAATTTAATGTGCGGATTTGCGCGGCTTGTATTACATCAGGTGGAGTACACATTTCCTCTTGTTCTCTATCAGAATCCATTTTTTTATAATTATGATTAACGAATTACAGTAATTACTGTACACTGTATGTGTATTTCGTTAAAATATCTGACAGATTAAAATTGTTTGTAGCGCTCGTCGTTTAGCAACGTTGTCAACGCCATGACAACGTCGCTAAGCAGTCTCTCTAAACACGATGGAAATGAAAATCCGCGCTATGATTAGTTCTACGGCCGTGAGAAATGAAATATTGCCGTGAGAAATGAAATATTTCTCACGGCTCGCGGGGTATGAGGAACCTGGAATGAAATGTTTGTCATGTGTGTGGGGAATGGTTAGTATTACTTATCATAAATTGCCATGATAATGAATGCATTCATCAATAGGAGTAGAAAAACATTATTACCAAACTGTTAAGGCCAGCAGAGCAAATTATGAATCATTATAAAGAAAAAAATCTGATGTGGCCAGGCACATGACTTTATCATACTATATATATATAAAATTAATAGTTTAGCTGCATGAGATTCTATTTGATCGAGATCGGCCATGTCTGCACTAAAATAAAACTAGTAGAACTAGACAAATATGTCGATTAAAGCTGCGTTCGGATATAGTACTCCGTTGACACCGGGTACACCGTCCAAATGACACGTGTTATTGGGTGTAAAAAATGCGAAGGTGCGTTCCGATTGGTAGTAATGGTAGGTAATGGCGGTGATAGCAGACGAAATTATAGTACTTCTCACATACCGTGATGGTGACACATATTAGTTTGCGTGTACATAAACTTGAGTCACTAGCAATTTCTATTAGAAATATTATAATGGCGTCTACTACCACTGCCATTAGCACTAATGAAAACGCACCTTAATAGTGTACAATATCCGAACACAGCTTGTATTGACAGTAGTATTGTCAAAACATTAGCGCTTGACACTACCTACTGTCAGTAGAATCATATCTGACATATAATCTGACATATCCTGACTACTAGTTTTAATGCAGTACGATCTCGATAAAATAGAATTTGCTCATGCAGCTAAACTATTGATTGTACCAAAAAATGTCATAGTCATAAATTATTCAGAATCTCCTCCTCTTTAATTTATTATTTAACTATTTCGACGAAATTCCAGAAATGGCGGATTATTTGCAAAATCTTTCAAAAATGCTAAGAGTAAACCTCCAGTTCCTTTGGACCCTTTTCAACAGAAAGCTTTTCAGCTCTGGTTGGTTATGAAACTACTAAATATGAATTTTCGTCCCGATACCTTTAGTAGTTTCTCCGGAATCGTCGCCACAAAAAACGGGTACAAACACACAAACACACAAAAATGTTCAGGGGACCCAAAAAGACATATTTCCGCTAAAATCTCAAAATTTGTGCGATTACAATACTTTACATACTGCGTATGATAAAGTAAAAAGTGTGGTTACATTATACTTACCCCAAAATATTGAAGTATGTTGGTTTGGGAAAACGTTAAATAATGGTTTTGAAAATCGTGTCAGTATGTCAGTAACATCGAGATAGTATAGAAATGAGACGCTATCAATACGTTTTTCTTATACTGAAAACGGCGTCAGTAGGTGTGGCTTATGGGACTATACGACGGTCGGTCTGCACAGGCTTGGACTAATTATTATTCTTTTTCTGTAATATTGCAGACAGTGCAATATGCACATAGCACATATTAACTATATTTGTTTAACTTAAGAAAGTAAAAATATAGAATAAAGACAAAAATACTCTGGATTAAGGTTATAACAAATAATGTAAAATAAATCTTATCATTGTTTAACTTAATGTAAAATAAATCTTATAAGTGTATGAACATCAATATGAACAAAAGTATTATACATTTTGTAACCTACTGGCCATTAAACAATACCATTTTATTATTTGGATGTCGAATACTGTCGGATTTATTTATTTTAATTTTGCTGATGGAACACATTCGAATATGTGTGTACCTATTTATAATACTTTTAATTAATAATATTCTGTGACTATCCAACACATCTTGATCGAAACTACGTTTTACTAAACTAGAAAATATACCTTTTCCCAATTTTAAGCTCATATGACTCCGCCTCTTTTATAGTGTCTCGATGGTCAGTAATGAATTCAGGGATGTAAAAGCGTATTTTACCGCGTAAATTACCGAATTAATTACCGTAATTAATGGTAATTTACGGATTTTTAATTACCGTAATTTACGGCGTAAATTACCGATGGTAATTTACCGTCAATTTAAATTACCGTTGGTAATTTACCGACAATTTTAATTACCGTTGGTAATTTACCGGAATTTATAAATTAATTTCGAAGACCTTCCATCAGTAGCCGCATGAATGCGCCCCACCCCTCCTAAGCAGTCGACAAGTGCACTGTTGTTTGCGTTTGCCTGGAAAGTAGCTATCTATCCGCGTGGTGCATGGTCCGAATCGTGCGTCGTCGTATTGACCATTCGTTATAAGTTCTACAGAATATCTACATATTATGTATAATACGAAACAACAAATAAGGAATAAGGTAGGTAACTTTATTAAAGTCATTAACGCTAGACATTACTGGAGAAAATACAGAATTAATATTTTGTATTTAATGAGTAGACTATATTACTATATTAACTATATTTTGAATTTTTAATTACCCAGTAATTTAAACTAGCGTAATTTACCATTTTTAATTTTTAATTACCCGGTAATTTAAACTGGCGTAATTTACCATTTTGAATTTTTAATTACCCCAGCGTAATTTACCATTTTGTATTTTTAATTACCCAGTAATTTATGCCATCGTTATTTACCATTTTTAATTTTTAATTACGTGGTAATTTATTATTTGAAATTAATAATTTTAATTTCAACGAATTACGAAAAAAAATAATTACCGTAATTTAACATCCCTGGTTCTCGATATGACAGCTTGAGAAGTCATATGTGGATTACAAAAAAATTTAACAGTCTTTTAATTCATGATTCCAAAATCTCAAACAACTATCATTTTTAATTGCTGTGAAGTTACCAAAGTTGTTATCATAAAATACTAATATGTATAATGTGTATAAGTTCACAACTGCAATGTAATCAATATAAAATTGTTTTCCGTCGATCGATTATTTATGAGTCAGTTTAGTGAATAGGAAATCGTTTATTAAACAACTCTATTAATGCACGATTTCTATTAATGTATGATTTGTTATAGCCAATCGCACGACGTAAAGACGTCGTTTCATTGGCCAATCAAACATATGTGAAATGAAACCTTCCAATCAAAACATACCGCCTCTAGAACTGTCAGTGTCAAATTACATAAATTGTCATATAACCTAAAAGGACATTGGCGAAGAAAAATCTATGTAGACGCCGCTAGAAGAATACGACCGACGAAAAAATTTTGTAACCAACTCGAATATTAAACAGCGATTAATGATCTCGACAATTAACGCTCTTGTCTCGATCATTAATCGCTCTTTTTAATATACTTGTTGGTTAAATAACTATTAGTTAATTTGACGAATAAATTAAACAGGCGGAACAATAATAATGTTGGTGTTAATAATCCTAATACTGTGAACCATAAAATAAACGACATGGACTTTATTTTATGTTACTATTGGTGTATAATGCCCTCGCCTTTTTGTTAGGCATTTTTTTTTTCAAATAGAAAACATTCACAGTAAATAGTATACTCTATACTTTTACCTAATACCCTGGAAGTTTGGTTAGCATAAATATATGCCATGCTAACACCAGGATTGTTATGTTTAATTTACTTTGTTTTGAACATGTTTGAAAACAATTTATCCATCTACATCTCTTGGCACTCCTCATCCATCAAAATCACTTCTCAACATGCTACCAACTACCGCAGAGAATATCCTAGTCATGTCCTAATTTTATTCGTTTATTATTACAATACCAAAATAAATGGTGTTTATACATCATTTAATTATAGTGATACAATTTTTTCTTGAGACTTTTCCAAGGTCTATCTGTCATTTGCGTCTCCATTTCTTCACGTCTTGTCTTTCTTTCATTGTAAATGGTATCTTCCTACCTCCTAAGATGGTTGCTTTTTGGTTTGAGCGAGTTTCTTGATTGATTCTGGTCAATTTATACGGGCATTTTCGATTATAAGAGTTTTACCTCTAATTTTACATTTTATAATTTGACAATAAATAAGTTATCTTGTGCAAATTTCCAAAACTTTCTTCTGACTAGTGTCAGCTAGCACCGTAGCGACCAACTCCGAACATTGTCAAAATGTATACAATACAATAACGTCAAAGGTGTGCATTGTTACCATTGATTTGCAACCAGGACTGGCGTCAGATGTCCTTGTGCAAGGATGTCACTAATTTCAGACGCACCTTACTTTTCTGAGAAGAACTAGTTTTTAATTACAACGCCAAATTGATCCTTCCTTGTTAAGAGCCAGAAAATGCAAATTGCTAACACACCGTTGAACAACAAATCCTGAATCTGCGCATCGTCTACGACAACGTTCTAGTTTTTGCCATATTAATTAACGCCGCTAGTACAACGATGCTTTTTGCGTCGCGTCGCCTACGTCCAATACCAGTAACGTTAACTTTATTAAAAGGAATGTGTATTTTTTGCCGCGTCGTGCACCGACGCTTACCTAATGCTAGGGGGGACAGTTCACGTGTCATCCAGCGTAATTAAGGACGCAACAGGGCTCGACCTTTATATCCGGGATACAGGAGGCATTACCTCACCGGTCCTGCGGATTTAGCGACATCTAGCGAGAACGCAAATTCGCGGTAATTATATCAGCGGGATGACGCTGTCCCCTCGGTGACTGGTGATAATTTCGGCGGTCATGATTAAAAAACGAAATTTCAGACCACCCCCGGCGAATCCACCAAAATGTACGGTTAAAATATATTTTTGAGCTCGGGGGTTATGACTTATTCGTTTCCAATTATCTAATGTATCAAACAATTATTTTCCTTTTATACAAAATATAATACATACTTCTTATTATTTTAATAAGTAAGTTATTCAACAAGTTTAATATCTGTATATCATAGTAAAATTATAGAAATACAAGAGTGTTTCAAACATAGACCTCTTCATACCAATTTGGTTATCCTTGTATAATAAGCGTTGTTTTTTTTGTTTCTAAATTATAATAGCGTATGGAAACCATCTTAATGATTTAGTTCAAAAGTATTGCACATGATAGTGAATACCATTTTTGCAGTTTGTCCATGACTGATTTTTTTAGATAAATTTCCAATAATACGAAGTTTAAACTAACTAAAAGTATTATTAACTTATACCAGAAATACCAGAAATACTACAAATAGCTCCTTCAAAAATTAACGAAATAACCTGATGTGGCCAGGCACATGACTTTATCATAGTATATATAAACTAAATAGTTTAGCTGCATGAGATTCTATTTCATCGAGATCGGTCGTGTCTGCATTAAAATAAAACTAGTTTGCCAGGCTTTGAAAGATATTTTGATTCCATTGACAGTAGGTATTGTCATCACATCAGCGTTTGACACTACGTACTGTCATTAGAATCAAAATCCTGACTAACTAGATTTAGATTAATGCAGACACGACCGATCTCGATCAAATAGAATTTGCTCTAGCAGCTAAGCTATTAATTTTACCAAAAAAATTTCATAGACATAAATTATACAAAATTTCCTCTACTTTAATTTATTATTTAACTATTTTGACGAAATTACAGAAATGGCGGCTCATTTGCAAAATCCTTGAAAAATGTTTAGAGAAAGCATCCAGTTTGGACTCTTTTGAACAAAAACGTTTTCAGCTCTAAGTTTGGTCATGAAACTTTAAAGAGCATAATTGTCTTACTGTTATTTTCCTACTTTAACGCTCCAAGCAATTAACGAATTTGAGAGTTTTAAATGGCTATTGGGAGCTGCGTAAATAAAACGCCTTTACTTTTTTATGCTGACGTTTCGGTTTATTCTTTAAACCTTAATCATAGCTACAAAGAAATACACACAATTACTACAACATCAATAATTATTACTAATATTTACCTCAAAAGGATGCCAAAAAAAAATTAAAATACACTTTAAAATTTTCATCACAACAACCACACGCTTGTGTCGGTGCAACGGACATCAACAATAAATGCGACTTTCGAACGGAAACAAGCCATGGTACACATGGTACAATAGTTGCCTATATTTAGATGTTAACTAGGTCATTATTTTCGCGATTACGTTAGAGTAAATATCACTCAAATTATCAGTATCAGTCCTTAGATTTACCGTGTTAGCTGTCCCTTTTATAAGGAAATGATTTTTATAATAGGGACAGCTAACACGGAAATCTAAGGACTGATACTGATAATTTGAGTGATATTACTTGAGTATACTATTGTACCATGTGTAGATAATAAGAACCATTTTGGAACTTCTGGCTTGTTTCCGTTCGAAAGTCGCATTTATTGTTGATGTCCGTTGCACCGACACAAGCGTGTGGTTGTTGTGATGAAAATTTTAAAGTGTATTTTAATTTTTCTTTTTGACATCCTTTTGAGGTAAATATTAGTAATAATTATTGATGTTGTAGTAATTGTGTGTATTTCTTTGTAGCTATGATTAAGGTTTAAAGAATAAACCGAAACGTCAGCATAAAAAAGTAAAGCCGTTTTATTTACGCAGCTCCCAATAGTCATTTAAAACTCTCAAATTATTGTCTTACACTTCGAAATGTCTAATAAGGAAGTATTGACCACACAAATTATCTGATTTTCATAGCAATAAAAATAAGAAAAATTATCTCGATTGTAGTGGAACATATAGACCTATGGGCTATTCACAAACAAATTAGGTTTTTAACTCATTTATTGGCAGAACAAAATGAACAAATGTTTTGGTATACATGTGGAAGCTTCGTGGATACGCATGACAGCATTTTTAATTCAATTATTAATGCACCTTCATATTGATAAAAGCATATGCATCTCAAACGAACATGGAACCTAATTCGGTGTATCTTGCGTTCAATATAATTAGTTGCTTGTGTACCTATAAAAGCTTTTTGTAACTCAGTTTTATATGCGCTTCCATAATTAAAGGTTTAAAATATTGTGTGTTATAAGCAAAGGAGACAAGAATTTATTTTAAAAACACTAACATAGCGAAAACTGTCCAGTAGTTTATAATTGGAATTGACTTTGTAGCTTTAATAATCATCTAAATTAAATAGTATCTAGTACAAAAATTGCAAATAATGATATTACCTAACAATTACCGTAGAGTCTCCTACAACGCGGTTTAATGTTACGCGTTGTACGAAAACGCGTTATAGGAACTTGACGACCGCGAATTTTTACGCATGCTAATTCATTCTTATCGCAAAATCGTGTGTACATTTACCGCTTCCACAGACAGCTTATATTGCATTGTTTTCGTTTTTCTTATGCAGTATAGTAGTTGGATTTGTTAATTTAATAAGAATAAATTCTCTTCGAAAATTTTGTTTGTGAATTTTGTTTCTCCATCATCCATAGTGCCGCGCCGTTACGAAACAGTTTGGTTATGTATTTTCTAACCGCGGTGGCGACAGTTCAAAATAGCAGCGGCATGCTTACGGCTCATGCGCAGTTAGCACATATCGGCCAGACAACGTACGAGAACCGCGTTGTACGAATTTGTTGTCGCAAAATTTTTAGCCCGTTGTAGGAATTCGCGTTGTACGAACTCGCGTTATAGGAGAGTCTACTGTATATAGGTAAAACCACGAGAGCTGCAAATGAGTCATCGCTAAAAATCGTAAGAACAGACGCATGAAAAAGTACTGTTTCTGTCTAACGCACACGAATGGTCTGTAACGTATCACCAAAATAACAGCTGGAATCGATGACTCATTTGCAGCTCTCGTGGTATTACCTATAGCAATTTATACTTCACTTGACTTGACAGACCGCAGTTTCGAAAATTATTTTCATGTCTAATATGTCATATTTTCGTCTAAGGCAAAATAATAGAAAACGTGGGAAGAAGGCTATTTGGCTAGAATAAGTGAAGTGAAGTTTTTTATTTTCTTTTTCTTTCATTTTTTCTTTTGCACGACGCAGCTTTTGGCACTGCACTGCAAAATGAAATAAAATGTTTAATAGCGTTTTTCTTTAAAACGATGCATTTGATGCATATTTACATAAAAAACTACTTTATGTAATATCTTTATCCCCAACCGTAAAATTTACATTTACAATATTATGACAAACTATAATACGTACGTATAATATTCTGCCAAAACAGATGCAGAACAGATAGATTGGTAAACTTTGGAAACGATGTAAGAATAAATTCGTACAGCAGGTTTTATTAGTTATCTCGTGTAGGAAGAACATACATTTTAAGTACCGACCGAGTTAAACTTTAACAAACAAAACGAAAGAAAACGAATTTACAGAGATATTCCTATCAAGCGGGACGTGGAGAGTACACCATAAAACTTGCAATTGAAACATATTTATGCCATTATCAGGTCGTGAACTGAACGAATTAAATTTCTCCGGGCAGAGAAAACTCTAACTGAAGCAAGATAAAAACGGATACCGACTGAAGTTTTGCTCGCGTTCATTTCTTTTGTCCGCATCGCAACAGCGTTGCGCTTAACACGGATTTTTATTCATTCCGCCGCCCTCGGAAATTTGCTCGATACAATCTATCACGAAGAACTAACATAAAAGTACTTTTAGCAGATGCAATGTTTGTTTGAAACTTTTTCACAGTATATTAGAGGAGTGAACGAACACTGAGTATTGCCGGGTGAGTGGGGACTAAAAAGTAAAGAAAAAAAAGAAGAACAACAGGCCACGTACTAAGGATATTTTATTCTTGTTATGTGTTCCACTAGTCGTATTTTACAGTTGATAAATGATATAATTATTATTGTCATAATAAAAGCGTTTGTATTTTTTATATTTCTAGCTGCTTTTTGCAATATTTTTTTAAACCCAACGTTTCAGAGCAGTCTGTTTTCATATTTAACGTTTTGTTTGAATATTATTTATATTGGCAAACATTACAACAAATGTCTTATGATATATGATTCATCTTCCTAATATAGTATCACTTATTTAGAGCATATATTGGTCATATCCTATTGTTAGGTAACTAAAGACAACTAAGGAGACTGCAAAAATGCTGCTAGTCAGAATTTATAATTTTATTATTTTGAAATGCAGTTTTATATCGTTTCAGTTACATATTAGTTTACAGAATTGTCTCTTTGCGCTTCATTTTCTGTTATTTCGGTCTGTAATATAAGATTGCAATAATCAGATGTTTTGTGTTTTTTTTTGTAAATATATATTTGTATATATTGGTTTTACCTACATATCATGTGCCGTAATTAATCGTATCACCCGATATATATATATATATATATATATATATATATATATATATATATATATATATATATATATATATATATCATGTATAGAAATCACCCGATATACATTTTCTAGCTGTTGTTTGCAGTAAAAATGCAGGGAAAGCCGTATTCCTAATAACTAAATCCAAAATCACCTAAGATACACTTTTTAGAATGTGTCCATGTCGACAAAGGTATATAAATATAATATAATATTCTTGAATAAAAAACCTTTTTTCCTTTGAAAAATATATTTAATTTTTTGTGTACCGGTTTTGTTTTGCAACATCATCACTTTTTTTTATGTTTTTAGGTATGTGCACTGGGCACTGGGCACCATAATCCCATATCACTCATCTCATACGTTTTCCTAACGCACGGCGCCCTTTCGTTTGCAATCGCGGCCTAACATTTCTCTTTAATTACCACTCCAGAATCGATGAATTTACATTTACAACCGTGCTTCAAACAGCGCTTACATATCTGAAAAAACACCCGACGAAGAAATAAAAAATTCTGTTACATAGCGGTAATATGGAACTAACCATAATTTTACCCAAATTTAACATTTATCCTGCTTTTAGGAGTAATAACGCCATTTTAAGAGTAGTAACGCCATCAACTAGTTTCAAATTTCAAAACTCCAACATCAGTTATGGGTGAGTCTGGAGTCTGCTGTCAAATGCTCTAATTGTGATGCTGTTTATGTAGGCCAAACCGAAAGGAAGTTCGCAAAACGGATAACGGAACATAAATCTAGAACTTCTTGTAACATTTATCAACATAAAATTTCAAAAGGTCATTGTTTAAATACAATGAACCTACACACATCACAACTGCAGTAAAAACTACAAATTAGACTGATCAGAACAGCTTGAAATAGAAAAACCACAACATCACTTTGTGAAACGATAAATTAGATTTCAACAAAAATCATTATTCAACACAATACAATAATTTATAAGTTTTTACAAGTACAATATTTTTAATGTTTGATTCTTAAGTGGCTTTCACACATGGGAACACTAGTGATTTTAATTACCTTACTGTAAGTTATATGTTAAATTATTACCTATTTATTTATTTTAATACCACCAATATTCTTATTCAGTGGCGGCTCGTAGCTAATATTAGGGAGAGTGCTGTTCCAGAAATATTTTTGTCGTTGTTTTAAAAAAATATTCTGTAAAAGGAAAAGAAAAGTATCAATAGAAAATTTATTCAGACACTTGTTGAAATCGTAAAAGAATTTAGGGAATGAAAACGGATTCCTTATTTACTTTAACCCAAATTGTTAAAGTTACATTCATTAATGAATTTATGTAAAAAATACATTTTCTGAAAACTACGCTTTAAAAAATTCACTAAAAATAAAAAATTTTCCATATTCTTTTTATTGCTTCATGCATTGTCACCAGAAATCGTCAACAAACAAGTGAAGTTAACATAAGCGTAGTAAAAATCAAATCCGTTCTTCTTGTTTTATTTTGCGCGAAAATACCAATAATTTTATCCTTGGTCACTGGATGAAAACTGAGGAGTTTTTTCACCATTGAAGGCACTGTAATTGTTGTAAAATACGTATTGACTTTTGATATGCCATCTGCAGTTTGTAAAACTACCTTCCACCTGCACGACAGGGTCGGTACGGTCGGCACTGCGGGAACAACAGTCCTCTCTCTATCCATAACAGGCCGCTGCCTCGCATGCTGCTTCCTATGTGGGCATGCGCAGAACAGCCAAACACCTCGCCAATTGGTACTGTGAAGATCACAGGTCCATACAACGATTTTTGAATCTGTTTCTTAAACTGGGGGATGGCTACTGACATTAAGGTTTAAGAATTATACTTTGTTCAAATATAAAGAAAGAATGAAAGGAAAAAGGACTCATTATTTTAAATGTTATCCATAATATTAAGTGGAAATAATAGAGGGTCCTGCAGTTCCACAGTGCCTATACGCGAGCCGCCACTGTTGTTATTGTAGATTTAGGCTGATGCTATTGCAAAACAAAACCGGTACTTATTCAAGAATATGATATATTATTTTATTGGAAACGGTAAAAACAAATATTTGTTTCCTAAAATACACTCTGACATCACTACATCGCTACACATGTGCCATCGCTACACATTATAAAACCCAATTTTAGTGTGGCAGAGGGCGCCTGTGTCCGGCGACTCAAAAACTCGGTAATAAATACAATTTGCCTTTGCTTTCTATTATGTACTGTTTTATTGTGTTAAGACCCAGTTCTACCTCTCCTAAAACGCGTTTGCAAATAAAAGCGTTATTTATTGTTCAAAGTTTATGAAATTTTTTATGTAACTTCCTAGATAAATAACGAGTTGGGCTGGATGAAAAAAAAATTTTTTAAAGATAAAAATCAATTTTACTTCTACGTCTTTGGTTTTTTTCAAATATAAAACATTTAGCCCAACTCATGATACAAAAATAGATTTTTTATTTAAGTACAATTTTAATCTAAACATTATAATTGCGATAACAAAGCGTAATTGCCAGAAATGTATCTAATTTGCCTATATTACGGGCCCGGTGTAGACAGCAGACGTTAGCAGTTTTAAACACCGCCTATAACTACGCCACGCCTACTGCTATTTTTGGATTAGACTGTTCACAAGTTACGACCGTATATTGAATCAGGAGAACCGAGTTCTCGCATTTCACATTTATACGCACGGTTTACAAATTTAACACACGATAAAAGTCATATACTGTATGATATTATACTTAGTGTAGTTATACCCGCTAGGTGTTAGGTACATTTGTTTAATAATGGGTAGAAGTCGTGGCAAAATACCTAAACATCCGCATCTGCCCTCTAGACGAATTAGTAAAAGACGACTACGTACCACCTAAGTTAAAATATATGTATAGATAATCTAAAAGAGCAATATTGTAATTATTTTATTTCAAATGAGACAAAGAGACCAGAACATGACTCAAATGAACATTTTATTTAAAATGTCGGTTTTGTGGACAGGAAGAGACAATTAGCAGTGACGAACTTGGGTCGGCTCTAATGGATATTAGTTCAGCGACTGTATTGGGCAGTGTTACAGCGAGAATTGGAAATAGCTAATACCTGAATTTGTTTTCATTCATGAATCTTGCATTCATGACGCCCAAAACGTTATAAAATATAGCGAACTTGTAGGTGACAAAATATTTGGGATGTATATAAATGGTTTGGGGAACTTTGCACTATGTATATTATGATTTTACTTTATCATACGTAGTATGTAAAGTATTGTAATCGTGCCAAACAAAATTTTTGAGGTTTTAGCGGAAATGTCTTTTTGGATCCCTTGAACATTTTTGACCCAGGTAAAAACAAAATTCTGTGTATGTGTGTGTGTGTGTGTTTTTTTGTGGCGACGATTCCGGAGAAACTACTAAGGTATCGGGACGAAACTTCATATTTAGAAGTTTCATAACCAAACTTAGAGCTGAAAAGCTTTCTGTTGAAAATGATCCAAAGGAACTGGAGGTTTAGTCTTATAGCATTTTTGAAAGATTTTGCAAATAAGCCGCCATTTCTGGAAATTTGTCGAAATAGTTAAATAATAAATTAAAGTACAGGAAATTCTGAACAATTTATGACTATGGCATTTTTTGGTAAAATAAATAGTTTAGCTGCATGAGCAAATTCTATTTTATCGAGATCGCTGCATTAAAACTAGTTAGCCAGGATTTGTCAGATATTGTGATTCTAATGACAGTAGGTAGTGTCAAACGCTGATGTTTTGACAATACCTACTGTCAATATAATCAAAATATCCGTCTAGTTCCAGTAGCTTTATTATAAGATGCAGACATGGCCGATCTCGATCAAATAGAATCTCATGCAGCTAAACTATTAATTTTATATATGGTATGATAAAGTAATGTGCCTGAACGCATCAGATTATTTTTTTTTTATTTTTGTCTTCGTGTGTCACTGCCGTGCGTTCGTTCGATATCCAGCATGTTTATAAGTAGATGTATTGGGTCCTCATTGCTCGATTTTAATTAATTCCTTTCTAAATTGAAGTCCATAATTCACCGATGAGTTATCATGAGTTAATACATTTTTGTCAATTTACTATACTGTATGTATGTCACCCTGTTAAAAAGATTAAATATTATAATAGCAAGCGCGCTCTCTCTAAATTAAATCAATATATTTTCTTTTACCGCCTGGTGGCCGCCAGCCAGCTGTATGCAGTCCGGGATGCATATGCGTCCGTGATGAGTGAGAACACTAATACATTGTAACATGAGCGAAAGCGAAAGCGCCGACGCGCGGCGACAAACTGGCTGAGTACTTCCCCTTCGAATGTATTCGCGTCGACTATGCTCCGCCTTTGCCTGCTTCCTCCAAACCCCCCAACTTCCCCTTCTCCTAAAACTGTGGCCTGGTTGACGTTGGTGGGGGCCAGGCAGACCACTCCCAGCAAAAAAAAAAACATCGCAACGAAATATTTCGTTTGGAAGTTGCGATGTTTTTAAAACGGAGCCTTAATTAAGTTACTAAGTTTTAAATACTTGGTATAAACAATAAAATGTTATATACGTATAAATAAAACAACACATCCAGAAGTACTATACTATCTTTCACAAGTTTTTTTGTGAAGTTGTTTCAGAATTATGAGCCTTCAAACACAGGTCTCAATACTTTTGCTATCGATAATAAATATGTACATTGTAACATGTATTCGCGCCGCCTAATGCAAGAATTTTGTTTACATACCAACACCTATAAAATTGTAAAACCCGTAAAGATCAAAAACACATTTCAAAGAACAAGTTTCAAGGTTCGGTATTGTACACGTCAAATGCAAAATAAAAACACCTTTGTTCTGATTTTCCAGCAGTTCAACGTCGTATAATACATTTCACTATAAATTCTTACTTTAAAAAGTCGAACAAGTAGTTAAGACATATTCGCACTAATAAAGGGCGATAGGTACCAACCCGTTGCAAGGTTGATGCGCACCGATTTAGGTTTCCTTTGTACAACAGGACACCTACATTGTATTATCATTCGACAATCGACACTGTTTCTGAAAACCTTCTTTGAAATAAACCATTTGTCCGATGTCGATCAACTTTTTGAAATCGATTTTATATGATTATTGGTTATCGTTCCCGTAACAGTTATTGGCCATCCTTTGGACCAATTCTCGCAAAAATCCGTCACAGAAGATAAGTTGCGTCGTATATAGTATATCTCGAAGTTATTTCCGTCTGTCAGGATAGGCACAAATATTATTACAGCATCGTATCTTCTTCTGTTTCTTTTACGAGGCGGCCATATTAAATAAATATTGGAAGAGTTGGAACGTTCGAGGATCGGAAACAATCCGGTACGCCTACGGCCCATCCGCTCGACAAGGTGACTGGAAATTTAATAATACTCCCATCTCATGTCCCGACTTACGACGCCAAAGGAACACGTTCCTTTACACTGAAACAAATACTTTTCGCAATGTCGCACTGAGAAGTTGTAAACACGAAGACGTAAACAACATTAACGACTGTTTGTTGCTCAGTAAGGAACCGTTTAGAAAAATAAAATTTTTAAGTTTGTTATTGTGTCATACCGTCACAGAATTCTTGTATTATAAAATTGTGCACCAAGGCGAGAAAGTGAGTCATGAAAGTGACGAAGTATAGGTAATTTACCTGTTACTATAGAGTATAGACGAATCACTGACAGTTTGGGCTTTTACAAGTGAACAACGTTGACAACGTTAGAATCACACGAATCACACACATCAAACCAATGCGAAAGCTTTGTGCTTATTGGACTGACGGTTCGGCGGCCCCACCGTGGTCATATGCGGAACTTCTTTCTTGGCTAGGCATGTAAACTAGCTTTGAGCAAACAGTGAACATTTGACGGTGATTAGATAACGTCAATGGCTGAAAATCCTGTAGACACTTTTGTGTCTCCATTGAGACGTAAAATTTCAAGTTGTTTAAAAGTTATGTGTATGGACCAGCAGATACCACAGAAAAAGCTCAACTGAAAACAAAATCAGTTCATATTAAAGATATTTGTCACTCTGGCGCCAAAAATTGACTTGTCTATGCCAAGAAAGCCAGCTCTATACATGAGATGTTTAGCGGTACCCCCCTGCATAAAATGAGAATAAAACTAGCAAGAAAATTAGCCGTGCTGAAGTTAAAATACCCCCCACCGTGAAACCGTCAAAACAAGTAAACCGATTTTGCCCATTCACGAACTTGTCCTTACTTTTTAGGAGGTAAGCTTATATATACGAAATTTCAGATCAATTACTTCAAAAATACGGTAATCGGGTACACAGACGGACAGACGGACATAGCTAAATCGATTCCGTTTTCAATTCTGATCAAATCCATATTTATAAGTATATATCTGCCACGCCTGCTTAAGGGTGTTACAAATTTTGTGTCAAACTCAATATACCGTCACTACATTAAATGTGGGAGGTATAAATATTGTAAGCAAAATAAACACCAAACGTGTAAAGTATGGAAACATGAGGAAACCTCTGATCAGATTTGTTATTTTAAAAAATTCTCGCACATGTGGATTGTTAATTATTAAAATACACATTATTAAAAAGTCCATGTCCGGTCCTCATTGTTGCTTACATGACTTCATCGACACTCCATATTATTTACTGATTTTGGCAAATCTCGTGTGCATGGGAAGATCAAATGCAGTCGGTGAAACAGATATAAATCAAAAACTTATGGTTCCCGCAACAACATATTATAGTATATTATTTGACGAGCACATAACTAAGGATATAAATCGCGAGCATGAAGTTTATACGCGAGCCGTAGGCAAGCGTGTAAGCATGCGAGCGATTTATATCCGTTGTGTGCGAGTCGAATACGATGTTTTATCTACGACTCACCAATTCCATTTTATATCTGATATTTTAAATGTATTTCTCAATGATGGCGAGGCGAACAGTCGCATAACTGTCATCCACTTAGGTTTTGACAGACTTTGACACTAGCGTCGTATAGTGATGACAGTTCGTTCAAATAATGAAGTCATTATTTGAACGAACTGTCATTATTATACAACACTAGTGTCATTATAATCATTGGCAGTGTATAATTATGGGGATGTGAGTCGTGGATAAAAATGTTAGAATTAAAATGTCAGAATTTAATCCTTAATTCCTCGAGTATCACTTAACCGCAAAAATAAAAATACCCATTGTAGCGGACAAAATTTACTATCAAATGGTTCTGGAACCAATACGAGAAAATGAACAGTTAATTAAATGTAATTGATTGACGTGTTTTTTGCGATTCCACGTCAACCGGGCATTAGTAATGTCTGTTATAATGTCAACGATTGCTTGATAATTGTCGGTTAACATTAGAAATGTTCGTTCAAATATCCAACAATTGGTTGACGTGGAATCGCCAAAAATTAGTTGTCAAAAATCGATTATAAATGGTTTTTCATTAATTATAAATTCTCCTATTAACTATGATTCTAAACATTTTAATATGTTAGTACGGGAATCATAAGTCATCGACTGCAATCAGTTTCATCGACTGCATTTGATCTTCTTAAGGTGGGGTTCGAAATGAGTAGGCAACCAAATATACCTCATAATTTTATTATCAGTATTTCACCGAAATGATTTGGTTTTACCATTAAAATTATACATTAAACTGAACTTGAAACCTTTGCCGATAATACAAAAAATATGCGGCTCAATTCTGTCGAGTCTAGGTGAAGGATTTTAAGATTGTTGGTGGCTATGTCGTAGTCTTCTTGCGTTCAACAAAAGAACGCCGATATTCACAGAATTCGTCACCTACACTTGACAGAATGGACCCGGATATTTTTTGTATTATCGGCAAAGGTTTCAAGTGTAGTTTAACGTATAATTTGAATGGAAATAGCAAATCACTTCGGTGAAATACTGACAACAAAATTATGAGGTATATTTGGTAGCCAACTCATTTCGAACCCCATCTTAATACGCCGCACATCAAAAATCTAAAATAACTTTGCCCTTATGCCCTTTCATAACAAACATCTTCGAAAAAAGCCAATTGAAAAATGTCAAATATTGATAATTCTAAGGAACATGGATATTATGAATGGAATATGAAATTGAATTAAATTGCGTTTTTGGTAGAATTATTTGCACTGCAGACAAATCCGGAATTTTCTTCTATTGCCTAAGGTTATTTAAAAAAAAGTGAAGTCAAAATGTTGGTTATGTTTGCAGATCCTGAACCCATTATACTAGAAAAGGACTAGTAGAAAAGGTCTCATAGTAAATCTTAAGTCCAGACATGTTTTGAAAGCTTTGACAGAAACCAAAACTTTCAAGCCTGGATTCGTGTATTCAGTGCAAAAGAATAAATGTTGTTCAAAATTAAGGCTATTTTATACTACTCTACTTTAGTACTTTTATAAACTATTTGTTAACATTTTCTTAGCATAGACGCATGCGCAGTGGAGGCATTTGTGAGGTCTACCAACAGTGCCAACATTATACATTTTGTCTTCTTTTGACATACCGTAAACGTATACGTTTAACCTCAATAGATAAAGTAGTGTCTATAAACCCATCTCTTGTTACATTAAAACTTTGCTCTAGACCGAAAGACATGCAATAGAGGCTTCTACTGCTGACCCAAAACGCTAGACAGCATGCGCAGAAGACTTGGCGCCGCTGTCAAATCTGGTAGCATAATATTACTTAAAATCCCCAGAAAGCACGCATTCCATGTAAAATTACCAATTTCGGCTTTAATCATGAAGTATTCTGTATCTACGTATCCCAACTCAAGGAACCTTGCCGCGGGTGTACCTGTTTTTATGTAATTTGCTGAACTGTCCTAACCTAAAAACACAGTAGGTGTTTTGGTTTTCATGTTCACTTCCATATAATTATTCAGTTTTCAATGAATGCCTGTCATTCTCACAGTTATCTTTTATGAATTACATTTCATTTGATACTAATTCGGCTTTTTACAAAGCACAGTTGCCAACTTAATTTAGTCCCGTGAGAAATGCGCGCGCACACCGTGAGATCAAAAACTAGAACGAGAACCGTCTATTGAAAAAAGTATAAATATTCGTAAGGGAGATCGCCCACTTTGGTGGCGTGACGGAAGTGTGGCGATGGCGTGGTGGTTTTCGGCCATCTCAGCAAGAGCTCTGCATACCGGTAAATATTTATTTCTAAACTCATTTTAAGGCCGTACTTCCACATCTTGGAAAAAGAGCGGACCAACAATGCATTATCTGATATTGCTGTCCAAAAAGTTTGGACAGGAATATCAGGAACACAATAGAAAAAAAAATACAGAGGATCCAATAAATCTTCTCGACAGTTATTGCAGAAGGATTTTCATTCAAAGAATTATTACCAGTCGCTCTAAAAAACACCGCCAGGTAGATTTTGTCCCAATTTAAGAAAAAACATTGTTCCATACATTTTTAATTTTCAAACTTGCGTGTAGGCTACTGAGAAATTTCCGACATGATCCTCAACTTTTACGTGTACCTACCCTCCCAATTATATAGCCTGTGTCGTGACCACAATGCAATAAAACTTGATTTTCTATCGCTTTCTTTATACCTGCTTCTGGTCGGCTGTAATCTGATTTACGACATGTGGGTTAATTCCTCTCATTCGTAAACAATTCCCTGAACTGCGTCAAGAGAACCGAGTCGGCTTTTTACTGGTCGTAAACCTCTTACGTCTGTTTATTATCTCCATGGCTGAGCAGCATACGTTTATTAGTGGTAGACGAGGGAGGGATAGAAGAAGTAGGAGGCCTATAACGAGGCCCTTAAAGGACAAGTAATTGCTAGCTTACAATGAAATGGGCGCGAAATGTCTAATATCGAGTTATGGAGCAATTATCTCGTTTATTCGAATTTTATGACCGTTATGATATTTGATCCGATCGCGTGAGTGGTTGTACTTTACTTTGGAAATGTAGATAAATTATGACCATCTAGGTATACGTGATAATTTGTGTAATATGAATGGGAATCCAAACTTCTCAAAAGGAAAATTCATGAAAAAATGTAACGAAGTAGTCGCAATGTGCTTGATATTTAACTTGAGAAATTACAGATTTATTGCTTCTCACTTTATCAAACAATCATTTTTTGATGGCTCACCCCTTAAAATGTTATATGACCTAAGAACAAATTACGGTATTTTTTTTTCATAATTAAAAAATTATTATTTAGGCTTCGCTACCGGCTGTCAAAGTTAAGGAAAATTAAACAATTTATATGTTAAAAAATAAACTTTTACTATTCATAAACTTTTGAGTGTATATCAGAACATTTCGGAGATTTCCCATTACATACTTAATTTATATAGCTTGGCTAACAATGACAGAAATCCCGTCTCTCTTTTACTTTATCATACGTACTATGACAAAATATTGTAATCGTGTCCAAAAAAAATGAGATTTTGGCGGAAATATGTCCTTTTGGGTTCTCTGAACACTTTTGAAACACTTTTGACAAAGGTACAAATAATTGCAAATCTGGTATCTAAACACAAAACTTATCAATCATTAATATTTTATTACGATAACAATCACGGTAGGCAAATACATTACAGTAAAACAACAAAAATGGTTTGATTTTTTACAAATTTACAAATTTACAAATACAAATTTAATTCATTTTTCCGTCTTATAAAAGGAGTGTACTATTTTTTCTACATTTTCTATTTTGTTATTTTGGCTACTATAGTCACTGAAATTACAATCTAGAGTATTTTGCGGGCATGTGGTAGCACTTAGTTACTGTCAACTTAATAATAAGGTAATACGTATAGTTGAATCAATTTAACTTTGCGTGTTGTCAAAAGTGACATACGGTAGTTACGATATGATTAAATGCATTACCACTCTTTCTACGGCATGCTAAACTAATGACACTAAAGTTGGACGTATGTCTCGGCTGGCTAAGACACACGGTCTCGGATGCTAATATGTATACTAGTGCGCAGAAGAAAGACAGAACTACAGTACGTCGGTCATTGAGTAGTTCGGATCTCCACCGGCGTCGCTAACAGGAGATTAAGGGTAACTGTCAGTTGTGCTGGTATCACACTTTAAAATTCCGGGAAAATATTTAAATCCTCAAACGATATAGTTTGTGGCCAATCTTATACACTATTTTACAGCGGAAAAGGAAAATATGGACCTCTAATTCCCCTTAATGCAATTCAGCAGGTATTAATTATTGTCCATTCGTCCTATTGCCAACATTCTTATATTATTTCTTAGAGAGTTGCGGATGCATTAAAAATAAGTCTAAAGACAATATCTATTATTAAAAATGCCAGGGGGTAACCGAGTCATTTTGTACCAGAAGAAAATCTCGACCTCGGAGGAAACCAAAAACCTAAGACGTTGATGAGGGAGCAAAAATGCAAGTTCGCAACACATTGTATAACCTTTACGCTGCAAGTACGTTATTGCATTACCATATTCTTCCTGTAGACAACATTTAGCAATATTTAATACTAGGAAAGCATGTTACTATTACATTCCTAAAGGAAAAGCTGCGTGAAAAGTCGCTTTTGAATTTTAGTTATATCTTGCTACGATGACCCTGTATGCAGACGTATGCTTTTCCTTTGGCAAAATTTATTCGACTACGCCACTGGCCGAATGACAACAGTCGATTGCACCAGACGACTGCCACTTTTGACAACACGCAAAGTTAAGGGGGGATTCCGGTTTTTTCCTCTAAAATTACCGCCTTTTTTAGAATTTTTTATTGGCGAGACTATGCAATAAATTGATTCCAAATTTGGCACAAATATTTATTAGGTTTTCAAGTATTTACAAAAAAAAAAATAATACAGAAATATGATGAATCACGCTCACTAGCCACCCGCGACCATGACACTGCGCGAAGATCCGCGGTCACTGGTTGGCATGATTGGGCCACTCCAGGTGATCTGAAATAAAAATCTCGGATAGCGGCCTACTTAATACATAAGTAGTTATCGTTTGATGAACCAGAAAATAAAAATATTTATATTTGAGGAAATGGTGGCTTCTTAAACTCAAAATATCGATTTTTCTCAAAAAAATTGACAATGTTTTTTCTATAAAAGGAAAAGTACATAACTTATTGCATTTATTGTTCATCAAACGATAAAGGCATGTTTACTGAACATCCAGTTAAAATTTGAAGTCAATCGGTCCAATAGGTTTCGAAATATCATGCCAACCGTTTGCGAAAAAACTGTTCCGAGAAAAACACGTTTAAACATTCAAGTACGGGACATCGAGTACTTACAGTATTTTTCTGCTAATATGCTATACCAGAGCCATACTTTATTCCTTCCTCCACTTCGTAGAATTTAATTTGAGACTTGCTCATTTCTACGCCTTGTTTGAGCTTATTTTGCAACCTCTAGTGCACGTCTCGACGACATCAACAAACGAAGTTTCTCGCGAACATTTGCAAATATTTTCGTTTCCTTGCCAATAACGATTCCTATAGTTGTCATAGTTTAGAGGATGGCAGAAAAGCCTTTATTATAAATGCCTGCTGCTGCATAAGCCGCAATTTTGACCCACGGTGAAGATGTTTGGGTGCGAGGCGGCAGACAGTAGAATTGAAGCTTTAGTTGTTGTTTAGTGTGTCACCACTAGGGGTGGGCGATCTCGGAAATTTGTGAACGATCTTTGATCACAATTTGAGATCGATCTGATCGATCGATCGAGCATGATCGATCAGATCGATCAGATCGAAAAGATCGATTTGATCGAAAAGATCGATTTGATCGATCAGATCGAAAAGATCGATCAGATCGAAAAGATCGATCAGATCGAAAAGATCGATCAGATCGAAAAGATCGATCAGATCGAAAAGATCGATCAGATCGAAAAGATCGATCAGATCGAAAAGATCGAAAAGATCGATCAGATCGAAAAGATCGATCAGATCGAAAAGATCGATCAGATCGATCTTTCGATCTTTCAAATAAGATGATCGAACGATCGATTTTTTTGCCCAGCCCTAGTCACCACCCAAACACTGTTCTAGCAACTCTCTCGACGACAAGTCGTTGTAAATCGGCTTGATGGCATTTACGACATTTTTAGCAAGTGTTATTGAATTCATCCAGAGTTTTCTCGGCTTCAGTTTTTCGCCATTTGCACAAACTCTGTGATCCCACAGGGCAGTACATATGCTCAACCACTTTGTTAGTATATTTCTCCATAAATATAGTGATCCTATACAACGGAAATATGACCTCACTTCTACCATATCCCGTCTCCAAAACCCAGCACTATACTTTTCTCGTCTTCCGCTGTCGACAATTTATCGGCAGACGTACTAGCAAATGCTTTTCTTTCACGAGTGTGCATTCTCAGAACATTTTCTTTTCTTGTTGTCCATCCGCACGTGTAGGAGTTTTTCTTGAGTGTTTTTTTATCGATGATTGTTCACGAGAGAATTTCACAGAATAATAAACCACACACTGCAAAATTTTTTGGGTTGAAAAACTCGGGCGGAAAAATTGTTCAGCGCGCGATACGACCGATCCGCGCGCTGCATATTTTTGGCACCTGCACGCCGTTGGCTAATTGCTTACAACTTCGCTAATTTTGCAAATTCTACCTTAAAACTTCGTACACACATTCTTAAGATCTTAAATAATAAAATAACGTACAGAAAATTTTTCGTACAGACGATTTTTTTTTCATCAGAAAACCGGAATCCCCCCTTAAATTGAGTCAACTATATAAGTTTACACGCATATATAACTGGCACCAAATTCTAATTTAGGGTAAGTAGTTTATTAGAACAAATTATGTCACACCACCAGAATTGAGACGAAGTCGAAAGCTACATACAAAAAAGATACTGAATTTTTATTGGCGCAAGCAGAACTCTGTCCAAAATGTTACCGAAAACATTATACGTTATATAAAGTAAGAAATCCTCAACAGTAAACAAGTTATCGCGCGCATACAATACCTCGACAGTAATCAAAATTGTGGTAGCAAAAATTGGATTGGATATTTGATGTTTGATGAGAATAATGCACGTTAAGTTACCAATGCATTGTTCATCGACTGTATTAAGAAGTTATTCTTTTAATGCGACAACATCAAAAAAGTCAAAGAAACAAATTGTTATCTAAATTGTGAATTATATTCTAAATTGTGACTACACTCTTCTTAAAAAAAAACTACAAATTTGGGCACGTAGATCATGCTCAAAGATCCCAGTCACTGTCTCCTTGTAATCTTCATAAAAGTAAAATGTGGTTATGTATGTGCTTTTCCGTTTGACG
The DNA here is from genome assembly GCA_963966075.1 of Aphodius sticticus. NCBI lineage: Eukaryota > Metazoa > Arthropoda > Insecta > Coleoptera > Scarabaeidae > Aphodius > Aphodius sticticus. Next base: position 16,334,328 of record OZ014507.1, read on the forward strand.
TTTGATATGAATGCTAAAACCTAGAATTGACACCTGTTCTCATGTCGGATATAGCATACTCGAATACATAAGGACTGTACTGTCATAGCATAAAAACTATGTAAACTACTGTTATTATTAAGATTGGATATAAAACAGATTCTCCTATTCTTTTCCGATTTCAGTAATATATGAGAGGTTAACTAACGACTGTCATAACAGATATGAAATAGAAAATATATATAAATCATAACCCCTCTATTTCAGAATTTATTTTACGTACAGTAAAATTGTGGACTGCCGAAACAACAACAAAAAAGTTGCAAAGTTGCATTGAAAAAATTAAATTTAATGATGACAGTATTTTAAAGAAGGGTAGCTCATGAAGTTAATTTTAAGTTGTTTATCGAAATCTTATGTCACAATTGCATGCGGATTGACTTTTAAGATGGGTCTTATATATTTTCAATCTGACTGGAATATCCGATAACACTCGATCCGTTGAAATGCAGCGGAATAAACGTAAACAATATAGAAATGGGAGATATGAAATACAACACCATCGTCTAGTAAACAATCCGTAATCCTACAACTTGATAGAATTGCGCATCGCTGGCGTGGCGGAAAGAACAAATTCCACAAAATAGTAGTTCCCGGCGAATTCGCCATTTTAGCTATTACTCCAACAGCAAGCTAATGCTGCATTACGTCCATGTTAACTTCCGCTAAATTCTTTAGTTTTGCCGCTCGTTAAATTAATAGAGTAATTATGTCCTCGACTAAAACTCAACAGTTTTAACGATGAATGGACACATAAATCGCAAAGTTGCAACTCGGCTCTCCCGGTAATTAATATTTTACCGAAACTTTGCTAGCCGCCGATTTGTGAGCAATCGAGAAGCGTTCAATCGGGCAACGATCAAAGGCGCCATTGATGCGTTTGCGTCAACGCCAAATGCCATCGACGACGGCTGCTTTGATGGAAAATGGCTGCTTTGTGCCGAATAACTTTGTTACATCGCGTTGCTTCGTCGGTCGAGGAGCGTATATACTTTTAATTGACGAAATTTAATAATGCTTCCATGCCTCGTGAACGCGAGAAATATCGGGTGAAATATATAGCTTTGGTTAGTAGTTGGAAAATAAGAAGTAATTTTCAAATACGGTCAAGTAATAATAAAATTGAATTAAATCTGGAAACATATTGATGATATGTGGGATTATAGCACTAACCTTTTGAAGACTTTTCAGAATTTGGGTTTTGACATTTCCACCTAACCTACCATAGCTCACAAACAGTTCAGTTTAGGACTAATGTTGAATTAACTCTTTGACTTATTACAGTCTCTACCAGCCGAAAACCAAAATTGTATTAGGTTTTGTCTTAAATCGTTGCCGTCTCCAGTTATAGATTTATAGTCCATCAACTTCCGAGTTGGACCTTTCAATCAAGACAAGATTCCTCCAAAACACATTCTGTGGGTGCTTTCGTTATAATTAGAGATAGAAAGTCGGTTAAATGGAGAAAGTAGTGCAGATTTGTATGCTGTCCAATAATAATCCGTTGAGAAAACAATTGAAACAAAAATCGTATTCTTTCTATTCGGTCATAAATTTTCTATTTTTGGTTCGATTATTTTTAAATAATATTTAGTTAGTTCATCATAAAGATATGATTTCAATTGATTAAGACACAACTAAATATTTCAACAAAAAGCCCAATACAAGTCAAGTAACACCACCAAGTCCTGAAAAATACTGTCAGTTGACATATAGGTAGATTGCTTTAGAATTTGTATTTTCCATGGTACTATGCAATTTTCAGAGATTCTCAACAAAATACTACTTTTAGTTAATTTAGCCATATTGTATTGAACAAAATGTCAAACGCAATAATATGTATATAAAACCAATGTGGCGCCCATCAGAAAAACAAAGGTCATATATTTCCAGAAATTTAAATGGCGAACTAAATTTCAAATTGACTATAATTGTAAATAAAAAAAAGTGCCCATAAGATATCAAAACGAGATCTTGATCATACCATAAATAAAAAATGTATGGCCATTTTTTATAAGATATCTCTTATCATTTTTTTATCTCTGAAACCATTATGTTTCAACTGTTTTCCCACTACTTTGTCACTACTTTATCCAGTTAACCGACTTTCTACCTCTTGTAAAAAGAAAAGTACCCATACAACCCAAGTCCTGTGAGACACACTATACCATGTGACCATTACCATCCCATAGGTACATACGCCCGTTTATTTTCTTTCATTTATTACGCTGGACGAATGAAATTTTTGCAAGTGATAATATTATAATCTTTGGGGTACTATATACCAGGGGTGGCCAACAAGTCGATCGCGATGGTGGGTTTAGTCACCTTTACATAGTAGCAAATAAGCCTGACTATAACTCTATTAAAAAACCGGTTGTTAACTAATTGCCCAATATACTACTTGAACAGTGAAAAACCTTTGATTTTCTCACTATATAACCCTATTGTTAGCTAATGTAGAAGATGAAAGATAGTTTTGAATCAAGAATCAAGTTTCGATCTCACACGACTGTCCGTTTACGTATAGCAGTTCTTGCTTATCGCATTGTAACAAAAACCATTAACAGTAAAAAGTGAGTCTAGTTACTCATGTATTGACAAATAAGCGTGTTTATAATCTTCTATCACTGGCCCAATATCTGAATTAATGCAACAAATAAAATAATTCCTGTCACGGCCAATCCTGACTATAGCTTTGCTCTCAAAGCCAGTCTCCAGAACTATTGTTTTCAGTGATAAACTTGGTCTCAGTAACTCATTCAAACTTCCATTCGACAATTTATAATTTGCCGAAATTCAAGGGGTCGATCCTATCAGCTTATGAACATAAACAAATAAGCAAACGCCTAATCATTTAGTTTAACAAGATAAACAAATATTAGCAAAGGGCCGACCTTTCATCTCCAACAATATAAACAAATATTATCAAATTTGTAACTCTTCATCTCAATAAACACAATAAACAAATATTAGCAAACGGCTCGTCTTTCATCTCAAAAATTAAACAAATATTATTAAAGGGACAACTACTCATCTGAAGAAGATAAACAAATATTAGTAAAGGGCTAACCTTTCAGCTGAAAACCATTCAGATATTAGTAAAGGGCTAACCTTTCAGCTGAAAACCATTCGGATATTAGGAAAGGGCTAACCTTTCAGCTCAACAAAATAAATTACCTACCACGCCAGTAAAGGGCTGACACAAATATGTAATCGCAAAAAGCTAACCTTTCAGATCAACAAAATAAATATCTTTTAGAAAAGGGCTAACCTTTCAAACAAAATAAATTAACATTTGTGTAAAGAGCTGACCTTCAGCTCGACAAGATAAACAAATATTAGCAAAGAGCTATCCTTTCAGCTCAAACCCAATCAAATATGTTTGTATTACTCGTAGATAAAATACGTAGGTAGAGAAACAAGTTGTTTCAGTACGAGATGAACTCCTACGATCTATTGATAGATTAACAAAAGACTAAAATTTTTAGAAAAAAAGTCGCGAAATCTTAATATCAAATTTTCAGCCATAATGTGCATTTTTGTAATGAACTCTGCAAATATGAAAAGTTGGGTCAGGAAATATATTTTGTTTAGGCCTTCATATCGAAAACTAATAGGTGATTTTGCGTATCTAGTACCCATAGCTCGCGGGAGTGCTACGCCTATGACAACATGTCGATCGCGGCATATTTTAAAGATAAAAGGCAGATCTTAAGTAGACAAAAGTTGGCCACCCCTGCTATATACTATATACTATAATTGGCACCCTATATTAAGTCTATGATATTGCCATAGATATCAGGATGACACTCTGAAGACAAAAACGTATCGATCGTCAATTTTTATCACCAATGCAACGAAAAAATTACCTTTTTGTTTAATAATCTAGGTGGCTATGAATTGGTGAAAATAGTCGAAAATTGTCAAACAAACACTAACTCAATCTAGTAATTCTGTGCCCTCTGGCGTGGCTTAATTGTTTTCTTTTTCCAATAAGTCAATCAGTTTCCAATAAGTACTTCATGGGTACACCCTGATTATTCGATAGAAAAAAGAATCCACTTGCAATGTCATCAAATACTTGATATTTTGCTGAAAATCGTAGCATTGGTATGTCGTTTAAAGCATAAGAAGAAAAGAAAAGAAATGTGTTAATGATCGAAATCAGCGTAGTGGACTATGGATAAACGCTAACATCCGAATTTGACAGTTCTCTTTAGTGCGCGTGGTCGTCTTAATGAAAAATAGTGTTGTATTTAGGAAGGCATTTTTAATATTGCCATTTAAACCAGGGCTGTGGAGTCGGAGTCGTGCAGTCGGAGTCGGAGTTCAGCCAAATTTCAGAGGAGTCGGAGTCGGAAAAAAATGTATCCGACTCCGAGTCCAGGTTTAATTACTGTAGAGAAAAACATGCGAGATGGACGTTGCCTCACTAGAACCAAATATTCTATTAGGTCTTTTACAAAGCACCTACCTACATACACATATGTAAATAATCAAATTACAAAACACTTAAAAAAGAAATTTGAACATGAGTGTTAAAATGAGATTGAGAAGTAGGCCCGTAGTTCAATGTAGTATCATTTATTCAGAAGTTATACCTGTAGCCATAATTATGATTATTTTCAGCTTTCAAAATAATTAAAAACGATTTAAGGGCATCTTTGCAGGAGTATTAGTTGGAGCTATTCTGTTCCTTACAACAATTTTATAAACTATTTTTCACTTAATTTTGTTTTTATTGGAATGAATTTTATTTCATATTATACACTGTGTCTTATAGGTGCTTTTGTTATTATTAGAGATAGAAAGTCGGTTAAATGGACAAAGTTGTGACGATTTGTATGTTCTCTAATGAGAAAACAGTTTAATACAGATATTTTGAATAAACAAAGAAATTACATTTTATAAATAACTATTTTATTTGTGGTCTGTTTATTTGTGTTTTTACACAACTTATCTATTTGTGGTCCAATCAATAAGTGTTTTTGATATCTTATAGGTCGTTTTTATTTACATTTAGATTGTCAGTTTAAATATTTTTGCCAACAAATTCGCTGGACACAAATAAAACTTGTTTTTTTGATGTGCACAAGCTATATTTTTAGTACAATCACAATACTCGAATAGAAATTTAATTTATTACTTTGTTTCTTTTTTTTTCCTGGTAGTATTTTTGTTTTCATAGCAAATTTAATATTGCTCTGTTGTATTCTTCTGTGTCAAATTTGTGATTATTTACATGTAAGATTTTTATTACACAGAACTATTTGAAAATATGTTTGTATGCAATTTTTCTGGAGTCGGAGTCGGACCACGAAAAATATCTGAAATATTTAAAAAATATCTAAGAAATATGTAAAATAGATTAGAATCAACAATAACTAACAATTAATAACGAACAACAATTATATTAATTAGCGAAAATATCTGGCAATAATTTAAAACAACGTTATTTACCTAAAGCAACCAATTTTTTCTGCTTTAAACTACATTTTCCTGCTACGATTTCTAGGATAATATCAAGTATTAGGTGTCGTAATCGTAAAAATATTTCTAACATTTTGTTAGAAAAATTTCAGTCAAACATAGCTACCGTTAAGACAACTAAAATATCTATCAAAATCAATGAGAAAAATTGGGTTTGCCATGAAAAATAGACGTGAAAAGTCAAAAACGATACTTTGCAAGGTCGGAAATTCAATTTGGCATTTATTATATTGAAGAAAATAATTAAAAGCGACCTGTTTCTTAAATTGGTTTAATGTCATCAACATTCGGTGATATTTCGCAAATGACGGAATCAGGAAGAAAACTTAATTTTTATAATTATTCTGCTTCAAATTCATCAATAATCTCAAGAATGTTTAGGGAAATGTATGAATTGGAATAGAGGGAGTTTAAAATAAAAACAAAATAACAAATGCTCCAATGTACGCAACATTACATACATCTTTAGCGTTTACTTCTTTATATCCCACTTTTGAGCAATCGCGATGGAAGTAGAAGTTGTGACCGTGTCATGGCTCGAAGTATTCGACGTTCACTCAAAACTTATAATTGAAATTATTTGCGGGCTTTCTCGCCTGAACACTTGGCCCAGCGATAAAATATAAATTCGTCAATTACCGAACTCCTAACAGCGTTAAAATCGGCTGGAACTTTTGCAGTTGGTTTCCCTTGTCTCCCTACTTCGCTTCCTCCCTTTCCGCTCCTGTCCGTTACCGTGATCGTCTGTTAAAACTAGTCTGGCCCACTTTCTCAGAGTTTCGTGATTTTAGAGTTTTGCTGATTGCATCTTGAAATGGAATATTCGCGTCTAGAATTAAGTAATGAATAGGACAAACTATATTTAGAGTTTTCACTATGTATAACTTTTTTTATCAAATTTTTCAACAAAAACGGTTTTGAACCATTATCTCGTTTTAAAATTTTATTTAAAAGTAGAAAATCAACATTTTTGAATTAAAAGTTATGTGGTGTGAAAGCGTATTAATAACTTTCAGATCTTAAATTTACTCAACAATTTTATACTTTGACCGAAAATAGTCCCGGTAAAAGAATTTGTGTGTTCGAGTCAAGTTTTTAATTTTTTCATATTGATGTCAATAAAACAATTTGACAAAGTTTTGTTTTCTACTTTAAGGTAAAATTTGGATAGATTTAATACGTCATGTTATTATGCAATTAGACTAACTGGTTGCAAATTTTATTCTAAATAAGATAATTATTGGTGACAAAAAAAAACGCTAGTATAATGAGTTTAAACCCGGTTCTACCCCTCCAAAAACGCGTTTTAAACTATAGAAACTTCAGTTTAACTTCTTAGATGAATAAGGAGTTGGGCTGTCTAATAATCAATGTTTTTCGTGACAAAAAATTAATTTTACTTCAACGTCTTTCGTCTTTTATCGAATATACATCAGAGGAATATCGTATCTAAATGTTCAGTTTTGTAGGTTAGGGTAGCATCTTTAAACTGGAAGAAACTTGAAAATCGAAACAAGAAATAACGTTGTTATTTATCGTTCGAACGATTAATAACAACGATTAATACCAATCATTTGTAATACAATTTGGGTTTCATTTTAGAGTTAAATATAACTTAGGCGAGATTAATTTGTATCCTTAAGTTATTATTTTACTATTACTTATTCCCATTTCTTTTTATTTGCCATGTATGTATTATATTCAGGGATGTTAAATTACGGTAATTAATTTTTTCGTAAATTACCGTTGAAATTAAAATTATTAATTTCTAATACATATTAAACCACGTAAATAAAAATTCAAAATGGTAAATTACGCTGGTTTAAATTACCGGGTAATTAAAAATTAAAAATGATAAATTAAACCGGCGTTAATACCGATAAATGTAGGTTATGAATGCTACGTATGTTAATAAAAATGTTTGGTAAATAAAAGTCATTATTTTGTAGATAACAACAACAATAGCAATCTGACTATAATTTCCGTAATTGATTTTTTCAGTAAATTACATCTTAAATTAAAATTATTACTTTAAAATTTAAATTACCACGTAATTAAAAATTGCAATTGGTAAATTATATTTTCTTAAATTACCGGATAATTCAAAACGATAATTTACCGATGACAGAAAGTTATGTAAAAAAAATGGGTACAGCTTTATGTCATTATATTGTAGATAACCACCAATCGCTGATGCATTTCCTCATTTAATAGTAGTAATTCATTATTAAAATGAAGCAGTCTAACAGCATATTATAGTATAACAATACATAATTATAGTATAATTATCAGTAATCATATAACAAGAGAGTGAGAATAAATTGAAAATAATTTGACAGATTGTTTGAAAACTTGTTGCCAGTTTGGCAACAAGTTTCCAAACAATCTGTCAAATTAAATTTTCTAATTTATGGAACTCTCGAGTTATATTTGACTAGATTATTTTTTGATTCACAAATTTTTACAATAAAAAAGATCAATAAAACTATCATAAAATTATTGAAAAATTTAATTTCATTAATTATTACTTACAATATATGAAAATATCGTTGACACATTGTGAATATATTAAAAGAATTAACAATTTAAATTAGTACAATGAAAAACGCAATTATTAAAAATATTTCGAGACTCATTATTTATTGAGGATTTGGAATTGCTTGTTATATTAAGTGTTTCCTCCTGCGTATTTTCTCTAAGATTATTTATTATATTTGAATGATGTTCTTGGTTCAATTGTAAGTATGGTTTAATCGAACTTGCAGAATTATGACCAGTGACCTTGATTAGTTCTTGTTCTCCTACACCAGCTTTTGAAAGGTTACTTACTGCACTTGATCTGGCAGAATGGTTAGTTATTTTTTTAGTAACTGTGTCTAGACCTACTTTTTCTAAGGATTCTTTCATCCATTTTGAAATGGAATTTTTTCCCACAGGAACGTTTTTATACCAAAAACCATGAGTTTGCCAAGCCGGATTTGGAGTAAGAAACAAGCGTTCGGTTTTAATATTTTCTTCACGTTTACTCATTAGTATTTCAAAAAGACGAACAGGGCAAATATCTGGGTTATTTATGTTTGGAGTCAACCATTTACTATTAGCGCACCTTTGTGCTCCACCTAGTGCAGTTTTTGTAAAGATGGGATTGTATTCAATGCGGCCAGTATTTAATCTTTTTATGTCGGTTTCTTTTTTAAAATAATGAACTAAACATTTCGTAGCTTCTCCTCCCCTCCAAGCTAGTTCATACGATGCAACGTGAAAAAACTTTCTTTGCAATCCACAAGGTGTATCTTCGTCCCAATAGTTAAAAATTTGCAACAATTCTGTATTAGAAAGTGCCACAGAACTTTGTTTGTGCTTTTCAGGATGTTTTTGTAAAATTTTTCTTTTTGCATCTCTTGCATTCCGAGCATTTCTGAATTCTATATCATGGAAAGGATCAAAGGACCTGTTATACTTATTAAAGTAAAGTTCTTGAACTAATTTTGCCGTTTTATTCCACATTGTCTTTATTACTGCTTCTTTATAATCATTTCCGTCTTTTCTTTTCATGTTATAAGCCCAATCTTTTAAAATCAATGCCAGAGTAGCTGTTGTAGTAGATTGATCCAGAATATAATTTCTTTCTTTGGTGAAGGTCTTAAATTGTCTCCATACAGACTGATTACTTATTAGAGTATTTTTCGAAGTAGTTTCTAAAATCTTTTTTGTAATTTCTGCATTAGAAAAGGTACTAAACCGATAACTTTCACCCATTTCGCGTTGACACAATTAAGTAATTATTTTGACAAGTATCTGACAGTTGCTAGGCAAATAAAAGCTAGAGTGATTATTCCCGAGAATAATCACAAGAGATTTATTCCCACTATAATAATGACATAATTGGTTGAAACTTACCCTTGTGACAAATAAAGAAGCATTTCATTGGTTTTAAGAAACGTCAAAAAATAATCACAAGAACATTTCCTTAAATCATGAATATGATAGTAGGTAGATGGCTTCTGATTTAAAATGTGCATTATTGGCTCCGCTGAATTAAGTAATTAAAAATCCGTTAATCACCATTAATTACGGTAATTATTTAGTAATTAATCCGATAAATTACGCTCTTACATCCCTAAGTACCTCCCAGGCAAAGCACAATCAACAGTGCACTTGTCGACTGCTTAGGAGTGGTGGGGTGCATTCACGCAAGTCTGATGGAATGTTTTTGAAATTAATTTATAAATTCCGGTAAATTACCAACGATAAGTAGTAGTAAATTACGGTAATTAAAAATCGGTAAATTACCATTAATTACGGTAATTAATTTGGTAATTTCGCGGAAATTACGCTTTAACGTCCCTGATAAATGAATTCAGATAAAGAAATCCAAAACTAAATTTTAGTCAACAGTTTGAAGTTTCTTTGAAGCTCAGTAGGATGAAAAATAATACGGATGTGGTTTTTTCCTCTTTTTAAGGGTACATACTGGTGTAACTGCACTAAAAATAAGGCATTTTTAAATAGTTTGTATGGAAAATTTTAAGACATACTTACACTTCTAATTTTATCACACATTTATGATACACATATTAAAATATGAAAATAAATTTTAGAGCGTATATTTATTCTAAAATAACAAGAAATTATTAAAAAGGCTCAGCATTGAAAAAAAAAGATGACCAAACGGTTGACACGATATGTCAAGAACCGGTAGTCTGAAATCAGAAAACAAATTCTCTTCCTAAAGTTTATTTCTATGGCAATCGCGATGACTAGAATTATTAAAAAATATTTAAAATTCGCGAATTTACATGATTGTTTCAGAAAATTACGCAAAAAATTTACGTATCTAGGCTAAAAAAAAGTATAATTTTGGCGAAATAGCGTCAACCATCTTTCTTGGAATTGATTAATTTTAATGCACGTCTTCAGCGTACCCGAGACGCCCTTTTATTTTATCCGTTGACATGTCATACTAATTCCTATAAGCATTCTTTTATTAATAGAACCATGGCCACATACAACACGTCATTTAATGATACCGATATACTCAAAGCTGGGCAAAGTTAATCAGAAAGTTAACTTCGTTAATCATTAATCGTTACAATAGTTGCTTTGTGTTGATAGCAAACATAACCTCCATGCTTTGCTATTAAATTATTGATTACGCTTTTTTCCACAGACAGTTTTTTAATCACAGCAAACAATAACAAATAACGAAATGCGGAAAAGGTTATGGTTCGCGTCTATACACAGTGTTGTCACCAAATCTTCGTTTTAGACAAACATACCTGGATTGTTGCTATAAACGCACGCACTTACATATTTAGAACTGATCGAACTGATCCTAATTCCATGTAACTTGGTAATTTTAAAATGTTTCATAGAGTAATACAAAAAATCACGTTGGACTTGACGAGTTTAATTGCGCGTTTGAATTACACAGAAGGAAGTAAAGGGGGCTTAAGGGGGTTGGACTTTGGAGTTGAAACAACTAAAAACAAAACAACTCGCGCGCATGCTTTATATACGGACGCCACGTCACACATGTAAACAAAACCAACGCCGAACTTGCACATAATGCCTATACAACCATTTGAACTATTTATTGATGATATTTCCGATTTAACGAACTTGAATTAACGGATGATGAATGTAGCGGAAGTTAGTCAGTCCGTTAATGGTTTTGAAAGTTAACTTAAAAGTTAATTCGTTAACAACAAATTCAACTTCGTTAATTAACGATTAACGGATTAACGCTTTTGTGCCCAGCTTGGGATATACTCCATCTTAACAAACAGCAATTTAAACGATTAGTGTTGCCAATCCTGAGCGGGAAGTGACAGTACTGTTATTCTTGTCTTGTTTTGGCTATTTTGGTTGTTTTCTCCGGCGCGGGTGCTATAAAATGAATCGTATTCTTGTATACTTTTGCATCAGTGAGGTGCATGAGCTGTCCATGGCAGCAGCACACTCTAAACTGATTAATTTGGGTTATTTGTCTGTGAGATTGGTATTACTAAGTTTATAAGTACGTTATGTTCATTGTGTATGTGAACTATTTCTGTTTTATACGCTGAATTTGTTTTCATTTGTTAGCAATTATCACAATATGTTGTACTCGCGGGAACAGTGGAGGTGGGTTTGTCCCGTTACTGTTCGGCATTTGTAAATAAATAAATAAACCGCCCAACGAAACAAGGTTTCGAGAAACCGCGTTTAAATTGTAGACGTGTAACGACATTCCACTCATATTATCATCGATATCTTCAAAACTATTAACCTTATCACAACAAATGATACGTCATTTAAAAGAGAAGGATTGAGGGTATACTAGAGAAAATATCTGAAAAATATTGAAAGATGGGCGTATTGGATGTGGTTAAAAAGGGATTCGATAATCAAGATGTAATCGGGTTCGACGGGCCGGTCTACTTTTGGCTGGGGAATCGTCAATTTTTCGAATTTCTTTCTGAAATTAATTTTTGAACATGTTGCACCAGAATGTACCCTTAATACAGCCTGTATCATTTGTTGAGGGAATAGCAACTAACAAATCTTCGGCAAGCTGGAAAAAAAGATGTACGTTTGCCTCCATATTGAATTATATTCACTTCTTGCAAAATCTGTTCTTCTCAGCAATATATTGGTGTAAATAAACATTTTATTCTTGGTGTTTAATTTAATCAGAAAGGGACATGCGTTCAAATTATAGTATTTGAAATTTATCTTTAGGTTTTAGGTGCTTGTATGTACTTTAGTTTATACTTTATAAATATTACTGCATGACTTTCTTTCATACGTCAAATTATAGGTAACTGAAGTGCTAGCCAACATCAAACGCTCGGAGCTTGGCATCACTGCTAACCACCCCTAAATGACGATAGTATGTATGAGAAACGTTTATAAAAAAGTCGCTAAATTCTTCCATCAAATCACCCAACTACTTACACAAAAATAAACTGCCAACATCTCAAACTCCAACTGCAAAATCTCTCAATATCTGGCGTCCAACATCTACGCCGATGCCATCATGGCTTAGTTCCAAACGGGGACATGCCTCGAGTGTCGCCAGCAGCAGAGGATCGTAAAATGCGGATGCATTGGCGTCCGTGCAGCAGATCCGCGCTTCAGGAGTTTTCAGGAGTACCCTGAAGGAAGCAGGGAGGAGGACACGACGACAGTCTCGGCAGATAAACAAGTGAAAACGCTCCGTCGGCAGTAAAGTATCGAGTCACTTCCGAGCTATAGAAATAATAGGAACTAAGAAATAATATCATTTCGAGTGGGGTTGAGTTTCTTTTCGTCGTTAAAGGGTGCTTGAGGAAAGTTTTGCTCGACGTCCTTTCCGATTGAATTAAACGCGAGGTAGAGTTCCCAATATACGAGCAATCGATGTTGAATTCAGCGATGTATAAGAGGATTATGGTCATTGATTTCTAATTTACGTTACGATACATTTTGTAGATTGTTTTGTTCATTTCAGCCAAACCGTTATAAGAAAAAGTACTGTAATATATAGTACGTTATATTAAATAAAGTTGACATAAACTCATGACTAATTGAGGGGCCTAGAAGTAAAAGTGCACTTTTTGTAGTTCTGAGATAAGCTTTACATTAAAGTTGTATATCAAAATTTCAGAAATAAATTTGGAAAATTGTCTTATTATTTTAATTTTATTCATAGTCATTAATGGATTATAACGAATCAAGGAGTCTCTACATTTTATTGTTTAACTTTTTTTAACTTTACATTTTTTCCACAAATGTACTTGAAACATTATGTGGGTTTCAAAAAATGTTGATGGTAAAATGGTTCAAGTGCATTTACTGTATTAAAATAAACTTTATTAAAAAGAAATTCAAATGACAAGTTACCTAAAGTAAACTATAACGCAATTTTTGTATTCGTTATCGAAATATACTATAACGGCGGCATCTTTATGAGTATTCCAATTTTTCCTCTGTCCTTTTCTTCCAGCTCGTAAAAGTTATTAAAGCTAAAATTGCAAAGTTTAGCTTTCAACGCCGTATCGTTTACAAAGATACAATTATTGGGACGAATCGAAAACCAAAAAGTTACTAATTGACACAAGTTTGTATTAGACTACCTGTGAACCTAACCAAGTACATAATTTTCCTCATAGGTATACTTGAACATAGACCACCAATACATCACGTTGATTATTCAGGTATAGCATTTTTTCATAATGATAATACAGTAGAGTTTCCTATAACGCGGTAATATGGTACGCGTTGTACGAAAGCGCGTTATAGGAATTCGAGTATCGCGAATTCGAGTATTCGCCTGGTAACATTAACCTAAAAACAATTTTGCCATATCGCTTAACAAGCTGACTTGACAATCCAGCTACAGAAGTGGCTTAACTCAAAATTACAAATTTGAATTGTAAATAGATGCCATGACCAGGAAAAAAATCATAATAAATAAATTACATATTAATATTTAATGAGCGCAATATTGACTTACGAGATCTACCTACCTGCGTTGTAGAAGTAAAAAGAATGTAGAATAGAAACACGACAATATTATAACAATGCAAGCGACTTTGTGCGAATTAGTTGATACACCTGAAGAAATGTATACCAATATTAAAACAAACCAGAAAATACTATTTCATAATTAGCGGAAAATCGTCTGCACAGAAACTGTTGGTGGACTATATTATATGTATATTATGTTTTCTATTTGTTAAAACAATACATTTGGCGAATGAATGAATATAGTATTATGTAAACAAATACCTTATATTATTTTCATTCTTCCCTATCGTTCGGATGGTGGAACCAGTGGCGTACCGAGGGGAGGGCGGTGGGGTCGGTCCGCCCCGGGCGGCAAATGTTTTGGGGCGGCATTTTTTATATTTCTAATTTATTTAAAAATAAAAATACCATAATAATATTATTATCAACAGAATTAAGGATTTTAAATAACTCGTTTCTTCGTCTTCCAGTCATTGATGAGCTATTTTACTTTCTGTCACTGGTCACGGTGCCAAGCACAGTGTAGAAACTCGTTGGAGTGCAAGAGTAGAAGTAGTAATAATAATTGTAAAAAAAACATTTCTTAAACATTTTAAGTGCGTTGGACAAACTAATATCTGAGGAAAAAAATATTAAAACACGATCAGACGGTGGAATATTACTCCACTCATTGGAATCTTTTTCTCTTCTGTGCTAGCTCATTTTATTGCATATCCGTCCCTTTGGAACGACCCATAACAATTTCTCCAAACAAAGGGGTTAAATATTCATCAATGGGACTTAAAACATTTTTTTTACAAATGTATTTCAATGGACAAAGGGGCACGCTAACGCAAAACGCAGTTACAGTAGCCAAGAAAAATGTGTGAAGAGTTGGAGATTTACACTGACCGTCGAGTTAGAAGGAAAGAGATTATGAGTGGTGAACATTCGCGAGACGTGGGGATATATTTTAGAAGAGGAGATATAACGGGAAATGCTTTTGTCACTGGATAGAGTTCTCCTAGAAATAACAGTTTTTTTTTGAGCAACTACATGTCCTTGCAGAAAAGTATGATTTCCTAATACCATGTAACCTTGTTAACGCAAATTTTGAATATCACGTGAATAACTTTCTTGTCATTATAGAGCGGAGGTGGCCTAGTGGATAAGGCGAATGCCTTCCACTATGAAGCCCCAGGGTTCAAGCCCAGGTTAGGCAGGGATTTTAAAAATACTCCGTCTCCACGACCGCCGCACAGACAAGCCAACAGGATTTGTGCACATGGCGACATCCCAAAAAAAAAAAAAAAATTGGCGACGAGCAGTTGGAAAAGCGGACAAAGGCCTCTTGAACTTTTAATATTCATTCAACAATTCAGGCTGGGAAACTCTGTTCCAAACATAGTAATATTGCTAAGAATTTTTTTAACAATAGCCGTAAGTGTCGTAAGTTGTGAAAGCAGGAAACTAAAATTGATAAAAAAAAACTATGTTCGTTCAACAATGAGCTATTTATGATGGCGAAATCTAGCGATACTTTCTATAGAGAATTAAAGAATTTTCGAAAAGCAATAAATTTCTAAATACGCTTACATGTTATGTACATTATTATATGTATATTGTATTTGTACAATCCATGGCAATCTCTTAACCAAAAGACATACAATTTGTGTTTATTAATTTCTGTTGATGTCCAGTAATGTTAATAACCACCATCACTTAATTTTGATTGACTTAGAAAGGGCGGCATATTGGTGACCGCCCCAGGCGGCAAAGGCTCTAGGTACGCCACTGGGTGGAACTTAAGTTGCTTGGCAATTACTTCAATTTCTCGCCAGTGCTCAGTCGATCCAATATCGTAATGTTGTCGCTGAACGAAATACATTCTCTTAAAAATGTTATTTGTCCAACATTCATCTCCTTGCAATACATGTTAAGGTTTTTCTAACCGCATGACAGTTCGAAATAGCAGCGCCATTGTAATGGCGCATGCGCTGTTAGCATTGTATCAGTGGCTGAGTGTACACGCACATTGAGCGTTGTACGAAAATCCCCTTATTTGAAAAAGTTGCCGCAAAATCTTTAGCGCGTTGTAGGAACTCGCGTTGTAGGAGACTACTGTAATGATGAATTTATTTAAAATGTTCTGAAGAATCATTACAGATTACAAACGTTATTGTACCAAATTTAATGTTTTCTTAATGTTTTCTTTCCAAATTCCTAATTACTTTGGGTTTTGTGTCAAGAATTAAATGTAAATTCAGTTCTGTTGCAGTTTGACTTTTAGATACTTCAAAAACTAAAAGAAGATCAAATTTCTATTTAGATAATTCATCAGCATAAAGAACAGCAAAGCCTCTGACCCCAAACAGCGTGCATTTTTAATACTAAAGGATACAATTTAATTTTTAACTTAACTCTCATTCCGTAGAATTTTAACAGCTAAAACACATCTTTCCAAATGTTAAAATTAAAAAGAATGTTAAAATTAACAACATAATTTCGAACTCAAAATTTCCACAAAACACGCTTTATAGAAGGGAGATAACAATTCCATTGTTGGGCATGCACACAAACAGAAACACATTTCGGTTACAATTCGAAATCGTATTTACAAATCGCTTATTTTTCCAGTCAATAAAATTTCATATCTCCGCAAACATTCAGCGAAAGCGTTTCTCGCGCTCAGCGAGAAATTGTATTTTCCGAACACAAACACACACACACACACACACACACACACACACACACACACACACACACAAGTCGAGCAACAACAACAGGTACCCACGTACCATCCTATTATTGAAAAGCGGAAAGCGCAATAAATAAATACGTAATCGCACGACAATCAGCGAAACTGTAAAAGTATCGCGCGTTCTACCGCGCGTCGAGCGAAAAAGTTACTACATTTTAGCGTTACAGTCGCTACGATAAAGTTGATTGATACGGCGGATACAAGTTGAAAACTTTTGCCCACCGTGGGTGGGTTTTACATGTTATTATGCGAAGTGGGCGACGCCTCGTCCAAATGACGCCTAAATTTTGATTGATCGCCATTATGGCAACTGTCATTTAACTTTTCTTATATCGAATTCGTTCGAAAGGGGACGTTGAAGTTTCCAGCCACTGGGAATGGAGTAATTTAATAGAGGGCGCTTCGACATGAACCATTAATCTTAATCGGAACGTAATAAGTGATTAGAAATATGTGCGTGTCACTTCTAGACGTCGGGAAGGGAAGACGCCATGTCAATTTCATATTAATTGCGTTTTAACTGCAAATTGATTCACTCCTCTTGTTTTGCAGAATTGAATATTGTTTCTTTACATTACTCACTACTTTCCGTGAATTGGGTAAAATAAGTGCATATGCCAGTTCATGAGATGTCTATCCACATTTGCGATAGTTACGCTGTTCTGGTATAAGTTTTGAAGTATTTATTGTTTCTGTCATTCATCAGACACAGACTATATCTCACTGCATAGCAAAATACAACTTCCGTATTCCAAGCAGCTGGGAGTTTCTGTTGAGTAGTAAACTAGTAAGTTCTACGTATTGTGAACTATTGTTGTACTGGTCTGTAAGTCTCCTCTCAACTATTAGAGAACTCTACGTCTGTAATACGGCGACAGAAATTTAAAATAACACAGCCAAAACATAATTTTCTATTTAATTGTTTCACATGATAAAACACTAAAATCCATGGCAATTGTACGGCATGACAATGCAAAACTACCTCTGTTGAGTGTACTAGAGGGATTAGATTATTATTATTATATATGATTAACATAATTTCCTAATTTGTATGAAGTTGAAACTGCAATATTAATACAGTCAATTTGTGCTAAAAAGGACCCCTAGCGGGATTTTTTTATTTCCATTTTATTTGTTGTTGGAGCGCTGAATTCGAATCTGAAGATTGCTAACAAAATTTCGTGACGCAACAGAAGAAAATGCAAAAAAAAGTAAGTAGTAAACATTTTCATTTTTCGCCTTTTTTGCTACTGAAGGCTGGGTGAAAATAAATAAAATAAAAGACGCAGAAGACTGAATTATATTTGCACGGCATTTAAATGTGATGTGTTTTTATAAATGCTTTATAAATGGTAGGTGCTGGAGATGGGATAATATTTTAAAGCAGTCGACATTCTATTGAAAGCAGGAATTCACTAAATGATTGCCATTAATAATAAATTAGTGGTTTTGTGTGGAAAAAGTGGGTTTTTGCGGAGACAGATAAAATACGCCAATTTTTTGAGAGAAAACCTAATAGTGAATATAGTAACAGGGTATTTACGAAATTTTATAGTTTTCGAGTTAAGGCAAAAAAATCTGATGTGGCCAGGCACTTGACTTTATCATACTATATATAAAATTAATAATTTAGCTGCATGAGACTCTATTTGATCGAGATCGGCCATGCCTGCATTAAAATAAAACTACTAGAACTAGACAGATATGTCGATTAAAGCTGCGTTCGGATATTGTACTCCGCTGACACCGGGTACACCGTCCAAATGACACTTACGTGTTATTGGGTGAAAAAAGTGTAATGCAATATGCGAACGCAGCTTATATTGACAGAAGATATTGTCAAAACATTACCGTTTGACACCAAGGCTACCTACTGTCATTAGAATCAAAAAATCTGACAAATCCTGGCTACTAGTTTTCATGCAGTACGACCGATCTCGTAGAAATAGAATTTGCTCGTGCAGTTAAACTATTGATTGTACCAAAAAATGTCATAGTGATAAATTATTCAGAATTTCCTCATCTTTAATTTATTATTTAACTATCTCGACGAAATTCCAGAAATGGCGGCTTATTTGCAAAATCTTTCAAAAATGCTAAGACTAAACCTCCAGTTCCTTTGGACCCTCTTCAACAGAAAGCTTTTCAGCTCTAAGTTTGGTTATGAAACTTCTAAATATGAAGTTTCGTCCCAATACCTTTAGTAGTTTCTCCGGAATCGTCGCCACAAAAACGGGTACTCACACACATACACACACACAGACATTTTTTGAACCTTGGTCAAAAATGTTCAGGGGACCCAAAAAGACATATTTACGCTAAAATCTCAAAAAATTTGTTTGGCACGATTACAAACAATACTTTACATACTGCGTATGATAAAGTAAAAATCTGATGTGGCCAGGCACATGACTTTATCATACTATACCTATATAAAATTAATAGTTTAGCTGCATGAGATTCTATTTGATCGAGATCGGCTATGTCTGCATTAAAATAAAAATAGTAGAACTAGACAGATATCTCGATTAAAGCTGCGTTCGGATATTGTACTCCGTTGACACCGGGTACACCGTCCAAATGACACCTACGTGTTATTGGGTGTAAAAAGTGTAACGGGGTTCAATATCCGAACGCAGTATATATTGACAGTAGTATTTTCAAAACATTAGCGTTTGACACCAGCTACTGTCATTAGAATCAAAAATCTGACATATCCTGGCTACTAGTTTTAAAGCAGTACGACCGATCTCGATGAAATAGAATTTGCTCATGCAGCTAAACTATAAATTCTACCAAAAAATGTCATATACATAAATTATAGAAAATTTCCTCTCCTTTAATTTATTATTTAACTATTTTGACTACATTACACAAATAGCGGCTCATTTGCAAAATCTTCGAAAAATGCTATGAGTAAACCACCAGTTCCTTTGGACCCTTTTCAACAGAAAGCTTTTCAGCTCTAAGTTTGGTTATGAATCTTCTAAATATGAAGTTTCGTCCCGAGACCTTTAGTAGTTTCTCCGGAATCGTCGCCACAAAAGCGGGTACACACACACACACACACACACACACACACACACACACACACACACACACACACACACACACACACACACACACACACACACACACACACACACACACACACACACACACACACACACACACACACACACACACACACACACACACACACACACACACACACACACACACACACACACACACACACACACACACACACACACACACACACACACACACACACACACACACACACACACACACACACACACACACACACACACACACACACACACACATACACACACACATACACACACACACACACAGACATTTTTTGTACCTTGGTCAAAAATGTTCAGGGGACCCAAAAAGACATAATTCCGCTAAAATCTCAAAATTTTTTTTTGGCATGATTACAATACTTTACATACTGCGTATGATAAAGTAAAAACAGCAAACAAATTAAATTTGTGTTGTGTTGCGTCACGAAATGTTGTTACCCAACCTCAGATTTGGGTCCAGCACCCCAAAAAACATAAAGAATGGAAGACATAAATAATAACTACCCAACAACTTTCCTCGTAAAAACACAATTTGACTAGATTATATATGTCGGTGTAATAAATTTCATAAGAAGAGGGAAGAGAAAAAATACTGATTTTGTATCATTCTTTTACTATATCAATTAGTTTTAATGATATAATTTAGTCAAACTCAGCACCTACATCTTATCGTTTTCTACACTATAGCCAAATTTCACGTTCCTACATGAAAGCATTACTGGAAACCAAATTTTGTTGAAAAATTGTTGTCTTTTGTGTACAAATAGGTTCAAAACATAAACTTAAACTAGCAAACATGAAAAAGATGCTCTAAGATGATTTAGTTTCTGCGATATCTAATTGTAGCAAAACAATGGCAATTTTAGACTTTTCAATAGGTTTTCAATGGTTTTCAAGCTATTATAAGTTCAATAGATAAAAGATGCTAATGTTATGACAAAATGGCACGCTATTTAAGTACCTTAATATTACTCTGTATCCAGTTTGTTGGGTAGTTTGATGTAAAGATATTAAGGGGTGATAGAAGAAGTCATTTAAAACCTATTTAACCACATTTATTACTTTACAAGGTATTACTGTTATCAAGATATTACAAATATATTCCGAAATTTTATAAATGATTTCCAAACCAAACCCTGTACCTTTAGTTAAACTTTCGTGAAAATTGGATACTTGTAAAATTTTGCGCTGATATTTCATTGTTGTAGTATATCCGGCCACACACAAAAACAAACAATAAACGCTAAAAGCTAACCTGTTAATACACTTTTGAGAACACATCCGTATTTAGTATAGAAAACAAAAACCAAACAAAGTATCTACAAAATAGGTTATTGTTCTGGAGAGACATTTCAATATTGGCATAATATGAATGATAATATAACTATATAACTACCGAATATTGATAACATGAATATGGAAAGTAGATTGCTTGGAGGTGTTTTCGATCATACCCAAGATACGCCGTTTGTTAAAAACTTTCATAATTCAAACAATTTTCACGATCGTTCAAAATTACTTCTTTTATCACCCCTTAAACATTTTATTTCAAACCACCAAAAACACTATATAAGAGCAATATTAAGACCAGTACTTACATTCCATTTTCGTTTAGTTACTGATCACAAAAACTAGTAAAACTCGGTATTTTAAAGCTTCCGTCCCCGACCCTCAAAACGCGAAAATAACCCACGTGAAATGCCATTTGATTCTGAAGGTCCTTATGCAACTGTCATCGAAAAGGAATTTCATTATTTATGAAAATTATTTATTCAAATTTTGTTGTGGAAATGCTTTCCGATGGCAGTTCCGTCTGATTATAGTCATACATTATAAAATATAATTAAATGTTAACTGTAAGAGCACACGTTATTTTCTTCAGAACTTCTCTAGACTTGTACTCTGGAGTATTGTAGTGCGTGTTTGTAGTGAGTTGGAAATCTTGTTTACAATAGCGACTACTGTGAAAGTAGTATATCGACTAGAAAACTCAAACACAGTCCAGTTTGAATATTTGTACAAAAACATTATACCAAATAGGTTATACCATACGTCAAATATAATAAATACGAAATAGAAACAGACATGTTGATAGTAGCGCCATCTACATCTGGTGATTTTTTTATTTCAAACTTTTGGAGAGAAGTTCGCTACAGTTCGCTATTGGAATTGAGACGGGAGCCTTAAAAATTTCTCCCACCAATCGTTTCTGTTTCAACTGATTATAAAACCTGTTGGCATACCATAATAAAAACAAAATCCTCCAGCGGATTGGTATTTTACTCTTCGAACGCTAAACCGTCACTTTAGCGATATTATACGACCCACGTAACCCTAATATAATATGCGCCCTCATCCCTGTCCCGCTTAACATACACACTTTCGTATGCATCTAAAAGAGCGGTAACCTATAAAAAACGATATTTCAGTGTCCCGACCAGGAAGCAAACAAGCAATCCCTTCGACGGGCCGTCGTTCGCGTGATGTATTTCAGGGTTGATGCCCCTCCCATCAAATATATATTTTAATAAGGGTGTCCGAACATAAACTTGACGGCACGGGGTACTATACACACACACACACACATCTACCTATAAGGTGGTATGCGGTTTCATTCATAATTCAGTGAGTGCCGTCGGTAAGCTATCATATTTCAACGACAAGTGGTCCATGTAGCGTTTTACTGATGTTATCAAATTGGGGTTTTTTATTATAGTTTTAATATGAAAAGGATCGGAGAGATAT